>JAQPPZ010017170.1:1072500-3472500 GCA_028583015.1 Wollemia nobilis | reverse complement strand
GGAAAACATTAGTACTTATCTACTTGGGGTAGATGAGGTTGTTAATGCCATGCAAGGACTTGGACTTAATGTTGAAGAATCAAATGTTTGTGATAAGATCTTAAGATCTCTTCCAAAAAGATTTAGTGAAAATATTTCTGCTATAGAAGAATCAAAAGATGATGATTCTTTGACAAGAGATATGTTACTTGGTATTCTTACAACATTTGAGTTGAGAACAAAAGAGGAACCTAATATTCAAAAGGAAGCAACCTTCAAAGTAATTAATAAGACAAAGGGTAAGAAGTCAGAATCGAGCAATGAGTCATCCAGTGATGAAGAAGCAAATTATGGTAGAAGGAATAAAGATTCAAGAAGATTTAAAGATGCAAAATATGTTAGATGTTTCAATTATGGAAAGTATGGTCACTATGCAACTGATTTTCAAGAAGCTAAAAATAATAATGATGAAGAAAAACAGGATCACAAGAACAGGGAATCAAAAAATACAGGTACCAAAATAAAGGAAAGGATGGACAAGGTAGACAAGGAAAGAAGTTCTTTCAAAGACAAAAGAAGAGCTACTATGCAGACAAGGCAAGTAAGTACTCAAGTGATAGTGATAATAGTTTTTTAGATAATGATAAAGATGAAGTCTTATTTCTGATTGAAGAAAAAGAAGAAGTTAAGAAAAAGTCACCAATAATTCTCAAGTGTTTTAGATGTGGTAATTTTGGACATCTTGAAGATAGTTGTACAAGGAATGGTTTCAGTTTTAGTGATGATGAATATGAGGATGCACTTGAAGGACCAGAAGAGAATATTCTAATGGCACTAGAAGAAGAAGAAGGTGATCCTATAGAATACAAGTCAAAATAAAATGAAGATGTTGACAAAGGCAAATAAATAGAGGAAGAATCAGAGAAAGGAGGAGTTGATCTTGAGGGAGAGCTTATTTATGCTCTTAAAACTTTAAAGAAAGTAAGAAAGCAAAACTCCCAACTTGAGATTCAATTTCAAGAATGTGATGAAGAGAGAGGAAATCTTATAGATGATCTAAAAAAGTCAATGGCTAAGACAAAGAAGTTCAAGGATAAGTTAGAAGCAAAGGTATTAGAATGTGAAAGGTTAGAACAAGAAGTAGCTCTACTAAGGGAAGATTTAGAAAAATCCAAGGATAAGCTACACAAGTTTGAAAAGAGTTCAAATATTGTAGATAAGATGATCAAGGTACAAATAAGGTCAACAAACAAAATAGGTCTTGGTTTTGAACAGGCTCAAAAGAAACAAGAAGAAGATTCAACCTCAAGTTTTGAAGAAGAAGAAACTTTAGAAGAAGTAACTTCAAAAGAAGATAGTGTAAGAGAAAGTGAGACTTCTGAGGATGAGTCGGACAACATAAATTTCAACAAGGAAAGAAACAATGCACAAAGGAGAAACATATGGAACAACAATCATAATAGGTTAAGAGAGACTAAGATACCAATGAGGTCAAGACAAGGAAACTTCAATGGAAGATGTTTCTCATGTCATAGATTTGGGCACATGGCTTCACAGTGCAGGACACATGAAATACAGGAATATGGGAATTTTAGGAACATACAACTTTTCCATTGGGTATTGCTACTCATGTAATCAGTTTGGTCACAAGGCAATGAATTGCAGGGTTCATGATACAAAAGGATATGGCTTCACTAGGAGAAATCCTAAGACATTTGCACCTTCAAGGAATAATAACATTAAGTGTTATAAGTGCAATAATGATGGACATACAACAAAGTGGTGTAGAGTAGACATTCCAGAATCAAGCATGAACATGAACAGGAATAGGAATAGGAATAGGAACATGAATATGGATATGAACATGAATAGGAACAAGAATAGGAATAGGAACAGGAATATGGATATGGACATGAACAGAAATAGGAATAAGGACATGAACGGGAACAAGAATATGGACATGTATAGGAACAGTCAAAGGAATCAGAGGAATCATATTAGAATGAAATAGAACAAAGGTAAATAATAGTGCTTGTTGGGAGTAGAAATACTCCCACCCCAAAATTAACCACCTCAAGAGGAGGTGGGGGAGGGGCTAAGCTAAGAGACTCATTCTTAGCCCCGAGCCCCAAAGGTGACCCTTTTCCATTGATGTCAAAGGGGGAGATATTTGATTAAGGGGGGATATTTGGTTTAAGGAGAGAGCATTGAGTCAGGGGAGCAATTTCCCAGGGGGAGCAGAACAAAAAAGGTCAAGTTTTGGTAAAAAGGATTTGGGTTACCATCAATGACAAAGGGGGAGATTGTTGGAAATTTTGAGTAGATAATTTGTCATTGATGTCAAGAGTGAGTGGTCATTGATGTCAAGATTTCAACACCATTCAATGGCAATTTCAGTGGGTAGCATCAATTTTAGGTTCTCCAGTTTCAGTTGATCAAGACCTAGTTTCAGGATGTCAGATATGGTCTAAAGTGCAAAAATCCCAAGTGAATAATATTATAATATTTTTTATAATATTATAAAGGGAAGTTTTAAATTAACTATAAATTAATTAATATAATTTTTATTATAAATTAATTTATAATTTAATTTACTTAAAGTTTTTTTTCATTATTAGCATTAGGCCTATAACCACCATGCAAATATTTTAAAATTTATTCAAAAGCACACTTAAAGTTATTTAAATTAATTATTAATTAATTTTGATATTAATTATAAGATTAATTTATATTAATTTTTAACTAACCCTAAGGAGGGTTATTAAAATTAATTCAAAATTTGAAATCGAATTTCTAAGCGCCGACGTGGGAAGAACATTTACCATGTGTATAAAAGGAGGATTACTCACCTTACCATAACTCCCAATGCTTTCGAACGATTTCCTATGTTGTGCGAATTTCATGTGAATCGTGTGTGCAACAAAGAGCTTTTAATTTTTAAAAGGTGCTAAGAGGAGGTGAGACTTTTTCATCCACCAAGGAGGGAGCCTTGGTCACCAACCGTTGGTAGCACAGTTGGCAACCACGGTGGCAGTAAGGCGTTAGGGCAACGACAGGCACAGGTTAGAATCCCCCATGGAGGATCTTTTGTTTTGGTGTTGGAAATGCGACGAACATTGGTTGAAAGGGGAGAAAGCTTTGCTTCCTTCACGTGGATGGTTGTAGCCCACGCGGTGGGCTCCAAAGCACTAAGGTGCTTGGCGCTAGGGGAGACGGCGGATCGAATCACGTCGAAACCCTTTTGGGGAATATTGAGGTATGCACTAAAGTTTGAGCACCAAAATTTTCGTAGAAGGTTGTTGAGATATTAGAAATTATATTTTGCATATTATTATTTGGTATATGAAGTTTTTTGGGAGCTATAAGGTTATTGCAAAAAAAAATATGGTATTATCTTTTTTAGGGTTTGAAAAAGAAATAACCGCGTTTTTAGGAAGATTGGTTGTGATTTTTGTGGTGTTGGATATTATTTTCAGTTGGAGATTATAAGGTGTATCCAAGTAATTATTTTTGTGCATGATTTGATGAATGTTAGTTACAAGTAGGATTAATAAGGTGTATTTGGATTAATATTGAGAGAATATTTGGATAAGTTCTAGTGAGGACTTATTGAGCAGATTTGGACAAGTTCTAGTGAGGACTTGTTGAGCAGATTTGGGCAAGTTCTAGAGAGGACTTGTGGATAGATTAGTGTGAGCTTTTGTGGAAGCTTACAAGGTAGATTTGAAATAAGTCTTTGAGAAGACTTTTGAGTAGAGTTGATTGATTGATTTATTCAAACCTTGAGTTAATTTTTAGGGAAGATCTAGCAGAGTTGATTTGAGATTGATTCAAAATTTGTGTTAGGGCTTGAGGATAGATATTGATGATAGATTTATGCTAGACCGAAGGACTATGTTTAGTGCATATCAAAGGACAAATATTGAGGATAAATTTGTGCTATACTGAAGGACTGTGCTTAGTGTTGATCAGAGGATAGAGATTGAGGATAAATTTGTGCTAGATTGAAGGATTGTGTTTAGTATAGATTTGAGATAGAGCTTTGAAGGTGATAGAGTATAGAGGATGATAGTCTCCAGTGGATAGAGATCCATTAGCCATGGTAGTGAGGATATGTGTCTTCAGTGGATAGAGATCCATTAGCCAGAGCAATGGGGGTAACAATTCTTCTAGAAGATCACCAGTCAGATCTAAGGAGAAAGGAGTTCTCCTATGGATAGATATCCACAAACTTGATTAGGGGATTAGTTTCTCTTTTGGAAAAAGGTCCATAAACATTGTAATAGGGAAATGATTCCCAAGAGATTGATTGAGAAAATTTTAGTGAAATATTTTCTCTATGGAGTAGCCCACATTGGGTGAACCATGTAGAATTTGTGTCTCTATTGTGTGTGGTGATCTGTGCATTGCTTTGATTACTACTATTGATATTGCTATCTTTACATTACAGAATATTGATTGGGAAATAAAAGTAAAAATTGGTCTTATACTGTTCACCCCCCTCTCAGTATAAGCTTATGTTCTTCAAGATGAGATATAGATTGAAGATGGATTTTCACTCATATTTTAAAGCTATGATTGAAATAGGGATAGGCACCTATTCTTTTACAAATCCTAGAGATAATATACTTTTGGCCATATGAAATCAAGAGCTCTAGAAGACTAAAATATGGAAGTTGTACTTTTATGGAGCTAAATGTAAAAATGGTGCCAAAGCTAGAATAGTGTTGATATCACCCTCTAAAGGAGTTAAGTAGTTTTCATATAGTCTAACTTGGAACTGCATCAATAATCTAGTAGAATATGAAGCACTTGACATAGAACTAAGAGAGGTAGAGAAGTTGGAAGTAAAGTTGTTGATGATCTAAAATGACTTTGAACTAGTAGTAAACCACGTTACAAAAAAATACAATAGCAAACAACATTATCTAAAAGCTTATTGAAGTAGGGTGTGGAATTTGTTTGAGAGCTTTGAAGCCTTGAACATAAAAGTAATTCCCAGAGATAAAAATGCACTAGCCTCCCATGGAGAAAACTTCTATCCAACTTATGACATATGAAAAAATACATAATCTATCAAACCTTCTTTTAGGCCCTCTATGCTAGATAAGGATAATTTTTGACATGTATTTGATGATGATAAGTAGATAGTGGATTCTTTTATTTAAAAAGTAGCTTGTGTAAACGTGATGGAAGAAATGATCAAGATCATTGGTGAAGAAAGTGTTATCTAGATTAAGAAAAATCATATCCCAAAGGGATGATTACTCTTGAGAGACTCTTTTATGGAAGTGACTATCCAATTGATAAAAAAATGAAAATTAACAAACAAGAGTTCAGAGAGGTTCAAATGGAACCTAGAAAGAACTTGAAAGTTAGAGTGTAGTTTTTTAACCAAGAAGTTCAACAACTTCTTGCATTATGTAGAGAACTCAGTGACATCATAGCATGGATTTATGATGATTTAAAATTTTACAATAGGGACATAGTCCAACACACTATAGAATTGTTTCCCAATGCTAAGCCATTTTGACAAAAGCAAAGGCAAGTTAATCCCAAGATAGAAGCATTGATGAAGCAAGAGTTGCTAAAGTTACTTAATACAAATATTATTTACCCTATCAAGCACTCTACATGAGTAGCCAATTTGGTACATGTTAGAAAAAATAATGGAGATTATAAACACCTAAAAAGGTCACATTCAACTTCATGCAACAACAAATAATGAAACACTGGTAAATCAATTCAATTACCCTAAATCCAAGGTAAAGCTAACCTAAACCCTAGGTAAATCTAACCTAAGACCAAAGTTATTCTAAACCCTAGGTGTATTCCACCTCATCCACCACTCACACCCCTTTACACACTTCCATAAAAACCGTTCCATTCCCATAACATTCACCCTTTCTCCCCCTTTAAAAGCATTTAATGAAAATTAATCAAAAAGGGGTTTTTCACTTCCCTAGGCCCTTTTCTCTTCCCTAGGTGTTAAATGAGCATGGTACACCCATGCACCACTTGATACACATAGGAGTAAGGCCTTACCCACTCACCTACCACATTTAAGGATCACTTCTCTCTCCTCCCTTTTCTCCTACCACGTTGTGTGCCCCTTTTCCTTCTCAAGAAGGCTATAAATAAACCATGTTGCCTATGGTTTAAGGAGGAGATTCTAAGTACCGTTATGCTACCAAATTACACCCCAACTCATGCATGAGAATTTTTTAATAGCTAACACTCCTCCCATCAAGTATTCTTTATAGATTTTTGTGATTCTAGGGATAGAACAAACATCGATGATTTTCAAATCGATGCCAAACTCCATCGATGGACTATACAATCGAAGGGAATACCAATCCAAGTTAGAAACTAAAAAATATATGGACCCATATGATCAACTTGAAAATGTATGGACCCATATGTTTTCCATTCTAAGGCTATCGAGCTAGCCTACTAGGTAACCCTTTCTCCTCTATCATTTTTATCTCATTTCCATACTTCCTTGATGCATTTCTATTTAATTTTTGAGTCAACATACATGTGTTTATAGGATGCTTGATTAAGATAGGCCTCAAAATGATCTAATATATTTTTGTAGGGTTACACATAATTTGAGGATCAATATACCTAATGATGACATGCTTCATGAGCCCACTATATTTTGAGGATCTAAAGGAAGACACTTGCGATGTCATGAAGATATTCGATGCTAGGGTCCCTCCTTATGGAGTCCCTCTTTTGCAACCCCTAGATCATATTGTAAAATAATGATATCATTTCATATTGTAACACTTTTACAAATTATCAATGGAATGCGACATATTTTTCTTTATTTCATTTTGGTGATCATGATGTTATTTGCTTATGTTGGTTTGATAGATAATTAACAACTTTTGTGGTCATGCTATTATTGTAGCTAATACAAAACTAGCATGGAGGCTCCCAAAAACTTGAAACACATATTAGGTCTCTTCTACACAACTTCATGATTCACCTCGATGGGTTTACATAGTCATATTACTTTTGGTTTAACTATCATTTCTTGAAATCAATTATGTTGCAACTTTCTATGCTAAAAATATACACTGTTTGATTTTTGAAAGAGCCTAAAATTCTGCTTCCAAAATCATAGGTACCAATCCAAAACTACCAAATTCTATCACTCAAACCCAATATAGATCTATAATAGCCTGAAAAAGCACTTTTGCAAGAAATCATATGGACCCATACAACCAAAAATCGTATAGAGCCATAGAACCATCCAAAAAATGTATGAAGCCATATGATTTCATTTTTGGCATGTGTGGCAGGCCTTGTTAGATCCTAGAAGACCTCCAAAAGCTAGAAATAATAGGTAGGGACATAGAAACTTGAAATCTGATCACTCTATCTATTTTTACCTATTTTGAAAAATCACATAGTAGTTTAAATTTTTCTTTTCAAAAGACACCTAGCTTGATAGGTAACTTCTCAAAATCACACAATTGATTTACAAAACGTCTTTCGTTTGCTTGTTTTCTTTTCAAAAGGCACCTAGCTCGACAGATCACTTATCAAAACACACAACTTTACAAAACATCTTTCTTTTTTTGGTTTTCCTTTCAAAATGCACCTAGCTTGATAGGTCAACTTGCAAACTAGTTAAACTTACTTTCAAAATGCACCAAAAATGCTTGGTCATTTTCATAATTAGTGTAGCTTTCTTTCAAAAAGACAATTTCTTTTGAACAGTGCATTTGAAAATATTGTCTTCATCTCTTTTGCTTTAGCGTATTTTCATTTCAGCATTTCAAATTCCTAAAAATAAGAAAAACACCAAAAACAATCACACACACAAAATTCAAAACATTTGTTTGCATTGGATTTCATCACAAACCACCATCAAAGATCAACAATATTGGATTACACTAGCAAGCATTGACTCACCATCCTAGATGCCATAGTAGCCTCCATGAGTGGTTTTCCAAACTTCATCACTAGAAAATCCCCTACTCTTGTGATTGCCTCAGGGTAGGATTAGGATAAACACCCTTGCTAATAGGGCTTCACATACTCAGTGAGTGTGAAACTATCATTCTTGACTAAGCCTGTCAAAAGGTGAAGTGAAATCCTGGGTAAGCCGATAGCAGATTTTAGATAATACCACATTTTTCATAAGAGGAATTTTGTATCCCCCTTCTAGTCACCTCGAACCTTCCCACATCATACGAATTCTTTCACCCATTTTGTATCACCATTCCTTATGTACCTTAGGGTATAGTGATAAGGGTGTGCATTTACATACCTGCTTAGTTTTCATTCGTACACCTTATGTTTGTATTGGTATTCTAACATAAAAACACAAAAAACTACAAAACAAAACAATCAAGCATAAATCTAACATCAATTACACATATTTGTTTGTTGTTTGTTGCTTGTGAAATTCAGTCAACCGTTTTGTTACAAAAAAGTTGAAAACACCTCCAAATCAGTCTCAAAAGTTCCCAAAGCAATCCCAAAAACTTCCAAAATGGTGCCAGAGACCTTCAAAACCAATTTGGTGACTTTTTGTGCATAAAAAATTAATTTTTTAGAAAAATATACGAATATGTACAATTTTCCCTAGGAAATCATACGGATCCATATGACCACCAAAAAATTGTACGAATAGGTAAGTTTTCCTCAAAACTGCTTCATATTGGTAAAACCAGACTTAACACAGATCAACATACCAATGTTTTTGGTTCTTCCCCTAACAAAGTATGTGTATGTTCCAATTCCCACCCAACATGGTCCACATGCGAAGCAAAGCACACATTCAAGAACGCACAATCTTGAAACATGCATGAATGAATACATTGTTCGAACATCAAGAGGAGACATCCTTCCCTCCCTCTCAACATTCATTTGCACCATCCCAACAAGAGCAATTTGGTTTACCACAAACTTTATTGTCTCCCCTAAAATTCCATAAAATCACCTCCTCTTTCACTAAAATCACCTTCAAACCAAACCACCAATTGTATCCTAAATTGAGGTGCTAAAGTCTGGTGTTATTTTACCATCACAATCAATCTACATTGCATCCTCTTCCATCTACTCAGATTACGACCTGACTGGTACCACACCTAGATTCTCCACTTTCCTCCAATCCACCATTGACTAGGTTGCAAGAAGCCTCTACTTTTGATAATCCAACTTCCATTCCTCCATCCACTAGCCTTCCCTCTTGAACAAGCCTAGTATTTACATACCAGCCACCATATTCTCATTAACAACAACATTAAATTCCTCTCCCCTCTTAACCACCCATGCAAGCTGACATCAGTCCCTCTCATCCTCAACTACAAACTCAACTCAACACATTCACTTTGTTCACCCCTAATCATTCCCTCATTCATGAACAACCCCCTTCTCAACACAACTGTAACAAGATACTTCACCACTCCACCATCTTGGACATCCACTCCTACCATGTCATCTCTCGGGCCACCCACCTACTTTCCAATCGAACAATAATTAGGACACATTCAAATATCCCAACAACAGCAAGTCCTAATCAAACAACCTCTCAATAAGGGTATACACAAATACCCCAACAACAATAGGTACACAATCAGGTACCCAATCAACAAGGGTATACACAAATACCCTAACAACAGTCAATGCACAATCAAGTTCCCTCTCAACAAGGGTATGCACAAATACCCTAACAATAGTAGGTGCACAATCAAATACCCTCTCAACAAGGGTATACACAAATGCCCCAACAACAATAGGTGCACAATAAAGTGCCTTCTCAACAAGGGTATACACAAATACCCCAAAAATAGCAGGCACATGATTAGGTGCCTAATCAACAAGGGTACACACAAATACCCCAACAACAGTAGGTGCACAATCAGGTGCCCTACCAACAAAGGGTCTGCACAATTACCCCAACAATAATAGGTGCACAATCAGGTGCCCTCCCAAAAAAGTATACACAAATAGCCCAACAATAGTAGCTACATGATTAGGTGTCTAATCAACAAGGGTATACATAAATACCCCAACAACAACAAGTGCACAATCAGGTTCCCTCCCAACAAGGGTATGCACAAATACCCCAACAACAATAGGTGCACAATTAGGTGCTCTTCCAACAAAGGTATGCACAAATATTCCAACAACAACAGGTGCACAATCAGGTACCCTCCCAACAAGGGTATACACAAATACCCTAATAACAGTAGGTGCACAATTAGGCACCCTCACAACAAAGGTATGCAAAAATATCCCAACAATAGCAAGTGCACAATCAAGTGCCCTCCCAATAAGGGTATACACAAATACCCCAACAACTAGTGCACAATAAAGTGCCCTCCAAACAAGGGTATACACAAATACCCCAACTATAGCAGGTACACACTCAGGTACTCATTCAACAAGGCTACACATAGATGCCCCAAGAAAAATAAATGCACTCTATCCAAGTGCATTTACAAGGGTTACCACATCAACAGGTCCATATGCAAGTACCCCCCAACAAGTGGTCATTCAAGGGTTACCTTAACAAGGGTATAACTGGATACCCCTTCAACATGTTCCTACTCAAATATCATTTACTCACATGGACAATCAGCAAGTACTAGACAACGATTGGTATGCCTGAACACCTCCACAATACACACAAATTTAGGTGTCTATGCAAACACAGTATTATGAAGGGTCTGATCCAATGTATTAGCAAGAAACCATTCCCATAGTCAATCAAGTACAACACCAGAATGCTAGCTTTTGATCAGTCTAAAACTTACCTCTCCAAATTCACACCAAAATTTTCTTCTAATGCTAGCTTTTCAATCTAAAGCTTATCACTCCAATATTCTTCAAATATTCACACTAAATTTTTTTATGCTAATTATAGAGTCTACTCGAGGTAACTTTGATACCACTATTTGCTTTTTAGTTAGATTCAATAATTGGTCCCAATATCCAGAATCTTGAGTAAACCCAAATATTAGAGGAATTAATATAAATGGCCAATATCCAATGAACATAATATTCATGAAAATAACAATAATATGGATTAAATATAGCCAATATCAATAACAATATGCATAAACAAACTTATAATAAAATTGTTCAAAATATTGTATACGATCTTCAATATACTAAGATGATTCTACAATGTTTCAATGATAGAATACATGGAGCTTTGTCTCCATAATATAACCTTAAAAATGCGACTCTTCAATACTTTGAATATTGCTCTCCTCATATATCTGGGAGATGCATCCTTTCCTATTCCACACATAATACAAACCTCTCATGCCTCTTGGCTTTACATCTTGCCACATACATGTGACTCTTCACTTGCATACTTGACACATATACACATGAATCTTAACTAACCTATATGACATATTGCACACACTTGCACACATTGTTACATGACACTTTTATTCATCCTACACATAGACACATACTTTAGAGAAATATAAATCACACACCCTAAACTATAGACTTACACACTAATATAATATTTTCATATTTAAAATTGTACCAAATGTGCCATGGGGGTACATTAGCATGTGCCAAGTAATGTAATATTATCCAACAAACAAAAGTTTAATTATGGGTAATGGTCTAACACAATATGATTAAAGACTTTATAACATATTAGCTAAATATTATGATGATGAACTTGATGTAGTTGATGTAATCTAAGATGTAAAAGCAATGCATTATGTATTTCATATTCATAGATGTAGATAACCTTGCAATGACTACTCCGTTAGTGCCTTTTGTTGTAAGGAGGTGGAAATTGGTACTTTTGCACCACCTTTGGCAATAAACCAACAAAAAAATGATTCACCATCCCAAGAGTCACCCTATCTTGAATTGATCTTTTTGTAAAGAAAACGTGAATAACATCTCAAATGAAGGACAAAATACATTATCACACTTTGGAAATTAGATACCATATAAAATTAAAATATGATAAACACAATAATAGAATAGAAAAGCGTACCACTAATGATGTTTGATGATATCAAAAGGCCTTGCTATGTAAAATACCTCACGTGGATATAAATTGATGTCTACAAGAATATGATTGCTTCTATTAGTAATGCCATTTTTATTTTTAAAAACTCCAACCCAATAAAATATTAAGAGGTTTGACATCCACTAGACATTCCAAATTTTCTATAGGGTATGGAACCTTCAAAGAGGCCATAAATATACAAAGTATGTTTTCATAATGGATCGGGCATACATGCCAAATCTATTCATTAAATCAAATGGATTATTGTTTCATATAACTAGGCCTTCTAGAGGAATTAATTTTTTACTACCAAACTTGAAGAAATGGTCATATTTCAATAAAAAAATACATTAAACTTTGAGCCCATATAAAAATTGTTGCTTAATAACTCCAATTGTGTCTATCTTAGGCAATTTGATTGTATCACCTAAGCATAACTATTAATACAATTCACTTAATGATGAATGATGCACAACAAGATTTCCATTTTTATTTGCATACACCATGTGAATGGGCATGATATTTTGCAAACTCTCAAACCATGATTCATTACTACCCTTAACAAAAAGACTTGGACCATCATTATAAGGATCCAAACCTGTCAACTCCATAGCATTTATGTGAGGCTCATCCAAAACTTTGTATATCTAAATCTCCATAGAGCCATCATCTTTGGTTCTAAGAGCAGTTACTGTCTCAAACTATTGAATAATACCTTCAACACAGTGTGGAGTAGACTTAATCTTTAAATTCTCACAAGTACCAACATGAAGGTTATTAAGCCTAGATGATGTAAGAACAAACATAGGGTTTGATTTCAAGGCTTTAGATCATTAAGATGAGTTTTTTTGGTTCTTTGTGATGTCTTTGTCGAAGTTTGTTGTCTATATTTTGATTTCTTGTCTAGTTATCATTTGTTAGATCCTCATGTCTTATATATCAACCCATTTTCTATCATTTTGTGTCCACTCACTTAACAAATTTCTCCCCAACAGTTAGAATAACTTCTCAAATAATTTCATGTCTCCATATTCAAAGCCTGCAAATGGGGTAGAATAAAGTAGATGAATAAGTATTAAATTGAATGAAATAAAAGCCCAAAATTATGCAGTTGATGGCATAAAAATTATGCTCCAAAATACGCCTTAAATTATGGTTATTGCATGTAAGCTCCGAATCCATGGAAAATATACCTCAAGTATTTACACTTGCCTAAAACCATAGAAGGTTCAGTTTACACAACCTTAACCACTAAGAAAAAAGCACATAATTAGATGAAACATTCCAAAACTATATCAAACAAACCCATGATGTGATGAAGTATCCAATTGTTGCCTAGGAAACTAAATTCACCAGGTTTAACAAGTGATAATATTTTTTTGAAAATGCTTTGAAAATTTAAAACCTTTTACTTGATTTATCGTTTTCACCATTGGCATGTGTATTTTCAATGGGAGGCATATGTATTTTCAATGGGAGGTATGTATTTAAATTTAGTCAATCACTCAACCATGGGATGCAAGCTAGCGACAACCCCTATTCAAACTTGGGTTAACTACAACATATTGTCAAGTCATTAATTCTCATTTGAAAATCTAAAAAATGTCAACGATTACCCATGATCCCCACTCTCTAAGTACACCTTGACATTAAACAACATATTGATCATACAATTAGCTTATTTCATAAAACATAAAATTGGGGCAAAAAAAAGGTGGTTTTAAAGCATATGTTGAATGTTCTTAAACCATATAATGAGAAAAATTAAGTGTCTTAAATGAATTTGAAGTGATATAATTGGAATTGATGCTTTTATGGAGTTCAAAATATCCCAAAACAATGTCTAGTGATGGCAATTGAAGGCCTTCTTGCTCTTGAAACCAATCTCCAACCATAAGTTAGAAAGTTCATTTAAAAAGGAATCCATTCATGCCATGATGTGACCTAGCTTTCCTACCATCTCCTTAAATGACATTGAGAAGGATCTATTAAAGGACATTGGACGTTGTTCATGCCTCACATTCCATTTACCATTAGAACCTCTCATCAACCAATTACACTATTGCTTAAAACTATCTTATAGGAGTCCAATGAGTTGCTATGTCATGCCCCCCTACCAAAGATCTTAAGGATAATTCCTAATTATTTTTCTATAAAGTCTTCAATGAATTACATCTTTAATATATATGATATGTAAAAGGAAATAAAAAATACGTGGGAGTTTTCCTTTTAAGGCAAATAAAACAAATATTTCCATAGATTCATTTGTTCATTGCATATATATTGTCCTTTTTGAGTAATTTAAAAAAGTCTCAAAGTGGTGGAAGACTTTGTTTGAGGGGTTGTAAAGGATTTTATAGGAAGAAAACCTATATTGCTTATGGTGCTTATTTCTTGTATTACTCAAGAAATCAAGGGTGTAATATGGTCTATATCTGGTACATAAGCATGACTCTATATAGGTGTATTTCCTATTCATATTTTACATATACTTCCTCCCAAAGAATTACTAACTTTTACCTTTTCATTAGGAGTCTTTTAGTCTTTGAGATCCATTTTTTGTTTCTTAAGCATTGAAGTGGTCATCACATCTCAAATGCCTTGTCTTGATTACCAAGAAAAATATTTTTAACTCCTATTCAAGCAAATTTTTTAGCCTTTCAATTCATTTTATAAAACTTCTATAAGTTTGATGTTCATAATGAATAAGTTGAAAACCTTGGGTGTTATTTTTGCAGTGCCTTGCGTTCAAAAGGATAAAATTATTGACTCCATTTGAAGTGGTCACCAAAAAGCCAATTAGTAGAACAAAACTACCACCTTGCCATCAAATTAATCCCTCATTTAGACAACTCATCCCTTAGCAATCAAAATTATTGATTGTCATTTTGAGCCAGTTTTGAGCCTTTAATCCTTTGGAGTTGCCCCCCAACATACAACCAAAGTGTCCCAATCAAGTGTAAACCATATAATAAGTAAACTTAATTGTCTTGAATCAATTTGAAGTTATTTAATAGGAATTGATGCTTGTCGGGGACCCAAAATATCTTGAAACAATGTCTAATAATGGCTCTTAACATACTTCTTTCTATTGAAACCAACCTCCAATCCTAACAAATTATATAAATAAGGAATTTCATTCCTCAAGGAATCTAATACAATTAGTTTCATGCCACGATGTCATATATAGTAGCTATTATATCCCCTAATAAAATCTGAGAAGGATTTGTTAGAGGTCGTTTGAAGTTATTCATTCCTCATATGGTCTTATCATTAGAACCTCTTATCAACCAATTATGTCATTGCCCTAAACTAACTTGTCGGAACCCAATAAGTTGCAATGTCATGAAATCCCTAGTATAGACCTTAATAATCATTTTCTTGAAAAGTATTTAGTGAATTAGATCTCGAGCATCTCTAAGATATAGAAGGAATTTAGAACCTCACAAGAGTTTTCCTTTTGAAGGTATATGAAACTGTAACACCCCAAGTCTACCCACTTGGTTGTCCTACATTAGAGGCTTTAATTATTGATAAAATAATTTTTCTTTTCTTTTTTTATTGTATATCTTGTTTTCTTTCCTAGTATGAGAATGTTAATTCTATGACTCATAAGTGTCATTTCATTGAAGTCAAAATACTCATGAGACCAAGATTGGCCAAATCCTGCATAGTTGCCATTTTGAACTTCACTCTCCTCCCGAGATTCCAAGTTTCGGCAGTGGGTTTCTTTTCCTCTAGGGCCCATAACACCTAGAGGTGTGACGCATAACTTTCTCGTGTCTTAACATGAATTTATGAATTTAAATTTTGATCATGCAAGACTTAGCGCATACATGCTCGAGCTAGATGATCATCCACTCTTTTTGGAGCATCGTCTAAGGTCTTACCAATACCCTAGTAGCACCCGATGTCTTGTGTAGATTAACCAACACGATGTCCCATACCATCGTGTTGTCGAATTCACCTAGTCTAACACAATTCACCACTCATCACTAGCAGGGATAACCTAGAAGAGATGCCCATACAACTCTTCGTTACCTCCCATTCTGACCTTTTTCCATCATAAGTATGGTTAGAGCCTTGATCCATGATGAATGCCTACCCGCTTCATCATTAAAACTTGTTTCCATGGAGTTTGCCTACCCGCAACACCATTTATTTTATCCTCTCAAGATTGTCCTACCCACAATCTTGATTTTTATCAAGGTTGTCCTACCCACAACCTTAGGTTGCATTTTTAAGTTTTGATAAGTCCACAGTTCTGAAATTCACTTTTCACAAGTTCACTATTGATGGTATTGACCATAAAAGTTGGACTATTTAAAGGTTTAACAATCACCTCTCTTTAATGGTTTGAAACTCAATAAATTTGTCGATCATTTTCTAGTTTCTAACTTTCTCTAATGTGGTTTAAAAATTAAATACTTTGAAAGCATAGTAAATAAATTAAGAGATCATAAATTCACACTACTACTTAATCTCAATACTACTAACAAACTCTTCTCTTTAACTAATATATACTACCTCTATGATTAATGAAAAGATAGACATATTTTCTACTTTTATTGTTCCATAACACATACATTACTCATTTAAGAGACTATATGGTTTATTCACAACAGTCTAGGTTATGGGTAAAGCTCCATAATAAATAATCTAAAAGGCATTTAAAAGAAATCTTATTTCTTTTTTAAATAAATAAGGAAACTATAAATATTACATGGAGTCGCTAGGTTCCCTTTTTTTTTCCCCTTTTTTTTTTTTTTTTTTTGTTTGAAAGTTTCTTCATTAACTCTCATACCCGACCATTATTATAATTGAATACTCTTCCCTAAGGAATTAAGCTTTCTCGATTACATTATGCAGAAGCTTCTCTACTAATTGATTCCATAAATTCCTTTGTTTAAACCATACCATAATTCTATTATATGGCTTTTGAATAGACGAGGTAATCTATAAATCTAAAGTCGGTTCAAAACCATCCTTTCGCATCCAAGTTTTACTTGATTCAACCATCCATCATTGGACTATTTGAGGTATATATATATATATATATATTTAAAACATCTATTTCATTTCCAATTTGGTCTGATGCAAGCTAGAACCAAGTTAAGCTATTGAGGTTTTCAGTCATGCTACATTTCATTTGTATCATTGGAAAAAGGCTTCAGTCACGGTGTAGGATATTAAGTATCCAAAACTGAATTTAACAACATTTTAAAAGAAAATAGAAGGATTTTCCCCATCATCAAAGTCTTGTACCTCAGAACAATAAAATGAGATGAAAAGAATCACATCTTTGCATACATCCTTCAAAGCAACTGACCATACTATAATTAAAAGAGATTATAAATTTAAACCATTACACACAGTATGGATGAATACTAACTCAGCGTAATAAATGGAGAATAAAATATTTTGAGATTTGCCTTAAACAATTAGATACAATGTTTACTCTCCTTGGCCATAAAATCTTTAATTGAGATTAAAATAATATAACATCTACGGCTATAAATTTTTACATCAAATTCTATATTCAACCATGCATTTTTCCCCAATCTAAGTGTTATATATCAATACACAGTTCATAGTATTTACTCTGTCTTCCATTCAAGAACCACGTTTTTCAATTCTAATGCATGTAATAGGTTGGCTATAGCCCTATTTGACCCAAACGATAATTTTGAGAACTTTTCCAAATTCCCAAGGAAAAATTACACAACATTTCTCTTGACTCATTATGCACAAATCTTGGTACTCGAAAGTTGAAGTAGACTCATGGGAAAAGGCATGCATATAGTTTGCAAAGCTCCACATATTTCTTTCACACCATCTAATTATCTGGTGAAAACAAGGGTCATAATGATCGTTCTACCATGCAATGCATCTATGCCTACATGCAACCAACATTTCCAGAACACAGAATAACATGCAATAGTTCCTTAACATTTCTACGTCATTATAAACACTCCATAGCATATCATACAACATGCAGTCTCAGTTTATATTCTAGAGAAGGAAAACATTCTCGGTATCCATCTAATTATTCATACAACAACCTCTCGTTGCTTAAATTTATCATAGTATATAGCAACAACAGAGCTATTCACACAACAACCTCCCGTTGCTTAAATTTATCAAGCATGTAGCAACAACAATTCCAAAAGAATTAAATTTGGTTTCAATTAACCAGCCTTTAACCATGCACTTACACGTAAAAAAATAAGGCAATAAATCTTTTAAAAGCACATGCAATACAAGCATTACACATTTCAACAAATTTTCCTCTTAATGTTTTCCCTGAATCGTCAATTCAAACATGATCAAATTTTTCCATCCGAATTCTTTTTAAATATTTGAAATATAAGAGCACTTACTGATTCAGCCTTGCCTCCACTTCATCTTCCTTTATTTCATGTGCTCTATTATGTTTCTTTCTTCCCAAGTTCGCTTCCCTCTTCCATTGAGAAAAACACACTATATCCTCCTTCCTATCCCTCGTTGGCCATCTAGATGATGGTTGTTTTTTTTCCACCACCTGTGTACGTGAACATCGACGGTAGTTTCAAGCTTGTCCAATCCAAAACTTTGCCAAGTGGTCGCCACCACTCCCTTCCAACAATCATCTTAACCTCCATAGCTATGCCGACAAGTCTCGTCTTTGTCTTTTGCAAAGAATGCCCAAGCTTATTCTTTAATGCATGAACTATTATCGCATTCATCATCATTCATTTTTAAATATTAATTTTAATATGTCATTGTTTAGAGTCTTTCATTTATATTACCTCTAAAACATCCATAAAACAAATATCATAATTTGTTTTTATAAAACTTATATATATATATTGGTATTTATACCCTAAGTTATATTCTAATATATAAGTATATAATTAAGTTTAAACAAACTCATTCCTCAAAAGAACATACATATTTTTCCTTTAAACCTCAAAATACTTTTAATCATTTTCCATATGTTTCATTAACTTTGTTAACTATGGCTCCCATGCTTTAAGCATCTTCATTGCCATCCATCATCACAATTTCACCAAAATATCAATCATCAAACACACCTATGAATGCAGCTACATGATATGCATACTACATGGACCGCTGGCGAATGCATTGCCCATAGGGTTCATTATCCCTATCAACCGGCGAATACATCACCGCTCATCATCTCCCTTGACTTACCTCTCACCGAAATAATTCTTTTGCCCTATTGAGGAGACCACTTTCCTTTGCATTGTCTTTGACGATAATGAAACCTGTCTCCTGCAACCACAGATACATTAGCAGTATCTCATCCTTGAAAATAAATTAGGCATATAGGAAATAGAGTTTTGGAGGGTTGTTACATACTCCCCCCTAAGATTAAACACAGTCCTTGTGTTTGCATTCACCATTAAAAATAAAACATAAATAGAAGAAAAATTAATGCCATGATCATACAAATTCAATTCATCACATTATTCATTCCCAATGTGGTTCATCATTCATTATCAAAACATGCATGAATACTAAAGACATGTATTATTTTGCACAACTCAAACTATAATAATATTCAAGACAAAACTATGTCATATAACATGCACAAATATAAGATTTATGTATCATACGTCACAAGCCAAGATATGATATTTTTACTGTTTAATCAAAATAAAACTATGTCATGATGGTCATAATGTTCAAATACTATTCAAACAAAAATGGAAATTGTCTCTTCATAATGGCCACATCTTCCCACGTGGCATTATTTTCAAAAAACTGGTCCCATTGGACCCTGCATTGCTCAATGTTTCTTTTTCTCAACTGCTTGGTACGATATCCAAGGATCTTGACTAGTTGCACCTCAATGCGCAGGGGATCATCCATCTGCAATTGATCAACATTCCAAACATGTGAGGAATCAGGAACATATTTCTTGAGAAGGGACACATGGAACGTATCATGAATTTTTGATAAATTAGGTGGCAAGTCTAATTTGTAGGCAACTAGGTTTAATTTTTCAACAATTCAAAAGGCCCTACATATTGTGGACTAAGTTTAGAGGATTTGATAGAACTTTTAGTAGGTTTAACTCTTAAGAATACTTTGTCTCCCACAAATAATTCTCATGGTGTTCTCTTTAGGTCCGCATAGCTCTTTTGCCTATCTGAGGCTACCTTAAGCCTTTGACGAATTTCATTAAGTTGGTCTTCCATTTCTCTGACCATATCCGGCCCGATCATCACCCGATCCTCCGGATTACTCCATGACAATGGTGTTCTGCACCTCCTCCCGTACAGAGCCTCAAATGGAGCCATACCTAAAGTAGTATGATAACTATTATTATAGGTAAACTCAACTAGAAAAAGATAATCTTCCCACTTCATTTGATGGTCCATACAATACATGTGGAGCATATCCTCTAAGACTTGATTCACCCTTTCAGTTTGTCCATCTATTTTCGGGTGATAGGCAGTACTAATATTGAGTTTTGTTCCCCATGCCTGATGCAATACCTACCAAAATTCAGATGTGAATCGAGAATCCCTATCTGATATAATAGTTTCAAGGAATCCATGTAGTCGTACCACTTCCCTGGCAAATTTTTGGGCTACAGTAGGAGCTCCATATTTTATATTTCCTGGAAGGAAATGTGCCACCTTAGTCAATTTGTCTACTATTACCAGAATAGCATCATGCTGGAAATGATTTTTAGGCAATCCGACTATAAAATCCATAGTTACCACTTGCCATTTGTATTGTGGAATGTCATGTGAAAATAAGCGTCCAGTTGGATGTAAATGTTCCGCTTTCACTTTTTGACATTCCAAACATTTAGCCACAAATTTAGTAATGTCCTTTTTCATTCCTGGCCAATAATACTCTTTTTTCAAATTTTCATACATCTTCACATAACCTGGGTGAGCAGAATATGGTGCCCTATGTGCCTCATGCATTATTATATCTCTCAAGTTCTGGTCACTTGGTACCACCATCCTATTCTTAAAGAATAACATATTTTCCCAGATTCTAAACTCTTTTGCCTTATCAAAATTTTGTTGAATCAATTCTCGATACTTTTGAGAATATTCATCTTGAATCTGTAATTGCCTGATTTGATCAATTAGAGCAGATTGACAGTATGACATAGCAGTGATATGCCTCCTACTTAAAGCATCTGCTAATTTATTCTCCTTTCCTTTAATATATTCTATGCCAAAATCATATTCTGCCAGAAACTCCATCCAACGTCTTTGTCTAGCATTAAGCATTGGCTAAGTAAAAATATATCTTAGGCTTTGATGGTCTATTCTAAGCTCAAAAGGCTTGCCAAGTAAGTAATGTCACCATATTTTCAAAGCATGAACAACCACAACCAATTCTAAGTCATGTGTGGCATAATTTAATTCATGTTTCTTAAGTTTTCGAGATTCATAGGCAATAATATCGTCCTCTTGCATGAGAACCCCACCTAATCCTTCCAAAGAAGCATCAGTACATACAACAAATGGTTGCTTAGGATCAGCTATTTTGAGAATAGGTGTTGATGTCAGCTTTTCTTTAAGTATTTTAAAAGCTTCTTCACATCGTCCTGTCCATTTAAAGGTTTTTCCTTTCTTTTGGAGATTGGTTATTGGATAGGCTATTTTAGAAATATTTTGGATAAAGTGATGATAGTATCCAGCCATCCCCATAAAACTTCACACCTCAAAAACATTTGTGGGAGCAGGCCATTCAACAATAGCCTCTATTTTCTTTGGATCAACAGACACACCTTGTGCAGAAATTATATGACCTAAATACTGCACCTGAGTCGCATAAAACTCACATTTAGACATCTTTCCATATAATTGATTCCTTCTAAGTATTTCAAGAATAGTTCTCATGTGATGGTCATGTTATTCTTTGCTTCTAGAGTAGATCAATATGTCATCCAAGAACACTAGCACAAACCGATCTAATTGTTCTCGAAACACACTATTCATCAAATTCATAAAAGTTGTTGGAGCATTGGTCAACCCAAAAGGTAATACAGTGAATTCATAATGACCATATCTAGTTCGAAAAGCAGTTTTATGAGTATCTTCTTCCCGGATTCTCAATTGATGATAGCTAGATCTCAGATCAATTTTGGAGAAAATTGTGGCTCCTTTCAGCTGATCAAACAAATCATCTATTCTGGGTAGAGAGTACTTATTCTTAATAGTCATTTTATTTAACATTCTATAATCAATACATAACCTTAATGTCCCATATTTATTTTTCACAAACAACACTGGTGCACCCCACGGTGAAACACTAGGTTTAATATGTCCTTTTTCCAAAATTTCCTGAAGTTGAGTTTTAAGCTCTTGCAATTCTATTGTGGTCATCCTATAAGGTGCTCGAGCTACTGGTGTTGCTCCTGGAAAAAGTTCTATGGTAAATTCAAACTCCCTCTAGGGTGGAAGACCAGGTAATTCTTCAGGAAAAACATCACGAAATTCATTTAACACTGGATAAGTTTGGAATAGACTTGCTCCAGATTCATTTTCTTCCTTTTTATTAAGTTTAACCACAAAGACTCTACTACCCTTTTTCATAGCTCTCTTAACTTGCATTGCAGTCATAAGATGTGGTTCCACTGTTTCACGTCCATAGTGTACCCAAATCCTTTGCTTATTGTCATCAGTGAATTCCATCCATCTTTCTTCAAAATTTAATAATGCCTTATGTGCTCTAAGCCAGTCCATACCTAAAATTATATCAAAGGCATGCAAAGGAGCTACATATAAGTGCCATCGGGTTTGCCCTTGAGGTAGCATTATTTGAGGATCAAATAGACATTGGTTAATGGTATAGGTTTGCCCAGACCCATACTCGACTTTCCACCCATTAGCCATAAATCCAAGTGTTTCCGGTATGTCCCTCAAAATATTTGGTGAAACAAAACTATCAGTTGCTCCAAAATCAATCAAAATACAAACATTTCTATTATAAATTTTGCCCTTCAATAAGAAAGGTGTTGCTTGGCCATTGAGTTTAGAATTACCTATTGTTGCATATATCTTATGAGCAGGTTCCATAGGTTCTTTCTTCTTATCTACTCGCAAAGGACATTTATCAGCATAATGAGGTTCTTTACAAATCCAACAACCTGTCCGTGGTGCCCTCTCTTTCATATTTCCCTCATTATCTTCAGATGTACCAGCTTTTGGTGCATTAACTCTTTGCTCATATCTATCCCTGAAATTTCTCTGGCCACTCCGATAATTTTGATTTCCTCTATTTCCTTGATATCTATTCTTATTTTTATCAAACCTGTTTTTGTTCCCATTTCCACGATTCTTGTGCCAACCCCTATCTCCTTTGGTTGGACCTACATTTTTATTTTTCTTTGGTTCTTCCTTTTCTGAAGATTGTTGATAATAAGCTTTCTTGGCTTTAAAATTATCTTCTTCTTGTCGAGCCAAGTCACAAGCAACAGTTAGGGTAGTGGGTTTTAACATAAGAATCAAATGCCCAATTTTTGGATGTAAGCCTAAGAGAAATTTCTGAATTTTAATCTCATTCCTCTGCTCATATTCAGGCATGTATTTGAGCAATTGTACAAATCATTGGTAGTATTCATTTACGGACATACTACCCTGTGTTAACCTTGAAAATTCTGCAGTTCTTTCAAGGTAAAATTATGGTGTTAGGAACCTATCCTTAAATGCCAATACAAATGTATCCCAAGGTACATCAACAACCTCTACATTATGAGTTTTCCTATATGTATCCCACCAGTCAACGGTAGCTCCAGTCAATCGAAAGACTACCCACGAGGTTTTTGATTTAGATGAAAGGGTCCTAACCATAAAATATGCTTCCACACTATTCAACCATCTTTCAGCTTCTTCCCCATCACCTTTGCCATCAAATTTGGCTATATCAATTCTTTGCATAT
The DNA here is from genome assembly GCA_028583015.1 of Wollemia nobilis. Classification (NCBI taxonomy): domain Eukaryota; kingdom Viridiplantae; phylum Streptophyta; class Pinopsida; order Araucariales; family Araucariaceae; genus Wollemia; species Wollemia nobilis. The sequence continues at coordinate 3,448,594 of JAQPPZ010017170.1, read as the reverse complement.
CCTTGTCCAATTCTGAACCCACTTGTTTTCTTCCTAGGTCAATAGTTATCTCATCCTCAACTATTATCGTTTCTTTTCCTTTGGATAAATTTTCTATTGTTTCTTGTTGATGGGATATCATTTCTTGTTGTTGAGCTAGTTGAGCTTTTTGTTGCTCCATATGCTCTATCATTTGGGCATTTTGCTGTGCCATGTGTTCAGCCATTTGAGCATTTTGTTGCTCCATTTGTTCTTTTTGTTGACTCATTTGCTCTCGCAATAGTTGTATCATCCAGACCATTTTATCCTCCTTATTAATTGGTTCTTTTTCCTTTCTAACCGGTTCTTTTTCCTTTCTAACCGGTTCTTTTTCCGAGGATGTTCTGTGGCTTCCTCTGATGCCCCAATCCGCATAACTTTTCAAATAACCCTTCTTGGGATCTCGGTCTGCCCTTCTCATTGAACCATCGCAGTTCTTTTCGAGGAACTGGCTTTCTGTCCGAATGCCATTGCCTGCCCAACAAAAACAAGAGCCTTGTCAACTTATTGAGTTTCAGGTGAACACATTGCTAATACCAAATTTTTTTTTTTTTTTTTTTTTTTTTTTTTTTTTTTTTTAAAAAATTTTTACTTGTTTGTTATCAAAAATAACACCAAGTTTGCCACTTGGTTGTCTATTCACCCCAAGTCTACCCACTTGGTTGTCCAACATCAGAGGCTTTAATTATTGATAAAACATTTTTTCATTTTTTTATTTTAATATCTTATTTTCTTTTCTAGTATGAGCATGTTAATTCTATCTTCATGAGTGTCATTCCGTTGCAGTCGAAATACTCATGAGATCGAGATTGGCCAGATCCCGCATAGTTGCCATTTTGAACTTCACTCTCCTCCCGAGATTCCAAGTTTTGATGGTGGGTTTCTTTTCCTCTAGGGCCCATAACACCTAGAGGTGTGACGCATAACTTTCCCGTGTCTTAACATGAATTTATGAACTTGTAAATTTTGGTCATGCAAGACTTAGCGCATACATGCTCAAGCTAGACGATCATCCACTCTTTTTGGAGCATCGTCTAAGGTCTTACCAATACCCTAGTAGCACCCGATGTCTTGTGTAGATTAACCAACACGATGTCCCATACCATCGTGCTGTCGGATTCACCTAGTCTAACACAATTCACCACTCATCACTAGTAAGGATAACCTAGAAGAGATGCCCATACAACTCTTTGTTACCTCCCGTTCTAACCTTTTTCCATAAAAAGTATGGTTAGAGCCCTGATCCATGATGAATGCCTACCCGCTTCATCATTAAAACTTTGTTTTCATGGAGTTTGCCTACCCGCAACACCATATATTTTATCTTCTCAAGATTGTCCTACCCGCAATCTTGATTTTTATCAAGGTTGTCCTACCCACAACCTTAGGTTGCATTTTAAGTTTTGGATAAGTCCACAGTTTTTAAATTCTCTTTTCACAAGTTTAACTATTGATGGAATTGACTATAAAAGTTGGACAAATTAAAGGTTAAACAATCGCCTCTCTTAAAGGTTTCAAACTCAATAAATTTGTTGGTTGTTTTCTAGTTTCTAACATTCTTTAAAGTGGTTTAATAACTCGGGAAGCAAAGAAAATAAATCAAGGAATTCACAAGTTACACTACTATTTAATCTCAACACTACTATTGAACTATTCTCTTTAACTAATTAAACTACCTCTATAATGAATGAAAGGTTAGATGTCTTTTCTACTTTTATTGTTCCACCATTAAATGAATATACGGTTAATATATAACAGACTAGGTTATGAGTAATCTCCATATTAAATAATCTAAAAGGCAGTTAAAAGAAATCCTATTTCTTTTAAAAAAAAAAAGGAAAATATAAATCTTGCATGGATTCAGTTAGGTTACCCGATCTTTATCATAATTGAATACTCTTCCCTAAGAATTAAGTCTTCTCGGCTACAATACACGAAAGCTTTTCGACTAATAGTTTCCATAATCTCCTTGGTTTAAACCATACCATGATTTTATTTGATGGCTTTTGAATAGACGAAGTAATCTATAAATCTGATATAAGTTCAAAACCATTCACTCGTACTCACATTTTACTTGATTCAACAATCCATCATTGAATTATTTGAGGTATTTTGTTATACATTTTATTTTAAAACATCTAATTCATTTTGAATTTCCATTTTTCTCTAGTGCAAACTAAAACCAAGTAAACAATCAAGGTTTTCAGTTATGCTACATCTCAGTTGTAACATTGGCAAAAGACTTCGTTCACAGTGCACGCTACTATGTATCCAACAATGAATTTAGCAACATTTTTTTTAAATTAATACAAGGTTTTCCCCATCAACAGAGACTTGTACCTCAGAACAGCAATGTGAAATGAAAGAAATCACATTTTTACACACAGCCCTTAAAGCAATTAATCATATTCTATTTGAAAGGGACAATAAATTTATACCATTACTCACAATATTGATGAACATGAGCTCGGAGTAAATTAATGGAGAATAAAACATTCTGAAATTTGTTTTATATAGTTTAAATATATTGTTGCTCTCCTCGACCATAAAATATTTAATTGGAAATAAAGCATTATAATAGCTAAGGGTATAAAGATGTTACATCAAGTTCTATATTCAGTCCTGCATTTTTTTTTAATCTAAATGTACAATACCAATACACAGTTCGCGGCTTTGCTCTGTTTTCCCATTCAAGGACCACTTTTTTCAATCAAATGCATGTATCTGGTTGGCTATAGCCCTATTTGACCCAGACGACAATTTTGAGGACTCTTTCCAAAATTCCAAAGAAAAATTACACAATATTTATCATAACTCATTATGCACAAATCTGAACGCTCTAGTAGTCTCAAAGACAACAACATGTATAAAGTTCTCAAAGCTCCATATAATTCGTTCACATCATCCAAATACCCGGTGAAAACAAGGGTCAGAACGATCGTTCTACCTTGCAATGCATCTATACCTACATGCACACAACATTTCCAAAACACAGAGCAACATGCAGTAATTTCTTAACATTTCTTCATCTTTAAAATCACACTACAACACATCACGCAGCATGCAGTCTCAGTTCCTATTTCAGAGGAGGAGAAACATTCACAATTTTCATCTAATTGTTCACACTGCAACCTCCCGTTGCCTTAACTCATCACAATACATAGCATCAATAGAGTTATACACACAGCAACCTCCCGTTGCCTAAACTTATCAAGCACGTAGCAACAACAATACCAAAAGGATATAAATTGGGTTTCAACCAACCAGCCTTAACCATACACCAACACATTAAGCAAATAAGGCTATAAATCAATGTTCCACGAGCCTGGGGGACGGGGGACGTGGGGACGGGTTTCCGGGGACGGCGGGGGACGGCGGGTCGATTTTAGGGGACGGCTCGGGGACGGCTGGGGGGGACGGCTGGTATAATACTATAAAAAATGAAATTTTTTAGAAATTTAGAATAATCTACACATTCAAAATTCTACAAAGTTTAACCTTGGAATAGTTGACAAAGGGGCATCCTTCTAACCAGATAAGGTTGACCTACTTGGTTTTAACACCTCAAGGAAGCATATAGTCACTCTAACATCTTGTAACACACCAATGTGTAAAGATCAATAATGTTTCTCAGATATGTGCGTATAATAAAAAATCCGTTAAGTGCAGAGATGCATACATAATCTATGCATCAGACTCTCAGAGTACTCAAGGTCAGCTACAATCACATTTTAGCAGATAAACTATGCAAACGAAAGTCGTGCAAGCCATAACCAACTTCCATAGATAAGATAAATTAACACATTTAATTTGGTAATAAATACTATTCTTGCTCCATAACAAGAAGATTGCAAGGGCATTATATGTTTAGCCCTTTCTAATCATTTTAACATGATCTAGATCGATGTCATTGATTCCCACAGATAATCTTTAACTAGAAACATTTCCACAATTACTAAATAAATAATACAGTAAACAAAAGGATATGTTTTGTAAGCAATAAATAATCAATGATCTGGTAAAACACCAAAAGCATCAGATATAGTCTCAACAACATGGCACTGCCAAAGTAACACTTCTTGTCAATAACGATGCCATGTGTAAGAAGATTCTCACATCCTCACAGCTGTTGATGTAGAAAGAAAGGAAATAAATAATAATATGTATATTAACATCCACATATGACGGATAAAGGAGAAAACTCGTAGCCAATAGCAAGAGGAAGCCACAAAAGGAGCTTGTATATTTTAGATAGTGTTGGGCGGGGCAGAGGAGACAGTCTCAACTAGAGGGAGAAATCCTACACAGTAAACCCTAGATTCCAAAAGTACACTATTATGTCAAGAAGAACCATAACAACAAATAGTACAAATATTTCACTCAATCATTGTAGAGGACAGAACCAGCACAAACAAGGATGAAAAGGCTTATTAAGTCCATGAGAATGGGATGGGACAAGCCCTAATCTGCAATAGAATGATATAGATGGCTATTTCCATCACTGCCAATATCCATTAACAAGCAATGCAGCATATAATGATGTTCGTAAGAGAGTGGACTGCACTAGGAAGGCCTGTTGGCGGGGTAATCCTGCTGACCGTGGGGGACGGCTGGGCCCCATGGGGGACGCTCGAGCCGTCCCTAGGGACGGTCGGGCGTCCCCGGGAAGTCCCCGGGGACGCCCAGCCGTCCCTAGGGACGGCTCGAGCGTCCCTAATGGGGCCCAGCCCGTCCCCCACGGTCAGCCCCGGGGACGCCCAGCCGTCCCTAGGGACGGCTCGAGCGTCCCCCATGGGGCCCAGCCGTCCCCGTTCCCGGGGACGCCCAACCGTCCCTAGGGACGGCCCGAGCGTCCCCCATGGGGCCCGGTCGTCCCCGGGGACGCGCCGGGCGTCCCCGAGGATGCCCCAAAAGGGGACGTCCGGGGACGGGAGGCCATAGGCCTCAGCCGTCCCGGGGACGTTTCCCAGCCATCCCCCAAAAAGGGGGACGGGGTGAAACGTCCCCCTTGCCGTCACCCCGTCCTGGGGGACGTCGGAAACGGGGGGACGCGTCCCCCAGGGTGGGGGACGCGTCCCCGTGGAACACTTGCTATAAATATTTTAAAAGCACATGCAACACGAGCAACACTCATTTTAACGAAATTTTCCCCTTATTGCTTTCCTGAATTGTAAATTCAAACATGATCAAATTTTCCATCAAATTTCGTTTTACATTTTTTAAATCTTAGGGCACTTACTGATTCAGCTTTCTCTCCAATTCGTCTTTCTTCCTTTTCTGTACTCTATCCTGTTCCTTCCTTTTCCCGGTTCACTTCCTTCTTCCGCTGAGTCAAAACATACCATCTCTGCCTCCCCTTTGTCTTTCGTTGGCCATCTAGATGATGGTTTCTTCCCACTTCCTGCGTACGTCAGCATCGACGGCAGTTTCAAGCTTGTCCAATCTAACACTTTGCCAAGTGGTCACCACTACTACTTCCAACAGTCATCTTAACCTCCGTAGTAGTGCCGACAAGTCTCATCTTTTTCTTTTGCAAAGAATGCTCAAGTTTATCCTTTAATGCACGAACTATTATTGCATTCGTCACTATTTTGTTTTTAAAATATTAATTTCAATATGTCATAGTTTATAGTCTTTTATTTACTTTGCCTTTAACACATCCATAAAACAAATATCATAAACTTGTTTTTATTAAACTCATATATATTTATTTATTTATATCCTAAGTTATATTCTATTATATAAATATTTAAGTATATAATTAAGTTTAAACAAACTCATTTTTTTCAAAAGAATATATATATATATATATATATATATATATATATATATATATATTTCCTTTAATTCTCAAAACACTTTTAATCATTTTCCACATGTTTCATAAACTTTGTTAACTATGGCTCGCATGCTTTAAGCATCTTCATTGCCATCCACATCACAATTTCACCAAAATATCAATCATCAACACACCTATGAATGCAGCTACATGATATGCATACTACATGGACCTCTGGTGAATTCATTGCCCATAGGGTTCATTGTCCCTATCAACCCGCACATACATCACCGTTCATCATCTCCCTTGACTCACCTCTCACCGAAATAATTCTTTTGCCCTGTTGAGGAGACCACTTTCCTTTGTATTGTCTTTGCCGATAATGAAACATGTCTCCTGCATCCACAGATACATTAGCAATATCTCATCCTTGAAAATAAATTAGGCGTATAGGAAATAGAGTTTTGGAGGGTTATTACAGAAACAATTATGTCAAAGGTTCACTTGTTCGTTCTAAATATTCTATCCAATTTGAGTTATTCCACAAATTCTCAATACAATAGAAGACTTTATTCAAGTTATAAAAGCTTCTATATAAGATCAATTATATCATTGTTCTATGGTGCAAGTACCTACACAAATGTACAAAGCATGAGAGCACAACCAAGCAAATTTAGTACATGGTTGAAAGCAACATTTTGAACATCCTAATGATCAACAATGAGTTTCAAAGTAGTAAGGGGTTGTAAAGTGAATTTGACCTGTTGTTCAATGTCACTATTGCAAAGAATAAGATTCGACCGTGCACTTTAACAAGAGATATGTGACAATTGGATAATATAACAAACTAGCAGCTCTTATTTTTCACATTAAAACATTTCAAGACAGTTTTTGATTCCATGGACAAGCAAAGGTTTTCTGATTAATTTTAGCAATTACATGAGACAGTATTATTTACGCTTTACAAAGTATAATATCATTTTGAGGAGACATCAACGTCCAATTTGTTGGTGAAAGATTTCATTAAATTTCTAACCCTAATTACCAAGGAACCATCACCACCAAGTCAAATGTTGACAACATAAAGGCCATCCAAATGATCAGAAGAGGCAGATTTTAATTACACTGCAAGTAAAATGCAAAGCTTCATTTACTCTCATATTGTATATATTTCATGATTTACAAGCCTCTCATCCCTTACTGACAAATTTGCTAGAGATTTTCTCTTCCATATTATTCACACCAACATTTCCATAATAATTGCTTTAGAAGTCAAGTGAGAATTATGTTATTGTTTATAGATTAAGTACACTTTTGATAACCTCGTTATACAACTGAGGGTTAAAACACCCCAAGTTCATTATTTTCTTCAAAAGAAATTAATTCTACTAATATCAATAAGATGTGATTTCTGGTTTAGAATTTTATCCCAAATTCTCATAGGCGAAAAGTACATTGATAATAGGTAAAGGGAACCAAATTTATTTTAAAGACTGCAACATCATTTTTGTATTCACTAGAAGACATAAAAAACTTAATCTATTTGTTGTCCTCTAAGAGGATGCCTAAGCACACAAGTGCTTGGAAATAAAACTAAATGAGACCATGAAAACAAAACGTAAAACATAATCAGCAACTCAAAGAAGGAAAGTAGGTCCTGAAAAGAAAACTCAAAAATGAAAGGAGGAAACCTCATGCTCATAAAATGCAAAACATGAGTGCAAAAAGGCTACGCATAGTTGTAATTAGTGCCTACTTTACAATTGTGCTCTTGATAATGGTCATGCCAAAGAAGTGTGTGGTTTCAATGATTTCATTTTTCTACACTTCCCAATATGTGGGAAAAGCAACTATGCATCACTGATCTTGTGCACACTTACCCCCTCACCACTTATTGCCATATTAGTTGGAGTTCCATTGATTAGATTTTCTTTACGATTCTTCTATGATGTATATGATCTGTTCCTTGTTAAACAGATAAGATATTTTTATTTACTCAGAAAAATAATTTCTAATAGTATCTGTATCAAAAACAGTTCAACAACTGCATTCAGCTTATTTTAAAGACTAAGAGATAAGATCAAGATGAAATTTCCTCGTAAAATGCTAGCAATTATTTCAAGGAGACTGTTCCACAAAAAACTCTGCACATGCTCATCTTCAAAACAACTATGCCAAGATAAGACAAAATTGTAAAGAATAGGTATGGAAACATCCACCTCTGAAAGTTGTGGCAGTGAACCACTTCTGAGAGTATGAACAACATCAACTTTATATAGATTTGACAGATGTTTCTCTGCTCTATATTGCAAAACTATTTCATACATATTGCTGTCTAATAAGCTTATGCCAAATCTGCAGATTCTTGTTTGCTGCTTTACTGTCTTTCAAGTTTCACATTCAAACCTTTCATTTTGATTCCAAATAAAGCATAGCCTCGTTGATAAGTATTTGAACATTCAGGTTCTTTGACCTGTGAAACATCTAGGAGAGGCAGGATTACCAAGTCTCTTCTTGAAATCAACGGGTTCTGTCCTTGGTCTCTGGCCCTTGAGTTCTCAACTTCATATATTCAGCTGCCATACAAATGATGGTTAAAAATGAAGCACTTTCAAGGATGCATACAATACCTTGTAAGTTCAGATTCTCAATAGTTTAACATGGCCACTGCATGAACTTTTCACACTCTGCTCCAAAATCTTCATTTTGTCAAATTCAACTTCAAATCTGATGTAATTGATGCCATCTCCAGTAACATCATACTCATGCCTAAGGTTTGCAACCTGATGCGATTGGAGCTGCCCAAGAAGATGGAAATATAAGAACCGCCAGTGGATGCTACAAATAAATAAATATTTTAAAAAAAGGGATTTACCACCAACCAAAAATAAAAACCAAAAAAAAAAAAGTAAAAACAGCATCTGACTTTTCATCGGGTAGATTCTATGAAAAATAAAAGAGGATGTATTTCTATAAATCCTGTAGAAGAGTCTGGAATGCCTGCAATAAAGTTTTTGAGTATCCCTCCTATTTTAATCCAATCATTCAAATATGTATTGGAAATACAAGGAACCTGTCTTAGGTTACTTAAAAAGAAAAACAAAATGAACAGCACACATAACAGTGGAAAATACTCTAAAAGTTTGATAAAATGGATAGGCATGATGGCAGACCCTAAGAAGAAAATAATACCTGTTCACGCTATTGAATGGAAAAATGAGAATACTCCCTTGTAGGCCCATCACTGAAGAGATCTCAAGAACATTCTTAAAATAACATCCGCCGTTACTATGGTAAGCAGTAAACATATTCTTTGGCATAAGGAATTCTTTTATTAAATGTTCCTCCCCAGTCAAAATAAAATTTATAGCTATTATGCTAAACAGAAGCACATTTTGTAAGTAGGAAAAAGGCACAAAATTCACAGAATCACGCTGATTAGATACCAAGTACATACAAGTAGCTTAAGTAAAATGATTTTATTCTAAACATTAAATAGAAAGTCCTATAAACTTAGTACAGAATATTTTCTATTAATCCATTTAACCATTTCTTATGAGCCCAGGACAATTGACTTCAGTGCACGATAGACTACCCTTACATCAACTTTACATCAAATAATTCAAGGGAAGGCTACAACAAACACAAGCATAGAAACCTAAAAATTTGTTATTAATGATTACCAATCAAATGGCAGGAGCTCAACTGGTTAAATATGTTGACTTTCAAGGTAGAGACCAGGGTTCAAAGCTTGCCAAGCAATAGATACATAATTTCCAAGATGTTGTAATACCATGAAAACACAGTCCTGATGTAATAAGTGGGGCCCGTTTCAATCCCATATAACTAAATTTTTCTAAAAAGTATATGATTATCAGCTAAAATTTTTTACTAATTCAAGAAATTAATTTCAGCAAAGGGCTGTGTCACTGGCAATACAGCCTACCAGATCTAAAAGTTAATTCTTATAATCAAATATCTAAATTCCATGTAATGAAGGAAACAAAGATACTCATTCTGGTCATAATACTCTTTCAGCTCACAACCTCTATATGGAATATTAAAGGTAAAGGAGATTTTTCGGGTCACAGCCAAACCAGCATGCCTCTTTGGCCATATGAGACCCCCTTTTGCCGGACCTTAAATTATTAGTTCAACATTGTATCTCTATTGTTCTCCTTGTCCATTTATGGAATTTACTAATTATTTCCAGTAGTATTCTGTGCAATTTTGGATTCAACTTGCTAGACAGCATAACTTGAGTAATGAAGATTACCAAATAAAAAGCTTTGAAGACCCCAGACTGAGTGCATGATAAAATAAGAATATAGGGTCCTGAAGTAGATTGAATACAAAAAACTTCTCAGTTCTCAGCAAATATAGCAAGAATGATGGAAGCTAATCTAATAGCTAGGGCAATGAGCCCCTAGAATGCAACAGCAACACTAAGGCTCAGAAAGATCCTAAAAAGGAAACAGCCTCAAGCATCCTGCAAAGAAAGTGAATGAAAAACAAAGAGCAGAGCTGCTCAAGCCAACATATGTGCTGGAAACAGCATCGACAATGTAGATGAATGATTTCTTTGTGGAATGTAGCATCCCTCTTTATTTAATAATATTGCACCTATACCTGAGTCTTCTACCACCTGTCCAACATATTCAACGGATGTAGCAATGACAGACAATGAAAAAAAGATTATAGTCATAGTTGGAAAAAACATGGAGAAATCGCAATATCTTGGTTTTTCTCGCACTATTTTGGCCTAGTGATTAATCAACCATTTTCTTGGCACCAAAAAATGGGTGATTTTTTGATGAGAAACTGCTCAAAAAATCATCAATTTCTCACAATTTTCTCGCAAAAACTTGGCTGGGTAGATGCAGAACATGGAAAAAACGGCTATAAATCACAGGAATGGCTCATTTTCTGCATTTTGTTTTCTCTCCTCTGGACTGCAAGTTTGAAGAGGGTAACCAGACATTTTGTGATTCATTTGGACAAGAATTTGCTGGATTTATTACCTGTTTTTGAAGATTTCACATTTTGAGACAAAATTTTAGAGGTAGGCTTGCTGTATTTTTAAGCATTTCGTAGGATTCTTTTTTCTTTTTTTGCTTTGTTTTCTCTCTTCAGAGGGTTCTTTGGTTTTTGCGCTTTATTTTCTTTAGTTTTCAGTACTTTGTTTTCTGTTTTTGAAGATTTCACATCTTCGGACAAAATTTCAGAGGTAAGGTTTCTATATTTTTAAGCATTTTTTAGGGTTTTTTAGTTTGATTTGCAACACGTGTAGTTAGCCCTCTTGCTTTCTAAGCTGTCCATTGTGATGCTCTTCTTCTACAAGTTCTTGATTCCATAGTGGCATATTCCTATGAGGGAATTTCGTTCCACATTAATATCTGGTTCTTCTTAGTGTAATGTATGCATGTGTTAATAATCCAGCATTGATCTGGTTGTGGGACCTGAGAGATTTACAAGCCCCACCACTTGCCAAACTCTTTGCCAATAGGGTAGTAGGCTTAGAGGTGCAAGCCCTTAGTCTCGCTTATGTGGGATTCCTCACCCCTATTAAGTCTCACTTATGTGTGGGGGGTTAGTTGGCCCTCTTGCTTTCTAACTGGTTCATTGTGATGCTCTTCTTCTATAAGTCACAAATAGATGGCTTCTTTGGGTAATGGCCAAGGAAAGAACAACAATGAGCCAAGTCGCCTGACTTGAAAACATGGCATAAAATGGACTTTGCCAACTCAGGTTATTAGTAGATATGGTGACAAATGCATGAGTGGAGGCATCAGTCGTCTCAAATACCATCTTGTTGGGGTTCCAACCTGCAATGTAATGTTATGCCCAGAAGTGACTGATACAATCAGAAACAAGGTCATGGCTTGGCCTATCACAAAAGAGGAGAACAGGGCAAACAGCAGTTTAAAACTGCTTTACTATGAGACGCATGGGATGGAATTGCTTTCTGCTGGAAAGACTTAGACTTTAGGGATATGATCTTGATGGTTATGTGGTTTTATGACCATTTTGTGCTAAGCCTTTTGGTTTTTGTTGTTGACCAGAAAAAGCTCAAGTTTTGTACTCTCTTTATGAAAATTTAATAGAATATTGAATTTCCAACTCTCTATTTTCTGTTTTAAATATATATTTTTTGTGAATTAAATTTTTTTTTTTTGATAATTTTTTCTTGAGTTTTTGTCTTTTTGATGGGTTTTTGCCAAGTCACCAAGAACTCTCCAAAATTTGGATCATAGAGTTTTTGTTGAGTCGCAATTTTTCCAACTATGGGATGGACTATTTGTTGAGCCCAAACAGGAAAGATGTAGGCACTGGTTCTGGACCTCACAAGAAGAAATAGTGAACAAAGTAGGAATAAGTGCAAAATGCACCAAGTACAAATAAATTGTAATGAAATGTAATTCAAAAGTGAGTCAAATGCATATGAAATGAAATGCAAATGTCAATGTAATGCAATTTAATCATGAGTTTGATAAATTGCAATAGACTATAGTAAGCATTAAGGGTGCTATGTGAACATCCAAATGGGGAGACAGTTGAGTGGTGAGTTGTCCTAGAAGCCATTGTTGGCAACGGCCAGGACACGAGCACAAATAGACCTTCCGCTCCTTCATTTGAGACTATCATCTATGGATCGAACTAGCAGCATATGTAGAGACTACAGCCATGCATTGGCAAGCCATATGTATGTGTAGACAGTGTAGCATGTATGCAAATGTGTGTATAGCATGTGCTAGGAGAGAGATTGTGTATGCATTGTACGAGACCCTGTAATGCCGTACAATTGAGTAATGCAAATGACTCATCTTCTATCCATGATGTGTGTATGATCTATGTACAATATGATTGCCATTGGTAGTTGGTAGTTGTGTGTTGGATTCTATGTGGAGGTATCATTGTTGTAGTCAGAGCAAGGAGTTGCAATCCAAAACGCTATGCAAGTGGAACTATTGAGGTTGTCGTTCCAGTGGTGTGAGCACATCGTTCTAGTAGGTTGGCTATGGCGTTCTAGTGCAAGTTGCCATTCAAGCACTTGCAATTCTAGTAGAGTTGACCCTGCTATTCTATCAAGTGTTGTACAAGCACTTGTCGTTCTAGTGCTTGTCATTCAAGCACTTTATTGTACAATTCATATTGTCATATGAGTCAAGTGTTGATGTCGTTCAAGTGTAGAATGTTGAGCAAAACTACATTGACTACAGTCTTGTTTGGCCTCTAATCTGTCATCTTGTCCTCCATTCTTGGAATACTAACCACCATGCTACATTTACATTTGAATTTATTGTGGTTATCAAATCAAAATTGGGTCAAGTTGAAGAAGAAACAACACGCGTAAAGTGTGGGGAGGTGAACAACAGATTCACTACCGCGAGGACGTGGAAGACGAGGTTGCGGAGATAGTCATATTTCTATGAGTACAAGGATTGCTCAGCAAAGAGGTGTCGAGCAAAACATTGCCAACCAAGTACTGCAATCTAGAGAAACCAAACTTGAGAAGCCTATAGTGGAACGTATGTGGAGTCTTTGGGAGAAGGAGAATCCAAGTGAAACACTCGAGAGGTGGCAAACATTGTTGCTAAAAACAAAGGAAGTTCAAGGGAATATGTGAGTAAACAAAACAAAGATCGGAGAACGTTCATGCAAGTGGAAGCGCCAACGTGGAGAGAGCATGTGGAGACGACATTGATTGGCTGCTAACACCAGCACAAGAGTGGGGGAGTTTCCAAGAGGTGCAGAGGATGGGAGTCAGGTAGAGTGCTTGGGTGAATAGACTAGAACCAACACGTGTATTTGTGAAGGAGATCGTGAAGTGCTAATATTGGTCGATTGTTTGGTGACAATGCGCGAGGAGAGAAAGCAACCTATGAAGAAGAACGACATGAAGAACAACCACCTATGGCAAATATGGCACAAGTTGCAATAGTTGTGGGCAAGCAGAAGTGCCCACAGTTTCTGGGTGACAAGATGAAAGACCCAGAACGCCATATTGGAACATGTGTACCCATATGGTAAGAAAATGGAGTCTAAGACGAGCAATCATGGTTAAGATTATTTCTGGCGACATTGCATGGAATCGCAATGGAGTGGCATCTAAAGAGGACAAAAGACCAACCTTTTGCTACATGGGAAGTGTTGATGAAAGCATTCATCCAAGAATTTAGAAGACTTTGAAATGACATCAAGATCATCGGAGAAATCTATGCCACAAAACAGAAGGACGAGGATATCAAATCCTATAACAAAAGATTGAAGGAACTCATCCATAAGATGGACTGCAAAGATGATGATTCTTAGACTGATTGTTGTTGAAATACAAGAAGAAGATGAACATAGTCCCACCAACTACCTACGAAGAGGCGTATAACAGAGCAATCACATTGGAGATTGAAGCTAAGCAAACGACAACAGGGCTAAGTCACTATAAAGAATCTGATGCAAATAGTGACCGTGACGATTGTGGCAATCCAACCCATGAGAAAGGATCTAGAAAGGATGGCTCAAGATGTAAAGGAGGAAAAGAAGGAAAGACAAGATATTTGGTGTTCATATTATAAGACAGAGGGTCACACAAATATTACTTATCTGAAGAACGCCTACTGCAACATTTATGAAGTGAAAGGACATGCAGTTGAAGACTGTCCATTTAATATAAGGAGTTCAAGGCACCAAAAATTGTCAGTGTAGCAGGAAGCAAAGGATGAAAAACCTAGTACATCAAAGAATGGGCAAGTAGCAACAAGTGGTGGATACAAAAACAGCAGCTAAGGTGGGAGACAACCGCAACAAGGCAATTGATAGCAAGGAGGACAGAGTCGATTGCAAAATGATGTAGATGGTAGACCGATTATTTAGTGTCAAAGATGCTAGGAGTGGGGGCACTTCAAACGTAATTGTCAAAATCAGCCAGTCAGAGATAACTCCAAAAGGAATAATACATTGATGTGTCAGTGTGGACCGGGCAGTCATAAGGAGGCAAACTGCCTGAAGAAGGCAAATTCGAACAACTCGCAAAATGTCAATATTATTGACATCAAAGAGCCTCCAATAAACCAACAACAAAAGAAGAACAATGTGTTTGTAGTCACAAGGAATCAAGCAAAGAAAGTTGACCCATACCCCAACCCTGCTGTGGAGGAGAGATGGCAGGAAGCACATGATGTAATTGAAAAGAAATGCGAAAAACCAAGCAAGAGTGACTCCTCGAAGAGAAGTTGAAGAAGCCCAAAGAAAAGACGTCAACCTAGGAGCTAGCAATGCAAGTACTGAATACGATAGTGGAGGTTAAAGCGTCGAGTTTACTTAGTGCTATACTAAAGCTATATGTGATGGTGGTTGAAATAAGGCAACCAAGAAGAGTGATGGAGCTGCAAAACTAGTAGGAAGCAAATGACAAGAGAAGGGATCAATTCATTGATCTAAATGTATTAATGATTGATGTTGGCAAAAATCTAGCATTAATTCATATCAAGTTGCTAGATCATAAATTAACGTAGGTAATCGTCGACAGGGGGTCGAGTGTTAATGTTTTACCCAAGAAGACATGGAGAGAAATATAGCATGAGTGGTGAGATTTCCAACAATGGAATGGTGCAATGATAGGTTTAGAAACTAATCAAGACTGTAGTCATAAGACTGTCTTCACAATCGTATGATAGCATGATTTGAGACGATATGGTCTCGATTGTACAACACAATCCTTGTATGGTTCAGTCTCTCGTACAACACAGTACGAGACTTCCACTAACAAATCCTCAATCCTACTATACGGCAACAACTTGTACGGTAATCACACGTCCAAGATCATGTCTTCTTTAGGCAACAGTTTACACCTAAGTTGGCAACACACCTATTTGTTTGCCCTCATACAGTCTAGATGTCATATGGCCTGCTTATTGTACGACCTGTAACATACTTAACCACTGCAACTTCCATAGTCTTCTTGCGTACTGCAACCTGCAATTCCTACAACACTGCTGCCATGCAAAAGACTAACAAACCTGCAACTAAGAGAATAACAATGCAATCTGCAAATACAAGGAAACAATACATGCAAGGTCTTAACAATCCCATTCACAAGCAAAGATAATAATCAGCTATCACTGCAAATAGCAGAATTACTATTGGGTAATCAATGACTGCTGTAAACAGCAGTAACAGTTGCACTACAATGGCAGACTTATACAACCAGCCTGCACAATATCCTCCATAATCTCTCACAGCAACAACAATAACCTGCTATTCCCTTATGCATCTATTCCTCACGTAGGTATCTCTCCATACAACCATACATACTCATGCCATATCCTTCAAAATGAAGGAGGGGGGGCCTTTTCCTCTTTGGATTGGTGTATCTGTTCCAACCCCACTATTAACTAGTCAATCCAATGTGTCAAAAAATTAATGTCTATACAATGGTGCCATTTCTGGTGGAATCTTCCTGTATTCCACTTCAATTGTATCTGCTGGACAAGGTTCCAGGGTGCCTGCGTCTATGTACACTCTCTATGGTACCTTGTAATTGGTTTGCATACCTTTCGGTAGCTCCTTTACTCCAATCATATTCGTAACTCTTTCAACTTGTAATTCCCATGGTTCTTTTTCATAGATTTCAGCGAGCTTCTTCATCCTCTCATCCTCTTGGGCCCACTGTACTACTTTCTCCATTTCATTATAAACCATGGATCGCCATTGCCTTAGCTGTCCTACATAGCCCATCCTAAACTGTAGTCATGTAGAGTCAAAAACTTGCATCATCTTCCCAAAGAATTCATCAACCTAATCATCAGTTAACGCAAAACTACGCACTTTAAGAATGAAATGCTTCCCTGGCACTTGAAGTGTCTCTTCCTCTTCCTGTTCGTTCCATGGTTAATTCTTCCTTGTCTTCTTCCAACTGATCCAGTTGTACTACAGTTTGTTCTTGCAATTCTAGCAAACTTTCTACACTGGCTGATCTCTGGCTACTATCACCTCTCCTAACAAATCTAATTTTCTTCTTTTTCTAAGACTCTTGTGCAATCTCAACCTCCTTGCCCCTTACTGGATCTTCAACTTCTTTTGGCACCTCTATATCTTTCAATAGGCCTTGAGTTGCCATTGAAATCTCGAACTGCCTCGTATTTGGCGTAGGTGGTGACACACTAAAATCTACTTGTTGCACTAAGTCAGCAAGTTCTGGTAGTTCTTCCTCCACGTCTGTTACATTGCCTCTTCTTCCACCACATCAAGTTCTGGCATTGCCTATACCATTACTTCTTCCTACTGCTACATAGTCTCTACTAACGGTTATTGTTCCTACAACATCAATCTTTCCTGTTCTCGTTGTCTCCTTGTTCTTATAGGACTGATTTGCTACCCTTCTTCCTCCCTTCTTTCGTCTTCTTGCTGCTCCTAAAGCAACTCCTCTCTTTGCTCTTCCTAAGTCACTTCCTCAGTCTCCTACTACAACTCGACTTCTAATCTTCTTTGCCTTTTTCTGTTGGGTGCTATTTCCTCCAACGCATCACTATCCTCTAATGCAACCAAGTCCAATCTTCACAATATTTTTAGTCCACACTTTAACTAGAATGGACTTTACTATTGGCATTGTATTGTCCCATCTTAATACTATGGGTTCATCGTCTAACAACTTTCTTGGATCAGTTAATCCTAGAAATTCCATTTTGGAGAAAGACAACGCATTTAGCATTATTTCGATGGCGTGGAATGCCATCGAAAAATTCTTAGTCTGCCACCTCAAGAAATTTTGTATACAATATGACAAATACGATGTCCAATCGTACTGTACTCCTTCTGCAATGCCTTGTACGTATTGAGCTAGCCATACAGGCATTTCAAACGACCTTGTTTCTCCTAATATCTTGGACACTACGATGTTCATAGCACACTGCAGTTCATCATTTTTCAACTTGCTCTGCTTGATCCCACGAATTCCGTGACTGAAAGTCTTACTGACTTCCGCAAGAGTAATAGTTGTGATTTCGTGGATTGTCTTATTCCACTCCTTTGCATCTAGGTATTCCTTACTCGTATTCCATGTTTCGGCAATCCAAACGTCTACTGAAAATTATTTGCTAAGAACATAACCTTGATGTTTCAATTTCCAATCTTCACTATGCTTATATTCTCTTTGCATCATAAGTCTTGAGTATTTGCAGCAAATAATCTTTAAAGAAATCCTTAACAAATGTACACATTGAGCTAGCCATACAAGCATTTCAAACGACCTTGTTTCTCCTGATAGCTTGGACACAACGATGTTCATGGCACACCGTAGTTCGTCATTCTTCAATTTGCTTTGCTTGATCCCACGACTTTCGTGACTGAAAGTCTTACTGACTTCCGTAGGAGTAATAGTTGTGATTTCGTGGATTGTCTTATTCCACTCCTTTGCATCTAGGTGTTCCTTACTCCTATTCCATGTTTTGATTATCCAAACGTCCACCGAAAATTATTTACCAAGAACATAACCTTGATGTCTCAATTTCCAATCTTCACTATGCTTATATTCTCTCTACATCATAAGTCTTGAGTATTTGCAGCAAATAATCTTTAAAGAAATCCTTAACAAATACTGAGATTTGTGCAATGCAGCTCACTCCTGCTTGTGTCAATGAAGCTTTCAACTAATGATTTGTTGGGTTATCTTGCCTTCCCCATGTGGTTGAGTCCACGTTATCTCATTGAGGGGTATCCTTTTTTCTTTCCCCTTCCCAGATGGATCTCCATGCCTTCTCTGAGACTATGTTTCTTGTTCCACTTGGCAGTGTCTTCTTCCTCTTATATATTCTGCAAACTCTTGCCTTTCATTGATTCTAGTCTCCTCTTCTCTCCCTCGATGTTCTCTTCTATGTAGCGGGCCTGGCGAGCATTGACTCCTTTGTGCTTCTTTCCTTGCTAGCCGCTCACCGAAGTGTATTCTCCTGCTCATTCTTCCTTTGCTTTTTTGTCGTACACTGACTATGTCTATACGACAACTCTGGCATCATTTGTATGGCCCGCTACTTGTACGACGGTCTTCTTTTGTCGTAAGACAACCCTCTCCCATCATACAGTACCCTTCTTCTGTCATACAACAACCTTCTCCCATCGTACAACACTTGCTCCCTTCGATGCACTTGTACAACAACCTTCTCCTTTGGCGCGCTTGTACGACGACTTTCACTGAGTCGTCTTCCTCCTCGGCTCACTTGTCTGTACGACAACTTCCTCTGACCTACTTTGAACAAATTTTAAAATCCTAGGCTGCAATTCTTCTCACAACTTTCTGAACAACAATTGCCCTTTTGTGCCAACACGATACAAGGGTTTTTTGAAAATTTAGCCATCTTCAAACTTTGTGCGGCATTCCCTTTATCCATCTAAATCTGAAACCTTGTCTTCTCAGCACAGACTCTTCTGCTCTGGTTCTAATTTTCTATCTTCCCTTTGGTTTCCGTATGGCTATATGAACATCCGTACACCTGCGATTTCTAGCAGTTAGGGCACTTTTCGATACCCTAATGCTACTCTTTCTTCCTGTTGTAGTTTCAATTTTGGGTTTTGGCTGCAAATTGAACTTTTTGCAGCGTCTTCTCCTTGGCGACGTTCGTTTGTCTTCCTCGTTCTCACGTTCAACTACGCCTTCAAATGACTTTCCTTAACCCCCTCCCACCCCTATTTATAATTTTGAGTTTGGGCAAGAGCAGTTATAAGTTATAACTACTCCTTCAACCGCCATGTCGCATATCGCCTCAAGAGATCAGACTCAGAACTTGAACTATCATTTTCAATATTAACTGGAGGAAGGCTATCTCTAATTGTATTAGTCACCTAATTCCTTCCTTCATCTTTTGGATATGTTGGTGCTTCTATCACATCTCTCCACAATATCTTGACAACTTCTCTACTTAGCCGATATTGTGTTGGATCATCAGGTTCCTCCTGTCGCCTTTCTTCTTGCCTTGTTCTCTCTTCAACTATTCTTTGTTGTTCAAGTTTTGCTTCTTGCTCTTGCCATCTTCTAGTATCTCATTCATCCAGCCTTTGTATTGTGTCATCCAATTCTTGGATAATTTGCGCACTCATTCTTGCGTTATTCCTACGCCGAGTTTCATACTCTTCTTGCAACCATTGTGTTTCTTCTTGCATTCTTTGTCGTACGAGCCCAATTTGATCTAACAAGCTTAACCCCGCCAACTCATCGTTCCCAATTCTTCCTCCATTCACGGGAACTGAAATATCCTGCTCGTATTCCTCCGTTTTGTCTAAGAATTGTACGTGCACTCGTACTCTTCTTCATTCATTTGGGTGAGGTGCTAATTCCTGTTGCTCTATTATAGGTTGCACTTCTAGTTCTTCCGTAAATAATCCTCTTAATCCCATATCATCTTCTCAATTTTGGCGCTTCTCATCACTTCGACTTGATTCTCCTTGTGTGTGAGACGCCCTTTGCAATCTTGCTCTTTCACGCATTCTTTCTTGTCTTATTGCCTCATCATGTTGAAGAAATAGGCATTGTTTTTTTACTTTGTAAGGTTTTAATCTTGACCTGTTCACTGTTTCGAGAACTACTGTCCTGTCTAGTTTTTGCAACTTCACCACGCCATTTTCCATTATCTCTATTACTTGGAAGGGTCCAAGCCATAATGTCTTTAATTTTCTTGGCTTGATCTCTCTTTTTCCATTATACCTTAGAACCAAGTCACCTAGTTTCAACTCCATCTTTCTCAAGTGCTTGTCATGCCACAATTTTCTCCTCCATTGGGCCACTTTTGTCGCCCACTGCGCCATAACCCTCTTCTCTTCTAATTGAATTGGTGTCCAAGCCAATTCTCTAGGCTTTCCTGGTCTCCTAAACGGTTTTCTACCGCTACCCTCAAACTAGGTACCAGGAACTCTATAGGCACTCCTACCTCCTGCCCATGCATCAACTGGAATGGCATATGATTTGTTGTTGGTTTAAAGGTTGTTCTATATGCCCACAAGACTAGAGGCAACTTCTCCTCACAAACTGCTCCTTCCATCCCACAGGTCTTATACATTATTGATACTAAGATTTTGTTTGTCGCATCCACTTGCCCATTTGCTCTAGGGTAAGACAGTGAATGCTATTACTTGTTCATATAGATACCGGGTGGTAATTTTTGCCAAATTATCTGGTAGTGCCTTGCCTCTACCCATTTCATTAGGTATTCAGTTGCCACTACTATATATCGATACTTTCTCTTTTGACTCTTAAACGACCCACAAAGTCTAAGCCTCATATTTTGAATAACTCATATGGTTGAGATGGATGCAATGGCATGAAGTCTCTACTCAGCGGTTTCCCAGCTCGTTGGCATGTATCGCATGCTTGCACAAACTCCTTTGCATCGGCCACCATAGCCCTTCCAGAAGCACCTTCCTTGCGGTCTCATTGTAATGACCCAAAAATCAACAACAAAAAAACACACTGATAGAAAAGAATTTTTTTTTTTTTACTACGAAGAGTTATTCATAAACCCCTAATTGATTCCTACTAGGTCTATCTATAGTTCACATCCCCTAAGTTTCCTGAAAATCCACATCTCATCAAATACCCTTAACACAATTCCATCTGTGTCGGTGTATAGTATGTTTCCGTAAATAAGTTTATCCTTCTCATCACCCTTGATGAGCTAAACTTATCACCTTCAATCAATCGAAGGTATACGCCCATCACCATATCATACACAAGTCAATATGTGTAGGTATGCTACGCGTATTGCAAGTTAAGCTATCCATCTCGTCTCCACGACGAGCTATATTAACTCAGATGTAGTCTTTCCTACTTAGTTGTCAATCTCCCTAAGGGATCTTAATCCCTTAGGTCTTCTATGTTCACCCTAAGGGGTCTCAATCCCTTAGGTCACCCTCTAAGTTCACCCTAGAACTCTTAATTAAGTTTCTAATGTTTAGCAAGAAAGCAAGAATAAATTAGATACTAAATCTAACAAGATATAAATCACAACATATAAAAGACTAAAAGAAGGCAGCATTCAAAAAGCAGCAGCATTTTAAAGGTAAAGAAATTCATACAAAACATAGATAAATAAAGTGGTAATTGGAGGTACACCTTTCATTAATCAATATTTATTACACAAGCAAGTATGGTAAACCTTCCATACTTTTAAAGAATAATAAATTACATCAATTCATTAGGGAAATCTCCCCACATAGTTAAACTATTTGAGCATAAGTAAATCATTATAAGAAGAATCAAACCGATGCATTGGTTCCAACTGCCTCCTTGGTCCTTCTCAGCTTTCCCTCAATCATTTGAGGCTAGTAGGGGATCAGGGCACTCATGGTTCCATGATAGACATGATTCTAAATGCATTTACTTAATTCATTGCCAAATTGCAACTATACAAATTCAAACAAAGCATCTAACCATTCATTGCATAGTTGATATCATAAAAATCACCATCTTTATTTTCACCTCTCATCAACCATAGAGAGTTATCCAACTAATCAACTAGTCTTACAGGTTTTGCTTTGATCATTTTCTTTATAACCTCTATTTAAACAATTAAGGTCCCATACCCTTAACCTTTAAATAAACTACGTTCCCTTTATTTCCACAATCAAAGTTACCTTACTTCAATTCATAAAATAAACCATTTCTTTTACTTTCACAAATCAAAGTCACTCACTTCAATTCATAAAATAAACCATTTCTTTTACTTTCACAAATCAAAGTCACTCACTTCAATTCACAAATAGTTAGGTTCCTTACTTCTACTAATTAAAGCCCCATAACTTTAATTAATAAAAATACATCAAACCATCTTATTTTCACTAATCAAAGCCCCATAACTTTAATTAATAAAAATACATCAAACCATCTTATTTACTGCATGAAAACATTATAAGCTTCTCTAACTTTCCCTAAATTAAGCTTCCCTTAATTTATGAAAATGCTATAAAGTTCCCTAGCTACTAAATTAAGTTTCCCCTACTTAATTTAGGAAACACAACAAGGTTCTTTAGCTAGCACAACACAACAAAGGTATCCAAGAACACATGGTTGCATGACTAAGGTGAAACCCCACGACTCACAACCTAAAGATTGCCGAGCTCTTCACTAGGGTTTTGACAACATCACAACTACGACATTAAGATGGAAACACAGCACTGGTTCTACGACGTAAGGAGTCCCTCGAGGAGTTACACGTGGCATCCATCACCGCAAGGGAAGCTACACAAACCCCCAGCCATGTTTGACTCCCACCGAGAGTTGACAAATAACAACACAGAGTTTACTATCAACCAACTGCCAGCTAACATCTACGCTCGACACCCCCTCGCGGACGACGTCGGACAGGGAAGGTGAGAACGCAAAGGCGCTGAGTACTGGCCTGGTTTAAGCCACTGGCCAGCAACCACACAGCTCACGACAAGGAGGAATGCTCTCACAACGCACTCACAAGTGACAGGTTTAAACTGCCACCGAGGAGGAGGTCCCCTCACTCGAAGGTGCTCGTGCCTAGTTCGACTTCCACCGTGAAGTCAAAGGAAACAGTCCATGGTTTACACTCTTCTAGACGCTATAGGGAGTCACAGGTGCTACTCGTGTAGCCGTGGTTTGGGTAGAGAAAAGGGAGCAACACAACTCCACTGGACAAAGGTTCTACTCTAAACACACGTTATTGTCATTTGGGTAGACTGATGCCACAGGGAGGTACGACCAGCACTAACAGGTTTTAAACAAAACACCAAGCATGGCTCTTTAATATCAACGAGGGCACACAGACAAGGAAGTTAAGCCAACAACCAACCTAAAAAGATATCGCTCCACAATGAACATCGAGGTCTCTGGTTCTTATTCCAGTAGCTCTCCTTTCTTCTCCTTTCCCAACGTCGTAGCTCTTCCTTCTTCTCCAAGAATGATCAACCCCTTTACTTTCTTTCCTCCCTTGTCTTATCCCTCACAGGCCTATCTGCCGCCATCAATTCTCTCTGACGTCCACGCGGTAGATGGGATGCTTTCCTTTTAAAAACATTATCTTTCCAGCAAAAGGCTCTCCTTTTCTTTGGTCGATGGAGAGTGGCAGGAGCCTCCATGAATGCACAATCAGCCGCGTTCTAGAAGCCCCAGACGCATTCTAGAAGCCCCATGCTTCATTAAGAACAGATCTGTCGCGCTCTAGAAGCCCATGCTTCATTGACTTAATAATAAAAAGGTTTATTATTCTTTTGAATAAGATTTTCTCTTATATATATATATATATATATATATAAGTTATCTATCAATTATTATTGATTTAGCCTTTATTTTGAAATGAAATTCGTTAATCATTTAAAAATAATCTATCTTTTATTTTGAAATGAAATTCGTTAATCATTTAAAAATAAAGACTTGCTATATGAGTTCTCAAATCATCCAAGGATTATTTTTATTGAGTAACATCATACCAAACATATTCAAGCATCACAAGGAGTTTTAAGATGATTGATTTATGCATAATTCTCAAACCAATGATGCAACAAGTGATGAAGTAAAAGACAATCACACATATGCATCAGACAAAAAGGGAATCTTTCCATCAACCTAGTCACCTGTCTCAGCCTCGAGAATTTACGATAGCTACTAGGCTATCAATCTGGGGCTCAAGGTGGCTAGTTTTTGATGATTATCCCTAACCAAATGCATGCCTATATGAAGGTATCCATCAATGTTACCCCCGAGTTGCCTTAATCATCACTTCCCCAACCTCAAGTACCCCTACTTCTGGTGGATGATTTTGCTTCTTTCACCTACAAGTGTACCTGATCCTGCACAACTTGGCAATATGTCAGCAGTATCATGCTCTTTTAAATCAACTAATCATCATATAGTTGGTTCAATTGCTCAACTTAACTATTAAAGTATCACAGATTAATACATTGTTTCTTTGTGCCAAAAAGTCCGCCAAGGAGGGTCATGACACTCATTTGGTCTCATGTGCCCTCCGGTCAATGCTTCATGAGCTTCTTTCAATGTTACAACTTCCTCCTCCATTACACATCTTCTCAGTATTCCATCTAGTCCCATATTATATAGTAATCCCGCTATCAATTGGAAAAGTGTTGACTTTATAATAATTTTTCTTATCTATTGTTGGTATCTCCCTTCGCAACTCCCCTGTGGATAGATAGTCCCCTATCATCTTATACCAGGATGGTATAGCGCTTATTGCAAACAACAGAGCATCAAGAAACCCCTCTGACACTCCTCCTACAGGCTCTCTTGAGCAAATCCTTGATAATTGATCCACTATAACTTGCTTCTTTTCAAGTCTGACCACTACCCAAAATACAAACTCTTGTAACGTGACGAGCCACCTACTAACTCGTCCGTGTATAGTCGGTTTATTAATCAAACACAACGATGCCTGATGATCAACATAAAAGGCAAAAGGATTGGCTAGCAAATAGTACCTGAATTTTTGGACAGCATACACCATACCTAGTGCTTCCTTTCAACTGTGCTGTAGTTTTTCTCCACTCTTGACAGCAACCAACTTGCAAAATAGATAGGTTGATCAAGCCTAAATTGCCCCTCCTGGCCCAATACACATCCAATTGAAAAATTGGATGCATCTACATGGACATGAAATTCCTTGTCCCAATTCAGAAATACCAAAATGGGTGTACATACCAGCTTTGCCTTCAACTCCTCGAAGGCTCCTTGATGCTCCTTTGTCCACCTGAAAGGAACATTCTTATTGGTCAAAGAATCTAATGGGTAAGATACATGGGAAAATTTCCAAATAAACCTTTTGTAGTATCCTATAGATCCCATAAAGCTCTTTAGTGAACTCACGTCATGTGGTTCTTCCATATTCACAATGACACGATTCTTATCAGGATCTATCTTCAACCCTTCCTTGCAAACTGTGTCCCAATAATTTGCCATATGGCAACATCAGATTACATTTCGTTGGATTCAAAGCTGGACGAACATTCACACATAGCTTCATCCATTCTTCAAGTGCATGCAAGTGCTCATCCTTCCTTCCATATATCGACCAACCATCTAGGAAAGCTTTAAATTTCCCTGTCGACATCTATTCAAATATATATAGAATAATCCTTTGAAATGTGGCAAGGGCATTACATAGCCCAAATGGCATTCTATTGTATGCATAAATACCATTCTCCACAACGAACGTTGTCTTCAACTTGTCTTCCTCCACGATGCTTATTTGATTGTAGCCGAAAAACCCATCCAAGAATGAGTAAATTTTGTGTCCAGCTACTTCTGCCAAAACAGAATCGTTAAAAAGGATTGGGAAGGGATCCTTTATTGTAACAATCATAGTTGAGAAAATCGGAATTGGCAAAGAATCAGCATTTTTAAAAATCGGCAAAAATCGGGAATCGGCAAAAAATCAGGGAAAGAATCAGCAAAAAAAAAAAAACAAAGAAAATGAAATTTTTCATTGAAAAAAAGTTTTTTTCATGCATATTACAATGAATTAACATTAAGCAAATCAAATATTGCAATAAAAACAATAATTCGTGTCAAGACATCATACAAGGTTCAAGCTTTAAGTACACATGAAAGTAAAAGGACAAAACACATCTTGTATTGCTTATAATATGAAAAGGTACAAAGTTACACGTAACAACAAGGAAGTCTACACACACAAAATAATCCTAATTCACGTAATCCCGATTTTTTGCCAGTTTTTTGCATTAAGGTTTTTGCCAATAGAAGATATAGAGAAACTCCTTGTTGTTCACGTAATCGTTGTTACACGTAAAGGCAAAATATGCGGATTCTATTCACTTCCTTCTTCAAAGTAATTAAAATATGTTATATCCACTCACTCACCGTAACTTTGAAGATTATGCTGGCATCCAACATCTTCTCAAACTTTGCATTAACCAAAGTTGCGTACTTCAGGTTCATTCTACATGGCATTCTTCTTACTGGTAAGGCCCATGGGATCAACTGGATATGATGTACACACAACTCTAGAGGTATCCCTTTCAAATATTTATATGCCCATGCAAAGATTTCCTTATATCGCAGAAATTTTTCGAAAGTTGTTGCTTTCAAAACTAGGTCCCATTCATCTCCACAATGAATTATGCTCGGCTCTTCTTTACTTCCCAAATTTACGTCGACCATCTTTGGTCCTTCATATTTGATACTTATGGCTCGTTTGTTGCTTTTACCACATCTACCGGATGTGTTGGGTTTTCATCTATCTCAGCATCACCAATTGTATATTCTGCAAAAAATTTGGGGAACATCCATTTTTCTTCTTCTTCTTTAGGCTCAGCCATCTCGTTACTTTCATCAATTCCATCATAAATTCCTTTGGTCTCCTCTATCTGTATATAGAGGTAGGTGGGTGGAAATATCTCATACTCCTCCATCTGCCAATGAAGGAGCCCACTATCCAATTGGTTCTCATCTTCACTACATTCCTCTAGGTACAACATTCCTTCCTCATTTGTCTCATGTGTACTGTCTTCATCCGAAGAACTGCCCGACTCATTAGTCATCACAAGATCTTCACTCATAGTCTGATTTTTCAGATTTATCATATATTTGTGCTGTCCTTTCTTGAATGTGAGCCAATCCTTTTCCCAGTTGTGATTAACTTTGGCCATCCTTAGCCATCCTCTTCCCAACAATGTATCATATGCTGGTTTTTGCATTGTTATAACAACAAAATCCATGACAAACTCTTGATCCACAATCTTCACCTTCTGAGTCGTTAAGACTCCCTTCATCTAAATAACATATTGGTTTGCACCATATAACTTGAAATTCAGCAACCACAGAAATGGAGCCCCAATCTCCTTCCATGTCTTCTCCGAGAGCACATTCACACTTGAACCTCCATCTACAACAACTTGTGTCAACTTATGATCCAATATTTCAATATGAATCAATGCTGGCCTTTTCCCAACATCAATCATTAATACAGTTAAATCAATGAACTGATCTTTCCTCTTTACTTTTTCTTTTGGCTGGCTTTACAATTCCATCACTCTTTGTGGTTGCAGTTCTCCTATAACTGCATGTACCGCCAGTATGGTGCTAAACAAACTTGCCACCTTTACTTCTATTGTCGTATTCAAAACTTGCATTACCAGTTCATGAGTTGATACCTTTTCTTCTAAGCCTAATGGCTTCTTTAATCTCTTTTGTTTTGCTAGCCTCTCTTGCTTAGCTTTCTCTATATCTTCTATTGTTTTTTGCGCTTCTTGCCATCTTCCTTTTTCTATGGTAGGATCGAGGTACTGATCCTTCTTTGCTTGTCCCCTTGTGATAACAAGTACATCCTCCTTTGTTTGCTTCTTCATAGGAGGCTCCCCAATGTCAAGAAAATTGACATTCTACGAGTTGCTTGTACTCACCTTTTTCAGACAATTCAACTCCTTATGATTCCCCGAACCACACCATCGACAAATTATTTCTTGTTGCTCCTCCTACCTGAGGAGTGGGACAATTTTTCGCAAAATATCCCCATTCCTGACAATTTCGACATTGAATGATCGGTCTTCCATCCAAATCATACCGCAATCAACTTTGGCCACCTTGTTGATTGCCTTGTTGATACTACCTACCTCCTCGACAGTTATTTATGTAACCACCGTTGGTCACGCCTTGCCCATTGCTAGAGGTATTTGGTTTTTCTTCTTCTTCTTCGCCTTGCCCATTGCTAGAGGTATTTGGTTTTTCTTCTTCTTCTTCTTCTTCGCCTTGCACCACCATATTTTGGTGCCTTGCGCCTCTTAAATTGAAATTGAATGGACACTTGTTGATCGCATGTCCCACTACCTCGCATATATTACAATATGCGCTCTTCAGACAGTTTACATTTGTGTGCCCTTCAGACTTACAATCTAAGCACCATATATCCTTTTTCTCTTTTCTAACTTCACCTCTAACCTCGATCATTCTATCAATTTCCTTTTTCATAGATGGAATTGCATTCTGCAATTCGTCCTTATCACTATTAGAGTCATCACTTCTGATATGACCTCCAATTCCAGCTGCTATTTGCTTGGCCTTGCTTTCAAAGTTCCTTTCCCTTTCATAGGCTTCCTCATACGTTGAACATGGTATGATCTTCATCTTCTTCTTGTATCATTGAACCATTCCATCAGTTGGTGGCAACTCCATCTTGTCTGTGAGTTGCTTCAATCTTCGATTATAAGTCTTGATATCTTCATCCCTTTCTATTTAGTAGAATAAATTTTTGTTATAATCCCTATATCATCCCTTAGAGGCTTGAATTCTACTTTGAATTCATCTACTAAAGTATTCCATGAGGTAAAGGGTTGTGTACTTTCTTTTTTCAAGTACCAATCTATTGCGATTCCTCACAATGTGGCAAGAAACAATTGTAACCACTCTTCGGGTCATCTAACCCATTCGCTTTCCAAATCATTGTGCAAGAGCCTATGTGCCTTGTAGGATCTTCTTTCCCTTCTCCTATGAAGGGTGGGCATTTTTGCTTGCCCGTTTTATTTGCAACATTAGCCATCGAATAATAGTTATCCTCTCCCACTTCTTCGTCACTCAACGATGGCTCGTAAAGTATTTCAGTCTATTGTCCTTCCGTCCTTGGTGGCTCTACTGGTTGTTTTGTTTCAGGTACTTCAGTCCTAGGCACCTCATCCACTCGTGGTGTCTCTTGACCTTTCGTGTTTCCTTCAAATAGCCTCCTTCCAAACTTCGGTGCACCTTCACTTCGCGACCTTCACGAATATATGAACTGTGGATCTGGTCTACTTGCCCAAACACTCATGTGTGGTTGCTCTAGTGCCTGACTCCCGTCCTTTGCACTCCTTAGCAAACTCCTCCCCACTTGCTCGAGTGTTACCATCCACTCTTCGTTTCTCTGTGCACACTCCACATTGGCGTCTTCACTTACACGAACGTTTTCTTGAGCTATTTGAGGTACTCCGTCCTCCGTTGTTAACAACAATGTTTGCCACCTTTCGTTGTCCTCTTGTGGACTCCAAAATTGTTCGAGTATTGGTTCTTCCATTTCCCGCAACTATAGCCAATAACGACAACTCTTCCATGATATTTTAAAACCCTGACACAGAGTTTCTAACCTATTAAACTAAAACAAAGGGGAAAAATTGGCTTGAATTTTTTTCTTTTTTTTTCTTTATAGGAAAATAAGCAGGAAAATGAAAATAAGGAAAATTTAAGGTCCGAGGTGTAGACCAATTGGTTTGGTGAAACCCTGTAAGGGGGACGGACGTCCAAGGTTCAAATCTCAGGCCTCGTTGGACTGAACGCTTGTCTTGTATTCCTGGTGCATCCAACGGCGTAAAAGGTTTAAAATGATGCGGCATGGTGGTTATAGGGGCGGACAGCGCGGATAACCGTGGCGGCTACCGATTCCACCATGTTTAAAAAGAAAACAAGGAAAATTTATACCTAACAAGTCGAAATGGTAGGACATTAATTGTTTGCATTGTAGCTGGACGCAGCCCTAGAAAGCGCTCTGACACTACTTGTTAAAAACCTTGCAATAAAATAAAAGCACATCCACAAAATATTGCAATAATAACAGAAAATGAGCTTGAAATTAACAATATTGCAACATGAAATGGAAATGCAGCAGATTATATTGCAAAAAGCAAGAACACATTACAGAATTGCATGCCTCTTCAAAGGGGGTTAACCTCTTTAGAAGCAGATATGAGATGCCTTCATCTACGTCCCCTTGCCTTTTTAAAGACTAAGCATAACC
Organism: Wollemia nobilis; assembly: GCA_028583015.1. Classification (NCBI taxonomy): domain Eukaryota; kingdom Viridiplantae; phylum Streptophyta; class Pinopsida; order Araucariales; family Araucariaceae; genus Wollemia; species Wollemia nobilis. The sequence goes on along the minus strand of JAQPPZ010017170.1, from coordinate 3,418,060 downwards.
ATAACTATAATGCTCAAGGGTCGGCTTCACATGCAAGTGGCCACCTGAGCTAGAATCTTCTACCAAACAAGCAGTTACATTCTTTATGACGGTTACATTAAATGGCCCCACTTGTCTAGGTGCCTCAAATGCCACATACACATTACATAATATCATTAAGATGGGGTCCCCACGTTAGGAAGGAGTAATTAAATAGTAAGGTTAGGATGGGGTCCTAACATCAGATTTGGCATAGGACAACCTCCTAGTACAAATGACATCCATATATAGCACGTGTTAATTATGACTTCTTGGCAACAACTATCTAGTGGCTATACTTGCTCATACATTAGATTTCTACTAACTCATGATTATCATGTTAACCATATTAGAATCATTAATCAATCGCATTAAATGGTAGTACAATAGTCGTTAGCCAAAGTTATAAGTCATCTCCCAAAGAAAAATTAACATATCTTCCAAATGCTTGGATGCCAAAATCTTACCATTATGTGTTGCCTATTAATGAATTTCGGTTATATTGAGACATCTGTCAAATGAGTTAAATTTGGATAACGGCACCATGGCAAGCACTTTTACAAAAGAGAGGAGCAGAACAGTCATGTATAAGCAGAATCAATTTCAAGAATGCAGAGTGCTGAAAGAGACACGATTAATACATTTATTGCGGTACAAGCATTCAAAAAAAAAATCCAATCACATTCCACAGAGAGGTAGCTGGGTATATTGAATAATCTATGATAAGTGTGTCTCACAAGTAAATAATTAGATGAAATGAGCTTTTATTCTATATAGAATAACATCTAGAATATTTCTATCGGCTGAGCTTAAGTTCAAAGAATGCATTCAAATAGAAGAAATTGATGACATTCCACAGACAAGTGCTTTGGTAATATCCATATAAGGGCATTACATCTCTGAATAACAAATTACCATAAGGTTTTTTGAAAAACAAATAAGTTAGTTAATTGATCTTCATGTTTCTGGGCACACTCACCAGATGATATATGTTGCCTAAGAGATCATAAGGCACTTCCAGAACCATTGCAACCTACATAGTTTAACAGATAAACAGCTTTAGAAAAAATGCTAAACTATAATCAAATATAAACCTGAGAAATCATTTCAATACTCTAAAACTAGAATTGTTATCAAAATCGGCCCTAATACAAAATGAACTCTTCTCTATTTTATTGTTGTCTATAAATGGACGAAGAAGCTCTATTCCAACATTCAATTATAATTCTGTATCAGATTTTCTGAAGAAGAGTTTCAGGTAAAAGCCCTACCCCAAATTACATTGATGGAAAGTTTGAAATAATGCAAATTGAGTGGGTAGCATTTCCAGTTAAAAAACTATTTTACAGAAGGACCCCATTCCCTTTTCAAATTAAATGGACCATTCAATTTTGCAATAAAATGTTTTTAAGCAGAGACTACGAACATTGAAAACATGCAAATATTGGAAATAGTAATAAACGGCAGCAGGAAATACTTTAACAAAATGACACTCAAAGCAGTTAGCCAAGAGGACATATTAAAAACAAAGTCCAGGACCTTAGATTTGACCACACAAATTGGTGCATCTCTCAAGCAATCAGAAGTGACCCCTCCATATGCCCTTACTAACCCTCCAGTTCCTAATTTTACCCCTCCAAAATACCTGCACATCCGATATCATACAGAAATACCATGAAAGAGATTATGAGCACATAGTGAGAAGCAAGCAAAGGCCTGCTCTCCAATTATGTCAAATGCCGTCTTCAATTCTGTTCATCAGTACATTAAAAATGTGATAGATAAGCAACAGAAATCATTAACCTTATTACAACCACCATTACTCTATCTAGTCCTGATGAAACAATTGCAGAATGGATTGGTCTGCCAGCTGTTCCCCCAGGTTCTCCATCATCATTGAATCGGTACTGCTCACCAACCTGTCTTTATTGAAAATAAATAAAGAAAAGTGCAGAGGGATAGGAGATTTATGTGATCTGAAAAGTTTCACTACATGAGTAGAAGTCATGAAAACAAATTTCTTCTTACCAAGTTAGGAAAACACTTTCACCTTCCCAACACTACTCACCTTGTACGCCCAACAATTGTGTGTTGCACGTGGATCTTGGACCTGGAAAGATGGAAATTAAGTATTCGAAGCTAATTCTTTGACTATTAAAAAAGATGCACTAGGATTAACAAATTTCAAGATTCTGTGTGACTACAATAATTGAGCCAGAATTTCTGATTCTGAAATGCACAAACAACACAGTAATTTGGAAAATTTAAAAGATTGATACTAGCACATCTAAACTTTTGTAAAGGACCCTGTAAATACAGAATGGACATCACACTTTTCTTTATGCCCATGAATACAAAGAGAATTACAATGATTCCCAAACAACTCCTTTTGTCTATCAAGCTGATGCTTGTGTAGCAAAGAGAAAACTGGTAAATGGGGAGTAATTAACAATACTTCTGGGCCATGGATTTTGAGACAAGCGGTGAGGAACAGATAGTTTCACACCGTAGTCAAAGGTTCCAATCCCATGGTTGAACCTTGACATTTTATCAAATGGCATGACCTCAAGTGGCTAAAAATGTGGACTTCCAATGCAGAGACTCAGGTTGAAAACTTGCCAAGCAATATATGCATAATTGTCAAAATGTTATTGTATTAATACCATAACATGGTTTGTTAAAATATCCTGATAACGCGGCCATGATGTAATACAGTTGGGGCCGGTTTCAATCCCATGTAACCCATTTCAAAAAACAGAAAAGGTGCTTACTTTTAGCATCTCAATAACTACTACTTTCTCTAAAGCCGCGTAAAACCTGATGTCTCTACTGTACTTTCTCATCACATGTTTAAGAAAAATCTCTTCTCTAGTAGCAAAAAGTTCTTTTGATCTTAAGGATAGAGTTAGTAAATTACTTAAGACTTGGACATTAATACCAGCCAAATTGATTAGATATGCATTTGCCTACAGAGTACCATGCAGAGACTTAGGGATAGTCTCTTACCTGGTTTTTGAAAAGTAGATAATATGAAGGATGTTGTTAATGCTTAAGGACTTTTCACTGCACTATTTGTTTCTTATCACCTACGTAGCATATGCCCACACTACAATATGTCTCAAATAGTATACCACTTCACCATGTGACACCTGATGATATATTTTTTGTTACCACCTATGCCACAGGAAATTCCTTGAGTGCCCCCATTTCCCTGTTTGGGAAACGTTTCTGAAATGGAAAGTCCTAGAAACTTCTCATCTAGAACTCCAACCCTTCTGAACATTTCCATTGGTGTATTCTAACCGTCTCAGAGTTGTCCTAACTAAGATAATACTAACAATGGGTTTTTAGAGGGGTTATGTGGGCTTACACAAGACCTAATGCAGTGTGCATCACTTCTGTTAGAAAAAAATAGCTCTATTTTGAAAAAGACTTTAAATTGTTGAAAAAGGAACAAAAACAATTAACTTAGAAACAAAATGGGTTGGGATAACAGAAGCAAGATTCTAGCTTTTGCAATCTAAGATTTGTTTGCACCACATAAGAAATAAGACTGCATAACAGGGAAAACATAAAACTGGTGCATGGATCCCAAAAAAGCATGAACATTTTCTTTGCCACTTTTGACCTCAGGGATGAGGAACATTCTCTTTATGCACCTTTTGTGGGAGCTATCATGGTTGGATCTTTTGGTGTTGCTGATTTTGATAAGCTTAAACATTAAGATTAAATCTGTTGGAAGAAAGTCAACTTAAGATTTTGAAAAAGTCTTAACCCTTTTATGTTGCCAAAAAAGCACAAGCAAACACAAATGGGTGACTTCAGTTTAGGAAGACCAAGTGTCTTTGACACAAAACAAAAAGGCAAATAGAACTTTGGCCCTAAACTAAATGATTCCACCAGAACAGGTAACTTCAAATCTAATTCTGAGCCTAGAGTTAAAGAGTTATTATTACCATAAATTTGGACAACTAATGAAAGATTGCAGGAAAAGACGATATGGGTTGTCATATAGAAAGGGCAAAAAGTAGGCTAACGTGGCAGAAAATGATGGATAAGTGTACAATTCTAGATAAGCTAATTATTTATGCCCACAGGTGGGCAAAGTAGGCCAATGCAACCCATTGAAAAGAGCTGTTACAATGCACTATAGCAACCAAAAAGTACTACGAATATATAACGGCTCTAATATTGCCACATCGGCTACCTTTATTATTGTTAGCTCAGGCCCTAGATTAAGGTAGCCAGCCCTTAAGCATTAGGGTTAGGGTTATTGTTGATTTGGTCTATAAATAGGAAGAGTTATATTGTAGTTGGAATCATGGTTCATCTTTGAATTTTTAGTCGCCTCTGTTGTGTATATGAGAGTTTGTCATCTCCAAGTGGCTACGAGACTTTGCCCTCTCTAAGTGGCTAGGATTTGTATTGATTTGGAATCTGGAATCTTATACTTGCATTATCGATTTCCTAGCATTGTATCTGATTTACTATTCAAATAGATGTTTACTTTTGTGCATTATTGAATTGTTATTGCTAATTATTGTATTCTTGGAAGTTGTTTTATTTACAGGTCGTACCAGAGCATCAATCTTGGCTCCCTATAGCGCTACGAAAGAGCGGTAGAAGGGCATGTGAACCATTCCAAAACCTCTGATAATCAATTCTGCTTCATGTCACCAGGGTAATTTTCATCAATTTTCTTTTGCTTTTTTTGTGGGGGGAGGGGGAGGGGGATCAATATTCCTGCACCTTTTTCTTCTGTAATAAATTTGAGTTAATCATTGTTCTCTTTTTTCGAACCCAACTAAAAAAAAGTATCAGGCATGTCGAGATCTTTGCAAGAGACCCATCTCATTGCAATCATCTCTTCGAGCCAATCAAAATAAGGGGTATCTCTAGCAACACTTTTTCGAGAACCGGGTGTGTCAGGACCCTTGTGGGAGACCTATCACATTGCGTTCATCTCTTTGAACCAATCAAAGTAAGGGGTATTTCTCACAACACTTTTTCAAAAGTGCTCCAAAGGATTCTTTTGAGTTTTGCTTTCACTCCTGGCGTATAAACGAACCTGCTACTTCTACAAGTTGGTAGTGAATCAATAATTGTTTGCACTGCATTGGCCATTCAGAAGATGTGTGCATAAATAGAAAGAAGCATCAACCCAAAAATCTCGTTAAGCATCACAACACACCATCAAATATCGATAGCTTTTACCAGTGTATCCATCTTTATTAAATGTTATGGTTTCACCTCCTCCCACCACCCCTCCTCCTGCCACTCCTCCTCCCTCTACTCCAATTGGTATTGTTCTTCCAAATACAATTGACCCCAATCTATGAATCTATCTTTAGCACCAGGAGAAATTGGTTAACTCCATCGCTCAATCTCAAGACCAAATAAAGAAGACCTTAGAGTTCATCCAAAGCCATTTTGGTCCTACCCCTATTAAGCATTCCCTTGATCAAGAGTTGCAACAAGTCATGGGGCAGTAGCCACAGGGCATCCAATAGGCACCAAATCTGAAGCGACACAAATATCAAGACACTAGCATCTACCAGCAACAGTCAATTGCTCATAGATCTCCAGTTTCCTATGGCAGTCACATGGCTCTTAATTCTTCTAGGGGCACTCTTCTAGGTATTGGGTGGTTTTAACTCAGGCTTTGCTACTAATCTTGATCCCTCTACAGGAGGTGTTGTAAATTTCCTTTCTTGGCCTCTCATGATATTCCTATTCCATGCATCGACATCCCATAGTTGAGGGTGCGGATCCACATGGTTGACTAGCCAATATGAATAGCATCATTCATCTACACCATGTAACTAAAGAAGGTTGTGTTACATCGGCTGCTACTAAGTTGAGAAGCCATGTACATCAGTAGTTATTATGGGAGCTCCGCCCACATGGGGCCTCTCTTATGTGGCCCGAGTTCAAAGTGTTGTTCCTCCATAAGTTCAACAAAGGATCTTCTCCTTCGTATGTGGTTGTTTTATGCAAAGCAAGCAAATAGGATCGGTTGAGGATTATTGCACAGAGTTCACAAGTCTGCTCACTTAAACCTATTAATCAAATCTAGCAGTGGTAGTCTTAGGCTTTCTCCATGGCCTTAAGGATGCAATTCGGCGGGAAGTCGACATGTACAATCCATACACCCTCGAGGATGTTGAACATGTGGCTCTGGCAATAGAAAAGAAGCTCCAAATGTCTCATCCCCAACCACTGCATGATTTCAACCCTCGACGACCTTACTTTAATAACCGTAATGACAAGCACCTCCAAGTATTCTTTTGTTACAAATGTCGTTCATGCCATCTCAAAGATTAGGCCTATGAAGAACGTCATAACTTCCAAGTGGAAGGTAAGGAAGCAACAATGTCAGAAGATGAAGATCAAGTTTCCTCGCAACAGGAGACACTGCTTAAAGGAGCAGATTCTGAGCACAAAGCTAATACCATGGCTCTCCACATTTTCCCTAATGGGACTCCAAGCTCATCATACCATCAAGCTCCAAGGATTTATCAAACGTCAATGCATCAATGTGTTGATTGATTTAGGCTCTTGCAATGTCTAACCATTGTCTTGAACACAGATTCTTGTAACAACATCAATCATCTACTTACCATACCATGGATCAAGCTTGTTGATTTTAAGTAGAGCAATACCTAGTGGTCGACTTGGATGGATTAGATTGCAAATAGTGTCCGGATTTTTTAACTAAATGCACCATCCCTGAACGCTTCACACTCATCCTACTATAATTTACTTCACTCTTGACATTAGTTTGCTCACAAAGTAAATTGGATGATTCAACACGTGAATCCTTTCCTAAGCCAATATGCATCTGATAGCAAAATTGGATGCATCTATGTGCATATGGAACTCTTTTTTCCTAGTATACGTAGACCAGGTTCGATGCACTAATCAAATGTGAAATCCACTCCTCATAGGTTCGCTTGTTTTACTTTATCCACTAGAACATAACATCTTTTCACATCAAGAAGTCAAGTGGGTCTGAAGACTATGAAATTCTTAATAAACCTTGAGTAGTACCCCATATGTTAGGAGAATAATTTCAAGGAATTGACATTGAGTAGTTTTCTATCCAAACCATAACTTAGACCATGTTTGGTCCATCTTTAGTCAACATATAGTATGTCCAAACAACTTTACCATATGCAAGCAAAAAAATGCATTTCTTTGCGTTTAACGAGTCTTTTTCATATTCAAAGCTACATGGACTCCATTAAAGCCCTCAAGCACTCTTCCTTTCATGCAAAGAGGGACCAATCATCCAAAAATGCATTATAGTTACCAGTGGACATTTGTTCAAAAATGTATGAAATAATCCTTTGCAAAGTAGCTAGTTCATTACATAGTCCAAATGGCATCCGACTGCATGCATATATGACATTCTCCATAACATTTGTAGTCTTTAGTCAATCCTCTTTTGCAATACTAACCTATTTATACCCAAAGAAGCCATATAAAAGGGAATATATCTCATGTCTCACCACTTCTTCCAATATGGAATCCCTGAACTAGATTGAGAACAAATCGTTAGTCATCACCATATTCAAAATCTAAAATTTGGCACAAACTTTGATCTACATGGTTTCCTTATTCAAACTGATGTCAATGGAAGGAACCTATTCATTGAATTTGATTTTGAAAATAATACTAGTGTTGAGCACCTTATCAATCCCCACATATATGAATTACCCACACTTGGGATTCATATAATAAGACCTAAATTGCATAGGTTTATCTCTATGAAATAAAGGTATTTAATTAGCATGTCATCTTGGTGGCATCCCTCCAAGTCCTAGGTCCACACAAACACTTCCTTATACTTCATAAAAATCTTGAATAATGCAACCTTTACAATTAAATGGAAGTTATCCTTAAAATTGACAAACGTTGGACTTCCCTATGATCTGAGGTTCACCTAGGTCATCCTTGGACCTTTCTACCTGATTTCCTCTAGCTTTTCAATAGCTTTCATCTTCTCAAAATTATGTGTTAGGTTTAAATCTAGTTGTGCATATCACACTATGTATTTTGAAAAACTAGAGTTAACACTCCTTTCTTCATGCCTATCTTTGCCTTCATTTATTGTTGAAGAATAATTACGCATTTCATCCTTGTCATCCCAATTATCCTTGGACTACAAACAAACATCCTAAGAGTAATATTTTGTATTACTCCATTTGTAAATGAAAGAGTTTGTCATTGGGTTTCCTCTCATCCTTGGCAAATAGTTTAAGTTCTAAGATGCGGTCTTTCTTTGGCTCCAACCACGTTATGTCAGCAACTTCTTCATGGACGACTTCCTCATCTCCCGATCTTGAGTATTCATATTTATTGAAGGATGTGATATCCTTGCATGTCGACTAACTCTTCAATTCAACAATGTACTTCTATAGGTCTTTTCCCAAGGTCAAGATGTTTTGCCTCTAGTTGAGGTTCACCTTGACAGTCAATAACAATTCGCAATCCCAGAAGCTATTGTATGTTGTCTTTCACAAGGCAATAAACATAAAAATACATCACAAAAGGTTGACTAGCAATAATTACACTCTCCAACCAGCATGTCTTTCACCTTGATCCCATATTGATCTTCTCCTACCAAGCTAGATTTTAAAAACCACAATGTTGGCATTCCCAATTGTTGTCAGGTCTCCTCCAGAATTGCATTCATGCTAGATATCTCATCCATGAGTATGTTCATTAACATGTGTCCTAGGAGCTCCATGTAAAGCATAGTCAATTTCCAACCCCCATCGAGCATTAAGAAAACAGGATTAACGTACTATTGTTCATTAGGTTGTTGCTCCTTATTCTTTGATGGTTGTGCCATGTCCCCAATTTCCTTTTGCAATTTGAGATGCTCTAAACAAGGTGTGTCATCTTAACTAGTACTTGGGCCTACAACATCTATTTGGCAATCTCCATCTCTAAATGGGAGGTAGAAACTTCTGTCTTAGTCCATGGTTGCACAGCTTGTTTTTGACATAGTCTCTTGTCGACCATGGCTCATTTTATCTTTGTCTGGATTTCCTTCAATCTTCACTTCTTCTCAACCAAATCCTAGTATTATTTTTGTTGTGCTTCTGCACAAATCATGGCAATGGCATGCTCTACCTCATCTTCAAGTTCAATTGTATTTATGTTGCCCCTTGTCGTCTACTTGGGGCAGTGGTTGTCATCATGATTCCTTGGTCCACACCATCTGCACATCAGTATTCTATTTTAACTTGCATTTTTCTATTAATTTGAGATAGCCCGTCGTTGACCATGCCTGATGCTACCTTTGTCTGGGATTCCTTTCATCTTCGCTTCTCCTCAACCATATCCTAGTATAATTTTCCCTTTGCTTATGCTCGAGTTACAGCCATAGTATGCTCTACCTCATCTTCAACTTCGATCATATTTACATTGCCCCTATTGTCTACTTTGGGCAATGGTTGTCATCATGAGGGTTGTCATACCAGCTTTGAACTTCATCTTCATAACCTCTATTACTCCCTAGAGTCACAAGGGTTGTCTCTTTGTCCATGTTGGCCTGTTGTTGTACATTATATCTCTTCTCGTACACGAAGAAGGTATCCAATTTCTTGTCTCGAAGGGTTTGCTCAAAATTTTCCTTTGGGTCATAGGACCATCAATCTCTGAGTTGTTCAAGACCCATCTCCCTCAACCTCGCCTCTACCACCATGTTGTAGCCATACATCTTAGGAGTGATGCTCAACTTCTATTGTTTGAGTGGGTAAAAGTTGGTTTTCTTCTGCCCTTTGAAATACTTCAAATCTACATAGTTGAGTTGCTTGACATACTCCAGATTGAATATGTAGTTTGGGACTCTTGACGACAACTCAAAGGGCATGGCTGAAAAGCTATAGAGACAAATGAAGGATTTGGTCCTCCCCAAATAGAAGTCCCCCTTAGGCCTCATCTGTCAACCTTAGCACCTTCCCTCCGAATTTCTCCATAATAACGTCGTACACTTCATCATAGAAGCAGTAGGAGGACTTTCCCGCTTCTTGGCAGGGTATGTCCATGCACTCCACAATGCTTAGGGTTCGTCCATCCATCGCTACTTGGTCTAGCTGGAGAGTGGGAAACCAACTTTTCTTTTGGTATAAGATCAGCCAAATCAGGTGGGAGGTGTAGTTGAACTTCCTCCCTTCCTTGGAGCCCTTTAATTGACTATCGATTTTATTTGAGATGTACTTGGCACAGTCAATCATTTGGGAGTGCCCTGGGTAGGGGATTAGGAAGCTTGGCCAATAGGCATTGGCTTGCCTATAATAAAGGTCCCTTTGTGCCTTGGACCTACAGGAAATCCACATGGCTAGGTCATCGATGGCTTTCAACATGCTCCTTATGACTCCCGTCTAATATAGAAAGCATCCTCAGTCCATTGCTGGTGGCGGAAACTTCTTGTATTTGAATTGTATTTTTGTGCCATCGTCTCTATCGATTCAGGGCAACCCCGCACTTGTGGCACCAAATTCATTGCCAGGTTGGATATCCAAGCCCGGCATATGCTCCATGAGTTAGTCTAGAGGCCTAAGTTGTACCTTCTCAAGGCTTCTTGCCACGTAAAGTGCGTATAATTTCCCTCCCCTACTTCCCAATATGGGTCTTTGAACTACTCTTTAGGTCTTTTGGAACGTGGGGAACCCTAGCTCTTTCTCTCACCCCTTGTCTTCTTCTAGGCTTGCCTTTCTGAAGGCCTAGCCTCAGTGGTGACTACAATTGGTGACAATGGGACAGCAAGGGTGGGGCAGCACTTGTGGAAGGTGATGATGCCACTTGAGCTTCATGCAATTAAGGGCTAGCGAAAGCAAATGAGGTGTTTTTCATGAAAAATGGTGAGAAAACAAGCCAAAAAGTAAAAAATTGAGAAAATTTGGTTTTGGGGAGTTTGGAGTGATTCGCTCGCAATTCGGAGCAATTCGCCCGAAAATACGAGCAATTCGCTCACTAGAGGTGTTTACTAGCCACCTAGAAGGAGTAATTCGCTTGGGAAATGGGGAAATTCGCTTGATTAGGGTGTTGGAGAATATTACATTATTTGGTACATGCTAATGTACCCCCATGGTACCAATAGTACAATGTAAATATTAGAATAGGGTTTGAGTCTATAGTTTAGAAGTGTGATTTATATTTCCCCTTTTATGTAAGTGTCTATGTGCAGGATATGCACAAGTGTCATGTAATTATGTGTGCAAGTGTGTAATGTGAGAAAGTGCACAAGTGTCATGTAATTAAGTGTGCAAATATGTAATGTGAGAAAGTGCACAAGTGTCATGTATTAGGTGTGCATATAGAAGTGTGCAAGTGTCATAGAGTTAAATGTAAATAGAGAGTCAAGAGTCATGTATACAAGTGGCAAGATGAGAAGCCAAAAGGACATGAGAGGTTTGTCTTATGTATGGAATAGGAAAGGTTGCAACTCCCGGATATGTGAGGAGTGCAATAGACAAAGAGTCCAAGAGTCACCTTTCTAAGGTTATATTATGGAGGCAAAGCTCCATGAAAGATATATTAGTGGATTAGGTCACCACCACCTCCTTGGTTTTGGTTCTAGTTTTTTGTTCCCTTGGTGAGCGCTCCAAAACCCACCACTAGCAATGCCTCGATTCAAATTGTTGGGAATTTCTCATGTCTACATCAAAAGGCTTTGCTAACTTTTATTGTTTTTCATATTGAGCAGTCATCCCTTTGTCTAGTACCAAGTAATATATCATATTACAAATGTTGTAGAATGCCTTCTTAGAGCACATAGCATTGGTGTGTCCTATCTTACAATATGTGCACCAAATTTCTTCATGTTCTTCCTTGGTTGATTCTATATCATGTCTTGATAGCTATTGCTTTTTGCAAATAAGGTTGTTCTTCTTGCTCATACTCCCGAGGGCCTGCAAAGATAGTTGGATGCTCTTGCTCGTTTTTGTGATGTAAAACAGTTGGCAGTCAATCTTAGCAAGACTAAGGCAATGATCTTCAACACATCAAAGAGTACCCTATCCAAGCTTCAATTCTTCTATAAGGGCAAGTCTATTGAGATCACCACTACTTACACCTACCTAGGGGTTCAGTTTATAGGTCCTTCCCTTAATATTTGACCAGCTTCACAGTCACGTCCTTGCAAGGGATATGCATCTCTCTTAGTCTTGGAACATCAAAGCTTTCAACATCACTTCCAAGACATACCCACAAAGATGCATCTCTTTGATTTCATCATCAAACCCACAATCCTTTATGGATATGAGATTTTAGGTCCAAGACAAGGGTGTGTTGATTGCAATCGCATTAAGAGGGTCCAGACTATTTTGCTTCAGTGATTTATCCGATGTAAAAGAACAATTCCCCAATGTATTGTTCAAGCTGAGTTTGGCGCTCATCCTCTTCGCCTTGAGAACATCTTCAAAATTATTTTTCAACTTCATCGCCTTAGATCCATTGGTGACTGCACTTCAGCCCGAGAGAGATACCCATATTTGGCACTTTGCTCCTCACAATGGATTACCTCTAGGGGCTCTTTCGGTCATCATTGTGGATCGTACTCAAAATTTATTTCTCTTCTTTTGTCGGTCGACATCTCCATACATCAATTACCTTCATTCAAATTCTCTTTAAATGCTTCTTCCTAATAAGAGTGTAATTAATTAAGCAATTAAAGATGATGTTTATTGACTATATGTTCAGATCATTTGGGTCACTCCATCTCAACCTCTTACTCCTACGTTGGCCTTCTGCCCTAGACATTTCATGTGGATTGAGAATGGTATTATTACTTGTCCTAAGGACACACATCCTTAGGATTTCTCTTGGTCATCTTAGAGTATGCTCACATCAGTTACAGGTGGAGATGAACCACCATATTCCTCAAGAGGATAGGGTATATCGCCTTTGATCTATTTGGGAGGTGGAGACTGAAGAACATTTCATCTTGCATGGCAAAGAATGAGGTATGAAACAAACACAAAGACCAAATCTACAAGAGATAGTTCATTCAACATTGAATGTCGAATTTTCGGCCACCTAGTACAAGAGACACCCCAAAGGTGCCAAAAGGGCGAAAGTCAGCATGGAGGCAGCAGCAAGCACATCAACCCCATACAAGGAGAAGCCTAGGAAGCAGGTAACACTGATGATTACCATCTCAGCTACACCGACAACTCTAGCAGTGGCTAGCACAGCATTCAAACAGATGGCAATCAAGGGGTAGAAGGGGTTTGAAATATATGGGTCAATGTTTGGTGAGGTGGTTGCAGCAGCATAACAACAACAAAAGGGGTAGGAAACCCAAGTTGAGGAGGGGGAAATCCTTCAAGGAAACTCTCCTCTCGATTTGGGAATGGCCAGTCCAATGGCTACTACTACACACACTCCACATTTCATCATCCACCACTCCGCCTTCTCTTTTTGCCGCTTCTTCTTCTAGATCCGTCTCTTTTTGTTCCTTCTTCTCCTATCCCCACTCCTCTTTCCCACTCTTTTATTGTGCTTCTCCCATCATCCACCAACGCAACACATATTTCTCCAAGGGGTACCCAGTCCCACAACTCTCCAAGAGGCACTTCGCCTCCAAAAGCTGTAGTCATAGCAAGAACTACTCCAATCACCTCCTTTCCATTCCCAATCACCTAAATCCTCACATCACAACCCTTAGTTCCACAAACCATGTCTCCCCTTTCGACCACTCTGGTCCGATTGGCATCACATCCCACTTCCACTCCATTTCCCACTCACATCACAACCCTTAGTTCCACAAACCATGTCTCCCCTTTCGACCACTCTGGTCCGATTGGCATCACATCCCACTTCCACTCCATTTCCCACTATCACCACTTCGTTCGCACCCCTCGCCATGCCATCCACCTCAGCTCGCCCACCATCCCATGCATGGCAACTTCTCTTCCAGGCGATGATGCCCATTATTCCTGACCAAGGAGTTGAGTCTATAGGAGCTCCCCCATCAACAAGTGTGTCTGAAGGGACTGGGCCAAGCTACGCATACAAGGCTGGAGAGCCTAAGGTTGTCAAAGCATTTGATATCCCTTTTGTCAAGGAGGAAGGATGGAAGAGTACAAGCGACTCAATAGGAAGACCTCCAAGGCCTCAATACTCTTTCACTCGCAATTGTTGAAAAAGGGGGACAAAAAGTACTTCATGGAGGCCATTCAAACCGACCCCTCCAAGAAAGCATCAACTCTTGTTGACTTGATTGCTAGGGTGTCGCAATTGGATCTAGACAATATGGATCCATACCAAACGATCTAGTTGGGTAACCAACTCACACTTGGCATGGCAATGAAATATGGCCGACTAGTGGTTGAGAAGGAAGCAATTCAAATCAAGAACAGAAGACTAGAAGTAGAATTGGCTTAGCTACAGTCATAAAGGGACCAACTTTGGCAAGGGAACAAAGGGCTGAAGAAAGAAGTCGTGGAAAAGGATCAATTAAAAAAGCAAGTCGAGGACTTCAAAGCCCAACTTGTTGAATCTAAAGAACTCGAACAAGAAATGACAAAGGAATAAAGTAGACTTTTGATAAGCCTAGAACAAAAGGATCAACATTTCAAGGAGTTGGAAGCCTCGAGGCCTGACAAAATGGAGGCAGACCCAAAGTCAGCACACGAGATTCAGACGGTCAAAACCCTTTGGGACCAGATCAGATTGGAGATAAAGAATGCCTTTGAATACTTCCGATTGGCATCCTTCGCAAAAGAAAGCTTGGAACATGTCGAGAATATCATCAAGCGAGTAGAAGAGCAACTTTCTACAAGGGGTGAACATCAGGAAGTCCTCGAACTCCTTGCATCCACGACCACGGCACAGGCACACCAACAAGGGATAGATCAAAAAGAGATGGTCAAGAAGCTAAGGAAGATCCCAGACGTCCAGAGTGACTTACAAACCTGCAAAGATAACCTAGCGTCCTTAAAAACCCAAGTACAAGAAATGGACAAAGAGATTCAAGGGTTAATCACTACTGGAATGCCCAACATTTTTGACGATGGGAAGCATGTCCTGGATGACAATGTCGTTAGTGCTATGATTGAAGAAGAAAAGGACCACACCGACCAAGGGAATGTACCCAAAACATGTGAGAAGCCGAAGTTGGTTCATGCCAAATTGAAGGAGCTAGCTGCCAAAGGAGAAGAATTATATGAAAATCCTTTTAAAGATATGGTGGGGGGGACAGAAGACCTCAAGATAGAACAGTTGTCGAACAACAATGAATGGTAGGAGTTGTTGGGATTGCTTCCACCAAAGACAGGATGAGGGAGAAACAACAATTTTGCCAATTTGGTAGCATGAATCCTAATTTGGTAGACTCTGCACCCAAGGATAAAGACAAGATCTAGGATCTTATGCAAGTCAAGCTTGGCATCCCATGAAGTTGCCATAAGTGTAGTGCCTTGGCACTACCTTTGCAAATTTTGTCAATTTTGGAAGAGATGTAGCAGGAGGCGGCCAAATGACAAAAAATACCCCAAAATCCTCAAAATTTGGCTCAATTTTGATAAGTACCAGTTCACTCGTATAAAGCATCGATTGGCTCAAGGAAGCAATTTGCTCAAATAAAGGTGACCATTTTGCTTGATAAATATGAGCGAATCACTCACAAATACAAGTGAATCACTCGATAAATCTAAGTGAATCGTGTTGGCATTAAATGCCTATGTAATCACACATTTGTAATATGGGTCAAAGTCCAAGGATGAGGTGTCAATGTGTATGTAAGGATGAGGTGTCACCTTGCATGCACATGTGAGTTGGCAGTGGCAGATGCTAGGGTTTGCCTTGTAGAAGATGCAATGTAGTATTTATTTGAGATTGCTAATGGAAAAAAGTGGAATGTCTAGACATCCCCCAAGGGGGGGTTTTCCCTTGTTATTCTCTTGTTTTGAAAATGGTTTTGTGTTTGCATATTTATTTTGCTGCTCCTTGTTATGTTTAGCTCTCTTCATTGGTATCAATGTCATGTTAAGTTTTAACAAATTGTTCAAAGAGGCACAAAAGTAAAATTGCTCAAAGGAAAATCTTTCGGAAAGCAACTTTTTTGGCATTTTGTGGCGCACTAAGCATTTTTGGAGCCTTCTAAGTCTGTTAGAGGCATAATTAAAGGCATGTAACATTTGGAGGTGCAACATTTTGCTAAAGTTGCCCCCAAATCTTTACTTTTACTAGGAGTAATTGTTTTTCACCCCAAGTAACTCAAGGGTAAACTTTTGCTATAAATAGGGGCCTAGGGCCCTCATTGTAACTATCTTTTGGCCATAAGAATTCAGAGCTACACTCTGCAAAACCCACATTGTGCTTTGTACTCATGAGGTTACAAGAAATTGGCAAGTCCTTACACATCCCATCAATGGCACAACCCTCCTGGTTTGCTAAGTGCGTAGCAATTGTGGCACGGCCCTTCTAGCCCATCTTTTCATTCGCTTATCAATTTCATAATCAAATGAATAGGTGGACATTGATCACACGCTTTCCTCGCTACGGTGTAACAATCGTATTTGCTTCCATCTCTCGCACTCTAAACTTCACAATTTTATTTTTTGCAATTTACTTTTGTGCAATTTCCCTTTCCACATTTTTCTTTAATGCATTTTGTTTAGATAGAAACAAAGGACAATGGGGAGCTGCCCTTAATCCATAGGTTGGGGGAAGCCTTTGGCAAACCTGTCCAACCTGGTTAAAACTCGGATCTAGGGCCACAACACTTAAATCAGAAGTCAGGACAATTCCCCACATCAACACATCCATTGACCAAAAAGCTACCTTTTTTCTTCTTCCTAACTTTAGATTTTTTTGTATCATTTAAATGCCTGTAGAATTATAATTTTTAACTCACAACTCTTGATTCCTTGCTCTCTTGTTTCTTTTTCCTCCCTTTGCTGAATTTTTTTATTGCTTCTTTGAAAATTAAACGATTTTCTTGGATTATGTAAGAACTTTCCCTCTGTTGATGATTGTTGATTGGGATGCACTTTTTCTATTTGTTGATTTCTTTCCTGACATGATAATTTTATACACACTAGGTTGTGATCTCATTTTAATTTTGTTAGGAAGTCTTCTTTACTTCCATTATCTTCTCTATCAGACTTTGTGAGCAAATGATATAATCAAAAACACTTGCCCCATTGTAAGTTTTGCATGTATACTTTCCAAATTTCTTCCACCTACTCATATCATTGCAAATGATCAACCCATGTATGCCACACAGGGTCAATAGTTCTTCACCAAAATGATTAACAACCCCTTTCTCCTATGAGCATCTTGTCCATTGCTAGTTTTCTTCTACTAGCCATAATAGGGCGCTACCTAAATCCTTAGCATGTTGGTTTGCTCACTTGTTGTCCTTGCATTGAAACCCCTTATTGGAATTATCTCTCCAAATTTAGAGTATGATGAGATGTCTTTCTATTAACTTGCATATGGATCCTCATAGTCCATCCCACATTTTTTGTAGGCTTTAGATATATGTGGATTGAAATAGCAAGTTGCAAATCTAATAGTTCTTCCCTTCTCCTTTATTTGAATCCAGATGTATTGTTTATTTGGGTCTTCTTTCTCCAACTGAATATCATTGCCCCAAGTTTCCTTTATTGAAACCATTATTCCTCCATATTCCTTGCCATTTCCTATTGTTCATTCCCTACTGCAATCTTCCTATAACCTCCAAATGTTAGGGTTCTACACCCATCACATTCATGTGTTTTTGTGAGACAAATTATGTCTCCTCCTTTTGCAACAAGCCCTAACCCAGGTCCTCTCCTCCAAGGGTAGCCTCTACAATTTCGACATACCAGAATTAACTGCTCCTAGGGGGGCAGTTCCCTATTCATTTTGGAACCTTTGATTAGAGATGTGATCCTTTCCTTTTTCACCCATGTCCATTTACTTTCATTCCTTATGACTCCCCCCTTCTTTCTTCTTGTTATACTAATGTCTCTCAAAAAATTTGACTAGTGATGTAAGTCTTTCCGTTTTTTTGGGGGGAATAAAAAGTAGGATTTTGAAAGGGTTGCCCTTTCCCTTTTACATCAACTTAGTCACATTGAGCTATATAGCCTATTTGGTGCTGCCGAGATTTGACCCTTGGTGTGGGCTACATCATCCATATGTCCCAACAAGGCCTCATTGGCCAAGTCTTTACATTTTTTAACCATACCAATTTGCCTTCATTCCTTGTTGTCCTTATTTTTTTCTAATTCCCCTCCTCTCTTCTTTTGTATTGGGGTTAAGTCTTCATCTATGAAAAATTGTGAACCTTTTAAAAGACTCCTATTGCTTTGGATTTGGTTCTTGTCCTCCTTTTTAATCATGTTAACTTTGATAAGCCTGTGTCTTCCTTCTCTTATTTTCCCCATTCTCCTAACTTGGAAAATTTGTCCTTTCCATTATAGTTTGCCTTTGAGGAAGCCTCCTGTGAGATTGATTGTGTCTAGCTTCTTTGTTGTCTCTTACCCCTCTGATAATTATATTTGCTGATCTATCATATCTTTCCTTGTTTTCTCTTGCATGTATTCCAATTGTATTTCATCCATCTCTTTCATCTTGCCTATTGATCCTTTTACCATTGTGTTCATGTGTTAACCTCTTTTATGTAGTTTTCCATACTGCTCTCTTTTACTTTTCATATTTGTCATTGTTGTTTGTTGTGTCACGTGTTCCTTCTCTTGTACCATTTAGACTTGTGTTCATATTTACTGGTTCTTGATTGGTTTGCATTTTATGTTTCATGGCTTGTTATTCTTGCCTTCCTTCCTTTAAAGCTTCTTGTAGCATTGTTACTTGTTCCTTTAGTATTCTACTATCCTGTTCTATCTTTTGATTTGACTCTATGATTCTTTGGAGCTTGTGATTATTCTCCTGCTCTCTAGTTTCCATGCATTCCAATCTACTCTTGAAGCTCATTGACTCTTCAACATAAACTTTGATGCATCTTGTAATATTGCTACTTGTTCATTTAGTCTTTTATTATCCTCTAGTTTTTTATTTGTCTCCATAATTCTTTGGAGCTTGTTGTTATTCTCCTACTTCCTAGTTTCCATGCATTTCAATCTACTTTTGAAATTCATTAAATCTTGCATGTACAAATTTGATGACATAGCCCCCTTCCTCTTGGTCCCCTTCCCTTTGTTGGTCATTTACTTGATATATTCTTATCTGATAATTCAAGTTTGATTTTAATAGATCTGAAACAATTTTTTTCCTTTGTGTTTGTTTTCTTGCAACAGTTCACTTTTCCGTGTGTCCATTTTTCTATAACAGTTTTCTTTCTTTGTGTCTGTTTTGCTGCAGTAGTTTTCTTCCTCTGTCCATGTTTTCCTGCATACTCCACTTTTGTTTGGCATAGTTGACATTTCACTATCTGATGATACTGTATTGCATTCACCAGCACTATCTTTCCTCTTGTCCTTTATTGTTTTTTTTATTTAGATTGAGTCACATTTCAAATGGCCTTGAATCTCTTGCAAGTATGCAATGGTGTTTCCAGCTATTGCCATTATCTCTCCATGGATGAACTTTATGTATGTCATTGTATTTTTCAGTGGTATGGTCCTTTAACGTCTGTTGCTTTGTTCATACTTTCTCCTGGTATTCCATTGAACATTTATATTTGTTTGCAGCTATTTTATTTATAAAATTAATTTTAAAATTTGTTATTTTTAAATAGAATTTTAATAAAAGGAGTTATAAAATAGATACTTGTAAAAGAACAGAATAAACCCAAAAAAAAAAAAAAACTAGAATAGCTTGAAACTTTTAATTAAAAGTAAATTATAAATTAAAAAACGCACATATGATAGATAGATAAAGGAGGAAACAAAAATGCATAATAATATCACGATTTTTATGTCTTCTATTATTTGTGTTGAAAAAAATGGCTTACTAACAATAGGGGAAATAACATGAGTATCAGCTTACTCAGTTTTTCTTTTTATTTATATCAAACTGAGAGTGAAGTGAATTTTAGTGAGACAAGAATTACCTCGGATAGAAAACCAAACGCAGTTTTTTCGTCGGAGATGGGAGTCGCCACAGCAATGAATTTGCTACGTTTAACTTCCAGCTCTGCGGTAACTTTTTGTTGAAGAGTAGTATAAATTTCGGCCTTATGAAGTTGTTTCCGACAGGTCGGAGGTTCAATTCCTTCCGAAGCCTCTCTGCGAGAAGAGAAAGGGATGGAGATCGGTCTGAAACTCTGCATTTTATTTACAGAGATATTAATATTGATTCCACCAATCGATCTCCTCATATTGGCGCGGAGATCTGGCCATTTTAAAACAGCGCAGCGTTCCATCATCATTCTTGCAGTCATTATCCCTATCTTAAAAATATTTGATTTTGCAGGTGCTCTCGATGAATTTGAATCATTCTGAATTAGTTCAGCTTCAAATCCGAAACGATAGATTTCGATAGCATACTTTGGATTGATAAATATCAAGAATGGAGTTCGATTTTTCAAACTTTCGTATGACGGTTACCATGAATAGGACCCCATTTTATGTTGCAGAGTCATAAAAGTAAAAAGGAGGATTCGGTGATAATTTCAATGTATGGTTTACAATGCATTCGAGAACAAAAAAATCCCTTGGACACGTTATTTTCTTCAATGATATTATATTATTATTTTTTTAAGTTACACATTTTTTTAATGATGGATTATAAGATTAAAACAATTTTATTTATATTATTTTATGACCATTACTTTTTTAAGTTCAACAATTTTAATTCATCCAACGTTTGTTTGGTCGTATTTAGTGGACCTTATTTTTATTAAAATTTAAATCATATTTAGTTTGTATTTTATCAAAAATAAATAAATAAATAAATTGATAACTATAAAAGTGAGAATGATTGTTTTTATTTGAAGTTGTTTTTATCAAAATTTAAATCATATTTAACTTGTATTTAATCATTTTTTTAAATTAATAAAAATAAAAGTATTAGTAAGAATATAAGTGTGAGCAAGGAATGAGGAGGAATCTAAGCATGAGTAGGAAGTAGGAAGCAAAGTATGATCAAGGAGCAAGTGCCACTTCTTCTTGTTCTAGATCTTAGGAGAAACTCAAAAACTAAAGGATTCATGTGAAGAAAATCTAGGTAACATGGCAAGAAAGTCATTTTTGAAAGTCCTTACTGAAAGTAAGGATGCCCTAGTTAGTGATAAGAGGAAGAGAGAATCTATGGCAAACCCTATCTAGGTAGTAGATACTACACTATAAGTGATTATCAAGGATGAGATGATTGAGCATGATATAATGGTTCTTAAAACTAGAGGGTTAATATGTAAGTTCCATGGATACTGGCCAAGTTTTTTTGAGATTCAAAATTGGATCAAGTGGAAGTGGGGATTGAATTCAA
The DNA here is from genome assembly GCA_028583015.1 of Wollemia nobilis. Lineage (NCBI taxonomy): Eukaryota > Viridiplantae > Streptophyta > Pinopsida > Araucariales > Araucariaceae > Wollemia > Wollemia nobilis. The sequence continues at coordinate 3,396,649 of JAQPPZ010017170.1, read as the reverse complement.
ATTACTCCATGACTTTTCTTTCAAAAGGATTTTTCCTCATTATCTTCTCTAGTTCAGAAATAAGGGATAAAATAATGGATGGAGGCCCTTGGTTTAGGGGTAAAGATGCATTATATTTAAGACCATGGAGTGAGAATTTTTCTATGGAGATAAAGACTATTAAAAGGCTTCTGGTGTGGATTAGGCTTTTTGGACTTCCTTATCAACTCATCAATAAGGAGGTTTTGAAGAATATTGGCAATACTCTAGGCGAGTTCATCCAAGAGGGACCAACTACTAAGGAGAGAAGGCATGTTGTATACACTCGAATATGTGTTGCCATGGATATTTCAAAACCTTTACCACAATCCATTAGGATTAAATCTGAATCAAGAGAATGGGATCAACAAGTGGATTATGAAAATATTGCATTTTAATGTCACAAATGTCATGAAATCAAACACATGGCAAGAGATTGCAAAGTGAAAATGATGGAGAAAGAGATGGAAAATTTTGGGCATGAGGTAAACTTCAATATGAAACAAGGAGATCATATCATAGGAGAAGCTAGGTCAAATCAAGGATTTTCCACTCCTAAGAAAGTGGCAAGAAAAACCCCTCTGCATCATCAAATGGCAAAGGTTATTATAGTTCACTTGAATCAACCATTAGAAGAAAAAAATGACATAAGGGATGAGGAAGTACAATGTGCAAGTTCAAATATAAAGGAGTTAAAGGTGTGAAGGAATATGGAGAGGAAAATTTTAAAGCAAAGGAATATGGGGAGGTAAATTTTAAAGTGAATGAGGTGAATGAGGTCAAGGTTAATCTAGGTAAATCATCTTCATTCCTTGTAATAAAAATGAAAGTAGTATAGAGTGTATTCATTGCACTTTAGGGTTTCAAGAGCAGCACAATAAAGAAAAGCATATGGAGGATATCTAAGGAAATTTAGGGTTTCTAAGGCAGCATAAGAAAGTAATGACTATGGAGGATCATCCATGCACTTTAGGGTTTTCGAGGCAACATAAAGAAGAAAGTGTTTATGAGGTTATTCCTTGCATTTCAGATTCTTTAGGGCAACATAAATCTTTAGAAGATAAGTCTCATTATGAACAATATGGAAAAATAGAAGAGATTGATGAAGATGAGAGTGTTGGTGGGAATGGAAAAAGGAGAGGAAGGCCATCAAAGCATGAACAAAGAGAAAAAGAAACTCAAAGGGATATTGATTTGGGAAGCCAAATAAAAATATCATAGGTGTTAACAAGAAGTGGGGCTAAGCCCACTAATAAAAATAAAAAGTGATGATGATGAAAATGATATCATGGAATATTAGGGGTATGAATAAGACCCCTAAAAAAGAGTTATTAAGGAATTAATAGGTTGTTATAGTCTTGAGTTTATTTTAATACAAGAAATAAAATTAAGTAGTGAGGAATGTAAGGATGCTTTTAAAAATATTTGGAAGATGGGTGATTGTCTAGCAGTTTCTTCTATAGGAGCTTCAGGCGGTATTGCAACAATATGGGATAAATACAAATGGGATGGGCAATTGTTAGAAGCAAAAAGTAATTGGGTTGCTAGACTATTTTGTAAGAAAGAGGAAAACATCAAAGTTGGGGTTATAAATGTATATGCTCCAACTATAGTTACTCCTTATGAAAGATGTTGGAAGGACCTTAACATATTTTTGTCAAACATAATGATGATTCATAATTGTGATCTATGGATTCTTGGGGGTGATTTCAACATTATTCTATCTCCTTTGGAAAAGAAGGGTGGTACTCTAGGATGGTCTAAATCAATACAAGATTTTGCTTCATTTGTCAATTCAAATGGCCTTTGGGATGTTAGTCCTTCAAGTTTTCAATATACATGGGATAATAGATGCATTGGGCAAACTCATATAGTAGAAATATTGGATAGATTCTTGTTATCCAACACATGGTTGCAAATAAAGTATACAATCTCTTTAGATATTTTATTGTAAGTAAGATCAGATCACAAACCCATTCTTTTGACTTGTGATTTACCCAATAATGGTCATCCAAAGCCATTTTCTTTCTAGTCTATGTGGCTCCAAGACCTCGATTTCTTCTAGATGGTTATGTTATGGTGGGATGAAGAAATTTTGAAGGATCATATATGTAAAGTTTTTTCAAAAGATGAAATATTTAAAGGAGCAAATGAATATTTGGAATGCAAATATTTTAAAAAAAAAGAAATTGAATCCAAGCTCAAAAATTTACAAGAGATAGTAGAAACTAATGGAATGGATCAAGATTCTTATGTGAAAGAAAACAATTACTTTTTATTATCATAATGCATTGAAAAAGGAGTCATATTGGTTCCAAAAATCTAGGGAGAAATGGCTCAAGGAAGGAGATAGAAATACAAATAATTTCATGCTACAACAAAAATAAATTTTCTTTTTATCACATCAAAAATATTTTAACTCTAGATGGAAGAAATATTGAGGAAGAAGAAGATATAAGGAAGGAAGCAATTAATTATTTCAAAAATATTTTGTTAGATACTAGGCAAGATAAGGAGGCACAAGATAAGCTTTTGCAAATATTCCATCAATTATCACACAAGGACAAAATGAAAGTTTGATGAAGATATCTATGGAGGAGCTACATGAAGCAGTTTTCTCTTTCCATCCTAACAAGGCACCTAGCCCTAATGGATTTCCTGCAATTTTCTTTCAAAAATTTTGGATTTATTGAAGAGTGATATGTTAGTTGTAGTTGAAGAGGCTCTAAAAGGAAGGCTATAATAAGTGAGATCAATGCCACTTTTATTATATTGGTTCCCAAGAAAGGCAAGATAAAATATTTTGATAATTTTCATCCAATAAGCCTTTGTAATATGATTTATAAGATCATTTCAAAAATTATGGCAAATAGGTTGAAAGGCATTCTAGATTGTGTTATCTCAGAGGAACAAGGTGGTTTTGTTCATGGTAAACAAATTCTTGATGGTATAATCATTGCATAAGAGGCCATACATTCTCTTCATTCCATGAAAAAACTAGGTATGCTTATGAAATTAGATATGAACAAAGCATATGATAGGGTTTCTTGGAGTTTTCTACATGATATTCTCAAAAAGTTTGGTTTTGATTATAGTTGGTGTGAATGGATTAAATGTTGTTATAGCACTGCAAAATATTCTATTTTGATCAATGGTTCTCCTGTTGGTTACTTCAAGTCATCTTGTGGACTTCGCCAAGGTGATCCACTATCTCCTTATCTATTCATTATTCTTGTGGAGGCATTAGGGAGAGCTTTCTCAAAGGCAAAAATGGAAGGAAAAATCAAAGGTATTCAAGTTGCAAAAAATGGTCCCTTTGAATCTCATCTCCAATTTGTTGATGATACTTTTCTTTTGGGCCATCCCTCAGTCAGTGAGGCCATGGAGTTTAAATCAATATTATCATGCTATGAGAAGGCTACTAGACAGTTGGTTAATACTACAAAATCCAGGATTTTTTCATTAACACTGCCCTAGATTTACAATGAATTATTGTGGATATTTTAGGGTTTAAAATTGAAAAATTTCCATCAACCTACTTGGGTATTCCTTTGTCTCATAAAGGAAATAAAAAGGAGCTTTGGGTCTCTTGTTTGGATAGAATGAAAGCTTGTTTGGTAGGTTGGAAAGGTAAGTTCTTAACCATGGCGGGAAGGCTACAACTCATAAAGACTACATTGCAATCCATCCCTATTTATATGATGTCACTTTCAAGATTGCCAGTAGGTATAGCATCAAAAATTGATAAAATTCAAAGAGACTTTCTTTGGAAAGGATGCAAGGAAAATTTTAGGTTTCCTCTTTGTAAGTGGGATAGGGTTTGTAAAGGAAAGAATATTGGAGGAGTAGGCTTGTAGAATTGCAGACTTATGAGTTTGGCATTAGGGGCAAAGCTTGGGTGGAGATTATTTAGAGATCAAGGAAAGAATTGGGCAAAATATTACTTCAAAAATATATAGGTTCTATTGATGCAATGAAAAATAAGATATGAAGAAGAAATATGACAAGGAGAGGAAGGTAGAGTAGAAGTTATTTTAGCCTCCGAATTCATGACCTTTGTTGCCATGGTTTCATCCTTGGTTGGTGAAATTATTTATTCTATAATAGTCTCTTTAAGTATTTATTTTTCTTGAAGTGTAGACATGTCTTTAACTATGACTATTTATTTTCTTATATCCATCTTCTCTAGGATTGATCTGCTAGGATCAAATTTCTTGTGGATCATTTCCTTTACAACACTACTAATGAGTGCAAGTGTCAATTGAGCAACAACATAGTAATGTCGCATTTCCTAGGTGCATCAATTTCTATCCTTGATTTCTTGGCTATTCTTTTTAGATGCACCCCATCTCATGCATTAGAAAATTCTACATTAAATCATCCTTGATGCATGGAATTACCTATAGTACTTGTTCATACTACATATTCTAACAAACCAATACCTTCTTTTTCAAATAGCCTTGATTCTCAAGGGTACTCCTTGTTTGATGATCTATTTTGTAATTAGGATCAAAATTGTTCTTATTCATGTTAGCATAAAATATGTACCATGAGGGAGGGTGATTATACCATTCTTGCAACTCATACGCATACCCATGTGGACCTTTAGGCTTTCCATTGCGATGTCTTCACCCTAGTTGATTTTCCACCCTAGACCTTTTTTCATGGTTGTAGAAGGTATTTATTCCATGTGCTAAGATCTCATTCAGAAAAAGTGATATAGGGTCATCAGACCACAAATATTATAACATTGTCATCCACAAGTTGTTTTACCTATCATTAATGAATGAGTGGCACCCTCTTATATTCATCACAGTATTTATAATGCATTGCATAGTGTTGTAGAAAGTGATATTTATCTATCTCTAGAAGTACTTTTTCTCTATATAGTCCAAATTCCTTATATCCTCTAAGTTGAATAAATAATCAAGCATAAATACTGGAAATTCATAAGGCATATCAAAAAAATTGAATAGTCTAATGATCTATGTTTGTATAGATAAAAATCACAGCTAGGTAGATCCTTGGATTTAAGTAGATCATGAAACTCTTTCAACAACCTAGGCACCTTATCCTTCAACCCCTTCATAATAGAATGGTACACTACATCATAAAAGCCATAACCAACCTTCCCCTCTTATATGCAAGACATATTATATAATAAAAAACTACCAATGACTTTTTGTTTGCCCCCATCTGGTTTAGCTATAATGTTAGGAATGAGAGCCTTTTTTGGTTATGTATCAACCAAATCAGATAGGAGGTGTAGTTGGACTACCTTGTTCGTTAAATTTCTTTTGTTGCTTATTCATTTAGTCAACTATGTACTTGGCATAGTCCACCATTTGAGAGTAGCTATGGTAATGTTCTACTACATGCAATAATTCCACATGCTCTTTGACTAATTCATTTAACATCTCTTCAAATAGCATTGTTATTCCAAACAATAACATTTGCATGTCATCCTTGTACTACCCTATTTTGAGAGGTAACTCAAAATTTTATGTATCTTGGTGTTCTCAAGCTACATGAATAGGAAGTTCTTTATCTATTGTATCTAATGGTATTGTAATACTTAATGTATACTTTGGGATTGGAAGTGACCCACTATGTCAAGTTATCCTCCATGTTCATCATTTTCCTTATTTTATTCTTAGTGATGAAGACAACTATCCCATCATAGGACTTATTAAATATGATATGGTGATCCTTATCATGTTTTTTATATATCTCTTTACTATTTATGGAAAAATTTCCACACTTGGGGTTCCTAGGTTTATTTCCAACCCTAAAGTCCACATATGACTTATCCTCCACGATTCAATTTCAAGCCCCAAGTTGAAATGTTTGATTGCTTATATTTTTATTTGTGTAATGGAGTGCTTGAATTGCACCTCAATCACTTTAAGATAGATGTCATCATACATATATTCATCCTTATTGGACTTTATAAGGGTCTTGTACGTCTTGGTTTCAAAGGGCTCTAGTTGTTTAATTTGAATTGGTATGCTCATTGGAGAACTCATAGGAGTTGCCTTAGCCATCATGTGATTACTTGTTGTTGTGTTAATATCTATTCCATTTTGCATAAAATTGTCTAGAATTTTTCTTTGTTTGGACATAAATAGAGATTTGCTCCCTTTGGCTAGTAATTTGCTACTATTTGACTTAGTGAAGATTTTTTCTTACCATTTCCAATTGAGTGATTCATAAATTAAAATTAGAAATCTTCTAGTTCTAGATTTAAGCAAGTTTCTTAAATATACTTTTGATGGCATGTTTCTTGTATGGGTAAATCATAGCCTAGGAATATAGTTTTACAAGTAGACAAGGAAAAACATTTAACCTTAAAATGGCATTCTCTAAGGGAACATTGAAGGCAATGTTGTCATGAAAGGTGACATGCTTCAAGATGATGCATGAGGGTCAATGCAAATGAACTACACTAGGCATATTGTAGGTCTACTCATGTTAAAACCCTCATAAGCTATGGTAGTAATAATAATGCTTTAGTGCAATAATAATCCCTTTCCTTCTCCTTGTGGTTACTACTCTTTAGAAGTACTTAGGATCTATTTTTCACTATGGTTCTTTCACCTCAATTGTGGTGAAAATGAATATGAAGAGGGATTATAATCCCTCTTTTGCACATGGGCAACTACCTCTTCATATGCATTTATGGTGTATAAATAGTGTTCACTAATTTTTTAAATATGGTAATTTACTTATTCCATTTTACTTTTGCTTGAGTGTAATTTTTTAGAAGTCATTAGTGATCTATTAGGAAAATTTAATGATTTGCTAAATTTGATGAATCATTATAGATATTTGCTAACTTTGATTTTTGGAAAATTGTTACTTTTTGACGTAGTTAAATAAAATAAAAAAACTGTATGAATTTTGAGAAATGGACTGAATGAATGAAAGAATGAAAGATTTTAATTACGTCCGCGAGACCCAAATATGGTCTATGGGACCTCAAATATGGAAGTACAATTACTCAAATCATATCATATGATCTTTAATATCTTTGAGAAGGTTGTTCCTTCTCCTGCTGATTTGTGTTAGCAATTCTCCAACTTTTTTTATTTTCCTGTCTTCAAATAAATCTGTAATAAACTCGTTCCCAAGTGTTTCTTTGTATTTGTCATGGATATCTGAAAAACTCGGGCATTTATAGATGAAGTGTTCCTCTGTCTCTACTGCCCCTGTGCTGCATAGAGTACATATTCTTTCTTCCCATTGTTCTTTGGGCGTAGTCCATCTCCCTGTTTCACATCTAAGCCTATGAGAGCTAGTCCTTATTTGAGCAATGAGTATTTTTTCCTTCCACTTGATTTCGGTGCCTATATACTCTTTTTCCTTGTGGTCATACGTTGGGTTAAAATTTGCAATATAATATTGTCTTTTCCTGCTTGCATTTTTCCACGTTCCACTTCTAACTTTTCATTCACATAATTTTTAATGTCTTTGTTGACATTTGGGCATTCATTTATGTTGATTTCCCAACGTTTCATCCATTTCTAATTTTGTTTCATCCACGTATTCTTTCGCCTATGTAACTCTTCGTCCCTAACTGCTCTAGGCCATCTATCATTTGTCATGTTTTCTATTTTTTTCAAGTAACATAACGACTTGGTCATAGCAATTGCTTCTAAAGGGAACATTCCAGTTTCAGCTAGAATAATTTCATAAGGGGTTGTGGCCTTAATTTTGAGAAAGTTTGTGATTAGATATTTTTGAATCCTTTCTATTTGCCTCCATTTTGCATTTGTTGTGCCACTAGCCCACACCTCGCAACCATACAACGGAACCGGTGTAACAAGTAGGCCAAATAAGACCTTGGTGGTCTTCCAGTCCCACAACTCGGCATTCCTACACCTGTTTTGAAGTGCATATAGTGCTCTCCACCCACTTTGAGTTATTTTCATCCTACATGTATTCCAATTAAGTTTGTCATGAAAGTCTATGCCCAGGTATTTGTATTCTACTACTACATCAAGCGGTTCTCCTGCAAACTAAAATTTGAGTTGTTGCTTCTTCTTTTTTGTTGAAAAAATCATAATTTTTGTTTTGCTCGTGTTCACCTGCATCCCAACTTCTTTACAAAAGAGTTATAGAGCTTGAAGGTGATCTTCTAGATCTTTGGCTGTTTTGGCAACAAGAATTACATCATCTGCATACATGAGGAGTTTTACCACATATTTGGCTAAATGCACACCCTCTCCCCCAAATTTGTTTATCCATTCTTCTAACTTGTCAATGTACAGCCCAAATAAGGTTGGAGATAGAGGGCAACCTTGTTTGACACCTATGTCACTACCAAAACATTCAGATAACCCTTCCTGTGTTCTAATTCTAGCTTTTACATGCTCATATAGTCTGTGAACTGCTGCCCTGTAGTGAATTGGAACCTCTAGCTCTTCCATTCTGCTCCATAATTTTTTCCTAGGCACTGTGTCAAATGCCTTTTTGAAGTCTACAAAACAACAAAAAGCCTCCTCTTTTTTGTCCCATATTTTTTCCACTATGTGTCTGAGCGTGATACAATGATCAATAGTTGAGTGTTTGGGCCTAAAACATGCTTGCCCCTTTGCTCTCTTTCCCTTTTCTTCTGCCCATATGCTGATCCTACGCTCTATCATACTCCCAAACAACTTTGCAAAGATAGGGTTGATCATGATAGTTCGATAGTTTGAGGGATTATTTACATCTCCACTTTTAAACAGAGGAATGGTCAAGCTAGTTGTCCACTCAATAGGGAAGCCATTTTGTATGACCTCATTGAAAATTTCTTTGATTTGTGGTGCCAAGATATCTACCCCCCATTTTATATGCTCTGCTTGAAGATTGTCTATGTCACGGGCTTTTCCAGTTGCTAACTTTTTTATCCCTTGAATAATGTCTTCAATTGTGAAAAGTTCTTTCTTGACAATGATAGTAGGGGGTGTCTCCTGTTGGTTACTACGCTGATACAGTTGTTTTGAATACTCCAACCACTGATTAACTGTTATGTTATTTTCAGTTTGCATCCTTTTCACGCTTAGTTCCTTCCAAAATTTCTTTGGTTCATGCTTCCCTAAATAAATCAATTCTTCCCTCCTTGTTTTAGTGTATTCTTCTTTTTTTGCCCTTACCAGTTTCTCATATGCTTTTTTGTTTGCTCTTGTTTTACCCGTTGGTTCCTTTAGTAATCTTCGCATTTTTTTGCAATCTTCATCGAACCATGGGTTGGTTGGGAAGCTATTCCTTTCTTTCTTTTTAGGTTTAGCTCTCTTGCATTTGTTTAGAGCTTCTTGAATAACTTGCATTAACCATTCACTCTTATTGTAATCTCTACTACTGTGATGTAGTTCTTCCCTTTCCTGTAACTTATTATTTAATACTGCTCTAAAATTTTGCCGATTTTCATCTGTTAAGAGAATGTTTCCCTTGTGAGGATATTTATTTTGATTGCCTTGCAAGTGTTTTTCCCTTGGTTTGTCTCCATGCATTCGAAGTTTCATAACAATTGGGTTGTGATCCGACTTAAGTTCCACTGGAGAATCTTCCACTTCTAGCTCCTCTATTTTTGGTATGTAATTCCGTGAGCATATTACATAGTCTATTACACTTTGTCCCTTATATGTTTTGCATGTATACTTTCCTGAATTTTTCCATTTGTTCATCCCATTGCAAATATTTGGATGTATTTTTCAAGGCTATTTGCTGGAAGTAAGAGGGATTTTATTTTTTGTATTTTACATATATATATATATATATTTTAGTTTTTCTTTGGAAAAGGAATATATAAGCAGGAAATAAGAAAAATTTTATGTACATATTTAAAATTTCCCTTTTTAAGATTTAGAGAGATTTTAGTGTTAGCAAAGTGGGCCCAAAATATCATGGGTGTACAATTCCAAAATAAATATAATCAGAAGCCAATAATCTCATTCCATAATAACAACAATATTCACAAAATAAAAAGCTTTATTGATAATCTTTCTCATTCTATAATCCATTACATTGCATAGAGCTTTATCATTAATATATAACCTTACATAAAACTCTTCAATATTCCTAATTTTTACTCTCTTCAAACTCACAGGAGATGCAACCTTTCATATGCCTTTCTTACACAATATTCCTAATTTCCTACTTCTAATATTGACACATCATACATGACTCTTCACTTACACATATGACATCTTTCACTCATGACTCTTCACTTACACACATGACACCTTTTACTCATAACTCACACTTGCACACATGACACCTTTCACTCATAACTCACACTTGCACACATGGCACCTTTCACTCATAACTCACATTTGGTTACATAACACATAAACACACTTCACAACTTGACACATACTTGTGACATAAATAATAAACATACCCCTAATCTAAATATTTACAATGGTAATCAAGGTACCAAATAATGTAATCCTACCAACACCTCCCTCGTATTACATTATTTGGTATGAAGGCCTTTACCTTCAATCTTTGTTTCTTATATTCTTCTTGTATTCATCCTTTGATGTTAACTTTGATATTCCTTCATGTTAGGGCATTGATTATGTTCCTTTGGCCTAATGTTTGTCATCCTTATGAGTAAGTCATCATAGTAATATATTCCATGAATATCATATGTTGAATGCACCAATATATCATTCTATTCAATTTTTAAAATATTGTTTGTACATTCTTTGTCTACACCCAAATGTGTTTCTTGAAGAAGATTATTTGCTATCATATGCCATAAATTATTTGTGTCACAACTGATATCCTTCATTTTAGGTTTGTTTTCCAAACTCTTAATCAATTCTTCTTGTCTTTATAAATTTTAAATGTAAGCAATGCCATATATTTTATCATACATATATCAATAGGTAGTATAATAGCATCCTTAGAATTTTGTTTTGCTTCAACAAGTTCTAAATGTAGATAATTGCCAAATGTTATGAACTTTTCATCTTTAGCTTCTTTGAGAATCAAAGATAATCTCTTCTTCAATTTTCTTGGAATATCTCTTTGTTTATCAAAATTCTCTATATGTTGTGTAGAAATTTAGTTTTTTTAACATCTCCTCACTATCCTCTAAAAATGCATTTTGAATAATTTCTTCCATGTTGAAATTCCTTTCAATTTTCAATCCCAATCTTCAATTTAAAAAAAAAAAATAGTCTTCTCTTTTTTCTTCAAATTCTTATCTCAATCAATCAACTTCAAAGTTCATTTTTTCAATAATTTTTTATTATTTCTCCAATATTTAATTTCAATTCTCAATCAATTATTTTTATCTCCTTGATTTCAATTACTTACTCCAAATTTCAATTTCTTTTTAATTAATTCAATCATTCACCCAATTTCTCACCTTATAACTCCATTCAAAATTAAATAAAACCTTGTATCCCAAATCATTAACTTCAAATTAAATAAAAATATTTGCCCTGATAAATACCTCAAATTTGTGTACCATGTTCTGCGTTAGGGCAATGTGTTATACTCCTAATTTTAATTCTGTAACTAGAGCGTTATATTTGCACATTTGTCCATTCTTCATGATGAATGGTTTAATATTCTAGGTATTCTCTAACCATGTTTAGGTTCACGTTCGTCTACTACTCTTTCAATGTCTCAAGCTAAAATCTTAGGTGCTCTAATATTTTACTTCTCTCACGTTCATGTGCTCTCCACTGCTCATAGGCATTCACATTCAACATTCTTAGGCACTTTACCTTCATCTCATGTGCTCTCTGTCAACTTATTGATGCTCTTCAATCATATTATGTATTTTACCTTCATCTTAGGTGCTCTCCAATATCTTAGCACTCTACTTTCATCTCAGTCGCTCTCTGACTGCTGATAGCTTAGGCACTATTGTATTCATACTCAATAGGACTTATTACTTTTTTCTCCAATCTATCGACATGATGCATTCCTCTACTACCATCTCCTCCAAGAACTCTCCAACATTATTTTAAATTCTTAAGCATTGCTTTTTTGAAATACACGTCACATTCCTCCAACTAACAATATGTTGCTACTTCTCAAACACTATAATCTTATATAATCTCTTCTCCACTTTTCAATATTTTTAAGTTATCAATCTCCATAATACTTCTCATACCAATCTCCCTCAATATGCTTCTCATTCCAATCTCCTTCAACCCCTTAGCCAATAGTTCCTCATGCTCAACTAAACTGGCTTTGATCAATAAAGCTCTGATACCACTGTTAGTAAAGTGGGTCCAAAATATCACAAGTCTATTGTTCTAGAATCATATAATTAGAAGATAACAATGTCATTCCATAATAACATCAATATTCACAAATTAAGAAGCTTTATTGATAATATTTTTCTTTCAATATTCCATTACATTGCATAGAGATTTATCACCAATATATAACCTTACATAAGGCTCTTCAATACTCCTAAATTTTTCTCTCTTCAAACTCACAGGAGATGCAACCTTTCATATGTCCTTACATAATAACAAAGTCTCTCATGATTAAATCTTGACACATAACACATGACTCTTCACTCACACATATGATACTTTCACTCATGACTCTTCACTTACACACATGACACCTTTCACTCATAACTCACACTTGCACATATAAAACCTTTCATCCATAACTCACATTTGATTACATGATACATAAACACAATTCACAACTTGACACATACTTTTGACATAAATACTAAATACACTCCTAATATAAATATTTACAAAGGTACTCAAGGTACTAAATAATGTAATACCACCAATATTTAGGTGCTACCCATTGAATAAAATAGGTAGCAACACTTCCATCAAGCATCATAAGTTTGTAGGCATTGGCCCCTTCAATTTTATCAATTTGATATGGCCTATTCCAAAGTGAGTCAATTTTTTGTCTCTTGGGCTTGTTTCTATCTTCATTCTATTTAAATATGAGGTCTCCTTCCTTTTTCTATATCGATCTCCCTCTTTCATACCATTTTTTAATCTCCTTTTGGTGCTGGATAAATATATTAAAGGTATTTTCCCTATTTTTATCCAATGATAATAGTGCATTAATATGGGCTTGCATTGAGATAATGTTATTGTCTTTAAGCTCTAATTGTTGGGACTTTTCAAGGGAAAGGAGTTCTAAACTTGTGGGTAACAATAATTCCATTTTGAAAATAAGTTTGTAAGGTGAAGTCTGAGTGGATGCTTTAGGGGTTACTTTGTCTACTCATAATACTCTTTTTAGCTTTATGTGAAATTCTTTATTGGACTTCATACTTGCCCTTTTAAGGATTCTAAAATATTTTTGTTAATAGACTTTTATAATCCATTATCTTGAGGATAGTAATTGGAAGAATTATTTAGGATAAATCTATATTCTAATGTAAAATTCATCAATTAGGTCCCTATAAATACTATAAAATTATTAGTGACCACTACTGAAGGAATTCATATCTAGTTATAATCTCTTCCAAGAGTTGGATTATAACTTCTTCATTCAACAATTTAATTGAAGTTGCTTTTGTCCATCTTGTGAAGTAGTCTATGGCAATCATAATCCAATTGTGTCCTACAATTTATAAAGGATTGATTTTTTTGATGAAATCCAAGAGCCATTATTGGAAGGGTTAAATGAAAATGACATCATAGGTATGGGGGCTTTCCCATTTGTCCTTGAACATGTAGTAGGCTTTGTAAATCTTACCTATTGAAAACAATCAAAGAAGATGGTAGGGCAATAATATCCTACTCTTAGAATCTTATGAATCATGGTTTGTGCTAAATAATGGCCACATTCGTCATAGTATCCTTTATTGAAGGCTCTTGTCCTCTCTTCTTCTATGCATATTAGCAATACCCTATTATATACCTTATAACAAAAGATGTTATTTATCTAAATGGAGTGGATAGACCTTTATAAAAATATAGCTCATTTTTAGGTGTCAAACCTCCTGCAACTTGCCCCATCAACATGTTTATATTTATATTACCCATCTATCTTGTCTATTCATTAGATTTAACTTATTACATTAGTGTTACCTATTATTTTGGGAGAGTCATAACAAGATTATAATAAGGTAAACTCATCATATTACCAATTTAGTTGGCTTGATCTCATCGTCAATGTCTTGAATCTTGTTTATTCAACTTGCTCTCTTCTCTCTAAGTTCCCCATGTAGCACTACAAATCTTACATTATAATGGACTACAATGAAAGTAGTTTTGCTTTCAAAAAATAAATCTTGAACTTTATGAGGGCCTTCATCATATAAAACACCTATTTTCTATGAAGGTGTATCATTTCTCACAATCATTAAATATTTAGATTATGAATAAGACTAGGATCTCCTCTTCCTTGTCATTTTTCTAAGTTAATGTAGTTGCAACACTCATTTATATCAAAATAATACAATCTAAAATCTTGGGGGTAGTGTAGATGTATTAGTACTAAAACCTTTGCGATTGCATTCTTAAACATCTTAGAAGTTTTTTTTTCCCTCTTTGGTCCAAGTGAAAGTGGTGTCTTTCTTCAACATATTAGTGATGGGTTTAACTAGCTATGCAAAATTAGTTATGAATTTCGCTAGAAATTGAAATTTTCAAAGGAAGATCTAATACCTTTGATTAACAAGGTTGATAATAAATCTTGGATTGGCTTCATATAATTGGGGTCTATTGCAAACCTATCTTTATACACTATGTGTTCCAAGATATTCCCTTATTGAACCATGAAGATTAATTTATTAGGCCTTAATAAAATTCCATATTCCCTACACCTTTGAAAGATTGACTTTAAGTGTTCAATATGTTTATTCCTTTATTTTGAAAAAAATGTTAAGTCATCAAGGTATATAAGTACAAAGGCAATATGCATAGCTCTTTAAAATGTGGCCATTACATTGGACAAACCAAATGATATTCTTTGTTAGAAAAATCAACCCCCATTTTGTGGTGAATATTGTTGTATATTAATAATCGCCTTTGATTTAGATCTAATTATGCTCAAATAAATTGTTGAGTAATGATAGCATTTGAGACCTTGCTACTTTTTACAATATCTAGTTGATTTATGGAATAGGGTAGTGGTCCTTCAAATATGTTCATTTTAAAATTTTGAAATTGATGCATAGTAGGTATTCCCAATTTTCTTATGCACTAAGCCTATATTTTCCACCCATGTAGTGTGCTTGATGAAAAAAATGATTTGCATTTGTAATAAATTTAAAATATTCTTCATTATTACCTTGATTTTTGGAATGAAAAATCCCTACTTTTGATGAAAGGATTTAGATTTTGATATAAGCTCAATGGTATGTTGGATGATATTTCTATCATAGAATTTTAATTATTCAGAGTCCTAGTACACCCTTTTCCATGAGTAGAATATTTCCCTCTATAATATAAAGAAGTGATAAGATAATATTTTTACCTTGATGATTTCTCTCTTTTCCTATCAATAGAATTAAACATAATTTATAACATTCTCAAACCTTTAGACAACAGGTTTTTTTTAAACTAATTTACCCTTTCTTTAATTCCATTTCCATATGGATTCTTTCCTCCCATATGTTGGAATTTATTGAATAGGAATTAGATTATTTTTTTATCATTATTAAACATCTACCAATGATGAGTATTGTTGGGGATATCAAACTTGAAAAATCATTCTAATTCCTTCAATTTATTCCAAATGTTAGTCGATGGATCAAATATAGTAGCTAAGGATACTTACCCATCTTCCTTCATGTTTAATTATCGAGGTATCAACTTGAGCTCATAGGTAATAAAATTTCTAGCATGTACCGCACAATGTGTTTTTATGATTTTAAATATTTGTTTTTAGTAGCACATATTGAGTTGACTTGATTTATTGCCAATTTAAAACCACCAAAGTTTCTTAGGTTCTTGACTTCCATATTTTTATCTTTTTTCATTTTTGTAAATAATCCATTATATTATGCAATGTTAATTATATAGGGGATTGGGTAGTCCCCTAAAAAATTACCTAAGTAAATTAATATCCCAACAGAAGCCAATGGTTATTTGCACTCAAGAAACTAAATTAATAGAGCAATTAGCAAGATTAGAATGGAAAATATATGGAGATTCTAATACCTAGAAGCAATAGACTCATCAAGTGCCTCGAGGGGGGTTTCTCCTTGCATGGGATCCATAGACCCTAATATGTATTAATAAAACAAGATATTCAAATTGGATAACAAATTCTTTATCCTCTCCATAGGGTAGACTTGGATCTTAGTCAATTTTCATGGAACAAATAAATATCTTAAAATAAGAGGCTTGGAAAAGTATTTAGCACTAGATTCGTTAGGATAGACCCACAAATTTAATTAAATCAGGGGACTTGAATGTGACTTTAGCCCAATGGAAGAAAAATGAGGCATTCCCTCAAAAGACCCTTCTAAGTACTTGGTTATGCAAATTATAACTGAGCAAAAACTTCAGGACATAATCCCCCAAAATGAAAAATTTACATGGACAAATAGAAGAGTTGGGGTTAAATTCATTGTAGAAAGATTAGATAGATTCTTGATACAAGAATATATACTATTTAAGTATCCGCTTATATCAAGTTGCATAATTCATAGTTTGGTCTCTAATCATAAGCCTATCTATTGGGATACAAGTGATAGTGCTCTTGGAAAAAGGAACTCTTGGAAAAAGGAAGATTCTTTTCAAATAAAAATCCATAATAGATGGAGTATGAGGAGTTTGCACCTTTAGTAGAAAGTATCTGGAAGCAACATGTCTATGTAAATAGTCCCCAAGAGGTATGGAAAATAAAAATTTTCAATAGGAAGAAATCCATCAGGTATTGGATTTCCAATAAGACTAAAGTTCAAACTAGGTCAAGCATACTGCTATAACAAATGGAGGAAGCAGAGCAAGAGATAGGTGATCAACTTCCAACCCCTAAATAGAAAGAAGAAGACTCTGATTGAACCTAGAAAGGGATCAATATTTTAGAGAAGAAGAGGCATATTGAAAACTTTGATCCAAAATAATTTGGCTCAAGAAAGGAGACAAATAAAAATTACTTTTATCTAAAACAATGCAACACTACCAACAAAATACAATCAGAGAAATTCACAAAACTAAAAAAAATTATTCTAATCAAGCAACCATAAAGGAACTAGCAAGAGATCATCACCCAGTCCTCACAAAGACAATAGTAAATCAACAATCTCATGCCATTATCCTAAACAACATTTCTCCTTTGTTAAAAAATAGAGACAGAAAATATCTCTTCAACAATAACCAAAGAAGAATTGGAAGAAGTTATACGTTCACTACCCAAGGACAAAGCTCTAGGACCAGATGGTTTTACCAACAATTTTATGAAATTATAGAAGATGACATGTTGGCAATGATAAAAGAGACAAGGATAAGAGGTAAGCTAGCCAGGGAAATCGACTCCTCTTTCTTAGCTTAAATTCCAAAAGAAAACAATGTAATTATTTTTGACAGGTTTAGATTTATATCTTTGTGCAATTGCTCTTATAAGATAATAACTAAAATAATAGTAAATAGAATTAAAAGGAAGATTATTGATTTTGTAGAGCTAGAACAAGGGTTTTTTTTTAGGGAAACAAATATATGACAATATTATAATGATTCATGAAGCCCTACACTCAAGTGCCAACTCCAAAAAGAAAAGAATAGCCATTAAACTTGATATGGCTAATGCCTTTGATAGGGTAGACATTGGATTTTTAACACAGGTGTTAGCCAAATTTGGATTTCCAACTCAAATAATAGACTAGATAAGAGCTTGCATAGAGGGACCTTGGATACACCCTCTCGTCAATGGAGAGTCTGATAACTTCTTTAAAGCCATTAGAGGATTAAGACAAGGGTGTTCTATTTCCCCTTGCCTTTATATCATTCTAGCTAAAACTTTAGGGAGGATCTTGACCAAATTGTGAAGGAAATAAATATTGGAAATTAGAGAAGCTATAGGATATAAAACAATCACTCATGCTCAATTTACAAATGACACTATTTTACTAGGGGAAGCTATAAAACTAAATATTAGGTTGATCAAACAAGTTTTAGATTGCTTATCTTCAACCATAGGGGCAAAGATAAACACCCAAAAGAGTAAAATTTACACTATAAATACTTCAAAAATAGAAGATAAAGGTTTTTCTTAGAATTTGGAATTTCACAAAGGTAGTGATACCTTTAACTACCTAGTTGTTCCTATGGGTCTAAATAAAAAAATAGGAAACTTGGAATGTAATTCTATAAGAGATGTCTAGGAGAATACAATAGTATAGCAATGGTTGGAAATGTTTTTAATCAAATAAGTATTATCAAGTATTCCCATATATCAATTGTTGGTGTATCATGCACCTTTATATATATTGTAGAAGCTAGATACAATGTTAAAAACTTTTCTATGATAACGGGAAAGGCAATCAGATAGGAAAAAGTTCTATTTGATCAATTGGAAGATTGTTACAAAGCCAAAGGAGCAGGGAGACCTAGGAATAAGAAAAACAACAATTGTTAACAAGGCACTAAGTGCTAAGCTGCTTTGGAATTTTCTCACTCTACCAAAATCTCCATGGAAGAAAATCTTAAAATACAAATATCTAAACAAATCTAATGGGATCAAATACATAAAAAGTGTGAAAACCATAGCGGACTTCTTAATTTGAAAATATATTATGGAAGCTAAAGATATTATATTAAATAACACCTCTTGGATTCTAGGGGATGGTAAATAAATTTATATATGGGATGATCCAGTCTTGGGAGGACCTCCAATTATTAAGAATTGCTTTCCAAAACTAAATTAGACTTGCAAAAATTGGGTGTTAACTTTCTTGTAAGCTTCATTGAATGGGTGAGAGATCCACCCTTGCCACATCTTGACAAAGACTCATGGAGACAACTACACATCCAAACTAAAGGGATTAAAATTTCTCCCCAAGTTCTAGATCAAATTATATGGGGTTCTATTAATGGGTTGGTTATTTACACAATCAGCCAAGGGGTGTTATTATAGCAATAGGGTCAAAACAACTCAACCATATCTAAGGTATGGAATTGCAAGGTTCCCCCCAAATTTTAAGCATTTCTTTGGTTGGTGCTCTAAAATAAGATTCTTACTAGAGACAACCTCATTAAGAGAAATATAATAGGGCCTCGTATTTGCCACAGGTATCTTACGAACAATGAAATAATATCACATCTATTCTTTTAGTGTATAGAAGCTAATTAAATATAGATTAAAATAACCCAACAACTAGGATCAACACTATCAAGAACCTTCAACTCAAAAAATTGTCAAAAAAATTGAGGCTAAATTTACAAATGGGGACTAAAGGACAAGCACTTTATCAATAAAATATGACATCCAATGTCAATATTCTTGGAACATATGGAAGGACACAAAAAATATATTTTTTAATGAAAAAGAACCGATATTTGAGTGTTAACCAATAAAGTGTTAAGGGAGATAGTCTTGAATAAAAAATCTATATATCATAAACAAGACATTAGGAGATTAAGAAAAAAAGAGATACAACTATTACACCAAATGGATCTCCAAAATCTCCTAAATTCTAGGCCACAGGTTAGAACAATCAAGCCTCCAAAGATAAATTTCCCTACACTTTTCTTTGATGAAGCCTCTAAATCAAACCCAAGTCGTGTAGTGGTTGGTGGTGTGTTACTAGTGGCACCACTCTATGAAATGATTTAGTTCAAAATTAGTTTAGGGAAAAAAACCAATAATGTTGTAAAATTAATAGGCTATAAAATGGGACAAAAATTGGCTCAAGAACAAGGCATTAAACAAATCCATGTGTATGGTGATTCGAGACTTGTGATCTTTGTCTTATCTAAGGGGAAGGAATTCTCATAAGTCCAACTACAAATGGTTCAAAGAATACTGAGACAATTGGAGTAAAATTTTGAATATATACAATATTCCCACATTAGAAGGAGGCATAATATAGTGGTTGATCGCCTTGCAAATTAAGCCATAAACATAGCCTATTTACATCTCAGAGTAATAAGAAAAAAGAAAAGTAGACAACATGAGTGGCATATATGATAGGAAGTATATGTCAATTTTGGAGCCTTTGGAGATTTTGGAGCCTTTGATGCCTTTGGACAACCTTGGCATATTGCGTGATTTTGAAGCTTTTGGTGTTTCAAGTTTTCTCGGTGATTATGGTACCCTTTGCATCTCTGGCACCCTTGGTTACTGTTGCACTTTTTAAAGTTTTTGAATTTGCTTTGTTGTCTATTAGTCCATTTAGATAACTATCTTGTGACCTTTAAGTTGTCTAATGGATAATTGTTCTTTGTAAATTTGAATATCGATATATGAATTATTTTCTTTAAAAAAATATTTATCATACAATTGAGTAATAATCTATAAGCATAGAATGTATGTGTATCT
Source organism: Wollemia nobilis (assembly GCA_028583015.1). Classification (NCBI taxonomy): domain Eukaryota; kingdom Viridiplantae; phylum Streptophyta; class Pinopsida; order Araucariales; family Araucariaceae; genus Wollemia; species Wollemia nobilis. Next base: position 3,376,204 of record JAQPPZ010017170.1, on the reverse strand, counting down.
TATGGTTCAAACACTTGTATGCCTTTGTCTACTCCATTTCTTATTTGTGCCCCATTAAAGTGCAACATAAAATTACATTTTGAACCTCAATCTTGGTTATTAGTCAAAGCTAGGATTATGGAAGGCTCTTAAGCAAGTACTTACTAAATTTAGTCACTTCATAATTTTTCTCGAATCCTTCATATTCTTATAGGACATCAATATATATCTAATTTTGTAACTACCCCTTCTCCATTTGGTTCTTCAGTCATAAATTTGGGAAGCTCATCCCAACTAACTACATCGTTCCAACCTATGTAAGAGACACTTTTTATGGGGATTCATTTTGAATTCTGATAATACTTTCATCCTAGGATACTTTCATATGTGTATAGTTCATGGTGAGACACACGTACCCTAATAATTTTTTTTGTCCTTTTCTTGGATAATAGCATCCCAAAATAAGGAGGAATATCAATTACAATCACCTCCTAGAAGATGATCCATTTTAGATATTTTCCCATGGTTATTATCTTGTCTTTCAACACTCCAATAACATTCACCTATGTCCTATACATTTGAATGAGATTACTAGAAATATTTATGTAAGGCAATCCCATTTTTTATATATTGCTTTGGGCATCATGGTCATGACATCTCCCAAATCCATAATATAGATCCTTGGTAGGCAATTATTGATATTCAATGTGATATAAAAATAGTGGTGGCTTTATGGTTTTGGGTTGAGGAGTATTCAATATATCCATCATATTTACCTAAATATTAAAGGGATCTTAAGATATCAATTTGTTTTGCTCATTTGGGCCAAGTAGCACTTGTCGTTATACAACTGTTAGTGCAAAAATCATCATCGAATGAGTGAGAGCCCCACCCAGTGATCCTAGGCCAACATCGAACGATCGTCGGGCTTGAGAGAGGCAGGGTGATCGATCTTTAGAGCAGGCCGATTCCTCAAGTCCTAGCTACCTATACCGCAAAGGAGGAGATAAAAGAGAAAAGTGAAAGAAACTAAAAAGAGTACGTAGCCAAAAATCACAACGATGGGTATAACAACATCAAGACACATGCAACATCAACACCACGAGCATAAACACAGGCATGCAACCTAACATATAAATCAACCAAGCCCCTACTCAGCACTTAGCACTACGGATCAAAGGTGAATTTTAGAACCAGTGAATAGGATGCATGAAATCCAGATACTAGAATTACAACAATTCCACCCAACTAGTTTAAATAGAAATAAACCCTTAACTCGATATGAATGCAAATTCTAGAACTGTCAAATAAAGCACATGAAATTCAGATACTAGAATTAAACATGTTCACTCAGATAGCCAAATAGAAATAAGCATTTGTACTTCACGAAAGATATAAGGACCAAATCAAAGACCAAACAATAGCACACTTATATTTACAACATAGTGAAAATATTACATATAAATTGTAATGGCTAAAGAGTTGCCCTTTGGAATGGCTAGCATCCCACTATTTATAGAAGATTTACAATAAATTTGAATTCAAGCATTAATGGCACTAAGCGGGAAAGGAGTACAAAAACGAACAGATGATCTACTGATGCTTTGCTCCATGAAATAATGGTAATTGTCAAGAAGGGGTTAGACAATTTTACGTAGATCTAGGCCCTTGATCACTCTGATAATCCTTTTGGGTCATCAATTCTGATTTAATTTACCCCTTCATGTGAATGAAAGGCCCGAGATTGATTACCCTTGAAATTATGCATTTCAAATTGCCTCCTTTGCTCCCATTGATAGCTTGTACCAAGGTAGTTGAGATCATTAATATTTCTCCTTGGATTTTCCTAATGCTTCCCTCTTGATGGATGATGACTTTAGCATTGAACAAATATTTGAGTATGCTCCTCTGTCCGCCAACTTCCCAAATTTCTACCCTGCATGACATTAATAGGAATATAGTAGATTGAGATTGGTTCTTTGTTGCTACCTTTCCAAAGTTCCAACCTTTCTAGGAATGGAAACTTGGGCACAGATCATCTCCTACCATCTTTCCAAACATCCAACTTGGCTAGGATGGGCTTCTCAAATGATGATGGGGTCTTTTCCATCCCTAATATGGTGCGCTATTTGGGATAGGAGTTTGGGAACACGACCCCTATGTTGTCGTCATATTTTTTGCTCAACTACTTGGATAGGGATTTGGGATCTTGATTTTTTCATCCTGAGGTCGGGGCAGGGATTTGGAATCCACCTTGGATATTTTCTTACCCAATTATCTATTTTGATTTTTTCCTTATCCAAAATTGATACGCATGGGCCATCCATAATTCTTCCATATTCTATGTCTAGCACGAGTTCCATCCACCTTCAACTCCCAGGTTCACTTTGATCAACAACGTAAGGGATTAGCTCCAAAATCTAATCATTTCTATAGGTCATCACTTTGCAAAAGAAAGAGTGGGTGAAAGGAAGCAAAATTTCACCCACACTCTTGGTGACTCATAGGGGTTTTCCACTCTATGGAATAGAGGAACCCAAGCGAGAATCTTAGAGCACATAATACTTTTGAACAGAGAAATAAGAAGGGAGAAGAACAAGAAAGGAGACAAACAATTGTAGCTATTCGAGACTGTAAGATAATGGAGGAAAATGGAACAGTCAACAGGGCAAAACAGTGCAACATATAAGGAGGGGAAGAATAGCATCAATGGAAACAATAAGTAAAATGAGGAAACACAAAGAAGATAACACGAGAGAAAGGAGAGAAACGGGAAGCAACAGAGAAAAGAGGAGAACACAAACGAGAGGGGAGGTGAAAGGAAAAGCAATCTAGGGTTCATTAGATAAAATTTATAGGGTGGATACCCCATCCCATGAGATACCCCTAGGAATTTTAGTCTTCTAAACATACCCTACTAGGGACCCAAAATATTCCAAGAGCATACAGATTTCCAGGGATATTCACCTCTCTTGTTACAACTCTTCTTCTTGACATAGTCCAACAAGAACCCTCTTTACTAGTTTTTATCCACCTTGGGGCTATTCTATTTTAGCTGCACTTTGTAGGTTACACTTCCTGACTATATCTATGGTTGTGGATGCGACTCTATTTATAGCTTACTTTTATGGGTCCTAAGCATTTCTCCATGTGATTTTGTATTTCTAAGGACGTCACGATAGGTCTTGGTATTTTTTGGTTATATCCATTAGGCTACAGGGCCGCAACAACAAAAAAAAAGCATAAAAAATCAGGGAAGAAGAAAAACAAGGAGAGGAACGAAGAGACAAAAAGTATTATGTTTTCAATGCACAACTTGGGAAATTATCCCATGCTCCTGAATTCATAGTTTCTAGTGCTCCAGCCAGCCAGTAATTCACTATTGGAGCATTTCCTGTGTAATCCACAAATAAAGTGATAACCCCTCACAAGCAGCTGCGTTTACCGCATAGTTTTATTTACTTGCCATATTATTGACATAAAATTATGGTGTGACAAGCACGCCTAGGCTAGGGATGCTTATGCAACTCACCTTGTGAATCTGCAATGGTCAAACCATATTACATTAAACTTGAGTTGTTGCTTGTAGTCCAGTTGACACTGTCCCAAGATTTTCCAAGCTGTAGTGTGTCCACAACTAGAAAGATCATCATGCACACCAGTACTTATGCAATCGATGATCAATGTGGCAATAAATATTGCCATGTAGGAGCCCTTCTCAAGTACTGGTTCATTTGGCAATAGGCTCTAGTTTCACTATTCCTTGGGATCCACCTACTGTGAGATCCCTACCACATGTGCTTCTAATGACTCCACACAAGTTTGATAGCATGGCCCATTGATTGTCAACCCTGCTATCAGGATCTCCTTGGGATCTATCTTCTGATTGGCCAATAATTTTTAGATATGGCTTAGCCCTTGCTTAGTGTGCTCCTGGATACAAAAATAGTGTAAATATATGCCCTTTTTGCCATAGGGGTTCTCCACTTGGTCCAGGTCCTCTATTTGCTGGAAGAAATTACAAGCAATAAAAGTGTTTGTTGCAGGGATCATGCTTGCATCTCCTCTGTATGATCCTGAGAAGGGATCCACCGTTTGTACTCTGCATGACTATAGTCCTTGTTCTTGCACAACTTTAGGTAGCATCCATTGTGAGTACTGTGTAGTCGAGAGGGAAGCAACAACAGTTTGAAAAGGGGGGGAAGGGAAAAGTCTCTTGAAGATATCTTTCTTGCTTGAAGTAGGATTCGCTCAGCCCATAGGGCCTCCTAAAATATTTGAGGGAATCTCTTTTTCCTAGATTGATGCAGGAGGAGGCTTATGTCTAAATTTAAAGCTCAAACATAGTACAAGTAATCCTCGATGAGGGACGCTTGGTATTCAAAGGGGATCCTTCCCCAACTCTTATTGAATTATATGTTCAAGTCTATGATGGATTCAAAAGGGACCCTATTGATGAATGAGAAGTGCATCGAGTTGGAAAGGACTGATGGAGCTGTCAAATGTGTTGATAAGATCTCCCACAAAATCCTCCCATGAGTAGATACTTTTCTGCTTAATAAATCAATACCACAATAATGACCTCCCTTTAAGAGACAAGATCAGAAGTTTGATCATGACATATTCATGCATGATACCATGGAGGGTCGTCATAGGAGCAATATCTTCTAGGTGCTCCCAAACAGTTCCTTCAATGCCATTATAACTAGTTAGGTTCTTCAGGGCACTTTTAGGAATCTCATGCCAACATTGGAGGTTGAGTGGACTAGGGTCATTCAACTGGGGATAGCACTGTTGACCCATTGTGGTACTAGTTTTCAAGAGTCTTGATTCTTGTTTTAGATTCAGAGTCGATAGGTGAGTATGCTTTCTTCGCTAATAAGGTCAGGGCTACTCATCAAACCCTAATTCCTTCAAGGTATGAAGATATTTATGTATATAAGAGGTAACTGATCTCAGAATATGAACCTTTCGTGTAGAGGAGTCACCAGGCAATTGAGAAGGATATGGTCAAACTAGAGTATCACTGAAATTTGATTTTCTTAAACAATGGAGACATTTTGGGTCTCCAACAGAGTCACCAAAAATTGTTGGTGCAAAAATCATTATCGGATGAGTAGGAGGCACGCCCAATGATCCTCAACCAACATTTAATGACTATTGGACTCGAGAGAGGTAGGGTAGTTGATCTTCAAATCAGGTTGATTCCTCAAGTCCTAGCTACCTATACCACAAGGAGGGGGAAAAAGGGGAAAGGTAAAGAAAATAAAAGGAGGTTGTAGCCAAAACTCACAAGGATGGGTATAACTGCATCAAGACACACACACCATCAACACCACAAGCATACACACAGACATACCATCTAACAGATCAACTAGTTGATCCCATACTCAACACTTAGCACTGCATATCAAAGGTAAATTCTAGAACCAGTGAATGGAATGCATGAAATCTAGATACTAGAATTACAACAATTCCACCTAACTAGCTTAAATAGAAATAAACCCTTAACCAATATGAATGCAAATTCTAGAACTACCAAGTAAAGCACATGAAATCCAAATACTAAAATTAAACATGTTCACTTAGATAGCCAAACAAAAATAAGCATTTGTACTTAACAAAAGATATAAGGACCAAATTAGAGACCAAATAGTAGCACACTTATATTTACATCACAGTGAAAATATTACATATGAATTGTAATGGCTAAAGAGCTACCCTTTGGAATGGCTAGCATCCCACTATTTATAGAAGATTTACAATAAATTTGAATTCAAGCATTAATGATGCTAGGTGGGAAAGGACTGCTGAAATGAATGGATGATCTATTGATGCTTTGCTCCATGAAAGAATGGTAATTGTACAAAAGGGGTTAGGCACTTTTGCATGTATCTAGGTCCTTTATCACTCTGATAGTCCTATCAGGTCATCAATTCTGATTTACTTTACCCATTCATGTGAACGGAAGACCTGAGATTAATTACCTCTAAAATCATGCATTTCAAATTGCCTCCTTCACGCCCATTGATAACTCGTACCAAGGCAACTGAGATCATTAATATTTCTCCTTGGATTTTTCCAATGCTTCCGTCTTGATAGATGATGACTTCGGCCTTGAACAGGTATTTGGGTACACTCCTATGTATACCAACTTGCCAAATTTTTGCCTTGCTTGACATTAACAGGAAGACAGGAGATCGGGCTTGGTTCTTTGTTGTTACCTTTCCAAAGTTTCACCCTTACCAGGAATGATAATTTGGGCATGAATCATCTCCTGCCAACTTTCCAAACATCCACCTTGGCTAGTACGAGCTTCTCAAATAATTACAAGGTATTTTCCATTTCTAAGATGGTGTGATATTTAGGATAGGAGTTTGTGACCAAGAGCCCCTATGTTGTCATCCCATTTTTTTGCTCAGCTACTTGGGTGGGGATTTGGGATCCCAGTTTTTTCATCCTGAGGCTGGGGTGGGGATTTGGGATCCACCTTGGATATTTTCCTACCCAATTATCTGCCTTGCTTTTTCCCTTAGCCAAAATTGATACGCTTGGGCCATCCATCATCCTTCTGTCTTTTGTGTCTAGCACGGGTTCCATCCAACTTCAACTCCTAGGTCTTCTTTGGTCAACAATGCAAGGACTCGACTCCAAAATCTAGCCATTTCTATAGATCATCACTTTACAAAAGAAAGAGTGGGTAAAAGGAAGCAAAATTTCACCCACAACAACTACTTTAAATTTTATATAACTTATTTCTTGCTCTTTAAGATTCCTAGAGTAGATACCTTTGCCCAAGTAAGACTAATGATTTTATCATATTGGATTTGGCTAGCATTTTCCTCAATTCCTCAGCCATGTTGAACTAAAATTTAGTTTTACTAATTTTATTATGTAAGATAAACTTCATGTATTGCCTTGTTACAATAGTCTAACCTTCAATAGACAAGGAGGGATAGTTAAAATGATTCTAAACTTTGTATTATACCTTCTATTTCTTGGTTTGCTTTTCACACACTATTGTATTCCTCTTATATTGACCCTTTTTAGGAAGCATCAATAGGTGGAGCCTAAATTGGTGTATTATTATGATTATTTTCTTGTGTAGCTGATGGATTAGATATTATGGACATATATATTTCACTTAAAAAGGTACATGTCCCCTCTCAACACCATAGTACTAGATCCTAGTTTAATCTATTTTTTGGTAATTCTTAGGGAGTCATTATTTGCTTAGTAGTCAAATGCTCTTACTCCTAGTGTTAACACCTTATTATTAATTAATCATAACTATATGATATTTGAAAGGAAACCATCCTCTTCTATAGGAATACCAAAATTAACAAATACTACATCATTTGGATTAGACAAAGTTGGGATAAATTTTTAGATTAATCTTATTTGGTCTACGATAATGGATGGTTGATATACTTGTTGATCAATTATGGAAGATCAGTTTCTTACATTTAATAATTATCCCACTATTGTGATTTGTTGTGTTTGAATTTGTTGATTATATTTCTTTATTTGACTATTCCTTATAGCTACAACACATTTTACCAGATCATGCCAAGTATTACAAGTGAAACACCATAGAGTGTTTGCTTTTGAATTCATGTTAACCATATTGTTTTGTACCTAACTACCTCCAAGTTGGAAAAAACTTGTTCTTTTATGAAATGGAGTCTTTCATTGCTCTCAATTCCTTGACTACTTCCATCCATTGTTTTGTTTCCATTCACTATCTTTTCTCTTCTTGAAGTTGTTTTGATTTACGAAAACCTTCATCATTTCCCTTACTTTATATACCTAAGCTTGTTAAGGTATTATAAATTTGGCATGAGGAATTGAGATTTTTTGTTCATAATGGGGCTCCCAAAATCAAATATTGGGTTTAAAAAAATAGTGATAGAGGTATTTTGACCAAAGAAAGTCACCACGTAAGGATAACTTGCTTAAGGATACGACGTTGACTAATTCACTTGGTTATTTGGAATACGTGCCATTGGTGGAGGAGGATTTATGTTATTGTGGGGTTTGAGCTTGGGCTACATATTTGGAATAGGCCTTAGATGTGGTAGGCATAAATTACCAAATCTGATAAGTATATCTTCCACATATGCTACTTTTTTATAGTTATGATGAAGGTAACATAATTGACATTGTAAATCATTATTGCTATATTAGATTGTAACCTTTTTATGTAATGTGGAAAGGATTTCTCATCTAATGGATTAATGTTTTACATCATAAGATACAAGGCCATCATAAACCTATATTCTCCTAAGGGTGCCATGGTATGGCATTTAACAAGAAAAAGAAAAAAACATTAACTAATTTTCTAAATATTTTTATGAAAGGTTTGACAATCAAAGTCCCATTGATGACTTAGTTATCAAGTAGGATCTTATATCACAAAGATTGTTTTATCTCCCAAGGAAAAATGAGAAAGTGTGCCATAATGTCTTCTTCTCAAATCCTATACACAAACTTTAGTATGGACAATTCATTAAGGTGATCCAAGGTAGTTTTGCTCTTGTTCCTATCAAAGTTAGGTACAAATTTTATGGCTATAGTTGGGATGGGAGAATAGACTATCAAATTTAGTGGTCCTTGGTATATTCAATCCACTGGTTGCTTTTGGGGCTTCACTTGAATAGTTGATTGGTAGTATTAGCGACCCTTTCCATATTGCATTTATGGTGCATATTGAATCTAACACCAGGGAGGGGCCATATACGCTTGAGGATGTGGGCCATACTTAACCAATTATTATGGTGGGGGCCCTTAGAAATTTTGGGGAGCCATAGGATTGGGAGGATTTTGGTTCTATGGATCTTGAATATTAGGATATGCTTAAGGATTGAGATTTGGTACTTGTAAATTAGGCATGTGTTTTGTATTTTTTGGAAGTATACACTATCATTGGATTAGTTGATTCTATGGGATAAATCCTATTGTAAATGTTATAAATATTGGATAACATGGGGGTATCAATTAATTTAATTTAGTGCATTAGATCATTTATGCTCCTTGTTATCAAGACAAGACTTACCAATCCTACATAGAACCTCGATTTGCTTGAAAATTTGTGGAACCAATTATACTTGGGAGAAAGAAATATTCTAACTTGATATTTACCCTATTACCTAAGTTGAATGCCCTAATTTCATGGGTTGAAAAAATTGGTCCCTAGGAGGCAATGCTTGATTTAGGACAATGTCGTAGATTGCTTTCCTCTTGAGTTGGTTTTTTAAAGGAATTTATTCATTAATTTGTACTAAATGTGAATTTAATAGTGATTGAATGAGGAATGACTAATGGACATGGTAAAATAGAACCATCCTATGGATTAGGGACTACTTAAGAAATAAGATCAATTTAAAAATCAATTTAAAAAGTGGGGATGTTTGTTGACAGGCTAGTTAAAGTTGATAATTGTTCGATAATCTATGATGTAGTAGGTCCTACACAATAATATTGTGAGTTATTTATGTCAAATAAGGATTGAAATATCTAGGTCATATTATAAAGAGGGTTTATGATAATAATCTGGACAATATGGCTAGTATTACCCAAGCTTGAGTCACAAAGGGATTTATGAGGTCACTCATAAGACTTACATCTATTAACTAAAATGGAGGACTAGATATAGATTTTTAACTTTGATTAGGTTTGTTTTAGATATCACATAGATCCATTTTGTTACTCTTTTATCCACATGATGGTAGTTCACTTCCTCCCTTTTGAGAATTTTCTTTGATATGAAATATGTTTGACTAATTGGATATCTTTTCCAATTCTATGCCTTTGATCTTGTTTTCTTAAGACTTCAATTTAAAACCTCATTCACGCTTACATGCATGAGAAATTTGGGTTAGAAAATAGATATTTATCAAAACTAGTCAATTGCCCAAAAATTTTAGGCAAATGGCTACACTAGTGACAATTTGCTAAACTTTTACTTAGTAAAATATTTACCTTATAAAAATTATCAAATCACACTTTCTTAAAATAGTGAATCATCAGTTCTAGACTTTATATGATTTTTGAGATTTTGGGATTAGTGAATAGCTCTTTTGAAAGTGGTAAATCATCATTTTTGACTTAAAAATTTACTATCCAAAAATTTAATGGATTTTTGCCACAAGTGAATCACCAATTTTGCCAAAAATTGGATTTGTATGTGAATTCAATTATAAAGTGCTTCATACAAGTGGAAAATCAATAATTCCTCACTTAGTGAAATTTTAAAAAAATATATAACTCTTTGAACCTATAGGAATCAAGATTAGTCAAAGTTACCATGTGAGAATCTTAGTTCGATATTTTATTTATGGAAGATTTTATTTTAATTTGTAATAACCATCATTACATGAAGACACGTGCAAATTAAAGACTACAAAAAATCAAATGAAATGAATTGATTAGGGTTAGGTATGAATTGATGCAAAAAACCTTAAGTGGAATCCAATTTGAGGAAAGTCACTAAGCCTGATCTCAACATGTAAATCGAGTCCTCAGTCCACCAAGTGTGCTGACAAATTATTGAATTGTAGAATATTTTTATTATAATTGTACCCGTATTTTTATTTCACTAATTATAAGAAGGGAAATCATGTCCCTTCAACCTCTAGATTTAGTCTAGTTGCCCACTAATACTGCTAATCTAATCTAATTTGAATGCAAGAAAGTAAAACGAGAGGTATGGGTGTGAGATATGGAAATAACATGCAAAAAATTAAAATACAATGGTAAGTATATCAAGATTAATGTGTGATCAAGCAACATATTAGAATAAATTGAATAGCATTAGTGTGTCCCATCCAATGTGAAATTGTAATATCAAAACAAAAGGGCTAACAAAAAGAATTGTTATTGAAATAGCAAGAACAATTGGTACTAATAGCAATTTATTATTTTTAAATTTATCTCATGACTACATTGATTGTTATCATGCATATTGATCAACCTCAATTTTTATTAGGCCAATAATGCTAATATGGATCTAATCAAGCATGTAGAATTGGAATACGATGTAAATTGAATCTAGGATGTGATTTAGGTGACCACCACTTTAGAAAGTAACTATACCATGTTGTATGTAACGGTCCCAGTATAGCCACGTCAACTAATTATTTTTATCTTAGAGCTTAAATTTAGTTAGTCAACCCTTGAGAATTAGAGTTAGGTTATTATTAATTTCATTTATAAATAGGAAGAGTATTTTATTAGTTTGATTCATTGAAGAATTAGAATTTAATTTGTGTATTCTACACATAAGAGTCTTCACCCTCTCAAAGTGGCTATGAGACTTTGCCCTCTCCGAGTGGCTGTGGATTTGTTGTGGCATTGATTTGATCAAATTTATTATTTGATTGTTGTTTGGATTGTGATTGATAATTGCATATTATTTGTGGTATTGGTATTTGAATCAAAATTATTATTGTTGCATGTTAAGAATAATTCAATATCAATCAAGCGGTATTAGCTTAACCAGTTAGATTCCTCAATATTTAAAAAGAGGAGACCAAGGTTCAAATATTTCCAAGTGATACATAGATAATATCTAAGCTTTGTTGTAATACCACTATGTGGTGATGATGTAATATGGACGGGGCCCATTTCAATCCCATATAACCAATTGAAAAAAAATTCAATATTGAAGTGTTGTTGCGGATATTAAATTAGTTGTGCGATTTCGCAACAAGTGGTATTAGAGCATGATTCTGGAACCAATGGAAATTAACGAAGATATTTGGTGCCCTAAAAATAAAGCTTCCAATTTTTTGCAAAAGAAAAGGTACGTTTGATTTTCCAAATTAATTAGGATTTTTTAATTATTTGACTCAACTTCCCTCCCTACTTTATATTAATAATTTAATTTAATTTAATTATTAATAGAGAGCAAGTACTGGTTTTTATTTATATTTTTTTCTTCATATTTCCATATGTAATTAGGGTATTTTAATTATTTGGCACAACTCTCTATTTATATTAACAATTAAATTAAATTATATTTAATTATTAATAGAGAGCAAACACCCATTTTCATTTGTCTTTCCGTTCTTCTCACATATTTACAATTTTATATTTTATTATTTCATTTTATTTAATTATTAAACCCCTTGCTTTAACATTTCATTTCTTTTGATTATTAAACACCTCCTATTAATTTTTTCTAATTATTAAATTCTGCCCAACCCAACCCACTACAACTCTTTCTCATATTGATCTTATTAATTAAAATCCTACTCACACTTTCTTATTTCTAAATCTTTTCCCTCTAATTTTTTTTGGTATAAGGTAGAGGTGGTTATAAGGTCCACAAACCTTTTACAAAGTCAAAATGGGCTGGTTCTAGCATCAAGCCCGTATAATCAAAATACAAAATGGATCTTTCTAAGACTCACATTAAGCCATACTTAGAGTCCAAAATCCTATACTTGTCGCTTGACTATTCAGATAAAACAAAAACCAAACAACACCTAGCACTTACTAACACTAGGTTGCCGTACCGTACACTTGTCACCTCCCAGGCCCAAGCAAATGGGATGCCTTTTCTCGCCTAATTCCATCTCGTCGGATTACTCATCATCAGCCCTCTCGATCTCCCCGATGCTCTAACAGGTTTGATCTTAGCTCTTCTCTAGCAACCAACACCAATAGTTCTTGAGGGAAGTTATCCTTCCAAATTTGCATCTCCCCAACGTAAACCGCAATATTTGCCATTAGATCCGCCGCCTGGTTCCCTTCTCTGAAGGTGTGTTGGATTCGGGCATTAACCAAATGAGATTTATGAATCTTTGCTTCTAGGATAAGCTCCAATATGGTCCAACTGGGGTCTTTATCCTCCTTAATTGCCTTGATTATATTAAGCGAATCCCCTTCAAAGATAACTTCCTTATAACCCTCAAGTCTGGCAATTCTCATTGCCTGCATGCGAGCTCGGGCTTCCGCAAAATGATTTGTTTGAGTTCCCAAAGGTTTCGCAAAGGCAAGGACCACTTTTCCTTCCTCATTTCTCAAAACTCCTCCCCGCTCCCGCAGCCCCGGATTTCCTTTTAGCCGCCCCGTCAAAATTAAACTTAACCCACTTTTGTGTGGGGGGTATCCACTTGACACCATCCCGTGGGTTGGTTGTAATGTCTAGGTCCTGGAAGTTCCTCTCCCCAGCTCCGCAAAATCCTCCTTTCCCTTAGAGACATGGTCTCATTTTTGAAGAAGAAAGTTTTCCAGCTTTTCTTTCAAAGCTCGATTATTTTATTACCACATAACCCGGGATCTTTCTTACGTCCTTTAAATACTCTCTTATTTCTCTCATTCCATATCCCCCATAAAAAATGGGGTAAGCCGAGCTTCCGCAGCCAAGTCAAAAGCTTTGCCCTAAGGGGGAAGCCCACCGTATGCGTAAGTCGACATGCTATTTGGACAGACTCCAATCTATATGAAATTTGGACAGATCATTTGGAAGACTCGTACAAGAAAAATCACAAGTTAGAAATATATGACTTACATATTCTATTGCTTTCTCACACAAGATACATCGATTGATGAATTGGAAACCTCTCCTTTGCAGATTATCTCGTTGTCGGATCTTATTTTGAACTCGCCAACCAAAAGAAGAAAGCTATTTTTGGGGTTAAATTATTTAACCAAATAACGAAGTCGGAGTCCACCCATTGAATCCCGAGTGGATTAACTTATAGGCGCTTTTACCGAATAGATCCCACTTGTAGTTTTGCCCCAAATTGCCTTGTCTCTTCCTCCCCCATGAATGATCGGGAACACCCTTAAAGCATCATTGAGTTTGGTTAGGGCCACCTTCTCTTGCTCGACAGTATTATGAACTCGTGATTTTCTTCCAAGAAGAAGTTTCCTGTGCTACAGCAATAAAATACCCTACTTTTCCTCCCATTTCCTTCGAAAGTTTATGTTGGAGGACCTGAATGTCTAAGTTATCTTTCATAGGGGCCTCTTCCAACCACGGGTCTTTCCAAAAGTCCACTTGTCTTCCATTACCAATTCTCCATCCGATGCCTTTCCCCGACTACCTCCCGACATTCGAGCAAACAATTCCAAAAATAGGATCCTCTAGGAAGATTATCACTTTCAGAAGTCCTGATTATTTCTGATATATTTTGCCTTAAGAAGTTTTACCCATCCCAATTGATCATTATTGATAAATCTCCATACCCGTTTGCCAATCATAGCTTGATTCAATTCTTTCATTCTCTTTAACCCCAGGCCCCCCCGATCCTTGCTTGCACACACCTGATTCCATGCTACCAACGAAATTCTCTTTCTCTCCTCTGAACCCGACCACAAGAAGTTGCGTTGAATTAGCTCCAATGTAGCTCGGACCTTGCAGTGCATTCTAAATAGAGACATGCAAGAAATTGGAATGCTCGTAAAGTAGTTTGAACTAATAAGGCTTTTCCTCGCGGAGCCGAGAAGGCCGCCCTTCCACCCTCGCTAACTTTTTGGAGATCCCGTCAATGATTGAGTTCCACAAAGTAGCCTTCATTCTTCCTTCGAACATAGGCATACCTAGATAAGTTGCTGGTAGAAGCTCCTTTCCACAACCGAAGAGGTTAGCTATTCTTTCCTCCCTCCCACCAGGCGTGTTAAAGAAATAGATGCTACTCTTCTTATAGTTTATGTACTGTCCTGCTTCTGTCTCATACTTGGTTAGAATTCTCTTCAACTTCCTAGCTTGAGGCACCGAGGCTTTGGACACAATGATTGTATCATCCACAAACCGTTGGTGAGACACCGGCCTCGCCGTTGAGGCCGGTTTAAAACCTTCCAATTGACCATCTGCCACCGCTGCTGAAATGTTCCTACCCAATGCTTCCGCTAAAATAATAAACAAGTATGGAGACAAAGGATCTCCTTGTCGCAACCCCCTTTCACTCTTAAAGTAACCGGAGGGTGACCCATTCACCATGACAGAAAATCTTGTAGTAGAGATACAACTAAAAATCAACTTAATCCACAGGGGACAGAAACCAAACTTACCCAAAATCTTGGTGAGGAACCGCCATGAGACCCGGTCGTAGGCTTTATTCATATCAAGCTTTAGTAACATACCCGCTTCCTTACTAGTCACCATTGAATGAATAACCTCATGAATTGTGATGATACCATCCAATATTTGTCGCCCTTTCACAAAGCCACCTTGGTTCATATCAATGATGAAAGGAAGGATAACCTTCAACCTATTGGCGATTGTTTTTGTGAGAATCTTCATCGTAGTGTTACATAAACTGATAGGGCGAAAACTGGAAAATTCCATTGCTCCCACTAGTTTAGGGATGAGAACTAAAAAAGTAGCATTAACTCCTTCTGGGATTTCCATGTCCTTTTGAGCCTCAATTATAGCTTCCACTACATCATTGCCTAGGATATCCCAAAACTTCGGAAGAAAGTTGCAGGGAAGCCATCCGGTCCTGGGGAGCTGTTACCATCCATGTCAAAAACGACCTTCTTGATTTCCTCCTTTGTGAAAGGACTAAGTAAGAATCCATTAAGATTATCAGTTACGAGGGGTGGAATGGCTGCCAACAGAGAGTCCTCTTCTTCAATAGTCGGATTTACATCTTCTAGCAACGATTTAAAGTACTCAACCGCTTCCCTCCTTATGTCTTCCATATCTTTGGTGTTAGACCCATCGGCCATCTTGATCTCCTTAATTTTGTTAGTACTCCCGTGGCGAAGAGTAGAGACATGGAAGAACTTTGTATTTCTGTCACCCTCCTTTAACCAACGCAGCCTGGATTTCTCGCCTCCAAAAGGTTTCTTCAAATCCTAGCATCGTGTGGTATTCGGCTAATGCCTCCCTCTCCCGGTTTCTCGATCCTCTCGTAAGCCGCTCCGACTTCAACTTCTCCCGTAGTTCATTGATCTTGTCTTTTAGTTCTCGCCTTTTTAACAAAAAATATTGCCAAAGGAAGTTTTGTTCCACTCTCTAATGTTAGCCTTCACATTCCTTAGTTTACATGCCACTTGGGCCGCTTTCGAACCATTATACTTTTTGTCCCACCATTGGGCAACCGGATCCTTGAGATCCCGATGTTGGAACCACATAAGTTCGAATCGAAAGGGTCTCGATGTATCTTTTCTTAGAGTCCTCCCCTCGTTTCCCACGGAACTGGGTTGTGATCGGACCCGATTCTTGGGAGTGCCGTTAATGAAGAGTCCCCAAACCTCTCCAGGCATTCTTGAGAAAGAAGAAACCTATCTAATCTTATCTCGAATTTGGTTTTCCTTCAATCTTTTGTTAGACCATGTATAGGAGAATCTACGCAGTCCACATCCATCACTCATGTTGCTCAACAAAATCTCTAAACTCGTAGATATCGCAGCTATTCTTTGAGAGCCCCCCAATTTATCTACAGGATTAAGGTAGCAATTGAAATCCCCCGCCACAATCCAAGGGTAGTTGGGGACCGTCTCCCTCAATTCAGCTAGCTGACTCCAAAGAACCCTTCTCAGACCCTGTCTAACTGGAGCATATACATTCGTTAAGATCCACTCTTCCCGTGTGGTTTTATCCACACATAAGAGACAAATAAACCAACTAGACATTCGAATCACTCTACTATCAATCACATTTTTGTTCCACATAACCAAGAACCCTCCCCGCTGTTCCAGTGGCCTCTTGGCCTACTACTTCAGCTTCTCGCCAAGTCCTATTCTTAAAAGGAATAACTCTACTCTCCTCCATTTTAGTTTCTTGAAGTAAAATCATATCCGGTTTGTGTTCTTGTCTAAGAGCATACAAAGCTCTTATTTTTGTAGGATTACTCCCACGAATATTCCATGAAAGGATCTTCATTTATGGGCTTTGGATCCTCGAGCCTTCGCCCCAAAGAGCAATACTGCTTGAGTGCCATCACCCACTCCTCGCTCTGCTTCTTTCTGCCTTAAGGCAGCATTGCTAGGTTCCCCTCTTCCTACCGAACCATATCCCCATACATCCGCTCTAGGTTGAAGTTCCTTGGGATTCACTTGGCTTCTAGTAACCATCTTGGGTAGGTCAGTCTTGGTATTTGGGGTAACAATCTGGCTTTCCAGGTTAACTGGTCTTTTTGACAGTGGAGATGATTCCGTGCTCTTAGCTTCTTGATTAGTAGATTCTTTTTTCCCTCGCTTTGGGGTTACACCGATCTTGGTGGTTCACCTCTTCCTCCCCGAGTATCCTTGCCTCGTATTATTAGTTTCCTCGCTCCTTCCTCTCGATTTTTCTCCTCTAAATCCTTCTCTTGAGTCTCCTCTACCTCGCATTCCACTTCTTGGCTGTCCATCCGATCTCCCTTCAAATGATTTAATGCATCAAAACTGTTCTCCACCGGGATGTTGATCTCCTTGGAATTTCTTCCCATAAATTCCTCTCGCAAGACATGGGACCACTTCCACCGAGCCTCCATAGGCCTCCCGTATCACCCAATCAAACTTACTTGCCCTGTGGCGTTGATCTATGGGGTTCTTTCCTTTGTGATTTGGCTCTGAGGCTTGCCGTAACATCTTAGGAGCAGGTTGAGCTTGAGGGTTCCCATCAAAGGGACCAGCTCCCCTGTGAGAGGGTTTTGGGGCATAGGAATTTTTGGGAGGAGGGTTAAAACGTTGCCTCTTGCTTACAATAGGGCGAACAGGGTCTCTGATATTCGGATTTCGAGCTCCACGTCCTTGAGGCCCAGGTTGGGTAGGAATGGAGATCTGCGGGGGAGGGATATTATTCTGGGTTTGAGGATCAGTATTTTGGAGTGGGGGCTGGTTCTTGGAAATGAAGTGGATACCCTGGTGCCCTACCTTCCCACAAACACTACACTTAAAAGACATATTTTCATATTCAAATACCTGAGTATGAAGGCCAAACATAGACGACAAAATAATGGATTTAGGGAGCTCTTTACTCAGGTCCGCCAACACACACATGCGAGCGGACAGAGTCTTGTTTTGCTCAAGGTTGCAGGATCAATAGCTATTAGTTCTCCAATCTCCGTAGCTATCCCAACCAATATTTGTCCGCTCCAAAAAAGCAGAGGTAATCCCGGCATCTTAACCCAAATAGGAGCCAAATCCAAAGACTCGAGTCCGGGGGTTGGAAATCGGGGGACCAACGCTTCGGATACAAGCCCCTTTTCCCAAAAAACCAAGGACCTCCTTGGAGAGTCCTTTCCATGTCCCGTTCACATTGAAATGTCACCAAAAGAAAACTCTTGGGTAAAGCCTTAATCATCATACTGACCCTTGGCCGCCATTTTTGGATGGCCCATCTCCTTATGACTTCCATGTCCGGCCTCACCCCCATAAATTTAGCCACCAAAGATGTTCTCGCCCTCCATAGCCACATGCCGAGCTAAGGAATCCGGGACGTGCAACCTACCATTGACAGATTTTAGATTAAAACAAGAGTCGGATAATTTTTGCTTACCGCGAAGAGCATTAAGATATGAAGGTCTCCAGTTGCCATGTTTCTCTTTGTCTCCTTCTTGGGTCTTCCTTTGATCCCGACGCATAGAGTCCCGGGGTCCCCCTCGTAGAAATCTTCAACCGCATCCGCCCAACGCCCTTGGACCGGTTCCAATAGAACTTCCTTGTCCACATCCTCCGCCTGGGGGCCTGCTATCTCGCCAGAGCCCCCACCTGCCGCGTCTGCTGATCTGCCCTTTGAAGTCCCACACCTAGGGTTTGATGCCCCTAGACCTCTCGCTCCTCCTCCTTGCTGCTCCATCCGTCCTTTCCCTCTAATTAATACAATATATATATATATATATAAGAAAGAAGTATCAGTGCTTGAATGATCTCGCTACTACTACTAGTTGGATATGAGTCAACGAACGATTACAACACATTGCTTTTTGGAGGATGTGTATATGAGTAGAAAGAAGCGCCAACCTATAAATCTTGGTAAGCATCATAATGCTTCCATTAATATCAATAGTTTTGATCAACATATTCTTTCTTCCTTAAGTGCTATGGTTTCACCTCCACCCAACACATCTGGTTCTTCTCCTTCTACAATCACTACCTCCGCTACCACTCCAACTCATATTCCTCTTCCTAGTAATATTGACCCTAGTTTGCATCATTATCTTTCACAACAAGAAAATAAGGTTGATAATATTATCACCCTCTTGCATGAAATTCAAGAGAACCTAAGGTCACAACGAACTGTTAGTAGGGTTATGTACAGTGGCGAATTTCGCAAACTAGCATGAATATTAGGATTTTTACAATTTTAATTTGATGAATTTGGGGACCCTAGAGGTTGGTCCATTCGCCTAAAAATTTTAGGATCAAATTTTTTTAGGGTCAATTCGCCTCGCTATCATAAGGTGTCCCGCCTAATTTTTGCCTTCAAATTATATATTTTTTATCCCACCAAATTCACCTCTTGTACCTTGTTATATATAGCTAACATGAGAGCGATACTCATACAATTAAAACATCAATTTTATCCGATAGCAAGTGATACAAAGCAGATGAGAGACAAAAAACAATAAGCGAAAGAAAATAGAACAAAGAGTGTTTTAGAAGGCGACTGACACAACACAACTGACAAAACATGACTGGCATGAGGTGACTGGCACAAGGTGACTCACACCAGACGACTAGCACAAGGTCGCATCAAGTGACTAGCACAAGGTGACTTGCATCAGGCGACTGACACAAGGCGACTGGTACAAGGCGACTGGCACAAGGTGATTCACACAAGGTGACTAGCACAAGGCAACTGACACAAGGTGACTAGCATAAGATGAGTGGTAGAAGGTGACTCTCATCAGGCGACTAGCACAAGGCGAGTGGCAAAAGGTGACTCGCATCAGGCAAGTGGTAGAAGACGAGTGGTGAAAGGCGAGTGGTGAAAGGCGAGTGGTAGAAGGTGAGTGGTAGAAGGTGACTCGAATTAGGAGAGTGGTAGAAGGCGAGTGGTAGAAGACAAGTGGTGAAAGGTGAGTGGTAGAAGGTGAGTGGCAAAAGGCGATTGACATACAATGATAACCATTTACCGATAAGTTTCTTTTACCACTAATTTTGCTTTTTTAAACATTTTATTCATGGATACTTAATAAGGAGGTTTTCCTATTATTTAGGCACCAATCTCAAGCCTGCTTGGGTCAGACATCCTATTGTCTTGAACAGTAGTTCTCTTTTACCAATTATTTTTGTTTCTAAAAATGATGTTAATGTTACTCTTCTGTTTATAGAGGTAAAGTGTCACCTACTGGTAGTGGAAACAAGGGAGGCCAGTCTTTCGATGAAAGGAGTATCCTCAAATACTTTCATAATATTTTAAAATCTAGTCAACTATCAACATCTGCACAAATTGAAGGTACAAACACCTTTACTTACTAACCAGTTAATTTTTATACATTATTAATTTTATATATAATATCTTTATTCATTAAGAAGGGTGCTTTTTGGTTGATGGCTTTATCCAGTGTTTATCTATATTTTTTAACAGAAGGTATGTTTTTAAATGCAATAATGATATGCAAAAAATTTCTTTATAGAAAACACTATTGACCTTGGTATGCCTCCACTTCCACATATCCTCGATAATGAAAAGTCCACAGATGAAAATTTTCTTAATGAAATGCAACAACAACATGAAGAGATTCTTGAAACTAACATGCCAAATGGAAAAGAAAATAATAGTTCTCATACAGTCCCTACTTTTGGAGAATCTTCTTCTAAAAAACATAAATGTGCAAGGTTATCTAGGTGGACAATTAACAGATCATTTTAGCCTTATTGGATATTATAATTTCAATTTATTAAGCTAGTACTGCTAGAGAATAGTAGTGAGGAAATAACATAATTAAGATGCATAATTTGCAATTGGAAACATGGAAAGGATGATAGATTACAAGTTAAGAAAGATATAGTAGAAAAAAATTGTGGAAAAGTTTATATAAAAACAAAATAAAGTGATGGACCAATACATAAAAATTATAGGTGGAAGGATGCATCAGAGTGTGCACATATTACATATGCACAAGAATATGATAAATAAATGAAATAAAAGCAAACGTTGGTTGAGAAAGGTGCAATGATTCAAGCTCAATTTTGAAAAATTAATAAGTTCACATTAGCTTCAAAAAGTTTACAGTTTGCTGTTGTACTCACTATTCTTAAAAAGGGTAGAGTTATGTCTGATTTCATTGATTATAAATCTCTATTTCAACTAGCTGATGTGCAGAACCTTCCTAGCGCGCATTGGTCAGATTGAAGTGGTTGAGAAATTACAAAATATCTCTCATTGGTTGAGCAAAATGACCTCAAAGAGAAAGAAAAAAAAACCAAATTCATTTCACTTTCAATTGATGAGGTGAATGTTGTTGACAACACACCTTAGATTTGCATGCATGTTTACACATTGGAAAATAATTTAAGGCAACCTCATTTACTTGAAGTACACAAGATGATGGAAATTTGTAATGCAAAAAACATTTACAATGTTGTTGTAACTAGTTTAAAGGAAATAACATGAATTAATAAAATGGAAATAGCTACTTTGTTAATATGTGTCGGAGTTGATGGTGCTGCTACAATGCAAGGACACATAAATGGTCTTTGTGTTCGACTACAAAAATCTGTTACCACATATTTGATCCCTATTCATTACATGGCTCATAGAATGAATCTTGCATACAAAATTGTGGATACATTTACAAATGTAGCGAGAGTGGAAGAGCTTGTTCATAAAATTCATGATTATTTTTTGTGCAATCCAAGAAGAATTTCAGGGTTTCAATAGTTTGCACTAGGAGTTACTAAAGGTAAAAAAACTCTTAAAAGATGTAGATACTAGGTGGATTTCGATGTATCAACTGACATATAAAGTTTTCAAAGAATATCAATCCTTGGCAAGGTTTATGTATGCAAATAGTAGGGTAGTTGATAAGGCTAAAGATTTTCTATTTTGAATGAGTGACTTTGAAACACTTCTCACATTGTGTGGTATTCTTCCAATATTGGATGAAATGAATACTTTGATTAAAATTGCACAAGAAATATTGATTTGTATTATGGATTTCATCAAGGTGAGAAAATAAATTTGCATACATATTGATACAATGTATGTGTTTGGTCAAAGTTTCATGGATCCCATGTTGGAGAGTTGGAGAGCATTAGCAAATGTGAATGATCCTCAATACTTTTTGAAGTTCAACATAAACAATCATCTATGTATTAATGTCAATGAAAAGGAAATAACTTTATATTATTTAGGTCAGTGAATGGATATAACTACAAATGAAGTTGAATAAATACCCGTAACATACAATAGATTTCATGTAGTTGTACACGATACAAAAATTAAACTCAAACAAAAAGCAAAATCATTGACAAAAGAAATAAGAGGCTGTTTTCAAAGAGATGAATTGCTTGAGGCTGTGGCTGTGGTTAACCCGATGTTTTGGGATCCTTGTAATGAATACCAGACTATATAAGGTTTGTTTCTCAAATATATTGGTACTCTTGCTAGCCATTTCACTAAATATGTGGTAGTCAATGGTATTGAAATCAATGACATTCTCAACAAATATATTTTGACAAAACAATCAAACTATTTTGGAATGACAATGTCTGCTCAAGTTTTACAACTCACTAACCATCATAAAACAAGTTCTATTTCACATTTGTGGGAAAGATTACATCCCAGTAGTATCTTACAATATACTATGAGTGAATATTTTCATTTATATGAATTATGTCAAACGATGATTTCAAGATCTGTGGAAGATGAAAGGGTATTTAGTGCATTATCATTTATAAAATATAAAGTTCGAAATAGGTTTGAAAAAAATTTGGAAATTTTTTTGAGAGTATATGTGTCGACCTATGATGTGGAGAAGTTTCCTTATGAAAGAGCTCTAGCACATTGGAAATATCTGGCAAAGAAAAGAGGTGTCACGAATACTCATGATGACGAGGATAATGGTAACACTGATCAAACTGTGATGACAAAAATTTTGGGTATGAATATAGAAGATTTTATACAATCTGAAAAGAATTTGTTCCAGCTTCCAACATTATAATGAAAGGATGCTTTCATTTGAATAGATTTTACATAATATGTTATCAATTTTCTATAGAATATTGAGATTTGATTATAATTTGAGACATGTATTTTTTTTATATCATTAATCATATAATATGAGATTAGATGTGCTATTGGATATTCTGTATATCATAGCCCTCTTAATTTATTATGTATATTTTGATGAAATTGGATTATTTGATTACAAATATGTTGATTATGGAATACTGGATTATTTTTTATATCATAAACATGTTATTGGATATTTTGTATATCATGTTATTTAAGCCTTGTTACTGGATTATTAGTCTATGAAATTCAAATTATTTAATATATTTGTATTGTATAAACCATTTATAGCAAAGTAAATATTTGTGCTACATTTCAGTCATTTCAAATTATTTCATAAAACATAAAAGAACATTTATTGCATCCACATAATTCAAAATTATTTATTGCATCCACATAATTCAAAATTATTTATTGCATCCACATAACTAATCAAAACAACACAATATTTAAAACAAAATTTCAAAATATAATACAATTTTTTTGGAAATTATCTCTTTTATTGATTTCAAAAAGATATCATTCTTTTACAATTTACAAAAAAGCTATGCAACATGTTTGGTTTCTCCTTAATAAAAAAACAATAGTCTTCTACTTTTCTTTCTGCATGGTGCCTGAAGGTTCAACTAGATCTTGCTCAATATCCTTTGCTTCTAATGCACCAACCCTTACCAAAATTTCAACTATAGTGTTTATCCCTGAGACCAATAAACCTTCTTCTTTCGTTGGATCTTATCTAAAAGGTGCATTTAGTTCTTTCTCATTTAATTTTAATACAACCTCCACATCCAGGCCCTTATCTTTGATTAACTTTTTTAGCCAATTGTTTTCTCTGATAGTGAATTGTAATTTTTTTCACTTCAATAGCATTAGTCACACTAATTTTTGCAATTTTAATCAACATTTTCATGGCACTAACTTGCGTCTTTAAGTGTTGCAAATTAGACTACAAAATATAAGAGAAAAAAAAAATTATAAACAAAATATATTTGAGAAAAAAATGATTTTTTTTTTGGTAATATTGAGATATGAGGGTTTGGACCAGGAATCCCCCAACCTGTTACAACAACTCCACCAAGGAGACACACACCCACCCCCTCACACACTCACCCACGCCACGGTTTGAACCTTGGACCTCCCGAAGAAGAGCCAAAGCCCAAACCGTTGCGCTGCACCCCTAGGTGCAAAATTTATCTAATATTAAGAAGTGGGGGTTTTGACCAAGAATCCCCCAACCTGTTACAACAACTCCACCAAGGAGTTTTTCTTTGGGTTTTAATCCAACCGTATATCCCCCTTTGTATCGTCGAGGTTCGAACCGTGGACCTCTTGTTCAACAAGGCCAAGCTCGCCTTCTCCTCACCACTTGCGCTACAAAGGCGAATGAAAAAAATAATTTTTAATTATATGTAAAACTTACATTAGCGGTAAGTCTTGTAGTTTTTGCAACTGCTACTTTTTTCTTATCTATTGCCCATTCATTGAAATATCTTTGGGCCTCAACATCGAGGTTTTCTAATTGATTCAACATAACGTTCAGAATTTCATCATTGTATGTAGACTCGGCCTGCATGGTGCTAGATTCAAATTTATGTAACAAAGCATCGAGCTTTTGTGGCTCATTCTCCACCTTTGAAAACAACTCATTTCTTTTTGAAAAATTCTTGTATCGGGCAATTATTTATTTTATCAAAACCTTGGCCCAATATTCCCAATATTTTAAACTGTCAATATCTACAAGTAGACTATCATTAACTATAGCTTTACATCTATTAGCTAATAAAATATTTTCTAAAAAATTAACTTTATCATCATTATTCAGATGATGATGGGTGGTGACTTGCTGGGGGGAAGAGGAAACTCCGGTGACATCTGCCTCAACATTCTCTTCTACTTCATGATGGCTCTGTGGACCTTAAAGCACATCACTTGCCTTGAATGGGAAATTTTTAGGATTCATATCCTAATAAAGAAAATCATCATCAAGATTCCTAGAGGGTATTTGAGATGCGCTTTGCACATTTGAAAAATTCCCAAGGGAAAAAGTTGGGAACACTAAAATATTAGACCAAGATACGGTATGTGTTTTAGTAAGACTTCTGCTTCTCGAAGGTAGTGATGTGAGGAACTATTTTCCACGTATGCGAGATTGGTTCCTCACCATTGGTGGTACTTGTTGTGGATGGACTTGCTATGGCACTTGTTGTGGGTGTGCAGATGATGGAGGCATATTTTTTTTAGTCTTTTGAATGTAACCAATGCGTTTGCAAAATTCACATGAAAATATAAATTAAAACTAGTGTAAAAAGAATGCTATAAAAAGAGATTAATTTTAACCAAATATACTAGACTCAAACTCTGCACCCGTTGATGATGCAACCATTTGCCCTTGCTTTGAAAACATTTAAAATATTTTCTCAAACTAAATATAATTTTAAATCATTAAAACACATCATTTAAAATATTACTTTTGAATAATAAGGTTACCTTGTGAGCTGGAGGTTACTTCTTCAACGTCAATTGTAACACGTCCAGAAGTAACAAGAGTCGTAGGTGTATGCTGATCACCAGGAGACCTTGAAAATTTCATTGATATTGAGGTAGTTACTGGTGATGATTGTGACTGCATGTCAGAATCAAAAAATACTTCTTGAATCCTAAAGGTAGCATTCCTTTTACTAGAATATTGAGCTGCTTCTTTCTACTTTCAAAAGAAAATTAGAAAATAATAAGATTGATTGGAAAGAAAGAAAACATATATTATTCTAATTTTTTTTTTTACCTCTATTTCATCCTCCATCATACCAATAGCTACAAATGAATTTGAAAAAATACCCATAACATACAATAAATTTCATGTAGTTGTACACGATACAAATATTAAACTCAAACAAATAGCAAAATCATTGACAAAAGAAATAAGAGGCCATTTTCAAAGATATGAATTGTTTGAGGCTATGGGTGTGGTTAACCCGATGTTTTGGGATCATTGTAATGAATACCAGACTATAAATAGTTTATTTCTTAAATACATGGGCACTCTTGCTAGCCATTTCACTAAACATGTGGTAGTCAATGGTATTGAAATCAATGACATTCTCAACAAAGATCTTTTGACAAAACAATAAAACTATTTTGGAATGACAATGTCTACTCAAGTTTCACAACTCACTAACTATCATGAAATAGGTTCTATTTCACATTTGTGGAAAATATTACATCCTAGTAGTATCTTACAATATACTATGAGTGAATATTTTCATTTATATGAATTATGTCAAATGATGATTTTAGGATCTATGGAAGATGAAAGGGTATTTAGTGCATTATCATATGTAAAATCTAAAGTTCGAAATAGGTTGGAAAAAATTTGTATATGTGTCGACCTATGAGGTGGAGAAGTTTTCTTATGAAAGAGGCACATTAGAAATATCTAGCAGAGAAAAGAGGTGTCACGAATACTCATGATGATGAGGATAATGGTAACACTGATCAAATTGTGATGAATTTTTTTTTGGGTATGAGTATAGAAGATTTTATACAATATGAAAATAATTTGTTCCAGCTTCTAGCATTATAATGAAAGGATGCTTTCATTTGAATAGATTTCACATATTATGTTATCAGTTTTCTATAGAATATTGAGATTTGATTATAATTTGAGACATGTATTTTTTGATATCATTAATCATATAATATGAGATTAGATGTGCTATTGGATATTCTATATATCATAGTCCTCTTAATTTATTATGTATATTTCAAGGTTCCACGAGGATGCATCCCCCTCTGGGGAATGCGTCCCCCCATCCCCTATGTCCCCAAGGATATGGGACAACATGGGTGATGTTTCCCCCCATCCCCATTTTGGAGGATGACAAGGCAACCATCCCAGGGACGACTGGCAGTCCCAGGTGGCCGTCCCCAGCGATGGCCAACCATCCTCGGGGACACCCAGCCATCCCCTAGGTATCCCAGGGGACGTCCAACCGCCCCCTCCAAAAAATAAAATAAAATTAAAAAAATAATATAAACTTAAATTAAAAAAAAAGGCTATCATATTTGAACAGTTAGAAGTAACTGTCATTGCTTACATGGTGGGAACTGAAAAATGGTGGTTGTCAATATTTAAATATCACTTTAGTGATTGGACAACAGTGCAAAATTTCTAGAGACTGAAAGCTGTCTTGCTTTTATACTTTATATTGAGGGTTGTAAACTGATGATTATCTTGATTGACCATTGATGGCTGAAAAAATAGATAACTATCTTGCCTGAACGGAGAAATCAGAAAAGTGAAAACCAATGACTATCTTTCTTGAACATTGATGGACAAAAAATAAAAACTGAGAATTATCTTTGTTTGGTGACTAAAAAAAATTAAAAAATGGTCTTTTCTTGAATATTGGTGGCTTTAAAAATGATGATTGTTATTGTTTGAATGTTAAAAGCTGAACAATGTGGTATTCATTACTTGAGCAATAGCAACTATTTTGGTTAACTATTAGAGATTGAACTTGATATCCTTGGTTGAACCTTCAAGTTACATTTGTTGAAATGGCTGCACTTAGTAATAGGCTAATAGTTGAGTTCATTTCAGATTGAAACATGTTTTAAGAACACGTATACTTTTAAGTTTTTAGTATTTTTCATTTTTGTTGTGTGTAGAATTTGTAGACTATTCTAAATTTCTAAAAAAAATTATAGTATTATACCAACTGTCCCCCAGTCATCCCCTAAAATTGACCTGCCATCCCCCGCTATCCCCGAAACACGTCCTATCGTCCCCCAATCCCCCAATCCCCCGTCCCCCAGGCTCGTGGAACCTTGGTATATTTTGATGAAATTGGATTATTTGATTACAAATATGTTGATTATAGAACACTAGATTATTTTTTATATCATAGACATGTTATTGGATATTTTGTATATCATGTTATTTAAGCCTTGTTACTAGATTATTAGTCTATGACATTCAAATTATTTAATAGATTTGTATTGTATAAATCATTTATGGCAAAGTAAATATTTGTGCTACATTTCAGTCATTTCAAATTATTTCATAAAACATAAAAGAACATTTATTGCATCCACATAATTCAAAATTATTTATTGCATCCACATAACTAATCAAAACATCACAATATTTAAAAAAAATTCAAAAATATAATACAATTTTTTTGGAAATTGTCTCTTTTATTGATTTCAAAAAGATACCATTCTTTTATAATTTATAAAAAAACTATGCAACATGTTTAGTTTATCCTTAATAAAAAAGCAACAATCTTCTACTTTTCTTTCTGCACAGTGCCTGAAGGTTCAACTGATCTTGCTCAATATCCTTTGCTTCCAATGCACCAGCCCTTACCAAACTTTCAGCTGTAGTATTTATCCTCGATACCAATAAACCTTATTCTTTTGCTGGATCTTATCTTAAAGGTGCATTTAGTTCTTTCTCATTTAATTTTAATAAAACCTCCACATCTAGGCCCTTATTTGTGATAAACTTCTTCAACTAATTATTTTCTCTGACAGTGAATTGTAATCTTTTCTTCACTTCAATAGCATTGGTCACACTAATTTTTGCAGTATTAATAAATGTTTTCATGACACTAAATTCGTCTTTAAGTGTTACAAATTAGACTACAAAATAGAAGAGAAAAAAATAATATTTATAAACAAAATATATTTAAGAAAAAAAATATTTTTAATTATATGTAAAACTTACATTAGTAGTAAGTCTTGTAGTTTTTGCAACTGCTACTTTTTTCTTATCTATTGCCCATTCATTGAAATATTCTTGGGCCTCGGCATTGAGGTTTTCTAATTGATTCAACATAATATTTAGAATTTCATCATTGTATGTAGACTCGGCCTGCACGGTGCCAGATTCAGCTTTATGTAACAAAGCATTGAGCTTTTGTGGCTCATTCTCCACCTTTGAAAACAACTCCTTTATTTTTGAAAAATTCTTGTATCGGGCATTTATTTCTTTTATCAAAATCTTGGCCCGATATTCCCAATATTTTAAACTGTCAATATCTACAAGTAGACTATCATTAACTATAGCTTTACATCTATTAGCTAATAAAACATTTTCTAAAAAATTAACTTATCATCATTATTCAGATGATGATGGGTGGCGACTTACTAGGGGGAAGAGGAAACTCCGGAAGCATCTACCTCAACACTCTCTTCTACTTCATGATGGCTCTGTGGACCTTGAAGCACATCACTTACCTTGAATGGAAATTTTTAGGATTCGTATCCTAATAAAGAAAATCATCATCGAGATTCCTAGAGGGCATTTGAGACACGCTCTGCATATTTGAAAAATTCCCAAGGGAAAAATTTGGGAACACTGAAATATTAGATTGAGATACGATGTGTGTCTTAGTAAGACTTTTGCTTCTCAGAGGTAGTGGTGTGAGGAACTACTTTCCATGCATGCGAGATTGGTTCCTCACCATTGGTGGTACCTATTGTGGATGGACTTGCTATGGCATTTGTTATGGGTGTGTAGATGGTGGAGGCATATTTTTTTAATCTTTTGAATGTAATCGATGCGTCTGTAAAATTTCATATAAAAATATAAATTAAAACTAGTGTAAAAACAATGCCATAAAAAGAGATTAATTTTAACCAAACATACTAGACTCAAACTCTACACCCGTTGATGATGCAACCATTTGCCCTTGCTTTGAAAACATTTAAAATATTTTCTCAAACTAAATATAATTTTAAATCATTAAAATACATCATTTAAAATAGTACTTTTGAATAATAAGGTTACCTTGTGAGTTGGAGGTTACTTCTTCAACGTCGACTGTAACACATCCAGAAGTAACAGGAGTCATAGGTGTATGCTGATCACAAGGAGACCTCAAAAGTTTCATTGATCTTGAGGTAGTTACTAGTGATGATTGTGATTGTATGTCAGAATAAACAAATGATTCTTGAATCCTAAAGGTAGCATCCCTTTTACTAGAATATTGAGCTGCTTCTTTCTACTTTCAAAAGAAAATTAGAAAATAACAATATTGATTGGAAAGAAAGAAAACATATATTATTCCAAAAAATAATTTTACCTATATTTCATCCTTCTTCATACCAATAGCCATCAAGATTGGGTGCAATATAGTTGGAGGAGGGCTATTTTGAAAATTGAAATATGCTTCATTAAAAAGAGAAAGAACAAAATTGTTGGTTGTTACTGCATAAGAAGATTGTATTTTCTAGGTGTTCATAAGATCCTGTTTAATGTAGTTCAAAATATGAATGAACCAATCAAATTTACTGCCAACAATACATCAAGCCAAACAGGCCAATGCCCAAAACGATATTTTCGCAGGTCACACGTGCAAAATAAGTCTTTCCTAGAAAAATCCAATGAAGGCATAAATAAATTTATCTCCAACATTGGAAATGTTTAAACCCCTTTCCAACTTAGAAGAATTAACTAAAAAAAAAATAACATTATTAGAAAACAAAAATTACAAAAGGGAGAACATTATTAGAAAACGAAAACTACAATACATCAAAAATACAAAAAATAAAAAGTAAATTTTAGAAATATACCTTTCAAATTGTTTGAATGGACACCATATTTAGATGCTAGCAATCGTTTGTCTTCTTCGATCAAGGCATATTAGTTGCTCACTAGGTGACCATATGTAAATGACAACCCTGTTAGTCGTTGCACATGAGGGTTTCACAAAAAAAGAATATCCTTGTTATCCACTTTGATGTGAATAGTTGACTCATCATGGTTGTAGCAACTAACAATCCTTTGCATCAGGGAGACATCACCATTGAACTGTGGTATCTTGATCATTCCTGCAACTCCAAAGCTGTAAACCCATTGTGAATCTCTTCTAAGAGTGCTAAAAATATTCTTAATGTTGGGGTAAAAGTAGTTCTTGAATGCCACTTTTGAAGGCAGAGGAGAGGAAGAGATAGCCATTTATGCACTAAAAACAGTTTGAAAAATGATTTGAAATCATTTGAAAACGCTCTGGATACACTCTAGAAAACACTCTGAAAACCATCTAAAAATGCTTTGAAAATCATTTTAAAATGCTCTAAAAACCATATAAAAATGCTCTGAAATCACTATAGAAAACGCTTTGAAAATATTGGAAAACACTTTGAAAATGCTTTGGAAAAAGCTCTAAAAATGCTATGGAAAATGCTTTGGGAAAGGCAAAAAATGACCCTTTATTTCTATTTATAGAAGTCTACATGGCTAAATTCTATGGATGCATGATAAGTGGTAGAGGAGAGGGAACTTCTTATTGATGACCCTTGGCAATCACCATCTTCCAGTCGCCATTTGCCAATCACCTTTAGCTAGTTACCATCTGCCAATCACCTTCTGCCAGTCACCTTCTGCTAGTCACCATCTACTAGTCACCATTTTCCAATCACTATATGCTAGTTGCTTTATGCTAGTCGCCTTTTGCCAGTCACCATCTACCAATCACCATATACCAATCCCATTTTTCTAGTTGCCTTCTGATAGTCACCTTCTACCAGTCACCTTCTATGAGTCACCTTCTACTAGTTGCCTTCTACCACTCACCATCTTCCACTCACCTTCTACCACTCACCATCTACCACTCGCTATCTACCAGTTACCATCTACCACTCACCTTTTGCCTCTCACATTCTGCCACTCACCTTCTGCCACTTGCCTTCTGATAATCGTCTTCTACCACTCACCTTCTACCAGTCACCTTCTTCTAGTCTTCTTTTTCCACTCACCTTCTACCATTTGCCTTCTCCCAAATTTTTATAATTTCTCTGTGAAATTTAAAAAAGATTGCTAATTTTTGATAGTTTTTGTGCAAAATTTTGAAAAATTTGTCAGCTAGTTTAGACATGATTTGCCTTGATTTACCAAATATTTATAATTACTTTTTTGGTATTACCCCTTATGCATAACCTTGATTTCTACCTCACAACCTCTAACCATTCATCAAGCACCAAATACTAATGTTCTTCCACAACAACCACCTAGTCATAATCCTCCAGATTTTGGCTCTTATGACCTAGGCTTTGCCTCTGATCTAGACTCCTCAATAGGCGGTGCTTCCAATTTCTTGGAATGGCCTCATGATGTTAAGGTTCCTCGCATTGACATGCCCACCTTTGAAGGTGTTGATCCTCAAGGATGGTTGGCCAAAATGGAAGGCCTTATCTGTTTGCACCATATTCCTGAAAGAGGTTGTGTTACATTAGTAGCTTCTAAATTGGGTACCCAAGCTTATCAATGGTTGTTATGGCAACTTCGTCAACATGGTGGTCCTCTTTTATGGCCTCAATTTAAGGAAAAATTTCTTCAAATATTTGACAAGGGATCTTCCACATCATATGTGGTATGTCTTATGCAAACTAAGCAAACAGGAACAATGGAAGACTATTGCTCTGAGTTCACAAGTCTACTCACCTATACCCAATAATTGAGTCCAACAATGGTGGTCTCTGCCTTTCACTATGGCCTTAAGGATAAAATTTAAAAGGAAGTTGACATGCATGATCCTTATACTCTTGATGATGCACAACATATAGCTCTAGTAGTAGAACAAAAGCTCCAAGATTTTGGTCCTCCATATAGACATGATTTCAACTCTCATCGTCCTTACCATAATTTTAAGCATTCCACAAGATTTTTCTATTTCAAATGTCATTCACATCATCCCCAAGATCAGGCCTGTGAAGAACATCATAGCTTTCTCTTAGAGTATGGAGATGCATCAGTTGTTGATTTAAATTAATTGATAAAATTGACAACAAAAGTAGATGAAGCAAAATAAGAGGATGATATCATGGCTCTCTTTGCTCATGCACTTATGGGTCTTCAAGCTCATCACACTATCAAGGTACAAGGATTCATTAAATGACAACATGTTAATGTGTTGATTGATTCAGGTAGTACACACAACTTTATAGATTGTAAGACAACAAAATCCTTGGGCTTGTATATCAATACTTCAAATCAAGATAAATTTCAAGTCTTAATTGCAAATGGGGGTACTGCTCAATGTGTGGGTTGAACATCTAAAGTTACAATCCAAATGGGAGATTATACTTGGGTGGGTAATCTCTTTGCTATGAACCTGGGAAGTTCAGATGTCATTTTGGGTGCACAATGGCTATCTCAGCTCGGCGATGTTACTATTAATCTACAAAAATTATATGTCAAGTGGACAGAGAATGGAAGGGTCATTTGTCTTCAAGGAATTCAACCTCCTCCCTCCAAGGTGGTGAGTTCACATAGCATGGAGAAGATATTGAAGAAAGGTGGTTATGGATTCCTTGCCCAAGTGAATTGCATAGAGGTTCAATCCTTGGATTCATCTCTTCCAACTCTTCCACTAGATCTCTAAAATATTATGGATAGTTATGAAGAGGTCTTTAGTGAGCCAAGGGGTCTACCTCCTAAGCGCACACATGATCATGCCATCCATCTGATTCCTAGTAGTCAACCTCCTAATGTGCATCCTTATCACTACCCATAGCCCCAAAAGTTAGAGATTGAGAAGTTGGTCCAAGAAATGTTAGAGCATGGAATCATCCATCCAAGCATTAGTCCATATTCCTCTCTGATGGTGATGGTACAATGTAAGGATAACTCATGGTGCATGTGTCCTGATTTTCATCCTCTCAACAAGATCACTATCAAAGATAAGTTTCCTATCCCTATTATAGATGATTTGTTGGATGAATTACATGGTGCTAGATATTTCACTAAACTAGACTTACGCTCTGGTTTTCACCAAATTAGGGTTAGAGAAGAGGATATCCCTAAAACTACTTTTTGTACACATGAGGGTCATTATGAGTTCCTAGTCATGCCCTTTGGTCTCACTAATGCCCCTTCCACTTTTCAAAGTCTCATGAACCATGTCTTTCAGCCTTTTCTTTGCAAGTTTGTCCTAGTCTTCTTTGATGATATTTTAATATACAACAAATCTTGGGAGGATCATCTAGTTCATATTGACAAAGTCCTTCATCTGTTACAAAAGGAAAAACTCTTTGTTAAAAGATCCAAATGTGCCTTTGGGGTCCAAGAGGTAGAATATTTGGGACATATAGTATCTCATGAAGGAGTCAAGGTAGATCCTAATAAAATCAAAGCTATTCAAGATTGGCCCTTACCCAAATCCCTTAAAAAACTTCATGGATTTCTAGGACTCACATGTTATTACAAAAAATTTATTCGCAACTATGGCAAGATTGTCGCACCTCTCACTGCCCTTACCAAAAAGGATGCTTTTGTTTGGACTGAAGCTACTTCCCAGGCCTTCCAAGCCCTCAAAGAAGCTATGTGTTCCACTCTAATTTTGGCCACTCTTGATTTTAGCAAGCCTTTTGTCATTGAGTGTGATGCTTCTGGCATAGGTATTGGAGTTGTTTTAATGCAATATGGTCACCCATTGGCCTTTGAAAGTAAGCAACTTTCAAGCAAGAATTTGGGATGGTCCACTTATGAGAAGGAAATGCTAGCTATTTTACATGCCATAGAGAAATGGAGGCATTATTTTTTGAGTAGTCATTTCATCATTAAGACTGACCATAGTAGCCTAAAGCATTTCTTAGAACAATGTCTCTCATGCCCTGAACAAAATAAATGGATGACCAAACTTTTGGGTTATGATTTTGTCATTGAGTATAAGAAAGGTAAGGAAAATGTGGTGGTTGATGCTTTATCTCATAAATATGAGGATGATGTGGCTATCAATGCCATCTCTGGTCCTTGTCCACAATGGCTTTCTCAACTTCAAGAAGATTGGCTTGCTAATTTAGAGACTGCTCAAATCATTCAAGATATGAAAATAGGATCATCATTGCATTCTTACTTCTCATATTCAGATGGAGTGCTTTGCAAAAAATATCACATTTATCTTCCTCAATATTCAACTATTAAGTCAATGGTTCTCCAAGAATTGCATGCATCTCCTCTGGTGGGACACTCAAGATTCTTGAAAATATACTAGTGGGTGAAGCAATCATTTTCTTGGAAAGGCTTAAAATAAGATGTCAAGATGTTTGTGGCTGAGTGTGAGGTATGTCAATGTAACAAAGGGGAAACAATTAAATCTCTTGGATTGTTGCAACCCTTACCTATCCCTAACCGCCAATGGGAGCACATATCCATGGATTTCATTGAGGGTCTTCCCAAATCAGAGGGTAAAACAGTGATCTTTGTGGTAGTAGATCATCTTTCCAAGTATGCTCATTTTTGTGCACTACAACATCCCTATTCAACAAGTAAGGTGGCCAAGGTATTTCTTGATTCTATTTTTAAGTTACATGGTATGCCCAAAACCATTGTGAGTGACCATGACCCTATATTCACTAGCAACTTTTGGAAGGAATTGTTTCGTCTTAGTGGTACCAAGTTGAGTATGTCTTCCTCATATCACCCCTAGTCTGATGGTCAAACAAATATTGTTAATAAATGTTTGGGTACTTACCTTCGTTGTTTTTCTCAAGATAAGCAATATCACTAGGTTCAATGGCTTTCATTAGCAGAATGGTGGTATAATACTTCTTACCATTTTCCCTTAAGATGTCTCCATTTGAAGCTTTGTATGGTCAAAAGCCTCCATCAATCATAGACTATGTTCTAGGATCTTCCAAAGTGGCCTAGGTAGATGATTTGTTACAACAACATCAAATTGTGCTTCAACTTCTTAAAGATAATTTGACCTAGGCCCAAAACCATATGAAGCAACAACAGGATTCACATCATTTTGAACGACAATTCAATGTAGGAGATATGGTATTTTTGCACCTACAACCTTATAAGCAATTGTCCTTGAAGATCAAGTCTAATCAAAAGTTGGCTCCTCGATTTTATGGGCCCTACAAGGTGGTTCGTCGCATTGGTGAAGTAGCATATCAATTGGAGCTTCCACCCTCTTCCCGCATCCATCTAGTTTTTCATGTATCTTGTCTCAAACAAGTTATTGGTCAAAAGGTGCAGTCCCAGATAGAGCTTCCATTACTTGATGAAGAAGGTCAAATAACTCTTCAACCTGAAGCAATATTGCAGTCTAGAGTGCGTCATCTTCGATCTCAACAAATTCAGGAGTTTCTCATCAAGTGGTAGGACCTTCCAGAAGAAGACGCTACGTGGGAGCCTGAGAGTATTTTCCAGTCTTTTCTAGCTTTGAGGACAAAGCTTTCTAAGGGAGGGAGCCATGTAACGGTCCCAATATAGCCATGTCAGCTAATTATTTTTATCTCAGGCCTTTGATTTAGTTAGTCGGCCCTTGAGAATTAGGGTTAGGTTATTATTGATTTTATTTATAAATAGGAAGAATATTTTATTAGTTTGGTTCATCGAAGAATTAGAATTTAATTTACGTATTCTACGCATAAGAGACTTTGCCCTCTCAAAGTGGCTATGAGACTTTGCCCTCTCCGAGTGGTTGTGGATTTGTTGTGGCATTGATTTGATCGGATTTACTATTTGCTTATTGTTTGGATTGGAATTGATAATTGCATATTGTTCATGGTATTGGTATTTGAATCGAAATTATTATTGTTGCATGTTGTTAATAATAATTCAATATTGAAGTGTTGTTACAGATATTAAATTAGTTGTGAGCTTTTACAACATTGTAATAAAGTCAAACAAATTCCATTAAAGTGTATTTCATTGTTGCAATAGTAGGTAAACATGTATAATCAAACAAATAGAGGTTTCAAATAAAAATTACTGTGCATAATCATTCTTGAGTCTTCTAAGATTTTTAAAGACTTCTAGATGCAGGTTATAAAATAGGATGGTTTATAACTTACAAATTTATTAAAAAAAGGAAATCCTAATGGGTCAACTAAGTTTATGTACCTCACGGACTACCCTTCCTTGTGGGGAACCACTATCCAAAAATAATAATAAGCTTATTTACTAGATTTTAGTCTATTTTTTAATTCTAATATTTGAACATTTCTTGTATAAAAATATTCATCCTTAATAATTTTTATTTATATTTAATAAAAAAATTAGATTTTCATCAAAATTATTATATTAAAAAATATCATGGACATGAAATTTTTTCTAACAATAATAAAACATTGATAAAGAGCAATAACCAATTTTTAAGCTTGAGTATGAGTTGAACTATCAACTAGTTATATGATAAACATAGAGATAAAAAAATTGTTGAGGAATGTTCACATGTATGATACTTGTATTAAATTGTTATGACTATAATATTATCCAGAAATTTTATATAAATTATAAACATGATAATACAAAAGTGAATAACTTGTAATTCTTATCATTGTAGAGATCATGAAAGTGAAAGTTTCTAATAAGTTATTGTTTCCTTTAAACAAAATACCTACTTTGAAAGAATTCAAAGATCTATTCATAAAATGGTTATAAGATAAATAAGAAAATAAATAAATTTACAAACAAAACTTGTCAAATGAACTAGTTTTTATATTTTGTCAATATTTTAAACTTGTAGGTTGCATGGAAGTATGATGAAAGTGTTTAACTAGATATAATTATCCACATTAAAGTGTATTATACTTTTCATAAAGGGAATTGAAAGAAATATGTTGAAATAAATCATCCCAATGCTATAGAAATAGCAATATAATTCATTGGTAATGAAAAGAGAACTCTATACATAGCACAAGCCAAAGATAAGAAAATAAAATGTAACAGTATAAACACTAGAAATACATATGGATTCTATTGGATCCACTCCCATCAAAATATCAAAATATTACAATTGTTATTAGGTAAATAAATCATATCCAACATGCCTTTTTATCACACATTTTTTTTTTTCTTCTATTAAATATATCCTTCAATTTCCTTGAAGTGTTATGCTTTCCCGATTGTTTCCTTGAAATCATTTTGATTAAGAAATAAAATCTTTAATGGCTATTTGCCTTCTAAAAATTGAATTTCACCAAGATGAAGATCAACACTGCGGTTGGCTAATTTATCTACTACCTAATTTCCTTCTCTATAAACATGCTCACATTTCTAATAGATTTTCTCCAATAATAGACGATGAACATTTTTTTTACGTATACTAGAGGAATTGGTAACTCATTACATTTTTCATCGCCTCTTTGTGGGTTCGAATCTTGCTACCACTATAACCTCCAGTTGCACTGAGTAAAATTTTTAATGTAGTTATTGGCATTGGTGCAACACACCCTTCAATTCTATGAGGCTTGAGGAATTCAAACCATGGTCTCCACATTCCCAAGGGAGTGCTTTGACCAATGGGTTAGGCCCTCAGGACTAATAGATGATGAACATTAGCAATAATATTATTTTTAATCTAATTCCCACATCCATTTTTGTTGATAGCATTAATGATATTGTGTGAATCCCCCTCAATTGAAATATATTTCCTTCCTTTTTCTATTGCAATTTTAATCTCTATAAGAAATTCCCTAGCCTATTATAGTTGTTAGTTGAAGTTCCAATGAATAAGTTAGGAGAATATTGACTTTATTTTTTTTGAAAAAAACTACCCCCACCAACTCTTCCTGGATTTCCTTTAGAAGCACCAACATTAATTTTAGATAAGCCCATTTTATAGACATTTCCATTTTACCCTAGATCGAAGAAGATTCTTTATTTTAATGAAATTATCATATATGTATCTTCCATGTATGTTAAAATTCTATAACCAAGGTGTTACCACCTCTTTTTCCACACTTTGGACTTCCCATGATGAGGACCATATCTGTAAACATTCTGCAAGAGAGGCAATATGATCCAAAATATTCAAGGACAATGGATTCTTTCTTGTGTAAAAAAAAAAGTAGGAAAGAGAAAATATTGCAAAGAAGTAATAGTTTATTATTATAAAAATATGATTACAAAGGAGACAATATCTATAGAGAGATGTGTGCTAGCTCCCACAAACTTTGAGAAGAGATGTCTGCTAAAACCGCAAATGCACTTGTGCAATACCACCATGTAACCATGTCATGTCTTGAACCTTAACACCACCACCTTCTTGAATAAATTACAGGGCAATTATGATGGTTTGAATTTTGAGATGGTGGTTATGATGGTTTGACTTTCGTGATGTGGGATATAGGGTGCAAAAAGTCCATTGTTGATACTAAGCATTCTATGGTCCATAACTATTTCATAATTTGCAATTCATGGTTCATACCCATTTTGCAATATGCACTATATGGTTTGTACCTATTCTATAATCTCTAATCTATGGTCCACACATATTTACAATCCACACTTTATGGTCTATATCCATTTTACAATTTGCATTTCATGGTCTGTTTGTTAAAGTTAGAGTCAGAGTCTATCCATAAGAGTTTAAGTCAGAGTCTATCTATTGAAGATAGACCATCCATTTGTAAAATATCCATAGTATATCTATCAAATACCCACAATCTATCTATTAGAATTCCTAGTCCAACTAGATCAGTTGACCCCCTTGAGAAGCAATGGTCCTCATTGCATCAAGTTTTGACATCAAGTGTGGAATATTCTTTTTGATCTAGGTCTTTGTGAAGCACTTGGCTTGGTGACTGAATTGACCAACTTGGACTACTATGTAGAGTTGTGTGAACTATTTCCTTGGAGTTTTAGTCCATGTGTTAACAATTTGATCTTTTTCTACTGGTGTAAGACCTTTAGGGTTGAGCTTCTTAATCACCAACTTCTTTGTTGTTATGGAAATGTATAGCAAAGGTGGTTAATATGGTTTTAGAAGATCAACATTGAAAATAGGATGTAAACCAAGGTAAGATGATAGATCTAGATCAAAGGTGTTCTCTCCCATTTTCTTGGTCATGGTATAAGGTTTGTAGTGTAGGGGTATGATTTTACTATGGATTTGTAAGACACTCTTTTTGTAATCACAACTAAACCTTATCTCCTACTTTGAAAGAGTGTGGAATGCGATGTTGGTCATGATGATGCTTACACTTTGTATTCATCTAGTCTAGAAGGTCATGAACCTATTGCTGAATATGATCAACAAAATTTCTTGCCTTTCTTGTTTCTTTTTTCCTATGTGAGGTGAAGTCCATGGGCGAGGTTGGAAGAGCCACATCCACTAGCACCAAATGATGGAAACCAAAATATATATAAAAGGAGTTGTGTTTGGTATATCTATAAAAGACCTATTATATCCATGATATATATATGGTAGGATCTTATACCATGTTCAAGGATTATTTAATTTGTACATACATAACATACACATGATCAACCTATTAACAATTTCTATGTGTCCATCAGTCTGAGGATGGAATGTTGTGGATTGGGTGTGCTTTGTCCATCATCTCCCATAAAGTGTTTCAAAAGATAATTTAAAAAATATTGTACCAAAATGAATCCGTACATGGATGAAATATAGTTTTGTAGTTTTTATAGCTATAATATTATGAAGAACACAAGCTTATACTGAGAGGGGGGGTGAAAAGTGTAGATTAAAGATACAACGCCAAACAAAAATAAAGAAATCACAATAAAGGAATGCAGAACAGTTGTACAAAATGAATGATTTTTATTAATCAATGGAGTTTAGAAACTCCTTTTAAGTACAACAGGGCTTGTAACCCTTTTCGTGATACAAAGTTACAATTTGTGCTAGGGTTCTCCGAAACCCTAGCTGGCACAATGTGGTGGCGTCTCCGAAGAATGTATCCTTAACCTCAACAGAATGAGTGGGCTTCGTTGTATCCTTTGGCTCGGACCACTCCAGCTTAAGAAACTGCTATCAACAAATCAGATCTACCACTAGAATCCCGCACACATTAAAATTATCAAAGAGTTAGAAACTAATAAGAGGGCTCCACTGTGTGAGCCCTCAGAAACAGTCTAAAACCCTAGATTTATGAAATAAAAATAAATAGAATGCAGAATTCAACAGTAGATTAATACATAAAGAAAGATTACTTGCTTTAGACGAATCTATACCTTTTCCTGTTAACGCGGCGAGACCAGGCGACGGCGATGGATGCGGCGAAAGGGTTTAGTTCAGACTTAGGGCCGTAGAAGACTCAGAAGACTCAGGATTAACAGCAATAGCCAACTCCAGACTTAGATAGGAAAGATAGGTAGGTTTAGCCGAAGAGATAGATAGGGTTTGAGCCATCAAGGTGACTCAATTTATAATCTACTCTTAGGGCACACTTTAGGGTTTTAACGACACTTTGAACGTGTGGCTAAGATTAAAGTGGATCCAAGGGTAGAGAATAAATCTAGGTTGTGAAACGGATTAAGATGGATGGACGGATGAGATTAAATGAAGGATGGACGGCTCCGATTAAATCACTTAAACTTTATTTATATATATATTAAAATATATTAAAATATTAAAATATATATATAAATATTAATTTAAATAAATTTGGGGATGAAAAATGGCGGGAAAAGTGAAATTGGGCCAAATAATGGTGGGAAAGTGTGGATTTGGGCCAAATAATGGCGGGAAGGATGGATGACTCGACACGTGGTCGGCAGGAAGGTATAGATGACTTACAAGTGGCTGGATTTTGGTGTCTACAGATGCCCCTTTTGAGCTGCTTTGTGTGAAGACACAATGTAGCACAAAAACTTAAGACACCTGAAAAGTTGGATCAGACGCAACTCTCTCTCAAGACTAAAGCACAACTTTGAAGACCAAAGAATAAAAGAATATTTAAAATTTTTCAGCTTACCCCCTCAATTGGCGAGCGAGAATGGTTCTCACAAGCCAATTGGAAGAAATTCGAAAGATAATGAACCGTTTTTGCCCCAACGGTGAAAAAAGGGTTGGTGCATGCACCATCTGTTTATGTCCCAACAGAAAAGGGGTTGGTGTACAAACCAGAAAAGAATATGATTGAAGACGATATGAGTGATGTGAAAGATGGACCGTTTTCTGCCCCAACGGTTATAAAGGGATTTTTGCCAAACTGTAAATTCCATGATCATGTAAGATGAATTCCACTATAGGAAAATTAGAAATTGATAACGGATGCCCCAACTCCTGTGTGTGAATCCATACTGTTGATGAAATTGCCTTGTTGGCGCCATTGATATGGAGAGATGAAAGATGCATGAAAGAGTCCAGAACTCGGGAGATGCTCCTAGTGACTGTATGGATAATTCCTCGGGTCGGAACCAATCAACCTAGGTAGCCACAATCTCTAGCAAGACTTAAAATAATGACGATATGAAAGATTGTCCATGTTTAAGGCCCCATGAACTAGGCCATCAATGACAACCGTTGAGCAAATTAATCTTGGTATGAGGTCACTTGAAAAGTAGAATACCCAAAATTGATTTCCAATTTTCAAACAATGAAATAATTGATGATGATAAATGGTAAGTGTCCTTATGGTGGTTTAATCCTCTTACCGAATTGCATGGATTCAAATCGCTGCAATCGCCAAGGTGATAGAATATACCACTAGATACGAGGTTTACTTTAATTTGATTTGGCAAAAATATGCATGATGAAAGAAGAATGAAATTGACGATAGATCAGAAGAATTGATGAATGTGGTTAATTTTGTGAAGGTTTTGAATATTTTTAACCCAATTTGTAAAACAATGATGAATGATGCGCTTTTTGAGCGAAATGACAAAATTTGTGTCCAAAACTTGTTGTAACCTTCACAAAATGTTTTATTATGATAAGAAGAATGGATGAATGCAATTTGATGAAATTTGGAGGAGGTAAGCTTCAATTTTGTAGGTTTTGTTCCTTTATTCAATACTGACACCAAACGCCGGTCTGCGTTTGTGGTTGGCAGAGACGCCCGTCGGTGTTTAGGCGCTCTGCAGACGCAGGACTACGTCTGAATCCGCCATGAAATGCCCTACTACATTTCAGGGCACCAAAATCAGCTATTTAAATAGTTTCAGCGAGAATTTCGCTCATTTGTGCGTTCGAGCTTAAGAGAAGTGCGTCTGAGGGAGTGGAGTGAAGTGGAGTGAAAGGTTGTGTGGGAGATTGAAGCACGCGGGAGCTATGGCGGAGATGGGAGCGGACGCGCCAGTGCAGCCAGCTGAGGTATTTGTTCATTTAAGCAAGTACTTATTATGTGTTTTTTTTTTTTTTGAAAAAATTTGTAACAAATTTTTGTTTTGTTGTTTTGCAGCTTAGGGTGTTAGAGGCACGACACCGATTCTCCCCTATCATTCCGGGGATGAGGAGGTCGTTGTCCCAGGAATACTGGGAGATATTGGATGCAGTGGGACTAGCGGAGGCAGCCCGGTTGGAGGTAGTTC
Organism: Wollemia nobilis; assembly: GCA_028583015.1. Classification (NCBI taxonomy): domain Eukaryota; kingdom Viridiplantae; phylum Streptophyta; class Pinopsida; order Araucariales; family Araucariaceae; genus Wollemia; species Wollemia nobilis. The sequence goes on along the minus strand of JAQPPZ010017170.1, from coordinate 3,332,861 downwards.
GGGCGGATGAGGGGTACCTCTCGGCTTTGGCCGAGAGGTGGGATCCAGATCGGGGGACGTTCCAGCTCCCGACTGGAGAGATGACGGTGACGCTTGAGGATGTATACCGCATCCTCAAGGTGCCCGTGGAGGGGGCCCGGGTGGAGGTTGGACGAGATAGGGCCACGGAGATGGCCAAGGTGTTTGGGGATGACTGGAGGGAGATCCGGACGGAGAGCGGGGGATCCCATACTTGGCCATGTATACGGCCAAGGAGTTGGGAGCGGTGGAGGCTCTGACGATGTTCGTGTTGGCCAACATTGTGGCCCCGAACAGCACGGGTGCAGGTTCCCATGGAACCTGATGGGTGTAGTGAGCGAGATGCTCACTAATAGGGTAGTGTATGCCTGGGCGCCCGCTTTATTGGCGCAGGTGTACCGGGAGTTGTATGAGGTTCGAAGACGGGGCCGAAAGGGCCTGGGTTGCAGTGTGGTGCTCCAGTGCTAGGGCTGGGAGCACTTCAGAGTGGCCCGACCGGAGGGGTTGCCATGGGCTCACTGGGACGTGAGCCAGGCTTATGGTAGGAGATGGCCAGTGGCGGAGGAGAGACAACCGAGCCGCCCCGTGAGATCGGGGCAATGGTATAGGAGACTATGGGCAGACTTGACAGATGCCCAAGTCATTTGGAGGCCCTGGCGGGAGGCGAGGTGGATCGGGGATGGAGAGCACCTGAGACGGGTGCGACAGGCCAGATGGGTAGTGGGGCGGAGCCACGGCGAGGCGGAGTACATACAGATGTCTCGAGTACTCCGCCAGGTCGGATTGAGGCAGGATGTCCCCGGTGAGCCAGTGCGCTACCGGAGGCACAGATCAGAGGGTGATTTGCCGTGTGCCGAGCCATGGAGGGAGGCGGCAGAGGACGATGAGGACATGGAGATCCCCGACGTGGACGACGTCGGGGTGACAGCTGAGTATGCAGCATGGATGGCCGCAGAGCCGAGGTGGGAGCCACCATTGGTGGCTGGTGGAGCCGGAGAGCCCGAGGCTGGGGCTGGAGAGGGCGAGGGAACCGCGGAGGTTCCCAAGCGCAGGGAGGGTCCCCGCCTTCGATCTGACAGTCGAAGGCGAAAGGGGAAGATGGCACGGTAGGCTTCGAGGAGCGGAGATGATGGGGAGGATGGCGGAGAGGGCCTAGGAGAGGCCGCAGGAGAGGCTAGGGAGGTACCCCCTAGCGGGCACGAGAACGAGCTGGCACAGCTGCAGCAGCAGATAGCAGAGCGCGATGCTATGCTAGCTGCCCGGGATGAGAGGATAGCTCGGCTGGAGCAGTAGGCGGCAGAGCGGGATGCCCTGTTAGCTGCTCAGGAGGAGAGGATGGCCCAGCTACAGGCGGACTTGGATGGAGCGACCAGGGTGCCCCAGGATGACAGGGTGACGAGACTCCAGGCAGAGCTAGCGGAGCGGGAGCGACGACACGGGATAGACATAGCTAGGCTTAGGTCTAGGACTCGTTACATTGAGGCTCGGAGGACACATTGTTTAGGCATCACATTGTGTTGCCTGATCCTCCATCCTCCTCTGTCTCTAGGCGTAGTGAGTCTAGGCACACCACTAGGTCTAGGGCTCCTACTAGGTCTCGGGGTCCTCTTTTGATGGTTAGCTTAGTGCTTAGATGCACTCTTTATGAGCCTTGGTGCTCTATTGTATATTGTAGCCTTTTGGCATTCATTGTACAGTTTGACCTTTATACATATATATATACATGGCTTTTATTTATTTGGTGTTTTACTCTCTTTTGTGTGAATGCCTATGTTTTTGTGATGCATGTTTTTATATGTTTTAATGTTTTTGATGCATATGTGATGGAATGGAATGCAAACTTATAGATGATTAATGCGAGACTAAGTATATAACATACAAATCTATGGATGATTAATGCAAGACTAAGTAAATGATATGTAAATCTATGGATGATTAATGCAAGACTAAGTAAATGAAATATGCACTAAGAAGCACTCATACTTTTAGATAGTTAGATTTAGCCAACTGTTATCATAATTGTTTAATCAGGGGCACCGAACTTGGTGGCTTGTGAATGGATGACGTATGGAATGACATGAATATGGAAGAAGATATGGAGGGTGATATGGAGGGAGGGGTTGATATGGAAGACTGTTTTACAAAGACTCAAACATGCTAGTGGTATCAAACAAACTTACTAACACCGCCTAATTCAACTAGGACCAAATGTGTGTGCATGCGAGTTCATTAACCAAATCCGAAGCATGGTAGTGACTCTAGGCAATCAAAAACCTGTGTGTGTGCAAGTGTGTTCATTAACCTCATCTTGCATAAATTAGGTAACCCCGTTATGGAGAAGACCCCGAAGCTAGTTTGTCCGTATGAGCATTCAGAGGTCTCTTTTTGAGGAGAGACATGTCGCCACGCAATGAGTATACTCCACTGCCACTCAAGCGTCTATAGCCCCGGTGAAGGTTAACTCCATAGTCCATGTTGTTTTTGACCTTTGTAAGCCTTGGGGATGACTACCTATCCGTCTGACTGGACAAGTAGTACGATCCTTACAACTTATTTGGGATCAGTGGTGTGTGAAAAATGTTCATTTCCTTAGAGCTTTGGGGAATCGGATTCTCAACCGAAGTATGATGAGAATTTTACCCTATCCTTACTACTCTGTTTATATTTATATTTTGTGATTGCTTGTGATAGTGGTAAGAACCACTGTTTTATGGACTATGTTTGCATGATAGGACAAACGAGGATTACCCTTTTCACTTCAAGGCACAACCCAAGGATGGTGTTATCTCTCTTTGACACAAGATGTTTTTAAGATGTGAAAATGTGATAGGTTCAAGACCGCTTTTGAAATCATTTCCCAATACTCAAGATTTTATTTAGTGTAATTTGTGATATGGCCCTAGAGAACTTTGACATGCATTTCGAAGTTTGCTTAAAACACTAGGAATGGCTGAGTGACTGAAAACATTTTGGCAATGTAAATATGTGCAAATGGAAAATGGGTGTACGAATGACAATTCGGTTTGATGGATTTTATGAAGGTGCCCCTGATTAAGGCAACATGACTTTTGCTTGACCAAATTTTATATCCAAAAGATAGAATGGTCTCTAACATGATATGCAACTATGGCTGAAAATGAAATGTTATGGTTTTCAATGAGATGTATGCACATGAAATGCAATGTTTTTGAATGAGATGTATGCAACTAACAATGAAATGCAAATTCTTTTTATTTTATTTGTTTTTTTTTTTTTTTGTTGTACAAGCCATGTATATATGTACATATAAAATTCAAACTATGCGTAGAATGCCCTCAAGTGTATAACATTAAGTGGTTCGGGTTCTTCCTCTCCCTCTAAACTGGCAAGTCTATAAGTTCCATTACCCACTCTTTCGGTGACCATATATGGACCTAACCAATTAGCCGCGAATTTATCTCGAAGATGCGGCAATGCATTGGTGTTTTGTTGATTCTCTTTAAGGACAAGATCCCCTACTTGAAATTCTCTTAGATGAACTTTGGCATTGTAAGCACGTTTCAATCGGTCTTGATAAACTCGCAAATGCTCTAAAGCATTGATTCGTTTTTCATCTATGAGTGTGAGTTGATCAAGACGTGCTTGTCTAGAAGTATCATCATCGATAAATTCCTGCAAAGAAATTCGCAAGGAAGGGATCTCGAGCTCAAGAGGCATGATTGCTTCAGCTCCATAGACCAAAGAAAATGGCGTTGCCCCAATGGGAGTTCCGATGCTTGTTCCGTAAGCCCATAATGCCAAGGGGATTTGTGTATGCCAATCTTTATGATTTTCTTTAACAAGTTTCTTAAGAATAGCAATTATGGTCTTATTGGAAGCTTCAGCTTGTCCATTGGCTTGTGGGTAGTAAGGAGTTGAGAAACTATGTTGGATATTATACTTTTCGCAAAGAGCTCGAACATCCTTATTCTTAAAAGACTTGCCGTTATCAGAAATGATTTTAGAGGGAATACCAAAACGACAAATGATATGGTGAAGTATAAACTCCACAATTCTAGGACCTGTCATATTGGTTAGAGGAATAGCTTCAACCCACTTTGTGAAGTATTCAATGGCTGTAATGATGAAAGTATGTTGTCCTGAAGAGGCAGGTGAAATCTTGCCAATTAAATCGAGACCCCATTGTGAGAAGGGCCAAAGGCTTTGGATGGGTTGTAAAGCTTGTGATGGTATATGGGTTAAATTAGCGTGTTCTTGACACTTTTTACATTGTTTAACATATTTGCAACAATCTTGTTCCATAGTGGGCCAATAATACCCCATACGTAAAATACGCTTCGCAATGGCCATTCCACTAAAATGACCACCACAAGTACCATCATGGGCTTCAGCAATAGCTCTATGTGTTTCACCTGCTTCTAGACAGCGGAGGAGTACTCCATCATATCCACGTTTATACAACACATCCCCCAAAAGAACAAAACGAGCTGCCTTTTGCTTAAAACAACGACGGGCAGTTCGAGACAAATCAGATGGGAGTGTTCCAAACTTGAGGAAGGCTACTATCTCACTAGACCAAGGCTCATATGGATCCGAATGGATAAAGCAAACATCTTTTTCATCCTTAGACTCAGCACGGACAATTGCAGACTTAGAGATTGTGGAAATGATTAGGGGCTGTACCTCTCCAAGGGAGTCCTTTGGAATCAATGATCCAAGAGAGGCCATGGCATCCGCAAATCTATTAGTCGAACGAGGCAAACTAGTGATCTCATACCAATCAAACTTAGAGAGCAACTTCATTGCTACATCATGATAAAGCTTAATGGTAGGTTCTTTGGCTTGGTATTCTCCTGTAATTTGTTTAACCACGAGTTGAGAATCCCCAAATATCCGAATACGCTTAATGCTCATAGCTATGGCTGATTGAAGACCTAAAATTAAGGCTTCATACTCTGCTGTATTATTGGTGCATTGGAAGTCTAGTTTGAATGATAAAGGGATGGGAATCCCTTGAGGTGTATGAAACACAACTCAAGCACCTTGACCTTTCGCGCACTTAGAGCCATCAAAGAATAGCGTGATGTCAACATCTTCCTCCGGAATGATGTCCTCTTCTTGTTCAGTGATAGCAAATACCGAATCATCTGGGAGCTCAATAATCAAAGGATGATCACTAGGTAGTGGAGCTTCCGCAAGTTGATCGGCTATAACTTGACCTTTAACATATTTTTGGCTAATGAATTCAAGATCGAATTCGGTAAGCAACATTATCCATTTAGCGGTACGAGTGTTATTATAAGTGCGAGACATCATATAACGCAGAGGGTTTTCTCTAGCTATGACATATGTTGTATGGCTAAGCATATAATGACGAAGTTTCTTAGTGGCAAAAACCACCTGCTAAGCACAACTTTTCCACATAAGCATATCGGGTTTCATAGCTTACCAATGTTCGACTAATATAATAGACAACTTGCTCACGATTTTGTTCATTCTTTTGTGCAAGCATTGTCCCTAAGGCAAAGTCCGTTGCTGAGATATAAAGATTGAAAGGGACCCCTGGACGAGGCGGAGCTAAGACTGGCGGAGACGCTAAGTACTGCTTGATGTCATCAAAGGCTTTCTGACACTCATCTGTCCATGAAAATTGTACCCCCTTTTGTAGTAGGTGGCAAAATGGCCTACATTTATCGGAAAGTTGTGCAATAAAGCGACGGATTGAATTAATCTTTCCTTGCAAACTACGCAACTCCTTCAAATTAGTTGGGGGACACATTTCCATAATGGCTTTGACCTTGTTTGGGTCCACCTCAATACCTCGTTTAGAGATAATAAAACCTAGGAGTTTGCCTGAGGTAACACCAAAGACACATTTCTTAGGGTTCAACCTTACTTTATGCTCTAGAAGTCTATCAAAAACTTTTTCCAATACATCAAAATGCTCTTGTCGAGTTTTAGATTTTGCCAATAAATCATCCACATAATCTTCGATAATCTTATGCATATAATCATGGAAAATATAAGTCATGGCTCGTTGATAGGTTGCACCTGCGTTCTTAAGGCCAAAGGGCATCACCCTGTAACAAAAAGTTCCCCAAGGTGTGGTAAATGTTGTTTTGTGTTGATCTTCAGGGTTTATTCGAATCTGGTTGTATCCTGAAAATCCATCCATGAACGAAAGCATTTCATGACCAGCACAGGTATCGACAAGAGTATCAATGTTTGGAAGAGGAAAGTCATCCTTAGGACACGCTTTATTTAGATCTCAAAAATCGGTGCAAACACGTATTCCCCCGTTAGGCTTGCGAACGGGTACCATGTTAGAAAGCCACTCAGGATAATCAATCGGGACGACAAATTTAACATCCAAAGTTTTTGAATCTCCGATTTAACTATGAGGGCCACGGTAGGATGCATTTTCCTAAGTTTCTGTTTGACAGGTTTAGCATCTTTTTGTAAGGTGAGGTTATGGACAACCAAATTAGGGTCTAGGCCTGGCATGTCTTTGTAAGACCATGCAAATATCTCCTTCTTCCGCTTGAGTAGAGCAATCATTTGCTCTTGTTCCTCCCGATGATAGACTTTTAGCCGCTTTCACAATTTGGGTGCCATCTTGGCCTGGACTAAGGTCTACATCGATAGTTTCTTCAATAGACATGTGGGAACCTTCCTCAAGCCGATGGGGAGTAGGGATCGGATTTATGTCATCTAAAATGTCATCAAGCTCCCGTGCCTTGCTCTCGTCTATGTCCGCTCGGAAGACCTCTCGGCTTAGAAGATGAAGGTGAATGTGGAGGTGAAGGAGGAATGTAGTTGGCGGAAGCCCTTAACAATTCCTCGAAAGGATGAACTCTCGAAATAGATGGAGGGGATGAAATCCGATCCATGTCAATCAAGCTTGGGTTGATCGGGATTGGCTTATCCGGATCATATGGATTATGGAGCGGGGTGAATAAGTCTTCAAAATTCATTGTCGACTTATGGAAGAAAGGATGGGCGGAATGGAAGGGGGGAAAACCGGGGAAGACCTCGGAAGACCTGAAATGCAAAACAACATAGTTTTTCAGTTTTTTTTTTTTTTTTTTGTAGTTTGAGTTTTTTTTTTTTTTTTGTAGTGGTGAAAACCACTATTACACACATACATAAAGCAATAAAGTATTTTTATATATTTTGATTTTTTTTTTTTTTTGGGAATTTTCTGATTTTTTTTTTTTTGGTAGTGGTGAAAACCACTATTTTAGTATATACATATAATACAGGTTTGGATTATGGCTTATGGATGTGGCGGAGGGGGTGGTTCACCTCGTTCTTGTGGAAGAAGCAAGCGAAAGATGGCCTCTTGGAGAGGGAACAATTGGAGATAAAACTCGTCTTGTTCAATGAGGGGAACAATGGGCGCCGACTCTTCTTCGGATTCATCACCATTTGACATGACGTCAAATTCTTCATAGGCTTCATCTTCGGATTCGTCGGGGTGGAGGATTTATTCTTCCGAATTAAGATTAATGCTTTGAAAAGCTTGTTCAAAAGAAGAAAGGGATGGAAGTGGTTGGTAGCCCAGACCAAAACGCTCGGTGGGTCTCTCGGTATGGCATATCGATGCGTTCGGTTACCCCTTGCTCGTATCGACCTAGGCCAAATTGCTGCCAATTATGTCCGTGGAAATAGCGAGAGGGAAAACCCTCCATCCTTTCGATATTGGCAGGGACTCGATGCTTGGGTTCTGGTATGGTGGTAGGACTAGAAGATGACTCTATTCCCCCATATACAAAATTAATGGAATTTGGCGTAGAACCCATGTTATAAACCGATCCAATGGATAAATGTTGGTCATGTGGACGACCAAAATCTTTAACTTGTTTGCACATTGAACGGTGTGATGTTGACATCTTGGATGGCATACTCACCAATACCCACATCAGTTAGATGGACCTTGACTTGGGAGGGATATGGACTAGATGATGGAATAGAAGAATGTGGGATAGAAGAATTGGAAGGATTTGGTTGGGTTGATGCTTCACCGACTTGTGAAACATCACTGGTGATGGTTGGGAAGATGGAGGAATAATAGGTGATGTTGAAGAAGGTGTAGAAGAAGGGGGTAATGACGTGGAAAGAGATGATTGGTCATGGCCACATGTGCATGTGGTCACTGATGAAGAAGAAGGAAGATTAGGAGATGAAGAAAGTGGTGAATGAGATGGAATAGCGAAAGAGGAAGATGGTTGCGATATGATGGGTAGCTCCTCAAGAATGGGAGCTTTAGAAGAAGATGGTATAGAAGAAGTAGATGGGGTCAAGAAAAGATGAGTGGATGGCAACACAATCTCATAAGGATTTGAGACATAGTTGCAATGTTTGAAGGGTTCAAGTGTCGACGAGTACACAATGAACCTGTCCCTCATATACATACTTCGGACATTGATGCAGTATAGAAGGGACACATCTCATCTCCCTAAGCCAAGGCCGTCCAAGCAATACATTGTATGCCATGGACCCTTCCAAGATGTGAAACAAGGTATGCAAAGTTCGGGCCCCTACCTCAATGGGCAAGATAACCGTGCCAACCATGGAAGATAAAGCATCATTGAATGCTTTAAGAGTAAAAGTCGACTTGGTGATAAGGGATGGCGACAACTCTAGATGACTCAACGCCGATGTTGTAATGATATTGATTGAGGAACCGGTGTCAATTAAGACTCTCTTGAATGGCTTGTGATCGATCTTGGCCATGATATGCGATGGAGGATCTATACTTTCTGTTGACAAAGGTTTGATTTCAAAATCATAGAAAGTGATGGAGGGCTCCATGCATGTTTGAATACTCCCCACAAAGTTGTTGAAGGCATTAGTATCTTGAGTTTGAAGCTCGATTGACTTTAATATTTCCATTAATGCCTCTCTATGCGGGGGAGATTGTTGAATGAGGTCATAGATCGATAACTTGGCAGAAGCCATTTTTAAACTAGGTAGTTAACTCGGCTACTCAATGACATGATGGGTCGTTGGCGTTGAGTAGAATGATTTAGCGGTTGTTGAGAAGTACTAGCACGTCGTTGGGTCACTGTTACCCGAGGTGGACTGGGGGTTTGTACAGGTGGTCGTGGTTCACCTGATTTGGTTGGTTCGCCCTTTGACCCCGGGTTACTACGTTAATAGTACCCACAAAACCTTGGTATTGTTGTACATGGTTGACTTGATTAGGAGGAGTTACCTGAGTTACTCCCCCTGAAGTTGTTGGAGCTTCCTCCCGATGTGGAAGGGGTGTTTGAAATACACCAAGATTTTGATTTTGTTGGGCTAAGGGGCTATCCAATTTAATGGCTCCAATCTCAATAAGATCTTGGATCACATGTTTGAAATCTGTACAATTATTGATATCGTGTCCATTTTGCCTATGATAAGGACAAAATAGGTACTCCTTGTAATACTTCCCCCTTCTAGATGGTTCTAAAGGTTTAAACTCGGGTAAAGTTAACTCGATTTGTGCTATATAACTTGTTGAATATGACCGCATATGGTTCATCTAAAGGTGTGAACTGTCGCTTGGGACGATTTGTTTGCCAAGGTCGAGTTTCCATGGTTGGCCCAGTATTGTGATCTGGTTGAGGAGGGGCGGGTACCGCATGATAAGCAATTGGTTGCGGTTGACTTTGCATTACTTGTTGTTGTTGAGCCATTACGGGTTGGCTCGCCACCACTTGATTAACTTGGTTAACATTTGAGGTTGTACTAGCCTGTGCTTGTTTGTTTTGGCCATAATTATTATTTCGTTGTTGGCCCTTTTGTTGCCATTCTTTTCTACGGGGTTTTAAAACACCCTCTTGGACTTTAATGTCTTCTATGATACTTGCTTGGGCCAAAGCCTCTTCAAAAGTCCTGTATTGTTGTAATTGGAGTAACCAAGAGATAGGTTTTAGACAACTCCGGGTGAACATTTTGGTTAACTCCTCCATTGGTAGGGAGAATGGCAATTTATTAATGATAGCCCTCCAACGGTTTCCAAAGTCATAAACAGTCTCATCGTCATGTTGCTTGAGCTTGTATAAGTCGGACAATGAGACTTTCCTTTGTACATTTAGGGAGAATCGTTCTAAAAATAGATTAATCAATTGCTCGTAAGCATAAATGCTATGGTGAGGTAAATGATTGTACCATTGTACAACATCTCCTCCTAATGTCTGAGGAAAAGTTCTGAGCATAAGAGCGTCATTATTTTGGATTCTAAAGCAGGCATGCATGAATGAGCTCACATGTTCATGAGGATCCTCAGTTCCTCAAAATTTGTCAAACTTCGGTAATGTGAAATCAGTCGGATATGGCGGTGAAGGTACCGAAGGATGAATTGGTTGATTGATCAACGACCTTAGCGTAGGTTTCTGACTAGATGAGCCAGGCATGTTGAGCATAAGGTTGTCAATCTGTTGTTGCATAGCATGGAGTCGAGAATCTTCATGAAAATTTTGATTCGTTTGATGATTATGATGATGCAATGGAGGAGTGGAAAAATGATGAGATGGGATGAAATTGCCTGGATTAGGCGGTGTGGAATGGACAAGTTGTTGGTATGGATGATACCGAAAAGAAGGTGATTGGGGTGAATGATGAACTGGATTGGGTTGGGAGAAAGGTGGGGTAGGAATGGACACCACCGAAGATTGGGGTACCAGTGTGGGGCTCGAGCTAAGAAAAGTCGGGTCGGGTAGAAATTGGTTGGGGTGTAGGATTTACTACGACAGGTGGTTGGGCATTTTGTTGCTGTTGTTGCTGAAGCAACTTGTCGAGGTACTCCCTAACCTTATTAATTTCTAACCCAAGGGAGGTGGGATGATTGGATGAAGGTGGAGGGCAAGCTGCCATGGTAGTCACAGGGAGACTCGCGTAGCAGGGCAATGAAGGTGGCTGAAGTAGGCGGTACACGGGAAGAAACAGTAGATCGTGCCCCGGTAGGGTGAAACCATAAATGGTTTGGGAAGAAGAGGGTTGAAATTGGTCATGGCTAGAGGAGGTTCCACCAGCCTCATAGAGAGAATTGGTGTACACCCGGGTAAATGGAGGAGAAAGTGGTCGGGAAGACACTACATTTGTCTCCAAAGGAGGACAATTGAGCATCTGGGAAGATGTTGGAGATGAAGCCGGCTAAGATACAACATTAGCCTCAAAAAAAAGGTTAGTGTAGACTTGAGTGAAACCAGTGGGTATGGTTGATGCAATATCCGGCTGAAAAATAGAATCTTGCATAGGGGAATCTTGGATTGGCTCAAGGATATAACCAAGTGCCATCTCTTAAGTGAGTTTGCACTTGGGCCATATCAATGTGGGTAATATGACAGGAATTGTCTTCCTCCATGGGCATGGCCATGCGATAGACGGTAGAAGGACGTGAAAGACCTGCAGGCGAACCTGCCTGAAATTCACTAGGATAAGTGGTCATGTTGGTGGTGGGGATGTTCTGTGAATTATTCATTTGATTATTTAGATTTAACACTTTAGATTGATTCCTTGTTAAGACCATAACGCAATAAATCTAAACAAATTCAGAAAAGAAGAATGCAAAACTTGAATGATAAATTTACACTAAAGAAATTATCAGAAAACAGTCACAACCTAGGTTTCAACCAATGTGTCTTACCTGCGGTTAATTACTTATTTTCTGATCTTAATCTGTAGTAAATTTTAAGTGTCCGGTTTATGAGTTTTGCATGTGATCTAATCTTGAATTATTCACAAAAAAGGTAAAAACTATGGCTAGGAAAGGACAACGAGATTCTTATTGGTGATGAAATCCAGCAAGTTTGCTCGGGGGTGACCTATGGTGTCTGAGGCAGAAGTTTAATGGATGGAGATGAATTCCACCGTCACTAAACTTCAAGCAATACCTGGTGATGAAATCCAGATATTACTGTTTTAAATGCAATATGAAATGCGATGAATTTTATTTTAAGTGTTTTAGTTGTCTAATGTATACATACAAAGCTATAAATCAAAAGTTCTAATGATCTAAGCAAGAGGCCACCGAAAATATGCCATTTCCTCCGAAGAAGTGGAGTACACCGTTTAAAACCCCCTGCCTACCAATGATATCAGATATCAAAGGAGCAACCGGAAGGTTCATCCACTTCTCTGCCTGGAATCACCCAATGGCAGGAGTACTATTGACATCCAATCAATAGTCCTACTTAGATAACTAAAACAGATAATTCGTAGCTATTCTAATATGCAGCTAGGTATGCAATTTTTTTTTTTATGCAAGCAACAACCAATAATGCAATGCAGAAAAATGTAACTAAAAATGTAACAAAAAAATGTATATACAGCTTAACTGTTCTTTTCCAGATTACTTAGTTTTTGTTCATTTTAAAGCAATGATCTAAAAAAGAAACAGAATACAACAGAAAAACCAAAAACGTAAAAAGTACAGTTTAACAAAGAAAAAAAAAACGCACTTACTCGGAAGCCTACGCTTTTTCTGTAAAACTGCCTTCAAACGCCCAAGGGAGTCTGCGCAGGCTGAAACGCACCTCTGCGTTTCGGATCGGACTTCCAGACGCCGCTCTGCGTCTGTCGCGTTTTCGCAAACTCCTCGAAACCCTAGTTCGTCTGGAACAATGAATTTCATGATTTTTGAAACTCGCAAAATAAAACAAAAACAGGAATAGATCAATAAAGCAAGTATTAAAAACATGAAACCCTAGGGGGTCCCACCGTGATCGCCATTTGTAGATTAAAGATACAACGCCAAACAGAAATAAAGAAATCACAATAAAGGAATGCGAACAGTTGTACAAAATGAATGATTTTTATTAATCAATGGAGTTTAGAAACTCCTTTTAAGTACAACAGGGCCCGTAACCCTTTTCGTGATACAAAGTTACAATTTGTGCTAGGGTTCTCCGAAACCCTAGCCGGCACAATGTGGTGGCGTCTCCGAAGAATGTATCCTTAACCTCAACGGAATGAGTGGGCTTCGTTGTATCCTTTGGCTCGGACCACTCCAGCTTAAGCAACTGCTATCAACAAATCAGATCTACCACTAGAATCCTGCACACATTAAAATTATCAAAGAGTTAGAAACTAATAAGAGGGCTCCACTGTGTGAGCCCTCAGAAACAGTCTAAAACCCTAGATTTATGAAATAAAAATAAATGGAATGCAGAATTCAACAGTAGATTAATACATAAAGAAAGATTACTTGCTTTAGACGAATCTATACCTTTTCCTGTTAACGCGGCGAGACCAGGCGGCGGCGATGGATGCGACGAAAGGGTTTAGTTCAGACTTAGGGCCGTAGAAGACTCAGAAGACTCAGGATTAACAACAATAGCCAACTCCAGACTTAGATAGGAAAGATAGGTAGGTTTAGCCGAAGAGATAGATAGGGTTTGAGCCATCAAGGTGACTCAATTTATAATCTACTCTTAGGGCACACTTTAGGGTTTTAACGACACTTTGAACGTGTGGCTAAGATTAAAGTGGATCCAAGGGTAGAGAATAAATCTAGGTTGTGAAACGGATTAAGATGGATGGACGGATGAGATTAAATGAAGGATGGACGGCTCAGATTAAATCACTTAAACTTTATTTATATATATATTAAAATATATTAAAATATTAAAATATATATATAAATATTAATTTAAATAAATTTGGGGATGAAAAATGGCGAGAAAAGTGAAATTGGGCCAAATAATGGTGGGAAAGTGTGGATTTGGGCCAAATAATGGCGGGAAGGATGGATGACTGACACGTGGCTGGCAGGAAGGTATGGATGACTTACAAGTGGCTGGATTTTGGTGTCTACAAAAAGTATAAGGGTACTTTTTACTTTTCTTTCTAAATAAATATTATGCAATGTATAGATAGCAATATCAATATCAATAATCAAAGCAATGCACAAAACACCATACACAATAGAGACACCACAATTTACGTGGTTCACCCAATGTGGGCTACTCCACGAAGAAAATATTTCACTAAAATTTTCTCAATCAATATCTTGGTAATCCTTCCCAATTATAATGTTTATGGACCTCTATCCAAAGGAGATGTTGATCCCCCAAATCTCGTTTGTGGATCTCTATCCATAGGAGAACTCCTTCTCCTTTGCTCTAGCTGGTGATCCTCTAGAAGACTACTACTTCCACTACGTTGGCTTGTGGATCTCTCTCCACTAAAGACTCTTGTCCCCACTTAGAAGACCTATCCTCACTACCCTGGCTGATGGATCTCTATCCACTAGAGACTACTGTCCTCTCTGCTTTGTCACCTCTAAAGCTCTATCTCAAATCTGCACTAAATAAAGTCAAGTCGATCTAGCACAAGTCTGCTCAACATGCTCACCAAATCTGTACTAAACACAATCCAGTCGGTCTAGCACAAATCTGCTCAACTCTGCACTAAACACAGTCCAGTCGGTCTAGCACAAGTCGTCTAAACAAGCTCACTCAAATATGCACTAAATACATTCCAATCGATATAGCACAAATATGCTCAATAGGTCCACTTAGAACCTGCTCAAATATGCTCAACAGGTCCACTCAAAACCTACTCAAATTTGCTCAATAGATCCACTCAGATTCTGTCCAAATATGCTCAATAGGTCCACTCATAACCTGCTCAAATATGCTCAACAGGTCCACTCATAACCTGTCCAAATATGATCAACAGGTCCACTCAGAACCTATCCAAATATTCTCAACAAGCTCACACAAAACTTGTTCAAATCTGCTCAACAAGTCCTCTCTAGAACTTGCTCAAATCTGCTCAACAAGTCCTCTCTAGAACTTGCTCAAATCTGCTCAATAAGTCCTCTCTAGAACTTAACCAAATATGTATTGTAAGCTTCCACAAAAGCTCACACAAAATCAGTCCACAAGTCTCCTCAAATACTTGCCTCAAATCTACTTAACAAGTCCACACATAGAACTTGTCCAATCTCATAGAAGCATAAAGAGAATTGTTAGAGACTCAATATGTTCTACTCTCAATGCACAATCACTTTCACAATTTTCTCAATATCATAGAAGCATAAAGAGAATTGTTAGAGACTCAATATGTTCTATACTCAATGCTCAATCACTTTCACAATTCAAATCAAAATATAGAATAGTTTGTTTTATGG
Source organism: Wollemia nobilis (assembly GCA_028583015.1). Lineage (NCBI taxonomy): Eukaryota > Viridiplantae > Streptophyta > Pinopsida > Araucariales > Araucariaceae > Wollemia > Wollemia nobilis. The sequence goes on along the minus strand of JAQPPZ010017170.1, from coordinate 3,317,740 downwards.
AACTTGAACAATCACTTTATACAACCACTTGACTAGGCTCAACCAACTCAACTCAACCAATTACTTAATGAAACTCCTCTTTCTCATAAACCCTAGTCCAAGTATATATCAATCAACTCAAAATGTTTCCAAAAATTGCTCAACAAAAAATCTCACATAACAATGATACTCATGTTCTTTTCAAACCCTAGTTCAAGTTCTTTGCCCAACAACTCACTTCAAAAACAATGCTTATAACTCAATATTCACATAACAATGATACTCATGTTCTTTTCAAACCCTAGTTCAAGTTCTTTGCCCAACAACTCATTTCAACAACAATGCTTATAACTCAATCTTCACATAACAATGATACTCATGTTCTTTTCAAAACCCTAACTCAAGTTCTTCACACAATCCAATGGCTTCAAAAACAATGCTTATAAAAAAGGTTTTAATCACAACTCTTAATTCCAGAAAAAATTTAAGTATTAAGTCAAACACTTTTAAAAAGGAAACCCTAATCAAATCCTTTTCACTCCAAAATTTATTTTCTAGTAAACTAATCAATCAACTCAACCAAGAAAGAATTTGCCCATACCTTTTTGCTTGACAATGAGTTGATCTCACAAATTTGCCACACTCACAATTACTTCTTTGCCAATATCAATAAGGGTTAGAAGATAATAATTTCCTCAACAAAACACAATGCAAAATGATATCAAAATTACACCTTATCAACTCCACAATCTCTAAAATAATTTTAACACCCACAATTAATTTTGACCTTCTAGATTTTAAGACAAATTAATTTTCACCTTATTACTCCACAAAATAATATCTTTCCCTTTTAAAATTTCAATCCAACATATAGTAATTTTCTAACACTCCTTATTCCTCCTTATCACTTATTTCATTTGCCTAACAAAAATTCTTAATACTCCTTATAACTCCTAACAAATATATAATTTGAACTTTAGGCAATTGAAAAATAATAATAAAATTATTACCTTGCACTCCGTGGGTTTTGAACCCCTCACCAACGCCTCTGTGAATGCCCTAGTCACGGGCTCCTCAACCACGTGCGCCCAATGCACATTCATAACCAAGAGGGCCTTTTCGCCCTTTATGAGAAACAATGGTGAAATTGTTCTATTGATCAACAATCCATTACATAGTTTTATAGTTCTTGAAAGAACTAAAAATAGACACGGTGGTTGAGAGAAATCTCTTAAAATTATTACAACAAACTAAATTAAAGATAGCTCTTATCCTAACAACATGCTAATCTTGGACTATGGTCAAACATTGATCAACCAAGCCAAAACCTCAACATAGAAATATTAATCAAAACATTAAACTAAAACTAAATACTAGGACTTAATACTTAGGACTAAGGAGGCAATGTTGAAAATATTCCAACATTCTCCCCCTTGATGCTAAAGACACTCATGCAGTGAGTTCTTTAGCATCCGAGTTGGAAGAAAATATTTCTCTTCGTTCCTCCAATCTTGATCAAGAAATCAGATTTTAAAATACTTATGGTGCACTCCTTCCACTCTTCATGTGGAATTTCCAATGCTTGGTCCTTCTTTTGTTGATTAGATCTCTTCAACAAAAGTATCTCCTCTTATGGTTTTCAACAACCACTCTCTTACATCTTTATCATTATTCTTTAAACATGCTCTCACATTTATCTTCTTTACATATTCAACACTAAACAATACTCCACATAGTTTTACAATGAATCATCTCACATAGATGATTATACCATACAACTCTCACATATTTCCACACAAAGATCACAATAAATATGGCCATATAATGCCAACTACATATGCAACATAAAGTTGCTCCTCACACAAATATTCTCTCACAACAATGACTTTACAAGAATCATTCTCCCAAGGAATTTTGAACACATCATTTTGATCCATGTGACCCAAGTTCTCCATCATTGTATTCTCTCCAAGAAGACTCTTCATCAAAGTTGTCTCAATGAGACAATCGAATTTATTTTCATTCTGCTCACAAAAACAAATCATTAACATAAAAACATTACCTTTAGTATGAGTAGATTTTGTGCTTCCCATAAAGCTATTTGTAGCAATTCTCCTTCATTGCATGGTGCTTCAAGATCAACCATCAACTCTTCACTAAGAGTTATCCTCTTTGTTCAATCCATGTTGGTGTGTTGAAACACCATTCATTCAAGCAATTATACATAGTTACCTTTACAAGACAACCTTTTCTCAATGTAGTCACTCCAAGTGAGTGATCCTCATCCATGAGTGATGTTTCCTTTGCCATTACAACAATAAAACAGCAACTCATTTTCATTTTCTTTCTACTCATTTGTCACATCTTCTCCCCCTTTAGAGGAACTCTAAAAATTTTACTCTCCTTGTAGAAGATCTCATGCTCTTCAAGAGAGAATACATCCATTCCAAGTGAATGGTCTTCCATGAACATTGCTTCTCCATCAACATGCCAACAATTCTGGTTGATCCTATTATCCTATTTATTCTCTTCCATGAGAATTTTAGGTGCATTATCCATAATACACTCTTCATTTATCTCCTCCATGAGATATTTTTTGTCACTTTGTCTTCTATCAACAACAAATCCTCTTCTTCCTCCTCGTCCTCTTGAGGAATACACACCTCTTCTTATATTTTCATCACAAAATTCAGCAACATATGCTTCCTCCAAGAAGCATTCTTCATCTTGTTGGTTTTCTACATACATGTCTTCCTCTCAAGAAATAATTCCATACAAAGCATGGCTCATATGAGTTTTTACAAGACTCTTCAAAAACTCCTTCAAAAGGATCTAATTAGCAAGGAAGCAAGGCTCCTCCTTGCTTAAACAATCTTCATGTTTGTCACTCATGGCTTTAGGGGTGTCCTCATCAAACCCATAAGAATCCTTCAACACTTTCCATGCCATTGTAGCTGTTATACAATTAGCTATGAAAGGAAAAACATTCTTTTGCATTCCTCTCCTCAAATCCATAAGATCTAAGCAATTTGCATATTCTTCCTCTCTCTTTCTCTCCACACCTTGTAGCTTGCTCCAAGAGGGTTCCTCATAGCCTTATTGAACTATATCCCATAAGTCTTGAGCCTTCAAGAAGGTCTCATCATTATGCTCCAAATAGCATAATTATCTCTATCAAATTTTGGTACAACCAAGTCTGCATACATGGCTCCTTTTATTTACCAAAGTCTCAAGCACCCAATTTATCATAAATCGACCAATACTGATTGAAACAAACTGAAATTTTTCTTGTAGACTTATGATATACTTATTTGAAAATCCACTAAATTTCAGATCCAAATTCACAAATGAGAAATATGTGATAATTTACTTTGCCCTTCTATCACAATTCGGATCTAGGATTGTTGAAGGAAAAATAAATATTCACATACATTAATCAATACATATCCAAATAACCTGAATTTTTTTCTAAATTATGATTTTATCTAAATAATATTTCTTCCAAAATTTGAGAAGCAAATACCTTGTATTCCACCTTATACAACCATTTTATTGAAAAACTCAAAATGCTAATAAAATCTATAAATTAGCTCTAAATCACCTAAAATTTTGATAGCATCTTCTTGATACAATTAACTAACAACCCTCAAAATTTCATAATAAAATACCTCATAATATGTGAGATATTAATGATTTACTCGATCTCTTCCTTGTAACTCTGAGTCTGCCACTGAGTTTCTCTAACAAAGTGTGTGCTTAAGATCTCTTCACACCACTCTCCATAGGTTTTGATCCGTCTGAGAAAACTCTCCATACCAAATGAGAAATAATGGTGAAATTTTTCTATTGATCAACAATGCATTACATAGTTTTATAGTTCTTGAAAGAACTAAAAATATACATGGTGGTTGAGAGAAATCCTCTTAAACTTATTACAAAAAACTAAATTAAAGATAGCTCTTATCCTAACAACATGCTAATCTTGGACTATGGTCAAACATTGATCAACCAAGCCAAAACCTCAACATATGTTAATCAAATTAACTAGAAATATGTAAATCAAAATATTAAACTAAAACTAAATACTAGGACTTAATACTTAGGACTAAGGAGGCAATGCTGAAAATATTCCAACACTTTATACCTTCCTTTGGCACCTTTTGAATTACGAAGAACTCGAAAACTTCTTCCTCCGCACATGCCTCAATGGGATTCGAACGTGGGTTCGTCTCCCCACAAGCACCTTAAAAATAATATGCGTTGTTACTGGACCACTGCGTCCACCTTTGATTAGGGCTCCCACTTTACTCACTTTTATTCTTCTGCATGAGATGAAAAACACTTGTTTCATCTTCTTCCTCACAAACCTTTCGAATTCGCAATTAATGTTTTTGATGGCGCTTTCAATAATTCGATCGAGGATTAATATTGCAAAGGTCTTTGTGGCCTCCTTTTATATACGAAGTCACTATTGACTTCAAACTTCGGTGCTTCGATTCTTTCAATGACGTCGATGCCTTTATAAACACTTTATAATTTATACAAGGTGCCTTATTAAATTGGATGACGTCAACATTAATTATAATTTATAAATATTTTAAATTCTAAAGAATTTAAATTTTATAAATTATAATTATAAGATTTAATTTTTAAACCCTTCCTTTACATTGCATTCCATGGTGTAAATAATATTTATTTATAAAATTTAAATTCTTATTGAATTTAAATAATTTATAAAAAATATTATATCTCCTTTTAACTTTGCACTGAATCCTTTGGGCTTCTTCCTGGATATCAAATAACAACTTTGACAACTTTGTTCCTTGATGAAAAACCTTGATATTAATGTTGACTTCATTTCTTGACATCAATGACAATTTTAACTTTTAGGACTCAAAATGTCCAACAATCTCCCCCTTTGTCATTGATGGCAACCCAAAAATTTTTACCGAAAACTTGACTTCTTCTTTTGCTTGCTCCCCCTAGGACACTGCTCCCCCTGGCTCAATGCTCTCTCAAATATCAAATCTCTCCCCAATACTCAAATCTCTCTCCCCCTTTGACATCAATGGCAAAGGGTCACCTTTGGGGCTCGGGGCTAAGAATGAGCCTCTTAGCTTAGCCCCTCCCCCACCTTTTGTTAAGGTGGTTAATTCTGGGGTGGGAGTATTTCTACTCCTAGAAAGCATTGTTCTTTACCTTTATCCTCTTCTCTTATTTTCTGAATTTTTTGAATCCTCTGACTATTTCTATCCATGTCTATGTTCCTGTCCATGTCATCATTCCTATTCTTGTTCTTGTTCCTATTCACATCCATGTTCCTATTCCTGTTCTTGTTCACATCCATGTTCCTGTTCTGTTTCTATTCACATTCATGTTCCTGTTCCTATTCCTGTCCATGTTCTTGTTCCTATTCCTGTTCCTGTTCATATCCATATTCCTATTCCTGTTCTTGTTTATGTTCAAGTTCCTGTTCATACTTATCTCTGGAATGTCTGCTCTACACCACTTTGTTGTATGACCATCATTATTGCACTTATAACACTTAATGTTATTATTCCTTGGAGGTGCAAATATCTTAGGATTTCTCCTAGTGAAGCCATATCCTCTTCTATCATGAACCCTGCAATTCATTGCCTTGTGACCAAACTGATTACATGAGTAGCAATACCCATGGAAAGGTTATCCATTCCCATATTCCTATATTTTATGTGTCCTGCACTGTGAAGCCATGTGCCCAAACTTGTGACATGAAAAACATCTTCCATTGAAGCTTCCTTGTCTTGACCTTATTGGTCTCCTATTCTGATTGTTGTTCCATCTGTATCTTCTTTGTGCACTGTTCCTATTTTTGTTGAATTCACTATTGTCCAACCCATCCTCTGATGTCTCAATGTCTTTTACACTATCTTCTTCTGAAGTATCTTCATCTGAAGTATCTTCTCCAGAACTTGAAGTTGACTCTCCTTCCTGTTTCTTTTGAACCTGTTCAAAACCAAGACCTATTTTACTTGATGTAGGCTTTTGTGTCTTGATGAACTTATCCAAGTTCTTTGAGCTATTTTTAAATCCCTTCATCTTGATTTTGGAGTCCTCTAAATCTTCTTTTAGTAGTGCCACTTCTTGTGCTAACTTCTCACATTCTAAGATCTTTGCTTCTAACTTATCCTTGAACCTCTTTGCCTTAGCCTTTGATTTTTCTAAATCCTCTATGAGCAATCTTCTCTCTTCATCACATTCTTGAAACTGAATTTCAAGTTTAGAGTGTTGCTTTCTTACCTTCTTTACCGTGTCAAGGGCATAGATGAGTTCTCCCTTGAGATCATAACCATTCTCTTTTGAATAATCCTCTATTTGTTTACCTTTGTCCACATCATTACTCTCTTTAGGCTTGTCTTCTATAGGATCACTTTCATCTTCTTCTAATAATGCCATTAGAAGATTTTCATCTGGTCCTTCAAGTGCATTCTCATACTCATCATCACTAAAACTATAACCATCCCTTGTACAATCATCTTCAAGATGTCCAAAGTTACCACATCTAAAACACTTGAGAATAACTAGAGTTTTCTTAATTGGTTCTTTTTCTTTAATCATAAATAGAACTTCATCTCTATCATTGTCTTAAATACTAGCATCACTATCACTTGAGTACTTACTTGCATTATCCGCATAGTAGCTCCTCTTTTGTCTTTGAAATAACTTCTTTCCTTGTCTACTTTGTCCATCCTTGCTTTTCTTTTGGTGCCTATATCTTTCTGATTCCCTGTACCTGTGATCCTATTTTTCTTCACCATTGTTGTTCTTTGGTTCTTTACAATCTATTGCAAAATGTCCAAACTTTCCACAATTGAAACACTTAATAGATCTTAGATCTATGGGTCTTCTAGAACCTTTATTTCTTCTACCATAATTAGCTTCTTCATCACTGGATGACTCACTGCTTGATTCTGACTTCTTACCCTTTGTTTTCTTGATTGCTTTGAATGTTGCTTCCTTCTAGGGAGTAGGATCTTTTGTTCTTATCTCAAAAGTTGTTAGCATACCAAGCAACTTATCTCTTGTCAAAGTATCACCATCCAATGATATTTCTATAGCAGAAACCTATTCACTGAATCTATTTGGAAGAGATCTTAAGACTTTATCACAAACATCTGATTCATCAATCTTCATTCCAAGTCCTTGCATATCATTAACAACCTCATCAATTCGAATTAGATAAGCACTGATATTTTCTTCTTCATTCATTCTCAATGTTTCAAATTGTCCTTTGAGATTTCGTATCTTTGCTTTCTTGACACTTTTATCTCCTTCATATATACCTTGCAATTTATCCCACATTTCTTTTGTAGTTCTACAATGCATAACTTTCATAGACTCTGTTCTATGCAAACCTCTCACAAGTGCATTCATTGCTTTTGAATTATAATGTTGTAGAAGCTTACCTTCCTTATCTATAGGAGGATTGACTATTGGATCATATCCAAATTCCACTACATCCCAAACTTCATTGCCAAGTGCCATTAGGTAGATCCTCATCATCATACTCCAATACATGTAGTCATTTCCATCAAATACTGGTGCTGAGTTAGTCGAGGACACCTCCTTAGGATCCATTGTGTTCTTGTTAGCTTTTCCTTCAAGTTGTTAAACTCTTATGAAGGCACCCGCTCTGATACCAATTGAAGAACACAAGCTTATACTGAGAGGGGGGTGAACAGTATAAGGGTACTTTTTACTTTTCTTTCCAAATCAATATTATGTAGTGTATAGATAGCAGTATCAATAGTAGTAATCAAAGCAATGCACAAAACACCATACACAATAGAGACACCACAATTTACGTGGTTCACCCAATGTGGGCTACTCCATAGAGAAAATATTTCACTAAAATTTTCTCAATCAATCTCTTGGGAATCCTTCCCAATTACAATGTTTATGGACCTCTATCCAAAGGAGATGTTGATCCCCTAAATCTAGTTTGTGGATCTCTATCCATAGGAGAACTCCTTCTCCTTTGCTCTAGTTGGTGATCCTCTAGAAGACTACTACCTCCACTATGTTGGCTTGTGGATCTCTCTCCATTGAAGACTCTTGTCCCCACTTAGAAGACCTATCCTCACTACCCTGGTTGATGGATCTCTATCCACTAGAGACTACTATCCTCTCTACTCTATCACCTCCAAAGATCTATCTCAAATCTACACTAAACATAGTCCAGTCAGTCTAGCACAAGTCTGCTCAACACGCTCACTCAAATCTACACTAAACATAGTCTAATCGGTCTAGCACAAATCTTCTCAACTCTACACTAAACATAGTCTAGTCGGTCTAGCACAAGTCTGCTCAACAAGCTCACTCAAATCTACACTAAACATAGTCCATTTAGTCTAGCACAAATTTGCTCAATAGGTCCACTTAAAACTGCTCAAATCTACTCAATAGGTCCACTCAGAACCTGCTCAAATATGCTCAATAGGTCCACTCAAAACCTGTCCAAATATTCTCAATAGGTCCACTCAAAACCTACTCAAATCTTCTCAATAGGTCCACTTAGAACTTGTCCAAATCTTCTCAATAGGTCCACTCAGAACCTATCCAAATCTGCTCAACAAGCTCACATAGAACTTGTCCAAATCTGCTCAACAAGTCCTCTCTAGAACTTGCTCAAATATGCTCAACAAGTCCTCTCTAGAACTTGCTCAAATCTTCTCAATAAGTCCTCTCTAGAACTTAACCAAATATGTATTGTAAGCTTCCACAAAATCTCACACAAAATCAGTCCACAAGTCTCCTCAAAGACTTACCTCAAATCTGCTTAACAAGTCCACACATAGAACTTGTCCAATCTCATAGAAGCATAAAGAGAATTGTTAGAGACTCAATATGTTCTACTCTCAATGCACAATCACTTTCACAATTTTCTCAATCTCATAGAAGCATAAAGAGAATTGTTAGAGACTCAATATGTTCTATACTCAATGCTCAATCACTTTCACAATTCAAATCATAATGTAGAATAGTTTGTTTTATGGAACTTGAACAATCACTTTATACAACCACTTGACTAGGCTCAACCAACTCAACTCAACCAATTACTTAATGAAACTCCCCTTTCTCATAAACCCTAGTCCAAGCATATATCAATCAACTCAAAATGTTTCCAACAATTGCTCAACAACAAATCTCACATAACAATGATACTCATGTTCTTTTCAAACCCTAGTTCAAGTTCTTTGCCCAACAACTCACTTCAACAACAATGCTTATAACTCAATCTTCACATAACAATGATACTAGTTTTTTCAAATTTATTTTAAAATCATTTAACAACAATGCTTATAACTCAATCTTCACATAACAATGATACTCATGTTCTTTTCAAAACCCTAACTCAAGTTCTTCACACAATCCAATGGCTTCAACAACAATGCTTATAAAACAAGGTTTTAATCACAACTCTTAATTCCAGAAAACCTTGAAGCATTAAGTCAAACACTTTCGAAAAGGAAACCCTAATCAAATCCTTTTCACTCCAAACTTTATTTTCTAGTAAGCCAATCAATCAACTCAACCAAGAAAGAATTTGCCCATACCTTTTTGCTTGACAAGGAGTTGATCTCACAAATCTGCCACACTCACAATTACTTCTTTGCCAATCTCAATAAGGGTTAGAAGATAATAATTTCCTCAACAAAACACAATGCAAAATGATATCAAAATTACACCTTATCAACTCCACAATCTCTAAAATAATTTTAACACCCACAATTAATTTTGACCTTCTAGATTTTAAGGCAAATTAATTTTCACCTTATTACTCCACAAAATAATATCTTCCCCTTTTAAAATTTCAATCCAACATATAGTAATTTTCTAACACTCCTTATTCCTCCTTATCACTTATTTCATTTGCCTAACAAAACTTCTTAATACTCCTTATAACTCCTAACAAATATTAAATTTGAACTTTAGGCAATTGAAAAATAATAATAAAATTATTACCTTGCACTCCATGGGTTTCGAACCCCTCACCAACGCCTCTACGAATGCCCTAGCCATGGGCTCCTCAACCACGTGCGCCCAATGCACGTTTAGAACCAAAAGGGCCTTTGCACCCTTTATACCTTCCTTTGGCACCTTTTGAATTACGAAGAACTCGAAAACTTCTTCCTCCGCACATGCCTCAACGGGATTCGAACGCGGGTTCGTCTCCCCACAAGCGCCTTAAAAAGAACGTGCACTGCCACTGGACCACCGCGTCCACCTTTGATTGGGGCTCCCACTTTACTCACTTTTCTTCTTCTGCATGAGATGAAAAACACTTGTTTCGTCTTCTTCCTCACAAACCTTTCGAATTCGCAATTAATGTTTTTGATGGCGCTTTCAATAATTCGATCGAGGATTAATATTGCAAAGGTCTTTGTGGCCTCCTTTTATATACGAAGTCACTATTGACTTCAAACGTCGGTGCTTCGATTCTTTCAACGACGTCGACGCCTTTATAAACACTTTATAATTTATACAAGGTGCCTTATTAAATTGGATGACGTCAACATTAATTATAATTTATAAATATTTTAAATTCTAAAGAATTTAAATTTTATAAATTATAATTATAAGATTTAATTTTTAAACCCTTCCTTTACATTGCATTCCATGGTGTAAATAATATTTATTTATAAAATTTAAATTCTTATTGAATTTAAATAATTTATAAAAAATATTATATCTCCTTTTTAACTTTGCACTGAATCCTTTGGGCTTCTTCCTGGATATCAAATAACAACTTTGACAACTTTGTTCCTTGACGAAAAACCTTGATATTAATGTTGACTTCATTTCTTGACATCAATGACAATTTTAACTTTTAGGACTCAAAATGTCCAACATATTATTCTTGTAAGCAATCATGATTGCCATTTTGGAAAAGTGATGAAGAACTAATATACAATAAATACGCGTATTAGATAAAGGAGAACCAAAAATCAAATCGATGAAATGTTTTACCTCATAATATAGTGGCACTCTAGTAGGTGATTTGAAGATATCAACATATTCTATTATGATCTGGTCCATTTGTTGTTGTTGCTATGATTACTGTGTTGCCATGGTAGTAGCAATATTATTGGCAAATTGAGGTTTTATCACCAAGAGAAAAAATTTCTTTGTTTTTGATCATCCTTTTACATTGCTTAACACTAATGAGGGAGACAGAGGTGGAAGGAGTTACCTTTGGTATCCTATATTACTTGTCCTCAAGGGTAATGACTAATTTATCGGGTCTTGAATAGTATATGTCATATCTTTACCACATGTATGGCTAGCCAAGGAGCACATCACACACATCCAATGGAGCCACATCATCAAAATTTATCTTTAAATGGTTTTATGGCATAAGAGAGAAGACACTATTGAGTGACATAGATATTTCTCCCTTGATTCAACCATCCAATATTATATGGTTGTGGATGAGGCTTCACAAGAATATTTAGAGCCTTCATAGTATCAATCAAGATCAAATTATTTTGACTCCCATTGTCAATAATAAAATGTAAGGGCTTACCATTTACCTAAAATTGTGAGTGAAATAATTACTCCTCCTTAAACACTCTACTTTAATTTGTTTAATAGAGGTAGCAATAGTCACATGTGGTTCAGACTCCATGATTTGCTTATATTTATCCTCTACTAGGGGATGTGTTGGTGTTGTAGATATAGAGGGTTGTGTCTCAGTAAATAGAGACTAAATTGCTCGACACTCTTCTCTAGAATGCTAATTATTTTTATGGTAGTCACACCATTTTTCAATCTTGTTATTTTAGGGCTTGTTATCTTATGACTCTTTCTTCTACTTCTAGTTTTAATTTTGTTGTTGACCTCCTTTGTCTTGTTGCTTTTTTGAATCACCTTTACCTTTCCTCTATCTTGTATTTTGGTTTTTATTATTTGAACCATCTCCTTGTTTTTGTGTTTGTACTTTTGCTCAATCTTAGTGGAAAATTTATATGCTTCACCCTAGATCTTGAACTCAAAGAAATCCATGTCCTCCCTTATGTACTAATGTAATACACTATGGTACTTGAGAACTTTATGTATCTTAGTGCCTTGAATGCCAAGTTTTGTAGACATTGAATGAAAAGCATTAGTATATTCTTGAACAAACTATATTTTACCTTGATGTAGTTATTGCCATCGCATGTACAGGTCTTTGTAGGTGCTTACTAGGTAGTATTCATTATTGAATGATTCCACAAACTCATCCTATGTAGCGTATTTTACATCTTCTTAGTTCTACTTGTAGGCTTCCCACTAATTTTGGATTGGTGTTGAAGCTTTTAGCAAGGTAAAAGTGATATCTTTATGAGAGAAGCGATTGACAAAAAATATGTGAATAACTAATCCAACCAATTATCCACCACTTTTACATTGATTATTCCTTCAAATATAGGAATATGAAAATTCACTTGAACTTTGAATGGTGTTGGGGCACTAAATGATTGTGTCATAGTGCTAGCAAATGGTAGTCATTGAAGAATCTAGGAAAATTGATCTAGCATATGATTCTTCTATATTTCAAGGGCTTCATCCACCATATATTTGAAAGGATTTGTTGTCTTAGTGTTGTCTGCCATCTAATATTATTTGAAATTGACGAGACAACAAAATATCTTATTATTTCAATGATATCCCACCTAAATTTACCCATTTGCCTAAATACTATAGTTTAATGCTAGGTATTTTGATTGTTGTTTATGTTAATATTGATGTTAATGTGGTAAATTTACAAGAAATAATATATTGCTATTAATATACATTTTTCTACATTTTTGTGGTTATTTTGTAGGTTTTCAGCATTAATTAGGCATAAAATAAAGTATAGTATAAAGTATCATAAATGGAAGTATTGGTTATAGGTTTGAAAATATGACTTGCCTAAATATTTGAAAATTTTTCCCACCTTTATTTTATGTTTTTAAGACATTTTGGAGTCAAATTGTGTAAAATGCATAAATTTTGGAAACAATAGGCTTACTATAATAGAATCTATAGGTTTTGCTCCCAAACATCTAGGCAACAAGCTCTAATATGTTGAAAAATAGCTGTAGTGCTCCAAATCAAGTGTCCAAATGTATTTTCAACGCATAAAGGGATAAGGGAGAAGCATATATATGTGTCAAATATTAGATAAAAAATAAAAAACTAAAGAATTCGTATGTATTGAATAGTCAACCACATGTTTTGGAGCATTTGCAAGATTTCTTGCATTAAAAATAAAATTAATTTTTGACCGATTTCACGGTGAATATGGTAAGTAGGGATAATATTTGACATGAGACTTCCCTAAGACTATTCCAAGCCATTCCACAACAATTGGAGGCACAATGAGGAAACCTATTCGAACTAACTTTGTCCTAATTCTAAAAAAGTTTAATTTGACTGATTTTACAATTAAAGGGACAACATATTATTTCCTATTTGTACCCTCATTTATAGGCAATAAAGTTAAGGATTCATTTACCCTATTTCAGATAACCAATGGGTTTCTCCATTGGTTATCATCCAAAGAAAAATGAAAAAAATTGAGCATGCGTTGATTATCGATACCTAAACAAAGCTACACAAAAATACCATTTTCCATTATCATTCATAGATCAAGTGTGAGATACACTCGTTGGGAAGAAGTATTTTTGTTTTCTCGATGGATTTAGTGGATATAACTAGATTTAGGTAGCACCTAAAGATTAGGAGAAAATAACTTTCACTTGCCCATGGGGAACTTTTGCTTATAGAGTTTTACCTTTTGGACTTTGCAATGCCCCAACAACTTTTCAACGAGCTATTCTTGCTATTTTTTTACTTGACCAACAATTGTGTTGATATCTACATGGATTATTTCATAGTTTATAGCAAATTTTTTGAAAAAACTCTAAAAAATCTAACAAATTTTTAACCTGTTGTGAAACTTACAATCTGGCCCTAAACCCTAAGAAATGTTTTATGATGATGGATGAAGGCATCATTCTTAGACATCACATCTCATCTAGAGGAATAAAAGTAGCTCCTAACAAGATAGAGATGATTAAAAACTTGCCTCCACCCCAAAATCAAATAGATGTTAGAAGTTTCTCGGGTCATATTGGTTTCTATCATCATTTTATTAAGAACTTTAGTACAATTTCAAATCCCATGTTTATCTTGTTGACTAAATATTTTAAATTCAATTGGACATAAATGTGTCAAATTGCATGACACCTCAAAAGAAAAATTGACTACTCCACCTGTGTTATGAGGTCCAAATTGAAAAATTCCATTTCACATTCAAATTGATGCATCTAACATTGTAATCAGAGCAACTTTAGGCCAACTAGAAAATGGAGAACATAATGACATCTACTACATTAGCAAAAAATTAATAGGAGCTAAAAAGAATTATACTACTACCAAAAATAAATGATTAGCAGTAGTATATGCCATTAATAAATTTTGATGCTACATTATTGGATATCAAGTATTTGTTCATATTGATCACACTGTAATTAAATACTTCATGAACAAACGATTGGTTAGTGGGAAAATTATATAATGGTTGCTACTACTACACAAATTTGACATCACCATAGTAGATAAAATTGATAAAGCTAATGTAGTAGCTGATTTCTTATCAAGACTAAACATCATAGGTGAGGGTGAACCAGTAGATGACTCTTTTCTTGATGAAAGGTTATTTGCAATCTTAGTACAATCACCATAATTTGCTGATATTGCCAACTATCTAGCAATAAAAATTTCCCTCTCATTTCACTTCGATATAGAAATGATGATTAATTAAATAAATTTCATCATTCAAGTGGATCAATGGTCTACTATTCAAATGTGGATCTGATAATATGTTATGTCGATGCATTCGATAGGATGAGGTGTATGATATCACTATTCAGTAAAATAGACTATCCAAAAAGTTTTAGGAATAGGTTATTATTAGCTATCACTTCATAGGGATGTAAAGAAGCATGTACGACATTGTGATTCATGTCAACGAATGGGTAAACCAACAACAACAAATGAAATACCTCTACAACCTCAAGTGGTTTTAGAACCATTTGAAATATGGGGGTTGGACTTTATTGGACCCATTGTCCCACCTTCTTAAGAGAAGCAACACATTCTTGTGTGCACTGATTATGTAACCAAGTGAGTTGAAGTATGTGCTTTTAATCATGCTAAAGAAGAAAAGGTAGCTAATTTTCTATATACCCAAATCTTTTAAAGATTTGGTGCTCCATGATCTATAGTTACATATCATGGACACAAATTTGCATCTAAGGTTATAGAAAAATTTATTGAATTGTATGAAATCAAACATAAGAAGTCATCACCTTATCACCCCCAAGAAAATGGTCAGGTAGAAGTCACAAATAGAGAATTAGAGAATATTCTAACAAAAACAATGGCTTCTCACAGGAAATATTGGATGAACAGGTTACCAGAGGCCATTTGGGCATACAATACTACATGGAAATTCACTACAAGATTTACACCTTATGAATTGGTTTATGGTAAGAAACCTATTTTTCTAATTGAATTTGAATTATTAACACTTCGTACATCTTTGGAAGTTGGCATAGAGTTTTTTTTTTTTTTTGGTGGTGGCCACAAGGGGTAAACAGACTGTGACCACGAGGGAACCGAAGTTGGCATAGAGTTATCACAGGTACAACAAGAGAGAATTTTACAATTGAATGCATTGGATAAAATTTTATTGGAGGCACTTCACCAAACAAATATCATTCAACAACAATAAAAAATGTGGTATGATAGTCACATTAAGAGCAAAAACAATGAACTAGGTTATTGTGTATTGTTGTTTGATTCTTGCTATGCTAATTTTCCTGGCAAGCTACAAACTTGTTGGCTAGGACCGTACCAAATTGAAGAAGTGTTCAAGAATGGAGCTATTTGAATTTCTCCTATTGATGATTCAAGGAGGAAATTGGTAGTTAAAGGACATCATTTATGATTGTACCATAAGCCATTGATTAAGGTAGAATTTGTCAATATTTTTCATAGTCTAATTTACATTTGATAGAAGAGGTTTTCTCTTCAGACACAGATTTTGAATGATCATATCTTTGAATAATAAATAAATAAATAAAATGAAATTAATAATTCAATAGTGAAAACCTCTTTGAGGTGATTTTTGGCATGTTTGCCTCATGGAAGGTTTATCCATTGTACAAATCCTAATCACTACATCTATGTATTTTTTAGATTTCAAAAAGCCTATGCAATAAGCAAGTAATCCAAGAGGATGCATGAAATCTCTTTGAAATAGTAAGGTATGCATTTTCTTCAATTTTACTATTAATGATTATATGCTAGGCATATCTATACATATAAATGGAAAAATTAAATACCCTACTAAGTACCCGAAAGGATACTTTGGCATACCTTTGGTTATAAGGGATTCAACTATAAAATATTTGAAAATGAAAAAATAGTTGCTCCAAGTGCTCTAACATAACAAGCCATATACAAATAGGTTCAATCAAATTCAAACTTTAATGCATGCAAAAGTCCAAGTTAAAAAAAATGGATACCCAATGCCATGCCATGTGGTAGCCATCTAAGAACTGTCATGGAATTATGATTCGAAATGCACTTTTCAAATCAAGCATCATCAGATTTTATACGTAGATAATGTCTACAGAAACATGTGACTACATTTATTCAAAGGAAATATGGCAACGAGAAAGGTGAATGACGATGTTATGATTATCGAGAACCCTAGGGTGAGTCAAAGAAATCTACACCATTGGTTAACAAATCAACCATCAACATTGAACACATGGAAAACCATTTTTTAGCAATGCTTGTGGAATTTACTCATTACCATAGTTTCCAACTATCATCACTATTCATGCCTAATTCAAATCTTGTTGCACCTGACTCATAACCTACCATGTGTCTTAGTTTATGCATTGGAAGTACGTAAAATTCATGTGTGCATTTTTGAAGTGAGAATTTACCATATTTTAGAGCATATGATGCTACTCAAGCATGATTACACAGTAATCATCACTTCTTGAGCATCAACTTCATGAAACTAGAAACCCTCATTGTCATTTTGTAGTCAAAAATTATAAAATAGAAAAAACCACACAACACATGCAATAGACGATATGGGTGGACAAAAAAGAAAAGTTGAGTCAGATAATATTGATAAGCTGCAACGCCACCCTAAGATGGTCACGATTTTACAATGAGCAAGATGGATGCCATTTTTGTAGAATTTTGATGGATATTTAGGACTAGAATAGCAGTTTGCATGCACCCTCCAAAGTAATAGAGCAAAAATCATTGGCATGCAAATTGAGGTAACCCCTATGATCCTTAGTGAAATTTATGAACTTCCTTGTGAAGGAGTAGAGTTGGTAAAAGTATTTTAGGCTACTTTACCAAAACTAGTAAATACATTTAAGGAAGACAGGGACCCATAACCTCAAATGCATGTTAGCAATCATATTTGTAAAGGTTTAAAGAGACCAAGCTTGAAGAAGCCATGGGATGAGGTCACTATCTAGGTAGTTTGATATTTGATCTATGAAGGTCAACTTGTTGTATTATCAGGGAATCACATTAAGCTGCTAACTCACCTAAGATATGGTGTTAATAAACCTAATATTAGGATAAATCTACCCTTATACTTACACCATGCTCTCCATGAAATGCCCAAATGATTTTGAGAGGGATAGGGATTTTTCAAGCATCATGGCCTGATAAATTTTTTATGTAAACATCACTTTAAAGGAAACCCTCGATCATTTAAAAAATTTCTTGAGCCCTAGGTAGAGGACTCTATTTATAAGAATTATCAAAAGAAGAAATAAGAAGGGTCTAGTAGTGCAACAAAGACCCATGTTAGAAAATCTGGAAATAGGGCAACCACTAGATATAGGGATAAACAACCCAAAATTGTAAAAGAACCTTCCTTAACTAGTAGACCTGCATCTAATGAAACAAGACCAAAGTGGGGAAAAAAAGAAAAATTAAAATATGCCCTATAGAACAGAGGACTGGAAGATTTATTATTAGGGTTGGGGATACAAAGGTGTTTTCTTAGGTAGATATCCTTGTCCAACAAAAACCCTCTATGTTGGATATAACAAAGGAATGCTCTGCTCAGGAATAATTATCTTCCATAGATAAAGACCCTACTTAGAAAAATTCTTCTTCCATAGAGGAGGAATACCATTCAAATAGGCAGAACCAGGTCTACCACTAAAAGGAAAGCTGATGCAACTCTAGACAAAACTAACACACATAAAAAGGAAATAAAACAACCTAGGAGGTAGACAAAATCAACTAAACAAGTGGTCAGGTCAGTTGAAGCCATCTCTAATGAACATTAGGAAGAAGCAACAAAAGAGTAGCATGAGCAACAAAATTCACTTTATCTTAGGAGAATTTTAAGACAAAGGTAAAATATAGATACTTAGGTAAAATAGTCAATACTTCTTGAGTCCCAAAAATGAAGAGAAAATTGATCCTTACAGATGATGAGGATGAGCAAGATTTTGAAATTTTTGTATAAATAGGGGATCAAGGACAAGCATATTCTCCACCTAAGATGACCATTCCTACTTAATATTTAGAATTAGATACCCCAGTTAAATAGGAAAATGATGCAAAATTAGAACCTAAGGACCATGTGAAAGTTTCCAGGGTTATTATAAAAACACAACAAAAGTGGTTAAAGGAGGCAGAAGAGAAAATCAAAGAAAAATATAGGTATATTTACCAAATTATACAAGAATTATATAAATTGAAGTGATAGAATAGAAGAAAAAGGAAGTGCACCCCCTGAACCTATTCCTGGTGAGGAAGCAACACAAATTTTGCTCAAAATTGCTAATCAATTCCAAAAGTTAATGAACAAGAAATAACTCCACCTCACTTTGGCATGAATGAAATTACTACCATAGAATAGGAACTAGTTCCTCCTACACCTATTGTGAATATTGCTCCTGTAGAGGAAAGAGGGCCAAAAATTAAAGTGTTTGTTTTGTGGGTAGGAAAGGAGCCCATGGAAATAGAGGAGAGCTCTAGATGAGAAAAAGATGCTTCAAAGCAAGAACAACAATAGACGACACAAGAACAAACATCATTATAAGAGCCAGCTCTAGAAAACCCAATACAAGAGGAAGCTACATAACTACAAGAATAGAAATAAGCTCTAAAACAAGGCACATGCAGGAGATCACTAAAGCAAGAGGTCTCAACATATAGAGTTCCAAAATTGCATATTGAGGCATATCAATATGAAGCAATAGTGGAAGAGAAAATTAAGTAGGTGATTGAAGAAACTATGAATATAAATTAGGTTGTAGGGGTGGATGATTTACCATAGATGCCAATTCCTCAGTGAGTTGTACCTCAAAAAGTTATGATTTTATTAGTAAATAATGATGCAGTAGTATCAAGGTGGATGGATCATTATCATTCTTTGGAAGAGCATATTACAACATTGCATCTTTTGGAAGAATAAATTAGAAGACAAAATGAAGAGATAACAGTTCTGAAAACCAAAGGGACTTATACCACATAACAAAATAGGTAGTGCAATACAAGGGACTTGCCAAAATTTATAGCTTGTTCTTGAAAGAGAAATACTATAGGTGGCAAGTAATGAGGATTTTCTCTAAACTCCCTAATGAACTATCTTCTCATCAAATATTTATTGATACATTTTTACAAAGTTCAAAAGGGAAAAAAAACTTGTTATGTGAATTTTATTTGCACAAGTTTGTGGTAGTCAAGGATGTTATTCTTACCACATATCTATACCAAATATGTGCAACTTAAATCTTTCATTTCTACTCTAAACAATAAGATATCATGGCAACACAAATTGCGATAATATAAGGCAACATAAAAAGGGCTTGGAATTTTGCTTAGGCATGACCAAAATAATCCAAAAGCACTACCTTACACACACTTTTCTATGATGGGAAATCTAAATATCAGGGCAACCTATCTTGAAAATATTAGAGAAAGTGATAAATTTGATAATGCAAGGTTGGCATACAAACACAAATGGGATGAATTATCAATTTCTTTGAGAAAAAAGGAGCCCATCTTACCAACTAATTTGATGTGATCTCGTAGAAGGGTAGTGGCACTGGTGGAAGTGATATTAACAATAAAAACATGAGTGAATAGGTCTCCTCTTTTGACCACCCACCATAATTATATCTTCTCCTTACTATTTTGACTCTGATACACAACCAGATCAATAGTTTTAGACATAGTTGGAAGAAATAAAGAGGAATAGAGGTTATCACTCACCAAATCACAAGTTTTGGGCTAGTCTGCAAAGAGAATTGGACCTGAATGCTATTATGGCCAACCAGAATGCATGAGGGCATGCATTAGGATAAGTAGGAGGGAGTGATGAGACAATAAAATATCTCATTATTTCAATGATATGTCACCTAAATCTGCCCATTTTGCCTAAATACTATAGTTTAATGCCAAGTATTTTGATTTTTGTTTATGTTAATGTTGATGTTAATGTGGTGAAATTATATTGCTATTTAGATAATATTTATGCATTTATGTGGTTATTTTGTAGGATTTCAACATTAATTAGGCATAAAATCAAGTATGGTAGAAAGTATCATAAATGGAAGTCTTGGTTATAGTGTTGAAAATTTGACTTGACTAAATATTTGAAAATGTTTCTCGCCCTTATTTTATGTTTTTAAGACATTATGGAGTCAAAATTTTCAAACTAAATAAATTTTGGAAATTGCAGGCCTGCTATAGTAGAATCTACAGGTTTTGCTTAGGAACATCCAGACAACAAGCTATAGTTTGTTGAAAAATAGGTGTAGCACTCCAAATCAAGGGTCCAAATGCATTTTAAATGCATGAGGGATAAGGGAGAAGCATATACACATGTCAGAGATCAACCAAATAATCAACAACCATAGAATTTGCATGAATTGAATAGTCAACCTCATGTTTCAGAGCATTTGCAAAATTTCTTGCATTGAAAATAGAATTAGTTTTTAACCAATTTCATAATGAATATGGTGAGCTAGAGGGATAATATTTTACATGGGACTTCTCTAAGACTATTCCAAGGCATTCCACAATAATTGGAGGTGCAAATACGAGGAAATATATCTAAACTAACTTTCTATCCTAATTTTATAAAAGTCTAGTTTGATTGATTATGCAATTAAGAGGACAACAAATTATTTTCTTTTGTACCCTCATTTGTAGATAATCAAGTTGAGGATTTAATTATAAATACTCCTTGTTTGTCCCATTTGAAAATTTAGTAGAAAAGTAGAAATTGACAAATTAAAAAGCAACCATTATACGAGTTTGAAGCAGTCAATAAAGATTGCATTAATTTTAGACTTAGTTCAATTTTTTGCATGAAGTTTTGAATTCGTGAGTTAGTTAGCATATTTTAAAACATTCAACTTCTACTAGACCTTAGAGCAAGGGCCAACTCTTAGGATATGTGGAAGGATCTTAGATGTAAGTTATAGGTTTTTTTGCTATTTTTTGCAATTAATTTTGGTAGCATTAAATCCCCTGTTTTCCCTTGTTTTTTCATTTTTTCAAGCATGTGTTTTATTTTGTCACAGCTAGATGGTTTCAATTTATTCTTGTATTTTTCATTTCTGTCACAACACTTAAATTTTAGCATTTAATTTTTGTTTTTCTTGCTTTTAATTCTCTTTCAACATTTTCAATTTAGCAGTTTTAGTATTTAGTTTTCATTTTTTGCACTTTCAATTTAAGCAATGTAGTATAGCATATTTCACTTTTAATATGTTCAATTTTTGCAAATTAGTTAGCTTTTATTTTCATGCAAGGTGTGCAATTTAGTGTAGTTTTGCAAAGGCATTGTGATTCTCTACTTTTATTAGGTAGCCTAGTGCCTTGATTCCTAAGCCACAATTCCAATGACCTCTATTGCATACAACCTTAGGACACTGCCTTAGTTTTGATAAATGAATTAAAGTGAGAATTAATGACACTCATAAAAAATGACTAAGTAGGTAATCAAAGGGGTTGTGTGCCTGGCACCCAAGATTTTGATAGCCTATTATCATCTTTGGGATCATACACCTACAAATAGACTACTTTGATACCATTGATCCAAAATGTTCAAGGACAATGGTTTCTTTGTTGTGTAAAGACAAAAGCATGAAAGAGAAAATATTACAAAATAAGAAGAAATATTTTATTAATCTAAAAATGGGATTACAAAGGAGGTAACTCAATGGAGATAAGTTTACAATCTACCAAACCCTTTGAGAGGATATGTCTACTAAAACCCCAAAGGCAACTATGTAAGACCACCATGCAACCATGTCATTTTTTGAACCTCAATGCCACTACCTTCTTAAATGAATTACAAGGTAGTTATTATGGTTTAACTTTTGAGATGACAATTATGATGATGATTTGACTTCCATGATGCAGGACGTTGGGTGCAACAAGTCTATTACTACTACTAGGCATTATGTGGTCCATACCCATTTCGTAATCCACACTCCATGGTCCATATCCATTTTGTAATATACACTCCATGGTCTATATTCATTCCATAATATGCACTCCATGGTCTACACTTGTTCTGTAATTTGCATTTTATGGTTTATACCTATTCCATATTTCACACTTTATGGTCCATGTGGTCTAATTTTATCTGTTAGAGTTTGAGTCTATTCATCAAATATTCATAGTATGTCCATTAGAGATCAATAGTCCCAATTATCAAATACCCAAAGTATATTTGTTATAATTCATAGTCCATTTGGATCAAAATAACACAGTTTCAAACTTGGGCATGATTTTAAGATTTAATTTTAACAATTTTATTATTTCTTTAAAGCCATAAATTCCAATAAATAATAAGGCCAATTATTTGTAGAATATATAATGCTTTAGCTTTGATATAATTAATCCAATATTTCATCAACTCTTTCAATGTTGATAGAGCTACCCAATATATTTTCATATTTTTAAAAAAGTAACCCCATATGGTGTGAGCAAAGGGGAAATGAAGAACTAATCGTCTGTTGTTTCTAAATCATTCTTATAGAAAGAAAATATGAAAGGTCCATGATATACTCTTCTTTATAAAATTTTCCCTATAAGAATCTTACTTTGAATTGCTAATCAAAGGAATGTTGAGGCCTTATGGAGAGCCTCTAATGACCAAACATTCTTCTAAGAAAAATCTATGGGAGTAGGAAATTTTGATTGCTCTCAATCTTGATATCCCAACTTGACCGAGTATCCACCATATTTTGATAGCTTCTAAACCAACTCATCCTTTCATGTAAAATCCGTGATCTAGAGTTATTAACCTTTACAAGCTAGGCAAGTTTGACCCAATGGCTTCCATTTTCAGTTAAAGATAAGATAATAAGGTTTCAACCAAGCATAAGACTAAAAATTTACATAATTCCCTCATTGATTGACCATATAATATGTTTTATTATAAATTAAAAACTATTTGATATGAATTTCCATGTTGATGATCCTTTAGGTAGGGTTCTTTTCCTAAATTTCATTGTATCAAGAGAACCTATATATTTTTGAAGTGCTTTTTTTTCCAATTCTTTCCTTATGAATAATCTCCACCCAATATTTTCCCCTAAGGCCAAACTCATAAGTTTATAATTCTACAGGCCTACTCCTCCAAATACTATTTCCTTGCAAATCCTATCCTAGTTACAAAGAGAAAACCTAAAATTTTCCTTACATTTTTCCTAAATAAAGTCTCTTTGAATTTTATCAATTTATGATGCTATACCTACTAGCAATCTTGAAAGTGGCATAGTATAAATTTTGATGGATTGGAATGTAGTCTTTATGAGTTGTAGCCTTCCACCATGGTTAAGAACTTACCTTTCCAACCTGCTAAACAAGCTTTCATTTTATCCAAAAGGGAGACCCAAAGCTTCTTTTTATTTCTATTATGAGATAAAGGAATACCCAAGTAGGTTGAAGGAAAATTTTCAATTTTAATCCCTAAAATATCCACAATAATTCATTGTAAATCTAAGGTAGTGTTCATAAAAAAAATCTTGAATTTTGTATTATTAACAAACTGATTAGTAGCCTTCTTATAACATGATAATATTAATTTAAACTTCATGTCCTCACTAACTAAGGGGTAAAATATGAAGAGATCAATTATGCTAATCTACATTTTACAAAGGAATCTAAAAATATCTTCATTGAAAGCTTTTCTTAAGAAAATAATAAAAGAAAAACTACTGAAACTCAAGAAATTAGTACAAATAAAAATATAATCATAATAGAAATTAATATAGGTTGAAGACTATGATTTTTGCAGGATTTCATTTATGGGTTGAAGACTAGGGTTTTTGTAGGATTTCAGAGTGAACAACATTTACAGGTTGAAGACTAGGATTTTGCAAGGAGGAAGTTGCAGTTTAAATTATTGGATAAGGGTTTTATAGTGAACAATAGGAGGAAGTTGCAGATTAAAATTCTCAGGATGAAATGGAAGGTTTTTGGTAGGATTTCATTTACGGGTTGAAGACTAGGGTTTCTATAGGATTTCAGAGTGAACAACATTTACAGGCTGAAGACTAGGGTTTTGCAAGGTTTTATAGTGAACAATAGGAGGAAGTTGCAGGCTGAAGAATAGGGCTTTTGCAGGATTTCATTTTTGGGTTGAAGACTAGGGTTTTTGCAGGATTTCATTTACGGGTTGAAGACTAAGGTTTTTGCAGGAGGAAGTTATAGGCTGAAGACTAGGGTTTTTGTAGGATTTCATTTACAGGTTGAAGACTAGGGTTTCTGCAAGATTTCATAGCGAACATGAAAATTATAAACACTTTCAATATACTTTGTTGAACATATAAAACTTGAGGGTTTTGAACATGAGTGCGGGTGGGAAGGTGAGTGTGCAGGGTGGTCGGGTGTCTGAGAGCAAGGTGGAGGGTGGCCTACAGAATCTGATTTGTGATGGTACCGATCAGGGTGGCAGTCTCGATGGTGGTCTCATTGGTGGTCTTAGTGTTGGTTCACAAGTAGATGGGGTGCTTGGGAAGGTTGGCAGTCAAGATGATGATTTTGGTGGCAGTTACGAGGGTGATTTGCAAGCGGGTGGTGAGCTTGGGAAAGATGGTAGTCAATCAGAGCAAGTGGTCCTTGGGGGCCCTCCCATGGGATTTCTGGAGCTACGAAGTTAGTGGGTCTGGTAGTGTCCTATGGTGAACCCATGAAGGGGTCCCCAAGAAGTGGTCATCCATTTGACCTAGGTGAGTCTTCTTTCGCTACGATTATTGCTAGGAGTTTATTTTCTCGGGCCTCAAAACCTCTTTTCGACCTTTCTCCGATCAACAACAAACTTGTCATTCCGGATGAGTTGGTGGATGCTACCATGGTTGAAGGCTCATGGAACCTGGTTGGGAAGTTTTAGGGAACCTGACCAGACCTCGATTCCATTCGATGGTGGGCTCTATTTAAATGGAAACCCTTGGGCTCCCTTGATATTGTGGCTCTGTCCAATGCTTTCTTCCTTATCAAGTTGAGCTATGAGGAGGACTCAAAATGGATTCTTGGGGAGGCCCATGGTTTTTTGGCAAACGAGGGATTTTTTATGGAAATGGGGTCCGAACTTCAACCCCAGGACTCAAAATATTAATCTGGCACCCCTTTGGGTTTGCCTACCTAATTTACCATTTCATTTATGGCACGAAGATATCCTAAGGGGTATAGCCAAAGCCATTGGGGAACTGGTTCTTATTGACTCAACCACTAGAGCCAAGTCTAGGATGATATTTTCTAGGATGTGCATAATGGCAGACCCGAAGGCTGAGCTACTAGACCACATTGAACTTATCTCCAAGCAGGGTCCTTGGCTGCAGTAGATAGTCTATGAGAATCGACCCATTAGGTGTTCTTCATGTCAGATATTTGGGCATGTGATGGGGTCTTGCCCTCGTAAAGCTTCTGGTAGTGGAGCTCCACAGAAGAATGGGCCAAAAAAGCTAGTTGGAAAGACCCAGGAACAAATGGTTCCTTCTGGAATAGGACAATCTGAGTCGAGCCTAAATGAGCTAGAAATGGGAGATAATATTGTGGATCAAATCATCCCAGTTAATGTGTCTAAGTCCAGTGAGGTGGTGGTCCAGGCCCTAGAGGGTAGCCCTATCAAGTTGATGGCCCTAGAAATCGAGACTTGTATTCCATCAAAACTTATTCACAATTCCTACCAATGTTTGGCTTCTCAAGATCCAGTTTTGGAGGAACTTAGTTCTCCCTAGAAGGCTACTAAACTTGCGGTCTAGGAGGAACTTAGTTCTCCTTGGAAGGCTTCTGAACTTGTGGTCTAGGAACTAGAGTCTCCAACTCTGCTTGACTTGAAAAAATCCTTGTGTATGGGAGCAGGATCTTCAGGAACTTCAAAGTCCAAGCCAAAAACTAGAAGTTCAAAAAAATTCAAATGGATGTGGGGACTAGTCGAAAGCCTGGTAAACCCTCAAACAAGATGGTAAGGTTCAAAGGAGTAGAATCAGATATCATTGATGGAATTCAAACTCAACTTAAATTTGAGAAAGAGAAGGAGAATAAAAATAAATAACTCAAGCTGGAATCATTTTGTGGACCCCCCAATCCTCGAATGGGGAAAAATATCCCAAACCATACAAATGAAGATGCTCTCTTGGAATATAAGAGGCCTAAATGGGCCTACAAAGAAGAGGATTTTGGCATCTATCAAGAAAAAAGTTCATCCGAACATTATATTTATCTAGGAAACCAAAATGGATAGGACCAATGCAAAAATTACCAAGGACATCATCTGGAAGGAAGCTGAGTTCATAGTAAATTCTGCTATTGGGGCTTTGGGAGGTCTTCTATGCCTTTGGGATCCCATGAAATTGGATGGTTCTGTACTTCTTATATCTGAAAGGGTGATAAATATTCTTTTTTGCTACAAAAATTCAAGATTTAAGTGGATCTCCTCTAACATTTATGCTCCTAACACTAGTCTGAATAGGGTGATTCTTTGGGATTCATTGAGCGCCATGAGGGGCTTGTTCAAGGATGAGGCTTGGGTTCTTGCAGGGGATTTTAATACCCCACTCTATCCCTCTGATAAGAAAGGGGGCTCTGATGTAAATTCTAGAAGCATGGAAGAGTTTGCTTCTTTCGTGAACAACCAGGAGTTGATGGACGTAGAGTTGAAAGGATCCAAATTTACCTGGACTAATAGGCGGGTGGGAAGCTAGAACATTCAAATCAGACTAGATAGAGTTCTGGTTTCAAAGGAAGGTCTCCCCTTTTTTGGTGATGCTCTCCTTTGCTCCTTGCCTAAAATCGGGTCTGATCACAACCCATTAGTCTTGGAAAAAGTTCAAAATCAAAATTTTTTCCCTAGGCCATTCATATTTGAGGTGATGTGGCTACAACACTCAGATCTGGAGGCCATAATTAAATCCTGGTGGCCATGGACTTTCTCCGGTCCTTTGATTTCCCAAGTGGCATCTAAGTTAAGATTTGTCAAGGCTAATCTTAAAACTTGGAATAAATTTATCTTTGGAGACATATTCCAAAGGAAAAAGGAGATATCCGAGCAATTAAAGGAGTTCAAAGTTGATGTAGCATCAAGGGAAGTAGAGGAAAGGGACCAAATCAGAGAAAAGGAATTGTTATCAAAATATCATAACTCGTTGGTCGAGGAGGAAATGCTATGGCAACAAAAATCTAGATCTCTCTGGCTCCGGGAAGGAGATAGAAACACAAAATTATTTCATGCCTCTACCTTGAGGTATAGAAGCAATAACAGGATTAGAGAAATTCATTGTGCCAATGGGATGGTATTCACAGATATTGAGGACATTAGGAATGAAGCAGTTAGGTATTTCAGAGATCTCTTGTGTGTCATTGAAGATAAGGACCCACTTGCGAAAGAGAGACTTCTCCAAAATATACCTACTTTGGTTTTGGTAGAAATAAACTCTACTTTGTGTGCCCCATTCAGTGATGAGGAAATTAGGGAGGCGATGTTCTCGATGGGGGGCCTCAAAGCTCCAGGCCCGAATGGATTCCCACCCATTTTTTTCTAGAGGTTTTGGCATATTTTGGGAGAAGATATTTGTAATGCCATGAAGGAAATCCAGGCATCAAATTTTATTCCACCTGACATCAACTCTACTTTCCTTGTCCTTATTCCTAAGATGAAAGGTGCTAAGGAATTCAAGGATTTCAGGCCCATCAGCCTCTGCAACATGCTACTAAAAATTCTCACAAAAACTTTAGCAAATAGATTGAAAGTCCACCTTCCAGGTATTATTGATTTACCCCAAAGTGGGTTTGTGGTCGAAAGACAAATTCTTGATGGCATCATTGAAATTCATGAACTGATACACTCTCTGGATAAGAGTGGTAGACCAGGTACCCTTCTGAAACTTGACATGGATAAGGCCTATGATCGGGTTTCTTAGGAATTTCTGTTAAAAGTTATGGAGAAATTTGGATTTAATCAAGAATGGTTGAGTTTGATTAAAGCCTACATTTCATCAGTGAAGTTTTCTATCATTGTTAATGGATCCCTAATAGGTTATTTTGGTAGTTGTAGGGGTCTCTGACAAGGGGATCCCTTATCTCCTTATTTATTCATCCTATTGGTAGAATCCCTGGGAAGAGCTATCAAAGTTGAACCTTCTATAGTAGGCATCAACCCTGCAAGTGATTCTGATCCAATTTCACACCATCAGTTTATGGATGATACATTGTTATCCTTCCTAGCTTTGATTCCACAAGCTCGAGCGATTAAAGCCATTCTTTCTGACTATGAGCAAGTTGTTGGGTAGAAGATTAGCTTCAGAAAAAGTAAGATTTATTTTTTCAACACACTAGTTAGAAGGTAGAGAAAAATCATTGAAATCCTAGGGTGTGCGATTGATTATATTTTATCTATTTACCATGGAATTTTTCTCTTCAAAGGTGACTTCAAAGCTTCTTTGTGGGAATCAATGGTGGAGAGAGTCCAAATGAAGCTAGCGGGGTGGAAAGGGGTACTCTTGAGCCAAGCTGGTAAGGCCCTTCTAGTTAAAACTACTTTACAAAGCATTCCTATTTATTTCCTTTCTCTGTTCAAGGTGTTAGGGATAGTTCTTAGAAAATTAGAGTAGATTCAACGCTCCTTTCTTTGGTCTAGATCTCAGGACAAAAAGAAGTTTTCCTTAGTAGCTTGGGATCAAGTTTGCAGTTGTAAGGATATGGGAGGACTTGGTCTGAGGAAAATGAGTTTAATGAACAGGGCCCTTATAGCTAAGCAAGGGTGGAAGTTGGCCCAAAATGCTAATACAAACTGGGTAAAAATTTTAAAATCCAAATACTTGGGGAATGAGGATTTTATTTTTTTTATCCCAACCCGTACCAAGGATCTGCATTCTGGAAAAGCGTGGTTAAAAGTCGAGCAGATGTTCTGAAGGGTGGTTGTTGGCTTCTAGGTAATGGTTAGAGGATCAATTTTTGGAGAGATAGGTGGGCAACAGATAGACCTTTAAACTCCATTCCTACCTTCTCTCAGGCTGAATTTATCACAACACAAGCTTTCGGATCAAGGGTCTATGATTACTTTGAGATGGTGAATGATAGAAAATATTGGAAACCTCTTTCCTTCCCCAATTGGTCTCAAGATGAGGAATCCACTTGTAAAGCCCTTTCAAAATTGCTAAAATACATTGTTATAGTCTCTGAAGATAAACAAGATAAGCTGGTTTGGGGAGCTAAAAATAATGGATGTTTCTTGATCAAATCGATGTATGCACTCCTTGATGATCATGAAGAGCCTTGGTTCCCAGCTAAGAAAATTTGGTGCAAAGGTCTCACACCCAAAGTGAATATATTTTTTTGGTTGGTTGTGTAGGGAAAGTGCTTAACATTGGATAATTTATAGAAGAGAGGTCTTAGTTTACCCAATAGATGTTATCTATGTGGGTTGGTAGAAGAATCTCTCAAGCATCTATTCTCCCTATGTTCCTATTCTAAAGAAATTTTTGGGATGTTGCTTCATCTAGTGGGAATGGATTGGGTTCCCCCTAAAGAGCTAAATGCCCATGTGGAGCAATGGAGCACTCCCTATTTGTCGCCTCAGATTCGATCATTCACATCCTTTGTCCTCCCTCATCTGTGGTGGTGGATATGGAAGGAAAGAAATTCTAGAGCTTTTAAGAACACTTCTCATCACCTAGAGTCAGTTTTCGTTAAGATTATCCTTGCCATGGTGGAGAATGTTGATCTCCTATCCTTGGATGTGAGGAATGTTGGTATGAAAGTTAGGATAGAAAATAATTTGGGTTTTAAATCTTCTCTTGCTTCGGTCCCGAGAATCCATCACCTAGTAAGAGCAGATATTGTTTGGGAACCACCCCCTCTTGGGTGGATAAAATTAAACTTTGATGGTGCATCTAAGGGTAATCCAGGCCGGGTTAGAGTAGGTGGTGTCATCAGGGATGTAGAGGGGTAAATTTTGTTGGCATTTGCTAAAAATATCGAAACCCAAACTAGCCATGCAGCTGAGGCTAGAGCTCTCTTTCAAGGAGTCTTGCAGTTAAAATATTTGGGCTTTAGAAAAGTCATAATCGAAGGTGACTCACTCAATATCATTAATATGGTTAGAGGGATGTAGACTCCAACTTGGACAATCTCAAACCTATTGGAGGAAGTGCATAAATTGGCCCAAACATTTGAAATTGTCCAGTACCAACATGTGTTTAGGGAGGGTAACAATTCGATCGATTTTTTGGCTAACCTGGGCACCTCTCAAAATGGCATCACAGTTTGGAATAAGGAGTTTTCGGAAGGCTTAATCCAACTAGCTAATGATGTCAGAAGAAGGTAATTTGCTTGTTGCTTATTTGGTGGCTAGAGTTCGGCTCTATTCAAGGGGGATTTCGTGGTACTTTTTAAATTTTAGGAACCATATTTTTTTAATTCAAACAAGAGGAGATCCTGGCCCTGATGGGGTGGGAAGAGTGGGAACCAAAGGATGAAGAGTTGGGGAAGGAAGTTGGACCCAACGGAACCAAGAACTAGGTTCCAGTTTTGGGTGGTTTGTTGGGAATGTTTTTTGTCCTATCCTTTTTGTTTTGTTAGTCTAGTTAGCTCGGCCAGGGCGTTTGCTCTCCCCTGCGTGGGATTGAGCTGCCTTAGGCTGTCTCAAAATTTTAGGAGTATGTATGGAACTGTTTTGGTAGCTTTGTTTGGGTTCGATCCTGTTGGATCTCTGGATCCTGGTTTCTCTTTTGGTGGCCTATGGGCCTCCCTTAATCTCTCGAAGTTGTGTGGATCCATTTTGTAAAAGGTTTGGGGTTCCTTTCAAAACCCCTTCTTCCACCATATATATATATTCGTAATATTAAATAGAAAATATATAATATTTATTGGTTAGTTAATAAAAAAGAATATCTTAATAAAGTATTTAAATAAGTCAATAGCCAAATAGGTAAAGAAATAAGATAAGGAAGCAATACTTGACATGATGATCAAAATAATTATTATCTTTCCATGCAATATATGAAATAGAGAAAAAATGAATGAATTTTAATATGTATAAGTATAAAAAAGCACATTTAGAAACACAAAACAAATAAAAATCCAAATGTTCAAGGAACATATTAAAAATATTACTAGGGCTACCTAGGCTTCTATAAAAATAAGAAAAATAAGAATTTTATTATGTAACTAGTATATGATGAAAATAATAACTTTTAGGAAGAAAAATTAAACTAAATTAATTGGGAAATTTAACATTGATAAGAATATGTGAGAATAAGAATTGTGATTATATTTAGAAATGGAAATGAATTTGGATAAAAAATAGTGCTTTCCTATTTTAGAGAATGATATTTTCAAATAAAAACTAGTTCATTTCTTATAGATGTATCTATGATGATTCTATGACATTGCAAGATGAATTGTAAAAATTAATGAGTGATAAAAATAATTTTTTATAGAATTTATCCATTATATATTTCTTTAATTAGACAGGAAATTCATAATCCATATATCTTGATGGGAACAATGAAGTTCTAAGAACTTATATCAACTATTTTGAATGAGACTAAAAAATAAAGATATATAAGAATGACATACATGTTAATGAATTGGCGATTTGATGTAATGGTTAGGCGTTACTTCATGCCAAAACATTGTAACTTTACGCAGATTTATAGATAGATGGATTTGCTGAAGGGAGGAAGGAATTTATTTGGTCAGTCTAAAATGGACCCCACATAGAGTTAAGAAGCTGCACCCCATGCAGGCTTCGAATTCTGTAGGTTGGGAAAGCCATGTTTAAATACCAAAATAACTTAACATAAAGAAGATTACCTATTTAACACACACACTCACACACACACTCACACACACTCACACACACTCACACACACTCACACACACTCACACACACACTCACTAATAGTATACATGCACACACACACACACACACTAATAGTATACATGCACACACACACACACACTAATAGTATACACGCGCACACACACACACACACTAATAGTATACATGCACACACATACACACACCACTCACTAATAGTATACATGCACACACACACTAATAGTATACACACACACACACATGCACACACACACTAATAGTATACATGCACACACACACACACACTAATAGTATACACACACACACACTAATAGTATACACGCACACGCGCACACGAACACACCACTCACTAATAGTATACATGCACACACACACACACTAATAGTGTATACACACACACACACTAATAGTATACACGCACACACGCACGTGCATGCGCACACACACATATTTTGTTCCATTTTATTGCTATATCATAGATACAAAACCTAGAATTTTGGTCCAACATTTTTTGTATACTAATAGTATACATCATACATCACACCCTAAAATACACACACGATATTTTGTTCCATTTTATTACTATGTCATAGATACAATACCTAGAATTTTGGTCCAACATTTTCTGTATACTAATAGTATATGTAGACACCAAAATCCAGCCACTTGTAAGTCATCTATACCTTCCTGCCAGCCACGTGTCAGTCATCCATCCTTCCCGCCATTATTTGGCCCAAATCCACACTTTCCCACCATTATTTGGCCCAATTTCACTTTTCCCGCCATTTTTCATCCCCAAATTTATTTAAATTAATATTTATATATATATTTTAATATTTTAATATATTTTAATATATATATATAAATAAAGTTTAAGTGATTTAATCTGAGCCGTCCATCCTTCATTTAATCTCATCCGTCCATCCATCTTAATCCGTTTCACAACCTAGATTTATTCTCTACCCTTGGATCCACTTTAATCTTAGCCACACGTTCAAAGTGTCGTTAAAACCCTAAAGTGTGCCCTAAGAGTAGATTATAAATTGAGTCACCTTGATGGCTCAAACCCTATCTATCTCTTCGGCTAAACCTACTTATCTTTCCTATCTAAGTCTGGAGTTGGCTATTGCTGTTAATCCTGAGTCTTCAGTCTTCTACGGCCCTAAGTCTGAACTAAACCCTTTCGTCGCATCCATCGCCGCCGCTTGGTCTCGCCGCGTTAACAGGAAAAGGTATAGATTCGTCTAAAGCAAGTAATCTTTCTTTATGTATTAATCTGTTGTTGAATTCTGCATTCGTGTTATTTTTATTTCATAAATCTAGGGTTTTAGACTGTTTCTGAGGGCTCACACAGTGGAGCCCTCTTATTAGTTTCTAACTCTTTGATAATTTTAATGTGTGCAGGATTCTAGTGGTAGATCTGATTTGTTGATAGCAGCTGCTTAAGCTGGAGTGGTCCGAGCCAAAGGATACAACGAAGCCCACTCATTCTGTTGAGGTTAAGGATACATTCTTCGGAGATGCCACCACATTGTGCCAGCTAGGGTTTCGGAGAACCCTAGCACAAATTGTAACTTTGTATCACGAAAAGGGTTACAGGCCCTGTTGTACTTAAAAGGAGTTTCTAAACTCCATTGATTAATAAAAATCATTCATTTTGTACAACTGTTCTGCATTCCTTTATTGTGATTTCTTTATCTTTTGTTTGGCGTTGTATCTTTAATCTACAAATGGCGATCACGGTGGGACCCCCTAGGGTTTCATGTTTTTAATACTTGCTTTACTGATCTATTCCTATTTTTGTTTTATTTTGCAGGTTCCAGAAATCATGAAATTCGTTGTTCCAGCGAACTAGGGTTTCTGAGGAGTTTGCAAAAAATGCAGCAGACGCAGAGCGGCGTCTGGAAGTCCGATCCGAAATGCAGAGGTGCGTTTCAGCCTGCGCAGACTCCCTTGGGCGTTTGAAGGCAGTTTTACAGAAAAAGCGTAGGCTTCCGAGTAAGTGCTGTACTTTTTACGTTTTTGGTTTTTTTGTCGTATTCTGTTTCTTTTTCAGATCATTGCTTTAAAATGAACAAAAACTAAGTAATCTGGAAAGAACAGTTATTTTTAGTTACATTTTTTTGCATTGCATTATTGGTTGTTGCTTGCATAAAAAAAAAATTTGCATACCTAGCTGCATATTAGAATAGCTACGAATTATCTGTTTTAGTTATCTAAGTAGGACTATTGATTGGATGTCAATAGTACTCCTGCCATTGGGTGATTCGAGGCAGAGAAGTGGACGAACCTTCCGGTTGCTCCTTTGATATCTGATATCATTGGTAGGCAGGGGGTTTTAAACGGTGTACTCCACTTCTTCAGAGGAAATGGCATATTTTCAGTGGCCTCTTGCTTAGATCATTAGAACTTTTGATTTATAGCTTTGTATGTATACATTAGACAACTAAAACACTTAAAATAAAATTCACTGCATTTCATATTGCATTTAAAACAGTAATATCTGGATTTCATCACTAGGTATTGCTTGAAGTTTAGTGACGGTGGAATTCATCTCCATCCATTAAACTTCTGCCTCAGACACCATAGGTCACCCCCGAGCAAACTTGCTGGATTTCATCACCAGTAAGAATCTCGTTGTCCTTTCCTAGCCATAGTTTTTACCTTTTTTTGTGAATAATTCAAGATTAGATCACATGCAAAACTCATAAACCGGACACTTAAAATTTACTACAGATTAAGATCAGAAAATAAGTAATTAACCGCAGGTAAGACACATTGGTTGAAACCTAGGTTGTGACTGTTTTCTGATAATTTCTTTAGTGTAAATTTATCATTCAAGTTTTGCATTCTTCTTTTCTGAATTTGTTTAGATTTATTGCGTTATGGTCTTAACAAGGAATCAATCTAAAGTGTTAAATCTAAATAATCAAATGAATAATTCACAGAACATCCCCACCACCAACATGACCACTTATCCTAGTGAATTTCAGGCAGGTTCGCTCGCAGTGTCTTTCACGTCCTTCTACCGTCTATCGCATGGCCATGCCCATGGAGGAAGACAATTCCTGTCATATTACCCACATTGATATGGCCCAAGTGCAAACTCACTTAAGAGATGGCACCGGTTATGTCCTTGAGCCAATCCAAGATTCCCCTATGCAAGATTCTATTTTTCAGCAGGATATTGCATCAACCATACCCGCTGGTTTCACTCATGTCTACACTAACCCTTTTTTTGAGGCTAATGTTGTATCTCGCTCAGCTCGGCTTCATCTCCAACATCTTCCCAGATGCTCAATTGTCCTCCTTTGGAGACAAATGTAGTGTCTTCCCGACCACTTTCTCCTCCATTTACCCGGGTGTACACCAATTCTCTCTATGAGGCTGGTGGAACCTCCTCTAGCCATGACCAATTTCAACCCTCTTCTTCCCAAACCATTTATGGTTTCACCCTACCTGGGGCACAGTCTACTGTTTCTTCCCAGGTATCGCCTACTTCAGCCACCTTCATTGCCCCTGCTACGCAGTCTCCTGTGACTACCATGGCAGCCTGCCCTCCACCTTCATCCAATCATCCCACCTCCCTTGGGTTAGAAATTAATAAGGTTAGGGAGTACCTCGACAAGTTGCTTCAGCAACAACAGCAACAAAATGCCCAACCACCTGTCGTAGTAAATCCTACACCCCAACCAATTTCTACCCAGCCAGCTTTTCTTAGCTCAGGCCCCACCTGGGTACCCCAATCTTCGGTGGTGTCCATTCCTACCCCACCTTTCTCCCAACCCAGTCCAGTTCATCATTCACCCCAATCACCTTCTTTTCGGTATCATCCATACCAACAACCTGTCCATTCCACACCGCCTAATCCAGGCAATTTCATCCCATCTCATCATTTTTCCACTCCTCCATTGCATCATCATAATCATCAAACGAATCAAAATTTTCATGAAGATTCTCGACTCCATGCTATGCAACAACAGATTGACAACCTTATGCTCAACATGCCTGGCTCATCTAGTCGAAACCTACGCTAAGGTCGTTGATCAATCAACCAATTCATCCTTCGGTACCTTCACCGCCATATCCGATTGATTTCACATTACCGAAGTTTGACAAATTTTGAGGAACTGAGGATCCTCATGAACATGTGAGCTCATTCATGCATGCCTGCTTTAGAATCCAAAATAATGACGCTCTTATGCTCAGAACTTTTCCTCAGACATTAGGAGGAGATGTTGTACAATGGTACAATCATTTACCTCACCATAGCATTTATGCTTACGAGCAATTGATTAATCTATTTTTAGAACGATTCTCCCTAAATGTACAAAGGAAAGTCTCATTGTCCGACTTATACAAGCTCAAGCAACATGACGATGAGACTGTTTATGACTTTGGAAACCGTTGGAGGGCTATCATTAATAAATTGCCATTCTCCCTACCAATGGAGGAGTTAACCAAAATGTTCACCCGGAGTTGTCTAAAACCTATCTCTTGGTTACTCCAATTACAACAATACAGGACTTTTGAAGAGGCTTTGGCCCAAGCAAGTATCATAGAAGACATTAAAGTCCAAGAGGGTGTTTTAAAACCCCGTAGAAAAGAATGGCAACAAAAGGGCCAACAACGAAATAATAATTATGGCCAAAACAAACAAGCACAGGCTAGTACAGCCTCAAATGTTAACCAAGTTAATCAAGTGGTGGCGAGCCAGCCCGTAATGGCTCAACAACAACAAGTAATGCAAAGTCAACCGCAACCAATTGCTTATCATGCGGTACCCGCCCCTCCTCAACCAGCTCACAATACTGGGCCAACCATGGAAACTCGACCTTGGCAAAAAAATCGTCCCAAGCGACAGTTCACACCTTTAGATGAACCATATGCGGTCATATTCAACAAGTTATATAGCACAAATCAGTTAACTTTACCTGAGTTTAAACCTTTAGAACCATCTAGAAGGGGGAAGTATTACAAGGAGTACCTATTTTGTCCTTATCATAGGCAAAATGGGCACGATATCAATAATTGTACAACTTTCAAACATGTGATCCAAGATCTTATTGAGATTGGAGCCATTAAATTGGATAGCCCCTTAGCCCAACAAAATCAAAATCTTGGTGTATTTCAAACACCCCTTCCACATCGGGAGGAAGCTCCAACAACTTCAGGGGGAGTAACTCAGGTAACTCCTCCTAATCAAGTCAACCATGTACAACAATACCAAGGTTTTGTGGGTACTATTAACGTAGTAACCCGGGGTCAAAGGGCGAACCAACCAAATCAGGCTGAACCACAACCACCTGTACAAACTCCCAATCCACCTCAGGTAACAGTGACCCAACGACGTGCTAGTACTTCTCAACAACCGCTAAATCATTCTACTCAACGCCAACGACCCATCATGTCATTGAGTAGCCGATTAACTACCAGCTTAAAAATGGCTTCGCCAAGTTATCGATCTATGACCTCATTCAACAATCTCCCCCGCATAGAGAGGCATTAATGGAAATATTAAAGTCAATCGAGCTTCAAACTCAAGATACTAATGCCTTCAACAACTTTGTGGGGAGTATTCAAACATGCATGGAGCCCTCCATCACTTTCTATGATTTTGAAATCAAACCTTTGTCAACAAAAAGTATAGATCCTCCACTGCATATCATGGCCAAGATCGATCACAAGCCATTCAAGAGAGTCTTAATTGACACCGGTTCCTCAATCAATATCATTACAACATCGGCGTTGAGTCATCTAGAGCTGTCGCCATCCCTTATCACCAAGTCGACTTTTACTCTTAAAGCATTCAATGATGCTTTATCTTCCACGGTTGGCACGGTTATCTTGCCCATTGAGGTAGGGGCCCGAACTTTGCATACCTTGTTTCACATCTTGGAAGGGTCCATGGCATACAATGTATTGCTTGGACGGCCTTGGCTTAGGGAGATGAGATGTGTCCCTTCTATACTCGCATCAATGTCTCGAAGTATGTATATGAGGGACAGGTTCATTGTGTACCTGCCGACATTGAACCCTTCAAACATTGCAACTATGTCTCAAATCCTTATGAGATTGTGTTGCCATCCACTCATCTTTTCTTGACCCCATCTACTTCTTCTATACCATCTTCTTCTAAAGCTCCCATTCCCGAGGAGCTACCCATCATATCGCAACCATCTTCCTCTTCCGCTATTCCATCTCATTCACCACTTTCTTCATCTCCTAATCTTCCTTCTTCTTCATCGGTGACCACATGCACATGTGGCCATGACCAATCATCTCTTTCCACGTCATTACCCCCTTCTTCTACACCTTCTTCAACATCACCTATTATTCCTCCATCTTCCCAACCATCACCACTGATGTTTCACAAGTCAGTGAAGCATCAACCCAACCAAATCCTTCCAATTCTTCTATCCCACATTCTTCTATTCCATCATCTAGTCCATCTCCCTCCCAAGTCAAAGTCCATCTCACCGATGCGGTATTGGTGAGTATGCCATCCAAGATGTCCACATCACACCGTTCAATGTGCAAACAGTTAAAGATTTTGGTCGTCCACATGACCAACATTTATCCATTGGATCGGTTTATAACATGGGTTCTATGCCAAATTCCATTAATTTTGTATATGGGGGAATAGAGTCATCTTCTAGTCCTACCACCATACTAGAACCCAAGCATCCAGTCCTTGCCAATATCGAAAGGATGGAGGGTTTTCCCTCTCGCTATTTCCACGGACATAATTGGCAGCAATTTGGCCTAGGTCGATACGAGCAAGGGGTAACTGAACGCATCGATATGCCATACCAGAGACCCACTGAGCGTTTTGGTCTGGGCTACCAACCACTTCCATCCCTTTCTTCTTTTGAACAAGCTTTTCAAAGCATTAATATTAATTCAGAAGAAATCCTCCACCCCGACGAATCCGAAGATGAAGCCTATGAAGAATTTGACGTCATGTCAAATGGTGATGAATCTGAAGAAGAGTCGGCGCCAATTGTTCCCCTCACTGAACAAGACGAGTTTTATCTCCAATTGTTCCCTCTCCAAGAGGCCATCTTTCGCTTGCTTCTTCCACAAGAACGAGGTGAACCACCCCCTCCGCCACATCCATAAGCCATAATCCAAACCTGTATTATATGTATATACTAAAATAGTGGTTTTCACCACTACAAAAAAAAAAAAAAAAAAAAAAAACTATGTTGTTTTGCATTTCAGGTCTTCCGAGGTCTTCACCGGTATTCCCTTCCATTCCGCCCATCCTTTCTTTCATAAGTCGACAATGAATTTTGAAGACTTATTCACCCCTCCATAATCCATATGATCCGGATAAGCCAATCCCGATCAACCCAAACCTGATTGACATGGATCGGATTTCATCTCCTCCATCTATTTCAGAGTTCATCCTTTTCGAGGAATTGTTAAGGGCTTCCGCAAACTACATTCCTCCTTCACCTCCACATTCCCGATATGCTTATGTGGAAAATTTGTGCTTAGCAGTGGGTTTTTGCCACTATGAAACTTCGTCATTATATGCTTAGCCATACAACATATGTCATAGCTAGAGAAAACCCTCTTATATGATGTCTCGCACTTATAATAACACTCGTCGCTAAATGGATAATGTTGCTTACCGAATTCGATCTTGAATTCATTAGCCAAAAAGTAAAGGTCAAGTTATAGCCGATCAACTTGGGAAGCTCCACTACCTAGTGATCATCCTTTGATTATTGAGCTCCAGATGATTCGGTATTTGCTATCATCGAACAAGAAGAGGACATCATTCGGAGGAAGATGTTGACATCACGCTATTCTTTGATGGCTCTAAGTGCACGAAAGGTCAGGGCACCGGAGTTGTGTTTCATACACCTCAAGGGATTCCCATCCCTTTATCATTCAAACTAGACTTCCAATGCACCAATAATACAGCAGAGTATGAAGCCTTAATTTTAGGTCTTCAATCAGCCATAGCTATGAGCATTAAGCGTATTCGGATATTTGGGGATTCTCAACTCGTGGTTAAACAAATTACAGGAGAATACCAAGCCAAAGAACCTACCATTAAGCTTTATCATGATGTAGCAATGAAGTTGCTCTCTAAGTTTGATTGGTATGAGATCACTAGTTTGCCTCGTTCGACTAATAGATTTGCGGATGCCATGGCCTCTCTTGGATCATTGATTCCAAAGGACTCCCTTGGAGAGGTACAACCCCTAATCATTTCCACAATCTCTAAGTCTGCAATTGTCCGTGCTGAGTCTAAGGATGAAAAAGATGTTTGCTTTATCCATTCGGATCCATATGAGCCTTGGTCTAGTGAGATAGTAGCCTTCCTCAAGTTTGGAACACTCCCATCTGATTTGTCTCGAACTGCCCGCCGTTGTTTTAAGCAAAAGGCAGCTCGTTTTGTTCTTTTGGGGGATGTGTTGTATAAACGTGGATATGATGGAGTACTCCTCCGCTGTCTAGAAGCAGGTGAAACACATAGAGCTATTGTTGAAGCCCATGATGGTACTTGTGGTGGTCATTTTAGTGGAATGGCCATTGCGAAGCGTATTTTACGTATGGGGTATTATTGGCCCACTATGGAACAAGATTGTTGCAAATATGTTAAACAATGTAAAAAGTGTCAAGAACACGCTAATTTAACCCATATACCATCACAAGTTTTACAGCCCATCCAAAGCCTTTGGCCCTTCTCACAATGGGGTCTCGATTTAATTGGCAAGATTTCACCTGCCTCTTCAGGACAGCATACTTTCATCATTACAGCCACTGAATACTTCACAAAGTGGGTTGAAGCTATTCCTCTAACCAGTACGACAGGTCCTAGAATTGTGGAGTTTATACTTCACCATATCATTTGTCGTTTTGGTATTCCCTCTAAAATCATTTCTGATAACGGCAAGTCTTTTAAGAATAAGGATGTTCGAGCTCTTTGCGAAAAGTATAATATCCAACATAGTTTCTCAACTCCTTACTACCCACAAGCCAATGGACAAGTGGAAGCTTCCAATAAGACCATAATTGCTATTCTTAAGAAACTTGTTAAAGAAAATCATAAAGATTGGCATACACAAATCCCCTTGGCATTATGGGCTTACAGTAACAAGCATCGGAACTCCCATTGGGGCAACGCCATTTTCTTTGGTCTATGGAGCTGAAGCAATCATGCCTTTTGAGCTCGAGATCCCTTCCTTGCGAATTTCTTTGCAGGAATTTATTGATGATGATATCGCTAGACAAGCACGTCTTGATCAACTCACACTCATAGATGAAAAACGAATCAATGCTTTAGAGCATTTGCGAGTTTATCAAGACCGATTGAAACGTGCTTACAATGCCAAAGTTCATCTAAGAGAATTTCAAGTAGGGGATCTTGTCCTTAAAGAGAATCAACAAAACACCAATGCATTGCCGCATCTTCGAGATAAATTCGCGGCTAATTGGTTAGGTCCATATATGGTCACCGAAAGAGTGGGCAATGGAACTTATAGACTTGCCAGTTTAGAGGGAGAGGAAGAACCCGAACCACTTAATGTTATACACTTGAGGGCATTCTACGCATAGTTTGAATTTTATATGTACATATATACATGGCTTGTACAAAAAAAAAAAAAAAAAAAAACAAATAAAATAAAAAGAATTTGCATTTCATTGTTAGTTGCATACATCTCATTCAAAAACATTGCATTTCATGTGCATACATCTCATTGAAAACCATAACATTTCATTTTCAGCCATAGTTGCATATCATGTTAGAGACCATTCTATCTTTTGGATATAAAATTTGGTCAAGCAAAAGTCATGTTGCCTTAATCAGGGGCACCTTCATAAAATCCATCAAACCGAATTGTCATTCGTACACCCATTTTCCATTTGCACATATTTACATTGCCAAAATGTTTTCAGTCACTCAGCCATTCCTAGTGTTTTAAGCAAACTTCGAAATGCATGTCAAAG
Organism: Wollemia nobilis; assembly: GCA_028583015.1. Lineage (NCBI taxonomy): Eukaryota > Viridiplantae > Streptophyta > Pinopsida > Araucariales > Araucariaceae > Wollemia > Wollemia nobilis. The sequence continues at coordinate 3,275,352 of JAQPPZ010017170.1, read as the reverse complement.
TTCTCTAGGGCCATATCACAAATTACACTAAATAAAATCTTGAGTATTGGGAAATGATTTCAAAAGCGGTCTTGAACCTATCACATTTTCACATCTTAAAAACATCTTGTGTCAAAGAGAGATAACACCATCCTTGGGTTGTGCCTTGAAGTGAAAAGGGTAATCCTCGTTTGTCCTATCATGCAAACATAGTCCATAAAACAGTGGTTCTTACCACTATCACAAGCAATCACAAAATATAAATATAAACAGAGTAGTAAGGATAGGGTAAAATTCTCATCATACTTCGGTTGAGAATCCGATTCCCCAAAGCTCTAAGGAAATGAACATTTTTCACACACCACAGATCCCAAATAAGTTGTAAGGATCGTACTACTTGTCCAATCAGACGGATAGGTAGTCATCCCCAAGGCTTACAAAGGTCAAAAACAACATGGACTATGGAGTTAACCTTCACCGGGGCTATAGACGCTTGACTCGGCAAGTGGAGTATACTCATTGCGTGGCGACATGTCTCTCCTCAAAAAGAGACCTCCGAATGCTCATACGGACAAACTAGCTTCGGGGTCTTCTCCATAACAGGGTTACCTAATTTATGCAAGATGAGGTTAATGAACACACTTGCACACACACAGGTTTTTGATTGCCTAGAGTCACTACCATGCTTCCGATTTGGTTAATGAACTCGCATGCACACACATTTGGTCCTAGTTGAATTAGGCAGTGTTAGTAAGTTTGTTTGATACCACTAGCATGTTTGAGTCTTTGTAAAACAGTCTTCCATATCATCCTCCATATCTTCTTCCATATCACCCTCCATATCTTCTTCCATATTCATGTCATTCCATACGTCATCCATTCACAAGCCACCAAGTTCGGTGCCCCTGATTAAACAATTATGATAACAATTGGCTAAATCTAACTATCTAAAAGTATGAGTGCTTCTTAGTGCATATTTCATTTACTTAGTCTTGCTTCTTGTTTTTTGTCTCGCATTAATCATCTATAAGTTTGCATTCCATTCCATCACATATGCATCAAAAACATTAAAACATATAAAAACATGCATCACAAAAACATAGGCATTCACACAAAAGAGAGTAAAACACCAAATAAATAAAAGCCATGTATATATATATGTATAAAGGTCAAACTAGTACAATGAATGCCAAAAGGCTACAATATACAATAGAGCACCAAGGCTCATAAAGAGTGCATCTAAGCACTAAGCTAACCATCAAAACAGGACCCCCGAGACCTAGTAGGAGCCCTAGACCTAGTGGTGTGCCTAGACTCACTACGCCTAGAGACAGAGGAGGATGGAGGATCAGGCAACACAATGTGATGCCTAAACAATGTGTCCTCCAGAGCCTCAATGTAACGAGTCCTAGACCTAAGCCTAGCTATGTCTATCCCGTGTCGTCGCTCCCGCTCCGCTAGCTCCGCTCGGAGTCTCGTCACCCTGTCATCCCGGGGCACCCTGGTCGCTCCATCCAAGTCCGCCTGCATCCGGGCCATCCTCTCCTCCCCGAGCAGCTAACAGGGCATCCCGCTTTACGCCTGCTGCTCCAGCCGAGCTATCCTCTCGTCCCGGGCAGCTAGCATAGCATCGCGCTCTCGATCTCATCGCCGTAGCTGCGCCAGCTCGTTCTCGTGCCCGCTAGGGGGTACCTCCCTAGCCTCTCTTGCGGCCTCTCCTAGGCCCTCTCCGCCATCCTCCCCGTCATCTCCGCTCCCCGAAGCCTACCGTGCCATCTTCCCCTTTCGCCTTCGACTGTCAGATCGAAGGCGGGGACCCTCCCTACGCTTGGGAACCTCCGCGGTTCCCTCGCCCTCTCCAGCCCCAGCCTCGGGCTCTCCTCCACCGACCACCAATGGTGGCTCCCACCTCGGCTCTGTGGCCATCCATGCCGCATACTCAGCTGTCACCCCGACGTCGTCCACGTCGGGGATCTCCATGTCCTCATCGTCCTTTTCCGCCTCCCTCCATGGCTCGACACATGGCAAATCCCCCTCGATCCGTGCCTCCGGTAGCGCACTGGCTCACCGGGGACATCCTGCCTCAATCCGACCTGGCGGAGTACTCGAGACATCTGTATGTACTTCGCCTCACCGTGGCTCCGCCCCACTACCCATCTGGCCTGTCGCACCCGTCTCAGGTGCTCTCCATCCCCGATCCACCTCGCCTCCCGCCAGGGCCTCCAAATGACTTGGGCATCTGTCAAGTCTGCCCATAGTCTCCTATACCATTGCCCCGATCTCACGGGGTGGCTCGGCTGTCTCTCCTCCGCCACTGGCCATCTCCTACCATAAGCCTGGCTCACGTCCCGTGAGCCCATGGCAACCCCTCCGGTCGGGCCACTCTAAGTGCTCCCAGCCCAAGACCGGAGCACCACACCGCAACCCAGGCCCTTTCGGCCCCGTCTTCGAACCTCATACAACTCCCGGTACACCTGCGCCAATAAAGCGGGCGCCCAGGCATACACTACCCTATTAGTGAGCATCTCGCTCACTACACCCATCAGGTTCCATGGGAACCTGCACCCGATGCTGTTCGGGGCCACAATGTTGGCCAACACGAACATCATCAGAGCCTCCACCGCTCCCAACTCCTTGGCCGTATACATGGCCAAGTATGGGATCCCCCCGCTCTCCGTCCGGATCTCCCTCCAGTCATCCCCAAACACCTTGGCCATCTTCGTGGCCCTATCTCGTCCAACCTCCACCCGCGCCCCCTCCACGGGCACCTTGAGGATGCGGTATACATCCTCAAGCGTCACCGTCATCTCTCCAGTCGGGAGCTGGAACGTCCCCCGATCTGGATCCCACCTCTCGGCCAAAGCCGAGAGGTACCCCTCATCCGCCCGAACTACCTCCAACCGGGCTGCCTCCGCTAGCCCCACCGCCTCCAATATCTCCCAGTATTCCTGGGACAATGACCTCCTCATCCCCGAAATGATAGGGGAGAATCGGTGTCGTGCCTCTAACACCCTAAGCTGCAAAACAACAAAACAAAAATTTGTTACAAATTTTTCCAAAAAAAAAAAAAAAAACACATAATAAGTACTTGCTTAAATGAACAAATACCTCAACTGGCTGCACTGGCGCGTCCGCTCCCATCTCCGCCATAGCTCCCGCGTGCTTCACTCTCCCACACAACCTTTCACTCCACTTCACTCCACTCCCTCAGACGCACTTCTCTCAAGCTCGAACGCACAAATGAGCGAAATTCTCGCTGAAACTGTTTAAATAGCTGATTTTGGCGCCCTGAAACGCAGTTGGGCGTTTCATGGCGGATTCAGATGCAGTCCTGCGTCTCAGAGCGCCTAAACACCGACGGGCGTCTCCGCCAACCACAAACGCAGACCGGCGTTTGGTGTCAGTATTGAATAAAGGAACAAAACTTACAAAATTGAAGCTTACCTCCTCCAAATTTCATCAAATTGCATTCATCCATTCTTCTTATCATAATAAAACATTTTGTGAAGGTTACAACAGTTTTGGACACAAATTTTGTCATTTCGCTCAAAAAGCGCATCATTCATCATTGTTTTACAAATTGGGTTAAAAATATTCAAAACCTTCACAAAATTAACCACATTCATCAATTCTTCTGATCTATCGTCAATTTCATTCCTTCTTCTTTCATCATGCATATTTTTGCCAAATCAAATTAAAGTAAACCTCGTATCTAGTGGTATATTCTATCACCTTGGCGATTGCAGCGATTTGAATCCATGCAATTCGGTAAGAGGATTAAACCACCATAAGGACACTTACCATTTATCATCATCAATTATTTCACTGTTTGAAAATTGGAAATCAATTTTGGGTATTCTACTTTTCAAGTGACCTCATACCAAGATTAATTTGCTCAACAGTTGTCATTGATGGCCTAGTTCATGGGGCCTTAAACATGGACAATCTTTCATATCGTCATTATTTTAAGTCTTGCTAGAGATTGTGGCTACCTAGGTTGATTGGTTCCGACCCGAGGAATTATCCATACAATCACTAGGAGCATCTCTGGAGTTCTGGACTCTTTCATGCATCTTTCATCTCTCGCATATCAATGGCGCCAACAAGGCAATTTCATCAACAGTATGGATTCACACACAGGAGTTGGGGCATCCGTTATCAATTTCTAATTTTCCTATAGTGGAATTCATCTTACATGATCATGGAATTTACAATTTGGCAAAAATCCCTTTATAACCGTTGGGGCAGAAAACGGTCCATCTTTCACATCACTCATATCGTCTTCAATCATATTCTTTTCTGGTTTGTACACCAACCCCTTTTCTATTGGGACATAAACAGATGGTTCATACACCAACCCTTTTTTTCACCGTTGGGGCAAAAACGGTTCATTTTCTTCCGAATTTCTTCCAATTGGCTTGTGAGAACCATTCTCGCTCGCCAATTGAGGGGGTAAGCTGAAAAATTTTAAATATTCTTTTATTCTTTGGTCTTCAAAGTTGTGCTTTAGTCTTGAGAGAGAGTTGCGTCTGATCCAGCTTTTCAGGTGTCTTAAGTTTTTGTGCTGCATTGTGTCTTCACACAAAGCAGCTCAAAAGGGGCATCTGTAGACACCAAAATCCAGCCACTTGTAAGTCATCTATACCTTCCTGCCACCCACGTGTCAGTCATCCATCCTTCCCGCCATTATTTGGCCCAAATCCACACTTTCCCACCATTATTTGGCCCAATTTCACTTTTCCCGCCATTTTTCATCCCCAAATTTATTTAAATTAATATTTATATATATATTTTAATATTTTAATATATTTTAATATATATATAAATAAAGTTTAAGTGATTTAATCTGAGCCGTCCATCCTTCATTTAATCTCATCCGTCCATCCATCTTAATCCGTTTCACAACCTAGATTTATTCTCTACCCTTGGATCCACTTTAATCTTAGCCACACGTTCAAAGTGTCGTTAAAACCCTAAAGTGTGCCCTAAGAGTAGATTATAAATTGAGTCACCTTGATGGCTCAAACCCTATCTATCTCTTCGGCTAAACCTACTTATCTTTCCTATCTAAGTCTGGAGTTGGCTATTGCTGTTAATCCTGAGTCTTCTAAGTCTTCTACGGCCCTAAGTCTGAACTAAACCCTTTCGCCGCATCCATCGCCGCCGCCTGGTCTCGCCGCGTTAACAGGAAAAGGTATAGATTCGTCTAAAGCAAGTAATCTTTCTTTATGTATTAATCTGTTGTTGAATTCTGCATTCTGTTTATTTTTATTTCATAAATCTAGGGTTTTAGACTGTTTCTGAGGGCTCACACAGTGGAGCCCTCTTATTAGTTTCTAACTCTTTGATAATTTTAATGTGTGCAGGATTCTAGTGGTAGATCTGATTTGTTGATAGCAACTGCTTAAGCTGGAGTGGTCCGAGCCAAAGGATACAACGAAGCCCACTCATTCTGTTGAGGTTAAGGATACATTCTTCGGAGACGCCACCACATTGTGCTAGCTAGGGTTTCGGAGAACCCTAGCACAAATTGTAACTTTGTATCACGAAAAGGGTTACGAGAGCCCCGTTGTACTTAAAAGGAGTTTCTAAACTCCATTGATTAATAAAAATCATTCATTTTGTACAACTATTCTGCATTCCTTTATTGTGATTTCTTTATTTCTGTTTGGCGTTGTATCTTTAATCTACAGTATACATCATACATCACAACCTAAAAGATAATAATACATAAGGTCATGGAGCTCAAGAGCATGAATCTAACATACAAGAGAACTGCATATCAATAGGTGTTTTTAGAAAACAAAATGAATCAAATAAAATGATTGGTAACATGTATTATGTAACTTATACATTTTAAGGATCCTATGAATTTATGGGTACTATGAATATACTATTATTTTTAAAATTTTATATTGACATAAATGTACAAGAAATTATTCATTATCACAAAGGTTGAAAGGTGCAGTATATAAGTAACTATATGATTAACATACAAAATATAAATAGTGTGATTTTTTTGGATTTTTTAATATTTTTTGGAACAAACAAGAGTGGAACATCAACTCAAGTACTAAATTTAAGAGTTCGAGAGAGTAAAAAAAGAGTGATTGACATAAAAGATAGAAGGGTTCCCTTCAACACCCACACAAAAGATCAAGATAAAATCTCACTAATACGATATATGAGGTGGTGGCTAAGGGTTATTTATATCAAATACTAAACAAATAAATAATAATAATTACTTAACCTATTTGAAAATTATGTCAGGGCATAAAAATTAATTACAAGTTATTAAATCCTTGGTTATTTTTTTTTGGAGAACAAGGGGTTGTACTCAAGTACCCCACCCTTGACAAATAACAACTCTCTCATTTAGAGCTTGAGAGTTTACAAATAGATTCAATTCTCATCTCAATTGAGATGCTATAGCTAGATACCTACATCATATTTTATAAAAAATGTCTAAATTCTTGATTTTCATTTTTTAGATATTTAATTTTCTATGTGAATACAAATATTCGAAAATTTAGCATCCTTCTTGACATTTTTTTGCAATAGCTTTCACAATACCAAAAATCCACCTCTACTATCTATGCATTGCATCTTAGTAGAGTAATATTTTCAAAACTTCATGCTATCATAGTATGCTTTACCAGATTTGGATTGCTAGTTTCCTTCCTAAAGCATAAGTGCAACCACAAGAATTATAATAAATACTTTATATGAAAATACACTAATGTTGCATGGAGAGCAAGAATGGGAATGTTTGGGGCCCTGGTAGCGGTTGCAGAGTTAGCAATGATAGCCATAATATAATTGGTAGTGGTTGCAAAAATGGTGGCATTGGGATTAGCGATGTGGGGTTAGAGAGTACATATCCTCTTCAAGATGTTGCCATTGTGGGACTAGTCCTTGAGCTCTATTTGAAGGAGGCTCTCCCTAATTCAAATTAATATTCAAACATGAGAGGTCTCATAATAGATAGAGGAAAATGTTCATGGTCTCAAGTGGTGTTGGGCAGGCCAAAGTCCCCTGAGACCAAGTTCGATCTACTTCACAAAAAGGGCCAACTTTTTATTTTGGATGACCTGGTTAGCAGGGCCATTGAACAAGGTTTCCATCACTTGGTTGGAAGATTTATGGATGTGAGGCCTGACCTGGATGCAATCAGGAAATTGGCTTCTACTAAGTGGAGTCCAAATGGTAATATGACGATTGTTGCCCTCCCTAAGGGTTTTTTATAGTGAAGCTCAACTATTTTGTTGATTTGGAGATAATTTTATGGGGGGGCCTTGGTTCTTTGGTAGACATGGCCTTTTCCTAAGGAGATGGGGATATTAATTTAATCTAGAGATGCAAAAATTTTCATAGATCCTAGTATGGGTGAGATTGTCAAATCTTCATTTTCACTATTAGAATGAGGAGAGATTTTTTGAGTCAGTTTGGGAAAGCTCAGTTGGTGAAAGCTTCACTCCAAAGCATTCTGGTTTATTTTTTATCCCTCTTTAAGATGCCAGCTAAGATTTGTGATAAGATTGAGCAAATTCAAAGAAAATTTTTATGGTCTAGTTCAAAGGAAAATAAAAAAATTCTTTTGATGGCATGGATCATATTTGTAAAAAGGAGGGTGGAGGGCTTTGTTTAAGAAAATTTAAGGAATTGAATAGATCCATGTTAGGGAAAATAGAATGGAAACTAAAAAATGTGGAAGATACTAGCTGGGTTAAGATTATTCAAGCTAAATACCTTAATAATACTAAATTTTTGGATGAGGGGGACCCCCCATGGGATCTAGCCTCTAGAATAGTTTACAAATGATAAGACCTTTGCTACGAAAGGGAAGCAGATGGAGGATTGGGAATGGCAGATAAGTTCATTTTTGGGATGATACCTAGTTGAGAAGTTTTTTCCTTAATAAGGATCTAGATTTGAGATGCATTGAGCATGAGTTATCTTAGAATTTTAGGATTTGGGTTCATGATTACATCAAGTGGGAGAATGGTAGACAACTATGGAAAAGTATCTAGGTTGTTGGGCAAGATGAAAGGAAATTTCAAGCTGCTCAGAAGTTAAATAGATTGTTGTAGGTTCATACCCTAAAGGACTAAGAAGTTGAGGATACCAGGTGGTGGAATCCTTCTAAGTATGATCTCTATATGGTTAAATCTAGTTATCACATGCTCCAAAAATAAGTGGGACAATTGCAGTCTCTAAGGTATGGGTGAACACCTTATTCCTAAAATCTCTTTCTCCTATTGGCTTGCTATCCAAAATAGGATTTTGACTTTGGATAACTTAGCAAAAGGGGATTTTAATTTCCTAATCACCGTAGTCTTTGTGAAATGGATATGGAGAATGTGAACCACCTATGTATTCATAACCCATTTACCCAGATGTCCTCTTGGTTATTTTGAGTATGTTTCAAATAGCTTGGGTATTTCCATATTTCTTAGCTGATCTTTGCCTATAATGGTACACACCCTTTAAAATCAAAGGGTTGCAAATGCTTTGGAACCTTAGTCTCCCTCATGATTTGTGGGGAATATAGAAGAAATGAAATGGTTGTATTTTAAAAGAGAAGAAAAATATTAGTAAGCTAGTTGCAGATAAAATCATTTAGTTCACTATAGAAAATACTGAGATTGTTAATTGAGAAGGAATTGAAGAATCAGAGCAAGAAAGTGGAATTGTTGAGGATTGGAATATGACTCCTATAAATGTCAAGGTTGTTTCTACTTCAAACAATGCTAGAGAAAAATATAAATGGAATCCCCCTCTTAAAGGTTGGCTTAAGCTAAATTTTTATGGACCTGTAAAAGGTAACCCTGGATCGACTGGACCTAAAGGGATAATTAGGGATGAGAAAGGTAAGTTTGTGAGAATTTTTGCTAAAGATTTGAGAATCCAATCTAGCCATTTTACTGAATTTCAAGCCATGTACCAAGTAATTAAGCAATTGAATGAGCTCCATGCCAATTAAGTTATCATTGAAGGGGACTCCCTCAATGTGATAAAGATATCAAAAAGAAGTTTAGATGTCAATTATAATTCTACCAATATGTTCGAGGAATCCTAGAAGTTGATTGAGCACATGGAAATTGTAAATTTTACTCCTATTTACAAAGAAGGTAGCAATGGGGTTGATTATATGGTGAATCTAGGTGTTTCTCAAGAAGGAATTCATGTTTGGGATTGATTAGGATTTCCCTCCTCAAATTATTTTGATTTGCAATATTGAAGAAAAAACCAAAGTGTGAGTTTTTTTTTGGGATTATTATTTGTGTCTTCGTGGATAGGGCTTTTGATTTTTTAAATGGGAAGATGAAAGGGATTCTATATGGGTGTAAGGTTAATATTGGAGTATCATTATGGAATAAAAATGATGAGAGGCTCCAAATAAGTGGGACCGTATGACTGGACATTTTTTAGAAGAATTATGTTATGGATTTTAGAGATGTTTGTAGTCATTTTTCTATTGTTTGATGGTCTCAAGAGACATTTATAGCTGGGATGGAAGTTTTTGCTTATCTGGATAGGGTTTGGGAGTATTATTAAAAGGAAATTAGAGGAAGACTAAGTTATTGTAAGATTATAATTTGGATTATAAATGATGAGGGGCTCCAAAAGGTCAAACATATACAGAAGGGGAGCTTTATGAAGAAGTTTAGAATTTGTAACACTATGAATTTTAGAAATTTTTGCTTTTTTTATTCTAATGCTTGGTGTGGTGGGAAAGCTAGTGCTTATAAGAATTATGATTATGTTTTTTTGGTTAGGGCCTTGGTTTTTTTTAGAAAGTTGTTGAAGGGGAGACTAGTTAAGTACAAGATTGAAAAAGGTTTGTTAATCTGGGATGAAATTGAGGAGGTTCGAAGAGATAAGTTCATTAGAGAGGAGAAATTTTGAAGAATCTTGTGAAATGTAATATTTTAATTATTATTGACCCTTTTTATTCATCTAATGCTTGGAGTACTGAAAATACCAATGCTTTCAAGAACCTTGACTATGTTATTCTGGGTAGGGTTTTGAATTATTCCATATAGGGGTTGAAAAAAAGCCCAGGTAGATGCAAGATCGAGGAAATATTGATATTTTGTAATGAAAACAATGAGATTTACCAAAGGTATAGGCACATCCAAAAGGAGAGTATTATGAGGATAATGACACTAAAACCAACTCTCTGACAAGTGTGTAAGTTTGAGGCGGAGTTTTTTGAGACATTTTCCCAATTGCTTATGGGTGTTTTTATATTTTGGGTTTATGTTTTGTTTGGTCCTGGTAGGCCATTTCACTTTGTAGACTATTGCACTTTGGTCTATTTTAGTTTTATGGGCTATCCTGTGCATGTTATCTCTAATGTGTGATTGTTAGGTTGCTATAGGATCTCTCTTGTAATAGGTTTGCTTCTTCCACCCTAATAAAAAAATACACTAATGTTATAAAATAAAGCAAATATTACCAATAAAAAATATTAAAGTAAATCATAATCATTATTTCATTCAGGCAATCAACATTTTATTGTAAGCTTTAGCTAAACTTACTACTTCCTCTAACCAAGGAAAATAGAATTTAACTTCATGGTCCTCAATTAAAACTCCTCTATTAGCTAGCCTATATGCACATTTGTTTCCTTCCCTTAACATATGTGTAAACCTAATTTCTTCAAACTCTATAACAAGGTCTTGTATTTCCACAATTATCTCTTGTATGTTCCATGGAGCCTTTGCTTTCCTCAAAATTGCATTTATTACTATTAGTGAATCACCTTTATTAAATCCTTGATTATAACCTGTTAAGTGATACATATTCCCAATTACAAACATATACCAACAACTAGGACTTGTTAGGATGTCCTCTCTTGAAAGGAAATAATCAATCTCCCCAAGGTTCTAGTAAGGTTGGTCTAACCTACTTATGTTATGGTCAAGTATTCTAAGGCATAAAAATGAAAATCATATGGATAACTTAGAGGAACATATAACTATTAACAAGGGTGAGTGTCAATTCATTGTCTAATATAGATCTAATTCAATTGTTCAACAAATTATATAAGCATTCAATATCAAGATTGCATCAAAGAAAGAAAGCAAAGCAAGATTCTAGGCTTGCTACCTTAAAATTTATCAACATACATCATTCATTGCATCATGATCATATTCATTATAGCACATAGCAATAATTCTTCTAAAACTTAAAAGCACATGATCTTTAGAAAGAATCCTCAAAAATTGAAATTCTTCTAATATACTCCTATTCTAAGCAGATTTCAAAGAAAATTCAAAAGAAAAGGGTTAAAGAAAAAAAGAAAACAAGCCATTGTATTATTGAAGACTTAAATTGAATCTGTTGAAGCAGTAATTCTAAAATCAACCAGCCTTAGCTTGACTAGTATTCACACAGTTTGAGACCAAGATAGTGCTAAGGAAAGAAAGAACAATATACTAGAATTGACTTAAATGAGACCACCATCAACATGCGTAAATCACACCAATAATTTTAATACATTGCATTAATAAGATGTTCAGTTATTACACTCAAACTTGCTTGCATCAAGTGATTGCAAGGATAACTCTCCAAGTTACAATGACAGGGTTCAAATATCCACCATCTACAAAGAAAAGAAAATTCTAAATACCTATTGCTAAAAGCGAAATCCAACCTTTTTGAAATGGATTCTTCATGGCTATTTATAGCCTTACAGTCTTGAAAATTTTAGTAATTTATAGTTGTATTTCAGTGGTTTACAGTGGTAAATGAGTTATCTCCTGGATGATGTATCAAATTGAGGATTTTCTTGATTTAGATCTACAATTTCAGCCCTTGATCTCTATAATTATTGGAAGTGTTGAGTTGTCATATACTAGGTGGTTTGGAATCAGGTCCAAGTTTAGTGAACCCCATTTTTATTCTCTAACTCTTTGGGTTCTAGTTTCATTCTTTCACCACCTTTGGTTCTATCACCTGCAACACAGAAAGAAAACGCTAATTAGTATTTTGGCAGCAAAAGAAAATTAGTTTTAGCTATTATCTCTTTATTATTATTGCTAAGATTAATTATTATTAAATTTATTAAATGATTTTCTAAGGTTTGACATTAGATTTCATTTTAATTTTTAATTTTATATTATTTGCTAAAGTATTAAATCCAATTTTATGTTATTTGTTCATTATTATTATTATGTTAATATTTATAATGCTCATTGTATTATTGTTATTATATTATTATTATTTGTAGCCTTATTTATTTATTTATTTTACTCATCCTTTAATAAATTCATATATTATATATTTTCAAAGGTTTTCCCTTTTTAATTTTAATATCTAAAGTATTAATACCAAGGTTTGGGCTATTTATCAAAGGTTTCAAGATTTTCATGGCTAAATATTCGTTTTCCTTTTGATTCCATGACCTAAATATTAAATTTCAATGTTAATGTTCTCTTCCTTAATTTTAATGTTCAAAACATTAAATCTGAATGTTTAAAAGTCCTCATCATTTTATTTCATTTAATTGAAATGCCTAGGGTCTTATATTTCAAGTCCAAAAATTTAAATCGATGCTAAAGTTGGGCTTAATTATTTTGATTAATTAATGTATCACAATGTCAACCCTAATATTTCTCCTTAAAAATTGGAGGGCTCATAATGTTTTGGATAAATCAACAGTGTGGCTTTCATCGACCATCCATTAGCGACAGGACCTGAATGTTAAAAAAAATATAGTTCATATTTCAATGCAGAGAAATCAATGATGATGATCTATTAGCGATGACTTCCCATTGAAATATTTTTTTATCGATATGCTAAGGTTCCATTATTAATGTTCTCACGGTATCCTTTTAATTAAAATACCCGAGGTTCGATATTAAAATTTATTCAAATTAATTAGACCATTCCCAAGGTTTTATTAAAATACCCAATATTAGGGTTATTTCAAAAATGACCTCCTTATTAAATTTTTTATCACAATTTCATACCAACATGGTCTAGCCGCCTGCATCCATAATATATTTCTATCATTAAGGTCTTTAAAAACTTGTTCTAAACTTCATCAATGATACATGGGCTTTGTTGGTGATACATCAACGATGGCCTCTTATTGACCGATAATAAATGGTCCAGATCATGTCGCACATAGGAATATCAATAGTGTGGTCTTTGTCGGGGTTGCAAGAGTGAGGATATCTAATTGGATTAAAATGAACAGTCTATATTGCATCGCACTCCTAAAGATCAACGATGCAGTCCTCGATGATCTATCAACGTGACATCTTATTGGTCCAAAGATGCACATCTTAGATTTGGTCATCGATAGATAAATAAACGATGCGAATGTCATCAAGGTTGAAATAGAGACTATATCTAATTGGATTGAAATGAAGGATATGTATTGTATCATACACCCAAAGATCAATGGTGCGATCTTTGTCGGTGATCCATTAACAACAAGGCTTTGATTGGTCCAAAAAATAAAAGACCTAGATTTTATCATGGGTGCATCAACAAACGACCTAGATCGCATTGGGATAACTTCAGTGAAGGCTTATTATTGGCTAAAAAGAGGTAATATATAAAATTATTCTATAGTCTTAATAGCCCTGAATTTTACCTAAGTTCCCCATAAGGTCTAAATCCATGAATTTTGGCACCATGACCCATTTAGAATGGATAGTTTCACTAGCCATAAAGAATGTAATTGTAGAGAACATGGAAATATTAATATTCATCTAAAAGCCAAATTTAAACCTGATTTATTGGAGATTAAAACTCATTTTTTTGAAACCATGCATGATTTGGAGCTGTTAACCATCTCGTAGTGCAAAAAATAAGGCAAAATTCAAAGTGCTTAAAATTTCATGAAAATTTCCATGTACCTAAATGATCGAAATGGGCATTCAAAAATGTTGATATAACTTAAAAATTTATTGTGGATCAAGATATAGTGCATTTTAAATTTCGTTGGCTGTAATAGGAAATTATAATTTTTGGAAAATAATTCACGTATAGAATTTTGTAAATCTGGTACCATTGTAAAGAGGAGTTTGATATCTTTCCACCAGGATTTGAATCACCTTAAAAGGATTTTTCAATCAAAAGTTATGGCAATTTCAATTTTGTAGTAAATTTAGGGCAAGATGATGAAATTTAAAGAACCCTAAAATTGATTTTAATATTTTGAACATTAGAAAAAACCATTGGAATTTAAATTTTTTGAAATATTTAATCTAAAATAATACCACTGGCATACAAATTTTAAAATTTTATAATTTAAATCAATGTAGCCAAAATATAAGTCTTCCACAATATGCAATGCAAGCAATCTTGGTGTAAGCAAAATTTAAAATCTTGATGTAAGCAAGCAAAAGTTTAAATTAAAGCTAAAATTTCAAGTGGGTCCCCAAATTGGGGTGAGTTGTGCAATAGCAACAACATAATCCATTAGAGATAAATGGTTTAGTAAAGTTTAACCATAATCAAATTTCACCATAGGTCCATAAGTCTAGTTACATCAAATAATAGTAATGTATATTACATAATGATTGTTTGCAAGATTACACATGATTACATCATACAATATTAACATTGACCAACAAATTTGCATGACATATCTTTCAAAAACTCCCCTTTAATCTAAACTAAGGAACCAAACAAGAAATATTATTGTTAATAACACCTCCCACCTCCCTCGCCTTATAATAAAACTCTATCTAAAACTCTATCTCCAACTTTTATACTATCATTAGACAAATTTTACCAAATTACCTTTTGTGATATAGTATCCAATAATAGATTTTTACTTTGTTGAAGATTTACAATTACTTTTAGGATCCTAAGATTTAGATTATGTTGATTTAAAATCCTTTATATGAGTCTATATTGAAGAATAAATACCATAATTTCTCATAGAAACTCAAATAAAAAAATAAAAGAGAGTATCAATTATTAAAAAAATACGCTTTCATATATAAAGAGAGAGGATTGGTAAGAAAATATTTAGAATTATTATTTTTTATGCCTTCAAAAAATATTATTATTTTCAATATCTTGAATTAAACTATATTTTTAAATATGTATAAAATATCTTCATGTTGTAAAACTCTGCATGTACTATAATTTTTTCCAATTATGGGGGTCTAGGATGGTGGCATAGAGGATAAATTACCTTAATTACCTTGTGGAATCAAGCAAGTTATGACATAGAGTCACACTACAAAACAAGGTACTAATGATTTCATTGCATTATGTATGAACAAAGACATGGATGTTATGATGTTGAATGTTTAAATATAACTTAGTAACAAAGACCAACATTTTATAATATATTTTTCTATAATCCTATAGGCATTCATTGTATGACATATTTAATTATTATTTATGTATACCTTGTGGGTCATGGTTATATTTATGATGGTTAAACCTTTAACATATAACTTATAATCAACCTAAATCTTTCTTAGGTAAAAATGATTATGTATTTAGGATTTTGGTATTGGTAAAATATCTCTAATCCACTCCATCCATTGCATCAAAGTGTAGTGATATTTATATATGGATATTATAGTGATAAGTTCGTTCTCAAGGGAACCCATCATTTATGTGTCTCCCTTATTTGTTTTTTTATTATTTTATAATTTCTACATAATATTTGAGTGAATGGATTATTTTTATTCATTACTAGAAATTGATATGAAATCCAACATCTATAAGTAAGGACTTGACTGCATCACAAAGGTTATGGTTCTAAAGGCATTAATTGTTGGGTCAACTTATGGGCATTGAACAAAAGACTACTTAGGTTAGGCATTGAGGTGAGGCTATAGAAATATGAAACATATGATGCTACTTCCTAAGATATTAGGATTGCAGCTAATAAAAATTGTAGTGACCTATCACTACATTTTCGTGCTTCACAAAGAAGAAACTAAGGCAAACTTCCAAGGGGCATAAAATTTCTGATAAGATATGGTTGTGATTATGTGGAAATCACAAACTAAGATGGGCCAAAATCTTGAGAGCGTGCACAGGGTATTTTGAGAACATAAAGCCAAAGAGATATCAATACTAAGAAGTTTAGAGAATATTAAGAAGGAAGAAAGAAGAAAAATTTCAAAAAGTAAAATGCTAGGGGAGCCTAATGAATATTGAAGTTTCCTCCAAAATAATGCCCTATAGCAAGGTTTTTGGAAGACCTGACAAAGAATATTAACAAGAAGGTTTGATCAGTAGATAAGAATGCATCGGGATCTATAGAAATTAAAGATACACTAACAATTAAAGTTATCACCAAATCAGAGAATAAGTCATATTAAGAGGAAGTAATTATGCATGAAGTCCTAGGAAAATAATAAATTAATAGACCATTACTATCAAAAGTAAGGACCACCTACCAACATCATCTCAACTAACCAATCCAAGAAGATATTAAATACAAGGATGGTAGCTACGGTCCTAAATATGGCAACAATTATGATAGAAGGTTCCACATAAAATTTTTGAATACCTATAAGAGGTAGTTGAATCTGTAAAAAAGAACCTACAAATTTTGGAGGGAGACTCTCCCAGTTGTAATCTACAAATAGTAGTAGTATTAGCTTTAAAAAGGATTGACAAATTTGCAAAGATTTCCCTTTATTTTCTTCTTGTATAATAGTACATGTATTTTGGGTGGTCTTATGGGCAAGAGAACCCTTGATTTTGGTATAATATTGGTAATATTGCTTGTATATATATTGAAGGTCATCTATGGTTCTCATGCTCTGATCCATATCTATTATGTGTGTGTATGTTTGCAATATTTACTTATTAATGAGTTTTACTCACATATGTGTGTATACTAGAGGTCTAAATGTCTATTTTGAGTAGTAATATATGGTTCTCATATCCTGACCCATATCTTTTATGCGTGTGTATGCCTACAACTCTCATTTGGATCATATATCAAGGAGAGGAAGTGTTCATGCTAACACATTACAACCAAAGTTGCTATGCAAGGAGATCTTATTTGATCTTTGGTACATCACCACTTTGTTATCTTATGACTCTTTTTTCTTTCTATTATCTTTGATTTTTTATTTTACCTTAACCCTTATCCCTCCAAGCTATTAATTGGGAAAGTGTACCTAAATATCACATCTTAACAAGGAGCTAACCTTGTAAAAAACTCCTAGAGGTCCTAATTGAGCTGAACCTCATGCTCTTACGATTTGATTACGATGTTGCTCCGCATGAGGTATGATTATCCTGATTATCTTCCCCAAGACAATCAAAGAGGACAATAGTTTAATGGTATACCTAGTGGGATCCTAGTGACCCATCATTGGTCCTACAATTGCAACAACAAGTTAGGCTTATATTTGGTGAGGGTATTTGCCTATTCTACTTGTTGAAGCATCTCAAACTCACCTAGAAACTCGACTCTAGAATAAACATAAAAATAAACCACTACTAAAAGACACCAAATTGAGGCTATGGTGAAGGCCTCAATCTATATACTCTTAAAGCATAAGCTGCATTCACCTAGAGACTCCATTCCAAAAAGAAGACCCAAAAATGTATGAATAAAAGACCTATTTTCAGGTTTTATGTTACAAAGGTTAACAAGAGTTGCTTCCACCATTCACCACCAGTTCATGAAGAAGAATAACCATAGGCCATAATATAGCTACTATGCCACCACCACCCAAAACATTCTCTGCGTGTAATGATAAAGGTCCTTTAGCACCTCTTGACTTGAATGAATTATGGGAGGAGATACCTCAATTTACTCTAAAAACCCTCACTTAGTTTACAGGGAAGGATCTCACTACCCCCATTGAGCATCCAAACCATATGGAAAGTCCATGCATGATTCATAATATATTAGAGCAAAACATCGCTCTAGTATTTTTGGAAATATCTTTTAGGGGAAGGGCTCAAGAATGGTATCTTACACTGTAATTTGGCTTGATAGCTAATCAGGATGAACTCAACACTCTATTCATGGACATATTTAGAGAGAAGGCAAATGGGGTGTCTCTCCTGGAACAATTATCAACCATAAAGAGAGTTTTCATGGAGTCGATAGAAGATTTCAACCTCAAATTTCATGTCCTAGCATACGATATTGCAAGAGCTTCACTCCCATAGATATTGCAATGATTTTCTATTTTAGATCTTTCAATTTTGAGATATCCATGATGATCAAAGAAAAAGGATGAAATTCTCTACAAAAGGTATACAATATAATTGCTAGAGTTAAAAATGAATTAATACAAATCAGAAAATTATCCTCTAGATTTCTACTTCCATTTTTACAATATGGTCATAACTACCAAATAATAACACCAAACCCAATAGTACCTTTATTCATGATCTATGAATCATTTACAAAAAAATATGATAATACAATAAAGGATTTATTAAAAATATTAAGAGAATATAAAAAAGAGCCTGGCTATTTCAAGAAGCATTACAACAAAAGCTTAGAATAATTGACAACCTTATACAAATGGAATGCCCCTGAGCAAATATTTATCTTAGGATGAAATAGCAATAAAAAATATATCTATTAAAAAGTGATTAATATAAATCAAGGAAAAAAAATCACATAGCTGAGAGAAAGGAATAATCAGTCAAAGGGAAGGGGTATAATATGCAGACACACACTATAGCTCTCAGATAGACTTTTTGCCAAAATATAGCACAAAATCTAGGAATGATGAATGAGCCCATACCAAAATATTATCCACAATCAATAGTAAAGAAATATGAACCCCCATGGACCTAGAGCCCTACCAAATATATGTGTAGACACCAAATCCTAGCCACTTGTCATTCATTCACATCCTCAAATCACATCCATTCATTATATATATAAGTATATATATATATATATATATATTTAATAAATATAAATGTATATATGTGAATAAATCTTAGCTGCCCATCACAAATTAATATCAACATCCATTTAACATTATCTGTGTCACACATAAAAGTCATAATATTAGCTCTTCATCACATTTTAATCTTGACTGCCCGTTGGTGTCATCAAAACCCTAACATGTTAAAGGTAAGTTATAAAAGATCATTCACTTTTGTGAATGAGGTTAAGCGATTGATCGATTTAGAAGTTGATTTGTGATTCCTAAGGTTAGAAAGTATTAGAGCCCTTACATCCATCATCATACAAACCCTAGCATTTTTCTAACACTTTCCATCCTTGTTGTCGTTGCATCCTCTATTTCTATCACCAAAACCTCTATGAAACCCTAGCCATATTTCATAGAAATTTTCCCCTCACTCGCAAAAACTCTAGGGAATTTATAGAACACCCCAAAGTATCCTAGAAATGCTGCAAGGCATTTATAGCCTTCCCTGAATGCTCTAGGGCATTTCCCAGCAGCCAGTTTGCAACTGATGAACTCTTGAATACTCACGAGCATCTGTGCATCACCATATCACAGAAGTAGAGATATAGATTAGCATCATAGGTATTATTCTGACAAGGTAACAAGTATTATTGCTTTTTCAACTTACATTTTCTATATTTGACTTACACTTTATCATTGTAGCACCTAGGGTTTGTAGATTTGTTACTCAGAGGGTCTCACACAATGGAGCCCTTGCATATACTACTAATATTTTATGTTTTGATTTGTATGTAGGTGCAAAATATATATTTGTTAACAACTGTTATAGCTCGAGTGGTCCCGTAGGGATACACAAGCCCACTCACAAATTGTTTGGAGTGAAGACAACTAGGATACACTAGAAATTCTTTTGAATGAGGGTTTCAAAAACCTCTTACTATAATAATTGTATTAGAGCAATACATTGCATTGTAACCCTTGATTTGGGACATATTTATTGTATAAAGTGGATATCTAGGATCCTTGAGTTCAATATAAATAAGATGCATACTGTGTTATTTGCTTTGATTTGGTGATTTTATTGGTGTTGTTCATTTTTGATTTACAAAATGGCGTTCATGATGGGACCCCCAACGAGTTTATTATTTTAATTTACCTTGTCAATATGAAATTTTTAATCTGTGTTTTCTGTTTTTGTTGTAGGTTTTCAAAAATTTGATCATGCAAAAATTGTGTGATCTAGGGCTAGGATTTTCAGAAGCATCAAGATTCGATATGTGGTCATGTAGATGCCATCCAAAATTTGGGGGATGCCACACCACATCCATGTGGATGGCATAGAGTATCTGTGAGTTTTGATAGTGAAAACTATGAGTTTCAATAGCGAAAACTATGAGTTTTGATGGAGAAAACTGTGGGATTCTATACTGCATTTACAAAGTTGGAGAAAAATACGTAGACCTTATGGTATGTCCTATTTAAAATCCACTCACATTTTTGTTTTTTAAAAGGAATAAAAGAAAAGAAATATTTATTTTCTATTTAAAAAGCAATATACTTTGCATTGATAGGCATCTTAGGCATTTATCACCATTTTAAAATTATATAAAGTTGCACATAGTGATAAATCTGCATCTATGCATTCACTTTAGCTGTATTAAAAATTCATTACACTAGATTCAATTTTTTGCTATCTTTCATGGTGTGTTTGCTTTCTACCATGTGTGTTGTTAGCAATAAATGAAAAAACATAGTAGCTACAATTTAGGTTAAAGTTTCCCACTTTTTACTTCTCTAAGCTAGAAAAAATCATTGATACTCAAGCTTCCTCCCACTTTTAGAAACACATTGATGATTTAGAGTGGAAGAGCTAGGCGAACCCTCCATTGTTGGAATCACTTGTTGATTTAGAGTGGATATTAAGTGGTGTACCCTAGATTCTTTTGAGGGCCTTAGCACTGATGTTCTTGGTCACCAAATTGGTAGAGTAAAATAGGGGTTCTTTGTAGTGTGAACACCATAGATAATAAGAACATAAAAATAATAACATGCAATTGCATGCTTCATTTTCAACATCAATAAGTTGAATTTCATTACCAACCACTGATCGATATCAGCGACGGTGGGTTTCATCCCCATTTACTATCTCGCCCCATAGATACCTTAGCAGTCCGTGGGTGATTTTTTTGGATTTCATTACCAAAAAAAATTCCCACTTGCCATCCACCTTAGAAAACCACCTTGCACAATAGTTTAAGATTAGGGTCTACACATCAAACACACAAACCATAAAAACAATCAAAATAAAAAACATTGTTGCAAGACTTAGGATTCAATTGTTTGTTTTATTATGTGTACTTTTTAGTGTCATTGCACCTTCCCACATACATACCTCAAATACGATAGCCCTGATTGCTCACAGCTTATGGTATTGACCAAAAATTAAGATAGAGACATGAATCAAGCACCAACCTCATCCATGGAGTGATCCACTTCTTCCTCAACTGCCTTTGTGGCTAATCCAACCAACCCAACATAGATAAGATATTTTAATCCATCTACAGGACCTTCTCACACAATATTCACCTTGAATGCTGATGTGATGCACATATCCATTCTCACATCCGTCCCAAAAATTGAACCATAAACACCCACTAATACCTGCATCACATACATAGACATGGAAAAATTTGGGGCTTACTTGAGACCAACCAAACCGGTCTTAGAACAACTTAAAATATTGCATGAATAAGTTTCTTATTCTCATTTGGAACTTTCTCATGCACATCCCAATAGTTTTAGCCAAGTCTACACCAAACCTCTTTTTGAGGTATCATATGCACCTTCACACCAAATTCATAAACTAAAATGTAGCAAAATCACCTTAATCCCATCTACCTACACCACCACCTATTCTAATCCACTCTATGAATCACAAGTCAATGTTGCTTTGTAGATTCCATCCACCACTACATCCACCACCCCTCATTCAGTTACGATTCCTTTCACAACTTACCCTCCATTAAATTACACTAAAATTGCCAACATTGCTAGCATTCACACCTCATCCACATCCGCTTCCACCACAACCACACAATATGATTCAAAAATTTCCACACAACAAGCATGGTAATACCTCAACCAACTGATCACGGACCAGCAAGATGCTTGTTCTTGCCCTCAACAACAATCACATATAGAAAATTTTAAACCCCATTCCATTCCAAGCCAACACACTTTCTTCATCTCTGATCCATCTTGGGTACCACAATATTCTTAGGTTACTATACCCACACCCCCACTTACCTACATCAATCCTATTTCTACAACCCAGCACATTCACATTCCACAAACCTCATCCCCACTGCACTAAGATCAATCATTATACCATCAAGCCCAAAAACATACCCAACATTACCAAATACCCCTCAATCCATCAAACCATCAAAATCACATTCCATATCAACAATTCACCACTTCATACACCCCACCTCCACACAATCATCAAACAATCCAGGGCTTTCATACACATGTGGAAGACCCTAAAATCCAATTCATGCAACAAAAAATTGATATCTTGATGATGCATACTCCTAATATGATGTACCAGAAGCCTAAACTAATATAGCTAATCAATCAACCTATTCATTCTTAGGTACCATCGTCGCCGTATCCAATAGATTTTACACTACCAATTTTTGATAGGTTCAAAGGAACTGAAGACTCTAGAGAGCACATAAGCACATTCATCCACTCATGCTTTCAAATTCAAGAGAATGATGCATCATTTCTTAAAACCTTTCCTCAGACATTAGGGGGAGATGCCCTTGATTAGTATAATCATATGCCACACCATAGCATTTACACATTCAAACAATTGGTAGATAATTTTTTGGAAATATTTTCCCCCAATGTTTGTAAGAAAACCACATTGACTAACTTATACAATCTCAGCCAATTCGAAGAAGATTCAGTTTATAATTTTGGAAACTGTTGGAGGGTTGTTATCACCAAGTTGCCATTCTCCCTACCAATGGATGAATTAACTCAAATTTTTGTAAGGAGTTGTCTAAAATACATCTCCTTGTTATTGCAATTACAATAATATAGAACATTTGATGAAGCTCTCACCTAGGATCGAGTGATCAAAGAGATAAAAATCCAAGAGGGTGAGAAAAAACCAAAGAAGAAAGAATGGAAAAATAAGGGCCAATCTAAAGCAAATTATTTAGGCCAATCCAAACAAACAAGTAAATCAAGTGGTTTTGATTCAAACATAAATGACTCAACAACCTTATAGTCAACCACAACAATCATTGCAATATCCACAACAAGTGTCTTATCAAGCGGTTCCCCCACCATAACAACTTCATAACATAGGGCCAACTATGGATAATCATCGATGTCAATAATTTTTTCAACAAGATCACATATACACACCCTTTCCTGAGTCATATGCATCCCTCTTTTGTAGGTTATATGACACTAATTCTATTACCTTACCTAAAGTTAAACTGGACGATCCAACTAAACATAGCAAGGTCTATAAGGAGCACTTATTTTGTCCTTACCATTGATAGAATGGGCATGACATTAACAATTGCTTTAAATTCAAAGACATGGTGCAAGACCTAATAGACCTAGGGGTCATTAAGTTTGATAATCCCTTGGCACAACAAAATAAAAACCTTGGTATTTATCAAATGCCACTTCCTCATCATGAGGAACAACAACAAATGATAAGAGAGTCAAATACCATGACTCCTCCCGACCAAGTTAATCATGTGCAATAGTACTAAGGTTTTATGGGGGTTATCCATGTAGTCACCCAGGGTCAAAGAAGTATCAATTGACAAAATGAACAATAGCAGGCAGTTCAACCTCCTATGGCACCACAAGCAAGTGTGTCTCCACAACCTACCAACTCATCATCACCCATCCATTTTCCACAAATTCATCCCATTCCATTCATATTCCAAGTCATCCACAAAGATCCATCATCTCCTTGAGTAGTCAGCTAACAACTAGCCTTAAAATGACTTCAGCCAAACTATCCATCTATGAGCTTATACAATAATTTCCCCCACACTACGAGACATTAATAGAAATTTTAAAATCCATTGAACTTCAATCCCAAGATACTAATGCCTTTAAAAATTTTGTGGGGAGAATTTGAATGTGTATGGAGCCTTCCATCACATTCTATGATTTTGAAATTAAATCAATATCATCAGAATCACCGAACCCTCTATTACACATTATGGCTCAAGTGGATAGAAATACCTTTAAATAGGTTCTGATTGATATCGGCTCCTCCATCAACATCATCACCACCTCTACCCTTCAACATCTCAATCTTCCACCTTCACACATAACCAAATCCATCTTCACCTTGAAAGAATTTAATGATGCTCTTTGTTCCATAATTGACATTATTGTATTACCTATAGAAGTAGGGGTTAAGACATTGCATACCATGTTCCATATCCTGGAGGGGTCTATGGCCTACAATGTACTCCTTGAGTGTCCCTATATAAGGGAGATGAAGTGTGTCCCTTAAATATTGCATCATTGTTTAAAATATGTACATGAGGGATAGATTCATTGCATACTAGTGGATATCAAACCATTTAAGTACTACAACTTCATTTCCAATCCATACGAATCCACACTTCCATCTACTCACCTATTCTTAACCACATCAACCACACCATCCATCTCACATCACACCACTTCTTCATATAAAGCTCCTATTCTTGAGGAGCTTCCCACCACTACACCATAACAAGATTCAACATCCACACCCACACCTTCATCACAATCGGTTACATATACATGTGGTTGAATCCAATCTACACCGTACACATCATCAACAAAAACATCATCCATAACCACTCATTCATAATCACCCATACAAACAAATTTACAAATATCCACTATCACTTCAGCCACATCAACATCATCAACCATTCATCAAACCCCTCAACCAAATCCATATTCATCTCCACGAGTTGATGTCTCACAAGTCGATTTGACAGACTGTGAGATGCTATTTCATCATACATCACTTCCATTGTCTGACCCACATGCCATCCATGAGGTCCAAATTTCTACATCCACTCCATCCACCTCATTCACATCCATACAAGTTGCAATCCACCTTACCAATCCTAGTGTCGATGAATACATGGTCTAAAATATCACAGTTACACCGCTAAGCATCCAAACTACTAGGGATTATGGTCGACCATGTGATCCACCCTTATCCATACGAGTGATGTACAATATGGGTTAAATACCTAATCAAATTAATTTTTTGTATGGGGTGTCAACTCTTCATTTTATCCACCTCCCCTAGATAAACCCAAGCAACCATCCTCTGCAAAACCTGAAAGTATGATCTTTTTTTATTTTCCATCACAATAATTTTGTCAGGTTAATTGGAATGGATATGGCCTAGGATAGTATGAATAGGGTATGCATGAAATAATCAAGTCGTAATATCAAGAAATGCATGATCGTTCAGGATTAGGATACCACTCACAATCTATCAATTCCTCTTTCGAGTGAGCCTTTCAATGACTCCATATAGATCACGAAGAGGATAAAAATCATAACAATGAATTTGAGGAGGAATTCTATGAAGAATACTATGTCATATCTATAATATAATGAGGAATCAACCCAAATCACTCCATTCATTGAATAGGATGAGTATTACCTTAGAATATTTTCCATCTATCAACCCATTTTCTGTCTGCTTCTCCCAAGGAAGTGAGCTGAGCCTACCTATGAACCACCAACTCCACTTCATTTATCACTCTACAACCACTTCTTGTAACATATGTACATAAAAAAATTGCATTGCATTTGCATGGCCTTGTCATTTGCATTTACACATGTTGCATGCTACTATCTAGGTTCTCAGGGTTTCTTCACCGATTCTAGAAGATAGGATCAAATCACCCTTCACATTGCTAAATACCATTCCCTCAGTAAGTCAACATGAGTACAATTGACTTATTCACCCAACTCCATAACCCATATAATTTGGCTAAACCAATTCCCATTGACATAAGCCTCATCGATATGAAACATATTTCATTGCCACCATCGTTTTTTGAATTCATCCTTTCTAAGGAATTGTTAAGATCTTCAGACAACTACATTCCTCCATCACCATCACCTTCACCATCATCTTCACCCTTGGTTTAGATTGTTTTCTAGGTAAAAATGGAAGAGATTGTGTCAGAGGAGTTTGATAACATCATTAATGACATTCATCCGATTCCAACACCCCATCAGCTTGAGGAAGGTTCACACATAACCATTGAAGATACTATAGATGTGAACCTTAGTACAAATGCAAACAATCCATAAATCATTAAACTTGGAAAAATTTTATCCGTGGATGAACAAGAGCAATTGCTAGCTCTCCTCAAGAAGAAAAAGGACATATTCACATGGTCCTATAAAGACATACCCGATATTGACCCTAAATTGGTTGTCCATAATTTAACCTTGCATCGTGATGCTAAGCCTATCAAACAAAAATTGAGAAAGTTACATCCTACCATTACCCTCATGGTCAAAGAAGATCTCCAAAATCTATTAGATGTGGGTTTCATTCAACCCATTAACTATCCTGAGTGGATTTCAAATATGTTACCCATTCACAAGCCTAACGAGATGATATGCATTTGCATTGAATTTCAAGATCTTAACAAAGCATATATTAAGGATGAATTTTCTCTACCAAACATTGATACTCTTGTTGACACTTACGCTGGCCATGAAATGCTATCTTTAATGGATGGTTTTTTAGGATACAATCAGATTCAAATTGATGACCAACACAAAATAACATTCACAACACCTTGGGGGAATTTTTGTTACAAGGTAATGCCATTTGGTATTAAAAATATAGGTGCCACTTATCAATGTGCCATGATATACATCTTCCATGATTATATGCATAAAATCATCAAAGACTATATGGATGATTTATTGGCAAAATCCAAAACCTGAAAAGAGCACATCAATGTCTTAGATAAAGAGTTTGATTTACTTCTAGATCATTATGTAAGGTTGAACCCCAAGAAGTGTGTCTTAGATGTCACCTTAGGCAAACTACTAGGATTCATTGTCTTCAAGTGAGGCATTGAAGTGGACCCAAAAAAGGTCAAGGCCATTATGGAGATGCCTCCCCTAAGAAACTTGAAATATTTGTGTAGTTTACAAGGATAGATCCAATTGATCCATCATTTCATTGCACAAATCTCTAACAAATGCAGGCCATTCAATCATTTTCTACAAAAGGGGGTGAAATTTTTATTGACATATGAATGCTAAAGGCTTTTGATGACATCAAGCAATACTTGGATTCTCCACCAGTCTTAACTCCACCTCATCTGGAGGTCCCTTTTCATCTCTATATTTCAACAATGGACTTTGCTTAGGGATAATGCTTGCACAAAAGAACAAAAACAACCAAGAGCAAGAAGTCTATTATATTAGTCGAACATTGGTAATTGTGCCTAGCAATGTTTTTTACCACTAAGAAAGTTAGACATTACATGAAGAACACAAGATTATACTGAGAGAGAGGTGGGTAAATAGTATAAGACCACTTTTTACTTTTCTTTTCAAATCAATATTATGTAGTGTATAGATAGCAGTATCAATAGCAATAATCAAAGCAATGCACAAAACACCATACACAATAGAGACAGATTTAACGTGGTTCACCCAATGTGGGCTACCTCCACAGAGAAAATATTTCTTCTAAATATTTCTCAAATAATATTTTGGGAATCCTTCCTAATTACAATGCTTATGGACCTCTTTCCAAAGGAGATGCTGATCCCCTAAATCTAGTTTGTGGATCTCTATCCATAAGAGAACTCCTCCTCTCCTCTGGTTGGTGATCCTCTAGAAGACACTACCTCCACTACACTGACTATGGATCTCTATCCACTTGAAGACTCTTGTCCTCACTCAGAAGACCTATCCTCAATGTACTAGCTAATGGATCTCTATCCACTAGATACTCTGTCCTCTCTGCTCTATCACCTCCAAAGCTCTGCTCAATAGGTTCACTTAGAACCTTCTCAAATCTACTCAAAAAGATCACTCAGAACTTGTCCAAATATGCTCAACAAGATCACTCAGAACTTGTCCAAATATGTTCAAAAGGTACACACAAAACCTTCTCAAATATGCTCAATAGGTCCGCACAGAACCTATCCAAATATGCTCAACAAGTTCACTCAGAACTTGTCCAAATTTGCTCAAGGTCCACACAGAACCTGCTCAAATCTGCTCAACAGGTCCACATAAAACCTATCCAAATATGCTCAAAAAGTCCACACATAACTTTTCCAAATTTTCTCAACAAGTCCTCTCTAGGACTTGCTCAAAGCTACTCAGTAAGTCCTCTCTAGGACTTGCTCAAATTTGCATAGAAAGCTTCCACAAAAGCTTACTCAAAATCAGTCCATAAGCCTTCTCAAAGACTTGTCTCAAATCTGCCTAACAAGCAAACACAGCAACTTGTACAATCCCATAAAATCATAAAGAGAATTTTTAGAGACTCAATATGTTCTATACCTAATGCTCAATTAATATATCAACTCAATATTTTTCTCTCTCTCGAAAGCACTGTTCTTTACCTTTATATTTTTCTCTTCTTTTTTGAGTTTTCTGAATCCTCTCGCTATTTCTTTCTAAGTCATAATCCTTGTTCCTGTCATCACTTCTGTTCTTGTTCCTATTCTTGTTCTCATCCATATTCCTATTCCTATTCCTGTTCTCATCCATGTTCCTATTCCCGTTCCTGTTCTTATTCTCATCCATGTTCCTATTTCTGTTCATATTCCTATTTTTGTTCATATTCTTGTTCCTGTTCATAACTGTTTCTAGAATATTTGTTATACACAATCTTGTTGTGTGACCATCATTATTGCAATTATAACACTTAATGTTATTATTCCTTGGAGGTACAACTATATTAGAATTTCTCCTAGTGAGGCCATATCCTCTTCTATCATGAATCTTGCAATTCATTGCCTTGTGACCAAACTCATTACATGAGTAGCAATACCCTTGGAAAAGTTGTCCTTTTCCATATTTCTATCTTTCATGTGTTCTGCACTATGAATCCATGTGCCCAAACCTGTGACATAAAAAACATCTTCCATTGAAGCTTCCTTGTCTTGACCTCATTGGTCTCTTGTTCTGATTGTTGTTCCATTTGTATCTTCTCTGTGCATTGTTCCTATATTTTTTGAACTCTTTGTTGTCCAACTCATCCTTTGATGTCTCACTCCCACTTACACTGTCTTCTTCTGATGTATCTTATTTTGAAGTTTCTTCTTCTTCAAGACTTGAAGTAGACACTTTTTTACTTTCCTTTTGAACCTGTTTAGAACCAAGACCTATCTTGTTTGTTGCTCTTCTTTGTATCTTGACTATTTTATCCACACTCTTTGCATTGTTTACATACTTGTATAGCTTATTATTGGAATCCTCTAAATATTATTTTAGTAGGGCCACTTCTTGTGTTAACTTTTCACATTACAGAATATTTGCTTCTAACTTATCTTTGAACTTGCTTGCCTTAGCCTTTGACTTTTCTAAATCCTCTATGAGCAATAATTTTTCTTCATAACATTCTTGAAACTATTTTTCAAGCTTAGAGTGTTGCTTTCTTACCTTCTTTACTGTGTCAAGGGCATAGATAAGTTCTCCCTTGAGATCATAACCATTCTCTGCTGAATAATACTCTATTTTTTCCTTTGTCCATATTATTTCTTTCTTTTGGCTTGTCTTCTATAGGATCACTCACTTCTTCTAATGCCATTAGAATATTTTCATTCGGTCTTTCAAGTGCATCTTCAAAATCATAATTACTAAAACTATAACCATCCCTTGTGCAATCATCTTCAAGATGTCCAAATCTACAACATATAAAACACTTGAGAATAATTGGAGTTTTTTTCTTAATTGGTTATTTCTCTTCAACCATAAATAGAACTTCATCTCTATAATTGTATGAAAAGCTAGCATCACTATCATTTGAGTACTTACTTGCATTATACACATAGTAGCTTCTCTTTTGCCTTTGGAAGAACTTCTTCCCTTTTCTATTTTGCCTATCCTTGCTTTTCCTCTGGTACCTATGTCTTTATGATTCCCTGTACCTGTGATTCTATTTTTCTTCATCATTGTTGCTCTTTGGTTCTTTGCACTCTATTGCATAATTTCTATACTTTCTACAATTGAAAAACTTAACAGATCTTAGATCTATAGGTCTTCTGGAACCTTTATTTCTTCTACCATAATTTGCTTCTTCATAACTAGATGACTCACTGCTTGATTATGACTTATTACCCTTTATCTTATTGTTTACTTTGAATGCAACCTCTTTTGGAGGAATAGGATATTTCGTTCTTATCTTAAATGTCATAAGCATGCCAAGCAAATAATTCCTTATCAGATAATCACTATCAATTGATGTTTCTATAGCAAAAACCTTTTCACTATACCCTTTTGGAAGAGTTCTCAAGATCTTATCACAAGCATAAGATTCATCAACCTTCATTCCAAGACCTTTCATCTCATGTACAAGTTCATCAACCTTGTTGAGATAGTCATGAATGTTTTCATCATCCCTCATTCTTAGGTTCTCAAATTCTCCTTTGATATTTTTGATCTTAGCTTTCCTGACACTTTTATCTCCTTCATATATGGCATGTAATAGTTCCCACACATCTTTTGTTGTTGTACACTCCATAACCTTCATAGATTTTGATCTATGCAACCCTTTTATAATTGTATTCATAGCTCTTGAATTTGCATGCATTAGAAGCTTACCTTCCTTATCTATAGCAGGATTGTATGCTTAATCATATCCAAGTTCCACTACATCCTAAACTTCATTTCCAAGTGCTCTCAAGTGAAATATCATCAGCACACACTAATACAGGAAGTCACTTCCATCAAATACTGGTACTGCATTATTGATGGACCTGTCCCTTTGACCTTCAAGCTGTCAAACTCTTCTGAAGGAACCCGCTCTGATACCAATTGAAGAACACAAGCTTATAATGATAGGGGGTGAATAGTATAAGACCACTTTTTACTTTTATTTTCAAATCAATATTATGCAGTGTATAAATAGCAATAATCAAAGCAATGCATAAAATACCATACAAAATAGAGACATAGATTTAATGTGGTTCACCCAATATGGGCTACATCCACAGAGAAAATATTTCTCAAATAATATTTTGGGAATCCTTCCTAATTACAATGTTTATGGACCTCTGTCCAAAGGATATGTTGATCCCCTAAATATGGTTTATGGATCTCTATCCACAGGAGAACTCTTTCTCCTCTCCTCTGGTTGGTGATCCTCTAGAAGACACTGCCTCCACTACACTGAATGTGTATCTCTATCCACTTTAAGAATCTTGTCCTCACTCAGAAGACCTATCCTCAATGTCCTAGCTAATAGATCTCTATCCACTAGAGACTCTGTCCTCTCTGATATATAACCTCCAAAACTCTTCTCAATAGGTTCACTCAGAACCTTCTCAAATCTGCTCAACAAGCTCACTTAGAACTTATCTAAATATGCTCAAAAAGCTCACTCATAACTTGTCTAAATATGCTTAATAGGTCCACATAGAACCTGCTCAAATATGCTCAATAGGTCCACACAGAACCTATCTAAATATTATCAACAAGTTCACTCAGAACTTGTCCAAATTTGCTCAGTAGGTCCATACAAAACCTGCTCAAATATGCTCAACAGGTCCACACAGAACCTGTCCAAATTTGCTCAACAAGTCCACACAAAACTTGTCCAAATCTGTTCAACAAGTCCTCTCTAGGACTTACTCAAATATTCTCAATAAGTTCTCTCTAGGACTTGCTCAAATCTACATAGCAAGCTTCCACAAAAGCTTACTCAAAATCAGTCCACAAGCCTTCTCAAAGACTTGTCTCAAATCTGCTTAACAAGCTCACATAGAACTTGTCCAATATCATAGAATCATAAAGAGAATTGTTAGAGACTCAATATGTTCTATACTTAATGCTCAATCAATATATCAACTCAATATCATATAAGCATAAAGAGAATTGTTAGACTCAATATGTTCTATACTCAAATCCCAATTTCAACTCAAATCAATCTCATAGAAGCATAAAGAGAATTGTGAGAGATTTAATATGTTCTATACTCAAATATCAATCTCAACTTAAATCAATCTCATAGAAGCATAAAGAGAATTGTTAGAGACTCTATATGTTCTATACTCAAATCCCAATCTCAACTCAAATCAATCTCATAGAAGCATAAAGAGAATTATTAGAGACTCTATATGTTCTATTCTCAAATCTCAATCTCAACTCAAATCAATCTCATAGAAGCATAAAGAGAATTTTTAGAGACTCTATATGTTCTATTCTCAAATATCAATCTTAACTCAAATAAAGAATAGAGAATAGTTTGTTTTATGTAACTTGAACAACCACATGCATCCACTTGACCAGGCTCAATCAACTCAACTCAACCAAGCACCTCAATGAACAACCCTTTCTCACAAACCCTAGTCCAAGCATGTATCAATCAACTCAAAATGTTTACAACAATTCCCAATAGAAATCCCACGTAACAATGATACTCATGTTCTTTTATAACTCAAGTTTAAGTTATTTGCATAACCCATTGGCTTCAACAACAATGCTAATAAAATAAGGTTTTAATCACAACTCTCAATTCAGAAAACCTTTAAGCATTAACTCAATGTACTTCACTCAACCAATGGTCTAAACAATAATGCTTGTTAAACAAGGTTTAATCACAACTCTCAATCTAGAAAACATTGAAGCATTAACTCAACCACTTTCGAAAAGGAAACACTAATCAATTCCTTTTTCACTCCAAATTAATTTTCAACCAAACCAATAAACCAACTCAATAGAGAAGAATTTTGACCATACCTTTTTTTTGCCAAGGAGTTGTCCACAAAATCTGCCACACTTCACAAAAACTCTTTTCCAAACTCACATAAGGGTTAGAGGATAATTTTTATATCATAAAAATAATATCACAATTACACCTTATCACTCCAACTTAAACAATAAGCAATATCCTCACAATAATCACAAACCCTTTATTCAAAATAACATACAACCCACAAAGTCTTAACCTTCCAATATTTCACAATAGCAAATTTTAAGACTTTAAAATAAAAATAAAATTCTCCTTATAACTCCTAATGGTATTTCTCAACTACCAACCTTTATCACAATGCAAAGACTTCAACCACCAAATACCTTATACCTCCAACTTAGGTATTAATAAAATAAAACATAAAAATGTACCTTTTCCTTTGGAGAGTTTCAAAACTCTCAATGCAACCCATACAAATGTCTTTTCCCATGACACAAACCACCACACGAGCTACAAGCTCTTTGGGAAGGAAGAAGCACCACGTGCTTCAACACCCCTTCCTTGCCTTGCAAAATGTATACGCCTAAAAATTGGCACCTTCAACACGTCCACCAAAAGCTTCTGCGGGATTTGAACACTATCCACCATGCACACTAAAATGTAAGCTTGCAGCCCACTTGCCACTAGGTCAAGGTGCCTTGTTGGCTTCCAACTAATCAACATGCTTGCTTTTGTTTTATTTTTCTTTCAAGTCAAACATGAATTTCACAATTCTATCTCATGAGCTCTGCATTTAATTCATATGCTTTCTCTTTCCAATTCGAGCAAGGATAATTTGGAAATCAACTTTGGGCATGGTATTTATATGCATTTCCACTAAATCAAAAACATTGGTGCTTCCCTTTGGCTTCTATGACGTCGGTGGAAATGAACTTTGCCTTGTTTAAAAATTTAAATCCAACCTTTGGATTTATTAAAATATTCTTTGGTCTTAAACCTTTAAACCCAACCTTTGGGTTTATTACGATATTTTTAGACTTTATAAACCCACTTTTGCAATATAAAATATTGTAATGAAAATTACAAATATTTTATTTGGGTTTTCACCATGGCACTTCTAACCATTATAATATTTCACCTTTGATAAAGTACCTTTTAATATATATTTATAAAATTAAAATTCATCCCGAATTTAAATAATTTATAAAATAAATATTATAACTCCTTTTCAAATTTTGTCTTTTGCACTGTTTCACTCGAACTTTTGCCTTCTTGTTGAATATCAAATGATCATATTTGTCGCCTTTATTTCCTACTGAAATCTTTGGTATTAATGATGACTCCATTTGGTGGCATCAATGGTGACATCAATGACAACTTTGACTTAGGGACTCAAAATGTCCAACATTACATGCTAAGTCACACTACCTATGTCATATCTAAATAAAATCCTCTGTATTACATAATATCTCGCACTTACACCAACATCCACACTAAAAAATGGATAATGCTTCTAACATAATTTTATGTTGAATTCATCAGTCAAAAACATATTAAAGATTAGGTGATAGCCGATCAGGTTGTGAAAGATCCACTTCCTAGTGATAAACCCTTGATTATTGAGCTCCTAGATGATTTTGGTATTTACCATCACTGAATAGGAGGAATATGTCATTCCTGAAAAGGATATGGATATCACACTCTTCTTTGATGGTTCTAAGTGTGAAAAAGGACAAAGATGCAGGAGTCGTATTGCATACACCACAAGGGATGCCTATTCTTTTATAATTCAAACTAGATTTCCTATGCAAAAATAGTATGAAGCCTTAATCTTAGGACATAAAGTATCCATAACTATGAGCATAAAGTGTATCAAGATATTTGGTGATTCCCAACTTGTTGTTCATCAAGTAAATGGAGAATACCAATGCAAAGAACCAGTCTTAAAACTTTATCATGAAGTAGTAATGAAATTGCTTGCAAAATTTGACTGGTATGAAATTGATAGCTTACCTATATCAACTAATATATTTGTATATGTGATGGCCTCTCTAGGATCACTAATTATAAAGAACTTCGAAGGAGAGGTACAATCATTAATTGTCACAACCATCTCTAAATATGCAATTTCACGTGCTGAATCTAAAGATGAGAAGGATATTTGCTTTATCCACACAGAGTCATATGAGCCTTGGTTTAGCCAAAAAAAGCCTTCCTCAAGTTTGGAACACTCCCATAAGACATGTCACAAATTGCTAAATAAACTTGTTGTGACATATTTCACAATGCCCCAAATATTAGGGACCCACCTGAAAGTTGTGATTTTTGATTTTGTTTGTAATTTTGGTTTATTTTTCGAATTTTATTTAGTGGAATGTTTTGGTGATTTTGTGATATATAAATTTTAAGTTCGTTATGTTAATATTTTTATCTCTTTTGTGATAGATATTGATTTTATTTTGTCTCTTAGGTTTTAAGGTTTTGTTTTATAAAGCTTAAATTTAAAATGTTTTATTATTTTTAAAATGTTTGAAATTTCATAATGTTTAAAATTGAAATGTTTTGTTTAAAATATTTTAAATTTAAAGTACCTTTAGAGGAACAATATTAAAAAATATTTTAATTTAATAAAAAAAAAAGTTTAAATATTCTTTTAGAAGAACAACCTTAAAACATTTTAAATATAATCTAATAAAGTTGTTCTATTATGTTTTTGCAGGTCCACCGATACTCAAGTGGTCCAGCAATGGTCAAGCGATCCAACATAGTTCCCAAGGCATAATTTGGGACAATAGGGAGTGAAGCAAGCCCATTGCAGCTGGTGGGAGGTATCGTATCTGGAAGATATGGATATGCATGTCGGCATATGGTAGCAATAAATGGATACACCCGACAATCAACGTAACAATAATAGGCGTATTGATCCACAATGGTAATTTAGATGATACAAATTGATTGATGGATATTTGAGAGATGTGGCATCACTCAAAAAAATAATTGTGCCATGTCATGATTACCATTGGGGCATGCAAGGTCTAAAAATAGAGTGATGATGTGATGCCAAAAGGTGTATAGGCACTGAATGAAATCGTGAAAGAAAATATTGATTATGATTGTGAACATTGTTGATCTCATGGGACCTTGGTGGTGACGGAGAATTTTAGAACACCAAAGAATATGCAGTCTAAAGAAACTTTTACGAAGGTCCATGGGTGAATACTATGCAGGGATGGACGCAGACGGGAACAAAATTTTTTGTAGATGTCATGATACTGATTTGGCTGGCGAATGCTAGAGGATGATGATTATTGAAATAAATTCTCCGAATGTGTATTGATTTGATGACGTCATTAGTTCAATAGTAGTTTTTATTTTAATCATAATGGTTCTACCATACTCCACTCAAGAAAGCCACATGCATCTACAAAGGAGATCACATCATTTAGATAGCAGGGATATTGGTTGTTTGAGGAGATTCAGGTTACATTATTTTAAAAGTTTAAAGAGACGTGGATTCGTTCTCATAGTTGAGGTTGTGTTCATCATAGAGTATAGTAAATGAAATAAAAGGTGGACTATCATATTTAAACAAGAATATTAGTGGATTCATGATATAGTGAAGACGAGAATTTACAAATGGGGTATTGACACATGCTAGTGCATGAAAGTGGTAATTTGGTGCAACAAAGACACCATGACAATTAAGTCGGATGAATAGAAGATTGAACAGAAGTATTGGTAAGATTTAATATCATCGAATGTGGTCATAGATACACTACCATAAAGCACACCATTCCAGGAGGATGAAGGATATACACAACCTCGACAACATTGAAGAGCGTAGTGACAATTCAGTACAGAATAGATGGGGGATACCAATCAGTTGCACACATACATGAGGGTAGTGTTAATATAAGTAATAGAAGACCAATTATGGGTGAAATGTTTACATCCTCAAATCCAAGTTAATACATTGTATTTTATCTATATAAAACATACTAATTATATTGCTGTTCGTGCCCATAATGAAGTCAATAAAAACTTTAACCATGCAGATTGACATAGTAATGACAGTAAGTGTTCAGTGTATTCATGAATCACAACAATTATAAATAGCAGCCAGTAGGCAACATGCACATATATTATAGAGTATTCTATGGAATTTTTATAATTTTTGGATGTGCAGGTCTGTGGATCATGGATAGACGGTATCAGGTTTTCAGTACGGGAGTAATACAGAGACAAATTTCACTATTTACAACATGCTCTATGGTAACAAAAGATGTTTTGATTGGTAAATGTAGAGAAAATTGGTAGACGATATGGTTGTGTGAATTTAATTGAAGTAGGTTAACACCAAAGTCAAGGCAATATCTAGTTAATATCAAATTGTATGAGATCATGAAAATGTTACTAAATGCAAAATGTTATGAAATCAATAATGAAAAGGAATAAAAAAATTAAGATAAGAAGTGTTTAATTACACGACTATTTCAAGGATTCGTTGAAAGAAGTGGTTTGAAGCACGTTACAAAAACTAACCAAATGAAGCTTCTGAACAAAAATAAAACAAAAATAGAAATATTAAATACAATATTGCAATATTGAAAAAGGGCAAACGTTGGAGGTAAAGAAAGAGCTCATATTTAAAAGGTCATTGAAGAGAAGGAGTGGTTGCAGGTTATCCAAAGGAAGAGATTAAAGTCCAACAGAGCAATTTGAATTGAAAACTATAAATTTTATCTCAAAAATAAATTAAATTTCATTTTATTGAAGCATGCGTGAAAGGTGTTTCATAAAATAAATGAATTTGGTTTATTTTGCATTCATTAAAGTTCTTATAGAAGATTGCATTCTGTTTATATTAGATTGATATGTTTTCTGATCAATATAAATATGATTTGAGTTCAAATTAGTTATGTTTATTAATTCGTAACCTGCAATATAAATTTTATTATTTCATGTTTTTGTTATTTTTTTTAAATTATAAAAATTTAGATTAAAAAGGCCTTAATTTAATATTATAAAAATTGAAAATTTATAATTAAAGCTTATGTTTATTCATTCCCCAAATATTTAATTCAATTAATATTTGGATGAATAAACATTATATTGAAGGGAAAATTATGTGGATTTTAGTTTTAATATTATAAAGCTTAAAATTTATAATTAAGATCCATATACATAGGCCATTTAAAATTTACATAAATTTATTTTGAATAAATAAATGTGATTTCATGATCTAAATAAACTTTGCAAATCCTTATTTAATATTATAAAGTTCTTAAACTTTATAATTAGGGTTTAAAGGTTATTTATTATCTTTCATTTTACGTAAATTTCATAAGACAAATATGAGCCTAAATTGTCAGTATAATGCTCAAAGTGGTTCATGAAAGTAGAGTATTATACAATTAAAATATTATTTTAGAATTCAGATTAAGTTTGCAACACATAAATTTATACTTAAGGCAGTTTTAATTTTGACATCGAAAAGAGAATTTCATGAAGAATCATTGATAATGATTTATAGATCAAGACACCTAAAAGCCATGCCCCTTGTGTTTTTTTTTAAGTGAAAAACCCCTTGTGGGGCCGCCTTGGTCTGAGAGACCATGAACAGGGGGTTCTACACCATCAAAGTCACCCGAAAGTCGCACCCGACCCTGCCCGCACCAACATTATCAATTGGATTTTGGATACCCAATTCAACTTTTTGGTAGGGTGGATATTTGAACCTGGGACCTCCCTTGGAGGATTGCCCTCTCCTCTCCAACTCACCTACAACACCTGGGTGAGCTAGGCCCCTTGTTAACAACAACATGCTTAAAAGAGTTTTTTTAGCACTATTTTATGCCTTAGCATTTCATAGTTTATGACACATTGAAACACGAAACCTTTGAAGAACTAATTGTTCTTTTGCAGGAGAGGGTTTTAATATTAAAATTCTAACTGTGAGTGTGGTTTCACAACTGGGCAAAATTACCCCTCAACAGAATTGGAACTAGGAGGGCCGAAAGGTAAATATTTTATTTTCATTTGAAGTTGTTCAAATATTATTTAAAAAAAAATTGCAAATTGAAGGATGTTATTTAATGCCAAGGTTTAATTAATGCATATCTTTTGATTAATTGTTAGTCATTTCATGCTTATTTGCAAGATATATTTCTTTGACTAATAATATTGGCATTAAAGTTGTGTTCTTTAAAGTTCACTAATGGCATTGTTTACTTCAACAAAGAAAAGAGATGCATCTTGGATAGGTGACTATTATAGAAATTAAAATATGCCTATTCATCAAATTCTTGAAGGTGTAGAAGTTTGTTTACCTAGGTTTAGGCATGATGTGGATCAAGCCAGGGAACATATTCAGAGATACAAGAGCATGTTAATTCATTTGCAGCTTATGCAAGGAGATGTTCCTTGCAGGTTGTTTTCTTACCCATTGGATGAAGTTGCATTTGAGTGGTACCTACATTTACCTATAAGTTCTACCACTTCTTGGGCTAAACTAGAAGAAGCATTTCTCAAACATTTTGGAAAGTTGGATGACCCAGTTATGATGTTAAATCAATTTGTCTCTATCCACAAAAAAATTAACGAACCCATGAGATCATTTAATGATAAATTCCATAGGTTGTATACTGATGTGGGGACACATTATATCATTTAAAAAGAAAGAGCTACTCAAATATACATAGGAGCCTTAGATCATGTTACTTCTATGTTTTTGGAAAAATATCTTAAAATCACATCATTGCCTAGAGCTTACAATGAGGTAGTGACATTTGAACAATAGTTGATCTCTCAAGGTGTTAATATGGATCAACTATATAGACTTAGACCTAAAAATCATAATCAAAGATAAAAAATGAGTCATGTTGAGATACAAGATAAAATTGATAGTTTAGATGTCACAATTACCTTAGATGTTGAGAATGAGGTACAGGTTTCAGAGTCAATACCCATCAATGGACATTGTGATGATCAAGTTAATCAAAAATGTAGAAATTGGCTTAGAGCCATTATACATAAAGGAGGATTGGGATAATATTATAAAATAAAATATAGAAATTGATCCCACTGAAGAAACCCTTGTCTCACCAAAGGATGAATCTGAGGAAGATGAATTCTTTGAAATTGAGGAGGATGAATTTGAAAAAGATGTTTTTTTTGAAATTAAAGAAAATGAATTTGAAAATGAATGTAAATAATACATAGAAGAAATGATAGATTTTCATCATTTGTTTCATGAGGATAATGAGTATGATTTTAAAATAGGTAAAACTACATAATTGAATGATCCTAGACGTAATTTCATTGGATATTGAAAAGGATTACAAGAAGATAATACCTCGATGGTGATAGTTAAAATGACTGATCATAAAATATTATTGCTTGAGAAATATGAATCTAAAAATATCATAAAAGAAGATATAGAATTTCACCAGGTGTTTCAAAAATATAATGATGTCCTTGTTTCAGACAATGAAGAAGAATCATTCACTTTTTCACAAATTTCAAAGAAGATTCCATATCAGTTGATGTGTAGGAAGTTGAAAGCTTTATCTCACTTAGGGATTCTATAATGCCCATACAACAAGAAATCAATAGGTCTTCACCTTAGAAGATTGATAAGGAATTTATAGATATATTTGAATATTGCATAGAGGATATGGTTGAATCTCACCCTTTAGTTGTAGAAGATAACTATTATAATGGTTGGGGAAGATATGAGAAATGTATTTCTTTTATGCCTTTTGATAAAATTATTTCTTCATATTATATGCAGGACACTAAAGTTGATATCTTACATGAAGAACCTTCAATTTCTGTACAACCAAAAGATCATATGTTGTTTGAAGACACGATAGGATATCACCCTTCAATTTTAGAAGAGAATTATTATAATGGTTGGGGTATGTATGGTGAATCATTGTTTTATCATACTCCTACTGATGAAGTTTCTATTTCATTTGATATGCAGGATGCTGAAATTTCTACTTCATATGAAGATCTTACAATTCCAGTTCAATCAAGATATGGCAAGCCATTTGTAGACATAAAAAAGGTTCCAAAATTTGATCATTTTGAACATAAGTTTGTGGAACACCTTGCTGAAATAGAAAAGGAAGAAATGGTAAACATTTTTTATGATTCATCTATTTTAGATGAGGAAGAGGTAAAATCTTCTCTTTCATTCTGGAATATTGAAGATTTGAGTACAAATTTCCATGATTATATTGAATATTCAAATGTAGAAATACCATTGGTGGTTAACAAAGAATTAGAACTTTATATATAAAGTATATATTGGTAAATTAAAAGGATTTCATTAAGAAATGAGTTTTTAGGATCCTAAAACCTTTGTACAAAACCAACACAAACTGCTTCTAGAAAAATATAAAACCAACAAGGGATGCAACCCTACGATAAAAACATCAAAAAGACTAACATGGGATGCAACCCCACTCAAAAATCAAGAAGAGAGAAGAAGGGGGTACTGCCTAGGCAAAATAAAAAACCAAATAGACAAATAGGCTCCACATAGGATAGCTATAAACTAGAATAGAAAGTGTTGAGGAGGTCAGTCCTCAGTGGCTTTCTCATCCTCATCCTTGTCCTCATACTTTGCTTGATCCTTGGGCTCCTTCTCTATTGCAACCATGTCCTCATCTACTGAATAGGCTTCAGTATCCTATCCTATCTGTGTACCAAATAAGAGAGTGTGGAGGGCCTCTCTGAGGTCAATAATGGAGTTAACCATAACATTCATCATGCTTGTATTTTTAGTTATGATGAATTCCTTTAGTTGCCTGACTTCATCCTCCACGTCCTCATAATCAACCTTGATTTATATCACCTTCTATTTACCTTTCACAAACTAGTCCTGTAGGTGGGCTGATTTACTGATAGGTCCTTCAACTCATCCTTCAACTCTATCAAATTTGATGCTTTTATTTACCTTTAATTCATATACTACTTTAATAGTCTTTCCTTTCCTTTTTTCAAGGGACAGGCGGGTAGGGGGTCCAACATATTTTGTAGCTAGACTGGGTTTACTCAAGGAAGGGGTGAGTTGGGCTTGGGGACTATGAGTCAAGATGTGACTATAGATGAGTTTGAAAAGCCATTAGTGGGAGAGAAGGTCAATACCTTTCTTTTTACTGCAAGAGTTGATGGAGTAATTCTTGGAATTGATGAGGAACTAAGGGATATTGATGGGATTCACATCACAGAAATGGTTGACAAAAGACAAGTGGAAATTGCACAGGATTTTCTTAGGATCATCAACAATAATGAATTCCATGATGGGTTTCATCACATCATTCCAAGGTATGAGGAGATCCTTCCTAAAGATCATTGTTTTACCCCTTTGAGGATTCTTTCATTATCCTTGAATTCTTTCAGTTCAAATTCCCAATTGTGCTTCTCCCAGTGGATAGAATACCCTTTCGTTGGCTACTCTATGATGGTTGATAAGAGATTAACATCAATGCAAAAGCTCCTCCCTTGGATAGTGATGCAACAATTCTCCCAAGTCTCCAAGAAAGCTATGGTTATGTTAATTTAGTCATTGGAAAACATATGGAGGAAGGGAAAAAATTCCTCTCGATCAAAATTCTTTATGGCCAAGATATCACTCTCAATCTTACTTGGCTTAATGAAACTCATGCTGGGAAAATATTCGAGAATGGGGGTAGGACCAATAGGGTTGTGGTAAAAAACAAAGATACTTTGGGTGGGGATAAACTATAATCTACATCTATAAGTAGGGAAAAGTTCAGAGGAGGAAAGATATGGGGTTCACAAGTAGTGGAGAAACTCAGAGTGCCTGTGTTACATTTAAAGAAAAAAACCAATAAAAGGAGGCATTTTTCCAAGACTTGATGTTGTTGATATCTACAAAGCACCTTAAATATGGCAATGAAGATTTTAAATTTCCATAATTTTTTTGGTTATGATTAACCGAAGAGGGAGTATCCAAAGGATGGATTTGAATTTTGGTGATGATTATCCCTTATTCTTTGCTCTTATTGGGTATTGGGATGCATAAATTGCTTATGGAATGTGAACAATCACCAACGCTACCAACATTTGCCCCTGAGAATATGTGCTCCAAATCCCAATGTATGGTCTTGGACATAGGATCATTGCCACATCCTATGAGGACCAACTAAATTTGAACTGAGTTGTCATTGGAAATTAGACCTTTGGAGAACGTGATGTCTTGGTTTGGTCTATCTTGGACCTTGTTGTTGATTTATCCAATGCTGGTGCAATGAAGAGGAAAGAAGTGGTTGAAGTTATTGGAGTAATTATCTTCATGGAGCCACCCACTATTGGAATTTGGAATGCCATATGAGGCACTAAAAATGAGAAAATAAACTTACCATAATTTGAAAGGTGTGAGTTTCCAAAAAACTTATCAAATCAAGCATGACCTTATTGTAGTGGAACTCAATCTGCATGAGAAAATTAAGCTCTATTATTTTGAATGGTTTAATTAGAAATTTCTATTCATTCAAATGAAAATGTTGTTTTGTTTGATCAACGAGATCTATGGTTTGAAAAGTATGGACATGTTCTTGATTGGATGCCTAATTTTGATGATTTTGAAAAATAGATCATTGATGAAGATAAAGGGATACGAGAAGATGATGGTGATAGAGCTCATGAAGAAAAATAAAAGTTTACAATGGCTCATCAAGTAGTGGTAAATGAAAGTGTACAAAAGGTAGAATCTTATCCTTTGTGTCCAAACATTCAAAAATCAGGTAAAATTTTGCATAATTATTTATTGGATTTGGATGTTATTCACGATGAAATGCTATTGGAGGTTGATAAAGAACTAAAGTGGATTCCTACTTACACCAAAAATAATATTTTTTTTGTTAAATGAAACAAAAGTAGATGTGTTTGAATTGTTGAATCAGGTTCACCAACAATTAACAAATGAATTTAGGATACAAACTTTTAATGATCATTATTTAGTAGATATCCTATATTCTTGTAAATTGTTGCATGAGTATGATTGGCCTAGAGATATAAATGATGACTTGATTTTAAAAGTTTCAGAAGTAGCTTCTTATTTGAAAGATATCCTATGTGCTTGTGAAAATGAGAATTCAAGTCAGAATGATAAATTAGGTTTTGAAGTATACACTTCATTAAATAAGCAAAAGATAATTGAAGATCTTGTATTCACTTGTGAGTTTAATGAATCAAATACTAAACATGGAATTTCTAAAAACCTTGAATCAAATTGGTGGGGTAAAAAAGGCAAAATGAAGATTGCATTGTTAGTCTTAAGGTTGTTTTGGTTGGTTCTATGTAAATTTTGGCATGCATATTAGG
Organism: Wollemia nobilis; assembly: GCA_028583015.1. Classification (NCBI taxonomy): domain Eukaryota; kingdom Viridiplantae; phylum Streptophyta; class Pinopsida; order Araucariales; family Araucariaceae; genus Wollemia; species Wollemia nobilis. The sequence goes on along the minus strand of JAQPPZ010017170.1, from coordinate 3,231,198 downwards.
ATCTATGTCTTTTAAAGTGTGTTAATCATGTTTGGGATCCAGGGAAATGAGGGCATAAATTTTTTGCAGCATCTTGTACATAGTGTATATTTTTGTAAATAGCCTATTGGATTTTGTGTTTTGTTTTGCTTTTTGTACCTAGGTGGTTGTCGTGATGTTATTTGTTGTTTTGGTCAATGTTGTCAAGTTTAGAGAGCAGGTGCTTACTTGCTTAGTCAATTTTGTAAATTTTGGTTTTGCAAATTTGTTGGTATATAGTTTTGATGATTTTGTGTTGTTAGTCATCTCCTGTTTGTTGATGTTCTATTGTTTGTGAAATTTTGGATGTGTGTTTTATGTTTGTTTTGTAAATAAGTTGGCTTAGGCCAAATTTTGAATTTCAATTCATTTTACTAATTTTGTCACTTAGCTTTGAGAAAGTTTTGGTGTTGTTTCTATGTTTGAGGTATTTGTTATATGGGAACCAAAATTTTGATGAATTTGTTTGGTATCTATTCTTGTGTCATTCAGGATAAAGTTACCTATTTTGAAAACATTTAAAGCTTGAAGAAAAGGAAAGTGAGATGATTAGTATATATCCTTGTGAATTTGGAACAAGATAGTCAAATTTGGAACCTTGAAGTCATTTTGCAAAGCTTCACAAATACTGTAAAACATTAAAAAAATATTCTTTAAATGCTTTAAGGATGAAATTATTCGGTTTTTCAGACTAAGGTAAAAATATAATGAACTCAATTTTTTAGCCTTGCTTAATATCTAACCCATATGGTGTTAGTCTCACAATGACACTGAGAGGGGGGGGTGAATCAGTGTAGCTATTTAAATTCAAATCTACAACTCTTAATACTGAAACAATGAAGATTTAAATCAGATAAAGCAAGTATAACAAGAGAGCATTCCACAACACACGATGTAACGAGGTTCACCAATTTGGCTACTCCTCAAAAATGACAGCTTGGATTACCGTCCAAATCCAGCCTTTGCAAAATACCAATTTTACAATCAATTTACCAGCACCAACTGGAAGGAGCACCAACCCCTGATTTATCTGCACCCACAGAAAGGAGCACCAACCCCTAATTTATCTGCACCAACAAAAAGGAGCACCAACCCCTAATTCCAAGCACCAACTTGGACTGCAAATTTGAAGCTATAAGATTGACATAAAAATGCCTTCACTTATTCAAGACCCTGACTGGTCTATTGCTAACCCAACCTCTCTCGCTATTCACCAAAACACCACACACACTTAAGGCTCTGCTTACTACACTTTTATGGCTCTCACGGCTCTACTTAACGCTCTCTTACGACACTCTTCCAACCCTCTTCTTGCAGCACTTTCCCTCTCTTTCAGCAGCACTGTAATTCTCCACGCAGACCTCCTTTTATAACAAAGTTTTGATTCTATTTTTAACTTCCATATTTTCGCATGCAACTTATTAATAGAAACTTCTATATGTAACTCCTTTATCTCACAGTATTCTCTCATGCATCCTATTAATAGTTACGGCTCTTTGTTTGGTCTTCGACTGATGACTTTCACTTAACCGCCGCTCGATGCTTTCACTCCGTAATCGGCCTCGTAACCGTCGTTCCGACTTCAGTTCACTGTTCTTATTTTAGCCTGCATGATTTTTCTCTGTAATCGCACTCAGTAATCGACGTACCGACTTCAGTTAACTCTTCTTATTTTAGCTGCATGATTTTCTTCTGCAACTGCACCTTAACTACCGTATAACTTCAGTTAATTGTCACATATCTTATTTTAGCTGGGTTCTCTTCTTAGCTCATGCCAAAGCGACCTGTCACGAAATCATGACACTTCTGCCTCTTTGTCCTCTTCTCGGCTTTCGCCCATGAAAACACATGTCGCGATATCGCGACACTTTCGCCTCCTTGCTTCTTTTGTTTGCTTGTACCCGCGAAAACACATGTCGCGATATCGCGACACTTTCGCCTCCTTGCTTCTTTTGTTTGCTTGTACCTGCGAAAACACAACATGTCGCGATATCGTGACACTTTCACCTCCTTGCTACTCTTCTTGGCTTGTACCCACGAAAACACATGTCACGATATCGTGACACTTTCGCCTCTGTACTCTTCCTCTTTACTTTTGTCATGATATCGCGACACTTCTGCCTTCTTACTTTCTCTCTCCTCCTTTAGTCACGAAAATGCGACATGTCACGAAATCGTGACACTTTCTCTCCTTTGCTCTTTCTCTTGCCTTCGGTTCATGAAAACTTGACATGTCGCGATATCGCGACACTTTTTCTCCTTTGCTCTTTCTCTTGCCTTCGGGTCATGAAAACCCGACATGTCACGATATCATGACACTTTTTCTCCTTAGCTCTTTCTCTTGCCTTCGGGTCGTGAAAACCCGACATGTCACGATATCGCGACACTTTTTCTCCTTTGGACTCTCTCTCCTATAATATGTCACAAATCGTATTCAATCTCCTACATTTCATATTTAATCCTGCACCTTTTCCCTTTCTCCTATAATATGTCATGAAATCGTGACACTTTTTCTTTCGTACAATCTCTCTTGCAATATGTCATGAAATCGTGACACTTTTTCTTTCGGACTCTCTCTCCTGCAATATGTCACGAAATCGTGACACTTTTTCTTTCGTACAATCTCTCTTGCAATATGTCATGAAATCGTGACACTTTTTCTTTCGGACTCTCTCTCCTGCAATATGTCATGAAATCACGACACTTTTTCTTTCGTACAATCTCTCTTGCAATATGTCATGAAATCGTGACACTTTTTCTTTCGGACTCTCTCTCCTGCAATATGTCATGAAATCGTGACACTTTTTCTTCCGTACTATCTCTCTTGCAATATGTCATGAAATCATGACACTTTTTCTACTTGCCTTTTTCTCTTCCAACATGTCATGAAATCATGACAGTTTTGCTTGCTTGCACTTTCTCTCCGAACATGTCATGAAATCATGATAGTTTTGCTTACTTGCGCTTTCTCTCCGAACATGTCATGAAATCGTGATAGTTTTGCTTGCTTGCGCTTTCTCTCCGAACATGTCATGAAATCGTGATAGTTTTGCTTGCTTGCACTTTCTCTCTAAACATGTCATGAAATCGTGACAGTTTGCTTTCTTCTCAACATGTCACGATATCGCGATAGTTTTTCTTTCTTGCTCAACATGTCGCGATATCGCGACAGTTTTTCTTTCTTGCTCAACATGTCGCGATATCGCGACAGTTTTCTTCCTTGTGATTTTCTTTTGATTTTTAGCATTTGGAAGAACCTCTTAACTCCTGTCCACTGCATCAACCGATCTGTGTGACTGTGTTGACAACAATGACAATACTGTTGCTGCACCTTGCTCATCAATCTCCCCCTTTGGAATTGTTGGCAACACACGTGCAATTTCCTGTAATTCTTCTCCCCCTTTGACAATAATACCAAAGGGCTGCTGCAGACTCCCCCTGAGTCCATGCACAACATTCTCAGGCACACGTTATGACAGTTAGCAAAAATTACAAATATGAGCAAAAAGATAATCAAATATATAAATGCTCCCCCTAAGAATGTGGTCCCGATAGCTAGTCAGTTCTTGGGAAGCATGACCACTCCCAATTTATTGCGAAGGTACTCAAAAATTTCTTTGGGCAGTGGTTTTGTGAAGATATCCGCTACTTGCTCTGTAGTTGGGACAAAATCCAACTTTACCTCACCTTCCGCAACTTTCTCCTTTAGAAAGTGATATCGGATAGCAATATGTTTTGTGCGAGAATGCATAACCGGATTCTTTGAGATGTTAATGGCACTGGTGTTATCACACTTAACTAAAATTGGCTCACTGAAGTTAATGCCAAGATCTTTCAGGGTTTGTTTCATCCATAAGACCTGCATACAACACGTAGTTGCTGCAATATATTCTGCCTCTCGCTGTGGATAAAGAGACTGACTCTTGTTTCTTACTGTGCCATGCAACCAACTTGTCTCCAAGATAGAATGCCCCTCCACTGGTACTCTTTCTGTCATCGACACATCCTACCCAATCTGCATCTGAATACGCAATAAGGGTGAAGTCCTTACCTTTCGGATACCATAACCCATACTCCATAGTACCCTTCAGATACCGAAGAATCCTCTTCACTGTTGTCACATGAGTCTCCTTGGGACTCGCCTGAAATCGTGCTACCATGCAAACTGCCTACAAGATATCTGGTCTGGTAGCTATCAAATACAGTAGGCTCCCAATCATAGATCTGTACATGGTTTGATCAACATCTGGAGATTTGTCATCCTTGCTCAACTTGCAACCTGTCGTCATGGGAGTGCTAACAGGCTTACAATCCTCCATTGTGAACTTTTTTAGCATCTCTTTCACATATTTAACTTGAGAAATAAATATGCCCTTCTCATTTTGATTAACTTGCAGTCCGAGAAAATATGAAAGTTCACCAATCATTGACATTTCAAATTCTTTCTGCATCTTAATTGCTAAATCTTTACACGAATCATCATTGTTGCTGCCAAAAATGATATCATCTACGTATACAACAAGGACAATGAGATGGCCATTCTCTGTTTTGACATACAAATTGCTATCCACCATACCCTTTTTGAACCCTTGTTGAGTAAGATAGTTGTCTAGCCTTGCATACCATGCTCTGGGTGCCTGTTTCAAGCCATACAATGCTTTCTTCAACTTGCAGATGAAGTTGGGATTATCACCGAGTTGGAAACCATCTGGCTGTTCAATATAGACCTCTTCTTCAAGTTTTCCATTCAGAAATGCTGATTTCATGTCCATTTGATAAACTTTGAAATTCTTGTGAACTGCTAAAGCCATAAACATTCTTATTGCCTCTAGTCTGGCCACAGGTGCAAAGGTTTCCTCAAAGTCAATACCTTCAACTTGTGCATAGCCTTTACAGACCAATCTTGCTTTATTCCTCGACTACCTGTCCATCTTCATTCAATTTGTTTCGAAAAATCCATTTAGTACCGATTATATTTTTATTTGCAGGTCTTGGTACTAACTCCCAGGTTTTGTTTTTCTCGATCTGATCTAATTCTTCATTTATTGCCGTCATCCAACTTTCATCTTTGCTTGCTTCAGCAACATTTTTGGGCTCAATGTTGGATAATAGAGAGTAGTTACTTACTACTCTTCTTCTTGTCCGAACACCAACCGTGGGGTCTCCAATTATTTGCTCTCTAGGATGATTTTTCTGCCAATTGCTTGTTTTGAATTTCTTGTTTTCTTCCTCTTCTGAATCACTACTTAACTCATCTGAGTCAATTTTCTGTTTCTTTTCCGTTTCCTTTTCCTCATCTCCTTCAATAACTTCTTCATAAATTGGGTAGTTTTCTTTATAGCTTCTTTCTCGTTCCCTACCTTCATCAACTTTAACATCGGCACTCTCCACAATTTTCTTTAGCCTCTTGTTGTAGCATGTGTAGGCTTTGCTTTTTGTCGAATAGCCAAGGAAAATACCTTCATCAGCTCTATCTTCAAACTTTCCAAGATTATCTTCAGTTCTTTTGATGTAACACTTGCTTCCAAAAACTTTAAAGTATCTTGTTGTTGCCTTTTTACCGAACCACAGCTCATACGGAGTTTTGCTTTCATGCATCCTCAACATGCACCTATTTTGGATGTAAACCGTAGTATGGACTGCCTCTTTCCAAAATCTGTCTGCTATTTTGCTCTCAGTCAACATAGTCCGTGCCATTTCCTGCACTGTCCTGTTTCTTTCTTTCTACCACACCATTCTGTTGAGGTGTCCTTGCTGCTGAAAACTGTCTCCTAATCCCATATTTTTCACAGTACTCTGCAAACTCTTCTCGAAATGAACTCTCCTCCTCTATCTCGATCTTAAACATTTAATCCTTTTTCCTGTTTGATTCTCAACTTGTTTTTTGAAAATCTTGAACATCTCAAAGGCATCCGATTTAAGCTTCAAAAATAGTACCCATGTCATCCTGGAATAGTCATCTATGCACAACATAAAGTATTTGTCACCATTTATGCTTTGCGTTCTCATGGGTCCACATAAATCAGTATGTATTAGTTCTAAAGGTTTGCTTGTGAAGTACTCTTTTGTTTTAAATGTGGCTCTAGTTTGCTTCCCCTTTTGGCATGAAGCACAAATGCTATTTAATGGTTTACCAATGGTGGGAATATCTCTCACTGCCCTTTTTGAGCTGATTTTTACTAGATTGTCAAAGCTAATATGACCGAGCCTCTTGTGCCACAGCCAATTTTCTTCTTCCTGTCCAATCAAGCATGCTCCTTCTGAAGTCTCTGAGAGAGTATACAGGTTGCCAGATGTCCTTGATCCAGTTGCTATCAACTTTCCATAGTTTGTTGTTCTGACTTCACAACCCTGCTTCTTGAAAATTACTTCATGACCTCTGTCACAAATCTGACTTACGCTTAACAAGTTATGCTTCAGACCAATCACAAACAAGACTTCTTTCGACTTGATTTTTCCATCACCGATCTTAACTGATCCTTTGACAACTATCTTAGCTCCATCATTATTTCCAAATTTTACGGAACCACCTTCATATTTTTGTAACTTTTCAAATTTTTGTTTGTCACCTGTCATATGACTGGAGCATCCACTATCAAGTATCCATGGTGCAGATTTGTTCTATGCTTTAAATGTTGTCTGTACAATCAAGGATTCCTTTTCTTCCTTGGGTCGCTCCTTTTCTTTCCACTCTGGTTTGATTACAGTTTTGGTCACTTGTTTTGACTTTTCTTTGTCAGTAGCCTGTGCATGTTTTTCGAGAAATTTTCTATTTTGTCTCAAACCATTTGGTTGAAATTTTCTTCCCCGATGTTTATTTGCTGCAAATGTACTTCGACAATTTCTTGCAATGTGCCCAAAATTATGACAGCTTATAACATTCTACTCGCATAATCCATCAATGGTGAAAAAACATTTCTACTCGGAAAAGTTCCTTTGTCCTACATTATACTTGCAATCAGAAATCTTATGTCCATAACCATTGCATTTAAAACAATAACCAAAAAAGGAATGAGTGAACCTGGGTGATGGTCTTTGCCATTTTGTAGTGGGAGCCATAAATCTTCTTCTCCTTTGATGAGTGACATTGGTGAATCCATCATTGTCAATACTCCTCTCGTGCCTGGAATTATTGCTTTCTTTAGCATGATTCATTTTTTCTTGATCAACCCTGATCTTGTCTTCATTCTTTATGGGTTCTATAGTTATGGCCTTTGATCCATTTGATGATTCTCCTTCGATGAAGCCTAACCCAAATTTGATGCCTGTAGTCCTTTGGTTATTTATAATCTTATCCAGCTTCACAGAACTTCCTTCAAGTTTGTGATAGCAACTCATTTTTTGATTCATCTCTTCTAGCTGCATCCTTAAACCAACAATCTCTTCTTCTAGCTTGTTGCACTCATCTATTTTCACGGTTAATTGTACTTTGATATCTTCAGATATTTTCTTAAATTTGTCTATCTGTACTTTCAAGCTGGTTATGATTTCATTGGCATCCTCAAGCTTTCTTGAAGTTTTCTTATTCTTTTTCCTTTCTATACTCAGCTCTTGAAGTGCAACGACCAACTCACCTTCCAGATCTACTTCAGCCTCAGCCTCAAATTTTTTATCACATTCCTATTTTTCTTCTATTTTTTCTTCTTCGAATGCCATGAAAAGAGCTTCACCTGTTTCTTCTTCAGAATCCTCACCAGAGCTGTCTTCTCAAGGACTGACATTCTTGGATATGAAACTTTTCTTCTTGAAGTTGCCTTTTCTAAAATTTGGTTTCTTCTTCCAGTCACTTCTTTCTTGATGTGAACCTTCATCACTTTTGTTTTTCTCATTAAGTGGACATTTAGCTGCAAAGTGCCCAACGCCTCCATAGTTGAAACACTTAAATGGTAGCTTTCCTCTATATTTTCCTTTTCCCCTTATTAGTTTCCGAACAAAGTTTGCTTCCGTTTCATCTGATGTCTCTTCTTCCTCGGATTCTTGCTTTGCTTTTATATTTTTATGTGCTTTAAAAGTAGCTTCTCTGTTCGTGGGTTTAGTTTTTCCTATTCTCATCTCATATGCAATCAAAGAACCATGCATCTCATCCATACTAAAAGTATTTAGATCTTTAGCTTCTTCTATTGCTAAAACTTTAGAATCAAATCTTTGGGGAAGAGATCTTAGTACCTTTTTCATGATGACAACATCTTCCATTTCCTCGTCGAGTCCTCTAATCGCATTAATGATTCCATTAACTCTCAGCATGTATGCCTCTATGTTCTCATCGTCATTCATCTTTAATGCTTCGAACCGAGCTCGATGCGTTTGTAACTTGGCCTCCTTGATCTTGTCGTCTCCTTCATGAATGCTCCTTAGTTTGTCCCACATGTCTTTTGCCATTTTACAACTCATAATATTTATCAGTTCGTTGTCCACTAAACCGCACATGATAGCATTCTTTGCTTTAGAGTTATTCTCAAACAATTTCTTACCGGAAGCATCGGTTGGAGGAGTGGTGGGTATTGTGTATCCACTTTCTACTGACTCCCAAATGTCGTATCCCAAAGCACACAGATATGTCTGCATCCCGAGTCTCCAAAATGAGTAATTAGTTCCATCAAACAATGGTGCTTTGTTTGAAGAGAATCCTTCACCACCTGCCATTGTCTCACTTCCAAGATCACCTTAGCCGATTAAGCTTGTTCAGGAACTTGGCTCTGATACCAATTGTTAGTCTCACAATGACACTGAGAGGGGGGGTGAATCAGTGTAGCTATTTAAATTCAAATCTACAACTCTTAATACTAAAACAATGAAGATTTAAATCAGATAAAGCAAGTATAACAAGAGAGCATTCCACAACACACGATGTAACGAGGTTCACCAATTTGGCTACTCCTCAAAAATGACTACTTGGATTACCGTCCAAATCCAGCCTTTGCAAAATACCAATTTTACAATCAATTTACCAACACCAACTGGAAGGAGCACCAACCCCTGATTTATCTACACCCATAGAAAGGAGCACCAACCCCTAATTTATCTGCACCAACAGAAAGGAGCACCAACCCCTAATTCCAAGCACCAACTTGGACTGCAAATTTGAAGCTATAAGATTGACATAAAAATGCCTTCACTTATTCAAGACCCTGACTGGTCTATTGCTAACCCAACCTCTCTCGCTATTCACCAAAACACCACACACACTTAAGGCTCTGCTTACTGCACTTTTATGGCTCTCACGGCTCTGCTTAACGCTCTCTTACGACACTCTTCCAACCCTCTTCTTGCAGCACTTTCCCTCTCTTTCAACAAGACTTGTAATTCTCCACGCAGACCTCCTTTTATAACAAAGTTCTGATTCTATTTTTAACTTCCATATTTTTGCATGCAACTTATTAATAGAAACTTCTATATGTAACTCCTTTATCTCACAGTATTCTCTCATGCATCCTATTAATAGTTACGGCTCTTTGTTTGGTCTTCGACTGATGACTTTCAGTTTAACCGCCGCTCGATGCTTTCACTCCGTAACTGGCCCTGTAACTGTCGTTCTGACTTTAGTTCACTGTTCTTATTTTAGCTGCATGATTTTTCTCTGTAACTGCACCTGTAACTGACGTACTGACTTCAGTTAACTCTTCTTATTTTAGCTGCATGATTTTCTTCTACAATTGCACCTGTAACTGTCGTATAACTTTAGTTAACTGTCACATATCTTATTTCGGTTGGGTTCTCTTCTTAGCTCGTGCCAAAGCGACCTGTCACGAAATCGTGACACTTCTGCCTCTTTGTCCTCTTCTTGGCTTTTACCTACGAAAACACAACATGTCACGATATCGCGACACTTTCGCCTCCTTGCTTCTTTTCTTTGCTTGTACCCACGAAAACACATGTCACGATATCGTGACACTTTTGCCTCTGTACTCTTCCTCTTTACTTTAACACATGTCATGATATCGTGACACTTTCGCCTTCTTACTTTCTCTCTCCTCCTTTAGTCGCAAAAATGCGACATGTCATGAAATCGTGACACTTTCTCTCCTTTGCTCTTTCTCTTGCCTTCGGTTCATGAAAACCTGACATGTCATGATATCGTGACACTTTTTCTCCTTTGCTCTTTCTCTTGCCTTCTGGTCATGAAAACCCGACATGTCACGATATCGCGACACTTTTTCTCCTTTGCTCTTTCTCTTGCCTTCGGGTCATGAAAACTCGACATGTCATGATATCACGACACTTTTTCTTTCGACTCTCTCTCTTGCAATATGTCATGAAATCGTGACACTTTTTCTTTCGTACAATCTCTCTTGCAATATGTCACGAAATCGCGACACTTTTTCTTTTGGACTCTCTCTCCTGCAATATGTCATGAAATCATGACACTTTTTCTTCCGTACAATCTCTCTTGCAATATGTCACGAAATCATGACACTTTTTCTTTCGGACTCTCTCTCTTGCAATATGTCACGAAATCGTGACACTTTTTCTTCCGTACAATCTCTCTTGCAATATGTCACGAAATCGCGACACTTTTTCTTTCGACTCTCTCTCTTGCAATATGTCACGAAATCGCGACACTTTTTCTTCCGTACAATCTCTCTTGCAATATGTCATGAAATCGTGACACTTTTTCTACTTGCCTTTTTCTCTTCCAACATGTCACGAAATCATGACACTTTTGCTTGCTTGCGCTTTCTCTCCGAACATGTCACGAAATCACGACAGTTTTGCTTGCTTGCGCTTTCTCTCCGAACATGTCATGAAATCGTGACAGTTTTGCTTGCTTGCGCTTTCTCTCCGAACATGTCATGAAATCGTGACAGTTTTGCTTGCTTGCGCTTTCTCTCCGAACATGTCGCGAAATCGTGATAGTTTTGCTTTCTTCTCAACATGTCGTGATATCGCGACAATTTTTCTTTCTTGCTCAACATGTCGCGATATCGCGACAGTTTTTCTTTCTTGCTCAACATGTCGCGATATCGCGACAGTTTTCTTCCTTGTGATTTTCTTTTGATTTTTAGCATGGCCACTTGGCCCCCCCCCTCTTTTGAAACCCCCCCCCCCACCCCCAAGAACCTCTTAACTCCTGTCCATTGCATCAACCGATCTGTGTGACTGTGTTGACAACAATGATAATACTGTTGCTGCACCTTGCTCATCATATGGCCGATGAATTTTGTAAAAAGCAATATAAAGCTTGAATAAAAAGCAAGCAAAGCAAATACAGTGGAAAGTAAAGTCAATTCAGTCACTACAGTATAGATAACCTTCACCGAGGCTATAGAAAATTGACTAGCAATGGAGCCATGTCTAGATTGAAATAAGAAAAAAAAACAAAAGAAAAATTCATCTAATATGTGGGTGATTAAGACAACCTCTACCGAGGCTATAAATGCTTGGCTGGTAGTAGAGCAATGTCTTGAAGAGAACAATGCAGAGGTGCACTTAAAAGAGAAAATATTATAGCCTAACTATAAAATTGATAATGGAAGTTTGAATAGTTTTAGGAATATAGAAATGAATCACAGAGTACATACCGTGCAAAGGATAATTTTTAATTGTTCCACTTTGAAGCTATCTATTTATATTCTTTGGATAATATTGATGCTTACTTTTTTGATGTTTGGGTTTTATTGGTTTCAGAATTGGATCCTTAAGTCCTAAATATTCAAGAATATTTCCTAGCTGAGTCGCCATTTGTTGTGACATATTTCACAACGCCCCAAATATTGGGGAACCACCTAAAAGTTGTGATTTTTGATTTTATTTGTAATTTTGGTTTATTTTTCCAAGGTTATTTAGTGGAATGTTTTGGTGATTTTGTGATATATAAATTTTAAGTTCGTTATGTTAATATTTTTGTTTCTTTTGTGATATAGATTGATTTTATTTTGTCTCTTAGGTTTTGATTTATAAAGCTTAAATTTAAAATGATTTATTATTTTTAAAATGTTTGAATCATAATGATTAAATTGAAATGTTTTGTTTAAAATATTTTAAATTTAAAGTACCTTTAGAGGAACAATCTTAAAAAATATTTTAATTTAATAAAAAAAACATTTTAATTTTTATTTTTTTGATAAGTAACGATGTATTTACAACGGGTTTTTTAGAAAAGGATCCCAAAACCTTAGTTACATCAGAAGCCGAGGCTAGAAAAAATGAATAAAAATCGGGGTTACGCCCGATGGCAAAGGTCCGGGCCCGGGGCCCTGGTGACTACAAAAAATGGACTAGGACGCATAACCTCAAAACTTGGCATGAAGCCACAAAAAACTAGAAAGCGCCTGCTATCAACAATGCTGAAACTGAATGCTGCTGCACTGGTGGGCCCTAAGGCCGATCCTAACCAGGATGGGGCCCCTGGCAGGCCAACTTTACTCCCTATCAGGGCCATCTCCCATCCTGCATCGGAGCTCGACCAGGGCATTGGCAGTAGAGGAGGCCACTTGGGCTGCCGCAGTCAAGGATCCAATTGTCATGTCAAGAAGGACCCTGATAGCCAAATTTTGCATCTTGTTACCGAAGTCAAAACTAACTTCGATGGGCTTTGGGGCCTCTAATTTGGCCTTTTTGGTGTTGCCAGCAGCCCTGCTGAAGCCAAGGGAGGGGCCTTTGCGGGTGCCACTAGGATTCGGGGCCCCGCCAGGGCCCTGGACCGGAGTCCTACACTTCCGAGTGGGCCTGCGACACTTCAGGGCAGGGGAGCCTTTGAGAGAGGGGGTTTCCTTGGAAATAGAAGTAGTAGGGGAGGCAGTGGGAGAGTTGGCCATTTTAGGGGGGGACAAAATATAGGGGAGGGATGTGGTGGAGCTACGATTGGTTGGAAAGGGCATGCTTGTATAGAACAGCCATGAGGCCTTGGTGGGAGGGTCGGGAGTGGCTTTTGCGAGCACGGTCAATGGAAAGACCCAGGGAATACAGAAGGAATCGGGGGGTGCTAACCACCGTGGCCCCCCAAAGGTGATTGAAGTAGCTCAGATGGAAATTGAAGAGCCACTGGTTCGAGTTGTCATAGGTAATGTACTACATCACCAAGAAGGGGATCGGGAGGTTGGAGCAGAATAGATTCGCCTTGTCCCACTGCTGCTCCGGGAAGCGGGACAGCTCCTCCTCCCAATTATGTTTGTCCCGCTTGACTACTCTGCCCTTTTCCTCGTTGTGCAAGCCTATTAATTCCATCAAGAATTCTTTGGTAACTTTGAAATGGAGGCCCTTCACTATGATCTCACCGTCATTCCATGAGTCAAAAAATCTTTGGGTAATGGTGTCATCAGCTCCTGCAAATTTGCTAAAAAAAGGGGTGAATTTTTTGGCATTGGAGAAAATTCTGGCCGACTCGCTCAAATCAAGTGTGGAGGGCTCGAGGAAGATAGATTTGCTAGCATGGGGATCAACAAATGGCCCAGGTACAGGGGAAATAGGGGAAACTAGGCCAGAGACGTTGGGACCAGGGGCGGGGGAAGCAGACAAGACTGTGAGTAACCTCCATGCATGACAGCTTTAAAACCTTGCAGGGGGCCGTGAAGGAGGGAAGCCGTCGGCGTCGGGAATGAGCGCTCAGGGTCAGGTGCGACACGAGGGGGGAGGGGCTAGGGGGTGTGGCTACTGGTTGCCATGTGGGGCAAGGGAGAGGGGCCATTGCCAGTGTGCCAGGTGGCACAAACTAGGTGGGGGATCGCCTTGAGGGTACTGCATGGGATAGAGCTAAGGGCGAGCTAACACAGCAAGGGGATCCAATGGCATAGCATCTAATGCAAAAATTTCAGAGCGGGCCAGTGGGTACTTAGCCTTGGAACTTTCAGAACTGCCAACGGAGCAGTGCAAATCCAGGCTAGGAAGAGTCGCTCTACTGACGTGGCCTAAGACACATGTCACCATGAGGGGGATCAGGATGACCAACTCACGGGATGGAGACAAACATGGATCAAATGACGTGGTGCCACCAGGAGGGGAATCCCCTGCCCTCTAGAACCTACACTAGTGGAACTTCAGGGCCTCGGCTCAGGGTAGCCTAGACACCAGGTTCCTCATCAATGCTGGAATAATCTTGCATAGTAATCTGGACCAGAGCTTCGAGAAAGTTCATTGTCCAAGTGATGAAGTCTTCAGCAAAGATGGCTTGGTTTGCCATGAAATTGGCCACCCTGTTGCCTTCCCTGTACACATGCCGGAAGGCATGATTGGGGAATCCTTGAAGGACAAAGAGGGCTTCCCGGATGGAGTTGTGAATGTGCCAAAAGTAGTTTCTCGGGCTACGAGCGACTTTGATAATAACTTGGGAATCGCCCTCAATGATGAATTTTGAGGGTGACTCCCTGAGGGCGATCAACCCATTAATCAGAGCTACTACTTTGGTGAAATTATTAGTCTGGATGTCGAGCGGAGTAGCAAATGCCATGATCAAGGCCCCATGGCAGTCACGGATGACCTCGCCTACCCCGGAGGGCCTAGGATTACCTTTAGAAGCACCATCGAAGTTAAGCTTGACCCATCCGGGGGTAGTCCACCTTGTCAAATAACATAGGGAGGGGGTGGGGGGGACCGGGGGGGAAGCTAAATTCCAAGAGAGGAAAGGAGGGTGGCCTCGCCTAGCCACCGGGGCACCTTAGTCAAGGGGATGGAGTGGGAATTCTCAAGGGCAAAGGTCACCATCTTGGTCGCTATCCACTAGGGGGACTGGGCCAAGGAGGAGAAGGCTCTGCTGTTGTGCTCCAACTAGAGTTGCCAGAGCATATGGGGAAGGTAGGAACCCCAGAGGAAGTAGATGAAGGGATGGGCAAAGGGGTTGGGCCACTGAGATAGAAGATCAGGGATTGATTTGGGGGCCACCCACTGGATAGAGAATTGGGAAAGAATGAGGCCCAAGACTTTAGATGAAAAGGGACAGTTGATGAAGAGGTGATTAGTGGACTCCCAGGTAGCACAACAAAGGAAGCATCTATTCGGGATCTGAAAGCCCCTCCTGATTAGATTCTCAAGCATCAAGATCTTGTTTTGGATGACCACCCAAATGAAGTGACTGATTTTGGGGATCAGCCTCTTGGCCCACACTTGATGGGTTGGAAAGGGAGCCTTGTCAAGGACTCTTTGGAGATTGTAAGCATATTTGATAGAGAAGACTCCACTGGGAGTGCCATGCCAAATGCATCTGTCGTTTCCTCTAGAGGATGGGATGACAGTCACCTTGAGGAGGTGCTGAAGCCTAGCATCTTGGAGCGGGTGCCTAGGATTTAGGATGGGTTTCCAGGTAGCTCGCCCTTGATTCTAGGAAAGATAGCTCAAAACTTTGGGCCCTCTGTCTGTAAGCCCTGGTTTGAGGATGAGAAGCTCTCTATCAACAGTCATGGCCTCATCCTGAATCCATCTGTCTTCCCAGAAGTCGATCTTGGCTTTGTCCCTGAGAATCCATCTGGTTCCTTTTCAGATTATGTCTTTGGTGGAGATCAGGGACTTCCAGAAGGTTGATCCATCATGGGGCTGAGAATCACTAAGGAAGGGGTGGTTATGACAACATTTTTTGTGCATGATGCTGACCCACTCATTAGGGGTATTGGTATGCACCTTCTAGGTGTGTTTGGACAAGAGGGCCTTGTTCATGGGGACCACCCGCCTGAGCCTAATCCCTCCCTCACATTTGGGGTGGCAGACCAGGGGCCAGGAGACCAAGGGAATCCTCTTCTTATCTTTGTTTCTCAACCAAAGAAATCATTTCTAAATTTGTTCGATGTGAGCTACAATGGTAGCCAGGATTCTAAAGACCAAAATAAAATATATCGGAATGCTTTGTAGGACTGCTGCTAGGAGGGTGGCTCTGACAGCCTGTGAGAGGAGGTGACATTTATAGGGGGCTAGATTCCTTTGAATCTGCTCAATCACTTCGTCCCACAGGGCCTTGGAGGATGCACCTGTGAACAAGGGAAGCCCGAGGTAGGAGGAGGGAAGGGAACTAGGAGTGTAGCCCAATATCCACCCAATTATGATCTACCTAGCCAAGGGAGTATGGATGAAGAAAATCTTGCATTTTTGGAGGTTGATTTTCTGCCCGACCACCTCATCATATAGGGTCAAGTTATGCTTGAGGGTCTTGGCTTGAGGGATTGAGGCATAAGTGGTGAGGATGGTGTCATCCATGAACTGCTGGTGGGACACAGGGGGAAGGCCCAACGTAGGTGATGCATTTTCGTTATACACATCATTAATTCTCAATGAATTTGTCAATCCAAGGCTGTGTACAAGGCTATCTACGGAAGAAGGGGTAAACAGGGTTATAACTTAGGTCAATCTAGAGCAACAGGTCTTACTGGAGAAATCGATTATGTGGGGGTTTTATGACATTCCTATCTCTAAATTGCATGAATTAAACCTTAATCTAAGTTGCATAATTGGAAACTAATCATTAACTACAGAAATGAAGTCCTAATTACAATTGCAGAATGAGACCTAATTATGTTGCAAAAATAACAGTTGCAGAATTGAAAGTCTGATTCTAATTTTAGAAAGGAAATCTATTTACTTTTTCAGAAATAAAAATCTACTTCTAACATGGAAATGAAACTGTCAAGGCTCTGTAATAGAAGGTTGTCAATATTCTGTGCAGGGGTTGACAACAAAACATAAAATGCAGGAAATTACAAAAAACAAGAATTCTGGAAATTAAAGTCTGCAATAAATTGAAAGCTTTGTTGAAAGTGGGGATTACAACAAAATATTTAATCATAAAACATAAAATAAGCTAAGATTGCAAATATCATTAGTTGTTTACAAAGGAATGAAAGGACAAGTTCTACAACTCATTCTATTGCAACAAAATTAGAATAAAAACCTGCTGTTAGTCCTCCTCCTAGGTCTGGAAGTGGCCAGCCTCTTTGTCCAGAAGAAGGTATGAGTATCTCTCTCTCTAGATCTTAATCAAACTCATTTACAAGCAATATGAAATATAAACAATATACTTTTATTGATTCAAAAACATGATTACAATAATGCTGCTAAAAACTGTTACAGGACGGTAACAATCACTTTTTGATTATCACCTATTATTCTTCGATTTCTCTATATTTTATTCCCCTTACTCTCTACTTACTACTTCCTTTCTTCTTCCATATCAACTTGAATGGGAGCCCTATTTATAGATGTCCTAAGATTTACTAACAAGCTGAGAATATCTCAAAAAGATATAATCCTATTATGCGGCAACAATTCCTGGTTTTTATCCTAGAAGAAGATCACACTTTGATCTTTCCATAAATGGTGGCTTTGGTCGGAAAGGACGGCAAAGTTAGATCTGAGATATTTCCCTTTACCCTTTTCAATCTTTATTTCCATTTTTCCAGCGTCAAAATTTGGTCAATAAGTCAAAAAGCACATTCTGTTTTCATTTCGAAGATAAGTGGCTCATTTCGAAGATACTGCAATTCTAATTTCGAAGATCTGCTCATTCTGAAGAAACTAAAGTTCTCATTCTGAAGATCCGCTTATTCCAAAGACACTACAGTTCTCATTCTAAAGATCTGCTCATTCTGAAGATACAACAATTCTCATTTCGAAGATCTGCTCATTCTAAAGACACTGTGTTTTCTCATTTCGAAGATATCTGTTCATTCCGAAGAGACTTCGGAATGAACAAATGTGGGCTCCTTAAATTATTTCCTCTACATTTTTCATGTGGGTTACTTCTCAGGATTAGATTCCAATGGTCTTCATCTCTTCCCACATGTGAATTCCATGCCTTGCCATTCATTGGCAGCTGGCTAGAATTTACATGGGAAAACCCAGTTTTTCCTGCACAGTAACAATTTTCTTGAACTCTTGCAAGATTTAGGTAAAATGAATTCTTGAGACATATCAAAACATGATTAGTGAAATGCTGTTATTAATCTAAGCATATCTCATTTTAGCAAGTCATAACAAAACAACATAAAACTTATACAAAAAGCTGTAAAAATCAAAATATAGTATTTCAGATACATTCATCATGCAAATAATTAATACACAACATATTGAATTAACTTAACTAGCATATTAGATTAAACATAAGAGTTTATAGGAAATTTCAGTGTTCAAAACATGTTATGATTGAGGCATTTTCAGGCCTTATAATTTTCCCCCCAACTTATATTGATGCATGTCCTCATGCATTCTGTTGGGCTATGGAATCACATATGTCCATGGTCAAATTCCATGACCTGTAGAACAAATTCTTGCCTGCATAAAATCCCCTGTTCTTCTAAAGGTCCCTGAGCCATTCTTAAAATTGTTCATCAGGTTGGGCATCTTCTTCAAAGTAGAATGGGATTGGAGTGATGATGGTTGGAGGCCTAAATTTGAGACCTATCCAATTAGGTTGGAGGCCTAAATTTGAGGCCTAAAGCCCCTCAAATTCAATAGGTAAGAGGGGCTTTTTACCAAAGACTAGTTCATAAGGTGTGAATCCAGTAGTGGATTTCCAAGTAGTATTGTAAGCCCATACTGCTTTAGGTAATTTATCTAGCCAGTTCTTCCTATGAAAAGCTACTATTTTTGTTAAAATTCGTTCTAGTTCCCTGTTTGTTACCTCAACTTGGCCATTTGATTATGGGTGATAAGGTGATGATTTTCTATGTTTGATTTCATATAATTCTATAAATGCCTCAATGACTTTGGATGCAAATTGGGGTCCTTGGTCTGTGGTGATAGACCGGGGAGCTCCAAATCTCTAAAAAATCTGAGTATACAAGAAATCAACGACCTTCTCTTCACGAGTATGTTTGAAAGCACGCACCTCTACTCACTTTGTCAAGTAATCAGTGCATACTAGAATATGCACCTTTCCCTGAGAAGGTGGATCAATAGGTCCTACAAAATCAAGCCCCCACCTCTCAAATGGCTCTAAAACCAATTGAGGCTGCAGTGGCATTCCATTTGTATCAGTGGGTTTCCCCATTCTTTGGCATGCATCACAATGCCTGATGTACTTTTTCACATCCTTGTGAAGAGATGGCCAATAATATCCTATCCCTAAGATTTTCCTAATTGTGCTTTTTACAGAGTAGTGTCC
The DNA here is from genome assembly GCA_028583015.1 of Wollemia nobilis. NCBI lineage: Eukaryota > Viridiplantae > Streptophyta > Pinopsida > Araucariales > Araucariaceae > Wollemia > Wollemia nobilis. Next base: position 3,212,162 of record JAQPPZ010017170.1, on the reverse strand, counting down.
ACCTAAGGGTTCGTCATGACAAGCCCTAAAGATATCATACACCTCATCCTTTCGGATGTACCTACGTAACACATGGTCAGGAATGCACTTAAAGAGTATACCCTTGATCCATTCAAAAGAAGAACTCTGTCTGATCAATTGTTTTTTTTGTTTTGAAGTGAAATGTGGAGGAACTTTCCCTGTGACCAAGTAATTGGCTATATCTCGCAAAACCAAGGTGATTGGACTGATATAGCAAACAATTTTTCATCGGGAAAGGTGTCTTCAACTAATTCCCCTTCATTTGTGTTACGTAGTCCGGACAAGAAATCTGCTACAACATTAGCTTTTCCTGGTTTGTTGATTATAGTGATATCAAATTCTTGTAGCAACAAGAACCAACGAATAATTTTTGCACTTACCACAGGCTTATTCATCAAATATTTAATGGCTGTGTGATCTATGTGAATAAATATTTGATAACCTGTGATGTAATGCCTAATTTTTTTGATGGCATAAATTACCACTAAGAATTCTTTTTTAGTTGTGGTATAATTTTTCTCAGCTCCTGTCAAATTCTTGCTAATGTAGTAGATGGCATAGTGTTCACCATTGTCAATTTGTCCTAATGCTTCTCCAATTGCAGTATTGGAAGCATCGATCAGTATGTGAAATGGTAATGTCCAATTAGGGCCTCTTAACATAGGTGGAGTTACTAATTTTTCTTTCAGAGCTTCAAATGATTCCTGACATCTTGCAGTCCAGGAAAATTCATAATATTTAGTCAATAGGGCAAACATGGGATTGGCTATTGTGCTAAAGCTGGAAATAAACCTGCGATAAAAACCAATATGTCCTAGGAAGCTTCTGACATTAGTCTGAGTTTTAGGAGGAAGAAGATTCTTGATAATTTCCACCTTCTTTGGATCAACTTGGATTCCTTGAGGAGAGATGTGATGACCAAGAACTATTCCTTCCTTCATCATCATAAAACATTTTTCTGGATTCAAGGATAACTGGTATGTTTCACAATGAGCTAAAACTTTGTCAAGGTTTTCTAATGTAAAGTCAAAAGTCTATCTGCATACTGTGAAATCATCCATGTATATCTCAACACTGTTGGTAGTCAGATCAGCAAAGATTGCTAAAAATGCTCGCTGAAATGTTGCTGGGCCATTACACAAACCAAAAGGTAAAACCCTATAGGCAAATGTTCCCCATGGAAAGGTAAAGGTTGTTTTCTCTTGATCTTCAGGTGCAATCTGAATTTGATTATATCCACTAAATCCATCAAGAAAACAAAAGTATCTTTTTCCAGCAAGGGTATCTAAAACCTGATCTATGAAAGGTAATGTAAAATGGTCTTTGTATGTCACCTTATTCAGTTCTCTATAGTCTACACATATTCTCATTTTCCATTCTTCTTAGGAACTATAACCAATGGAGAGACTCACTGGCTATCAAAAATTGGGTAAATGAATCCTACCTCCAGAAGTTTTTCAATTTCTTCCTTTACAATATCCCTTAGGGCAGGATTCAGTCTTCTCTGGAGTTGTCTTACTAGCTTGACTTCTTCAGTATAAATTCTGTGGGTACATATATCAGGGTGAACTCCTAACATATCTTTATATTCCCAAACAAAAGCATAAACATGCTTTTGCAAGACAACTATCAATTTGTCTTCCTCTTCCCTAGTAAGCTAGCTGTAAATGTTTAAAAATTTTCCTGGTTGGACTTCTATTTGTTTTGTATTTGGAAGGACTGAACTCACTTCTTCATACCTGGTGGTTAGGGAGTTAAGAGGACACTGCTGAGATGGGAGAAAATAAGAAATTTTTGTTTCATTATTTTTTGATGGAAGCATATCCTGTATGGAACAGTGAGAAGGAAAAATCAAGTGATGGTGCCACCCATGTGGTAGTGAAACGAGTTTTCCTGTGATAGTATAGATGGTTCACCTTCAAAATTTTGGTTCTCCTCATTCCTTAACAAGATATTTATTGCTTCTTCTTTTAACCCTTGTTCATGCGGAACATTCATTAGGATAGTTTCATTTTCTCGAGTTTTACGTGTCATGGAGGTCTTTTGTGTGTTCCCTTACCACCAAGGTGGCTAGTGTGGAAATAACCTCCTCTGATTCTTCATCTAAATCAGGAAACCATAACTGACCTAAAAAATTGTTGGAGGGTCTTGCAGGAGGATACAAAGAGATCTGTTTTAGATCAATACCATTTGAAATAGTCATTTTTCCAGATCTGTAGTCTATGAAGGTTGCTGTAGTTGCAAGCCAAGGTCTTCCCAAAATTATGGGATATCCATGTGTTGAATTTCTTGGTTGTAAAACCAAAAAATCTGCAAGGAATTCCCAAGAAGAAACTTCTATAGGAACATCTTCAATGATACCTTCATGTTTTGCAACTGACCTATCAACCATTTCTAAAACTGTAAATGTGGGGCTGAGATGTTTGAGCTGTAATTTTTTCATTATATCCTTGGTCATGACATTTATTGTAGCTCCTAGATCTGCTAAGACATTTGATATTGGTACTGAACCTATAGTAACTATGATAACTAGACTTCCTGGGTCACTATACTTTGGAGGTAATAGTTTTCTAGATAAGAGATCAACTATCTTTCCTTCAATCTGAACAGTCTTGGGAAATGCATTATTTTTCCTTCCTGCTCTTCTAATGCACAAATATCGAATAGTACTTTTAATCACTAGTATATACTTAATGGCTTGCAATAAGGGCAATGATATAGTTAACTTTTTAAGTTCCTTGACTAGGTCTGATTCAAAATTTTTGCTGTGGTATTGAATCTTTCAGGATATGGAATTATCCTTGATGAAGGTAATTGTTCTGCTTGTGGTTCTATTTGTTCTTCTTCTTTCTCTATTGTTGGTTCAACTATAACTAGTTCCAAGGGTTCTTGCTCTTCATTTTATTTGTTTTTATTGGAAATGGGTTCAGGTACAACTTTTCCTGAATGAAGTTGGATGTTACTACAATCAATAACATTGATTTCAATATTTTCTTCAGCTTCAGCCACATAGATAGGGGATGCCTGTCTCATGCTGTTTGGATTAGTGAATGATTGAGCTGGAAGTTGAGGTTGTTTCACCTATTGTGTTTGTTGTGGTTGGTTCTATTTTTCTTGAAATTTTTGATTAGGTGTAGGTAGCAAATGCTAATTTTGACCTTGATTTCTTTGCTGCCTTGGATAGGACTGGTATTGTTGATTCCACTGTGGTTGATTTTGCATCCAATGTGGATTAGTCTGATTATTATTCTAGGGTGGATTGTTTTTACTCCATGATGGATTGTTTTTACTCCATGATGGGTTGTTTTGATTCTGATTCTAGGCTAAATTACTCCAATTTGTTTGTGGCCATTCTTGGGAATTTGTCCATTGAGGATAATTCCAAGGATGTTGGGGTGGTTCTGATTGTCCCCAAGGCATAGTACCAGGATTATGCTCCCAATTTATAGGAAAACGAGGGGGATTTTTGTATTGAGAGAAATTTCCCCCTTATTTTGGTCCAATATAGTTGAGTTCCTCAATCTGACTTTCTAACATAGTTTTGAGTTGTGGTAGCAGGTGGCATTGATCAGTTGAATGCCTCTTTGAACAGATACTACAAATGGCTGAGATAGATGTTTTATTCAAAGGAAATTCTTGCAAAGCATGTTTATTTCTACATCTTGGGCAATAAATTGCCAAAGGTTTTGTGTTTTTTGCTTTTGCAGACATTTCCCCCAAAGTTGTGTTTTATTGCACTAGAATATCAGTTTTAAAATTTGCAAGTTCCTCTATTAGTTCCTTCACATCAGTGCCATTTGTATTTTTTTTCTTCTTCCTTGCTTATTGTGAGAGTAATTCCTACAGAGATCCATAATTTCTTCATTACTGAGAGTATTTACATCTCCTCTTCCCATAAAATCCAATACGTCTCTGGATTCATTTTGCAATACTCTCAAAAATATAGTTTTGCATAACTCTGGTTCTACAAGTCCACATCTCCTTTGAACAAAGGAGAACCTATCAAGATAGTCTTCTAATGTTTCATCATCTTCCTGTTTAGTCCTAAATAACTCATTTTTCCTGATCCTTACACGACAATACTCCTGATATTTGTCTAGAAACATAGGTTCCATTTGATCCCAAGTTCGGATGGAATTTGGCTCTAAACTCATGAACCAGCGTGATGTTGAGTCCTTGAGTGTTGAGGGAAAAACCTTAAGTTTTTGATTGTCATTTACATAATCATAGGTTTGACACACTACCTTGAATTCAAATAAAAACTGATCAGGATCTTCAGATACAACACCTTGGAAGGTTGGAAGTACTGAAGGTGAAATAGTCTTCATGGGAGAGTTTTGTGTTGGATTCAAACAGATAGGATATTCAAATGTTTTGGAAGGTTGAGGAATATCCTGATCATCTCCTTCATCATGGACATAGCCATGTTGGCCATTGCCTCCCTCTGCCATAGTTTCTGGTTTCTTAGTTAAACTTATCCAAATTTCTTTCTCAAGAGGTCCAAGATCCTCTGTTGATAATGAGTCTGATGATTCTTATTTCTTAGGATGTTCTAGTGATGGTGAAACTGGTGATTTTCCTTTCTCAGAATGTTCTAATGATGGTGAGATTGGTGATTTTTCTTTCAATATTTTTGGTAATTCAAACATAGGTGATTCACCCCTTAGGCGTGAAGATCTCCTTAATGGAACAAGCTAGGGATCCTTTTGGGTAATTCTACCTTTTTCATCCCTAGACTTACTCATTCATGTTCACTCTAAATGACATAAATTATATGTCAATAATTGTTATTTTAACCAATTGTTCTATTCAGATTTTATCCTGAATCTTCATAGTTCAGTCTAACTAATAGCTATTGGACTATTGTTACCTTCTAGCAACACAATTCCCTAGAAATGATGCCAAAATGATGCGTTGTCATTATACACATCATTAATTCTCAATGAATTTGTCAATCCAGGGCTGTGTACAAGGCTATCTACGGAAGAAGGGGTAAACGGGGTTATAACTTAGGTCAATCTAGAGCAATAGGTCTTACTGGTGAAACTGATTGTGTGGGGGTTTTAGGAAATTCCTATCTCTAAATTGCATGAATTAAACCTTAATATAAGTTGCAGAATTAGAAACTAATCATTAACTATAGAAATGAAGTCCTAATTACAGTTACAGAATGAGACTTAATTATGTTGCAAAAATAACAGTTGCAAAATTGAAAGTCTGATTCTAATTGTAGAAAGGAAATCTATTTACTTTTGTAGCAATGAAAATCTACTTCTAACATGGAAATGAAATTTTCAAGGCTCTGTAACAGAAGGTTGTCAATATTCTGTGCAGGGGTTGACAACAAAACATAAAATGCAAGAAATTATAGAAAATAGTAAATTCTAGAAATGAAAGTCTGCAATAAATTGAAAGCTTTGCTGAAAGTGGGGATTACAACCAAATCATTAATAATAAAACATAAAATAAGCTAATATTGCAAATATCATTAGTTTTTTACAAAGGAATGAAAGGACAAGTTCTACAACTCATTCTGCTGCAACAAAATCAGAATAAAAACCTGCTATTAGTCCTCCTCCTAGGTCTGGAAGTGGCTAGCCTCTTTGTCTAGAAGAAGGTATGAGTCTCTCTCTCTCTAGATCTTAATCACACTCATTTACAAGCAATATGAAATATAAACAGTATACTTTTATTAATTCAAAAACATGATTACAATAATGCTGTTCAAAACTGTTATAAGACTGTAACAGTTACTTTATGATTATCACCTATTATTCTCTGATTTCTCTATCTTTTATTCCCCTTACTCTCTACTTACTACTTCCTTTCTTCTTCTATCTCAACTTGAACAGGAGCCCTATTTATAGATGTCCTAATATTTACTAACAAGCTGAGAATATCTCAAAAAGATCTAATCCTATTATGCTGCAGTAATTCCTAGTTTTTATCCTAGAAGAAGATCACACTTTGATCTTTCCATAAATGGTGGCTTTGGTCAGCAAGGACAGCAAAGTTAGATCTAAGATATTTCCATTTACCCTTTTCAATCTTTATTTCCCTTTTTCCAGCATTAGAATTCGGTCAATAAGTCAAAAAGCACATTCTATTTTCATTTCAAAGATAAGTGGCTCATTCTGAAGATACTACAATTATCATTCCAAATATCCACTTATTTCGAAGACACTACAGTTCTCATTTTGAATATCCAATCATTCCGAGGACACTATAGTTCTCATTCCGAAGATCCACTCATTTCGAAGATACTACAGTTCTCATTCTGAAGATCCGCTCATTCCGAAGACATTGTGTTTTCTCATTCTAAAGATATCTGTTCATTCCGAAGAGACTTCGAAATGAACAAATGAGGGCTCCTTAAATGATTTCCTCTACATTATTCATGTGGGTTACTTCTCAGGATCAGATTCCAATGGTCTTCATCTCTTCCCACATGTGAATTCCATGCCTTGCCATTCATTGGCAACTGGCTGAAATTTACATGGGAAAACCCAGTTTTTGCTACATAGTAACAGTTTTCTTGAAATGTTGCCATATTTAGGTAAAATGAATGCTTGAGACATATCAAAACATGATTAGTGAAATACTATTATTAATCTAAGCATATCTCATTTTAGCAAGTCATAAAAAAACAACATAAAACTTATACAAAAAGCTGTAAAAATCAGAATATAGTATTTTAGATACATTCATCATGCAAATAGTTAATACACAACATATTGAATTAACTTAACTAGCATATTAGATTAAACATAAGAGTTTATAGGCAATTTTAGTGTTCAAAACATGTTATTATTGAGGCATTTTCAGGCCTCATCAGCAGGCCTGATGCCCGAGATGAGACCGTGGGTTACGATGCCTGAGATGGTACACCCCAGGGCCTCAGCCAAGATTATGAAGAGGATCGGGGACAGGGGGTCACCTTGGCAGAGGCCTCTGGAATTGGGGAAGAACTCGACAGGGGACCTATTGATGAGGATGGAGAACCACAGGGAGGACACACAGTTGCTAATGAGCCTGAACCAAGAGGGGTGGAACCCAAACTTAAGGAGGACCTTGGACAGGAAAGCCCAGTCAACCCTATCAAAGGCCTTGTTCATATCTAGCTTGAGCAGAAAGGAGGGTTTTTTGGATAGGACGGCCGAGTGAATGGCCTTTTGCATGATAATAATCCCATTTGTGATCAGTCTACCTTTGACCGAGCTGCCATGATAGGGGGCAATAATTAGGGGAAGGATATCATTAAGGCGAGAGGCCATGGATTTAGTCAAGATTTTATACAGAACATTGCACAAGCTGATGGGGTGAAAGTTTGAGAGGGATCTGGCTGCCTGGGTCTTGGGGATCAGGGCTATGAAAGTGGAATTGATACCTTTGGGGATGGAGCTGGCAGTCTACAGGTCCTGAATGGCTGCACACACTTCTTTCCCGATGATGTCCCATAAATATTGGAAGAATCAGGGGGGAAATCTGTTCGGGGCCGGGGCCACCTCAGCCTTCATGGAAAAAGTGGCAGCATGGATTTCGGAGTCAGACAAGGGCTGCACAAGCATCTCATTTTCCATGGTCAACACAGAAGAAGGAATGTGTTCCAGAAGGGATTCAGATGCTTCCAGGGACATGGGGGGGCTGTCACCCAGGAGCTCCTAGAAGAAGTGGGTGGCTTCAGCCTGAATGTCCTCTTCTTCCTTGATGATTTTGCCATCGCTGCCCACCAACTCAGCAATTCTGTTGGAACCCCTATTCCTGAGAGTCAATGTGTGGAAGAACTTAGTGTTTGCATCGCCATCTTGGAGCCATAGGGCTCTTGACTTCTACCTCCAAAAGGTTTCTTCCCTGGCCAAAATGTTGTGATACTCACTGAGAGCAAGGTGTTCCTCATCCCTGATCCCTGGGTCTTGGGAGCCTACTTGTAATATGGACTCGAGGTCTTCGAGCTTATCTTTAAGAATCACTTTGTTTTCAAAGATATTATTGAACACCTCCTTATTCCAAACCTTGAGTTGCTCTTTGAGGCATTTTAGCTTGTGAAAAACTTGTTCAGCGGGGCGACCGGGGACTGGGGGAGCCCACCAATGGCCTACCTGGGCCTGAAAGTCAGGGTGATGCAACCATATAGACTCAAATAGGAAAGGCCTCTTGGAGGAGGGGCGATGGTTAGTTTCTAGGAGGAGGGGGCTATGATCAGACCTAATTTTGGGGAGGGCCAACAGGGTGGCGTCGGCAAACATGGGAAGGGCTTCCTTAGATAAGAAAAATCTATCTAGTCTAACCTGAATATGATTTTCTCCCACTCTTCTATTGGACCATGTAAACTTGGATCCTTTCAGATTGACGTCCATGAGCTCATTGAGGACAGTAAAGGCTCCAAAGTCCTCCATGCTCTTGCCCTAAACCGCTGAGCCCCCACTTTTATCAGAAAGGAACATGGGGCTGTTGAAGTCCCTAGCCAGGATCCAGGGTAGGGGGAAAAGGCTTCTCTCATCTAGCTAATTTCCTTCCATAAGGCTACTTTCTCAACTGGGTTGTTAGGGGCGTAGACATTAGACAGAATCCATGAGCACCTTGACTTCATGCAATGGACTAGAATGTCAATTATTCTGGGAGACGAAGATATGACTCTTCCCTCAAAAGATCGGGGGTCCCACATACACAAAAAACCCTCGGATGAGTCGGCCACTAGGGTAGACAGGGACTCACAATTGCACCATGTAGCTTAGGCTACATGTCAGGCAGTAGCATCATCTATTTTGGTCTCCTGGAGAAGGAGGAAGGATGGGCGGTGATCCCTACGAATTTGGTCGAGGATCCTTTGCTTGGGGGCTCCATTGAGCCCCCTGATATTCTAGGTGATGAGCTTCATTTGACACCCTTGTGGGGTCGCTTGCCCCCCTTCCCAGCCTGAGCGGGGGTTTGGGTCGGATGGCATCCATATTGGAGAATCTTGCACCAACATCAGAGAGAGTTTCCTGGGAGCCATTGGCTATGTCATCTTTAGTGAACCTTGTCCGCTGGTCGCCCAAGGTAGGCCACCCTCTTTTGAGTTTGCTACCAAAGTATGTGGAAAAAGTCCTGCTCTAGGTCATCTTGGGGATGACTTCATCGGGCCCAGATGGAGAACTGGCTTTGATCTCTTCATATGACCTCTCAGATCTACACTCCAAGGGAGGAAGCCCAACAAGGATCACCGGGAGGGGCAGGGGGGGTCAAGGGGGGGATAGCAGGAGTGGGGGGGGAGAAGGGGGCCCTAACAGAGGGAGCCAATGAGAAAAGGAGCCTGAGAAGCTCTGGGGCACAAGAAGGGGCAGGATCCAAAGTGGGCAGGGAGGGAGAACCTAAAGACTAGGGCCCCAGAAGTCGACCCAGGGGAGGGAGCATCGAAAGGGGAAACCTGGGGGAGATCACCATCTAGATTGGGGTCCACATGAGAGTCATTTGGGGTAGAAGGAGGAGCCTCCTTTCTGGTATAGGCCTAGGATATGAGGCCATCATGAGGGGGCCCTAGAGACAGGGCCCGACCTAATCAAGAAAGGAGTTTGGGGACAGGGCCATCAGCATTTTTGGAAACTGGGCATTGGTGGGGGAGGTGGCCCTGAGTGCAGTAGGTGGGGTAGAAGGCAGGTTTGTTTTTGTAGATTAGGGGCTAGCACCACAAGAAGGACCCAGATGAGATGGTCACCGAAGAGGGGAGATCAGATTCGATATTGGCATTGACACAAAATCTGGCATGCACCATATGATATCCGACCTTGGTAGCGGGGTCGAAGGCCACCAGGTCCCTGATCGACTAAGCAATGAGTCTTAGGATATATTTGTTCCATAGGTGAAAGGGAAGGTCTAGGAGATGAACCCGAATAGGGGAAAAATTGATACTTTGGGTGCTGGGGTGGAAGTCAGCTCCATAATGCCTAAGGAAGAGGCTTTTTTTCCCCAGAAACTAGGGCTCGCTTGATAGGATATTTTTGGCATCCTCGTTGTTATTAAGCTTGATGATGAAGAATACATTGGTCAGGGCAACCAACTGAATATGCCTAGACACCTTCCATTTGGTAGCCACCCACCTGTGGACGGTTTCCATGTCTGGGTGCCCTCCCAAGAATTTCCCTACCAGGGAGGCAGAGGAACTAGCTACCAAGGAGGCGTAGACCTCCTCCTGAATAGAAATGTGGGTGCCCTTAAGGGAAAGACCTAACCCTAGGGCCCAAGAAGGGGTCCTGGTGCCTGCAAAGATCTACTGATAGGAGGGTTGGTTCCTGCCCGAGATAGAGCCCTACCCAAGATCAGGGGTTTATTCCCTAGGCTTGCACGTGCATTGAGGTTTGCCGAGGGGCTAGGGCCCAAGATGTCATCACCACCTTGGCCACCAATCATATTAGGTGCAGAGCCATCTGCTAGGCCCATCGAGGGTCCTACTATCCTGGTATCGAGCCCTGACGTGCCTGACCCTGATCCTGAACCTGATCCTACCCAAAAACTTGCACCATTCTATGAGCCTGTCCCCAGCCCTGCATCTATACTTGCTCCTGCTCTTGCTCCTACTACTGCTCCCACCATAATCCTCACAAAAACATTTTAAATTTAATCTAATAAATTTTTTCTATTATATTTTTGTAGGTCCAAAGATAGTCAAGTGGTTCAGCAATGGTCAAGCGGTCCAACATAGTTCCCAAGGCATGATTCGGGCCAATAGAGAGAGTGAAGCAAGCCCATAAGCATTGGTGAAAGGTACTGTATCTAGAAAATATGGATATGCATGTTAGTAAATGGTAGCAATAAATAGATACACCCAGGAATCAATGCAGTAGTAATAGGCGTATTGATCCACAATGGCAATTTAGATGATATGAATCAATTGATGGATTTTTGAGAGATGTGGTATCACTCAGATGAATGATTGTGCCATGTCATGATTACTATTGGGGTAAGCAAGGTCTAAAAATGGAGTGATGATGTGATGTTGGAAGGTGTATAGGCACTGAATGAAATCTCAAAAAAAAAAATTTATTATGCCTGTGGATATTACTGATCTGAATGGGATCTTGGTGATGACAAAATTTTAGAACGCCAAAGAATGTGTAGTTTGAAGAAATTGTTATGAAGGTCCATGGGTGAATACTGTGTAGGGAAGGATGCATATGAGAACAACAAATTTGGTAGATGTCATGATACTGATTTTGTTAGCGAATGCTAGAGGATGATGATTATTGAAACAAATGCTCCAAATGTGTATTGGTTTGGTGATGTCATTAGTTCAATAGTAGTTTTTATTTTAATCATAGTGGTTCTACCATACTCCACTTAAGAAAGCCACATGCATCTACAAAGGATATCACATCATTTAGATAGCAGGTATATTGGCTATTTGAGGAGATTCAAGATACATTATTTCAAAAGTTTAAAGAGACGTGGATTTATTCTCATAGTTGAGGTTGTGTTCACCATAGAGGACTGTGGATGCAATAGAAGGTGGACTATCATGTTTAAATTATTATATTAGTGGATTCATGATATAGTGAAGAGAATTTACAAATGGGGTGTTGAAACATGTTGGTGCTTGAAAGTGGTAATTTGGTGCAGTGAAGACACAACAACAAATGAATAGGAGATTGAACAAGAGTATTGGCAAGATTTGATGTCATCGGATATAGTCATAGATACACTACCATATAGCACACCATTCTAAGAGGATGAAGGATATACGTAACCTTGAAAGCATTGAAGAGCATAGTGATGATTCAGTACAAAATAGATGGGGGATACCAATCAGTTGCACGTCAATTATAGGTGAAATATTTACATCCTCAAACCCAAGTTAATACATTGTCTTTTCTCTATATAAAACATACTAATTATATTTTTGTTTGTGCCCATATTGAAGTCAATGAAAACTTAAACCATGTGGATTGACATAGTAATGACAGTGAGTGTTCGATGTATCATGAATCACAATAATGATGAATAGTAGATAGTAGGCAATATGCATGGATATTATGGAGCATTCTATGGAAGTTTTGTAATTTTTGGATGTACAGGTCTGTGGATCATGGATGAACGATGTTATATTTTCAATACAGGAGTAATACATAGACATATTTCACTGTTTACATCATGCTCTATGGTAATGGAAGATGTGTTGATTGGTAAATGTAGAGGAAATTGGTAGATGATATGGTTGTGTGAATTTAATTGAAGTAGGTTGACACCAAATTCAAGGTAATATCTAGTAATATCAAATTGTATGAGATAACAAAAATGTTATTGAATGCAAAATGTTATGAAATCAATGCTGAAAAGGAATAAAAAAACATTAATATAAGAAGTGTTTAATTACGTAACTATTACAAGGCTTCATTGAAAGAAGTGGTTTGAAGCCCGTTATGAAAACTAACCAAACAAAGCTCCTGAATGGAAATAAAATGGAAAGAGAAATATTAAATACAAGATTGTAGGATTGAAAAGGGGCGAACGTTGGAGGTAAAGAAGGAGCTCATATTTAGAAGGTCATTGAAGAGAAGGAGTGGTTGCAGGTTATTTAGAGGAAGAGATTAAAGTCCAACAGAGCAATTTGAGTTGAGCACTATAAATTTTATCTCAGAAATAAATTAAATTTCATTTTATTGAGGCATGCGTGAAAGGTGTTTCATAAAATAAATGAATTTGGTTTATTTTGCATTCATTAAAGTTCCCATAGAAAATTGCATTCTATTTATATTAGATTGAGATGTTTTATGATCAATATAAATAGGATTTGAGTTCAAATTAATTTCATTTATTAATTTGTAACCTGCAATATAGATTTTATTATTTCATATTTTTGTTACTCTTATGTTGATTTTATTTTTAAATTATAAAAGTTAGATTACAAAGGCCTTAATTTAATATTATAAAGATTGAAACTTTATAATTAAGGCTTATGTTTATTCATTCCCCAAATATTTAATTCAATTAATATTTGGATGAATAAACATTATATTGAAGGGAAAATTATGTGGATTTTAGTTTCAATATTATAAAGCTTAAACTTTATAATTAAGATCCATATACATAGGTCATTTAAAATTTACGTAGATTTATTTTGAATAAATAAACACGATTTCATGATTTAAATAAACTTTACAAATCCTTGTTTAATATTATAAAGTTCCAAAAATTTATAATTAAGGTTTAAATTTTATTTATTATCTTTCATTTTATGTAAATTTTATAAGACAAAGATGAACCTAAATTGTCAGTATAATGCTCAAAGTGGTTCAAATTAAGTTTGCAACATAGAAATTTATACTTAAGGTAGATTTAATTTTGACATCGAAAAGAGAATTTCATGAAGAATCACTGATAATGATTTTAAATCAAGACACCTAAAAGCCACGACCCTTGTTAACAACAATGTGCTTAAAAGAGTTGTTTTAGCACTATTTTATGCCTTAGCATTTCATACTTTATGACACATTGAAACACGGAACCTTGGAAGAAATTATTGCTCTTTTGCAAGAGAGGGTTTTAATCTTAAAATCCCAACTATTAGTGTGGTTTCGCAACTGGATGAAATTACCCCTCAAAAAAAATTTCAAGCAAAAGGTATTTTGTTTCACTCTCTTGGGGGACATGTTGTATAGACATGGTTACAATGGAGTCCACCTTCATTGTCTCGGGCCTAAAAATGCCCAAAGAGCAATATCTAAAGCTCATGATGGTACTTTTGGTGCTCACTTTAGTGGAATGGCCATTGCAAAGTGCATTTTATGCATGGGTTATTATTGGTCCACCATGGAACGTGACTGTTGCACTTATGTCAAGAAATATCAACAATATTAGCAACATGCTAATTTAACTCATGTGCCATCACAAGCTTTACATATTATTCATATTCTTTGGTCCTTTTCACAATAGGATTTGGACCTAATTAGTAAAATATCCCCTCCTTCCTTGGGACAACACACATTCATCATCACAAACACTACATACTTCACAAAGTGGGTCAATGTAATTCCTCTAACCAATACAATAGGATCTCGAATTATGGAGTTTATACTTCAACATATCATTTTTTGCTTTGGTATTCCCTCAAGAATAATCTCTGACAAATGGACAAGCTGAAGCAGCCAATAATACCTTGATCGCTATTCTCAAGAAATTAGTCAAAGAAAATCATAGAGATTAGCATACTCAAATCCCCTTGGCATTATGGTCTTATCGAACAAGCATCTACACACCTGTTGAGGCAACACCATTTTCAATGGTCTATGATGCTAAAGATATCATGCCTCTTAAGCTTGAGATCCCCTCATTGCATATTTCATTGTAGGAATTCATAGATGACGATGCTACTAGACAAGCACATCTTGACCAACTCACACTCCTTGATGAAAGGTGAATCAATGCCTTGGAGAATTTATGAGTATATCAAGATAATTTAAAGCATGATTACAACACCAAAGTTCATATATGTGAGTTCTAAGTAAGAGATCTTGTCCTTACAGATAATCAACAAAACACCAATGCATTGTCGTATCTTTGTGATAAATTCATAGCTAATTTGTTAGGTCTATATATTTTCAAACAAAAGGTGGATTAGGTAACTTATAGACTTTCCAATATAGAGGGAGTAGAAGATCCCAAACCATTAAACATCATCTACTTGAGAGCATTATATGCTTAATGTATTTTATATATGTATATATATACATGGGTAATACAAAAAAGAAAACATCACTCATACATATTACATTTCACATATTCATTTTATACAACCACATTCATTGTCAGTCTGATGCATTTCATCCACCATATTAGGGGTCATTTGTTAAGTTTAGACAATAATTGATTCAAGAAATCTTGTTGCCTTAATTAGGGGCACCTTCAAGTTCACATCCATATCATCGCACCACTTCATAAGTCATACCATAATTTGCAAAAAAAAATTTCCACCATCCCTAGGTGTTTTTGGTCACTTAGCCACTCCTAGTGTTTCAAGCAATCTCCAATACATGTCAAATTTAATCTAGGAAAAAGGCACATTTTCACTAAAAAATCTTGAGTTCTGGGATTGACTCTAACACTCTTGAACCAAACACATCTCACACATAGTAGAAAATATCTTGTGTCAAAGAGGGATACCACCATAATTGGGTTGAACCTTGAAGTGAAGAAGGTTATCTTTGCTTATCCCATTATGCACATAGTCCAAAATAAAAAAATAGTGGTCTTCACCACTATCAACACTTCCAAATAAAATAATTAGTAGTTACGATAGTATAAAATTATTATCACACTTCGATTGAGAATCTGATTCCCAAAAGCTCTAATAATTTTGCAAACTACACACTATAGATCCTCAAGTCATAAGAATAGAACTACATTTCCATCCATATGGTTAGGTAGTTCAAATCCCAAAATCTTAGAGATCATTTCATTGGACTATGGAGCTAATCTCCACCAAGAATAAACTCTTGACTGGGAGTGGAGTATGCTCATGCATGATGATACATATCTATTGAAGAGATATCTGACTACAAATAAGGACAAGCTAGCTTTTTGATCTTCTCCATGATAGATTTCATCTCAATTTACTCAATACGGGTTAAAAAAATCACTTGCACAAACATTGGTTCTTGATTTCCTTTAGTCACTACCATGCTCATGATTGGTAAATGAACTTTCACTACACACACATTTGGTCTTAGAGAAATTATATAGAACCTAGGAAGTTTGGTTGAAATCACTAGTATGTCTGATTATTTGCAAAAAAATTAGTCACCCATAAGCCAAAGCACAACATCCATGTAATTATCATAACATTACATGATTTTCCAATTCACATACCACAATTCTGGTACCCCTGATTAAAAAATAATGATAAATATGGTCAAGCAACATCTACACTATAAATGATCATTAGAGTATCAATTATTTTGCATTCATACACATCATCATTACATTATCATCCATCACATATACACATGCATTCACACAAACATCCATACAAATACATAACACACAAAAAAATCCATGTACCACTAGGGAGGAGGAAGGTCACTATGACAGCCCAATGTGGTGCTACATAAGTAGGTCATCCAAATACTAGATGTACCCCTCATAGGATTAAAGGTGTAGCACATCCTACCTCTAACGAGCATCCCTATGAGCTAGATCTACCTGGAGCCTCACTATCGTATCTACACCTTCACTTACTACCATTTGTACATCCAACTTCGCTCACAACTAATTAATCTTTGCATATCGCTCTACCACCATCTGCTAGAGCTAATCCTACTTATCCTCAAGATTAGCCTAGTCATCACTCTGACCAAGAGGTCTCTCCAAAACCTCCTCCATACCACCCCTACTATCATCATCACCTCTAATCTCTAGAGGCTACTCTACTATAGCCCTTGCATACCTCTCTCAACTGTTGGATCAATGATATTTTTGATGTCAGGGAGTCTCCCCCACCTCAACTGCCACCTCTACATCATCCCCACTACCATACTCAACCACCTAACTCAGTACCCATGGAGGCTATAAAGTGAACCAAGCCTCATAGTCCATCATGGTATCAATATCATCTGTATCGAGGAGCTCTATCTCCTTGTCATCCTCATACTCCACTCACCACTCATCTACACAAGGCATTCTTAACTCATCAGATCTATGCCTATAGAGAACTAGAGCCAACCCTATAATATCTTGAACTATCATAGCATCCATGAGAAGTGGATTAGCTCCACCTCACTCCCATGCCACCTAACCACCCATTGATCCTACCTAACCCTTCACAGCTACTCTCCATCATTGGGCCACCTAGCCTCCCACCATGGACTCCAATATATTTTATCAGGCATTAGCCATACCCATAGATCTCTACACTCCTATCCAGTATGACCAGTATGGCTAGGTTGTACGTCCTCAACTACCCACCATATCAATACATAGGATTGATCCCTATCCCATTCCTCATAGTGTAGGTCCACAGGACGAGCCATACTGAAGTGCTCCTAGATCTAGACCTATAGTAGCACACTACAACCCAACCCTTTTTGTCCTTACCTCTTCACCTCATACAACTCCATATACATCTAATCCAATAGAGTAGGTGCCTATGCATACACTCAAGGATCATTGATCATATCATACACCAAATGAACCATGTTCTATGGGAACCAACATCTAGTGCTGTTAGGAACTAGTACATTGGCCAGTAGGAACATGACCAAGGTGGGTAGGACCTCTAATTGCTTCTTTGAATACATATTAATATGCCTAATACCTCTACCCATTATGATCACATCCCTCCACCCATATTTAAAAATATTCCTCAACTTATACTCCTTATCATGTCCAACTTGGACACACAACCCCTCCATTGGTACTCGAAATATGTGGTATACATATTTGAGTGTCACTATCATCTCCCCTATCGGGAGTTGGAAGGTCCCCCTATTTGGATCCCATATCACTACCAAGGTTGTGAGATACCCCTATTAGACCTCACCACTTCCATCCATTCAGCCCCCACCAATCCAACCCGCTCTAGACAATCCTAGTAATCCTTCTACAATACCTTTCTTACCCCTAGTATGATAGGCGAGAATCATTGTCAAGCCTCCAATATCCTCAACTACAACACAAGCACAAACACAAATGCACATTACCATAATTTTTATTGCAAAAAAAGAAAAATTGAATAAATCCAAACAAAAAAGCGAAGGACACTTACCTCTGCCACTTGCACCTCAACGCCTACTACCACATCAACACTATCCATTGCCATCATCTTACTCCTTCAAACTCCTTCACACTCACTCAATCTTCCTTAGATGTAGCTTCTCAAACTCGCAAACACAAGAATGAATTAAACTTTACCTCTACAAATATTTTATAGCTACTTCTAATGTGCTCAAATACCTTGGGATGTTTACCTAGCACACCCAAATGCCCCCCCACAACTGCCAAGTGGCAGACACTCTCCTGCATCTATGCATGATGTGGATGTTGATCAATTTTGGATCTAGAATGTTATAGAAGGACTCAAAAGGGCTAAAAATATAACAAAACCCCATCAAACAAACTCAAATTCCATTTATGCATTGATTACATCATTTCATTATGTTTTGTGAAGATACAAATCGATTTGGATGCTTCATTCTTGCTTGCGACCAAAAGACACAAAAATACCAAAATCACATAAAAACACCTCAAATTGGTCCAAAATTTTACAAAATAACTACATTCATTATACTAATCACTCATTACATAAATCCATCACATTTTGTGATAATTTGGATTGATTTGGGTAGTTAATTCTTGATTACGACAAAAAATTGCACAAATACCCTAAATTACTTCAAAATATCCCAATTTTTTTTCCAAAATTCATAAAATTATCAAATTCACCCACCAATAATTGCATTATTCACATTCATGACACCATTCATATTCACATTCCTTTACATCATTCATATCATCCATAATTTATTGCATTTCCACTCAACATTGTCAACTTCACTCACATTATCAAGTGAACCTCATATCTCGTGGTTTACTCTATTCCCCTAGTAGTTGTAGCAATTGGTTATCTATGAAATTCGGTAGGATGGGTAGATCACCATAAATACACTTGTTCATTCACATTCATTTATATTATTCATATCATCCAATCAAACTCCCATTTTTTTCTATTGGGACAAAAGCAAAAATCAATCATTACACTGTTCAAAATCATTTGCATTGCATTATTTTACATCATTCATATCATCCAAGTGAACCTTGTATCTAGTGGTTTACCTTAATCACATGGTTATTGTAGTGATTGGTTATCTATGCAATTTGGTAGGATGGGTAGATCACCATAAGGATGCTTGCTCATCACATCATTCAACATCCTCTTGTTTGAAATCTAAATTGGTTTGGTCCCTCATCTTTAGAGTGAGACTGTGCTTCGACCAATTTTCTCAAAAGTTATCATTAATGCCCTTTTCTGTGGGGTTCCATATATGGATAATTTTTACTACATTATTCCCTTGCACATTCAAGAATTGTGCATAGTTACTAAGATTTTTCTTCCTAGCAATCACTAGATTTTAGGATGATTGGTTCTTATTAATTCATGTTCTACATTTTGCATTTCAATGATGCCAAAAAGGCATATTATTCAATAGCACATAATCACCCCAAACTTGGGGCAACCTCATTTGATTTCATTTTCCCACATCAAGATAAATCATTTACATAATTCATATCATCTAATCAAAACCCCATTTTCTATTGGGGCAAAAACAAAATCACTCATTATATCATCCATACTTTCAAAACCTCCTCTTTTTTGGGGTAAAAATAGAATTACTCATTACATCATCCACACTTTCAAAAACCCCTAATTGCATCATACACATTTTTAAAACCCCTTCTATTTTTGGATAAAAATATAATCAATCATTGCATATTTCATAATCATTGCATATTCCCATTTCAAAAACTCCCTTTTTTTGTTGGGAAAAAAATAGAATCAATCATTCCTTTCATAATTATTACATATTCCCATTTCAAAACCCCCATTTGTTTTTTATTTTGGGGCAAAAAAAGAACTAATAATTGCACTATTTACATGCACTACATCATTCACAATCATGGCATCATATCTTGACATCATTCATATCATCCTCATTTCTACCAATTGGCTCGTGCGATTCATTCTTCACTCATTCGCCAATTGAGGGGGTAAGCTACAATAATAATTTTTGTATCCAAGATCTTCTTACACTCCAAGGAAAAGAAGTTGCTTCACCAAACTAGGTGTCTCTTGTTTTTGTACCACATCGTATTTCACGCAACACAATGCAAAAAGGGGTATCTATAGAAACCAAATCCTAGTCGCTTGTCATTCATTCACATACTCAAATCACAACCATTCATTATATATATGTATTTATATATATAATATAAATATAAATATTTTATATTTATATTTATATATATTTAATAAATATATATGTATATATGTGAATAAATCTCAGCTGCCCATCATGAATTAATCTCAAACATCCATTTAACATGATCTATGTCACACATCAAATTCATAATCCTAGCCCTTCATCACATTTTAATCTCAATCACTCATTGGTGTCATCAAAACCCTAACATGTTGAAGGCAAGTTATAAAAGATCATTTACTTTTGTGAATGAGGTTAAGCGGTTGATCGATTCGAAAGTTGATTGGTGATTCTTGAGATTAGAAAGCATTAGAGCCCTTGCATCCATCATTATCCAAATCCTATTAGGCTCACACATAGATGCTTGTAGGCTTACGTAGAAGAATACGCATAGGATTACATAGAAATATGCATGTATGCTTACATATAGAATAATTGTAGGCTTACATTAATATGACCATAGGATTACATGAAGAGCACCCATAGGTACTTCACTACTATTGGACTTGTCCTAATAAGGTCAAATTATAAATATTTTAATACCCCTATAATATGAATTGAGGGGCCAAGGAGAGAAGACATTAGAGATGATACATCCCCCTATAATAAATTCTCGTATGGGCTATCTTTACCAAAGGTGCATAAATTAGATCAACATATCCTAAACATGATGTCATAACTTCACATATTGGATAAATATGTTGATATTCCTAATAAAAGGTCTTTAACATGCACTACGGTGACCATAATTTATCTCCCAATATCAATAAAAGGTAGTTGAATCATGAAGAAATAGGGAAGTTTCTGAAAAATAAATCCCAATGGCTATAAAAGGACCATAGAAACAAGGTATAGCCTACATTGATCATATAAGACTTGCTCCTCTTACAACCCAAAATATTACCAATTACCACATTAAAGGGTTGATAGAGTTACAAAAAACAACCATTATGAGAAAAGAGAAGGATAAATACAAGAATTTGAAATCTCTCAAATATAGTACAATAAACCAATTTCTACACCATCAAGTTCATTTGGAGTTATATATTTGGTGCTTTGTGAA
Organism: Wollemia nobilis; assembly: GCA_028583015.1. Taxonomy (NCBI): domain Eukaryota; kingdom Viridiplantae; phylum Streptophyta; class Pinopsida; order Araucariales; family Araucariaceae; genus Wollemia; species Wollemia nobilis. Next base: position 3,191,135 of record JAQPPZ010017170.1, on the reverse strand, counting down.
GACATAAAATCTACTACAATGTAAGAACTGAAAGAAAATAAGGATTGAACTTGTGACCTTCTTGCAGAAGAAGTTACCAAATGGGTCTATTTTGTACAAAAAAAATCCATAGAAAATAGTAACAAGTTTATAAAATAATTACACCAATCTATAGAGCTAAAAAACTATGACTAACAGAAAAGGCCCAAAACACTTTGTTATGTAAAACTTATGGCTTCTATAAGTTTGATTATATTAGAGATGAAAGGAGAGCAAAAAAAATAAAAGAGATACCTTAGGAGAAAAACTAACCAATTGGAAGCCACCATTATCCACCTTTAGGTGCCACCTTTGTTGAAATAACTCATTGATAAGACTGCTAATTGGGATGATGATAGTGAATCAAGTGTCGATATTTGGAAAAAATGGTTGGTTGACCTCCTTAAAAATATATTAAAAATCAATTTATATGCATAATAGTAATCAATGTCACTAGTGGGGTTTGAACCTAGGTTATGATGGATGTGATGAGGCCTTGAAATGATTCATTTATGTCTCAAAGCAGGAATGTTTGACTCCCTTAATTTTTGGTAAAGTATAATTAACCATGGAGTAAGCTATAATTTATATTAATATTTTGACTAGACATGGTGAATAGGTAAAATGCATTACTATATTATTTTGGATAGGTTTTATGTGATTTTAGGTTTAGTTTTACATTTAGTCATGATTATTTGGTTTATAAGCATTAGACTAATGGAACTAAATAGAAATATGATCTCTTGTAGGTATCTAAGTTTTGATATGCAATAGTGTGCCAAAATAAAATAGTGCATCAAAAAATTCTAACATCAGAATATGCATTAAAATTGTTTGACGTTGAAATATGAACCAAAAATGCCTATGCTAGAATATGTGTAAAAACAAGTCTAGCACCAAAATATGCACCAAAAAAGTATCGCATTGAAATCAACATTGAAAATAATGTTTCACAATTTTACAAAATTAGCCAACAATATTTCATAATGGTTGTCTGTAAAAATTGTGTTGATAGTTTTTATAATTCCTCTTCAAATGTTGGGCTAAAATTGTGTAGTTAGTTCCAATATATAGGGAAAGTTAATTCCAAAATATGAGGGAAATTCCTCCCAAATAAAAGAAGTGTAAAGTGTCATTTGACTTATTCATGCTAATTATTAGCAAGTGGTTGAGATACTCCCAATAGAATAGGAGTGTAAAGTGCCACTTGAATTATTCATGCTAATTATTAGCAAGTAGTTGAGATGCTCCCAAAAAAATATGTGTAAAATACCACTTGACTTATTCATGCTAATTATTAGAAAATGGTTGAGAGAGAATATGAGCATAAAGTACCACTTGTATTATCCATGCTAATTATTAAGTGGTTAAGAAAGTGTAGAGATTCTTCTAATAGAATAGGGATGTAAAGTGTCACTTGTATTATCCATGTTAATTCTTAGCAAGTGGTTGAGAAAGTGTAAGGATGCTTCTAATAGAATAGGGATGTAAAGTGACACTTATATTATCCATGCTAATTCTTAGCAAGTGGTTGAGAAAGTGTAGGGATGCTTTCAATAAAATAGGAGTGTAGACATATTATCCATACCAATTATTAGAAATTGGTTAAGAAGTTATAGGAGTATTTCAAATAAAGTAGGGATGTAGTTAAGTACCACTTGTAGAAAATATGCCTAGCTTATATATAATTTTTTAGAGAATAAAAAGGACAAAAATAAAGAAATAAAGGATGCATATGAATTGAAGATTTTGTAAAGGGGTAATTACCTACTCTTTTTAATAAATAATATTATTTTTATTTGCTCATTTTTATGTATTTTTAATTATATTTTGAATTGAAATTTACTTTTCATTAGGATAATAAGTAAGGGCCCACTCCATCAACACAATGAAAAGTATTATTTCTTGTAGATATGTTTATAAAATAATTAATGAATTTTTTTTTATTTATTTTAATATTTTTTGTATATTATTTTAGTTTGTAATTAATTTATAAATTCTTTTAATCATTTATTTTAATTTCTTTGGTTAGTTTTACACAACTACTAAATTAGATTTTATTTACCTACAAGTGTGATTTAAATTTTAGCAATTGTGCATTCAAATTTGTGGAAGTTATTTTTCTATAAGAAAGTATAAAACCTTAAAATATCCTATACAAAAATGCATTTCCTTGCTCTCTAGTGCATATAGCGATTGGATACCACCTCATATTGATAGTTTAAAGTGAGAGTATTAATGACACTCATTGCTTTTTGGCATCATTGCAAGGGACACAACATTGCTAAAGAGTTTTAGTAGTTGTTCAACATTATTGTCTTTCTTGAAAATCTCACTTTACTCAAACTATTAAACTCAATATAAAAAAGGATTCCTGCTACCACTCGTCTAGAGGTAAGGCTTTTGGGGGGAAGCAAAAAAATCTCGATGTCATTGACCAAGACAAGGAGACCCCAAGAAAGTCTCTCATGAAGCATAAGAAGTTGAAGTTTGAGGATGTTCTAGGTTGGTTGCTCTCCCTCCAAGATGATGATTCCCTGTGCGAGCCTTCAATCCATACTTAGTTGAGATCTAATCTTGATCCCCTAGCCAATTTGGAGGACATGTTGAACTCTACCTTGACCCTCCTCCGTAAAGACACAAAGGTGGTTAGCACCATGAAGAAGTAGAAGGACACAATCACCAAGGTCTTAAATGATGAACAAAATAAAAATGAAGAGGAGCAATAACATTTGAAGGTATCTGAATAGTTGGGGCTTCTCTGATCACTTTGTTTTTTATGAGTAGCTAAGGACATCCTATCCCATATTTTATGCTACTTTATTGGCTTTTGTGCTTCTTTATGCATCCCAAAGATGTGCTCTCCAGTCGTTACTATGTTTCCCTTGTTAGTGTCTCTTGTCTGTTGTAGTTTCAAGCCTGTCCTTATGGTGGTTGCCTCCTTTTGGGTTTTCCTTTTGTAAAAGGTTTGGGGTCCCTTTCAAAACCCCTTTTTCAATAAATAATAAAAAACTATTATTTATTTTTTCTAAAGAGAAATAAGAGGGAGTCTAAAAAGTGACTTGGCATAAGGATAGTTGTGTTGTTAAGGAGAGAGTTAAGGTATTGGTTTTTAATGTAAAAATGAAATCAAACATTAGGTATTTTAAGGATTAATGGTTTTTGCTTTCATTTATTTTAAACTAATTTTATTTAATTAGAATGAATGAATAGATTACATAATTATAAGGGATGATTTAGTAGTTAAAACCCCCCATGAGCCATAGGAAATAAGCATCAATGTTAAGAGGTTGAACAAATTAGTGAATTGCCATAGCTGAGATAAACAAATGACACTCTTAGAAACTTAGCCACAATAAGCTACGCAAGCTCTATTCCTTGCATAACATGTGGCTAATCCAAATAATAGTGGATAGGCACCACTTGTCTACACCATTAAAATTTGAAATCATAGATAGATCTACCCATTATGAAAGAGTTCTCCTCTTCCCATACAAGTGCTCACACACTAAAAAAAAGAATAATTGTAGGTCAAGATGAATTTAGCTTTCGATAAATTTGAGTCTTGCTTTTCAATGATGGATGTAGATGTATTATCCATGATAATGATTAGAAATTGGTTGAGGTATAGAAATATTTACAATAAAGTACAGATGTAGTTAAGTGCTACTTGTATAAAAATGTGCCTAGCTTATATATAATTTTTTAGAGAAGAACATGGACAAATAATAAATAAAAAAGGATTCCTATGAATTGAAGATTTTGTAAAGGAATAATTCTCTACTCTTTTTAAGAAATAATAATTTAGGTCTTTGCTCATTTGTATATATTTTAATTATATTTTGAATTAAAATTTATTTTTCATTGGGATAAGAAGTAAGGGTCCACTCCATCAAAACAATAGAAAATATTCTTTCTTGTAGATATGTTTATAAAATAGTTAATGATTTTTTATTTTATTTATTTTAATACCCTTCTATATATTATTTTAATTTGTAATAAATTTACAATTAATTTATAAATTATTTTAATTTATTTTAATTCTTGGGATAGTTTTATGCAATTTCTAAATTAGATTTTATTTACCTATAAGTGTGATTTAAATTTCAACAAGTGTGCATTTAAATTTTTGCAAATGTGATTTTTGTTTAAGAAAGTAGAAAACCTTGAAAGATCCTATATCAAAATATGTTTCCTTGCACTCTAGTGCATACATCCATTGGCTACCACCTTATATTGATAGTTTAAAATGAGAGCATTAATGACCCTCATCACATTTTAGCATTGGTATCAAGGACGCGGTGTTGCTAGAGAGTTTTAGTAGTCATTCAAAATTATTGTCTTTCTTGAAAATCCTACTTTAGTTAAACCATTGAGATAGTATTATGTTTTTTTTTTATATAAGAGAAATAAGAGGAAGGCTAAAAAGAGACTTTGCATAAGGATAGTTGTGTTGTCAAGGAGTGAGTTAAGGTATTACTTTGCAATGTAAAAAAAATCAAACATTAGATCTTTTAAAGATTAATGGTTTTTGCTTTCATTTATTTTTAACAAGTAGTTTTCTTTAATTAGAATGCATGAATAGATTTAGAAATAAAAAAGGATGATTTGTTAGTAAAAACCCTCCATGAGCCATAGGGAATAAGCATTAATGTTAAGAAGTTGAACATATTAGTAAATTGTTATAGTTGAGATAAACAAAGGGCACTCTTAAAAACTCAGCCACAACAAGCTAAGCAACCTCTATTCCTTGCATAACATGTGGCTAATCCAAATAATAGTGGACAAACATCATTTTCCTACATCATAAAAACTTGAAATAATAGGTAGATCTACACATTGTGAAAGAGGTCTCCTCTTCCCATATAGGTGCTCACACACACACAAAACATAATAATTGTAGATTAGGATGAATTTAGATTTTGATAAATTTGAGTCTTGTTTTTCAATAATGGATGTAGATGTATTATCCATGCCAATGATTAGAAATCAGTTAAGGAGGTATAGGAATGTTTCCAATAAATTAGGGATGTGGTTAGGTACCACTTGTATAAAAATATTCCTAGCTCATATATAATTTTTTAGAGGACATGGAAAAAAATAAAGGGAAGATGCATATGAATTGAAGATTTTATAAAGTGGTAATTCTATACTCTTTTTAATAAATAATAATTTTGTTCTTTGTTCATTTGAATGTATTTTTAAATATATTTTGAATTAAAATTTACTTTTCATTGGGCTAAGAAGTAAAGGCCCACGCCATCAACACAATGGAAAGTATTATTTCTCATAGATATGTTTATAAAATAATTCATGAAATTTAATTTATTTATTTTAGTACCTTTTTTGTATATTATTTTAAATTGTAATTAATTTTTATATTATTTTAGTTTTTAATTAATTTGTAAATTGTTTCAATTATTTATCTTAATTTCTTGGGTTAGTTTTACACAATTGCTAAGTTAGATTTTATTTACCTACATGTGTGATTTAAATTTCAGCAAGTGTGCATTTAAACTTCTAAAAGTGTGATTTAAATTTTTGCGAGTGTTACTTTTGTTTAAGCAAGTAGGAAACCTTAAAATATCCTATATTGACATATTTTTCATTGCTCTCTAGCACATACGACCATTGGATTCCACCTCAGATTGATAGTTTAAAGTGAAATTATTAATGACACTCATCACTTTTTGGCATCATTGTTTGGGATGTGGCATTGCTAAAGGGTTTTAGTAGTCATTCAACATTATTGTCTTTCTTGAAAATATCACTTTAGTTAAACCACTGATGTAGTGTTATATTTTCTTTTAAAGATAAATAAGAGGAAGGCTAACAAGAAATTAACATAAGTATAGTTATGTTGTCAAGGAGCTAATTAAGGTATTGGTTTGCAGCGTAAAAATAAAATAAAAAATTAGGTATTTTAAGGATTAAAGGTTTTTTATTTCAATTTTTTTTGGTAGATAAGATACTATAGCATTAGTACCGGGTTTTACAGGTTGACCCAAAACCTTTTACAAAAATCAGCCTAGGGTTGTTGATGAACATATCCTTACTAAGGATCCTATATATGTAAAATCTACATGCCGCCAAAGCCATTACATCCGGTAAGGCACATAGAATGTTATAAAAAAAAACTTCCCATACAACATTTTGGGTATACCCCGAGAAAACACACATGCATCATAATTACAAAAAAGAAACATACACGAATCCCTTCCTTGAGACAATGGAGAAACAAAAAGCTGAGACACACATAACAGAGTACTAAAAAAAACTCCCACAAGCTCTGTATTGATAGTTACTCTTAATAATTCTTTGGTAATTACTTTCTTTCGTATATGACATGCTTTGGTACCACATACTATCTTGGCCAATCAGCCTTGGAGAAGTGAACCTTATGGCTAGATTTATGGTGGTGGCTATCTGGTGGTCCACGTGGCTTTGGTTCGAAGTCTTATATTGCCATTTATTTCCTTCCCTATGATTATCAACCAACCTCAAATTACTAATATGACTAGGAGCCATGTTATCTGACATGTGAATTTCCCCATTAGTCTTTGTGGTATTTCCAAGCAAAGATCCACGAAGACTGACAACTTAGATAAATTTTTATTGTGAGTCCAATTCAAAAAAGAGACGAGAATACTCCTAGCCTTCGAACTTACAATGCCTTCCTTATTGGTAAATTTTACTATCATTCTTGTTGAATAATCTCCTCTACTTCACTCGGGACATTGTTTTACCATTTGAAAAATCTGTTACCATCAACACCCAAATTGTCCAGCTTATCAACAATTTTGTTAGCTTCCCAAAAGACATGTTGGGCTTTTCTGTCATGTCTTCCCTGGAAAAGGATCCTAGCCTCTTCAACAATTGTTTTAATCCTCAAAGGAGGTGTTTTCCAATTATTGAGGAGATTTATAACATGCATAGAGTCTCCTTCTACGATAAAATTGCCTTCTAAGTCTTGAGTCATTTGAAGGCCTCTCCACATAGCTCTAGCTTCAGCTTCGTTGTTTGTCCTTGTTCCCAAATATTCAAAAAATATAAGCATCATATTCCCATTATGATCTCGCACAATGCCACCAGCGCCTACTCTACCAGGATTGTCCTTAGTTTCTCCATCAATATTTAATATTAAACCAACCCATAGGAGGTGGAGACCACTTAAAATTGGCTCTAGGGTTGACTACCCTAGGCACAGACTCATATAACAAGGTTAAGCTTAAATATTGAGCAATCGTGGTCTCCTGCAAATGAGGTTTACAACTATCAAAAGGGATAAGGTTCACATTCTCATTGGCAAAGGATAGGATCCTGGCAATGATAGTTTGATGATCATGGATAGACTCATTAAAGACTCTATGGTTCCTTTCTAACCACACCTGCCATAGATAGTGATTGAGACAATTTTTCCACATGTATATAAGTCTTTGGCTTGAAAAGGGACAAAGCCACTGGACGAACAAATCAAGTAAGGTGGCTGATTTAACCCATGAAATATTGAAGGCCTGAAAAACCCCACTTAGGACAGTCAAGGAAAAATGACACTCAAGGAAAATGTGATAAATGGTCTCCCAATTAGCCCTGCACAGATAACAATGATTAGTGATACAAATACCTTTATGCATCATATTATCAATGGTTAGAATTCTTCCTTGGATAACTAGCCATGAAAAGACTGCAATTTTTGGAATTAATTTTTTTATCCAAACTAAGTCCTTTTGGAGGACAAAATCCTCGTCATCAAGCAGAAGCTTGTAAGCTGATTTAACAGTGAACTGCCAATTTTCCGTAGGAGCCCAGGTCACTTGATATTCCTTGGGTCTCATGGGGATAAAATGTTGCCCGAGAATGTTACAAATATCATTTGATTCTACTTGAAATCCTTGAATTCTTATTTGTTTCCACTTCATTCTACCTCTGTCCTCAACCATATAATCAGATACTTTTCCACCAATGAGTTCTTCTGTGATATATCTTATTTGGGCTAAGTTAGAATATTGTGTCAGTGGTTCATCCTTAGCCCACCTATCATTCCAGGAATTTATCCTCTCACCATTGCCTAAAACCCATCTTAAACCTTTTTTGATGATTTCCTTACAATTAAGAATTGCTTTCCAAAAAGTAGAATCTCTGATTGGAACTGAGTCACTTAGAAATTCCATATTTTGAAGATACTTTCGTTTGATGATAGCTGTCCATTCATTTTCTTCACCAAAAATGAGACGCCACACCTGCTTAGCTAGTAAATCTAAATTTATATGAGCAATTCTCCTCAGACCTAAGCCCCCATTTTCCTTGGGTTTGCACACTTTGGTCCATCCTACAAGGTGTATCCTTTTTTTCTCCTCTGATCCAGTCTATAAAAATTATTTTTGGAGTTTCTCAATTTTTTGGAAAACCTTCACAGGGGCTTTGAAAACGAAGAGGAAATAGACTAGAATGCTCTGAAGAGAGGCCTTAGTGAGGGTCAGCTTTCTTTCTTGAGATAGAAGATGACCTTTCCATCCAACAATTTTTTTTTTGAATTCTTTCAATAACCCTGTCCCACATTGACTCTCTCGAAGAACCAATGAAAAGAGGGAGACCAAGATACGAAGTGGGGAGATTTGCAATATCACACCCTAAAAGTTTTGCAATCCTTCCTTGCCTATGAATGGGAGTGTTCAAGAAATATAACTAGCTTTTACTGAAATTAACTTTCTGACCAGTAGCGTCCTCGTAGAGTTGAAGGATGTATTTAATTATTTTAGCCTCAACCATTGATGCCTTAGTCAATATAAGGGTATCATCAATGAATTCTTGGTGAGAAATAGCCCTAGTGAGAGATGTTGCCTTGATTCCCAATATTAGCCTTGAACTGCAAGTATTTTTTATGGTTATGCCTAAAGCTTCTACCACAATGATGAAAACATGGGGCTAATAGGGTCCCCTTGCCGAAGTTGGTAGACATAGTTTGCTTGATTGAAATTACCTCTACCAGGGAAACTCCTCAAATTTCCTCTATCTAGCATTCCCTGCTTCTGCTTTTCTCTATTCATTGCCAAGTTAGGGCACTGATTGCATAGATGTCCTTGAATTTTACATTCTGCACAAAATTCCAGTCTGTTCTCGTATTCTACCGGTGTTTCACTTATTTTTAACAAACATTAGGTCTTTTAAGGATTACTGATTTTATTTAATTAGAATGAATGAACAAATTTAGAAATAAAAGGGATGATTTGTTAGTCAAAACCCCCCATGAGCCATAGGGAATAAACATCAATGTTAAGAGGTTGAATAGATTAGTGAATTGTCATAATTGAGATAAACAAAGGGTACTCATAAAAACTCAACCACAATAAGCTAAGCAACCTCTATTCCTTGCATAACATGTGGCTAATATAAATAATAGTAGATATGCATCACCTATCTACACCATAAAAGAAATGCTCCAATGGTAGACCAAGTGGTAGATCCAAGTGGTAGACCAAGTGGTAGATCCAATGGATAAATATCACACAATGGACCAAGATGAAATAAATGTTGTATGGTTTTTATAGAAAATGTAAAACCTATGGTAGACCCAAAGGCAGATCCAATGGTAGACCAAGTGGTAGTCCCAAAGGCAATGACCCCATGACAGACCTAAAGGTAGATCCAGTGATAATGATCTAGAGGTAGACCTACAGGTAGATCCAGAGGTAATTATGTAGAGGTAAATCCATAGGTAGATCCAGTTGCAGTTCCATAGGCACTATTCCATAGGTAACCTTAGAGCCAGAGCCAGAGCCATGAGCTAGAGCCAGAGCCAAAGATAAAATCATTACAAAAGCATCTTTCATTTTCTCTCCTTCACATTAAGGAGGGGTGTTATCTATGTTATCCCAAATAATGTAATAAGGGAGGATGTTAGCAAAGTCTTACATTATTCCTAAGCGCTCCTAGGTGGTTATACTAGGTGGTTGGATTAGGTGGTTGGGGAACGAACCACAAGTTCATTATCAAAGCATAGCATGTATTATATGTTGTAATCACAATGACACTAAGAGGGGGGGGGTGAATCAGTGTGTTATTTAAAATTTCTAAAACATATTATTTTAAAACTAGCAGCAGTTTAAAGCAGATAAAAGAGATGTTAAATGCATCAAGAAAGCATCACACATAACACAACATTTTAACGAGGTTCACCAATGTGGCTACTCCTCAAAAAGACTGCTTGGACTACCATCCAAATCCAGTCAATGCAAAGCTACAACTTTACATAATCCTTTACCAACACCAACTGGAAGGAGCACCAACCCCTTAACTTTATCTGCTACAACAGAATGGAGCACCAACTCCTATTTTACCAGCACCTACTGGAAAGAGGCACCAACCCCTTATGCCAAGCTACAACTTGGAAGACAATAATAAAAATTGCAGAATAAAACTTTCACCTTAATTTTCATGATCTGCCATTTTTTTGCATTCTGTTGTATGTCTGCATTCTGCTGCTTCTGCGCAAAATGATTCGCACTATCCGACAGCTTCTCTATATTTCTTTGCACTCTCTGTCGTATTCAGTTTATCGATTACTTCTGTAAACTGCGCACTGTCACTTCGGACTTAGAACACGACTTCTGCATATCGCGCTCTTATCATCCATGCACTCACGATCTGCAGATGCGAATTACGACTCTGCACTTTCCTCAACCGAACTTGATGCAATCACCCTTCTCGCACTTACACATTATCTCATCGCTATATTCTCTATACTGCCATTCCAAAGAACTAACACTTTTCTCACTCTCTGGATCGAAACGACTTGCTCTCGGCTTCACGCGAACTTGTTTCGCACCTTTCACATCTATTCCACACCTTAACCTCGCAACAGACCCCCTTTTTATAGAAGAGAATACCATATCAAACATCTTCGGCTGTAACTCAAAGACGTCGGCTGCAAACCCTAATGAAGTCAACATGAAACCCTAGAATTTTTTTGGCTGCTTAACCTTTGTGATTGTCGACTGCAAACCCTAAAAACCCCCATCGTAAAACCCTAGTAAGTGTCGGCTTTAAAACCCTAAAGACGTTCGTTGTAAAACCCTAACACATGTCGGCTTCAAAACCTCAAAGATGTCCACTGTAAAACCCTAGCAATTGTCGGCTTTGAAACCCTAACGACGTCCACTGTGAAGCCCTAGCAACTATCGGCTTCAAACCCTAAAAACCGTCGGCCTCGATTCAAACTTGTCGGCCTCAAACTCTTCTGCCACCTTCACCACCTTCCTGTAGCTTATTGCCATGAAATGGCAACACGTCACGAAATCGTGACACTTTTTGTGTCCGTACACCTCCTTGACTTTGTCGTCATGAAATCGTGACCCTTTTGGCCGTTGACAGCTTTGCCTCCGTTCTTGTCATGAAATCGTGACACTTTGATCAGTTGCTGACGTCATCATCATTCTTGTCATGAAATCATGACGCTTTCGGCTTCTGGCGGCTTTTCTCGCAACCTGTCGTGAAATCGTGACACTTTCAGCTTTCACTGACGTCATCCGCATTCTTGTCATGAAATCGCGACGCTTTCGGCTTCTGGCGGCTTTTCTCGCACCTTGTCACGAAATCGTGACACTTTCAGCTTTCACTGACGTCATCTTCATCTTTGTCATGAAATCGCGACGCTTTCGGCTTTCGTACATTTTGTGCTTCATTCAGTAGCGAAATCGCTACAACTTAGTGCCTTGTGCTTTCAACTGCTTTTACCCATGAAATATTGACTCGTAGCGAAATCGCTACACTTTTGTGCCTTACACTTTCGACTTGAAGCATAATCGCTGCACCTTTGAGTTCTGCCCTTCAGACCTGTAGCGAAATCGCTACACCTTCGTGTTGAGTATTTTCACCTTGTAGCGAAATCGCTACACCTTTGTTTTGCGCAACTTTTACCCGTAGCGAAATCGCTACACCTTTACTTTGTGCCTTTGCAACTCGTAGCGAAATCGCTACACCTTTACTTTGCGCCTTTGCAACTCGTAGCGAAATCGCTACATCCTTTTTACTTAACACTTTCTCCCTGCTTCTGCCCACGAAAATTCAACATGTAGCGAAATCGCTACAGTTTCTCAACTTAGCTTCTTGGCCTCCGACATGTCACGAAATCATGACATTTTCAACTATGCCTTCTCTCTCCTTCGACTTGTCATGAAATCATGACATTTTTTATTGCGCCTTCTCTCTCCTCTGACTTGTCGCGATATCGCGACATTTTCGATTGCGCCTTCTCTCTCCTCCGACTTGTCGCGATATCGCGACATTTTCGGTTGCGCTTTCTCTCTCCTCATTTTCGTCGCGAAATCATGACATTTCTGGCTGCACTTTCTCTCTCCTCACTTTCGTCGTGAAATCGTGACATTTCTTATTGCACTTTCTCTCTCCTCCGACTTGTCGCGAAATCATGACAGAAAACATGTCGCGATATCGCGACAGTTTTCTAACTTGTCTTTTTCTTCGAATTTTTTCTATCTTCTGCATCTGAATGACTTCTGATCTGTCTACCCACTGCATCCTTGGATCTAACTGCCTGTGTTGACAACAATGACAACCTTCTTGCAACACCTTGCTCAACAATCTCCCCCTTTGGAATTGTTGGCAACACCTGTATACATTCCTCGTAACTCTTCTCCCCCTTTGTCAATAATACCAAAGGGCTCACTGTAGACTCTCCCTGTGTCCATCCTCACACTTCTCGGGCACAATTTGACTCCCCCCGAGTTCATCCTCACGCACTCAAGTGCTCCCCCTGAGAAAGTGATCCCCGTAGCTAGTCACTTCTTAGGAAGTGTGACTACTCCTAATTTGCTCCGAAGATACTCAAATACTTCCTTGGGCAAAGGTTTTGTAAAAATATCTACTACCTGTTCTGTAGTTGGGACATAGTCCAATTTAACTTCTCCTTCTGCAACTTTTTCTTTCAAGAAATGATACCTTATAGCAATGTGCTTTGTCCGTGAGTGCATTACTGGATTCTTAGAAATATTGATTGCACTGGTGTTGTCACACTTTACTGATATTGGTTCACTAAAATTAATACCTAGATCTTTCAAGGTTTGTTTCATCCACAAAACTTGTGTGCAACATGTTGCTGCTGCAATATATTCTGCCTCAGCTGTAGATAAAGACACTGACTCTTGCTTCTTACTATGCCATGCAACCAATCTGTCCCCCAAATAGAATGCTCCTCCACTGGTACTCTTTCTGTCATCAACACATCCAGCCCAATCTGCATCTGAATATGATATAAGAGTGAAATCTTTGCCTTTTGGATACCACAACCCATACTCCATGGTGCCTTTGAGATACCGAAAAATCCTTTTAACTCTTGTTACATGAGTCTCTTTGGGACTGGCCTGAAATCTGGCTACCATGCAAACTGCCTGCAGAATATCAGGTCTGGTTGCAGTTAAATATAGTAAGCTTCCTATCATTGATCTATACATGGTTTGATCTACAGGTGGAGATTTGTCTTCTTTACTCAACTTGCAGCCTGTTGTCATGGGCGTGCTGACTGGCTTATTGTCCTCCATAGTGAACCTCTTTAGCATTTCTTTCACATATTTGATTTGAGAAATGAATATACCTTTCTCATTCTGATTAACTTGTAACCCCATAAAGTAAGACAGTTCACCAATCATTGACATTTCAAATTCATTCTGCATCTTGTTTGCTAAGTCTTTACATGATTCATCTTTGTTGCTGCCAAATATGATATCATCCACATAGACAACAAGAACAATGAGATGCCCATCTTCTGTTTTCACATACAGATTACTGTCCACTAATCCTTTCTTGAATCCCTGTTGAGAGAGATAATTATCTAGCCTAGCATACCATGCCCGTGGTGCTTGTTTTAATCCATACAGTGCTTTCTTTAATTTGCAGACAAGGTTGGGATCTTCACTGATTTGAAAACCATCTGGTTGTTCAATATATACCTCCTCTTCGAGTTTCCCATTTAAGAAGGCAGATTTTACGTCCATCTGATATACCCTAAAGTTTTTGTGAACTCGCTAAGGCCAAAAACATTCTAATTGCTTCTAATCTGGCCACTGGAGCAAATGTCTCTTCAAAATCAATGCCTTCGACCGTGCATATCCTTTACAAACCAGTCTTGCTTTGTTCCTAATGACCGTCCGTCTTCATTTAATTTGTTTCGAAATATCCACTTGGTGCCGATTACATTCTTGTTTGCAGGTCTAGGTACTAACTCCCAAGTTCTGTTCTTTTCTATCTGATCTAACTCTTCATTTATTGCCTTCATCCAATTTGTCATCTTTGCTTGCTTCATCTATGTTTTTGGGCTCAATGCTGGATAAAAGAGAGTAATTACTTATTACTTTCTTTCTTGTCTGAATGCCAGCTGTGGGATCTCCAATTATTTGGTCTCTAGGATGATTTTTCTGCCAGCTGCCCATTTTGAATTTTCTGTTTTCTTGCATCTCTGAGTCATCTGATAAGTCATCTGTATCAGCCGTAGATGTATTTTCTATGCCATGTACTTCATCACCTTCAATTACTTCTTCGTAGATTGGGTAGTTTTCTTGAAAATTAACTATTTGTTTCCTCCCTTCATCGAATTTAACATCTGCATTGTCCACAATTTTCTTGAGTCTCTTGTTGTAGCATTTGTAAGCTTTGCTATGTGGAGAATAACCAACAAACACACCTTCATCTGCTCTATCTTCAAACTTTCCAAGGTTGTCATCAGTTTTTCTGATGTAGCATTTACAACCAAATACTTTGAGATGTTTTGTTGTTGCTTTTCTACCAAACCACAACTCATACGGTGTTTTGCATTCATGAGTTCTTAACATATACCTGTTTTGAATGTATACTGCTGTGTGAACTGCTTCTTTCCAGAATCTATCTGCTATTTTGCTTTCTGCCAGCATGGTGCGTGCCATTTCCTGAATTGTTCTGTTCTTCCTTTCTACTACACCATTCTGCTGAGGAGTTCTGGCTGCCGAATATTGTCTCCTGATACCATATTTTTCATAGTATTCTAAAAATTCATTCGAAATGAATTCTCCTCCTCTGTCTGATCGCAAGCATTTAATCCTTTTCCCTGTTTCATTCTCGACTAGCTGTTTGAAGGTTCTGAACATTTCAAAAGCTTCTGTTTTATCTTTTAGGAAGAATATCCATGTCATTCTGGAAAAATCATCAATACACAACATAAAGTATTTGTCATCGTTTATGCTTTGAGTCCTCATGGGTCCGCATAAGTCTGTATGAATGAGTTCCAAAGGCCTGCTAGTATGGTATTCTTTTGTTTTAAATGAAACTATGGTCTGCTTTCCCTTCTGACATGAAGCACACACACTGTTTGCATGTTTCTTAATGGTTGGAATATCTCTCACTGCTTGTTTAGAGCTGATTCTTACCAGATTATCAAAACTTATGTGTCCAAGCCTCTTATGCCACAACCAGTTCTCTTCTTCTTGTCCCATGAAGCACATACCTTCTAAAAATTCTGAGAGTGTGTATAGGTTGCCAGACGTCCTTGAGCCGGTTGCTATCAATTTCCCGCTGTTTATTTTTCTGACTTCACAACCCTGCTTCTTGAAAACCACTTCATGTCCTTTATCACAGATTTGACTCACACTTAACAGATTATGTTTCAAACCATCCACATATAAAACTTCTTCTGACTTGATTTTCCCTTCACTAATTTTGACCGATCCTTTACCTATTATTTTGGCTCCATCATTATTGCCGAACTTCACATAACCACCCTCATATTTCTGTAGATTTTCAAATTTCTGTTTATCACCTGTCATATGACTTGAGCAACCACCGTCAAGAATCCACGGTACATATTTATTCCGAGCTCTAAAAGTTGTCTGCACTATTAAAGATTCCTGTTCTTTCCTGAGATGTTCCTTTTGTTTCCATTCTGTCTTAACTGTGGTGTTGGGTTCTAGCTGGGATTTCCCCTTTTCAAAATTTTGCACATATCCTTCAGAAGAAATTCTATTGTGTTTTGCCTTATATGGTTGAGTTCTTCTTTTCTGAGATTGATATGGAACAGAAATACTACGATAGTTTTTGGCAATATGCCCGAAGTTGTGACACTTAAAACATTCTACCGCATAACTCATTAGAGGAGCAAAAGCATTTTTACTAGTGAAACTTCTTGGACCTATATTGTATTTGCAGTCAACAATTTTATGCCCATAACCATTACATTTAAAACAAAAACCATAGAAATAATGATTGAACCTGAAATATGGTCTTGGCCAAGTTGTTGCAGGAGCCTTAGATCTTCTTTTCTTTTGATGTATGACCTTGGTAAAGCCATCATTGTCAGCTGCTATTTCAGGACTGGTATTACAACTTTCTTTTGCCTGATTTGTTTTTCTTTCCACAGCCTGTTTCTTGTCTTTACTCTTTTCACTTTCAACATTGCTTGCCTTTGGTCCACTTGATGATTCTCCTTCAGTAAAGCCCAGACCGAATTTGATACCTGTGGATCTTTGATCGCTTAGAATTTTGTCCAGCTTCATCGAACTTTCTTCACGTTTTAAATGACAGTTGATTTTTCGATCCAGCTCTTGTATCTGTATTCGGAGACTAACATTTTCTTCTTCCAATTTGCAGCAGTAATCTATCTTCATGGTTACCTGTATTTCAAGATCTTCGGACATTTTCTTGTATTCTTCTGTCTGTGTTTTTAGATTGGCTATAATGTCATTTGCATCCTTAAGTTTCCTTGACAGTTTTTCATTCTTCTTTTTCTCAGATTTCCATTCCATGAGAGCAGACACCAGCTCACCCTCTAAATCAACTTCAGCCTCATCTTCTTCAATAGATACTTCAGAGTTCATTCCCTCTCTGTTTTCTATGTTTTCTGCCTCTTCTGATTCATCTATTTCAAACGCCATAAATAGAGCCTCACCTGTTCCTTCCTCAGAGTTTTCACTAGAACTGTCCTCTGAAGATTCTGCATTTCGGGAGATAAAGCTTTTCTTTTTGAAATTGCCTTTTCTGAAGTTTGTTTTCTTCCTCCATTCACCTCTTTCTTGATGCTGAGTTTCTTCACCTTTGTTCTTGTTATTGAGAGGACATTTGGTAGCAAAGTGTCCAATGCCTCCACAATCGAAACATTTAAGAGGTAGCTTCCCTTTGTATTTTCCTTTTCCTTTCTTCAGCTTTCTTACAAAATTTGCTTCCATTTCATCCGAATCATTCTCTTCTTCAGATTCTTGTTTTGTGCTTTTGCCTTTTAGAGCTTTGAAGGTTGCTTCTCTATCAGTGGGATTAGATCTTCCTATTCTCATTTCAAAAGCAGTCAAAGAACCATGCATCTCATCCATACTAAAATGATTTAAATCTTTGGCTTCTTCTATGGCAGAGACTTTTGAATCAAATCTAGAAGGAAGTGATCTCAATACCTTTTTCACGATAGCAACATCGGTTAGTTCTTCACCAAGACCTCTGATTGAATTCGTGATCCCATTGACTCTTTGCATGAAAGTCTCTATGTTCTCATCATTGTCCATCTTTAAAGATTCGTATTGAGCTCGATGTGCTTGAAGTTTGGCCTCCTTGATCCTATCATCTCCTTCATGAATTTTCTCTAGTTTATCCCAGATATCTTTTGCTGATTCACAATTTATGACTTTGACTAGCTCACTGTCAACTAGTCCACACATAATAGCATTTCTTGCTTTTGAATCATATTCAAATGCCTTTTTACCTGTAGTGTCCGTTGGAGCGGTGGCAGGAGCTTTGTAACCATTAACTACCGCACCCCAGATGTCAAAGCCCAAAGCACTGAGATATGTCTGCATTCTAATTTTCTAGAATGCATAATTTGTCCCATCAAACAGTGGCACTTTGTTCGAAGAGAATCCTTCACCACTTGCCATTGCGTAACTTCCAAGATCACCTTAGCTGTTTAAGCCTGTTCAGGTACTTGGCTCTGATACCAATTGTTGTAATCACAATGACACCGAGAGGGGGGTGAATCAAGTGTGTTCTTTAAAATTTCTAAAACATATGATTTTAAAACCAACAATAGTTTAAAGCAGATAAAAGAGATACTAAATGCATCAAGAAAGCATCACACATAACACAACATTTTAACGAGGTTCACCAATGTGGCTACTCCTCAAAAATACTGCTTGGACTACCATCCAAATCCAATCAATGCAAAGCTACAACTTTACATAATCCTTTACCAACACCAACTGGAAGGAGCACCAACCCCTTAACTTTATCTGCTACAATAGAATGGAGCACCAACTCCTATTTTACCAGCACCTACTGGAAAGAGGCACCAACCCCTTATGCCAAGCTACAACTTGGAAGACAATAATAAAAATTGCAGAATAAAACTTTCACCTTAATTTTCATGATCTACCATTTTTTTGCATTCTGTTGTATGTCTGCATTCTGCTGCTTCTACGCAAAATGATTCGCACTATCCGACAACTTCTCTATATTTCTTTGCACTCTCTTCGTATTCAGTTTATCGATTACTTTTGTAAACTACGCACTGTCACTTCGGACTTAGAACACGACTTCGCATATCGCGCTCTTATCATCCATGCACTCACGATCTGCAGATGCGAATTACGACTCGCACTTTCCTCAACCGAACTTGATGCAATCACCCTTCTCGCACTTACACATTATCTCATCGCTATATTCTCTATACTGCCATTCCAAAGAACTAACACTTTTCTCACTCTCTAGATCGAAACGACTTGCTCTCGGCTTCACGCGAACTTGTTTCGCACCTTTCACATCTATTCCACACCTTAACCTCGCAATAGACCCCCTTTTTATAGAAGAGAATACCATATCAAACATCTTCGACTGTAACTCAAAGACGTCGGCTGCAAACCCTAATGAAGTCAACATGAAACCCTAGAATTTTTCTGGTTGCTTAACCTTTGTGATTGTCGGTTGCAAACCCTAAAAACCCCCATCGTAAAACCCTAGTAAGTGTCGGCTTTAAAACCCTAAAGACGTTCATTGTAAAACCCTAACACATGTCGGCTTCAAAACCTCAAAGATGTCCATTGTAAAACCCTAGCAATTGTCGACTTTGAAACCCTAACGACGTCCACTGTGAAGCCCTAGCAACTGTCGACTTCAAACCCTAAAAACCGTCGGCCTCGATTCAAACTTGTCGGCCTCAAACTCTTCTGCCACCTTCACCACCTTCCTGTAGCTTATTGCCGTGAAATGGCAACACGTCATGAAATCGTGACACTTTTTGTGTCCGTACACCTCCTTGACTTTGTCGTCGCGAAATCGTGACCCTTTTGGCCGTTGATAGCTTTGCCTCCGTTCTTGTCATGAAATCGTGACACTTTGATCAGTTGCTGACGTCATCATCATTCTTGTCGTGAAATCGTGACGCTTTCGGCTTCTGGCGGCTTTTCTCGCAACCTGTCATGAAATCGTGACACTTTCAGCTTTCGCTGACGTCATCCGCATTCTTGTCATGAAATCATGACGCTTTCGACTTCTGGCGGCTTTTCTCGCACCTTGTCATGAAATCGTGACACTTTCAGCTTTCGCTGACGTCATCTTCATCTTTGTCATGAAATCGTGACGCTTTCGGCTTCCGTACATTTTGTGCTTCATTCAGTAGCGAAATCGCTACAACTTAGTGCCTTGTGCTTTCAACTCGCTTTACCCGTGAAATATTGACTCGTAGCGAAATCGCTACACTTTTGTGCCTTACACTTTCGACTTGAAGCATAATCGCTGCACCTTTGAGTTCTGCCCTTCAGACCTGTAGCGAAATCGCTACACCTTCGTGTTGAGTATTTTCACCTTGTAGCGAAATCGCTACACCTTTGTTTTGCGCAACTTTTACCCGTAGCGAAATCGCTACACCTTTACTTTGTGCCTTTGCAACTCGTAGCGAAATCGCTACACCTTTACTTTGCGCCTTTGCAACTCGTAGCGAAATCGCTACATCCTTTTTACTTAACACTTTCTCCCTGCTTCTGCCCGCGAAAATTCAACATGTAGCGAAATCGCTACAGTTTCTCAACTTAGCTTCTTGGCCTCCGACATGTCACGAAATCATGACATTTTCAACTATGCCTTCTCTCTCCTTCGACTTGTCATGAAATCGTGACATTTTTGATTGCGCCTTCTCTCTCCTTCGACTTGTCGCGATATCGCGACATTTTCGATTGCGCCTTCTCTCTCCTCCGACTTGTCGCGATATCGCGACATTTTCGGTTGCGCTTTCTCTCTCCTCATTTTCGTCGCGATATCACGACATTTCTGGCTGCACTTTCTCTCTCCTCACTTTCGTCGTGAAATCGCGACATTTCTTATTGCACTTTCTCTCTCCTCCGACTTGTCGCGAAATCGCGACAGAAAACATGTCGCGATATCGCGACAGTTTTCTAACTTGTCTTTTTCTTCGAATTTTTTCTATCTTCTGCATCTGAATGACTTCTGATCTGTCTACCCACTACATCCTTGGATCTAACTGCCTGTGTTGACAACAATGACAACCTTCTTACAACACCTTGCTCAACATTATATATTGTGATTTATCTCAATGCTAAACTAATGCTCATTTACGTCTATAAGTTTTACATAGATACTTGGAAGTAAAGAGAATTTAGACTTGATCTAGGATTTTTTGATTTTAGCACAATATTAGTGTATTTTGAAAGTAAAATTTAACCTAAGCTAAGATTCCTTAATTTTCCAAAAGAGATGTGATTTTAGGCGAAAAACAATTGTAGATTAAAAATAAAATACACGAGATGCTAAAACATAAAGTTCAAAGAAGTTCCTAGTGGTAGAATTATCTCAATCAATGTCTGAGAAAAATCACCACTGATGTGTAAAATCGTCGCTGGTGATTTTGAATCTAACTGATATTTTTGGAACCTGCAAAAGAGGACCAAAAAAATTAGGTTTATCTAGTTTGGGTGGTTTGTTTAAGGGTTGGGAAGATGAATTGTTATCTTTTTAGCTAATCATACCCCTTATTTATGATAAATTTGAGTTTTCTTGCCTTCCTTGAAGTGGAAATGAGTCTATATCAAAAATACCACTAAGTGGTAAAATCACTAGTGGCAATTTTAACAACAATTAGTATTTTTACCGTGTATTCTAGAGAGTTAAAATCCCAACTGCTACAATATTTGATGATTTTGCCCTAATATGGAGCTGATATGGATTTGAGGTCAAATTTGAAATGGTTCTTGGGGAAATTTACAATGCAATGGAGGGGTAGTATTGTGTGAAGGGTTTTCTAGATCTGTAACTTATGAATTTTAGGGTTTAAGTCCTAAAATTTTATAAATCAAGTGGTTGAAGTGAGTGGTGTGCAAAATGAGCGGTTAGTCCCTAGAATGGTTGCAATTGGGAATTTTTGGGAGTGAAAATAAATTGAAAATAATCACAAAGGGGTTGGGAATGTAGTGGAATACTTAACTAACCCTTAATAGAAATGAACTAGTAAAAAGGTAATGCAAAATATTGAAATTATTATGAAATATAAGTGTTATAAATTCATGAAATCTACAGTAGCATAGGAGAATGATTGCATGAAATGAGGATGAAGGAGTGTTTTTGGTGGGACAACAATATAATGATAGTATTGTATCTAACACCACACCATATTAAAAGCAAAATAATAGCAAGTATATAAACCTAAAACATGAGAATAACATGCAATGTGCAATGAAAGGGAAATGCAAGAGATATCTATGTAAAAAAATGAGAATATATTGAAATTAAATATGTATGGATATGGAAAAGAGTGATTAGTTTGCTAAGAATGAAAGGAAATGATCTTGTAAATAGAAAGAGCAATAATAAATGAAGAGATTCCAAGCAAAGGGGGTGAGATAAAAGCTTGCAATTAAAATATTAGTCACTAAAATGAGGGCAAAAAGCCAAAATGGGCTCAAACGGACCTACAAGAGGATGTTAGAGTCTTGGAATTGAGATAAAAAGTCTCAAATTAGACCTGAAATAATGATCTTAGTGGCTACAAAGATATACCCTGCA
This sequence comes from Wollemia nobilis, assembly GCA_028583015.1. Classification (NCBI taxonomy): domain Eukaryota; kingdom Viridiplantae; phylum Streptophyta; class Pinopsida; order Araucariales; family Araucariaceae; genus Wollemia; species Wollemia nobilis. Next base: position 3,169,088 of record JAQPPZ010017170.1, on the reverse strand, counting down.
CAACTAGAGATTAGAAGCATAAAATGGAAAACAGAGAGAAATGTAAACAAATGAATGCTTAATATGCAAGTTAGCAAGGCCAAAATTAGAAGAGTAAATGCAATGAATAAAAGAAACTAATGAAGGGATTAAATTAGGTGCTAGGAATACTATCACCTAGAAATCATCCCTCCTTACCTCCAAGAGAACCTCCTTACCCCAAGCTCTCCTTGCCCTTCTTGACTTACCTTCAAAGGGTGCTTGATGGAGATGCTAAAGAAGAATGGTAGAGAAATAAGAAGCTAGAAGAATATTGGTAGAATGTAATTAGCTTGAGAAATACCTTTTTAATGCTTGCCCCAAGGGTTTTTTATATAGATTTGGAGGAGAGATTGTGAGGGATAATTGGTTAGGATTTTTTTGAATTTTGCAAGTCTGGTTTGTTGCCGAAGCGTGTGAGGTCAAAAGAGGTAGTGGAGTGAAGGAATATACATGCCCCTAGCTTGTGTCAAAATATTCTAATTGTTTTTGCAAAATTATCAATTTGTATCCAAATCACCACTTGTAATTTTGTCAATGATTGGCATTTTTTCCAATGGTCAATTAGACCTGTCAGGGTTTGTCTTTTGACTTGTTTGCAAAATCACCATTGATGATCAAAATTACCACTGGCAATTTTTCCACTGATTTGAAATTTTGACATAGGTCAAGAAAAGTGTCCAAATTTCTAGGTTTAAGTTGGTTGAGTGTTTTTTGATGCTGGGTGACTTGTTTGATATATTTTGCTTTGTGGGTGTGTCAAAATTGGGTGTTTACATTTTATCCCAATTTTGATGTGATGTCTATGAAAATGAATCAAAAGTAAGTAGTAGAACTCTAATTTTAACATTGTGATATTTTGTTGTTGTGTTGTAGTGTTGTTTTGAAGAAATGATTAAAATTACGGCCATTTTAATTGATTTATGTCATTACTACATATATCCCTCATCTTTAATGATGTATGCCTTAAAAAAGTTGCCCCGTATAGAAATTTATCCTATGGGTGCCCCATTGAGAATGATCATCATGTTTGATATGGGGAGAATTCTTGAATTTGAAAGAAAAATGTGGTAAAAAAGAGTTCACCAAGGAAGGTTGAGGGTGGGGTAAAAAGAGGGAAGGGGATAAAAATTATATTCATTTTCATGCATTGTGGTTAGAGAAGAGAAGTGAAAATCATGTTCTAGAGTGATGGCTAATTATGAGAGATTGTCTCATTATGCCAATATTATTCGAGATATGATACATGCATCAGAGCAGGACCAATAGTACATCCTTGAACTGAATCCCAAAATTTTATTTTTTATTATTATTTTGGTTTTCTATGGGTGTGGCAAATTTTGCCAATGGTGGTGAATACACCATTGGTGTTTTTGTCATGAGTAGTGATTTTGCCACTAATATTTTTGACTTCAGTGGTGATTTTTCCATGAGTAAAAAATTATGTTTGGGAAGTTGTCTTATTGTGTTTTGAATATGATTTTGTAGGAGATGGAGGTTTTGGTTAGTCAAGAGCATTATATTAAGGCTTTGGATAACATTTTGACCAGTAGTCTCAACACTTATGAGATGGGTGTGCCAGCTACAATAGGATTAGACCATGTGGCATTTATGTCTAAGTTGGAGTTTGATTAGTTGTTACTGATAATGTTGGCCAAGAGGTGGTACCCATCAAACAAATACCATGGGAGAGATGATTATGAATTTAGAGGATGTATAGCACATCCTTAAAGTACACATATAGGGCCAATACATTCATCTTGGGATAGATGATGTGGTTAGGATGGTATTGCCATATGAACATGGCAATTTTTGAGGGATGGAGATAGATTTGAGGATCAACAATGTCTACATGGAAGGGCATATAGATTGGTTTACGACTCCCTTGAATTTCATTGTGTCTAGGCTTTTATGGGAGATACTAGCAGGAGGTTCATGTTTTGGGGGTGGGAATTTATTATTATTGGCCTGAGAGACCGTATGACTATTTATGAATAGGGGCCAACCATATTTGTGAGACTCTACAATACACTATAATAAGTGGTGTATCATAAGGGTGAGTCTAGTTTGTTGTACTCTAATCTATATTTGGGCCCAGAAGCACATAGCAGTTTGATGGCATTTGACGAGGGTGAGATATACTAGATCAAAGAGACTTATAGTGTATCAATAGGTGAACTAGATTCACCCAAGCCATGGGTCACTAGAGTATGCACAATTTTGGTTTTATGAGCTACAATTGGGATAGGTTATTTGGAAACCATGGAGAGATCAATATGCATGGTATGATGACCAACATGAGCTAGCTCAAATTAGAAGTTATATCAATATGATAATGGGATTCAATATTATGAGTTATATCAATATGATTGAGTACTTTGGTAGTATAGAGAGGTACAGGGGATACTAGGCACAAGAAAGGTATGGGTATTATAGGTTACTCAGGAGAGGTGGTGGGATCCTATCGATCCTTTCAATTTTATAGAGGTTTATGCAGATGAACCTAGTGCTAGTTACTTTTAGATATTATGTAGTGGTGATACCATATTATACTACTTGGTGTGAGTAGTTTAGGCCTATGATATTGATAGCAAGGGCACCATCAAGGGACCATGCTTAGGCTATGCATGATGTGGCCAATATCTTGAGGAGAGTGAGATGATGAATCAAGAGAGAGTGAAGGTATAGGGTGGTTACAAGGTGGATGATTGGAGGTGGTGTCTAGGAGGGGTAGAGGACTACATCAAGGAGTGCTCCTTTAGATGTACTCCCATTGGCTATGATCCCACTACCATCATCATTATTTTTTGGGGAAGGACCTAGTGGGTTGGTTGAGGAAAGGCCTAGCATGATGGTTGTAAAGGGGAGAGAGGAAGAGTTGGAGGCCTTACATTGGACCTTGGAGGATGTGAAGGGATAAATATTAACATATAAGGTTGAGGTTACCAAGGATAAGGATGAGAGCCCAAATGACAAAAGAAAGGGCAACAAAAAAAGAGACCATTGCCAGTATCTAGAAGAACCTGGGGTGGGTTAATCAAGAGAGAGATGATACAATATTGAGGTTCAACTAGGGGATGAGTTTTGGTATGTTTGCAACTATGATAAGCCCCTTGGAGTTCCAGTTGGAGTAGAGACAAGCGAAGATGAATAGGTTGCAGGAGGAGTTATGTGTTGAAGAACTACATGTGGAGAGGGAGAGAGCCATGACTATGTATTATTGGTAGCTGTATAATACTTTCATATCTCTAGAGTGATGATACCCATTACCCCCTTCACGGTCTCAGTCAAGAATGTTGTCCATGAGCCACTATTCATAGCATTTGATTGGCCTCTATCTACCTCCACCTCCATTAGGAGCTAGAGGAGACATGTGATCTAGTAGTTAGGGAGCTTTGGGTGAGTGTACCAATTTTGGGATGTGGCATACCTTCCTTCTATAGGAGATGAATGCATCAATTTTTATTTTCATTTGTGATACACCTTTCTTGGCGCTATGTATGATTTTGAGGTATCATATAGTAATGAGATTGTGCTTTGTGTTTGATCTACTTGTGTGAAGATTGTTATGAGTTGATGTAACTTTATTTTGTTGTATTGATGATATGATGATATGATATATTTATGATTGTTTGCTTTATTTATTATAAAAATTTTGATTATTGAAAGTAGGTATTTGAATGTTTGTTTAGTTATGACCTTATGAGTTAGATAATGAATAAATGCTAAAGAGGATTTATGCTATTATTGAGTGGTGATCTAAAAGTCTGATAAATGGATAAACAGTCATAATAATGTTATGAGTGGTGGTCTCTAGACTTGATAAAGGACAAGTGCTAATTTTAAATTTTGACATAAAGTATTATCCTTTGAGCCCAAATAATACTTACATGTTTCCATGAGATGAAAACTGAGTCTCATCATGCTGAAATGGTGGTCTATGATACCGTATAAAAGACACACACATAAGACATGATGAGGTACCTGTAATATGTACAAGATATATGTATTTATTGTTAGTAGAATTAGTTGTTAATAGTTAGTAATGCACACTTTGAGAGGTGTACCCAAATGATTTTATGCATTCTTGGAAAGGTATATCCAAAGGATTTTATGAATGCTTTGAGAGGCATAACCAAAATAACGTTATGCACAATTTGAGAGGCATACCCAAAGGATGTTATGCATGCTTTGAGAGGCATACCTAAAGGATTTTATGTATTCTTTGAGAGGTGTACCCAAAGGATTTTATATACACTTTGAGAGGCTTATTTGAAGGATTTTATACATGCTTTGAGAAGAATACCAAACGATTTTATGCATTCTTTGAGAATAATACCCTAAGGATTTTATGCATGCTTTTAGAGGCATACCCAAAGTATTTTATGCATGCTTTGAGAGGCATACCCGAAGTATTTTATGCAAATAAGAAAATGAGTAATTGTATGTTGTCTTGATAGGTGTTTCATAGACAAGAATTGAAATGTATGATTATGTATAGTGATAAGAGTAGATTGCTTTCTACATTGTGTGGGTGTTTGTTTGAGGTTGTCATGCTTTAGGGCCAAGTTACCCCATAATGAATTATATTTTGTAGAAATGTGATATGGTGTCTTATATTTTATTGACATATGAGAGATGGTAACAAGGGTATATAAGTTTGTTACCTAATGCATATACAAAAATTTACATGTACATGAGGAATTGGACTTAATACCCATCATCACATCTGACATGTGAAGAAATAATATTTGAATGAGATTGTATTTTTGAAGGTGCTAATAAATACTACTTAAAAATAATATATCCCCAACCATCATACCCACAATATAATCATGAATATATGGTTCAAGTGTATATGATAAAAAAATTTCTTGGAAAGTCACATTAGATCATGCTTTTAGTTGTGAAGGTAAAGTATTTACTAGATGCGAGATTTATTGAATATTTGAATGCATAATATGAGACTCTTGGATCATATGTCCTTTGCCTAATGCATATGCAAATAATTATAGATATGTGAGGAACAAAGTTGGTACTTGAGAGCACATTTGATGTGTTGAAAGATTATAGAATTTGCATAGCAACAAATATCACAGATTGAAGGTAACACTCTCATATGGATAATCTAAGAAAAGGATAAGTTCTTCTTCTTTGCTTGAAATATGTACAAAGAATTATATATGCATAGGAAAATAGGAAAAAAGAATATCCGATTCTTAGAGGTCCATATGGTAGCATGGCCCCTAGTATGAAAGATCTATTATGGGTATGAAGATAACATCTCCACTGATTTATAGACCATTCAAAATCTTAAATATTTGATAATATACTAATTGGTGCATTCATAAATGATTATGTATATGTCATGTATTGATTATTAAGTCCTAATGGTTCCTAAGGGCCTACAAATAAAAAAAAAAATTATTTTTTGTTGATAAATTTGATTGATTGATAATTGAAGTTTTGATAGAAGAATATTTTGGAATGTGTTGATTTAGAATTGAATTGTCTAGCATGTTGGTAGATGGATTCAATGCCCCTGATTTCATCACCTAGAATTTTATGCAAAGGCTTTGTATAAATGCCAGATGTTGAAATGAGGGACTTGAGTCCATTTGATAACATGTTGGATAATTTTTTATATCTATAGATTGAGAAGAAGTTTTAGGTAATGATGTTTTGATTTACCTGATATGCGAGAATTTTATGTATGTGAGGCATAGGATATTAATAGTCGAAGGTACTACTAATATATGAGGAAAATCAAGATGGTTATGATAGAAAGTTATGGCTTGTGGTGTTGATTGAGGTAGAATTTATCTATCCATTAATTGACATATGGATATTTGTATGAATGGATAGAGAATATCTACTTGTCTTAATAGGCAGTTTGGAGTCATGCATTTCTTATCATATAAATTTTTTAGAATTTGTTTTTATTGCATACTTTTATAATAAACTATTCAAGCTAGCAATATTTTGTAAATATAGTTTGTGATGAGGCTTACAAGTAATTGCAAACCTACAAGGCATTGGATTTGCACAACATTGCAATTTAAATTATTTATTAAAAAAGTGGTAGGTGGTGAGAGCATGATTTTTTGATTATCTACTGATGTAGTAAACCAAGCGGCTAAGAAGACACCATCAATCTAGTGTCTAGTGAGGCTTACAAATAATTGCAAGCCTACAAGGCATTGGATCAATATAGTTTCTTAGTCTGAGTGGTTCATTCAAACAACTTGTGAGATTATAATTTGTGTCTAATTGTATGTTGATACTATAAACCAAGCATCTAAGAAGACCCTATATATCTAGTGCTTGGTAAAGCTTACAAATAATTGTAAGCCTACAAGATATTAGATCTATAAAGTTTTCTAATCTACATAGTTTATTTGAAAAGTAGCCAGTGAGGTTTAGATTTGTGTATGATTTCATGCTGATACAATATAACCAAGTGGAAAGTAAATACACCATTGATATATTACTTAGTAAGGCTTACAAATAATTGTAGGCTTAAAAGATATTGGCTCAATGGTGCTTTTAAATATAACTAATTTATTGAAAAGAAGCTTGTGAGAGTCTAATTTAATTCTTAATTGTGAGCTTAGATGGTAAACCAATCACGGAAGAGAACCCCATTCAACCAATATCTAGTGAGACTCACAAATAATTATAGGTCCATAAGATATTGGTTTAATAAGGCTTCCTAACCTAGTGGTTTATCAAATAAGTTGTGTTTGATGAAATGAATGAATAAATTTCATGATAGATTTGATATATCATGTTGAAGTGCTAAAATTCTCCTATGTGTTGGAGAATATTATATTATTTGGTACATGAAAATGTACCACCTTGGTACAATATTAGATTAGGTGTGTCTTAGATTAGAGTGTGATTTTATATTTCATGTAATGTAATAATATGTAGGAAATGCACAAGTGTCATGTAATTAAGTGTGCAAGTGTTGTGAGTGTGGATGTGCACAAGTGTCCATTTTGTAAGAGTGCACATATGTCCTTAGAATAGGAAAGTGAAGAGTTACAAAAAAGAGTAAAATTCAAGAGTGTTTCATATGAAGAGTCACATACTATTATATATTTGTGATAAAGCATTGCAATTTGTATCGAAAATGAATAACACATAGCATGCTTTAGTAGACCTTTATTCTATAAAATTTTTAGTATTTTCATGAGCATTTCCATGTGATTATTCTGAGTATTTCTGATTTATTCTTGTTATTATCATTATCTTCATTGAGTTCTTTATATTGCAACTTTATTTTTATCTTGTAATTACTTTCTTGTTAGATTTACATTCAATGTTAAGCCTAAAAAACTATTAGTGGTATCAAAGCCACAACAATTATAAGTGCACAGGTTTTTTAGAAAAAGTTGTAAACAGTCTAAGGATATTTCCACTGGCTAAGGAAATAATAGTGAAGTTAAGGAAATTACCACTTTATAAGAAAATCTAGTGAAGACAAGTATTTCCACTGAGTTGAAGAAAAACCAATGAAGACAAGAATTAATACCACTAGGTTGAAGGACAACAAGTGAAGATTAAATATTTAATATTGAAAATTTTTAGATATATTGAGTTTACATATTTCCATAAATAAATTTGGAATATAAGGAAATCTACAATAAAGTTTTAGGTCTTGAAGATAGACCTTGATATTGATAATATTTTGGAGACTCTAGGAAAGAAGTCCCATTACAAGCAGATTCAAAGACCCAAGAAGAAGGTACTACTAAGGATTAAAGATAGAAGAAAAAATACTTTAAGATAATAGATAGTCTTGAAGATAGTCCTACCTAAAGGACATCACATAGCACATCAAAGACAACATATTAGTAGTCATAGGAAGGTGAAAGGCCAAGAGTCACATCCCATTATATATAGACCTTAGACATAGAGTAGAAAATGAGGATATTAGTACAATAGAGTAACACAAGGTGGTTACAATGTAGAGCATGGAGTATTTGAGACTTCATATTTTGTATGAAGATCCTATTTTCATGAGCTCTCATTAATGGAAAATTAATGAGTTATTACAGAAGTTTATTATAAGTTTTACTTGCTTAATATATTACCATTATCATATATTTAATATTGCATGTTCATTTTAGATCTTGTGGTAGCTTTTACATTAAATATATAGCATCAAAAGCTAATAGTGGTATTAGAGAAAAAGGTATTTTGATAGGATATAGGAAGATCCACAAGAGATATTGAGATGAGATAAGGAAATCTCATTTTTAGAATTTTTAGAATTATTTTTATCTAGAGTCTTTCCACAAGGTTGTAGGAAGACTCGTGAATACTAGTACCCAACATAGATCTCTTTCCACTAGATTGAAGGATAACTGGTGAAGTTTATTATTTTTTAGATATTTAGAGATTTAGATGCATTTGCTTATTTCTATCAAAATTTTATTTTAGGATATTAGTTTCTAGTTGCAACAAAAGATAATATTGAATATTGAGGAGAACCAAAGAAGGAAGTCCCCATATAAGTTTGCAAATTGAATATTTTGGATTGAATATTTATAAGAGAGAAAGAGGGCAACATAGCCCTATTAAATATTGAAGAAAGAGGAGACTCAAGAAAGAGGTCCCCATAGAATATTGGAGATTGGAGATTAAGGAGACTCAAGAAGGAGATCTCCATAGAATATTGAAGATTGCAGATTGTAGATTGATCAAGAGGAGACCCAAGAAAGAGATTCCATTGAAGAACTTCCATATTTGGAATATAGAAGATTGAATATTGAATATTGAAGATAAAGGAGGACTAGAAAATGTCCTATTGAATATTTGAGAAGCTGCAAAATTTCAAGACCCAACAGAAAAGGTCTCAAGAAAACTTGGACTGAGAAAGAAGAAGAAGGCTAAAGAAGCCCTATTGAAGAAATTGAAGAAGTGGCCATTGGAGAACATTTGAATAAAGCTCAAGATTAACAGCAAGGAGAAGATTCTGATAAGAATATTTGGGAAAATTATTGCCATATGAAAACAAGCCCAAAAGGAAGAAGGATTTGGCAAGAAGTTTTTAAAATTTTGGAAATATTTCTTGAAGATATTAAGACATTCAGATTCTTAAGGAGGAGGCCAAAAAATAGGTCCAATTTGAAGTCATAATTCGACAAGAATATTGGAGGAGAAAGAAGCTAGAAGAGGCCATCAAATTTGAGAATTTTGAGGACAACCATAATATATTTTGAAGGCTGATTTGAAAGGAGAAGATTGTTGTTTTTGTAGTAGAATTTGAAGAGTCACAAGCCAACAAATTGAAGGTGACTTAAAGCTATGATTTGGAGAATATTTGGGCAGATTTGCAAGTGCCCTTGAACAACAAATTAAAGGAGGAATTGAAAGCAATAGAAGGCAACAATTTGGAGGAATTGAATGCTATTTTTGGACAACAAGATAAGGAGAAGAAATCAGAGTTTTTGAAGCAGCAATTTGAAGATATTTGAGCTGCAAATTTGAGCAGCATTAAGAGGAGAAATTAGAGCTGCATTTTGGAGAATTTTAGGGTATATTTGAGAAAGTTTTGGACAACATAACAAAGGAGGAATTGGCATCATTTGAAGCTGCAAAGTTGTAGGTTTTTGGACAGCAGTTGAGCAGCACCAATAGATGCAAATTTCAAAGTTTGAGAGAATGAATTTTAAGGAGAATTAAAGCCACAAAAATCAGATTATTTGGAAGTATTTGAAGAAGGATAATTATTGCAAAATATAAAGACATTTGGACAGCATAGAATATGATTCCTAAAAAGAGTTGAAAGCTGCAAATTAAAGCCTTTTGAACAACAAGATAAAGGCTAAAAGGTAGAGATTTAAAGGCAACAATTGAGTAGAAAGGAGAGCTGCAAATTTTACAAATTCGAGGCAGAAAATAGGTGAACCAAATCACCAAGAAGACTAGCTACAAAAGGATGTCAAAATGTGTGTATAAGTGGTGCTATGAAAGTTTACTATTTAAGCATTTATAAGATTTTTTTTTAAAGCACCATATTAGAGTCTTTTAAGGAGCAAAAGCTAGTTTAAGTTTAATATCTCCAATCCAAGGAAGGAGACATCATTATTATCTTGAAAACAGTGGAGCCACCACCATAGTGAAGAAAAAACCAAGAGCCAATCATAGAATGTAGAGGAAGAGCTACCATGGAAGTCATCAAATGTCAAAGCAAGAGGTGAGAAAAAGTAGCAAGGTCAAGCCACCAAGTTTGCACCACTAGCTTGAGGAGAAGGAGTATAGTTGCATTACCACCAATAGCATCATAGGTCATGGTATATGATACAAATAGACATCAAAGAGCAAGCATTGGAAATACAAAATATTCAAGAAGAAGGAATTAGGGAAAGGTGAGCACCAAGAGATAAATAATTGTATAAGTGGACATTGGAGGATTCCACTTGTTGATTTAAATGATCAAGTAAGAATAACATTACAAAATGACCATTGCATAATGTTACTCAATAAAGAAGGATGTTGGGGAATCAAAGAACACAAGGTGAAGAGATAAAAGTTGTTGGTTGTCACTTGACAAGTTAAAAACTGAGTGCCAACCACCATGGAGTAGAACTAAAATGTCCTAGAATTTATATTAATGAGTGGGCAATTATTGAAGGAATATCATTAAAAAAAGCATAGCATGTATCACAATATAAAATTAGAGTGTATAGCTTTATGACCATGGAGGAGATAATTTTAACTGAAGGAACATTACAGTCCATAAGTCGAGGTGCATATGTGGAGGAATAAAGAGTAATTGGAGCTCATACATGGAGGAATTTAAGTACCTCAAACACACCTACAAGAGCAAATGAAGAGGTATTAAAAAGAAGATCACCAAGAAAGAAAAACCATCACTATAGAGGAGACAAAAAATTCCAACGTTGATGGTAATAATGAGAGGGGAGGGCTCTGGTCCCTCCCCTGCTCCCCCTCCCATGGCTCCTGGTTCCTGCCCAATCCCTGGCTCAACCCATGTCATCCCTCTCGGGGAGTGGTTGTTTGCAGATGATCTCCTGGGGGGAGATCCTTCTCCACTATCTGCACCCCTCTCGGTCGGCTAGGGTTTCCTTGGTTTTTTTTTTGGACTGGTGCTTCCCAGGGATCCCTGTTTGGTTGGGGATCCCTTCCATTTTTCCCTCAGGATTCCCCCTGGGGTTTTTTGCAGGTTATTCGCGTGGATCTGGTCCCCTGCATTTCTCGGTGTGGTGGAGGTGACGGTTTAGGGTTTGGATAGCTTCCCCCTTTTTCTTGTGAATCCTCGGTGGGCTCTGTGCTTGGACGAGATTCTTGGTCCCTGCTGCTGGGATCCTCTTCTATTTTCCCGGGGCGGGTTCCTTGTGGTACAACTCTTTGGTCACTTCCTGATGGGCTGGATCCTCTCTGTGCTGGCTGTCGGCTTCCTACAGGATGGCTCTCGCTGAACGGAATGTTTTCCTGATGGGCGACTGGTTTCTGCACAGGGCGGGATCCGCCAAATTCGCCGGTTTTCCCGCGAGGCGGGATACTTTCTTTTCTGCTGGTTTCCCGGATGGCAGGATTTCCCTGTTGCTTCCTGCTAGGCGGGACTATTTGTGGTGGTTTTGACTGCTTCCCGTGAGGTGGGATTTTATTGTAACGGTTTTTCTTTGCTTCTTGCTGGGTGGGATCTTCTCGATGGTGGTTTTTGGCTACTCCCCGCTGGGCGAGATCTCCAAAACTACTTTCTTTCTTATTTGTTTGTTTCCCGCCGAGAGGGATTGTTTCATGCTTATCGTTATCGCCGGGCGGGATTTCTGTTTTGGTGTTCAGTTTCAAGGGATTTATGCCCTAGGCCCATTGCTTATGTAATCAGGTTTTGGAATCCTTGTTAAAACCCGCTGTAAATACAAACACTACTTACCAAAAAAAAAAAAAAAATCCAACGTTGATAAATTTCAAACATTACAAAGAAGTGTGTAACATAAATTGCTAAGTGTTACGAAGGTAAAGGGTGCTAGAGACAATTGTCACCCAAGAAAAGAAGTGTCAACCACCATCATTAGTAACATATATTACAAGTAATAAAGGCATGGGTCAGAGTTCCACTTGACATCAATTAAAGGAGGCATGTAAGAATATTGCATAAGCATTGCAAGAAGGGAAGAAAAGAACACAATAAAGAGTCAAACCTTTTGAAGACTGAGTTGATGAGCAACATTAAAGACTTTGTAGAGAAGAAAGATCACTTAAGAGTGTAGGTTGCATAATCAAGTTAAGTTTAGCGTGCCATATACAAGGAGGTATGATATATCAGATTTAATTTAAAACATTTGTAAATATTAAAGGAGGTATAAGGCATATTATTGAGATTAATATTAATTACTCAATTATATTTAAGATTATTTGAATAATAGGAGAAATAAGGTGATGAATTATAACCTTAGAAGAATTATTGAATGCCTTAGAAGATATTTTAAGTAAGAATATTTTTGAAATATTTTGGAATTACTTCATTCAATTTTGAAATTCATATTGCATAACATATTTGCAAATAGTTTAACTCGGAGGAAAAAATATTTTTACATAGAAATATTAATTTTGCAAATACATTATTTTCTAAATTTCTAATTAGAGAGTTAGAAGGAATTCAACACCAATTTAAATTCTTGAAATTTAGAAACTACACTATTAAAAATTTAAGGCTATAAGAAACACAACATAGAGTTGTTGAAAATTTGGAAAATTATATTGGTATTAGTCTCATGCTCAAATTAACAAGACATAAGGAATCCAACTTAAAAGTCTTGAAATTAGAGAATCTTATCAAAATTGAAATTGCATCAAAATAGTCTATAGCTTTCCATTCATAAATAGGGAGTCAAAAGGGATTCAACTCAAAAAGCTATATTATATTAAAACACTAGGGAGATATAAGGTATTCTATAAAATTTGAGAAATAGAAAAGATATTATCAATTTGATCCTATATTCAAAATGCTAAGGAGTCTCAAGAAAAATTTACTTTAAAAGAATTATGGATTTTTTTTAAAAAATACATGATTTAAGGAATCAACATGGCTTAAAGATATAATTTATTCAAGGAATGATAATAAAAGAGAAGAACCAATATGGCATAGATTTTTTTTGGAAAATCACAAACTAATAGTTTGGCAAGGATAAATTCTATAAAGACATCTTCTAAAAAAATGATAGAAGAAATCAATGATAATCATTTTAATGGAAATATGAAAAACCACTCTCAAAATATAGCAAAGAATATTGATAAAAAAGAAATCTTACAGATTTATGAAAGAAGTAAAGATAGAATAGCTTCAATTGTGCACAAGTGGTTTTACTATTTTATCAAAGAAATGGATGAACTCGAAATTTCAAAGACAAGTAACAAAAAAGTAGGGATATATTCACAATGAACTTATTACAATAAGATTAGTCATGAGAAAACAAACTGTTGGAATTTTCATCCATGTAAATATTTTGGAGGAAAATCCCACTCATATTTTTTTTGCTACTATAAAGATAGGTACTACAAAATATTTGAAGAGACACTAATATTCAGACTAGATTGTATTTTTTAAGTTCATATTTCTAAAGCATCTACTAAAAATGAGTTCAAGAACATGAAGAACAAGAAGAAATATCATCCAAAGAACCAAAAGAAATAAAATACATTAATTTTGATCCACTCATGACTTGTAAGGTAATGAGATCTCTTATTCATCAAGGCTTCTTGCAAAAATTTAAGGATGAAGATCATGTCAAATATTTTGAAATATAAAAAAGTGGTGAAATGAAGAAACAAGAAAAGACAACATGAGTTCCAAGAACATGGTGAAGACTGAACCAAAAGAAGATTAAGAACCTAATCCAGTTGAAGACTATGAAGATCATTATTGAAGACTAAAGTCTTCAATAACCAAAAAAATGTAATATAGCGGGTTGTTGGAATATATTACATTATTTGGTACATGCTAATGTACCATATTGGGTATATATTTAGATTAGGAGTGTGTCTTAGATTAGATTTTACGTATTTTATTTATACAATATAATAAATGCACAACTATTGTTAGAATATGCAATGATAAATGTGCTTGTTGTCCATGTGTGCATGAGTCTATAGGAATATGAAGAGTCATGGGAAGGTGAAAGGACAAGAGGTACATCCCATTATATATAGGCCTTTGATATAGAGTAGAAAGTGATGAGAGTAGTACATTAGAGTAACACAAGGTGGTTACAATGTAGAGCATGGAGTATTTGAGAACTCCATATTTTGTTTGATTGTGAGCTCTCATTAATGGCAGATTTATGAGTTATTACAAAAGTTTCTTGTGAGTTTTACTTGCTTCATATATTGCCATTATCATATATTTAATATTGCATGCTCATTTTAGACCTTGTGGTAGCTTTTATATTAAATATATAGCATTAAAAGCTAACAAAAAAACTAGAGAATTTGGGACAAAAAAAGAGCAGGGTAGTATTTGAAAGCCACAAGGGTTGCATTAAATAAAAGAAAAAAAAAGCTTAGAGAATGCAAGACAAAATTCATAGTATTACCATAAGAAAGTGAATCATCGTAATAGCTTCAAAACAAGAAGAATTGAAGCTAGAAAAGGTAACATATTCAATCAAGAAAAATATTGAATTCTAGAAGAACAATATTGAAGACAAAGAAATAGATAGAGAAGATTTTGAAAGAGAAATATCTCATTGGATTTGGGACAATCATTTCTATTCAATGACAAGCCCATAAGATATAGAAGAGGTTCCATTAAAGAAAGGTAAAGATTCCTTAAGAGAATTTTAAGGAAGGAGACCCTAGAGAAAAGGTCTATCATAGTGGCTTATTAGTAAAGAGAAGAAGCCAATTGTAGACACCCAAAATTTGCACATTGATATACCTACATACTTGTAGATCCTTTTGGGACACTTGTAGGTTTACATAGGTCGTCCTAGGTACCCCTAGGCTATCGTAGACCAGCGTAGAATATTTTAGATCCTCCTAGATATGCGTAGATTTTTGTAGTCATGCGTAGACATACATAGACGGTCGTAGTCATGCATAGTCATGTGTAGATCGCCATAGATTATCATAGCATCGTGTAGACTTCCATATACCACTCCATCGGCTTTCAGGTCCTAAACCCTCATAAGCTTTCAAAATCACATCCCATGCATTGGGATATCCTCCAATAGCCTATTTGTACTCAATTGAGGCCCCCACAGGGTATTAATTGACAAAAACAATTAACAAGTCAATTCCAAAAATCTAATTTAATGTTGACTTCACTTAAGTCACCTTTTTAGGGTAAAATTGATTAAAAGAACTCTTAATACTTAATTAACACTAATTGCATCCTCCCACATGTGTGTAATTAGGGTTAGCTAAGATATTTTCCTAAGAAACCCTAATCAAGCCCTAATTTGACTTAAGAACTCCTAACCCTAATTAGCCTTAATCCTTCCTCACACATGTGTGAGGATAGGATATTTTCTATGAGGAATAGGAGATTTCCATGTCACAAACCCTAACCTAACTTTGGTTAGACTTTAGCCTAGGGTTAGTTTCCTTAACCCTCCCCCTTACACCTTACCATTTTCTATATATAGTGGGTCTTAAACCCCTAATAAAAGATCTCTCCATTTTATGACATAAGCACAAAAATGCTACCCAAATGCATATCGACATCTAATACAGTGAACCTGAATCTGAACAACAACATTATAGTAGTCAAGGAACCTTCCCATCAAAGGATTTTTGTAGAATAGTTCTCAGGGTCTGATTTGCCCCCCACCCCATGAATCTGGCATCAATTCACCCCCTGGGTGGTGAATTGGTTCTACAAAGCCCAAATCACCTCAGATTTGGTAGGTAAGCTTCCTTTTGCAGTTTTATCAACTTCTACATACTTTATTTCAGTTTTTATCATGTTTTTATAGTCATTTTGTCTTCCTAAATATGGGGCCTGACTAAGGCAAGCCCCCCATCACACTAACCTCCTTTTTGTAGGTTCTTCATAGGTTATTCAAAAGATCTAAAGAGGAAGAACACCATCAAACAACAACTCGGTGGTGGCCCACATACAAAGAAGCCCACCTACATTGAGGGACAATTGAAGACGACATCGAACTTGTTGTAACATTATTAGAAGAAGAAATGGCTAAAGGGCATCATGTCCCTATTGTAACACATATTTTTCAATATTAATAAAATACAACCTTTTCATTTAATGCATTATTATGTTTTGTATTAATGGATCAAATATCGATTTCTACCCATTTCATTCTGGCACACCTGGTGGGACCCCCACAATGGATAATGCTAGGTTAACTATTTCAAGTGAATCTAACTTTGTTCTCTATTTTCTATGTTTTTAGGTACTGTATCTATTTTTCACAGAGATCTCCAAAGCCCTAGGAACCACCCTAGGCCATCAGATTTCAAATTTGGAGCCTCTAAACTAGATTCACCCCCTGCCCCATGAACCAGTCACCAATTCACCCCCGGTGGTGATCTGTACTTAAGAGCCCCAAAACCTCAAAATATTGGTTTCTCAGACCTCCCTGCAACCTCCAAAGGCCTTCTGAACTGTCAGATATCAGATCTAAGCCTTCAAAACTGAATTCACCCCCTAGGTGGCGATTTGAGCATAGAAGCCTCAAAAACCCCCAAATCCATAGGGGTGATTCCTTCAAGGGCCAAGCAAACCCCCCATAGCATCATAATGTAGGTATGCCTCATTTTACACCTCTGTTCTATAACATTTTGAAAGCACAAGGCATGCACTAGTTGAATAACAATTTCTAGGTGTAGATTTGCTTTCATTTCAAGTTTGTAGGATTGTTAAATTTTTTTGAAGTTTCAAGACCTGCAACTTTCCAACAACTTCTTTAAGTTTATTTTGCAAATAAATTTACATTTTCCTTTTTTGTTTGCATGTAGTACAAGCCTACATTGTTTTCCCCTTTGTTTACAACATCTATTACTAAAATAAGTGTACATTCTAATGGTTAAATTAGAGTTTCCTAATCCCCTTCTTCCATGTCATCTAATTTTTGAAGCATGTTGTAATCTATAGTTTAAATCAGGGTTTACTTATCCCCTTTTACTCTACACACTTGGATTGCATGTTTCCATGCTTTACAAAGTAGATTAATTTGTTTTATAAAGGCATTTAGGGCTAGACTATTTCTTTGCAAAGAATACATTTATCTAATCATTTGATTTCAAAAAGGCATTAGGGTTAGTTTTTCTTTTGAAAAGGCAACTAGTTAGTTTCTTACCTTGCATACACCATTAGCAAAACATAAACCCACACACACTCACATGGTATTTAAACAAGTGGTGAGATTGGAATTCATCCCCAATCCATCGCTCGAGATTGGTGTGGTAGGTGTTTTACCCTCCACCAACTCACCCCCTTAGACACCTAGCAACCCCATAGGAGCGGTTTTCTGGATTTCATCATCGGAAAATCCCCCACTTTTGTGACTGGGCCTTGGATTTCATCACCAATGGTTACCTATGGAGTGGGATAGGATTAGTGCCTTCATCCACAAGGCTAGTATAATTAGTGGAATTGGTAACTATCATTCTTGACTAAGCCCACCCAAGGGTGAAGCGAAAGCATGGGGTATGCCAACCATGCCTAGCACGTCGTAGATAGTGCCACCTCTCTTCGTGAGAGGAATTTGTGAACTCACTTTAGCATAGTGGGTTCTCTCCCTTTAGGATATCATTTTATTATGCCTTCCATATAGGTCACCATTCGCACATTGCGATACCATTCTATTCTATGCATCTTTGGGTGTTGCAGGAGGTTTTATGTCAACGACATTCCCGATTTGCTAGAGTATCCACTCCATTACCCGTGATTCTACATAGGGAGTATCAACATCACAACACACAAAAACGAACAAAACACTTTTATTTTTCAGCATTTAGAATTGATTCTGGTCTACCATTGTTTGCATGATCACGGACTGGTCTCGTCACATTACACTATATATTGTCTTGCTACACACAACATGTCACTTACTTTACACTTACATTAGACACAGTTGAGTCTGTATCACATAGGGTTTATTTCTAAAATACCTTTTACACATGCCACTATGCCTGTGGTCACTTGTAGTAGAGTGCATGAGCAAGCACGATCTATAGAGGAATGGCCTCCCCCTTCCTCTAGTCAGTCCACTCTTACTCCTTCGATCATGAAGGGGAAGACCATAGACACATCTGATTCATGCATAGAATCTGATGTACAACTCACACACATGATGCCTCATGATGAGACGTCAACCTTGAGTGAAGCCCTCACCACTTCACTCATAGAGGATTACCCACTTCTTTCATCCCCATATGCATGTAATCCATCGACCACGTTCTGTGACCATGTGATATACACAGCGCCAAGACAACCTCATCCATTCTTTACCATAGATGAGGAGATCATACCCACTTCTCCCACCTTCATGCACCCTTTCTTCCAAAATCTATCTCAATCCCTTTTTGAGAGTGATTCCTCCCTCCTAAATTGTACCCTTCCAAAGGTTGACATCATTCATCCCTATCATAGGAATGGTGTCCGACCCATCCTCCTATATTGTAGGAAACCAGAAGCTATCCTTCCAAATGGCATAACATATCCCTCCCCAATAGGAACCGCAAGCATTTCCTCAAACCTCACACCCATACTCTTCACAAGAGTCTCAACCATTGTCTTCCCAAGAGCCATTTTTCACCATATCTGAAGGCACCTCCCAAAAACCCCTTTAGACACAATATGCACAAACCCAAGTGGGGGTGTACACATACACCTTCCCCTTAAATCAAGCTCCTACTTTAGTAGCTTACCCCACCTTTTTGGAAACTTTCTTGCCAATCTCCCAGGTATCTAGAGTGTACGATACCCAACCTTTAGAGCCACCTGTGTCTATGACAACTTTTAGGATACCATCACCTCCTCCTATCCAAGCTCCTACAACCAATCTCTTTCCCACCTATGGATCGAGACCAACAGCTTATCCACCCACCACGCCAAGCTATTCCATGTAGTTTAGCTTCCCTACTTCCTACCCTCCAAGACAGAGATAGATCCCATCCTTTGATACCTTGTCTCAACCACCCCTAGTACCGGTAGCCCCAACACCTACACCATTACCAGCTACACCCAACTTCTTTATGCCTCCTCCAACACAACAATTATATCATACTAATGCACCCCCTCCATCCAAACCACAATGAGCCCATGGTACCTGTCCTCCACATCAACATCGTAATTGGACTCCACTTTCTGAGCCTCTTCCTACTTTATTCTAGAGGCTATTTGAGGCTAGCCATGTTACATTACTAGATATTCGACCCATCAATCCAAATCGACCCAACCCTCATGGGCACATCGAACATGCCTTTTGTGTTTATCATCTCCAGCCAGGTCATGATGTCTATTATTTTTGCACCTTTCATGATTTAGTTGAGAACCTTATCGATAATGGTACCATTCTAGTTTCAAATCTTGTCACACAAAAGGGTCAAAAGTTTCAAAAGGTCGCACCCTTTACTTTACCCTCATCAAATCAAGTCAATCACTAGGTTCAAAAAGGTGCCATCCTTTTGTCAAAGGTTACACCCCTTGCCTTACCTTCATCATAGTTGTTTTTCCAAATGCCAGGTTTTTCCAAAATCCTCAGCTAAAATTTTGGAACATTCTTTTTAGAATCCCTTAGCACCTCAGGTTTTTCCAAAATCCTTAGCTAAAATTTTGGAACATTCTTTTTAGAATCCCTTAGCACCTCAGGTTTTTCCAAAATCCTTAGCTAAAATTTTGGAACATTCTTTTTAGAATCCCTTAGCAACCTAGGTTCCCCCAAAAAACCTCAGTAAAAATTTGGATAGGTTTCTCCAAAAACCTTAGCAAAAATCTGGATAGGTTTGTCCTAAAAACCTCAGCAAAAATAGCCTAGCCTAGCCTAGCATAGGTATAGCACACTCACAACCTAGCACATGCATAGCATTCACATACGCCACTACATGTTAAATCACACAACTTTTGTCATCGCCCGAGATAATCCCCTTCGGTACATGATGAATAAGAGCTATCACAATTCTCGCACATCTAAATGGATCATGCTTTTAACTAAATTCAACCTAGAATTCATTTCCCAAAAATCTGTCAAAGGGCAGGTCATCGTCGACCAACTGGATGAAGCCCCTTTGATTGACAATCAACCCCTCCTCATCCAGCTTCCAGATGATTCCATCTTCCACATAATCGAAGTTGATGAATATGTCAAACCCAAATTTGTAGCTGACCTCACCCTGTTCTTTGATGGTTCCAGATGTCTCCATGTTGGGGGTGTAGGCATTATCTTCTTCACACCCGAAGGAGAGCCACTCCCATTTTCATTCAAACTTGACTTTCCCTACACAAACAACAATGTAGAATATGAAGCCCTAATTCTAGGACTAAAACAAGCGCATTCCATGCATATCAAATGCCTCCACATCATAGGTGATTCACTCCTGATAGTCAATCAAGTGTAAGAACTCTAGCTATGTAATTACCCGATCCTCCAACAATATAAGAAAATCACACAACAACTCTTATCCCAATTCGAGTGGTATGACCTCAAAGCCACTCCATGATCATCAAACCATTTTGCAAACACTATGGCCTCCTTAGGATCCCTTATTCCACAAAATCCAACATCTGACACAACATCTGTATCCATCCATACACTCACTCGATCTGCCATATCACCCACACCTCCTATAGATGATGGTGGTGTGTATGTGGTAAACATTGAACCCCATGATCCATGGTTCTCACAAATTAAATATTACATCAAACTAGGTTTCCTACCATGCGACTTACCCCATGCTCAATGCCAAACCTTCAAACAAAGAGCGGTCCGCTACACCTTGCTGGGGGACATCCTTTACCACCGTAGCTATGATGACATGCTCCTGCATTGCCTAGAACCACAAGAATCACAATGGGTTGTACAAGAAACCCATGATGGTACTTGTGGTGGCCATTTTAGTGGCATGGCAATCACCAAATGCATACTTCGTATGGGTTATTACTGGCCCAAAATGGAGCATGACTACTATGAGTATGTCAAATGTTGCATCAAATGCCAACAACATGCAAACCTAACACATCTCCCATCCCAAGCACTTCAGCCTATCCAGTCCATGTGGCCTTTCTCCCAATGGGACCTGGATCTAATTGGACAGATTACACCTACCTCCTCTAGCAACCACAAATTTATCATCACTGCAATAGAATATTTTACCAAGTGGGTCAAAGCCATCCCACTGGTCCAAACTACAGGAGCTAAAATTACAGCATTCATCACAGATCACATCATATGTCATTTTGGAATTCCCTCTCAAATCATTTTTGATAATGGGAAATCCTTTAAAAATAAAACTATTCGAGCCCTGTGTGACAAATTCCACATACATCATAACTTTTCTACCCCATACTACCCTCAGGATAATGGCCAGGTAGAAGCCACGAACAAAACCATCTATTCCATACTTTGTAAAACCATAGCAGAATCTCATCGAGACTGGCATAATCAAATACCCCTAGCCTTGTGGGCATATCGTACGAGCATTCACACCCCTACTAGGGCAACACCTTTTTCACTTGTATATGGGGTTGAAGCTATCATGCCCCTTGAGCTTGAGATACCTTCCTTAAGGATATCTATGAAAGATTTCATTGACGACGACACTACTCGCCAAGCTCGTCTAGATCAATTAACACTCCTTGATGAACATCACATTCATGCCATCGAACACACATGAGTCTATCAAGATCACCTTCATCGTGCCTACAATAGTAAGGTACATCAACATGAGTTTAAGATCGGTGACCTGGTTCTCAAGGAAAACTAGCAAATCATGAGTCAACCTCGCCAACAACATGATAAATTCACCCCAAACTGGTTGGGCCCATTCATTGTTACACACAAATACGGCTCAGGAGCATATCATTTGGCCAATATTGAAGGCCTTAACGATCCTGAACCCATCAACATATTGCACCTTCGTGCATTCAATGCATGATGCATAAACACATTCACCATCATGAGTGCCACATAATATTAGTAGTAAATCACTAAGCACATCATCATGTAGACTTGTTACTTTGCTTTATTATTTCACTATACATGTACTTTCATATTTATGTCATTTTTATGCTATGGGTATTTGTATTTCCTTTTGTAGGACCCACATCATCAGTAGGAGAGTACTATAGCATCCTCATGCATCACCATGCAGGACCATCCACAACCACAGCATGTATCGATCACACCATCTGACCTAGCCTGACCACCAGATACCCTTCATACTAGGCCATCTTCACATTCATCCCATTCAGGCCATCATACCTCACCCCGACATCATTCCCCTCGCCATAGAGGTTCATCCTACTCACCTCGCTTAGGAGATAGCCAAGTCACCCTATCCTCTTTCGATGAAAAAGAGGAAACATCTCATACCCAACCACGAGAATCACCTTCACAGTTGCACGAAGATACTATGAATCACTATTCACCAATGAATCATCCCCATCACCCCCTAGGAGCCTATCACCCTCCTAATAGAGGATACACTCCTCACCCAACTCATCCATCATGCTTACCGGTCCCACTTCCTAGTGGAGAATCTTCCTACTCCCAATATTTGCAAGCCCACGTGGCCCAAGCTGCTCAAGCTGGTCGTGCAAACATGCCCCCTTCCCATTCATGTCACCGCTTAGAGCCATCACCTATGCCACCGATCCTCAAGATGCCACCTTCACCATTGTGAGGTATACCTTCCCGGCAATGTTCTCCAATCACCAAGACCTTTTCATTCTACTCCCCTCATCATCGATAGCCTCATCCATTTTCTCTATGCCTATCGAGCCACTCCACATCATTGGAATGCCTCGATCGCCACCTTCCCCAACACCATCACCTCCACACCATGAGATACAACATATCCTCTCCTATATCGAGGATCTAGAGCTACAAATGAGCCATTACCATTGTCACGTTCATCCACATTAGTCTCCCACAACCCATGCATCCTCACCACCATGTAGGTCCATCCCTTGACCTTATATTCGACCAACATCGGACCCTCGACCCATACCTCCACTACCGGATCACCCTTCATCCAGACCCTGCTCACCCCCAGTAGAACCATACATTTATCCTTTGTTAGTTCCATCCATGCCATTATCCAAAATGTTCTACCATCTTATGCATCAGGGTCTTATTGACCTACCCAAGATTCGGCCCATTGATCCCTCACATGCCAAACCATGAAATTACAATGAGAGCCAGTACTGCATCTATCATCACCAACCAGGTCATGACATCGAAGAGTGCCGATCATTCGAGAACCTGGTTCACCATATATTGCATGGCGATCGAACTCCATCATCGGAACATTCCCTCCCGTTTAGTCGACTTCTAAGTCCTCCATGTCGCATTACCTCTAGAACATTACCATCCCATAGTACCCTAACAGTGCCATCCCATTACATCCACAACATTTCTAATTACACCAGTCATCGAAGTCCAAGCCGTACTATCACTTCACCATCCCAATCTCGACCTGATCCACGCCACTTCACTTGATAGTAGTTTTAGTAATGCTTTTCTTCTTCTTTCTTGCTTCTTCTACTTCTTACCTATGCTGATTCACTTCTTCTCTACTATCTCTCTTGGCTTTTGGTAATCCCCTTATCTTGATTGGTTACCAAAGTCTATTTCTTCTCGCTTATTCCATCTATACATTCTACTCTTACATCTTCCTT
Source organism: Wollemia nobilis (assembly GCA_028583015.1). Lineage (NCBI taxonomy): Eukaryota > Viridiplantae > Streptophyta > Pinopsida > Araucariales > Araucariaceae > Wollemia > Wollemia nobilis. Next base: position 3,145,231 of record JAQPPZ010017170.1, on the reverse strand, counting down.
CTCTTGGTGACTATTACATACATCTGTACAATTCACATTTTATACACACCTACTATACACACACACCCCACACGCTGGGGAAACCATTACTATAGCATCATGCTTTTTGATCATCATGATACAATATACTCACCTGTAAATAGGTTCTTCTAAAATTCTCCTTCTACACATCGTAACTTTCCTCTTGTAGATATTGCATTCTTCCACTTGCATCATTTACATTTAAATCCATTGCACATACCCATATGTTTTTCATTTAAAATTTTAATTCATGTTTGTACATTCTCCCCCAAAATGCGCCTCAGTAGGAGTAATAAATGCACTTGTTAGCATCACCACCTGGATGTCCATTCCCCTTTTCAGGATCAGGGTATACATAGGTGTCATGTTTAATTTTGACTACTCTGTAGTTCAGTCAATCCAGTGTCACCCATAGCTACTGAGTCTTGTACATTCTTCTTATGGTCCTTTAGGCTGGTTCAACTTCTCTCATGGACCACTCACAATAGGTTACACATTAAAAAATTTTGAGTCTAGGAAAGAGGACATCTTGAGTAGATATCGCCATCTAGCGAACGGTATCCCCTGCTCACCCTATCGCTTGCATGGTCAACATACGACCTAGGGATAAACAAAGGGATCAATCATAAGAAAAAATAAATGATTGGGTAGAAAACAAAAGTCATCACCCATACAAAAAGAGCACCACGAGAATACAAAAGAGCACCAAACAAGAGAAAAAGAGAAAAATAAAAAAAAAAAAGAAAAAAAAGAAAAGAAAAGAGTACCACAAAAATAGGTCAACACTAGATGAGGGGCAAAAAACAAAAGGAAATGCCTCTTGATATCACCTATGTTATGCTTATCGCCTTTGGTCCTTAGGTTCAACATAACACCATGGGATGATTTCCATCGCTAGCAATAGGCTCCAAGAGCCTGCCTACCAATGGAATAGTCTTACAAGTGGCAACACATCTGTAACATTAGCATCTTGCTTTTGTATAGATCACTATTGTGGACGGATGAGCTAGCTAGTCCGGTTACGTCTACAATGGGTTAATCCTACCTCCCTCAAAATGGATAAATGAACCTTACACATTCACACACATAGGTCCAAGATAGATTTTGAACCAGCCCGATTATGTTATAAGTTGCCACAAACACTTGTATAGCTAAGGGTCTGAGATTTGATTGTCACAACTATGTTGGTCAAAACCATTACACATGCCTTACATTATCCACCATCCCTAAAATCATGGAATGGATCACATCCATATAGGTAAATGCCATGATACAAGTGCTTCCTTGGTGCATTTCAGTATGTCCATACATGCATCCATGCATCTATGTCATATACATTTAGTACACATTATAGTTATGCATTCATCCTATATGCATTTCAAAATTGAATCACATTATTGCATTAATCCTACATGCATTTCCATATCAAATCATATCATTGCATTCACTCTACATGCATTCACTACAAAATCACATATGATATTACACCACACTACATTCGAAATACAATCATCATACTACTCTACAATTCATTCATACCACAAAATGATAATAGATCTAAACCATGTCACACATGTATATCTATCTATCATATATACCTACAAACTATGTTACGCTATCTATGCAAACATAACAAGAACACATTTCAAACCATCAAAATGACACATGTATATAGTACAGTCAAAATCAAAATGTATATATATATATATATATCATCAATACAAAATTCCCAAAGGCTACAATTTGGGAGCATGCCCATCATCATCTAGCATCTAAAATACCCGTAGGCTACAATACATAGAGATCCTAACTCCCTCTAGGAGTCTCCCCATGGCCCTCATGACTCGCTTGCCTCTCAGTAGCCCTACTCGACTCTGCCTCAAACTTTGGAACTGGATCCACGATAGGCTGATCCCACACTACAACCCTAGCACCCATCTACCCCACCGTAGCAGCACTACGTTGGCTATGATGTGAAGAGGCCCACACTCATGATCAAGACTCTAACTATGATACCACCTGATCATAATCAAGAAGAGGAATCCCATGCACCGATAGAGTAGTCTCACACAATATCTTCCTCGTAGACTCTACAACCAACTGACTAGCCAAGCTCCCAATAGTCTGCTCCTATCTAGTCGCCCTGGCCCTTAGCTACTCCACCTCCACCTCCAACTGTCTAGAATCTATCTCGTAGGGCCTATGTCCCCTCCTCCATACCTCACCCCTCTAGGACATCGATAGGAATCTCCACCATACCAGAAAAAACACCAATATCAATGGTATCATCCATACCACCTATATTAGTAGCCCCACCCTCCTCCTCCTGTACTCCAGTGGCCTGCTCCATGGTCACATCAACACCCATAGTCACCTCCTCCACCCTCACTCCCTAGGTGCTCGTTGCCTCACCCAAGCATCATCATGACCACCATAGAGGAACCTCCTCCTCATCACCCACTACACCCTCCGCCCTAGCTCGAGCCTCCCTACCGACTCTCCTCTCTGGTGGAGGTGCTCCAACATTAGGTGCCACCCATCGATCAACCATGCCTCTGCCAGGCTCCCAACTCTATAGTGCCCACCAGGCATCAAACACTGGAGTCGTCCCAGCATCCCCTACATCCAGGATATCCATAGGAGGGTCCCTCTCCCCAACCCAAGGCAACACCACAAGATACTCCCCTCTATCCCCTCACCACCTGAAGTAAGTCACAGGAGCCCTTAGGACATCCTATCATAAGCCAAACTATCACCTTACTCTATCAAACTAAAAGTACTCAGTCTATTGAGTATAGCGCCCCACCAACCATCTACCCTATCGGATGGCGTGCAATTGCTCATCATCCTCATCCCACCTGACACCACCTAACCAAGGCCTCCATATAATGTCACCAGGAGTCAGGCCTCCAAACTTACCCCTCCACAATAGTAGGTCACCCTCATGTGGCCTCTTGATACCCTACTTTGCCTTCATACTCCACCTTAAAGCATAGGGTAAATACTCCTTGCCCTCCACATGCACAAGGTGAGGCAATAAATATGGCCTCTCGATCGCTATGTGTTCCCATGCCCATACCTACAACAAGGGAACAACACTCAATCCTATCCTCCTATCGTGAACAACATCATGCAACTCCCGGTACACCTGGGCCAACAGTGCAGGGGCCCATGCAAACACAACCCTACACTCCACCAGATCACTCACCACATCTAACATGTTCTAGGTGAACAACACCCCGGAAGTATCAGGTAACGCATAGGTAGAGATCATCATCATGGCTGCACACTATCGATAAGAGATCTTCTCCTTCAACCACAACCACTCATAATCAATATTTGAGGTGTCTATGGCTCTCCAGTCTACCCCAAAGAACCTCTCCAACATAGCCTCCTTGTTGTCATCAGCTGCTACCCTCACCGAAACACCCTCAACTAGAAATCTATAAATTTGGTATATATCCTCCATAGTAATGGTCATTTCCCTAGTAGGAAAATGAAATGTGTTCCTATCTGCATCCCACCACTCACATAACGTAGATACATATGCCCTATTGGTGTGTATACTCTTACACTCCCACACACCTCGAAACCATATATCATCTAACCACTTAAGCTCATCAGCTTTATCCATCAACTTATCAAAATCCTCCTTCATTTGGCATACGCGATGATGAGGTTCGACCATTTTCACCTATTCATCCACAACAAAACACACATTAGTAATCCACATAACAATGCAATCAAATTAAATTTCATCAATCCAAATTTACAAATTAAAACTATTTAATTTGACACGCACTTCGAGACAACAACAATGCACAAATCACATGGCAAAACACATCAACAAAATAGTCACATATTTGGATACCCATTTTGTCATTTCATGGCAAAAATTCAAATAGATGTGACAAATAATACATATTTGACCCCCAACAGTCAAAAATAAAATCACCCACACATCCACTATGGCATGAAATTCAAAACATGACTAGTTCATTCAACATACAAAAACAAAATATATTTTTGAATACCCATTTTCCCACTTAGCGGTAAATATGTCGACAAAATTCAAAAACAACATACCAATAAACACATTTCAAGGTCAATTTTACCATACATACACCAAAATGGAACACACATCAAAACACACAATCCAAAAATAACAGTCACATTTTTTGGATACCCATTTTCCACTAGGTTTTCCCAAAATCCTCAAAAAAATTTTTGGAACATTCTTTTTAGAATCTCTTAGCAAATTAGGTTTCCCCAAAAACCTCAATAAAATTTGGATAGGTTTCCCCAAAAACCTCAATAAAAATTGGGATAGGTTTGTCCCAAAACCTCAACAAAAATAGCATAGCATAGCCTAGCATTTCCTAGCATAGTGCAACAATTTTTTACCTCTTTATCCTCACAAAGATTTTGCTTCCATGTGCACCCTTCACTTGAAATTGTTCATTCATTACTTATAAAAGTAGGGTCATATTTGGTCTAATTTTCACCTATCAAATCATCTCCAAATTTCCCAAAACTTTCACCATTATATCGTGCTTGGAAAGAGATTTCCAACGGTATAAGGTTTGTTCAATTTTGACATCATTTGGTCCTCCAAACTGCCAAAACATTGTACACACCTAAAACCCTAATTCACCCCTCGAGTGGCGAATTCAGATCCAATTCACCCCTCGGGTGGCGATTTAGGTCAAAATCACCCCTGGGTGGCGAACTCAGCTAAAACACCCCAAAATCACCCAAACTACCCCCAAAACCCTAGGAAAGCAGGCACATGTCCTCCAAAACCCTAGGAACTTCCCAAATTTGTCTTCTAATTTAATTTTCAATCATATTCATCATGCATTGGTATCTTATCAATCGTTGCATCATCAAATCATCGCATTCCATTCACCTCATTGTTGATTCCTCGTTTGAGGGGGTATTCATATCCAAAGTCAGATTTGCATGCAACCACAACATCAAAAATCCAAAAGTGCGATTAGCACATTTGTCTATAAATTTTTTTGTTGAAGATTATCTTACGATTATAATCTCAATCCCAAATAGATATTTGTTAAATCAAGAGAGTTGTGTGTAACAATGGAAAGGTCACTTTGGCATTCATGGTACACAATGAATGACACGGTTGACTAATCCTAGTGCAACATTTGGAAAAGGATTTCACGACCACACTGATCTGGTCACGTTTGAATAATCCAAATGTTAACTAACTCAAATGGTTTGACACTTGTCACCATGTTCTCATCAATCAATCAACAACAAATATTTAGTTAGGCTTTTGTCCTAATTATACTTTTGGACCATGTTGATCTGGTCGCAAAAGCAAAGCAGTCAAAAGTTTCCATTCTCAAGCAACTGGTATGGCATTGAAAATGTCATACGGACTCAGCAAAATCACAACATTGCATCCACAATCATCCATTTCCATTTACCGACATTGTTTTTATTTCTTTCCTCTTCTCCTTCTTTCCTTCCTCCCTTCTCTCCCTGGATCCCTAGTTAATGTTGTATGGTCACGCTTCGAGCGGCTACATACCTTTGATTGAATTCCATTCCCCTTCTATCCCTTTCCCTACTACACAAACCCTTCACATTTTTGTATTAAACTGTGTTTCACACAATATAGTACAAAAAGGGGTAAAATGTAGACACCCAAAAGTTGCACATTGTTATACCTACGTACTTGTAGATCCTTTTGGGACACTTGTAGGTTTACATAGGCCATCCTAGGTACCCCTAGGCTATTGTAGACCAACGTAGACTATTGTAGATCCTCCTAGACATGCGTAGATTGTTGTAGTCATGCATAGTCATGCGTAGATGGCCATAGTCATGCGTAGATCACCATAGATTATCATAGCATCGTGTAGACTTCCATATACCACTCCATCGGCTTTTAGGTCCTAAACCCTCATAAGCTTTCAAAATCACATCCCATGCATTGGGATATCCTCCAATAGCCTATTTGTACTCAATTGAGGCCCCCACGGGGTATTAATTGATAAAAACAATTAACAAGTCAATTCCAAAAATCTAATTTAATGTTGACTTCACTTAAGTCACCTTTTTAGGGCAAAATTGATTAAAAGAACTCTTAATCCTTAATTAACACTAATTGCATCCTCCCACATGTGTGTAATTAGGGTTAGCTAAGATATTTTCCTAAGAAACCCTAATCAAGCCCTAATTTGACTTAAGACCTCCTAACCCTAATTAGCCTTAATCCTTCCTCACACATGTGTGAGGATAGGATATTTTCTATGAGGAATAGGAGACTTCCATGTCACAAACCCTAACCTAACTTTGGTTAGACTTCAGCCTAGGGTTAGTTTCCTTAACCCTCCCCCCTACACCTTGCCATTTTCTATATATAGTGGGTCTTAAACCCCTAATAAATGAGCTCTCCATTTTTATGACATAAGCACAAAAATGTTGCCCAAATGCATATCGACATCTGATACAGTGAACCTGAATCTGAACAACAACATTACAGTAGTCAAGGAACCTTCCCATTGAAGGATTTTTGTAGAATAGTTCTCAGGGTCTGATTCACCCCCGCCCCGTGAATCCGGCATCAGTTCACCCCCGGGTGGTGAATTGGTTCTACAAAGCCCAAATCACCTCAGATTTGGTAGGTAAGCTCTGTTTTACCATTTTATCAGCTTCTACATACTTCATTGTATTTTTTATCATGTTTTTATAGTCATTTTGTCTTCCTAAACATGGGGCCTGACTAAGGCAAGCCCCCCAACGCATTAACCCCCTTTTGCAGGTTCTTCATAGGTTATTCAGCAGATTTGAAGAGGAAGAACACCATCAAACAACAACCCGATGGTGGCCCACATACAAAGAAGCCCACCTACATTGAGGGACGATTGAAGATGACATCAAACTTGTTGTATCATTATTAGAAGAAGAAATGGATAAAGGGCATCATGTCCCTATTGTAACACATATCTCTCAATATTAATGAAATACAACCTTTTCGTTTAATGCATTATTGTTTTGTATTAATGGATCAAATATCGATTTCTACCCTTTTCACCAATATTTAAGCTCCTTTTTAAAAAGAAGAAAAGGATTTTTTTTTATAAAAATTGTTTTTAAGTTTTAGTGAACCAGGTATAGTAGATTTGAAAGCTCCAACTATAAGTGGTACAATAGATTTAAAAGCTCCAACGATAAGTAATAAGAAGCTTGCATATGAAAGAAATATTAGTCAAAGTTGCTATAAAGTAAAAGTGATTGAAAAGCATATCTATTTGAGCATGAAGAGAACTATCTATTTGGCCAATGAATAGTTGAGTATTCAGTAAGTCATTGGCATTAATACATGGTACAAACAAAGGAGGGGTAAAGTCTTATATTTAAAGTTAAAAGCAAATACAACAACCATAAAATTCAAAAACAAGGTTAGAAGAGCCATCATAGAAGCCCATGTCTAGCCTTAAATACATGCTTAGAGAAGACTCACATAGGAAGCATAGACCCACTTAGAGAAGTTCTAGAATAGACAATGAAGGTAGTACTTAAAGAAGTGCTTGAATAGTCAACAAAGACATCTCAAGAGAAGCATTAGAATGGACAAAGAAGAAGACAACAAGGAAACAAGCCTTAATGTTCAAGGAAGCGTCATAGAAGGAAGAGAATAGAACACACCAATTAAAATGGACAACAAAGAAGTGTCTAGTACCATTTAATAGGAGTGTTATAGTTTAAGAGTGCCATAGTAGTGCCAAAAGCAAAGGAACATCATAGAAGTGTCACATTATAATTGCACCAGTATAAGAGGAGTGCCATTAGAAGTGTTATACAAATAAACAAAGCAAGAAGATAGTAATCTAGAAAATATTGTAAATAAGGAAAAGTTAAATATTAAAGCAAGACAGAGTATCCAAACCTGCACCTACATGAAGAAGATAAGTTTTAGAAAAATATACAAAGTTTAAAGTAGTGCTAAAGGAAAGATAAGAGTTGGAGTCAAGATACAAGCTCCACAACAAAGTTTTGAAGCCACAAGGGCCAACATAGAATGTTAGCAACAACAATATTAATACAGGTAGCATTAACAATAGGTCAGTTCCAAAGGAAAGATCCAAGTGCAACTTAGTGATAGAGAAGATTCGAGTGCAACTCAGCAACAAAGAAGAGCCAAGTACAACTTAGTGCCATAGTAAGAGCTAAGTGCACTCTAGCAAGAAGAGAAGAGGAAACATCGTTAATGCGACCCTCGAGTGTAACTAAGTTGTGCCATTAGAAAATCATAATCATGATAGTGCAAGTTAGGATAGGTCAAGAGTGTGTGTTTTGAGTCTCTAGCATTACCTAAACCTAAAATAAAATCTATAGCAATATAGAAGACATAAATCCATGAAAGGAGTGAAATAGCACTCATGGTATAAGGAGACAAGCTCTTTTTGTAGACACCTAAAATATTTCATGTTGAGGATACTACCTATATGGACTCCTTTTAGATCATATGACCCACCTTGGGTAGCCCTAGGGCTCAAAAAATGGTTTTCACCACTCAAATAGGGATATTCCCCTTTGCAAACATGGTCGTCTCACCTTGATATGGCCTCCAAATTGGGGCTATCTCACCTCAAGACAGCCTCCAGTCAGGGTCGTCTTACCCTAAGATGATTGTGCCATAAGCAAAATAAAAGAAATAGTAGGACATAACTGGTAACTAAAAATACCAGTTAATCCTATGCATGAACCCACACAATAATTTAGTGTGTGGATGGGCCTAGATTAGAGAAACTGCATGAAATAATTAGTTGCATGGAAATTTCAAAGATAGGTATTCACTTTTCTTAATGCAATCTGCCTCTTTGCTTTTTCATGCATAGGGTTGTGCTATTATTAGATTTATTTTGAGAAATCTATATAATAGCACTCACCCCTCGATAAAAATATACCGAGTTTTTGAATTTTCAAGCAACAAAGTGCTCCTAGAATTCAATCACAAGCTTTCACATTCTTATCGTTATAGATGTTATCTCATTGGTTTACTCCAAGGTTTGAAGACCAAATCTCTATTCTCTATGCAATCTCTTGCTTTGAAGACTTATCTAAACCTAGTAATCCATTCTCACGAATGTACCAATCCATCGACCAAACTCTAAATCAAACCTGGATGTTGCCCAAACTCAGCTACAAGAAAATTACATACATGGTAGCAGTCATATCAACTCGAGATGACCCACAAGTATGGTCATCTCACTCTAAGATGGCCCCCAAGGCAATGATCTATTTTTTTATTTTATTGCAATAGTTTTTAGCAACTTTTTCTTTATTGCATCTTAGAATAGTTATTATATCATTTAAGCATGTATTTGTTTTCATTTTATTTATTTAGCACATATTTTACCACCATTATATTGAGCCATATCTAGAAGGGCTCTGCACATGCTACTAACTGCTTTGCTTTACTTGTGTACAGGTTACATATATCTATGAGGAAAAGGAGTGCAAGACTTTCACATCACTATTCATTACAACGAACCTACTCCAAGATAGTTTGTGGATGCAAGAAATATCCTATGGAGTGCACCTAGATTCCATTTTATGATTGTATTCATTATATCAAAATGGGTAGCAAATCCCTTGGAGGGATCTCATTATAATCACTTCTTGAAAATAAAATATATTATCAATAAAAGAGCACCATCATTTATTTACATATCTTGTTCTTATATTTGTGTTTACATGATTTGCTATATTTGATTTAATTTCATTGCATGGGTGTACAATTTTTTTAGCGTTTCAATGACGATCACGGTGGGACCAAGTCCCTATTTTTAATTCTACTGCTAATTATTTTTATTTTTATGATTGTAGGTTTTACCATCTCTACCTAAGACAACCTTATTTGGTAATCATTTAATCCTGTGATGACCTCTATTCAGTAGCTATCCTGGATAGAGATGACCTTGGATCAAAAAATAGAAATAGAAAAGAGCGGGAACTTCATCAAATACAGGCCATAAAGGTGAGTACCTCTGTTCCTTTTCTCTATATTTATAAAAGAAAGAACTATAAGAATTTTAGTTTATAGAGATAAAGTATAAAAACATTATAGAGTCGGGTCTCTATATGTGATTGTCTCTGGTCCAGAAAACCCCTATCTAAGACCATCCCTATTCTAGATGACCCCTATCTGTAGCCATATCTGTGACATATGACCTCTATCTACAATCATCCATGTACGATATGGATCTATATATTTCATTGTTTGGCTTACCTATTGCTACCTTATCAAAGGCTGATCTTATATAGGGTTCTAAATTTTAGAGTTATGTTCTTTTTTATAGGATTTTTGAAAATAAAATGTTAATTTTTGTATTAGTAAAATAATTATCGAGTGCTTTGTGAAATATTTAATTTTACATAATAAAAGGAACCCCACACACCATGACTTATTTAAAAATCAATGAGCTAGATTTCATCACCAACCATTGATCAAGACCAGCAATGATTGGCTTCATCTCCATCTATTGGCTTCCACCATAACAACCTTAGTGACCAAAAGCAAGTGGCTTTCTAGATTTCATCACCAAAAAGTCCCCTACTCTTGGGTGCGCCTAGAGTAGGAAGGATTAGTGAGCCCCTTTACCATAGGGCTCTTTAAAATAATTAGTGGATGTAATTATCATTATTGTTCATGCCCTAAATGCATGGGTTAAGTGAAAGCAAGGCTTTTCCGATAGTAGAACATTAGATAGTGCAACCCCTTCAGGGGTTATTTTGTTCCCATAAGGTTACCTTGAGCCACATCCATAGGAAGCCATTTTTTTTTGTTTGAGTTACACTCCCCGATAGGGGGTGTGCTTGAACTACCTTTAGTAGTTTTCTATTTTTCACCCTTAGTTTTCATAGGCATAAGTTATAACATCAAAACACACTCAAATAGTTATAGGGACTCACAATAAAAATTTAAACAAGATAATCACATTATCTACTTGTTTGTTTCTTTACTATTTTTTTAATCCACATCATGGTAATAATGCATAGCTAAGCTCAATCATGAGCTAACGCTGCTAAAAATTTGCAAGGAGACACGGAACTTATTTGAATTAGTCTAGAGGATATGGCCATTCCTAAATGGTGTCTTGGTGTTCATAATAATACCAACATAATTTATAGGGAATTCGATCTTCAGGATATCCCTATTCAGGATACATCTATGGGTCCTCAACATGATCTTAATGAAGAATTTTTGGATCAAGCAATAGTGTTTATTTTTATCAAAAACATCATTAGCCCACTAAGGGGCCTAGTAGCAGGATGGTGCCACCCATTCACATATTGATTCATCCTACCAATCAATCACTAGAGCATGACCAAGAGTATACCCCATGGACAAGGCTCGATGATCAAGCCACTCCGCTTGACCATCCATGGATGAGTTGATAGTATACCCATTTAGATAGGTATGACACTCACCATCCTACTCAGATAGCTATGTCAGCTCATGCATTTCTAGTTAATGAGGAAGAGGAAGATCTATAATATCCTCCTACCCCTAAAAAAGAGTACTCTACACAAGCACATCGTGCTTTTGCATCTCCTAAGTATGCAAACATTATGTTCAAGCTTGAATACCAAGTCAACATGACTTCCCTCAATCATGGAAAATAGGTAGCCAACCCTTCTAGGGCTATAGAGCAAGCCAAGTCCCTTTGTATTAATATGAAGGCTAATAGACCCTACACTTTTGATTAGAAAAATTAGCTACTTAGATAAAATGCTAATAGATAAGCATAGTTAGACTAGTTATGACTAGATAAACAATGCTTAGATCAACAATACCAACTGAATTAGTAGAGGCTACACCAACATAGGTTGCACCAACAATGACTATATCAAGAATGATTACAAAAGCCTTGCATGAGATGGTTCCTACACCTAGTACCCATAGGCAACAAATCCATCAAAGGTACCTTGCGCACCACCAAAACCTGCCACCTAGGCCAAATCAAAACTATCCACCTTGTGCACCTATCCATCCCCATAGGTCCACACAACATCCACCCTACAACCAACAACAAGGGTATGAGACCTATGAGGATTTGCAATCAAAGTACCAGGAGCAAGGGTATCCTGGGTCACCTTATGAGGATATGGTTGATGATCACATTCAACCACCACATCCCAATAAAAATATTTCTCACCCCCTCTTTGAGGAAAAAGGTAGGAAGATGAGATTATATCATTTGAAGCTTACAAGTTGCTTATCGAGTGCATTAAATCATTGGAAAAGCAAGCTTTAAGAATGGGTTATCAAAAACCCACATTGATCCAACTTTGTAATCAACCACTCCATCCTTCTATCCCATATCCTCCATATCCTGAGCATTTTGAAATGCCCAAGCTAGACAAGTTCAAAGGAGATGATGATGCGTAGGAGCATGTCACTAGTTTTATGAACCTTTGCTTTCAACTCCAGGATGATGATGCCTTGCTACTTAGAACCTTCTTAATAACACTCTCTAGCCCAACCCTAGAGTGGTATAACCATATTCCAAGGCATAGCATCCATAGCTTTGAATAACTTGTGAATGCATTCCTAGAGCGCTTCTCATTTAGCATGAAAAATAAAGTAACCTTGACTGATTTGTACAATATTTGCTAGTTTGATGATGAACCAGTCTTGGATTATGGTAATAGGTGGTGAGTGGTTATCTCAAAGTTGCCATTTACCTTACCTATAATAGAGCTAACTCATCTATTTATGAGGAGTTATTCAAAATAGATTTCATTGTTGTTACAACTCCAACAATATCAAACATTTGAGGAAGCCCTAGCTCAGGCAAAGGTCATAGAAGAGATCAAGGTTTAGGAAGGGGAGATCAAAATTTGTAAGGAGTGGAACAAGAACCCCAAAGGCAACCATACACAATAGAAGCCATCTTTAGTTAATCAAGTTGTCTTGAGTGTTCCAGGGCCTACAAAGCAAACTCCACCTCAATAAACCAATTATCAAGCCCAACCCCATCTTGTGTAGTATCACAAAAAATGTCAATAGATCAAGACACAAAATCAACAACACTTCTAGCCTCACTATTATAAACCATTACTTGAATCATTAGAATCACTTTTTAATTAGTTATGTGAGGCAAAGGCCATCAATATACTAGAGGTTCACCCCTTGGATCCTAATTGGCCAAAGCCTAAGTGGTATAGAGAGGACCTGTACTATATTTATCATAGACAAAATGGTCATGACATTCAATCATGTTACACATTTAAAAATATAGTATAGGATATGCTTGAGAGAAATGAACTTCAAATTGACAATCCTCTCACTACCAATAATAAAAAAATGGACATATTCAAGGATCCACTACCCACACATGAGGTTTAGGTAGATCAACCAAGATAGATCAATGAAATCCATGCAATCCCACCCAATCAGGGGTTTGTTGGGATGATTAATATCGTGATAAGGAACTGGAGGTATCCTAATCAAGCTACACCACCTGTAGCTCCAACCAATGTTCCTTCCACATCACAACCTTTGCTACAACCAAATCCTATCCAAGATCCTCCACCTCACCTGGTGGTGATGATCATAAGTAGACTTACCCAAATCTATGAATGACATCAACAAGACTCTCCATTTATGAGCTAATACAATAGTTTCCACCACATAGAGAAGCTCTAATGGATATTCTAAAATTGATTGAATTGCAACCCTAAGATCCCAACTCTTTTGCAAATTTTTTGGGGCATGTTCAACACTACAAGGAGCCTATTATCACATTTCATGATCACGAGATCAAGTCAACTTCTGCTAATGGACTTGATCCTCTATTGTAAATCATTGCATATATAAATTGGATCCCTTACAAGTGAGTATTGATAAATAGGGGCTCCTCCATCAATATCATTACAACTTCTACACTGCAACATCTTAGTATTCCTTCATCACACATTATAGCATCTACATTCACCCTTTGAGCATTTAATAATACTTTATGCTCTACTATCGATACAATAGTCCTCCTTATTCGGGTTGGGCTAAATATTGTTCCCATGTTGTGCCATGTATTGGAGGATGTAATGCAGTATAACATTGAAATACCTTGAATCAGAGAAATGAAGTGTGTCCTATCCATATTGCACCAATTCCTTAAGTAAATCCATGAAGGGCAGGTTCATGAAGTTCTTTTAGACCTTGAGCCATTCAAGTACTACAATGTGGTGCACCATTCACAAGAGTCTACCTTGCTATATACCCATTTGGATATTCAACAAAATGATCCTATCAGAAGTCTAATTCCATCACCACAATCATCCACCAAACCATAACCACCCCCTCCATATCCACCATCACCATTGGTTTTTTTTTATATCTCTTCTTCATCATTGGATCCTATAAATAAGAAGATGTCGAAGGTGCTAATCGATGAAATCCCATTATCCATTTCCACCATTTCTATAGTAGATATTCCAACTCCTATGGATGAGGAAGAATCATCTATTGCTATAGATGAGCCATATCAAGCCATACCCCCATCATCTTCATCCACCCCATTGCAAGTCATGATTCATTTGACTAATCTTGGACTCACTGAGTATCTTGTGCAAAACATTACATTTACTCCACTCATTGAGTCAATGTAAGACATGGGTATGCCTAACTTACTATCAATACCCATTGGTACCATTGTGCCCTTGGGGATTCCCCAAAACCAAATGAACTTTGTCTATGGGGGTTTTGACGACTCTACAAGTTTGTCTCCTATGGTAGAAGGTAATATGATTTATTTTTGATGAATTTTGGTTATCTATAAAATTTTTCCTTTTTCCTATGATAATTTTACCACTACCATTGTCATGGGAATGGGCTTGGTTGATATGAGGAAGGCCTTCAGACCCCTTATCAACCGCAATATTATATGCCTTATGATAGGTATGACTTAGGGTATATCGGGTGCATACCAAATGATTCTCTAGTGTATGCCCTCTAGTACCTTACCATAAGTTTTAGAGAAGAACTTGAGAGGGATGAGTACATTGACCCTAGATACAATCATTCATTGGGTGATTATTTTACCATCGTAATAGTAGTCGATGCACCTTCTAGTCCTCTAATGCAAAATCTAAATTGACATTGAATGAAGAATATTCAAAGTATCTTGGTCCTAGATGCACTTAGTGGCTTAAAAATCAAATGCAAATCAATCAAATCACTATTGAATCTTCTTCCTCCTTTAATATAGGGTATACAAGTGGATGGATATCTAATGATGAGACTGATGATGATCAGGTTAAGGATAGCCAGGAGCCTGAAGGAGATTGGATTTTTGATGATGATTATGATAGAGAATGGGAGGTAATATCCATTGCCTCAGATAGCTTAGAGGAGGAATCAAATGCTATCGATTCCCTTAATGATCTTGATGAATTATACCTTCATATATTCCTTGGAAGAATGCCCATTTTGTGATAGCTTCTTCCACCTAAAGATCCCATCACTGTTGCTCCACCTAGGCCTCATCCAATCATTACACATCTACCTTAGCTACCGCCAATCCATTGAAGGCCTCCCATATTTGATAGGTTTTTTCTACCAATAAATGGAAATCATATATCATCTATCAACATGATTTCCATTCATCAGCATGAAGAGCTTCTCCCTTGCAAGGAAATTCTGCCAAAACCACCCCCTAGATTTGGGGCTGTTGAGTCATTATGTACCTCCTACACTTGGGGGTTTCAAGTAACTTATCATTTATCTTCTCTTGAGGGTGTCAAGGAACATAAATCTCTCAAAATTTTCCACCTACGAGCATTTTATGCATGAAACACGATGCATATAATAAAAAAAATATCAAAAAATAAAAACCACCAAAAATAATACAAAACACCAAAAATACAAAAATGTTGCATTATATTTCACCATGCATTT
The DNA here is from genome assembly GCA_028583015.1 of Wollemia nobilis. Lineage (NCBI taxonomy): Eukaryota > Viridiplantae > Streptophyta > Pinopsida > Araucariales > Araucariaceae > Wollemia > Wollemia nobilis. Next base: position 3,129,273 of record JAQPPZ010017170.1, on the reverse strand, counting down.
TATATTGTTGCATTAGTCCCTCACTAGCATTAGGCATGTTATTTCATCGCATTAGAATTACGAATATTTTTTCCTCACATGATAAGGTCTAGAACCATGCATGTATACTCATCATATTTCTTAATCAATCATCATCATTTGCACTTTTACTTGTGATATTTTGACTATTAAGGGGTCCTCGTAAGATAGGGTAGACACTGTATGACCATAAGCAATGATTTTTAGATGGCCACTAACTATTTTATACATACCTCTTAGTTTTCAAAAGCTCATAAGGAAAACCCATAGCTTTGCATATCATTACCATCCACATTCCCCTTTTTTAGTAACTATGTTTTTCAACACAACCAATAAGTTGCTATAGGGTGTTCACTAAGGTTTTTGATCATTCAACCATTCCTAGTTACCTTTAAAATTTTGTAGCAGGCTATATATATTTTTGAAGGTAGGGTTAAGCTTTGATAGTACATTGCATATCTCAAAATACCAACTACACATTCACATTTAAAATCTAATTTTGAACAAGGATGACACTACAATGTAATCCTTTTTACCTTAAGTGAAAGGTTTCTCTTGCTCATCCTATTATGCACATGGTCTAGGATTTTGAGAATTGAAAAAAGGAAAAGCTCCACCCTACCCAAGAAATCCCCTTGCTCCTCGATAAAATGAGCAAGTTTAAAAAAAAAAGAGTGGTTCTCACCACTAATAAAATATATTGCTCTAAAAAAAACTAGCAAGTATCCCAAGCAAAGAAATCAAAAGAAAATAAAGGGATAATGAGCTTGAATCCCTAGAATTATTAGTGTTCAAAAACCATGGGGTGATCTCTATTACAACAGTGGGCTCTAATAGACAGCCTGGAAATGGGGTGGTCTTATGTGTGGCGATATGTCTGTCACATTAGCGACCTTATTTTATATAGACCAATGTCAGCTTGTATATGTGCTAGATTTTGGTGACTTGTATTACATAGTATTCTAGTCCAACTACATCCAAAATCTGGATTAAATCACCATAGAGTGATCTCCATTATAACAATGGGCTCTAAGAGTCAGCTTGGTAATGGGGTAGTCTTATGCATCATTTTAATGAATACACATGAACACATAGGGATATTGAATATCTTGGTCTTCCTAGTAGATTTATACCTTTTTAGAATCTTGTGTGATCCATATACATCTCTTAACTGGTCACCTAGGATGTTTGAGTCTCATGAAGTTCATGGGATAAGGTGGTCCTTCATTCTCATCACTCCACTCTAAGCCTTGATGATCCAAATAATCAACATAAGTAATGAGATGATCTTCATCATCGAATGGTAAGGGTTGGTTTTTATTTGGTATGTAGCCTATGCCACATTTCCCTTATCCAATGTTCAAATTCCAAAGGCTATTGAATACCTTTATGTTGTGCCCCAAACATTTACCTATACATCTCATACTAGATAGGATTTGCTTTGGAAGTAAGTAGTTATTGGATAGATAACGATGGGAAATATTTTGCTCTACAGGAAGAGGATTGTACTACAGATATTTTATTTGAGGGTTGTGCCCATGAAGATAAAGGTACACATGCCAACATGTACTACTTCACCCTTATTATGAGGTAAATCCATAGTCCTCAATGAAGGTGATAGCTTGGATATATCTAAAAGAGATTCTTGCAAAAAATGGTTGACCTGATCTTGTGATGAAGAATTAATTAGTGGTTCTTCACTCATTTTCAAATTTTCAATTTGTTTGGTGATGTGAGATGAGAAAATTGAGACTATATTGAGTTTGCTCAACCATTGAACAATATTGGGATGGATGAGGGTCACTTGGAATGGTGAAAATTTGATATTTGAATTCAAACTTTATACATTGATGAAAAGTGGAAGGGATATCCCTCATCACATGAATCCAAGGACGTCCAAGAAGGAGATTAGAACATGTGGGGAAAGGTACCAAACAAAAAAAGGTATCTAAGATCTTAGGTCCAACCCTAAGGGGAAGGGGTATGATGTTGTAGGCCTCTTAGGACTTTTTGTTGAAATATTTGATGATGAAATCAGATTTAATTAAATCTTCCTATTTTAATCCATTTTTTTGGAAAATTTGATAAGTGCATCTATTGAGGAAGGAAGCATTATCTATAAAAATTTTCCTGATAAACATTTCCTCAATATATGTAGTGATGTAGAGAGAAGAATCCTCTCACAAGTCTGAGGAAGGAATATCATCATCCAAAAATATGATATGATGTATCCCAATGGAACCTACAAAATAAACTATAGCGCTAAAGGAAATGTCTTGAGGGACATATTGTTGACTTTAAAACTTCAACAAGGCTTCCCTATGAATAGGAAAAGCTTACAAAAGCTCTAAGAGGTAGATCTTGGTTGGGGTACTAGATAACTTTTGTTGAATGTTGAATGAGACTTTAGGTTATGGATTCAATACTAAGGGTGGGTTTTCTATTATTGTGCTCCTTTTTGGGGTACTCTTCAAAACTAAGTTTGGTTGGATGTAGAACTCATAAACGTCTAAGAACATTGAGTCAATTGAGCTTGAGCTTGTTGTCTTATAGTTACTCCTATCATACCAACCATGTTATTGTAGGGAGATGGCACATTATGATATGATATTTTATTAGCTTCCTACTTCTTATGCTTAGGTATGGGATCTTGAAATATCCCCATATATTTCTTAGTTGTGGGTGTTTGTTGAGTAGGAGGTTGATTGTTTGTTGGAGGAGTAGGTTGATAACCCTCTATAACAAGATGATATTACATCTATTAAGTTCTAAACCACATGTTTCAATCTCTTACATGAATTTGTCATGTACCCCTCCACTCTATGATACTCATAGTTTTGACCAAGCTTATACCAATCAATCATGGTATAAGGTTGCCTTATGGGAGGTAACTCAATCATGTTAGCTTCCAAGAGCTACTTTAGGATCATTGACTTAGGTTGGTTGAGTTTTATAAATTTTATTGGTGGGGGGTTTTGAGGTTTGCTCAGTACCATATTTTGTAAGGTATTAGAAACACTATTGATAGGTCTATTATTAGTTACCCCATCACCAAATACATGCTTATTCTTATATTAGGTTTTCATGGTCCTATCCTCTTCTTTCTTTGGTTTAAGTTGAACTCTTTGAATAAGGGCTTTCTCTACCCTTATTTCCAAATATATTACTTGTTCAAAAGAGGTAATAGTTGATGTTTCCAATGCATATGATATTTGCTCTTGTAAATTTCCAATAAAAATTTCTAACATGTCTCAAGGAGGTAAGGTATACCTTAACCGTCCAACTAAGATTCTCCAATGAGATAAGAATTTTGGAATATTATACATATTTACCTTGCTTTAGCATATAAAAATATTTCATAGTCATATTTTTATCAACATAAGCTCTAAATTGTTGAACAAACAACTCTGTTGTCTCTTCAAAATTCCTCAAAGAATAATGTGGTAGTTGATAATTCTTATTCCAATGCTATACCACCAAGGATATTAGGGAACATATTTAGTAACAACATGTCATCATATATAATATCATGATATAGTATTCTAAACATCCTTAAATGTTCAATTGGGTCCTCTGTTTCCCTATAAATAAGCAAAAATGACATTAAAAAATGCTTAGGGTAAGATCTAGAGGCGACGACTAGGTCTAAGGATTGATTGCATATTTTATTATAGTTGTAGGTGAAACTTGGAGGTTGAATCATTTCCACTCTTGAAACCAACTACTTCACCATATTTGTCAAAATTTTCACATCAGAATTGTTATTGTGTAATACCCATAAGCTCCCTAAGGAAGGGTTAAAGGTAGTTTTTTGAAAGAGAACTTGGCCAATGTAGGAGGAATTAACACTATTATGGTATGAATTATGATATGTGGTATCTTTCTATGGAGGATAACTAACATTTGGTGGAATACAAGTATGGATTTTGAGATGAGAAGAATGAGGAGGAAATTGAGCATAATCTTGAGATCCGAATGAGCATTAGTGTTCTTTTGGTTCTCCTTGAGGATTACCAATATAAAAAGAATGATTACAAAATATCTTGGAATAATATCACCTAAGCCTATTTTTATAGGCTCAAAGATTCTCTAAGGCATGAATTGCTTTTCATACAATAGCTCCAATTGGTTCAAACAATCTAAAAAATACTCATCTTCGATCGAAGCATCTTGCAGCAATATGCACAATGAAGGGACATCTAACTCGAATGGAAAGACTACCTCAGTCCCATAGATGAAGACATACTAAGAAACACTTGTATGAATTCACGCATTGTTATGATAGGCCCATAAGGTAGGATAAAGTTGGATATGTCATTCATGACAAATATTACTAACCAACTTCTTAAGGATCTTGACTAAAGACTTGTTGGAAGCTTCGGTTTGACTGTTGCCCTAAGGGTAGTATGAAGTTGACCACTTGTGTTGAATCTTGTATTTAGCACAAATTTTATGGACATCCTTTTTCTTGAAAGGAGTGCCATTGTTAGAAATAATCACTAAAGGAATCCAAGGGGGAACCAAGGTTATCACATTGCAAAACATAATGTTAGTGGGATAAGGTGGTCCCTCATCCTCATCACTCCACTCCAAGCCTTGATGATCCAAATATTTAGCATAAGTAATGAGGTGATCATCATCATTGAATAACAAGGGTTGATGTTTATTGGGTATGTAGCATATGCCACATATCCCAAGCTAAATCTAAAATTCCAAAGGCTGACAAATACATTTATGTTGTGGCCCCAAATAGTTACCTATATATCTCATACTAGATAGAATCTGCTTGAGAAGTGATTAGTCATTGGATAAATAATAATGGGTAAAAATCTGCTCTACGGGAAGAGGATTACTACCACATATATTTTATTTGAGGGTTGTACCCATGAAGATAAGATACATGTTGAGTGGTGTTTTAACCCGATTGTGAAAACACACTCTCCTGTAGGATCCGAGTCCTAAATCCTCTGCTTGCAAAGAAAAACGATTTCTCCAAGGTTCTTATTATGCTAATTATTGATTATCAAGGATGTTGTTTAAAATGAAATGCTAAGAACACCTTAGGGTTTGCAAGTGGATGTTAATAAGGGGCACTGTGGTTTATTTAATTTTGAACTTTCAATGGACTCAAAATGAATAAAATCTGTTTTAACCTTTAATTCTGATGGATTTTCAGTGATTTATTCAAACACAGTAATTAAACTGCTGAAAATAAAATATGGGTTTGAAAAGCAAAGACAAAAGTAAACAAAAACGTAACAATAAGAATAGATTACAGTCAGAAAGTTGTCATTAATCTGATGAAACCGAAGATATTGAGGCTTTCTACATGCAACCTAACCTAATGAACCTGCACATCCACACAATCCAAATAGGCCAGGTGCGAGTCTCGAGGGTTTCTGTGGTAATTCCAGAAAATAGGCATTCGCATGAAGCAACCAAGAGATCTTGCATTAACTTCACCTAAAAACCTAAGAAATCTGGAAGGGAAAGATAGACATTAAATCATGCATGCAAAAGTAACTCCTTCTTTCTCATCCAAAAGATGCCAACTCTCTGTATTTTGTATTAAAGAATATTTCGATTACATTCAAAAATGTTCCAGGTGTAAAAGAAAATCCCAGAACAAAAAGAAGGAAATTGCCCAAGTACGGGCCCAGAATAGCACAAAGCTCTTGTCTCTGCAACTCCGTATTCGGCAATTTCCAACCCCTTCTTCGATTTGCAATTCTGGTCTTATAATGTTTGACGCGGCTCTTCGATCTTCTCTGTCGCTTCATTTCACCTTCCTGCACATGACCCCTCAAATTCTTGCTTTTTCCCGCTTTGATTCACGCTCAAATTTGAAAACGCTTCGAAATTCATCTCTGCATGTAACGCCTCTGCAAGTTTGACACCTGTGCGCCACGTGTCCTGCTTTTCCTGCGTCCTGTGTAACGCTTACTACGAAAAAAAATGACAAAACTGCAAGTCTGCCCGTTCATCTTCTTAGCCGCGATATGGCGACATGTCGCGAAATCGTGACATGTCGCGATATCGCTACATGCTTCCCGACCGTACGCCTTTAGCAGCTCCCCGTAGCGATGTCGCGACCGTTTTTCATTTGTCTACCTCCGGCAACTTCTCGTAGCGATATCGCTACCCTTTTAACATTTTGAGCCCTCCTCTTCGAATGGTAGCGATATCGCTACCACTTTCTAACTTTGAGCCCTTTTCAAAATGTGGTAGCGATATCGCTACCACCTTGGCCTTGCCGCGTCCCTTTGAAATGTGGTAGCGATTCGCTACCACTTTCGTTTCAAGCCTTCTCCTTGTGACATGGTAGCGATTCGCTACCATTTTTGTTTCAAGCCCTCTCTCACTAAACTTGTAGCGCTATCGCTACCCTCTGACTTTGAGACTGGCCTTTATGAAATTTGTAGCGATATCGCTACCGTTTTGAACTTTGAGTCTTCTTTCCGCAAGGCGTAGCGAAATCGCTACCGTTTCTCTGTCGGGCCTGATTTTCATTTCCGTCGTGATTTCGCGACATCTTCCTTGTACCGTACAACTTTGCCAAAATGCGTCGCGAAATCGCGACACCTTTCTGTTGCCACCTCGTCGCGATTTCGTGACATCTTTTCTGTTTTGTTGCCGTTGACCGCGTTGACCGTGATTTTCTGACACGTCGCGATTTCGCTACCGTTTTCCGGCTTCGGTCGCGATTTCGCGACATGTCGCGATTTCGCTACCTGTCGCGATTTCGTGACCCCTTTCTACACTTGGGCATTTTTTCTCTTTTCTTCAATTTTAGCATCTGGGTCACCGAGATTCTTCTCTGCAAGCCTGCAAAAAGGTGGGTCCCCAATTTTGGGGTGTGTTGTGGATCAACCACAACAAATGGCGACTCTGTTGTCAAATGCTCTTGAGCATTTTAGTAAGAACCCAACCTGAAACATATCACAAACTCGCAAATATATGTTAGCACATAAGCAAAATAACAAATGCCCAAAGATCAGAAGTACATGAATCATCGAGAATCATCAAGTATTAGCTCGGTGTGTGCAATGTGTTTTCATTCCCTATCGTTTGAAATTGATCAACATTCCATTATCTGTTTTGCATGAATGCATATATGGGATGGTGAATGATTTGTGTACCCTAATGAATGTGCAAGGAGATTTGCTTCCATAAAGGGCATGGTACTTCTTCTAATACTATGTACAAGCATTCAAGATTGCCAAACCCTCTTAGGATCCACTAGTTCATTATCTTATTGTATCCCAAAGTTGGTTATGAGTCCCTACTATCTAGAACCCATGTGCAAGTGAATGTGAAATCAGAACTTTGGGGAATCAGACTCCCAACCAACCGAGATGAGAGTTTAACCTTATCCTTACTATTCTGATTTAGAGTTCATTACCTCACTTTAAGCAAAATAATTAAACGAGTTATGGAAGAAATGGTCATGCTAGTCTAACCCTCTAGACAATCGGTGGTCTTGTTTTTTAGGCAAGACATGATGCCATGCATGGGCATATCTAACCCCACAATCCAAAACTTATCTCCATTTCTTTGGACCTTGGGGATGACTACCCATCCCTTGCGAGAGGACAAGTAGTACGATCCTTACAATCCAAAATAAAGATGAGATGGGAAAAATTTATTTATTTATTTATTTCTTGGACCTTGGGGATGACTACCCATCCTGGTTAGGGACAAGTAGTACGATCCTTACAATCCAAACCTTAGATATAAATCATTAATTTTGTTACTTAAACCTTGGGGATGACTACCCATCCTTTGCAGAGGACAAATAGTACGATCCTTACAATCCAAGACTGATTATGAAATGAAAACATAGGAGCTTTGGGGAATCAGATTCTCAACCAACCGAGATGAGAATTTACACCCTATCCTTACTACTCCATGTGGGGGGGGGGGGGGCCCCCCCCCCGGTGGGGGGGGTTTTCCCTTTCCTTTCTTCTCGATTTTAGGCTTTAAGTTCTATGGAAGTGGTCAAAACCACTGTTTTTAGGATCATGTTGCATAATAGGATAGACATGAAAACCACTTTCGCTCAACCTTTTCCTCCAAGCTAGGTTTTGATCATTTTGCTCAAGATCCTTTTTAATTTATGAGACGTGCTTGGTTCTAGATATCTCAAGACTCAGTTTCCAACCTTAGGACTCACTTACATTTATGTTATAACATAACCCTAAGAGAATTTGACGTACTTTCATGGCTTGTACATAAGATGCATATGTAACTAAAATGAAATGTATGTGAGGTGAGATGGAATATGAATGCCTTATCTTTGCAAATGAAATGATATGTCATGCAAAACTGATTCTTTCATGTATCACAAAATCAAACAATATAACTTAAAAATGTTTTATGCTATTTGTGGAGCTTTTACAAGACAATTCCAATATTTCATATTCTCCTAATCCTTAAGCATAAGTTGACATCTCAAATTTCTTTTCATCATTTTTTTTTTTTTTTTATATATATATATAGACAAATAAAATAAACACACAACTGTAAATTAAAACTTGTTCAATCCAAAACCAAACTGCAATCCCAAAATGAAACTTTGAAAACACAAACCAAAATCCAAAAAACCAAAATCTATATACAAATGTACAATATAATACGGGATGATGCAAAGCTTGGATTATCATTTTCCTGGATCCCAAACATGATAAGAACATATCAAAAAACATATGACACAATATACATGCCAAATTTTATAGGAATCCAACAACAATAAGATCAGACCAAGCAATGCAACACACCTCAACTTGCCATGTTCATCCTTCAACTTTGATTTAGTTCTATTACCAACATCATAGGTGAGATTCAAGTCAAATTGATTAGACAATAGTTGATATTCAATTTTATCTTGTCTATTCTTTAAAGTGCAAGCTTCATCGTTCCCTTCATGATTTAGAAGTAGGCTATCCTTTTCAAATGTGAGATGTTGCAAACAAGAGCCTATCTCTAAAAATCTTGACTTCAACTCATTTTCCAGGATTTTAAAACCATCAACATCATTCAACACTTGATAAACATCAACGAAATTTGGCATTTCCTCATTAATGTTGTTAGCATCCAAAAGGACATTATGTAACCCATCACTTGAGATTTTTGTAGCTACTACCAAAGGTAAAGATTTCCCCTTATCATCCATACTCAACCCATCATGATTAAAATTTATCATAACTTGATGAGTATTAGTAGCCTTTTCTTTTTTCTCGTTGTCTTCTTCATCGCCCAATACCTGTTCAAAAACACCAAAGTTAGGCACCCAATCAAACATGCGTCCATATTTTTCAAAACAAGAGCCTAAATTTTCAAGATATGTGTCACGTGACACCTTTCCATGATCAATGGCTTGAGTCGTCACCAAATCCATATTTTCATTAAGATCATCAATATCATCCAACCCACACCACCTAGGCTTTGTAATTTCAACATCTTGAGATGGCATAGACATTGTAGAAACAAAAGGTGGATCAAACTTCCTAATTTCTTGCCCCCCAAGAGGAACAAAAACAATCGACTCTCCTTCTTCATCCATGGTAGTAGAATTATTATTCTTCTCAAACCCTTGATGAGATTCCAATCCTTCTTCCAAAACATTTTCAGATTGCACAGGACTCGTAATATCCTCATGTGAAAGGGCAATTGTATCATCCTGCATATCAATAGGCACACAAATTTCGTTAGAAGGTTTGGGGTGAGCATATTCTTCCCAAGAATCATGATGATCATCTTTCAAAATCAAATTGTGATGCTCAACCATTTCTTCTTCATCCTTTAATTCATCAACATGCTTCTCATCAAATTTATATTCACCTTCCTTAAATGGTTCAATTTCTTCCAAAATTGGGTTATTGCTTGTATTCAAACTGATAAGGCTATCATAATCCACATGTGTAACCCATGATTCAATTTTATCACAATTTGGAAGGTGTGGATCTCCTAGGCCATTGCTTTCAACAATGTCTTCCAATGTGTCATCCGAATCAGATTCATCCTCATATAATTCATCTTTTGGTGAGTCAAGGGTTTCCAATCTATCCCATGCTTCCCTACTAGTTGGATTTAGTATTCCTCCCTTGCCTAGAATCATATTCCTATGAAAATCATTGAAATTGATTTTAGCAACATCTTTTGAATCAAGATGAGGATTTTGAAGTTGATTCATACTTAAGAAAGACGGTTGATGTTGCATGGTAGGTTGAGGATTTCGAATTTGATTGAAGCTTGGGAATGATTGTTGGCTCTGAAATTGACTCACACTTGAACTTGGTTGAGGTGGATAAATCATTGGGTGGGTAAAGGAGGTATTAAATGGTTGAAGATTACATGATCCGAAACCCACACCAAAATTTTGACAACTCAATTGCTGCTCAATTGCCATTGCTTGAGTATAGGCTTGTGACAAAGATGTGATTTGAGGCATCCCTCGCAAATATGTGGACATGGGTGAATCAAGAGCATTGATGTATATTTGGAGGGCCACTTCTTCGTGAAGAACATAAAATGTCACTAATTGAGCATATAATCCAAAGAATCTCTCAGAAAATGACTTCACATTTTCACTTGGCCCTTTTCTAATATAGGCGAACTGATTGTACATGAGGATTGGGTCAACTTGCTTTTTGTTGAATTGATTGAGAAATGCTGCCTCTAGCTGAGCCCAAGAAGTGATAGACCCTAAAGGCAGACTGGTGAACCAATCATACGCCACTTTGTCCAAGGTGTAAAGGAACATTCTACAAGCGACATCGTCATACCAACTTGTTAAGTGGTTCACAACAAATTTAAATGCTTGAATGTGTCCTTCTGCGGTGTTTGTCCCATTAGACACAAAATGAGGAAGACATCTCTCAAAACCGACGGGCAAATAATGCTGAACTCCCGGTATATTTAATGGGCTACCTGTCATCCACGGTGCAAACATAGCCATTAGTGAATTTTGAAGAAGATAACTTTAATAGCCAAAAGTTCCTTTCTCTTTTTTTTTTTTATTATTATTATTATTATTATTATTTATTTATATATATATATATATTTTTATATTCATTTTAATTTTTTATTTTATTTTATCTTTTATATATTTTTTTATTTTTTTAAAGTCAAATCAAATCGTATTACTCCTGCATGAACAGTCAAAACGTTAAGAACAGTGCCTAGCCCTCACGATAACATAAACCGCTTCGGCTCTCCTTGGCTAAACTCTCGATTATCACGAAGAATACCTGCAACCGAAAAACAAATGCCGCAGTTTAGCCGTCTATGAGATTTAAGAGATATGATTTCAAAATTTATATCAAAAACGTACTATTCAAATATGAAACATCAAAGTAGAATAAACCAATTCGGCCCTCCTTCTAGCGCCAATCTGTTGAGTGGTGTTTTAACCCGATTGTGAAAACACACTCTCCTGTAGGATCCGAGTCCTAAATCCTCTGCTTGCAAAGAAAAACGATTTCTCCAAGGTTCTTATTATGCTAATTATTGATTATCAAGGATGCTGTTTAAAATGAAATGCTAAGAACACCTTAGGGTTTGCAAGTGGATGTTAACAAGGGGCACCGTGGTTTATTTAATTCTGAACTTTCAATGGACTCAAAATGAATAAAATCTGTTTTAACCTTTAATTTTGATGGATTTTCAACGATTTATTCAAACACGATGAATTAAAGCTGCTGAAAATAAAATATGGGTTTGAAAAGCAAAGACAAAAGTAAACAAAAACGTAACAATAAAAATGGATTACAGTCCAGAAAGCTGTCATTAATCGGATGAAACCGAAGATACTGAGGCTTTCTACATGCAACCTAACCTAATGAACCTGCACATCCACACAATCCAAATAGGCCAGGTGCGAGTCTCGAGGGTTTCTATGGTAATTCCAGAAAATAGGCATTCGCATGAAGCAACCAAGAGATCTTGCATTAACTTCACCTAAAAACCTAAGAAATCTGGAAGGGAAAGATAGACATTAAATCATGCATGCAGAAGTAACTCCTTCTTTCTCATCCAAAAGATGCCAACTCTCTGTATTTTGTATTAAAGAATATTTCGATTACATTCAAAAATGTTCCAGGTGTAAAAGAAAATCCCAGAACAAAAAGAAGGAAATTGCCCAAGTACGGGCCCAGAATAGCACAAAGCTCTCGTCTCTGCAACTCCGTATTCGGCAATTTCCAACCCCTTCTTCGATTTGCAATTCTGGTCTTATAATGTTTGACGCGGCTCTTCGATCTTCTCTGTCGCTTCATTTCACCTTCCTGCACATGACCCCTCAAATTCTTGCTTTTTCCCGCTTTGATTCACGCTCAAATTTGAAAACGCTTCGAAATTCATCTCTGCATGTAACGCCTCTGCAAGTTTGACACCTGTGCGCCACGTGTCCTGCTTTTCCTGCGTCCTGTGTAACGCTTACTGCGAAAAAAAAATGACAAAACTGCAAGTCTGCCTGTTCATCTTCTTAGCCGCGATATGGCGACATGTCGCGATATCGCTACATGCTTCCCGGCCGTACGCCTTTAGCAGCTCCCCGTAGCGATGTCGCGACCGTTTTTCATTTGTCTACCTCCGGCAACTTCTCGTAGCGATATCGCTACCCTTTTAACATTTTGAGCCCTCCTCTTCGAATGGTAGCGATATCGCTACCACTTTCTAACTTTGAGCCCTTTTCAAAATGTGGTAGCGATATCGCTACCACCTTGGCCTTGCTGCGTCCCTTTGAAATGTGGTAGCGATTCGCTACCACTTTCGTTTCAAGCCTTCTCCTTGTGACATGGTAGCGATTCGCTACCATTTTTGTTTCAAGCCCTCTCTCACTAAACTTGTAGCGCTATCGCTACCCTCTGACTTTGAGACTGGCCTTTATGAAATTTGTAGCGATATCGCTACCGTTTTGAACTTTGAGTCTTCTTTCCGCAAGGCGTAGCGAAATCGCTACCGTTTCTCTGTCGGGCCTGATTTTCATTTCCGTCACGATTTCGCGACATCTTCCTTGTACCGTACAACTTTGCCAAAATGCGTCGCGAAATCGCGACACCTTTCTGTTGCCACCTCGTCGCGATTTCGCGACATCTTTTCTGTTTTGTTGCCGTTGACCGCGTTGACCGTGATTTTCCGACACGTCGCGATTTCGCTACCGTTTTTCGGCTTCGGTCGCGATTTCGCGACATGTCGCGATTTCGCTACCTGTCGCGATTTCGCGACCCCTTTCTACACTTGGGCATTTTTTCTCTTTTCTTCAATTTTAGCATCTGGGTCACCGAGATTCTTCTCTGCAAGCCTGCAAAAAGGTGGGTCCCCAATTTTGGGGTGTGTTGTGGATCAACCACAACAATACACATGCTAACATGTACTACTTCACCCTTCTTATGAGGTAAACCCATAGTCCTTGATGAAGGTGGAATCTTAGATATATCTAGACAAGGTTATTGAAGAAAATAGTTGACCTAATATTGTGATGAAGCATTGATTAGTTGTTCCTCACATATTTTTAAATTTTCAATTTGTTTGGTGATGTGAGATGAGGAAATTGATGGACATAAATTGAGACTAGATTGAGCTTGCTCAACCATTAAACAATATTAGAATAGATGAGGGTCACCTAGAATATTGACAAGTTCATCTTTGAATTCAATCTTTACACATTGATAAAGAGTGGAAGGGATAGCCCTCATCGCATGAACCCAACGACATCCAAGAAAGATATTAAAATATGTGGGGCAAGGTAACACATAAAACATGGTATCTAATTTATTAGGTCCAACTATAAGGGGGAGGGATATAATATTGCAGGCCTCTTGGGACTCGTTGTTGAAAGATTTGATGATGATATCAAATTTAATTAAATCTTCCTCTTTTAATCCAAAATTTTGGAAAATTTGATAAGTGCATAGATTAAGGGAGGAACCATTATCTATCAAAATTCTCTTGATAAGCATTTTTTCAATATATGCAATGGTTTAGAGTGAAGAATCCCCTCACAAGTTTGAGGAAGGAATATCATCATCCAAAAATGTGATATGATGTATCCCAAGGGAACCTACAACATCAGTTATAGTGCTAGAGGAAATATCTTGAGGGATAGATTGTTGAATTAGAAGATTCAAAAGGGATTCCCTATGAATAGGAGAAGTTTGTAAAAGCTCTAAGAGGGAAATATTGGTTTGGGTACTAGCTATTTGTTGTTGAATTTCAAAGGAGACTTTAGGTTGTGGCTTCAATACTAAGGGTAAGTTTTCTACTCTTGTACTCCTTTTTTGGGTACTCTTCAAAACTAAGGGTGGTTTAGAAGGTTGGTTGGATGTATAATTTATCTCCTACTAAGAGCATTGAGTTAATTGAGCCTAAGCTTGTTGTCTTGTAGTTGTTGCTATCATACCAACCATGTTATTTTAGGAAGGTGGCATGTTACGATATGACACTTGATTAGATCCCCATTGCCCATGATTAGTTAGGGGATCTTGAAAGATCTCCATATCTTGATTATTTGTGGGTGTTTGTTGAATAGGAGGTTGATTTTTTGTTGGAGTAGCTTGAGAACCCTCTATAACAAGATGTCCTACATCTATTAATTCCTAAACCATATATTTCAATCTCTTACATGAATTTATCATGTGCCCCTCCACTCTATGATACTCACAGTTTTGACCAGGCTTATACCAATTAGTTATGGTATCAAGTTACCTTATGGGAGGTAACTCAATCATGTTAACTTCTAAGAGATGCTTTAAAACCATAAAAATAGGTTGGTTAAGTCTTGTGAAGTTTCTTGGCAGGAGTTTTTTAGGTTTGGTAAGTACCATTTTTTGCAAGGTATTAGCAAAATTGTTGACAAGTCTATTATTTGTTACCCCATCACCAACTACATGCTTGTTCTCATATTGGGTTTTCATGGTCCTATCCTCTTTTTTATTTGGTTTAAGTTAACATCTTTGAATAAGGGCTTACTCTATCCTTATTTCCAAATATTTTTTTTTTATTGGTAGAAAGGGTTTTGAAAGGTCCCTGAACCTTGTACAAGAGAGATTACAATAAATCCAAATCGATCGAGGTGGTCTAAGAAGAGAGGAATAGAAAGTTGGCAAACCTCCACCCTAGGGAAGGTGTCACGAAATCACGACCAAAATGGTGATGTCGCGAAATCGCAACAAGAAGCGCCGTAGAAGCCGAAGGAAGAAAAGAAGTCGTGAAAACATGACAAGAATCACCATCGGAGCCGAAGAAGGAAAGAAGTCACGATATCGCGACATGTTGCAAAGTGTCGCGATATCACGACAAGTTGCAGGGTTGGAGCCGGTCAAGAAGAAGAGTCACGAAATCGCGACAAGAAAAATAAGTCACGAAATCACTACAAGAATTGAAAACGCTGCCAAAGAGAAAAGGTGTCGCAAAATCGTGATAAGAATGCAGACCGTAGCCGAAATCGAAAATGAGCCCCGAAATCGCGTCGAAAGTGGAAGCCTGCTGCCAAGAATAAAAGGTGTCGTGAAATCGTGACAAAAAGGAAGACCTTCGTGGGAGAGAAAAACGATCACGATATCGTGACAAGGATGAGAGTCCGCCGTTGGAGAGAAAAAAGGTCGCGATATCGCGACAACCTGGAAGCCCGTCGTTGGAGAGAAAAAAGGTCGCGATATCGTGACAACCTGGAAGCCTGCCGTTGGAGAGAGAAAAAATGTCGTGAAATCATGACAAAAATGAAGCCCACCGTTGGAGAGAAAAAAATGTCGCGATATCGCGACAAGTTTGCGCACAGGCACCTGGAGAGAAAAAGTGTCGCGATATCGCGACAATTTTACTTGTTCAAAAGAGTTAATAATTGATGTTTCCAATGCATATGATATTTGCTCTTGTAAATTTCCAATAAAAATTTCTAACATATCTCAAGGAGGTAAGGTATACCTTAACCATCCATATAAGATTCCTAACGAGACAAAAATTCTAAAAAATTTCATCTCTACCTTGCTTCAACATATAAACATCTTCGTAGTCACATTTTTCTCAACACAACCTTCGAATTGTTGAACAAACAACTATGTTGTCTCTTCAAAATTCCTCAATGAATGATGAGGTAGTTGATAATACCATTCCAATGTCATACCACCAAGGATCTTATGGAACATATTTAGTAACTTGTCATCATATATAATATCATGTTATGTTGTCTTAAACATCCTTAAATGTTCAATCAGGTCCTCTATTCTTTTATAAATAGATAAAATCAGTATTGGAAAATAACTAGGGTAAGGCCTAGATGTGACGATAGGGTCTAAGCGTTGATTACAAATTTTATTATAGTTGTAGGTGAAACTTATTAGAATTATGGAGTTGTCATTGATGTCAAGGCAGATATCTTCAAGGGTGATTTAATATCATCATTGATGTCAAGGAAGATATATTCAAAGGTGATTTTATATGCTTTAATATTTAAATGAAATATTTAAATATTAAAGTGGAAGGTTTATATTTAAATCAAAATATTTAAATAGATTTTGAATAAAAATTTAAATACTCAAATATTATAATATTTAAATCATAGATTTAATATTATAATATAAAAGTATTTTAAAAGAGAGTGGGTTGACTTGAGCACCATATAAAAGTGAATTTGAAATTCAAACTTGAATATGCATGGGCCGACCTCCTTGGGTGCAAATGACAAAAGGAAAGCATATTAATATGAGGTCATTAATTCATTTTGGGTGAGCAAGCAATTCGAATATCCTTCAAGTGAAGAATGAGCAGTGAGTAGAATATAAGGGAGGACGTCATGGAGAGGAGCACGAATTGAATATTCAAGAAGACGTTTGACGGTGTAGGAGTGATTTGAAGAAAGGTTAAAATATTTGGTTGTGTGCTTTTAATTTCAACCATTAGGTTAGCCCAACAAGTTGCCGAGCTCGCGTTAGGATGATACGGTGTAGAAGGTCCAAATTTTGAATCCCCTCGATGACATTTTTACTGTGCAACTAAAGTGTAAGGTATGAAAGGTTTAAATATTGTATTGTGCCCTTTTACTCTCAATCGTTCAGTTAGCCTAGTTGGTTGCTAGCTCGTGTTAGGGTATTGTGATGTAGAAGGTTCAAGGGTCGAATCTCTTCAATGCTTATTTTTGTTGTGCATTTGCTATTTGAGATAGCACCATGAAGGATTCAAATATTGTATTGTACCTTTTGGTTTCATCTGTTGGGTTATCTCAGTTGGTCACGAGCCCACATTAGGGTGTTGTGCTACTAGAGGTCCAAAGGTCGAATCTCCTCTATGGCTTGCTAAGTTTTGCTATGCAAGGTAAGGGTAAAGTTTTTAATTAAATTTAATAAAAGGGAGATATAAGGAGTCATGTTATTATAAAGTTTTATTTTACAAGTTTTAAAAGTAATATATAAGGAGTCATGTTGTTATTATAAAGTTTTATTTTGCAAGTTTTAAAAGGGAGATATAAGGAGTCATGTTGTTGTTATAAAGTCTTATTTTATAAATTTCAAAATAAGATAATCATTATTAAGGTAGATTTGAAAAGAACATACAAAAGGAATATCATTGAGGCAGATTTGGAGGGCATAGATTTGAAACAAGTCAAGGTATCAAAGAATAGAGTAAGAGGATTAAGTGCATATATTCACCCAAGCATTCAATTAAAAGGAAGGACAATTAAGCCATCTCAAGAAGAAGAAAAGGTGCACATGATAGTGGAAGAAAAGCAAGGTGTTAGCATCTCCAATTCAACACACAAGTAAGTTATCCAATGCTAGATTAAGACTACTTTAAATTGTGATAAATGTAAAATATGTGGAAGTGAAAGACTTAATGAATGTGAAGAACATATTGGCCATTTTAAGCTTTCTACACTAGTGCATATCATCCTTTATATGTTCATTAAGTTAAAATAATTTTGGATAGAATATGTTTGAATTGCTTTCAAGTTGAAGAAAGCAAACTCAAGAAAAGATGAAGAATTTGATGCCATTATTGATCAAATTTTGGAACAGATTTAAGCAGTGTTTATGAGTAGGTTTTGGAGTAGATTTGAACAGTGTTTGTGAGCAGGTTTTGGAGTAGATTTGAGTAGTATTTGTGAGCAGGTTTTAGAGTATATTTGAGCAATATTTGTAAGAAAATTTGGGAGTAGATTTGAGTAGTGGTTGTGATCAGTTTTGGAGTAGAGCTGAGTGGGTTGGTGCCTATGAACTTGAGCAATGGGATTGGTGTCTCCTGTGGGTTTGTGCCCATGAAATTGAGCAAGGGGATTAGTGTCTCATATGGGTCTATGCCCATTAAATTGAGCAAGGGTATTGGTGTCTCTTGTGGGTTGGTACCCATAAAATTGAATAGGGTATTGGTGTCTCCTATGGGTTGGTGCCTACAAACTTGAATAGGGGATTGGTGTCTCCTATGGGTTGGTTCCCACAAACTTGTACTAGGGGATTGGTGTCTCTTATGGGTTGGTGCCCATGAACTTGTATTAGGGTATTGGTTTCTCCTATGGGTTGGAGCCCATGAAATTTGTTGAAGAAATTTATAAGCAATATTTTATCATGGGTTTCTCCTGAAAGGGTGTTTCCATGTAAACCCTTGTCTCTTGCGTGTATGATGCCTATGTGCATTGATTTATTATTACATTGATATTATTTCAAGTTATTACTTTGGAAATAAAAGAGAAATTTTTTATATTATACTGTTCACCCTCCCTCTCAGTATAATCTTGTGTTCTTCAATAGGTATCATAGCAGGTTCCTTCATGAAAGCCTAAAAAATTAAAGGAAGATCTTATAAGAACACACATGGCTAGCCAAGAAGGTTTTTCATAAAAACAAGTCTCCATTGTTTAATGGAACTAACTATGCTTTCTAGAGTGTGAGGATGCAGACTTATTTCATGGCACATGGCTATGATATATGGTAATCCATTGAGGATGGATTCACACCACCTACAACTCCTCCTATATATCGAGATGAAAAGAAACCATTTAAAAATAATGCCAAGGTAATGAATGTAATATTAAGTGGGTTATATGAATCAGAGTTTGTGAAAGTCATGCAATGCACCTCAACAATAGAAATATGGGATAATTTACAAAGAACATATGAAGGAGACGATAAAGTTAAAATGGCAAAACTTCAAACCCATAGGAGGAAGTTTGAAGACTTGAAGATGAAATATGAGGAAGATATTGCCAAATATCTACTCCACATTGATGAAGTTGTCAACACCATTTGTGGACTTGGAGAAAGTATTGAAGACTCTAATATTGTTCAAAAAATCTTAAGGTCACTTCCCATGAGGTTTGATGCAAAGGTCTCGACAATTGAAGAAATGAAGGACTTTAAAACCTTAAGCATGGATGAGATACATGAAATTATCATAGCCTATGTGAAGTAGGGGAAAAATGGTGCACCTAATGATGAAGAACAATATGCATCTATCTCTAATGGCTTATAAGCATCAAAATGGAAGCATGCAAGTAAACATGGAAATATGACCAAAACACAAGAAATGAAATGAATGGAGCTTATTTCTTATTAATTTGATGGATCAAAACCATGGTTACATAGATGTCCCCTTGAGGGCTCTATATTGATACAATTGTTACAAATTGGTGCCCAAGGATCGAATCCTCAAAGTAACTCGCGTGCACTTCCAATGTTCTTCCTCGTACCCACAATCGAAGTGGGTGGGCCTACGATGCTGCCACTTTGTTCTTTGATCTTGTGCTCCTTCCTTGTATGTTGTATGACCTGCACCTACACACAAGGAAACCATAATCATTAAATAGCAAGTGCGTATATTGAAAATATGCAAACCCCACAGGCACTAAAAGACTAGAAAACATGAATATGCAATATGCCTATCTAAAAAAACTCCAAATGACTCAAAATTGTAGAGGTATGTAAAATATATGGTTTTGGGAAGATTTCACCAAAAATAGAATAGAAATTGCATCCGATGATGTGGCGCATTCGCAGTGCACTTTTCAAACCTACAAAACCCAAAACAAGCAATTTCTAGCCCTAAACATATCCAAAATGCATGAAACTTGGAAAGAATACATAAAATGAGATTTTAAGAGGACCCATGTGGTTATATTTGCAAAATAAGGCACATATCCCTATGCACCTTCCGATGGACCCTACAAGCCTACAAAAACTTAAAAATATAATATCTCACTCAATATAGCTCCAAATTGCATGAAATTTGGATAGTAGGTTCATGATACATCCTAGAATATGCCTATAAAAAATAGTAAAGAAATAATGCATGAATTTGTATTCATCCTAGGGGGGATGAATAGTAGTGTCATAGTTTGGGGGCCATCCTGGGGTGGAACGACCACCAAATTTGATGACTTTTTGTCACCAATTCCACTGTGAATTGGTCCAAAACACTCTTAGGGGTATTGTCATCAAATTTTGTGGTGAAATTCACTCAATTGATTTGGTTTTGTAAACAAATTGCACCTCTTGGATCACTCACAAACCTCCTTCGCTAGGTAGAGATTTCGAGGGAAAAGGGGCACAAAAGGTGAGGGGAAATCTTGGTAGCACTCCGTTGCTATGTCTCAAAACTCCTCTCTCTATATTTGTGTGGAAAATGGATCCACTTTATAGCCAAAGGGGGCCTTTGGGCAAAAAGGCATGCAAGGGCATGCATGGCAAGAGGTGCCATTTGGCCCAAGTGGGGCATGCATTGGAGGGGGAAGAGAATCTCCCCTTTTGGACTCCCTCATGCAGCATGTCATAAGGATTTTGTGCCCTCAGACCTGCATGCTTCAATAGGTGGGATAAATGGTAGTTTTTGGGTGCCATTTGTCCAAATTTTGACTTTTTTTGAGTCAAAGACTCGTGGTCATCCCACCCGAGGATGACCATGCTTTGCATTCGTCCCTAGGGTGGGACGGTCATGCCTATGTGGCCCAAAACTTCCCAAAAGTGGGGTAGAACCTTCCAAGAGTGGTTAGGACCACTATTAAACCTCTGAGGGTTGCCCAAGGGGGCCATATGATGTCAATTAGTCAATGCTTTTGATCGCCTAATCGTATTGACATGATTTTAGTGTCTATAGATGCCCCTTTTTGAGATGCATTATGTGCAACACAATGCTGAGAAAAAATAGATGACTAAAATATTGAATGATTAGGGTTATTCAATAACCTAACCAACTTTAGATGCCCCAATCATGGAAAGAGCATGCGTTCTTGAATCCTTGCTTCTGACGAGCTAAGGAACTTGCTTCAAGTATAACCTTGCATTTCAGGTTGACTTGATCTTGGAAATTTTTCATTCATGAAGAGGCAAAGCCTAATTCCTTCATGATTCTATAATGCCAAGAATTTGTTTGATTTAAATTTGTGCTTGTTTGCTGCCCCAAGCAGGGGCGTGATTGTCTTTGTCAATGATTCATTGAACGAACACAATTTGCATGATTGAGTGTGTGATTGTTGATTTTGATTATGAATTCGTTAAGTATGACTACCCCCTCAAGTGATGAGTCGATGAGGGAATGACCAGTGATAAAAGTGATGAGTCACTTGACCCATATGACTTTGTTAGGGTTTCCTTCAGTTTTACCCATTGAAAAATGGAGCATTTTTGAGAGGATTTTGATGATTTTGTTGATGTTCTATGGAAGAAAGGAATGGCAAACCTCATTCCCGTGGGGTGGTCCAGCCATAATGGCCTTATTAGGGATTAAATTAAGGACCTTTCCATTCATCCATGAGCAATTTAGTTTCATCTTGATCCATGTGAAATTTTGACCAAATTTGAGCTATTTTTGGTGGGTTTTGGACCCTTTTTGGTGCATTTTAAGCTATTTTTGTGCAATTTTTTTGTGGCCATCCTAGGGTGGGATGGTGGTATATTTTATGGCCATACTAGGGTGGGATAGTTGGCCAAATGTGTGCTCATACCACCCTGGTATTGGGGTTGTGGGGTATATAAGCCCAAATTGTGAGTTTTAGGCTCATTTGTGCATTTGAAACTTTGTAGTTTGAGAGGTGAGGAGGAGGAGAGTGATTATATGTAGTGGAGTGCTATCAAAATCATCCTATAGTCACCATGATCTAGTGTGTAGACTCATCCAATGGTAGAGCCGATGCGAGATGGGTATGAATTGACTTTATTACTGCATTTTCCTAGTGTTAGGAGTGAAATTTTTGCTTTTATTTGATGTTTTTGATTTTTTAGGAATAGCACACTAAATATTAAGTAATTAAACCTAATTAGTGATATTATACCATTTTTTATGCTTTATTTTTGTGTTTTTATGCAATTAGATTGCCTTTTATTTGTTAATTTTTGCATTTTTTGACTATTTTTGGTGGCCTGGAAGGCCAATTTTGGCCCAATTTGGGGGCCGTCCCTGGGTGGGACGGCCAGGGTGGGCTAATTAGGGGCCATCCCTAGGTGGGATGGTCATACATTTGGGGGCCATCCCTGGGCAGGACGGCCACAAACTGGCCTTAAAAGAGGCCTTTTTGGGTTGTTTTTGGGTGATTTTGGGGCCATTTTGAAGCATGGTGGATGCTTGTTATTGACTTGCTTACCTCTACCAGGTGGTGAAGAGTTGGTATCAAGTTTTGACTCTCTTTGAGACCACTAGGGATGCATTGATAGAGGTATATTGGGAATGGCTTGATGCCATAGGCCTTAAACAGGTGACACAGTTAGAGCCTATGGTGGGCGACCATGCTTATTTGAATGCACTGATTGACTTGTAGGAACCGTGCACCAACACCTTCCACTTATCTATGGGGGATATGATGGTGAAAATTGAGGACATCTATTAGATTTTGTATATTTTAATAGAGGGTCGACCAATTGTCTTTATGCACCACGATTTGAGAGATACAATGCTGGAGAGATACTTTGGTGAGGACTCGGATATGGCAGTATAGGACTACATTAGCAAAGGGATACTGGTGGGGTTTTGGTATGAGGTAGAGGTATTGAGGATTAGACATACATTTTTGATGACACTTATATCCAATATGCTACTACCAGACTCATCAGGAGTCAGGTTTCCTTGGAACCTATTGGAGCTAGTGTTCGCTTTGGTGGGGTGCACTATGGCACAGCCACTAGTGATGGCATGGGGTACTACACTACTAGTATAATTGTATGATGAGTTGTATGAGATCTACTCCCATGGGTGGAAGGGCTTGGGATGTAAATTTTTACTATAGTTTGGGGATGGTAGCACATAGTTGTGGATCGATCATAGGGATTACCATGGATGACCCGGGCATAGCTAGCAGATAGGGAGATAGGGTATGGGATCCTATGGCAGTGGGCTTAGGAGGTAGGGTAGAGTCATCACTTTGTAGGTGATGTGGACCATTATGTATAGTCCTTTGCATGACTCGAGGTATCATAAGTGCTTTGGAGGCCTTATAGAGATTGCCCAACATGGGATGGTGTTGAGGTACAACTCTATAGGGTGAGGTGAGGTAGGTGGTTGGTTGGTTGACATGGGATAGAGTGGGAGTACTTCCTATATGCTCAGGTTATGAGGTAGTTTGGGCTATATCAGGGGCTTCCCAGTGAGCTAGTGGTTTATTAATGTTGTGGGGATGAGAGGATATTGAGTTGGCCTAGTGGAGGTAGTGGGAGAGGAGGTAGATCCTATAGTAGATATTCCAGATTTGGATGATGTTAGGACTACACAGGAGTATGACTCATGGTGGGTGATGCACTAGTGGTAGGGTGAGGGGACCCTAGGGGGTGATGTGGTAGGGGTAGTAGAGGAGGCTCAGTAGGATGCTCTTGATGAGGGCTAGGTAGAGGTGGGTGAGTGACATGGGCTTCATCATATGGTAGATGAGCAGGTAGACCTCCTAGACTTAGGAGATTAGGGTGACTATGGGGAGGATGATACTGAGGATCAAGGGGTGTAGGTACAATAGGTCACATAGGATGACATAGATACTAAGCTATGAGAGGAGCTAATTAGGGTCAGATGGAAGAGAGATCTCCTTTAGACATAGGTGCAAGATGCCTAGGTAGAGATAGCTACACTATAGGCACAATTGAGATCTTAGAGCCCTAGGTGGGAGGGACCTAGTAGTGGGGAGATGGCTAGGCTATGGGAGGAGGTGGTACAACTCTAGGGCTTAGTGGAGACCTACTAGGTGAGATGTCGATAGGATTGGGCCTACATTGATGAGTTGGAGGATGAGGTAGTGCACCTTAGGGGGTGCATACCAGACCATCCATCTGCTAGTGGATCACACTAGAGTCGATGGAGTGGTACAAGATAGTCTTCAGCTAGGATGGAGGCACCTAGATCTAGATAGAGGGTAGATAGGGTAGGTGGTAGTAGGTATGGGAGTTCTTGGTGAGCTCCAACTATGGGTGGGAGTGTGAGTCATAGCACCGGTCCTGCATGACCATGGTGATTGAGGCTCTGATGGCTCTTTTTTTTTTTAGATTTTTGGTAGTGTGAGGTCCGAGGACCCACTTTATTGTAGCCTATGTGCAGTTTAAGGATTATGATGTATCTTTTTACCCCATACATAATATATATAATGAGCTTTTTGTTTTATCATCATGTGTTTTCATATTGCTTTATGAGATGGATGCAATGTACCTATGAGATGTATGCAATGTATCTATTTGCTTTATGATATTGTGATGGATGTTTTATCATGTATGCATATGTTTTTGTATTATGATGTTTTTGATGATAGTATGTAGATGCATGGATGCCTAATGACATGATTGATTTGGATTATGAAATGTGGATACTATATGACATACTATGTTAGCACCATAGACTGTATAGAATTCATCAATTCATGTGTAATGTTGTCATGAGACTATGTAATGGATTTGTGAAAATGTAAATTGATATATATGTGATAAAATGGAATGAATAATAGGATGTTATAGAATGTCTTTGAGGTTTTCATGAGACTCAAACACTCTAGTCAATTGATCAAAAGTTATATACTAACCATGCAAGACTTTTTGACAAGGTATGAATCTGCTAGGATGACCAAGATACTCAATATCCTTGTGTGTGCAAGTGAGTTCATTTTTGTGATACGCATAAGATTACCCTAGTGCCAAACAGGATTGATGCAACCCATCTATACTAAATATCACCCTATGAGTATCATGATCCTAGGTTTTGTACGTAGTTGGATTAGACCACTAGGTAGTATAGGCTACCAAAAGCTAGCTCATACACATGCAAACATTGGTCTATACACATGCAAGATGCTAATGTGATAGACATATCATCATGCATAAGGATACCACCATTGCCAAGAAGGCTTGATGCCACCTAACCTGTAATGAGGATCACCTAATGGTTTTTCAAATGCTGAGAATTCCAGGGATTCAAGTTCAATACTCCCTTCTTTTCTTTTATTTGATTTTAGGGATACTTGCTCATATGTAGTGATGAAAATCACTATTTATTTTGTATTTTGTTTTCTTTGAGCAAGGGATTTGGGGAGTGGTGAAAACCACTATTTATTTTGCTTTTGATTTTTCTTTTTGGGATTTTGATTTTGATAGTGGTGAAAACCACTATTTATTTTGGGGAATTGGGTAAGGAGGAGCTTGTCCTTTTGTCAATTCTCAACATTCTTGAACCATTCACATAGGGGGATGAGCAAGATAAAATTTTCACTTAAGGTAACCTAGACCACTTCGTAGGTTTCATATTTCCTTGTGCAAAAATTGGATTTATTAGTGTGAAAATGTGTTGGGATTTTGATGTATACAAGGTACAATCTAAGCAAGACTCTACCTCCTAAAAATTAGGATAGCTTTCTACAAAATCTGAAAAGAAAACTAGAGATGGTTGAGTGATTAAAAACCCTAAAGATATTCTAGAACAAATGGCTAGGTGAAGGGAAATGGACACAAATATGAAATGTGGGAAATGTAGGTGGATATGATAAGTGAAATATGGAATGATGTGAATGATGACTTGAACAATATTGATTTTGAATGATGACTAATATACAATCTTAGTGCTTAGACATGTATGAGCAACTCTAAAATGCAAAGTGCAATGATGAGTATGCCTAATGCAAGTGATTATATAATGCAATGATATGCAATGTGATGCAATGCAATATTTTTGTATTTTTGATGTTTTGATGATGTTTTTGAATTTTTGATTGATATATATGTATGTACATGTGACCAATGGGCTTATTGGGTGCCATTGGGGTATTTTGGGTTGACCAAAGGGTTTGGATACCTTTGGAGCATTTTGGGGTGACCTAGTTGTAGAACTAGGAGCATTTTGGGTTGACCAAGTGGTTTGTAGATACCCTTGGAGCATTTTGGGGTGACCTAGATGGTCATAGATTGCCTAGGAGATTTTGGGTTGACCAAGTAGTTTGTAGATACCCTTGGAGCATTTTGGGGTGACCTAGATGGTTTGACTAGGAGTATTTTGGGTTGACCAAGCAGTTTGTAGATACCCTTGGAGCATTTTGGGGTGACCTAGATGGTCATAGACTACCTAGGAGCATTTTGGGTTGACCAAGTGGTTTGTAGATACCCTTGGAGCATTTTGGGGTGACCTAGATGGTCATAGACCACCTAGGAGCATTTTGGGTTGACCAAGTGGTTTGTAGATACCCTTGGAGCATTTTGGGGTGACCTAGATGGTCATAGACCACCTAGGAGCATTTTGGGTTGACCAAGCAGGTTGTAGACACCCTTGGAGCATTTTGGGGTGGGCCATAACACTCTAGGCATGGAAAGGCTATAGATGAAGGATGTTCAAGGGTTTAAGATCCTCGATTCCTTCAAGGGAGGCTAGGCGGTAAGTTTTGGGTCTTATCTGACTAGTGATGATAAAAGGACCTAACCAGTTTACCGTAAACTTGTCCCACAGATGGGGCGGAAAATTAGAATTTTGTTGGTTCTCTTTCAGAATGAGGTCACCAACTTGAAAGTCTCTAGGATGGACTTTCATATTATAAGCTCTCTTAAGTCACTCTTGATAAATGTGCAAGTGCTCAAGAGCATTGATGCATCATTCATCAAGCAACGTAAGTTGGTCTAAGTGAGCCTACCATGTAGTGTCATCATCGATGAACTCTTGCATGGATATGTGCAATGATGGGATTTCTAGCTCTAGAGGTATGACTACCTCGGCACCATACACTAGTGAAAATGGAGTTGCCCCAGTGGGCATCCGAATGCTAGTGTGGTAGGCCCATAGAGCAAGGGGTATTTGCGTGTGCCAATCGGTATGATTTTCTTTAACTATTTTCTTCAGAATGGCAATCAATGTTTTGTTTGATGCCTCTGCTTGCCCATTTTCTTATGGATAATAGGGCATCGAAAAGTTATGTTGGATATTATACTTTGTTATCAAAGCATGCACATATTTGTTCTTGAATGATGTCCCATTATCAAAAATTATCTTGGATGGAATACCAAAATGACAAATGATATTATGCAATATGAACTCTGTGATGCGGGGTCCTATCATAGTGGTAAGGGGAATTGCTTCCACCCATTTTGTAAAATACTCGGTAGCCATAATGATGAATGTGTGATGGCCCAAGGATGCAGGTGAGATTTTCTTGATTAAATCAAACCCCCATTGCAAGAATGGCCAAGCTGATTGAATCGGTTGTAAGGCCTGAGAAGGTACGTGTGTCAAGTTAGCATGGTGTTGACACTTTATGCACTTCTTAACATAAGCGCAACAATATCACTCTAAGGTTGGCCAATAATAGCCCATGCAAAGAATGCGCTTAGCGATGGCCATGCCACTGAAATGGCCACCACATGTACCATCGTGTGCTTGGGCGATTGCCCAAACCGACTCTTGATGCTCTAAGCAATGAAGGAGGATCCCTTCATAGCTTCGATGATACAAAATATCTCCTAGCAAGACATACTTTGCCACTTTTTGTTTAAATGTCCTTTTGGTGGTATGTGACAACCTAGGAGGGATATTACCAAGCTTTAGGTAATCCTTGATTTGGGTAGACCAGTCCTATTGTGAGGAAGCCTCGATTGCATGAATTGCCTATCCCTCTTGAAGTTCATCCTGAGCAAATGTTGATTGGGAAAGAACTTGTAAGAATAGCATTGTACTACTATCAAAAGGGGTTTGAGGGAACAAAGTCCCCCAATCGACATGATTCAAGCACTCATGAATTTGTGAGAACCTATCTTGATGAGGTTCAATCTGAATCAAGTGGACTTCTAGCATGGATTGAGTGTTCTCACGCTCAACCATAGATTGTGATAATATTTTGACTTGAATGGTTGTCATCTCATCCATAGGGTTCTATGGGATCAAGGACCCTAAGGAGGCCATTGTATCCACAAAATGATTAGATGATCGAGGGAGTGCCTCGATATCATACCATTCAAACTTTTCTAGGAGTTTATCCACAAGGGCTTTATAGGCTTGTAGAATTGGACACTTGCATTGGAAAATCCCTTTGACCTGGTTTACAATGAGCAAGGAGTCACCAAAAATGTTGAGCTTGGTGATTTTCATGGTGACAGCCATTTGAAGACCTATGAGCAAGGCTTCATACTCGACATTGTTGTTGGTACATGGGAAATCAAGTTTGAAATATAGGGGTATAGGAGCCCCTTGAGGTGTGAAAAACACAATTCCTATGCCACCCCCTTGCTCGCATTTGGAGCCATCAAAGAATAGAGTCATATCGTCCTGTGACTCAGGCTCATCAGAATCAGGTGATTCTGAAATTTGGAAGACTCCATCATCGGGAAGCTCCATGCTAAGAGGTTGATCATCTTGGAGGGGAGCCTCTACGAGTTGATCAATGATGACCTGACCCTTAATTGATTTTTTTTCGATAAATTCTAGGTCAAACTCCATCAACAACATGATCCATTTTATCGTGTGACTATTGTGATAAGTATGACTCATCATGTATCACAATGGATTCTCTTTTGATACAACATACATGGTATGACTAAGCATGTAATGGTATAGCTTCTTGGTGGCAAAAACCACCACTAGGCATAGCTTCTCAATGTATGCATACTTGATTTCATAGCTGACCAAGGTGTGGCTAAGATAGTAAGTAGCTTGTTCCTTATGTAATTTATTGTTTTGGGCTAACATGGTACCCAATGCAATCTCAGTGGCTAAGATGTATAAGTGGAATGACACTCCTAGTCTAGGTGGAGCCAATACTGGTGGTGAAGCTAGATATTATTTTATTGCATCAAAGGTAGCTTGACACTCATCATCCCAATGGAATGTGACCCCCTTATGTAATAACTTGTTCATGGGTCGACATTTATCCGACAATTGTGCTATGAAGCATTTGATGGATGCGACCTTACCTTGCAGGCTTCGAAGCTGCTTAATGGTAGTTGGGGGAGGCATCTCAAGGATTACCTTGACCTTGTTGGGGTCCACTTCGATGCCTCTTTTAGAGACTATAAATCCCAAGAGCTTTCTAGATGTGATATCAAAGATGCACTTCTTGGGGTTCAATCTCACGTTATGCTCAATAAGGTGATCGAGGACTTTGTGCAAGACATCGAGATGCTCATGGCATAATAATGATTTGGCCAGTAAGTCATCCATGTAATCTTCTAAAATCTTATGCATGTAATCATGGAAGATGTATGTCATGGCACGTTGGTAGGTAGCATTAGATATTTTAAGGCCAAAAGGCATGACCTTATAGCAAAATGTTCCCCAAGGTATTGTGAATGCCATTTTGAGTTGGTCTTCTAGATTGATATGAATCTGGTTGTATCCAGAGAAACCATCCATGAGGGATAACATTTTATGGCCCATTATGGCATCTACCAGGGCATCAATGCTCAACAAAGGAAAATCATCCTTAGGACTCACTTTGTTTAGGTCTCAAAAGTCGGTGCAAATGTGAATCCTCCCATCGGGCTTCTTGATGGGAACCATGTTGGACAACCATGGTGGATAGTCTATTGATATGATGAACTTGGCATCCAATAACTTTTGTAGCTCATATTTGACCATTAAGGCTACTATCGGATGCATCTTTCTTAGCTTTTGCTTAATTGGCTTGGCCTTGGGGTCAAGCATCAGATTATGCATGACTAGATTTGGATCTAGTCCTAACATGTCTTTGTAGGACCATGCAAAAGCCTCCTTCTTCTCTATGAGAAGGGCTATGTAATCGGCTTGCTCTTCAAGGGATAAGATTTCCCCTAACTTGATACATTGAGGATTCTCAAGATCTGAGCTGATATCTTTGTCAATCATTGGCTCGATTGACATATGTGACCCCTCCTCCAACTGGTGGGGAGTAGGGATCAGGTGAATGTCATCTTCTAGGTTTAGATCATCAATTGGAACCTCAGGTTCCTCCTCAGCATGGAAGACATCTTGAGTAGGCCTTGGAGAGAAATGAAATGGTTGTAGCATCTCATCGCAAGGCTAGTACTTAGAAGGTGATGGGGGAGAATCTCCTTGATCAAATTCAATTACCCCCAAGTTGAGGTGTAATGGCTTCGATGGGTTATTCAGATCTCGCATGGGCTCAAATAGGTCTATGGAAATCATGTTTATGGATGGATGATTTCCCCTAGGTGGTTGATGGTGTCTATGGACATCGAGATGTCACAAGACTTTTGGAGGTGGTTACGGTGGAGGTTGAATGATCGAAGGTGGTCGGTGTGGCTATGGGTGAGCTTGCTCCTCTAAAGGTAGAAGTTGTCACTAGATAGGATGGTGTAATGGGAACATGCATAAATAGAACTCATATTCATCATCTAATGGGATTATCCATATGTATTCTCCATCAGATCTAGAAGATTCAATCGATGTGACTCCATAGTTTGACTCATCATCGGATGTCCACTCATAAGGGGACCCTTGATCTTCTTCCTCACTATCATGGGGAAGGGTATGCGAACCTTCACCTCTCTCATAAGATTGGATGACATCATGAGGTGGGTTGTCATCTCCTAAGGGTGTAGGGAAGTAGTCCCCTAGTGAGTAGATGTGATTGGGGTTGGCATAAGGATCTCGTGCAAGCTCATCCCTAAAGTTTAGAGTCATGTACTCTAAGCTA
Source organism: Wollemia nobilis (assembly GCA_028583015.1). Taxonomy (NCBI): domain Eukaryota; kingdom Viridiplantae; phylum Streptophyta; class Pinopsida; order Araucariales; family Araucariaceae; genus Wollemia; species Wollemia nobilis. The sequence goes on along the minus strand of JAQPPZ010017170.1, from coordinate 3,098,204 downwards.
TCTATGAGGACATCGAGGGGCACAGGCTTGTTGTGTCCCAAACTAGACTTATCATAAGGCATTTGATACTATGGTTGGTAAGGAACATGGGTGCCCTGCTCATATAAGCCCAACCCATAATCATGCCAATTATAGAGGTGGAGATACCTCATGGTGAAGTTAGGGTTGGACATGTAGTTGATGTCCTCAAAAAGGGCTCTTCATCCTCTTCCTACTGTTGATAAGGCTCGATGCCATAGTCAAGGCCCCCATAAATGAAATTTGTTTGATTAGGGGGTAAGCCAAGAGGTATGATAGTGCCTATGGGAAGATGAGGTTGACCCATATCTCGCACCGACTCGATGGCAAGGGTGGCTGTGATATTCCTAACCATGTACTCTCCTAAACCGGTGGTAGCTAGGTGCACTATGACCTATGGCTGTGGAGAAGGAGGGGATGGGAGCGAGGCTTGAATTGATTCAATGTTGGCCTCATGAGGTAGCTCCTCATCTACTTGGCTAGGGATCTCCTTTGTGGAGATGGTGGATATGGTTGGTTGGGACTCATCAATAGGCCACTTCCCCATGTTCCTAGGTAAAGGATCCATAGGTAATGGAGGCATATCAGGGGGTGCCGATGATGAGGATGGTATGGCATGAGATGGTGATGGATCACTTGAAAGTGATGGTGATGGAGTCAGACCTTGGCTGGATTTATTCGATTGAAAATCTAGATGGGTTGATGGTAAGGTTGACTCAGGGAGCTGCTACACCATGTTGCAGTACTTGAAAGGCTCTAGGTCTACAGAGATGACATGAACTTGCCCTTCATAAGTGTACTTGAGGCACTGGTGAGCGATGGAAGGGACACACTTCATGTCCCTGATCCATGGTCTACCTAACAGGATATTGTACGCCATCTCACCCTCCAAGATGTGGCATAGCATTGGTATGGTCTTTTTCCCTACCTGAATAGGTAGGATGATCGTACCAACCATTGAGCATATGGCATCATTGAATGCTCGAAGGGTGTAGGTAGATGCGATAATATGGGATGTTGGGAGCTTCAAATGCTTGAGAGCTATTGTAGTGATGATGTTGCTAGAAGACCCAGTGTCTACCAACACTCTCTTGTAGGGTGTTCCATTTACACATGCAATGATGTGCAAGGGGGATCCACCATATCATTTGGAACTGGTTTGAGCTCATCTTCTCGAAAGGTGATCATGGGTTTCGTACATTGCCGAACATGCCCCACAAAGTTGTTGAAGGAGTTGGACTCCTATGGTAGTAGCTCTATTACCTTTAGGATCTCCATTAGAGCTTCTCTATGAGGTGTAGATTGTTGAATGAGCTCATAGATGGAGAGTCAGGCAGATGTAGTTCTCAAGATCTGAGTGAGCTTGCTCTTGATTGTGACCATGGGCCTAGGTGGGAGGTTCGACACTGGAGGTGGTAATGACTACGATGTTGAAGGAACATCACTTGAAGTCGTAGGTGGTGCGATTAGACTTGGGTACCTCTTATTCCTCATCACAATGCTAATCATGCCAATGAACCCTTGCTTAGGGGGTGCATGATGAACCTCATTCACCTAGGGTACTAGCTTGGCCTGCTCCACATGGGCAGGCAATGGGTCTTTAAAAACATCCATCTATTGGTTGTTTGGTATGATAGGGTTGTCTACCTAAAGGGAATTCCTATCGATCATGTCTTGCACCAAGTGCTTAAACTTATAGCACATTTGCACATCATGCCCATTTTGCCTATGAAATTTGCAATATAGGTCTTCTCGGTACCCTTTGGGCTTCGGTGCATTTGGGTCGATAGGTCGACTCTCAGGCAGATTGATCGAGTTAGCTACTAAGAGGTGCTCAAACAAAGAGTCCATAGACTCTGCAATGGGTATGAACTATCACTTGGGGTGACGCTATTGATTTTTCCCTTGATTATTTTGGTTGTCCTTGTTATAGTTCCTAGGTGTGGCTTGATAATTGGGCTTTTGAGGTGGTGCGGTTTGCATTGGCCCTGGGATACTAATGGCAACCTGATTGACTATTGCTAGCTTAGGCTGCATTGGGCTATTCTTAGAATTCTTGTTCCACTCCTTGTGAGGCTTCACAATTTCTCCCTCTTGAATCTTGATGTCTTCAATTGTCCTAGCTTGTGCTAGGGCATCTTCAAGAGTCGGATATTGTTGCAGTTGCAACAACAAGGAGATCGGCTTTAGGTAGCTCTTGGAAAACATCTGAGTCAACTCCGACATGGGGAGTAGATATGGTAGCTTGGTGAGCAATGCTCACCACCTATTGCCATAATTTTCTATTGACTCATCATCATATTGTTTCAACCTAGCGAGATCAGCCAATGTCACCTTCCTCTTGGTATTGAAGGTGAAGCATTCTAGGAACGCATCTACAAGTTGATCCAAATTATGGATGCTATGCTTTAGGAGTTGGGTAAACCACTCCATGGTGGGGCTAGAGAGGGTAGTCATGAATATCTACAAAAGCAAAGCATCATTATCCTGGATGCCAAAGCATTGGCTTAAGAATTTGGTAACATGCTCCTACGCATCTTCTTCTCCCTTAAAGGTAGCCAATTGAGGCATCTTAAACTATTCTAGATAGGAAGGTGTAGGCATCGAAGGATGAAGAGGTTGACTATGTAGCTAGTGCAAAGTGGGATTTTGAGATCCAGACCTAGAGGTCTTGTTCTCTACTAACTCTAAGTGCTCTAGTAGTACCTTATATGCATCAAAGGATTTGATCTCCTCTTCTTTGCTTCTATCCTATGATGGAGGGCGAGGAACCTCAGGCCTATTATGGGGTGGTTGGATGTCACCCCCTACCTTGATAAGGCATTTCTATACATTCTACTTCTAGCTCAAACTCGATGTAAGCCCCATAAGGCATCTCTTGAGTCGGTCTATAAAGAGGGGTACCTGCCTATGGAAGGCACCCCATGTTTGGCCTAGGAGGCAAGTCCCGATTTGGCCTAGGAGGTTAGGGAGGCAATGTTGGATAAGGTCTAGGAGACCTATCTTGAACTAAAGTGGGTTACCTCTGATGGACTTCCTATCTATAGGTACTAGGGGTAGGAACCCTCTCATGCAAAGTTTTTTGGAATAACTCATTGGTCTACCATTCAATCCTTTCTTTCTCAAGTTGATGCAAGCGGTCTAGTTGCTCTTTGTCTCACTAAAGTTGCTTGAACTACGCTTGGTGTTATGTATATTTTGCAACCACTTGATTGATTTGTTCCACTATGTGAGGCCTAGGAGGCCTAGGAGTCTCACCCTGAGGCCTACCTCATTCAAGATAATCTATGATATCCATCATGTGCTTCCCTCGATCGAGGGTAGCCATATTTACTTGAGGTTCTGGCCTAGGCATATGCTCTTTATACTCAGTGGGTGTAGAGGCACATCGTGCTTGCATGGTATACTACTCTTGAGGATAATCAGGGATTTCCTCATGCCTTCCTTCATTGATGAGGAAGGGAAGGGTTGAGTTTGCTCACCTTGAGTGATGAGTATCATACTCATCCTATTGTCTAGGTTGTTGGAACCTATTAGGGTGATGTAAAGGTAAGGTATGATCAATCTGCTCTACCCAATGTGTGAAGTTATGCTCTTGCCCATAAGTGGGCATGTTAGACCTATCAGGCATATGGATGCATGGCACTACTCTATCTACTTGCACCTCAGTGCATTGTTGCCTTTCATCAAAGAAGGCATGTGATGTGTCTACATATTAGGAACACTCTCTTGGATAAGGTCCACAACCTATAGGGGTGTCCCACATAGGGCTCCCTTGTAGGTGTTGTTCATGTCCCACTATTTTGGGACTTGGGTGAGTAGAGGCTCACCAAGGAGGTATGACCAAATCCTTGGGGCTAAAGCGAAGATGACTCATGTCTCCTAGTCCACCTTCTATAGCTTTCACCCTTGATTGGGCTTGGCTATGGGTGCACACCATTGTTACTCTCTACCAAACCCTAGATGATTATCTCCTTTACAAATTCTTAATGAAATAACACACAAGAAAAGGAAACACTCAATAAAACAAGTGATTATCTCTTTTAAATTTTAGATGTGAATCCCTAAGCTATTTTGTGTGTTTCAGATGTGTTGTTTGTAAAGATGACCTTGTGTCACATGTTTGAATTTCATTGGATGATATTCTTGTGTTTAATTGGATTTCACCTGTATGCTCATAGCTCGACAACCGGTAATGAAAGTCATGGTCATGTAAACCCACCAAAATGTGGAGATGAAATCCACACTCGAGTAGGGAGCATAGGTCCTATCGATCCTCACCCAATCACCCTGTGCATAGTGATACACCCCTCTAAAGAGGAATACATGCTATTTTCCATGGTTATGATAGATCTTGGAGTTGGCCTTGGCAAAGAACAAGGGTTCATGGGATTTGAGGCAACGGATGGAGATGAAAGCCATCGTCGTTGACCTCTACTAGTGGTTGGTGATGAAATCCAACTCACTAGCATTTAAGTGAAGTATGGTGTGTGTGGTTATTTTTAAGCTTTAAATAAATTAAACAATGAAGCATTCGATGATCATTCACTAAATGCATGCAAAAGGTATATTTTACTTTCAGAAAGCTAGATAAAAAGAGACCTACAAGATGCAAACCCTAAATGATGGCCTACCCATTAGGTAGCCTACATGCAAGCAAACCATACAAGGGCATCATTACTTAACTTATTATTTTTTTTTTTATTTTTTGTTATTTTGCATTTATAAGAAAATGAAACTATATTTCTACCTTTCTAGCAAATAAAGCATGCAATAAAAATCAAATTTCAGCAATTTTTGACTGTGTAATAAAAAAACCAAAAAGTTTAGGCACTTACCTTATCACTCGAGGAACCTGCTATTTTTGGAATTTGAGTAGAAATTCTCTATTTTGTGGCCATACTAGGGTGGTATGGCTGCTATTTTATGGCCATCCTAGGGTGGTATGGTTGTGTGGCCATCCTAGGGTGGCATGAATAGCAATCCAGAGGTCATTTTAGGCTAGAATGACTAGTACCTACAATAGAAACCAAGCAAAAATTGAGGTTAAACCTTCAATTAAATCAATAGGGATAGGGTCCCACCATGATCACCATTGAATTATGGGAAAAATGGTGCACCTAATGATGATTAACAATATGCATCTATCTCTAATGGCTTATAAGCATCAAAATGGAAGCATTCAAGTAAACATGGAAATATGACCAAAATGCAAGAAATGAAGTGAATGAAGTTTATTTATTATTAATTTGATGGATAAAAGCCATAGTTACATAGATGTCCCCTTGAGGGCTCTATATTGATACAATTGTTACAAATTGGTGCCCAAGGATCAAATCCTCAAAGTAACTCGCGTGCACTTCCAATGTTCTTCCTCGTACCCACAATCGAAGTGGGCGGGCCTATGATGCCACTACTTTGTTCTCTGATATTGTGCTCCTTCCTTGTATGATTTAAGACCTGCACCTACACACAAGGAAACCAGAATCGTTAAATAGCAAGTGTGTATATTGAAAACATGCAAAACCCCACAGGCACTAAAAGACTAGAAAATATGAATATGCAATACGCCTATCTAAAACAACTCCAAATGACTTGAAATTGTAGAGGTATGTAAAATATATGGTTTTGGGAAGATATAACCAAAAATAGAACAGAAATTGCATCCGATGATGTGGCACATTCGTAGTGCACTTTTCAAACCTACAAAACCCAAAACAAGCAATTTCTGGCCCTAAACATATCCAAAATGCATGAAACTTGGAAAGAATACATAAAATGATATTTTAAGAGGACCCATGTGGTTATATTTGCAAAATCAGGCACATATCCCTGTGCATCTTCAGATGGACCCTACAAGCCTACAAAAACTTAAAAATACAATATCTCACTCAATATAGCTCCAAATTGCATGAAATTTGGATAGTAGCTTCATGATACATCCTAGAATATTCCTATAAAAAAATAGTAAATAAATAATGCATGAATATGTCCTCATACCAAGGGGGACGAATAGTAGTGTCACAGATTGGGGGCCATCCTGGGGTGGGACGACCACCAACTTTGATGACTTTTTACCACCAATTCCACTGTGAATTGGTCCAAAACACTCTCAGGGGTATTGTCATAAAATTTGGTGGTGAAATTCACTCAATTGGTTTGGTTTTGTAAACAAATTGCGCCTCTTGGATCACTCACAAACCTCCTTCGCTAGGTAGAGATTTCAAGGGAAAAGGGGCACAAAAGGTGAGGGGAAATCTTGGCAGCACTTCATTGCTATGTCTCAAAACTCCTCTCTATTATTGTGTGGAAAATGGATCCACTTTATAGCCAAAGGAGGCCTTTGGGAAAATGGGCATGCAAGGGCATGCATGGCAAGAGGTGCCATTTGGCCCAAGTGGAGCATGCATTGGAGGGGGAAGAGAATCTCCCATTTTGGCCTCCCTCATGCAGCATGTCATAAGGATTCTATGCCCTCAGACCTGCATGCTCGAATAGGTAGGATAAATGGTAGTTTTTGGGTGCCATTTGTCCAAATTTGACTTTTTGGGGGTCAAATACCATGGCCATCCCACCCAGGGATGGCCGCTTGTGGCCATCCTCCCTGGGGTGGGACGGCCATGATACTGTGACCATCCCAGGGTGGGACGGTCATGCCTATGTGGCCCAAAACTTCCCAAAAGTGGGGTAGAGCCTTCAAAGAGTGGTTAGGACCACTGTGTAACCTCTGAGGGTTGCCCAAGGGGGCCATATGATGTCAACTTAGCCATTGCTTTTGGTTGCCTAATCGTATTGACATGATTTTAGTGTCTACACTATGAGATGAGGATTGAAAAATATCAAACATCCAAATGGGAGATTGCATTTAAAGCTTTAGAAAGGAAAAAAAACCAGAGTCAAGTGAAGAATAAAGTAGTGGAGAAGAAGCTAACTTTGTGCAAATAAATAAGAAGGATCCAAGAAAACATAAAGGTATGCATTATGTGAAATTTTTTAATTGTGGTAACATTGTTCACTATGCATCTAATTTCTGAAAAGCTAGAAGTAGTAGCAGTGAAGAAGAAAATGAATACAAGAAAAATAAAGAAAGAAAATTTTATCATGAAAAGAAAAATAGGCATGGTCAAAGCAAGCATGAGAAGAAGATCTTTCAAAGGCACAAGAAGAGTCTTTATGTTGAGGAATAAAGTAGTTCTTCTAGTAGTGATGAAATCTTCTCTGATATTGAAAGAGAAGAAATCCTATTTTTGGCTATAAAGGAGAAAGAAGATGCTCTTGTTTACGAAAATCAAGAAAATGAGATAGAACCAAAAAATGAAGAGCAAGCTATAGTTGACATAGAAGAGGAAATTGTTGTTGCTCTTGAAGATTTGAAAAGAATTAGAAAGATGAACTCAATATTGAAGACTCAAGTACAAGAGGATGAGATGACAGGTAAATTTTTTGCAAAAACACATTGAATTGAAAGTTAAAGTTGAAGAGGCAAAGCAAATTGAAGAAGGTATGGTTGAGAAGTTAAAGGAAAAAGAGTTGGAATGTGAAAAATTGAAACATGAAGTTGTTTCTTTAAGGAAGGAAGTGGAAGAATCTAATGATAAGATACAACAAAATATTATGCTTGAGAAAATCATATAAATTTTGGATGATATTATAAAAGCACAAATATCTTTGGTTAGAAATATTGGAATTGGTTTTGGAGGTCAAAAGAAACAAAAGGGGGAGTCAAGATCAAAAGGAACAAAGGAATCAAATAAAATAATTAAAGTAGAGCCTAAGACCTATGCTGATGTGTTGAGAAGTGTAAGCATGGGGAAGGAAGAAAACAAATCATTATCAAGGAACAAGGTCCATCATAGAAATAACAATGAGATTGTATCCTCCAAGGCAATCAGAAAGGTTTATTTCTTTCGAGGTTATTATTTTTCATGTAACCATTTTGGTAATAAAGTTGTACATTGCATATTTCATGCTAAAAATAATTTTGGCTTCACCAAGAAGAATATCGATTCATTTGCACCTCTCATGGATTGCAATATCATTTGTTACATATGTAATAATTTTGGGCATACAACTATATGGTATAGAATAGTGTTCCCAAAACTTCCAAAATCAAGTAATAAGGAGAATGGAAAAGTTGTGCAAAAGAACATGACCTCCAAATTTTGGAGAAATAAAATAGAACAAGAAGAGGATCATAGTAATTTGGGAGTTTCACTCCCATATCATCATTGATTGTTCCAGTTAGAGCAAGGAGTAAGGGGGTGTTATCAAGTGTCATCCTTCAGCCCCCAAGGATCCTTTGCCATTGATGTCAAAGGGGGAGAATTTTAGTAAGGGGAAGCAGATTGTGATCATGTTTCAATAAAGGATAGTTTCTTTGCAGGGTTGCCATCAATGACAAAGGGGGAGATTGTTAGAATTATTGAGTTGTCATTGATGTCAAGGTAGATATATTCAAGGGTGATTTAATGTCATCATTTATGTCAAGGTAGATATCTTCAAAGGTGATTTTATATGATTTAATATTTAAATATTAAATTGGAAGGTTTATATTTAAATCAAAATATTTAAATAGATTTTGAATAAAAATTTAAATACTCAAATATTATAATATTTAAATCATAGATTTAATATTATAATATAAAAGTATTTTAAAAGAGAGTGGGTCAACTTGAGCACCATATAAAAGTGAATTTGAAATTCAAAGTTAAATATGCATGGGTTGACCTCCATGGACATAAATGATGAAAGGGAAACATATTAATATGAGATCATTAATTCATTTTAGGTGAGCAAGCAATTTGAATATCCTTTAAGTGAATAATGAGCAGTGAGTAGAATATAAGAGAGGAGGTCTCGAAGAGGAGTGAAAATTGAAGATTCGTGAGGACGGTCGACGGTGTAGCAGTGATTTGAAGGAAGTTTAAAGTATCTGATTATGTCCTTTTAATTTCAATCATTGGGTTAGCTCAGTCGGTTGCCAAGCCCATGTTAGGATGCTATGGTGTAGAAGGTTCAAAGTTCAAATATCCTTGATGGCATTTCTGTTGTGCCACTAAAGTGCAAGGTATAAAAGTTTTAAATATTTGATTGTGCCCTTTTACTCTCAACCATTGGGTTAGCCCAATCGGTTGCTAGCCCGTGTTAAGGTACTTTAGTGTAGAATGTTTGAGGGTTGAATTCCCTAGATGCCTATTTTTGATGTGCATTTTCTATTTGAGATAGCACCACGAAGGATTCAAATATTGTATTATACCTTTTGGTTTCATCTTTTGGGTTAGCTCAGTTGATCACAAGCCCATGTTAGGGCAATATGCTACTAGAGATCCAAAGGTGTAATCTCCTTTGTGGATTGCTAATTTTTGCTATGCAAGGTAAAGGTACAATTTTTAATTAAATTTGATAAAAGAGAGAATCGGAGATATAAGGAGTCATGTTGTTATTATAAAGTTTTATTTTACAAGTTTTAAAAGTAATATATAAGGAGTCTTGTTGTTATTATAAAGTTTTATTTTGCAAGTTTTAAAAAGGGAGATATAAGGAGTCATGTTGTTGTTATAAAGTCTTATTTTATAAGTTTCAAAATAATATCATCATTATTAAGGTAGATTTGAAAATAACATACAAAAGGAATATCATCATTATTGAGGTAAATTTGGAGGGCACAGATTTGAAACAAGTCAAGGTGTCAAAGAATAGAGTAAGAGGATTAAGTGCACATATTCACCCAAGCATTCAATTAAAAGGAAGGAAAATTCAACCATCTCAGGAAGAATAAAAGGTGCACATGATAGTGGAAGAAAAGCAAGGTATTAGTGTCTCCAATTCAACATGCAAGTAAGTTATCCAATGCTAGACTAAGACTACTTTAAATTGTGATAAATGTGAAATATGTGGAACTGACAGACTTAATGAATGTGAAGAACATATTGGTCATTTGAAGCTTTCTACACTAGTGCATTATCATCCTCTATATGTTCATGAATTTAAAATAATTATGGATAGAATATGTCTGAATTGCTTTCAAGTTGAAGAAATTAAACTCAAGAAAATGTGAAGAATTTGATGCCATTTTTGATCAAATTTTATATATGTTTGAGCAGTTTTTGTGAGTAGGTTTTAGAGAAGATTTGAGCAGTGTTTGTGAGAAGGTTTTGGAGCAGATTTGAGCAGTGTTTGTGAGTAGGTTTTGGATCAAATTTGAGCAATGTTTGTAAGCATATTTGAGCAGTGGTTGTGATAAATTTTGAAGTAGATGTGAGTGGGTTGGTGCCCATGAAATTGAGCAAGGGGATTTAAGTCTCTTGTGTGTTGGTGCCCATAAATTTGAGTAAGGGGATTGGTGTCTCCTATGGGTTTGTGCCCATGAACTTGAGTAAGGGGATTGGTGTCTCCAATGGGTTTGTGCCCACAAACTTGAATAGGGGATTGGTGTCTCCTATGGGTTTGTGCCCATAAACTTGAATAGGATATTGGTGTCTCCTGTGGATTGGTGCCCATGAATTTGTACTAGAGAATTGGTGTCTCCTATGGGTTGGTTCCCATGAACTTGTATTAAGGGATTGGTGTCTCCTATGGGTTGGTACCCTCGAAATTTGTCGAAAAAATATATAAGCAATATTTTGCTATGGTTTTCTCTTGAAAGGGTGTTTCCACGTAAATCCTTATCTCTTGTGTGTATGATGATTATGTGCATTGATTTATTATTGCATTGATATTATTTCAAGTTATTACTTTGGAAAGAAAAGAGAATTTTTTTATCTTATACTGTTCACCCCCCTCTCAATATAAGCTTATGTTCTTAAAAACTTAGAGGTTGAATCATATTCATTATTGAAAGCAATTGCTTCACTACATTTGTCAAAATTTGCACATAAAAATTATTTTTGTGCAATACCCCTAGGCTCCCTAAGGGAGGTTTAAAGGTAGGTTGTTGAAAGGGGAATCGACCAATGTTAGAGGCATTACCAATTTTATAAATATGGATTATGATATGTGGTATCTTGTTATGGAGGATAACTAATATTTGGTGGAATAGAAGCATGAATGTTGAGATGAGTAGAATGAGGAGGAAATTGAGTATAATCTTGGGATGCACTACTTGTTCGAGGAAATCTTCTTCTAATGTTGGTGGTTGTAGCAGTAGGATAAGTTTATTTATAAAAAGGATTAATGTGATGTGAAGATTCAAATAAAGGATTAGTTTGAACATTATAAGGAGAAATGGTTTGATCATGAGATGTCCCAACCCCTTCGTGTTGGGCTTCTTCATCCATAGCCGTAACCCTATGATGTTTCATGAAAATTTAGATATGATCATATTATTTAAAGGTGAGGTGTCTATTAAACCCCTCAATAGGATCAAGGTCATTACCAATTTCTACATGTTATTTCTTTTCTAGATCAGGGTATCTCTATCAATATGGTCATCTTCTTGAAGAATCTCACTATATTATAAAAGCCTTCACTTACTCCTAAGGTTGGGAGCCATTAGGAGAAAGAGAAAGGATAGAGGAGAAAAGGGGGATCTAAAAACTAGCGAAAAACATACAAAATATTCTTAAGATGTTTTTAATGTTTTATAATTCTAAGCAAACAAATTTAATGGTCTTGTTTAAAATTTTTAAAAGGAAAAACAAAAGGGAAAAGAATTCCTAATTTACCCACTAAAGATTTTTTTTCACATAAGGTTCACCAAATATGTAGTGGGGGAAAATTGCCTTGTTGCATACAATTCTTGGTTGGATCTACTAGGAGCCAAGGTGACCGCAGGGTTATGTTATATTCTCTACACTCGAGGGCTTGGGGATCGAAGGGTTCACCAAGAATGGTTTAAGGACTTGATCCAAGTTCAGGGATGGAATTTTTGGCTTTTCTAAAATCTAAGCTATATAAAATGAAAGAACAATACAAGATAGATAATGATGCAAGAAAACAAGAAGCTAACCCTAGGATGATTCTTGATTTTCAATGATGACAAAATCCTGAATTGCAATAAAATAAATATTTTCATTTTTAGTAAGGGTTTAAGAGAATGCACAAACAAAGTTAACCCTAGAATGTAAATTATATGCTTTTCTCTTTTGAATACCTAGAAATAAAATCTAAATATTTTTATTTTTATTTATGATTTAGATATGGAAGAGAAATGGATATAAAGCAAAAAAAATAGCCTCATAAGTTTACTTAGGGGACTTACTTGATTAAGTGGTTGATCTTAGATTTTAAATTACATCTAGATATATCCAATAACTTCACAACTTGCAAAATAGCTTCACAAAACCCTATAAAATTTGATAAGCATTTGGGGGTTTACTTAGGTTATTATATGACTAACCTTGAAGGCATAGCAGTCAAGAACCCTTGGTCCTTTTAGCTAACTATTTGAAAGCAAAAGGATTATTGAAATTTTTGGAAATAAACAAGACAAGATGCAATAAAGTAAATCAGAATGCAAAAAAAGATATTGTGATCAAAATGAAGCATGCAAACATAGGTTGAGGGCTTGGGAGTGAAAATTTACCCCTAAACCTCATGAATTCAAAATCACACCCTATAAGGGGTGACCACAAATTTGGATCTATCAAAATTGTGCTTTGTAAGGATAAGGCATGAATTTATAGCAAATGTACAAAAGTGATCTATAAATATGAAATGAAACACAAAAATGAACAATTAATGATCTAGGAATATTAAAATGCAAGAAGAAGCTTGGTGGTAGTGAAAGAATAGTCAAAAGGATGAAGACCTCCATAAAATGGTAGATTCCACCTCAAGGCTCCAATATTTGTCCATAAAGAACAACAAATCAAGAGCAAAGCAGTAGAAGAACACCAAAAGACACTTGATCTTGCTAGGAGAATTCATCAAAGCCAAAAATCACTTAGCACTTAGGACATCTAGTTAGAACATCTCTAGGAGAAAAGAGGATTCAAGCCCTCTATTTATAAGAGGTTTTGAGGGGAAAAGGGTAGGAAAAAAATGGCAAACCTACGGGAGGGTTGATGTCTTGAAGGTCAGCTCAAAAATTAGGTTTTCAAAGAGAAAACCCTAACTTGCTAAAATTGCACCCCATACTAGGCAATCACAATTTCAATAAAACTAGGGACAAAGAAGAAAAGGAGTGGAAGAGAGACCCAAAACTTGTATTTTGCAAGTCTGAGGGACTTATGAGGGGTTCTATGAAAATCAACTCACTTAGGTGGGTCAATTTTCTATGTCTACACTAGTTATGGCTAGTCTACTAAAGTGTCCATCACATGATCCATCATGGGTTTATTTGATGATTTTTTGGGCTTCTTGTATACTTATGCATTTAATAAGTATACCATAAAAATAATTTCAATATAAAATATATTTAATGATGACATATTTACAATATTTTAACCTAAATTATCTTTGCTTTTGAGAATTAAACCCTTTAAGGAATATTCCTTCTTTGAGGAACCTAAGAATGTCTTGATACCAAGTATCTATAGGTAATTTTGATTCAATTGTGCAAATTCTTAGGGGTTGTAAGCATGATTTTAATGTGGAAGGATCATTTATTAATCTTATGACAATGGAGGATTTTTCATCTTCTAGTTCGAGAGGAATAAGAGATGTTGTGGTAGCCATGGTGTCATCATGGTGGTTGCTAGATTGTGGAATGGCGTCTATGTCAATCTCATCATATAAAATTATCAATTTATCTATAATTTATTTTTAAGGCTTCAATTTTTCATCCTTGGTTTGGTAAACACCATTGTCTTGGTTTATTACCAACTATGAGTCACCATACACTATTGAAGTTTTGATTTTGAGCTTCAATGTAGCTCTAGGTCCTAAAATTAATGCTTTGTATTCTATTGTGTTTTATTTGCATGAAAAGTGAAGTTTAAATGATAGTGGCATGAGATGTTGTTATGGTGTGACCAATATGATACCTTCCCCTACACCTTTTGCATATCTAGCTTCGTCAAAGTATAAGATCCAAGATTCAAATTTTTGGGTTTCTATGGTTAGAATTATCTCATCAAGGAAGGAGATGTTTATGGGATATTTTGATTCTAAGGTGCAATGACAAGTTGATCAACTATAAATTTCCCTTTTAGCAATTTTTATTTACAAATTAAAGATCAAATTTTCTAAGGGCTATGATCCATTTTTTAGTCCTTCTAAATAGGTAAGGTTTTGACATGAGGTAACATAGGGGATCTACCCTTGCTATAACATAAGTTTTTTGGATAAGCATATAATGTATTAGTTTAGGAGAGGAGAAAATAATTTCTAGGCATAGTTTCTCCAATGGTGTGTAACGAGTTTCATAATTCACCAAAGTTCTACTTATATAGTAAATGACCCTTTCTTGATGTTGGTCATCATATTGATCTAGTAAGGCTCCAAGGATATGCTCTATAGCAACTATGTATAACAAAAATGGTTGGTTAGGGTTTGCTGGTATTAGGATAAGTGGTTTCAAGAGATAAGTCTTCAAGGCTTCAAAGGCCTTTTAACACTCACTATACCATTCAAATTTTACATATTTCCTGAGTAATCTATAGAAGGGCTAGCATTTTTCTACTAATTGTAATATGAATCTTCAAATGGATTGCAATTTGGCTTGGAGGCTATTTAATTTGGTGAAAATTGTAGGTGGTGCCATATTTTTTATTGTCATGATTTTGGAAGGGTCAAATTTGATTCATCATTAGGATATGATAAACCCTAATATTTTTCTTGATGTTACCCCAAAGATGCATTTTTGAGATTTTAATCTAACTTTGTATTCTTGTAGAATTTAAAAAACACATCTTAAATCATGAACATGGTTTTCTCTTTTCTTGGATTTATCTAAAAGGTAATCCACATTGTCTTCTATAGTTTTATGCATAAGATCATGAAATATATATGGCATGGATATTTGATATGTGGGTCCTACATTTTTTAGGTCAAATGGCATAACATAATAGCAAAAGGTTTCCCAAGGGGTTGTGAAATCTATTTTGGATTGTGAAGAACACAAGATTATACTAAGAGAGGGGGTGAACAGTATAATATCAACTTTTACTTTTCTTTCCCAAAAAATTATATCCAATATTATCAATGTCAATATCAATAGTAGTAATCAAAGCAATGCACAAATCATCACACACAAGAGATACACAAATTTAACATGGTTCACCCAATGTGGGCTACTCCACAAAGAAAATATTTCTACTATTTTTTCTCAACAAATATCTTGGGAATAAATTCCCTATTACAATGTTTATGGACCTCTATACAAAGGATATACCAATCCCCTATGCTCTAATTTATGGATATCTCTCCATAGGATAACTCTTTCCCCTTTTCTCTGGTTTGTGGAACTTGATTCATTAGAACTCTATCTCCTCAACTGGTTCGTGGATCTCTCTCCATAGAAGAAATCTATCTTCCCAGCTGGTTCATGGATCAAACTCCATAGGATAACTCTTTCCCCTTGCTCTGGTTTGTGGATCTCTCTCCACATAAGAACTCCATCCCCTTTATTATGGTTCATGGATCTTTCTCCATAGGAGAAATCTATCTCGTTTGCTCTGGTTTGTGGATCTATCACCACAGGAAAACTCTTTCCCTTTGCTCTATTTTGTGATTCTATTTCCATAGGAGAACTCTATCCCTTCTGCTCTAGATATGATATTTTAGAAGACTTTTACCCCCACTGATCTGGCTCATGGATATCTCCATAGGAGAAATATTTTCCCTTGCCCTGGTTGATGGATCTCTATCCACTAGATACTATTGTCCTATTTGCTCTATCACCTCCAAAGCCTGCTCTCAAATCTACACCAAATTTTATCCCAAGTCTAGCACAAATCTACTCTAACTCTGATTACAAATATGTACTAAAATTTTCTCACAAATATATCCCCAATCCTTAACAAAAATCTTGATCAAATTTGCTCTCAAATATATCCTCAAGCCTTTTCAAGACCTTTCTCAAATCTACCTTCAAGCCTTATCAAAGACTTGCTCAAATATACCTTCAAGCCTTCTCAAAGACTTGATCAAATCCGCCTTCAAGCCTTCTCAAATACTTGCTCAAATCTATCCTCAAGCCTTCTCAAATATTTGCTCAAATCTACCTTCTGTAGACACCTAAAACATGCCATGTTTAGGAGACTACTCATATGAGCACATCTGAAGACCATATGACCAATTTTAGACCTTTTAAAGAGCAAGCAGTGGTCCTAACCACTCAAAATGGTAGTTTTAGCCCATTTAAGCTTAGCCACTATAGACTAGATTGACCAAAAATCTTGGCTGCTATATGCTAGAGTGGCCATAGCTAGCTGCCACTGATGATAGCGGCTAAGCCCTAAATAGCAATTTGCCATCAAACTAGCCTAATCTCAGGTGAAAGTGGTAGTTTGCATGCAATAAAGCTAAGCAATGATAACTTTGCATTCCTCCTCACAACCAGTCTACATGAAATACTCAAGTCTAAATTTAGACATAACTTTAACTGGCATTCAAGCATAGAGAAAGATAAAAATTCTCATGCTAACATCTAGTGTGTATGCAGAATTCAATCCTAGGGTTGGACATTGACCTAGGGCTTCAAAGATATTATAAGGTGCAAACCTAAGAGCACCAAGGGAGCTTATTTTATCAATTGGAGGGGATGAATGTTCAAATAGTATGCAGTGAAGCCCTATAAAAATGGAGAGCCAAGCTAAATCCTTTGGAAGAGCATTGGAGCACCGTCTGCCTAAACTATGTTCACATACAGTTATTCTGTTTTACTGTTTCTAATATCCAATCAATGTAGGAGACACACCTGGCGACCCTTGAAAATAAATTCGAGTAAGGGATCGACTGTCATAGCCCATAATATCATAGGTAACCTTTAAATCAGAGGTCACTGTATTTGACAGTGGCCCATAGTCATAGCTGGGTTGTAAAATGGTCGATTCCTTTGTTCTTAGCATTAGATATTTATTTATCATTATTTCATTTACATGTCTTTAGAATAGATCTGAATCCTTCATTGCATTTATATTAATATTCCTAGTTTCCATATGCATATTACTTATATTTGCTTTGTTTCAATGTATTTACTATTTTTTTTATCTATGTATCATATGTGTTAACAAAAATGCCTCATCTAGGGAGGCCGCACGTTCTACTTATCGTGCTTTTTTGTTTCCATGAATGCAGGTATAGGTCTACAAGATCAGATCAAAGAATTAGGAGCATAAGGATCCCTCCAAGAGCAAATTTGAAGGAGGCATCTGTAAGCTCTCATACAGTTCTGTGTGCGGAACTAGGAAGCCTACAAAAGCACACCACCCCTTTGTATAAGAGGATGTTTTATTCACTTGTAATTCACTGTATCGAAATGGGTATCCCTCAGAGGGACCGACATGTAACTGGGATTTAATATAAATAAAAGGATTTCTCTTTTTTATTTCTACGTTATATGCATTTCATGGTCTTTCATTTATTTTTTGTATAATATTGCAAGTAGAGTATAGGTGCGTGCTTCCCGAGGTTGCTACAAATGGTGATAACAGTGGGACCCCATCAAGTTTTTATTTTTTGCCACTTTACTGATCCATGTTTTTGTGTGCATGTTTAGCCGCTATGGTCTACAACAGCCATAAGTCAACCGCTTTGGTCTACAACATCAAAAAATTAGCCACTTTGGTCTACAGCGGCCAAAAATCAATCGCTCCTGCTGACAGCGGCCAAAAATTAGTCACTATGATCAACATTGGCTAGAAGAAAAGTGCAGCAGAGGGAAAAATTTTTGTCATGTAAGAAGGATTCGAGGTTGGTACCCATTTTCCTGTATTTTTCTGATTTTCTATTTGCATATGGTTTCTTAAAAATAGAGAACATTAAAACACATTTCAAATTGGGAAATTAAAGAATGAAAGGGAAATAAAAACTGCATTTGCATTTCTTAGGTTTCTTTTAGATTTCCTCTAGGCACTGCTAGGAACAACGGACTTCTACCTGTAAGGTCTACCCTAGTCTCCAATGTGCTAGGCCATTGTATTTTGGATTGTTTGCATGTGGCCCAATCAATGGCTATTTTAATCACAAAGTAGGAGGATGCATTAAAATCATATAGACTAGTTATATATGCATTGGTGTGAGAATAAACGTTCTTTTTAGGCATTGTAGGAAAGTAGTCATGAATGTTGGTTGATGCATTTTTTTCTATTTTAAATCTAAAAAGAACTCCACACACTTACACGTATCATAATAAAAATTGGAGAGTTGGATTTCATCACCAACCCTCAATTCAATCTGGTGACGTTGGCATTCATCTCCTTCTACCGGCTTGCCCCCTATATCTTCCTAGAACATAATAGGGAACTTTTTTATAGTGGTACTAGGTACTCATGTTAAAACTATCTCCCACTATTGGAACAACCATTATTTCAGAGTGGAAGACGTAGGCGAACCCTCCACTGGTATTTAAGCGGTGTACCCTAGTCTCTTTTTGAGAAAATCATGTTTGGCATGGGTGTTCTTGGTTTCCACTATGGATGAGTCCCCTCATTATAAATCCAAAATAAGGGAAAGAAATCAAGAGCGACAAAAAATATTAACACACTAAAACCAGTTTTAGGACACACATTTAATCCATAAAAGAGATAATAATATTGTCTGCTTTGTGTGTTTCTTTGTTATTTGGGACCAAACCCCAACCCTAATTTTTAGGGAAATTTATTGAAAAAAAATCTCAGCATTATTTTGTGGAATTGGATAAGGATGAGCTTCTCCTTTTGTCAATTCTTAGCATTCTTAAACCATCTGCACAGGGGGATGAGAAGGATAAACTTTTCACTTAAGGTAACCTAGACCACTTCGTAGGTTTCATATTTCCTTGTGCAAAAATTGGATTTATTAGTGTGAAAATTGTGTTGGGATTTTGATGTATACAAGGTACAATCTAAGCAAGACTCTACCTCCTAAAAATTAGGATAGCTTTCTATAAGAGTTGAAAAGAAAACTAGAGATGGTTGAGTGACCAAAAACCCTAATGACATTCTATAACATATAACTAGGTGAAGAGAAATGGACATAAATATGAAATGTGGGAGATGTAGGTGGAAATGATAATTGAAATATGAATGATATGAATGATGACTTGAGCAACATTGATTTTGAATGATGACTAGGGAACAGTCTTAGTGCTAGACACATATGAGCAACTCTAAAATACAAAGTGCAAATGATGAGTATGCCTAATGCAAGTGATTGTATAATGCAATGAAATGCAAGGTGATGCAATGCAATATTTTTTATTTTGATATTTTGATGATGTTTTTGAATATTTTATTGATATATGTATGAACATGTGACCAATGGGATTATTGAGTGCCATTGGGGTATATTGTATGGACCAAGCGGTTGTAGACACCATTGGAGCATTTTGGGGTGACCTAGATGGTTATAGACCACCTAGGAGCATTTTAGGTTGACCAAGTGGGTTGTAGACACCCTTGGAGCATTTTTGGGTGATCTAGATGGTCATAGACCACATAGGAGAATTTTGGGTTGACCAAGCAGTTTGTAGAAACCCTTGGAGTATTTTGGGGTGACCTAGATGGTCATAGACTACCTAGGAGCATTTTGGGTTGACCAAGCAAGTTGTAGACACCCTTGGAGAATTTTGGGGTGACCTAGATGGTCATAGACCACCTAGGAGTGTTTTTGGTTGAGCAAGCAAATTGTAGATATCCTTGGAGCATTTTGGGGTGACCTAGATGATCATAGACCACCTAGGATCATTTTGGGTTGACCAAGTGGTTTGTAGAAACCCTTGGAGCATTTTGGGGTGACCTAGACGGTTGTAGACTGCCTAGGAGTGTTTTGGGTTGACCAAGAAGATTTTAGACACCCTTGGAGCATTTTGGGGTGGGCCATAACACTCTAGGCATAGAAAGGCCATATATGAAGGATTTTCAAGGGTTCAAGATCCTTGATTCATTCAAGGAAGGCTAGGTAGTAAGTTTCATATCTAATCTGACTAGTGATAACAAAAGGACCTAACTCGTTTACCGTGAACTTGTCCCACATATGGGGTGGAAAATTAGAATTTTGTTGGTTCTATTTCAGAATGAGGTTACCAAATTGAAATTCTCTCTGATGTAATTTTATATTATAAGCTCTCTTAAGTCACTCTTGATAAATGTGCAAGTGCTCAAGAGCATTGATGCATCGTTCATCAATCAACGTAAGTTGGTCTAAGCAAGCCTACTGCATAATATCATCATTAATGAACTCTTGCATAGATATGTGCAACAATGGTATTTCCAGCTCTAGAGGTATGAATACCTCAGTGCCATACACCAGTGAAAATAGAGTTGCCTTGATGGGCGTTTGAATGCTAGTGTGGTAGGCCCATAGAGCAAGGGGTATTTGCGTGTGCTAATCGATATGATTTCTTTAACTATTTTATTCAAAATGACAATCAATTTTTTGTTTGATGCCTCTACTTATCCATTTTCTTTCAGATAATAGGGCATCGAAAATATATGTTGGATATTATACTTTGTTGTCAAAGCGTACACATTTATTCTTGAATGATATCCCATTATCAAAAATAATATTGGATGGAATACCAAAATGACAAATGATATTGTGCAATATGAAATCCACAATGCAGGGTCCTATCATAGTAGTAAGGGAAATTGCTTCCACCCACTTTGTAAAGTACTTGATAGCCGTAATGATAAATGTGTGATGGCTCAAGGATGTGAGGGAGATTTTCTCGATTAAATCAAACCCCCATTGCAAAAATGGCCAAGCCGAATGAATCGGTTGTAAGGCCTGAGAAGGTAAGTGTGTCAAGTTAGCATGGTGTTGACACTTCATACACTTCTTAACATAAGTGCGACAATCTCGTTCTAAGGTTGGCCAATAATAGCCCATGCAAAGAATGCGCTTAGCAATGGCCATGTCGCTGAAATGGCCACCACATGTATCATTGTATGCTTGGGTGATTTCCCAAACTAACTCTTGATGCTCTAAGAAATGAAGGAGGATCCCTTAATAACTTCGATGGTACAAAATATCTCCTAGCAAGACATACTTTACCACTTTTTGTGTAAGTGTCCTTTTGGTGGTATGTGACAACCCAAGAGGGATAGTACCAAGCTTCATGTAATGTTTGATTTGGATAGACCAGTTCTATTGTGAGGAAGCCTTGATTACATGAATTGCCTGTCCCTCTTGAAGTTCATCCTGAGAAAATGCTAATTAGGAAAGAACGTGTAAGAATAGTATTTTATTGCTATCAAAAGGGGTTTGAGGGAACAAAGTCCCCCAATCGGTATGATTCAAGCGCTCGTGAATTTATGAGAACCTATCTTGATGAGGTTCAATCTAAATAAAGTGGAATTATAGTTTTGATTGAGTTTTCTCACACTCAACCATAGATTGTGATAGTATTTTGACCCAAATGGTTGTCATATAATCCATAGGGTTCTACGGGATCAAGGACTCTAGGGAGGCCATTGTATTCACAAAAATATTAGATGATCGAGGGAGTGCCTTGATATCATACCATTCAAAATTTGCCAAGAGTTTATCCACAAGGTCTTTGTAGGCTTGTAAAACTGGGAAATTACATTGAAAAATCCCTTTGACCTGGTTTACAATGAGCAAGGAGTCACCAAAAATGTTGAGCTTGGTGATTTTCATGGCAAAATTCATTTGAAGACCTATGAGCAAGGCTTCATACTCAAAATTGTTGTTGGTACACAGAAAATTAAGTTTGAAATATAGGGGTATAGGAGCCCCTTGAGGTGTGAAAAATACAATTCCTATACTACCCCCTTGCTCGCATTTGGAGCCATCAAAGAAGAGAGTCATATCATCCTGTGAGTCAGGCTCATCACAATCTAGTGATTCTAAAATTTGGAAGACCCCATCATTAGGAAGCTCCATGCTAAGAGGCTACTCATCATGGAGGGAAGCCTCTACGAGTTGATCGGTGATGACCTGACACTTAATTGTTTTTTTTCTTATAAATTTTAGGTCAAACTCCATCAACAACATGATCTATTTCACCATGAAACTATTGTGGTAAGTGTGACTCATCATGTATCACAATGGATTCTCATTTGATACAACATGCATGGTATGACTAAGCATATAATGACATAGCTTCTTGGTAGCAAAAACCACTAAAAGGCATAGCTTCTTGGTAGCAAAAACCACTAAAAGGCATAGCTTCTCAATGTATGCATACTTGATTTCATAGCTAACCAATGTGTAGGTAAGATAGTATGTAGTTTTTTCCTTATGCAATTCATTGTGCTAGGCTAACATGGCACCCAATGCAATCTCAATAGCTAAGATGTATAAGAAAAATGACACTCCTAGTCTAGGCAGAGCCAATACTGGTGGCGAAGCCAAATATTGTTTTATTTTGTCAAAAGCAACTTGAAATTCATCATCCCAATGGAATGTGTAGTAGCTTATTCATGGTTCGATATTTATCCAACAATTACGTTATGAAGCATTTTATGGATGCGACCTTACCCTGCAGGCTTTGAAGCTACTTAATGGTATTTGATGGAGGCATCTCAAGGATTACCTTGACCTTGTTGGGGTCCACTTTGATGCCTATTTTAGAGACTGTAAATCCCAAGAGATTCCTATATGTGACACCAAAGACACACTTCTTGGGGTTCTGTCTCATATTATGCTAAATAAGATGCTCGAGGACTTTGCACAAGATATCGAGATGCTCATGTTGTAATAATTATTTGGCCAGTACGTCATCCATGTAATAATGAAAGTCGGTGCAAATGCAAATCCTTCCATAGGGCTTCTTGATCGGAACCATGTTGGACAACCATGGTGGATAGTCTATGGAGATGATGAACTTGGCATCCAAAAGTTTTTGTAGCTCATATTTAACCTTTAAAGCTACCATTAGATGCATCTTTCTCAGCTTTTGCTTAATCAGCTTGGCCTTGGGGTCAAGCATCATGTTGTGCATGACTAGATTTGGATCTAGTCCCAAAATCTCTTTGTAGGACCATGCAAAAGCCTCCTTATTCTCTGTGAGAAGGGCTATGTAATCAACTTGCTCTTTGGGTGATAGGATTTCCCCTAACTTGATATATTGTGGATTCTCAAGATTTGAGCTAATATATTTGTCAATCGTTGGCTTGATTGATATATGCGACCCCTCATCCAACTAGTGGGGAGTAGGGATCAGGTGAATGTCATATTTTGGGTTTATATCAACAATTAAAACCTCAGGTTACTCCTCAGTATGGAAGACATCATGAGTAGGCCTTGGAGAGAAATTAAATGGTTGTAGCATCTCATTGCAAGGCTAGTACTCGGAAGGTGATGGGGAAGAATCTCCCCGATTGAAGTAAATTACCCCCAAGTTGAGGTGCAATGGCTTCAATGGGTTATTTGTGAAAACACGAGATTCCGGAAACAAAAAGGATAGACTAAAAATGCAATGTAAACGAAACTAAAATAACGCTTAAACCCTATGTTATTGAAAAATGCGTAAAAAGAAAGAACATGAACACAAGATATCAAAGCAATATAAAATACGGCCCTTTTATTGATATGCTTTTCAAATTTGTGTTACAATGCGTCTCCTTCCTTTTTAGGGGATAGGAGCGTTAAATGTTGGTCTTTTACAACTTGTTTCAGAATTCCTTCTTCCGCGTGCCCACATATAAGATGGGCGAACCAAAACGTTGTCGCCGCTTGTGTTGGTAAAAGTAGATTCCTCGCTGCTCCTCTAATGCTGAAAATCTGCGTTCAAAGAAACAAACAAAGAATCAGTAGCACCTGTGTATGAAAAATAAAAGATAAATATAATGATGGTTAAAATGAGTCTAAATAAACTGAAAACTTGACAAAAGCATAATCATGAAACTAGCTAAATACTACAAAAGAAATAGTCACCAAAGGCAATAAGGCGGGGGGTGCCCGAAGGCAAACCACCCGTGGGTGAAACTTTGTTTCGACACCAATCCGCTTGGGATGGGTCCGAAACCTGGTGTGATGTGTTGTCGGCAAATTGGTAGGATATTGTGGTCAAAAAAATCGGGTTTTGGTTCTTGATTCGTGCCTTCAAAAGTCACCCAATAACCTCTCTTTCGATTAAGAGATTATGGATGTTGAAAGCACAAATCGCAAGTAAGTGAATTAGCAGCACTTCGTCGCTCAAAATGCTCCTTCTCTGTATATCTTTTGGGTGAGGAAGCTCACCATTTTATAGACCCAAGGGGTCTCTTTGAATTAACATGCAAAAGTGTTACTTTGCATGAATGCTTTTTTGTGAAGAGAAGACTTCTTCTTGATCAAGGGCTTCTTAACTGCCTCTGTGCATGTCTTTGTATGTTTAGAAAAGCTCACTCGCACTCCCATGCAATGAAGGGATAGCTAAGTGGCAAATCTGAGTTGTCCTAAAAAGCTCACTCCCATTCCCATGCAGTGAAGGGAGAGTCAATTGGCAGATATGAGTTGTCAAAAGAACTCACTCGCACTCCTATGCCATGCAGGGAAAGCTAAGTGGTAGTTCTGAGTTGTCATGCGCCGAGGTCTGACTTTTTGCCGGTCAAACCTGGCGTTCGTCCCACCCCGAAGCGAGCGTTGGTAATCGTCTCTGGGTGAAACGAGTACCAATATGCGCTCGTCTCTGGGTGAAACGAGTACCAATCCGCACTCGTCCCTGGGTGGAGCGAATAAGTAGCAGAGTGTCTAAAAGGTGCCAAATTGATCTTTGACTTGTAAAACTGTTGTGTGAGTGGTTAGAACCACTGTTTTAACCTCTGGGGCTGCCCTGGGGGCTGTGTGTGTTAGTGCGATCAGTGTTTGCTGTCACATAATCGGATTGGTGTTGTTTTGGTGTCTACAGATGCCCCTTTTTGGAAAGCGCTGCACATGGTGCAGTGCTGAGCAAAAATAGATAACCAAAGCACTAATGATTAGGGTTTCTCAGTAACCTAACCAACTCTTGATGCCCCAAGTATGGAAAAGGGGGCGCATTCTTGAATCCTTGCTTCGACGAGCTAAGGAACTTAAATCAAGCATTAACCTGGTTCGGTGAGGTATTACTTGAACTTAGACATTGATCAGTCATGAATAGGCAAAGGGCGCAACCTTTTGTCTGTGGGAACCTTGAGTTCATGATTCACGAATGCCAAGTATATGATCAGTTTGTGATAATTGCTTGTTTGCTGCCCCAAGCGGGGCGCGATTGTCTTTTGCAATGATCCTTTGAATGCGTGTCATTTCCAAGATTGGGTATATTGTTGTTGATTGGCAACTAAGTGTGACTACCCCCTCAAGCGACGAATCGATGAGGGAATGACCGACATGAGAAAAGCGACGAGTCGCTTGACCCAAGATGACTTAAGTGAGGGTGCCTTCAGATGTTATCCGATGCATGCTCGAGCAGTTTCTCGATTGTTTTGACCTATTTTTGGTGGGTGTGAACCCATTTTGGGATGCCATTTGGGGTTAACATTGGCGAAAATCCGTCTTCCCGTGGAGCGGTCCGGCTATGGTAGCCTTCTTAGGGAGTAGGATAGCGACAAGGTAGACCCCGACATCAGTTTTCTTATGCCAAGAGGTTAAGTGCAAGAGCACTTTTGTCCGGCAATTTTTAGTGGTTTTGTTGGCATTTGTCATTTTTATATTTTGGTTGTTTTTGATTATTTTTTTTTTTTTTTTATTCGTTCCGGGGGAGACGAACGCCATGATGGTACTCGTCCTGGGGTGGGACGAGCGCGCCTCCGAGGAAAAAGTGCTCGTTCCAGTCAGGGACGATTACCAGCAAGCAAAAAGGTATAAATAGGCGAAAATGACGGATTTGGCTCATTTGCACTGTTCATCGATTGCGATTTGGAGCTCTAGGAGGAGGAGGTAGATTTTCTGACGCGAAGCGCTGCCGGATTTTCCAGCCACCATGAGTGCACAGACCGGGTCGTCGAGCGGCGGAGCCGAGGCGAGACCAATAAGTGAACTATCTCCTCGAGTTTGAATTTGAAAAATGCAAATGTGTTTTTATTGTGTTTTTCTTTTGTTTAAGACATGGAACCCTAATTAATTAAATTAAAAGGTGAATGAATTTGATTTAAAGACCCTGAAACAAAATAAAACGTGGATGCAAACCGATGGAAACCTAGATGGAAAACCGTAGGATAAACCCAAAATGAAACTTAGAGTAACACCTTAGGGTAACCACGGTTATAAAAATGTTTTTTTTTATGTGAATGGTAAAACTTAGGTCGAAACCTTAGGTAAACCATGTCCATTTTTTTGTCTATTTTTTAAAAATGAAATTAAAGATGAAAAAAATTGATGAATTTTTTGTTGAAATGGTAAACTTAGGTGAAAACCGTAGGTAAACCATGTCAAATTTTTGTTGTTTTTGATGAAATGTAAGATGAAAAATTGATGAATTTTTTTGTTTGAAATGGTAAACTTAGGTGAAAACGTAGGTAAACCATGTCAATTTTTTATGGAATTTAAGATGAAAATTGATGATTGTTTTTTTTTGAAATGGTAAACTTAGGTAAAGTAGGTAAACCATGTCAATTTTTTATGAAATTTAAGATGAAAACTTGGATGAATTTTTTGTTGTGTTGAAATGGTAAACTTAGGTGAAAACCGTAGGTAAACCATGTCAATTTTTGTTGTTTTTGATGAAATGTAAAGATGAAAAATTGGATGAATTTTTTTGTTGGAAATGGTAAACTTAGGTGAAAACCGTAGGTAAACCATGTCAAATTTTTGTTTTATGAAATTAAAGATGAAAAATTGATGAATTTTTTTGTTGAAATGGTAAACTTAGGTCGAAACCGTAGGTAAACCATGTCAATTTTTTTTTTTTTTAAATTGTAACAGATGTACATGTGAATGAATGATGTTACTGTTTATTGATGCATTTTTGAATATGTGATGGTGATTTGATGCATGTTTTTGATGTGTTTATGTTTTGTGATATGCAGGTGGTGAAGAGTCGACATCGGGTACCGACTATTTTTTCTAGTGCCCGCGAGGCGTTGAGTGCGGAGGACTAGGAGTGGCTTGATGCCTTAGGGCTCAAGCATGTGACGCGATTGGAGGCAGTTGTGGGGGATCGGGCGTACTTGACAGCTTTGATCAGCCTATGGGATGTTCGGACGAACACCTTCCATCTTTCGACAGGGGAGATGACAGTCACTTTAGAGGACGTGTATCGGATTCTCCGGATTTCGATAGACGGGGTTCCCATCCGGACGACGCCACGAGGCCAGAGGACGGCTGTACTGACTCGATGTTTTGGACATGGGGAGGATGTGGATGGGATGAGCTCAGTGGAGAAGGCTGAGGAGGATTGTCAGATTGGTGGTATCCTAGTGCAGTGGTGGTATAAGAGGGGAGTGTTGGGAGTGAGGCATGCACTACTCATGAGCCTCATTTCCAACATGCTATTGCCAGACTCTTCAGGGGCGAGGTTCCCATGGAACCTATTGGAGGTGGTGTGGCAGTTAGTGGATTGTCCTGTGATAGAGCCGGTGATCATGAGATGGGGCCAGACGCTCTTGGCTCATCTATATGATGAGTTGTATGAGGTCCATGTCGAAAGCGAAAGGGGATTGGCTGCAGTTACTTGTTGCAGTGCTGGGCCTGGCAGCATATAGCCGTAGAGCGACCACGAGGGCTACCCTGGACTACACGGGTTGACATGGTGGACAGAGATATTGGTTATGGTGCTTTATGGTATCGGTCTAAGGAGCGAGGAGTCGAGGTTTGCGGGAGACGTGGACCATTATGTAGATGCATTGGCCCGACTGACTCTAGGAGATGTGGTGTGGAGGCCATATCGGGATTGTCTCGCATGGCCAGAGGCTGATGAGTGGCTTCGGTGGGTCTGGAGGGGAGATGGGTCATTGGATGACACGGGACGGAGCAGGAATACTTTCATTATCTTCGAGTGACACGACAGTTTGGGGTACGCCGGGGTTGCCTAGGGAACCCGTAGTCTATCGACGTCGGAGCGATGAGAGGACTCTAGCTGCATCGATCCTCGAGCTGCTAGGGGAGGAGGCGGATACAGTACTGGACATTCCAGACGTGGATGACGTCGGAGTGACTGCCGAGTACCAGGAGTGGTGGACGCTCCGGCAATGGCGAGGTGAGGGGCCATTGGGAGGGGATGAGGCAGCGGGAGGCGAGAGGGTGCAGAGGCACCAGGAGAGGGTTGGGGAGCTCCTGCTGATGTGGACATGGTGGAGGTGGCGGATGCGGGAGAGGACTTTGGTGATGAGGAGCAGCCAGAGATGCAGGATGCGCGGAGCAGGCCGATGCTCCAAAGAGGCCGACGCAGCCGGTCGTGTCGGGGATACAGAGGCGGGGTTGCACGTTGAGGTAGCTCGATTGACGGAGGTGTTACGGAGGCGAGATGGAGAGCTTGGGGAGATGGCACAGGAGAGGGATCTCCTACGGACATAGTTGGTAGAGCGGGAGAGCGCAGGGGCTGCGTCTCACGGTAGGAGGGTGATACGGATGCTGCACGGGAGAGGGATCTCCTGCGGGTGCAGCTAGCACAGCGTGACGATGTAATCGCGTACTACCATAGGCGAGAGGCAGAGTGGAGTCTATGGGAGGCAAATTGGGGGTGGCATCGGTGGAGATGGAGGGAGAGATTATCCACCTTGGTGGGCGAATACCAGAGCCTCCTGCAGGTGGCTCGTCGTCTCGGACGAGAGACAGCGGGACGGAGCAGTCAGCATCATCCCGTCGTAGGCGACGAGATGAGGGAGGCGCTAGTGGGCATGATGCAGGGGCGAGCAGTCGCCCTGGGAGGTCCCAGAGGACCGATACTGTAGGGGGTAGTTCTCGTCGCACCGATCCTGCGTGATCATGGTGGCCGACGCCCTAGGCTGGGGTTTTTGAGTTTTTGGATTATGGTAGCGAGGTCCGAGGACCGGTTCACTGTAGCCTGCGGGCAATTTTGTTATGATATATATATACAGATGACTCTTTTGGTGTTTATACATTTTTCATGATTTATTTTTATGTACATGTTTTTATATTGATGTATGCATATGCGATTATGAATGCGATGGTTCTAATTTGTATGATGTATGCATATGGAATGAATGAAATGAATTGTTGATGATTTGTCAATGCACCATAGACTGTACAAGATTTGACTCACTTGCTATATTAATGGGATAACTTTGTGGAATGCTTGTGCATGTGAAAACTTTGTTTTTGTATTTTGTCTATTTTTTGATGGTGATGTACGGAATGAAATGTATCGGTTGTTTGAAAATGGAGTTAAGCTTTTCTGAGATGCAGATATTTTAACTAACTAGCCAAGACTGTACATTTATCTCGCGAGACTTCTAAACAAGGTCTAAATCCGACTTGAATTTAACCAAGTTATTTCACATCCCTATGTGTGCAATTGAGTTCGTTTATGTGTTATTCATCAGGATACCGCCAGTGCCAGATGGGCTTTCAACCGAACCTGTACTGAGGATCACCTAATTAGCTCCACTAACTCCTTTATTGTATTTAGTCAGATTAATCTGCGATGCTATCTAGGATACCATAAGCTAGCTCATCCACATGCAAACATTGATCTGTACACAAGTTAATGTGACAGATATATCGTCATGCGGGAGGTTTACCGCCAGTGACCGATAGGCTATCAACCAAACCGGTACTGAAGCTTGCCTCATGACCTGTCGAAATGTTGAGAGTTCCAGGGATTCAAGTTCGACTCCCTTCTTTTCTTCAATTGTATTGGGATACTTGCTCCTTTGTAGTGATAAAATCATTGTTTATTTTTGTTTTATTTGTGTTTTTTTTTTTTTTGAGCAAGGGATTTGGATATGGAGTGACGAGAATCACTATTGTTTGTGCCTTTTGATGTGTGCACTTGTAGGATGTCAAATTTTAGTGTTTTGACGTTTTGCAAATTTTTGATGTTTTGCAACTTTTGAGAACTTGGGATTCTTGGGGAATTGGGTAGGGAGGATGCTTGTCCTTTTGCCAACTCTCAGCATTCTTGGGGTCATTCGCACAGGGGGATGAGCAAGATAGCCGTTTCGCTTATGGTGACCTGGATTACTTTGCAGGTTTCATCTTTCGTTCACACAACTTAGGAATTATTATATGTGTGTTAATTTGTGTTGGGATGTTACGTAACAAGGCGTGATCCAAGTAAAACTTTCTCGTGTAAAATCTGCTTAACTGTATACAGTTTTGGCTAGAAATTTAAAAATAGCTGAATGACGAAAACCCTATATACATTAGGAGACAATTGACGATGCGAAAAATGGCGATGGTGCTATTCTAGATGTAGGCGTTTATGAAAATGGATCTGAGGTGGAAAAGGATGGAATTTCCAAGTAATGACTGTCTATGGTGCTTTTGACTTGTATGACCTAGCAAATGTATGCAATGTATGGATGCGATGCTTAATGCAACCTATATTTTTGTATTTTGATTTTTATGAGAATGCATGGAATTGGAATGCAATTGTTTTTGTGATTTTGATTTTTATGAGAATGCATGGAATTGGAATGCAATTGTTTTTGTGATTTTTTTTTTTTTTGATGATTTTTGATTGTTTTTGTTTATTTTTGAATATTTATGTTGACCAAGCAGTTATGGTAATGCTTGGAGCTTTTGGTGTTGACCAAAGGGTTTATAGATACCTTTGGGGCATTTAGGGATGACCAAGCGATTATGATAATCCTTGGAGCTTTTGTTTGACCAAAGGGTTTATAGATACCTTTGGGGGGTTTTGACAAGCGATTATGATAATCCTTGGAGCTTTTGTCTTGACC
Source organism: Wollemia nobilis (assembly GCA_028583015.1). Lineage (NCBI taxonomy): Eukaryota > Viridiplantae > Streptophyta > Pinopsida > Araucariales > Araucariaceae > Wollemia > Wollemia nobilis. The sequence continues at coordinate 3,067,371 of JAQPPZ010017170.1, read as the reverse complement.
AAAGGGTTTATAGATACCTTTGGGGCATTTAGGGTTGACCAAGCGATTATGATAATCCTTGGAGCTTTTGTCTTGACCAAAGGGTTTATAGATACCTTTGGGGCGTTTAGGGTTGACCAAGCGATTATGATAATCCTTGGAGCTTTTGGTTGGACTATGGCTCTCTAGATGTGGAATGGCCTCAAATGAATGATGTTCAAGGGTTCTGTTTCCTTGATTCCTTCAAGAGAGGCAAGCCGGTATGTTTCGGGTCCTATTCTACTGTCAATGATGTAAGGACCTAACCAGTTTGCCGTGAACTTGTCCCGTAGATGGGACGGCAAATTAGAATTCTGTTGGTTCTCTTTTAAGACCAAGTCACCAACCTAAAATTCCCTAAGGTGGACTTTCATGTTGTATGCTTTCTTAAGTCGCTCTTGATAGATACGCAAATGCTCGAGAGCATTAACGCATCGTTCATCGAGCAACGTCAGTTGATCTAACCGGGCCTGCCATGCAGTGTCATCATCGATGAACTCTTGCATTGAAATGCGCAGGGAAGGGATTTCCAACTCAAAAGGCATGACTGCCTCGGAGCCATACACCAGCAAAAATGGAGTTGCCCCAGTGGGCGTTCGAATGCTGGTGCGATAAGCCCATAGGGCAAGCGGGATCTGAATGTGCCAGTCCTTATGATTGTCTGCAACTATCTTTTTGAGAATGGCGACTAGCATTTTGTTTGACGCCTTTGCTTGCCCATTTGCCTGCGGATAATAGGGTGTTGAAAAGCTATGCTGAATCTTGTACTTTGTGGTCAAAGCACGCACATATTTATTCTTGAATGGTGTCCCATTATCTGACAGGATCTTGGATGGAATACCAAAATGACATATGATGTTATGCAAAATAAACTCCGCAATGCGGGATCCAGTCGTAGTGGTCAATGGAATTGCTTCCACCCACTTGGTAAAGTACTCTATGGCCGTTAAAATAAATGTGTGATGACCAGACGATGCAGGGGAGATCTTTCCAATTAGATCAAAGCCCCACTACAAAAAAGGCCAAACCGATTGAATCGGCTGCAAGGCCTGAGAAGGTACGTGTGTCAAATTAGCATGGTGTTGACACTTCACGCACTTCTTCACATATGCACAACAATCTCGCTCTAAATATGGCCAATAATAACCCATGCGAAGAATGCGCTTTGCGATGGCCATACCGTTGAAGTGGCCACCACATGTACCATCGTGAGCTTGGGTGATCGCCCAAGCGGACTCTTGTTGGTCCAAACAACGAAGGAGGATTCCTTCATAATTTTGATGATACAAAATGTCTCCTAACAAGACATGCTTTGCCGCTTTCTGTTTGAATGATCTTTTCGTGGCTTGTGTCAATCCAAGTGGGAGGTTACCTAGCTTGAGGTAATCCCGAATGGGTGTGTACCAATCTTGCTGATCAGAAACCTCGATAGTATGAATGGCCAATCCCTCTTGAAGTCCATCCCTAACAAAAGTTGAGTGGGAAAGAACTTGTAAAAACAACGTGGTGTTGCTATTAAGAGGGGTCGGGGAGAACAAGGACCCCCAATTGGCTTGAGTCAAACAATCTCGAATTCGAGAGAACTTATCCGAAGATGGTTCAATCTGGATCAGGTGGATTCCTGGCGTCAGATCAGAGCTTGCACGCTCCATCGTAGATTGCGATAATGTTTTAACCTGAATGGTTGTCATTTCACCAGAAGGGTCTTGCGGGATGAGTGACCCCAAGGAGGCCATAGTATCCGCAAAATGATTTGATGATCGAGGGAGTGCCTCGATGTCATACCATTCAAGTTGTGCCAGGAATTTGTCCACAAGGGCTTTGTAGGCCTGCAGAACTGGACATTTACATTGGAATATCCCCTTTACTTGATTGACAATTAACAACGAATCACCAAAGATGTTCAATCGTTTAATGTTCATGGTGATTGTTGTCTGAAGACCTATGAGCAAGGCTTCGTATTCTGCATTGTTGTTGGTGCATGGGAAGTCTAATTTAAATGACAAGGGCATTGGAGCACCTTGCGGAGTGAAGAATACAATTCCCGTGCCACCCCCTTGCTCACATTTAGAACCATCGAAGAATAGGGTTATGTCAGCCTGTGACTCAGGCTCATCAAAATCTGGCGATTCTGAAACATGGAAGACCCCATCATCAGGTAGTTCAAAAGTCAGAGGTTGATCGTCTTCAAGAGGAGCCTCGGCTAGTTGATCGGCGATGACTTGACCTTTTATGGATTTTTGTCCAATGAACTCTATGTCAAACTCCGTCAACAACATGATCCATTTCGCCGTGCGGCTACTATGATAAGTACGACTCATCATGTATCGCAATGGATTCTCCTTAGACACAACATACGTCTTATTACTGAGCATGTAGTGGCATAGCTTTTTGGTAGCAAACACCACTGCCAAGCAGAGCTTTTCAACGTATGCATAGTTAAGTTCATAACTGACCAGGGTGCGGCTAAGATAGTATGTAGCCTGTTCTTTGTGAAGTTCATTTTTTTGGGATAGCATGGCGCCCAGTGCCACCTCAATGGTTGAGATGTATAAATAGAATGGCACTCCTGGTCTAGGTGGTGCCAATACTGGCGGCGAAGCCAAGTACTATTTAATGTCGTCAAAGGCGGATTGGCACTCGTCATCCCAATGAAATGTGACCCCCTTATGCAATAATTTATTCATGGGTCGGCATTTGTCAGATAACTACGCTATGAAGCGCTTGATCGACGCAACCTTTCCCTGTAGACTCCTGAGTTGCTTGATGGTGGTTGGGGGACGCATTTCAAGGATTGCCTTGACTTTGTTTGGGTCGACCTCGATTCCTCGTTTGGAGACTATGAAACCCAAGAGCTTTCCAGAGGTGACGCCAAAGATGCACTTCTTAGGGTTTAGTCTGACTTTATGTTCAATGAGGCGATCAAGGACCTTGCTCAAGTCACCGAGGTGATCTGGGCGCAAAAGAGATTTGGCCAACAAATCATCCATGTAATCTTCCAAAGTTTTGTGCATGTAATCATGAAAGATGTACGTCATGGCACGTTGGTAAGTGGCGCCAGCATTTTTAAGGCCAAAAGGCATGACCTTATAGCAAAATGTCCCCCAAGGCGTTGTGAATGCCATTTTTAGTTGGTCCTCGGGATTGATACGAATCTGATTGTATCCTGAGAAACCATCCATAAGGGAAAGCATTTCGTGGCCCGTTGTGGCATCTACCAACGCGTCGATGCTTGGCAAGGGAAAATCATCCTTAGGACTCGCTTTGTTAAGATCTCAAAAATCGGTGCATATGCGAATCCTCCCGTCGGGCTTCTTGACAGGAACCATGTTAGACAACCATGGAGGATAATCCACACGAGATGACAAACTGGGCATCCAACAACTTTTGTAACTCATATTTTACCATTAAGGCCACTGTTGGGTGCATCTTGCATAGTTTTTGCTTTACTGGCTTGATTGTCGGATCAAGCGTTAAATTATGCGTGACTAGCTGTGGGTCTAGTCCCGGCATATCCTTGTATGACCATGCAAAAACCTCCTTCTTTTCCTTAAGAAGGGCAACATAATCGGCTCGCTCTTCGGGGGAAAGACTTACCCCTAGCTTGAGAATCCATGGATTCATTGGATCTATGCCGATGTCTACATCAGTCGTTGCTTCGACCGACATATGGGATCCGTCTTCCAACTGGTGTGGAATTGGGATCAGATGGATATCGTTTGCTGAATTAAGATCATCATTAGGAACGTCAAGTTCCTCTTCAGCATGGAAGACATCCTGAGTCTGTCTTGGAGTGAAATGAAACATCCCACCGCAAGGCCAATACTCTGATGGAGATGGTGGTGTGTCAGCGTGATCCCAATCTATAGCTTCTATGTCTAGATGCAATGATCATGTTGGATTGGCTGGATCATGGATGGGGGCGGTCAAGTCAATGGAGATCATGTTTATGAGATGATGGTAACCTCCATTACCGCAAGTGTGATAACTCTGACATTCGGGATGTTCTTGGTGCGTTGGATCTGGCTCTGTAGGCATTGGCACAAAGGGATCAGCCCTATGCGTGGACCTGCAAATAGGGTCTGCCCTAGGCACTGATGGTTTGATAGGGTCTCCAGGTGGAAGATGCTCTCTGTATACCTAGAGTGGCGGGTGCAGTAATTGCTATAACTACGTCGGGTTGAGATGCCACCTATGTCTTGGACCTATGTGTAAGTGTTCAAACATGTCATCTATGTCCAAAGGATATTGTTGTTGTTGAGGTAGCCTATGCTCACTGGGATCATTCAATGGGAACATCATCAGGAAGCTTTCTGATCATCATTCATTGGATATTCATGCGAATGATCGTACTCCGACTCATCTTCAGAAGACCCTTCGTGGTCTTGTCCATCTTCCCCTTGTGGGTGAGTCCATGAGGTTTCTCCTTGTTCGGCCGTAGGGAAAGGGTTGTTGAGGTCAACAAGGTTATTTGTTTGTAATGGGAAATAATCCCCCAATGTATAAGTTGTATTTGGATTGGCATATGGATCTGATGCCAACCCATCCTTGTTGCCTATCCCTAGGCTTTGCATGTTTTTGACCAAGATGTCGAGGGGCAAAGGGTGATTAAACCCTACTCCTGACTTGTCATAAGGCATTTGGTATCTTGGTTGGCACAAAACATGCATTCCTTGTTCATACCTGCCTAACCCGTATCCATGCCAATTGCATTGGCTAAGATATCGTAATGCGAAGTCTGGGTTAGCCAGATAATTGACATCTTCCACAAAGGGATCTTCATCTTCCTCTTCTTGTCGGGAAGGTTCAACGCCATGATCCAGGCCCCCAAAAATAAAGTTTGTCTGATTAGGTGGGTAGCCTAAAGGAACCACGGAGCCTATGGGGAGTCGAGGTCTTCCCATGTCTTGCATAGACTGAAGTGTGGGCGTTGCAACAACATTGCGCACTATATACTCCCCCATGCCTGTGTTAGACATCTCAACAGTAATCGTTGGTGATTGAGAGGAAGCGAATGGGAGTTCTCCTTGAGTCCACTCCATGTGGGGTGAACTAGGCGTCTCAACTTCCATTCTATTAGGCGTCTCTTCTGTAGAGATGTTGGAGACTAGAGGTGGTTCCGCTTCCAGGGGCTTCTTTCCTTTGTCCGTTGGTGTGGCCACCGTAGGTGGCGTCGTTGTGGGAGGACCGGATGAAGAAGATGAACCCGCCTAGGAATTTGATTGATTTGGTAATGGAGATTCTTGCTTAGTCGGACCCCTTTTAGATGGATTTAACTGGAAATCCACATGCGTTGAAGGAAGGGTCAATTGCGGCATGATTTGCATTGAGTTGCAATATTTAAAAGGTTCCAAATCTACGGGGACCACGTGCACTTGTCCTTCAAATGTGTACTTCAAACATTGATGAGCAATTGAAGGGACACACTTCATATCCCGGATCCAAGGCCGCCCAAGCAAGATATTGTAAGCCATCTCACCTTCTAAAATGTGGCACAATGTATGAATGGTCTTTTGTCCCACTTGTATGGGTAGGACAATTGTGCCAACTATCGAGCATATCGCATCATTAAATGCTCGAAGAGTATAAGTGGAAGGTACAATGTGAGAGGCTGGCAGCTTCAAATGTTTCAGTGCAGCGGTTGTAATAATGTTACTAGACGAACCAGTGTCTACCAACACCCGCTTGTACGGAGTCCCATTGACCCATGCAATAACGTGCAGGGGTGGATCCGCTACATCCCCAGTCACCATTTTTAACTCATCTTCCCTGAAGGTGATGACTGGTTCGGTACACTTGTTTGACATGCCCCACAAAATTGTTGAACGAATTCGCTTCGTGGGGATGCAACTCAATTGCCTTTAATATCTCCATGAGAGCTTCCCGATGGGGTGTCGATTGTTGAATAAGCTCATAGATGGAGAGCCTAGCCGATGTGGTCCGTAGACTTTGAGTAAGTCTAGTTCGAATCGTGGCCATTGGTCTAGGCGGGGGCAAGCTGTGTAGGATTCGGTTGAGGTTGTGACATGGATGGAACTTCCCTGGTGGCTATCGCGGGGGCAGCTCCTGGGTGTCTCTTGTTTCTTGTCACAATGCTAATCATCCCAACATACCCCTCCATGGGGCAATTCTGTTGCACTTCGTTGACATGAAGAGGTTTTGCTTGTGCATCATGTGTGGGTAAAGGATCTTTGAAAACACCCATTTGTTGGTTGTTGGGTGCGATGGGGTTATCCACTACCAATGTGTTATTGTCAATGAGGTCTTGCACTAAACCTTTGAATGTCCAACAGACATTAAGGTCATGCCCTTTCCTTCTGTGGAATCTACAGTAAAGATCCTCTCTGTAGCCCTTAGGCTTTGGCGCATTAGGATCGATTGTTGGAATCTCTGGCAGATTAATCAAGTTTGCCGCTGACAAACGGTCAAACAAGGAGTCCCTAGACTCAGTGTATGGTGTAAATTGCCGCCTAGGGCGACGCTGCTGATTTTGATCTTGTTTTTTATTATCTTTCTCATAGTTATTGTGAGGCACTGCCTGATAATTAGCCTTTGGAGGCTATGTTGCTTGGGCAGGCGTAGGGGCATTGATAGCAACTTGATTGACCGCGACGGGTTTCTGTTGCGTATTCCCTATTTTGGTGCTCTTGTTCCACTCTTTTTTCTTAGGCTTGGCAATTTTGCCATCCTGTATCTTGATCTCTTCGATAACTCTAGCTTGCGCCGAGCTTCTTCTAAAGTGGCGTATTGCTGCAGTTGCAATAGCACAGAGATCGATCGCAAACAGCTCTTTGCGAACATTTGAGTTAGGTCGGACATAGGAGGGAGGTAGGACAGCTTTGAAAGCAACGTCCTCCATCGATTCCCATATGCCACCATAGATTCCTCCTCATACTTGCTTGAGGCTAGCTAGATCACTTAGTGACGCCTTTTTCTTTGTGTTGAAAGCAAAACGTTCTAGGAATGCGTCCACTAGCTGATCCAAGTTGTAGATGCTATGCTTCGGTAGATGGGTAAACCAATCCGAGGTAGATCCTACGAATGTGGTTATGAATGTTCTTAATAGCAATGCATCATTGTCTTGTATACCGAAGCATTGGCTCAAAAATTGAGTCACATGCTCTTGAGCATCTTCATCCCCTCTAAAGAGTGCCAACTGGGGCAGCTTGAAATGTTCGGGGTATGGAGGTGTTGGCACTGATGGATGCACAGGATGACTACGGAGTTGGCGTAAGGTAGGCTTTTGGGGCCCAGCAGTCTTGAGTTCCATAGTCTCCAAGCGTTCTAACAACACTTTGTATGCATCGGAGGACGTAATCTCCTCCTCCTTGGTTTGCTCCCGCTGTGGGTTGCGGGGAACTTGAGGCCTTTGGAGGGATAAATGGGTAGCATCCCTTCTGCCTTGATAGGGCATTTCAGCCCGCTCTTCTTCTTGGTCATAATCCTCATAATCTTCTTGAGGAGTGTTTGGCCTAGGCCTATAAACATTGATGGGTGCCCGCGGAGGATGCCCATCACGGTTGCGAGGAGTGGCCTCCCGCTCAGGTCTAGGAGGTCTTAGAGGCAGTGCTTGATGACGTCGCGGAGACCTGTCTCGCACTAGGGGGTTGTGCCTCACATACATCTCAGATTGTTGTGCACGAGGGACTGGGGCCTTCTCAAGCGCATTGTTGTGAAGCAATTCAGCTGTCTGACGCTGAATGCGCTCTTGATTAAGGCGACACAAATGTTCTAATTTCTGTTGGTCTTGCCTAAGCCGCATGATTTGCGCTTGGCGGGTGGCTAGTTGGGCAAATGCCAAGTCATTTTGTTCCATCGTCTCTTGTTTAGGAGGCCTAGATGTCTCCCCTACATATCTGTCTCGATCATGGTGCTCTGAGACCCCTATATGTTGCTTCCCTCTGTCGAGGTTGGCAGCATTGACTTGAAGCTCTGGTCTCAATGAGCGATCTGGATATAAAGCGGGTGCAGACGTGCATCGTTCCCGCACTGTGTACTATTCTTGAGGAACGTAGTGATCCTCCTCACTCTCTCTGTTATATGCATAAAAGGTGCGGGCAGAATTGTCTTGCCCTGTCGGAAGAACCTGATACTCTGGATATGGTCTACTGTGTCCGACATTAATCAGGGGTAAATTAGGAGTAACAAAATCATATGGTTCCTCCTTTTGGACCCTTTGTTGTTCTAGAGCAATACACAACGCTTCATCACTAGGCCACCCAAAACGAACTTCCAAGGGAGGCCTCGTACTTAGACCAAGTGCTACATATTGGTTATTTTCTTGAAAAGATTTTTGTTGCTTAGGAGTTCCCCCTAGGGAGGTGCCTCTATAGTCCTGTCTATTGATGGCATGAGTTGGAGTGCCCCTCAAGGAGGTGCCTCTAGAGCCATGTTCTGCATGGTGTGAACTAACTTGTGTACCCTGCCGCCAAGGCGGGATGGCCAAGTCTTTAGGGCTATATCGGAGACGATTTGTCTCTCTTGGTGCATTTTCTGCAGCTTCTACCCGTGATTGGGCTTGGCTACGAGTAAACACCATGGTAATGTTAACCTAAAGATGCAGAAATTCTTTTTATGATTTTTTTTATGATTTTTTTGTCTAAACAGAAAATAGCATACACACACAAGCAATGATTATCTCTTTTAAAGATTAATAGTGTGCCCTAAATCTGGTTTAGTGTGTTTTTGTTGTTTGTTTTGTTTTGTTTTTGAAAATTTTTGTGAAACGTTTAAATGCAATTATGAAGGCTCTTATGACTCCCAAAATGGTCGCCCCTTCAATATACCATTGTCGGACCGATATACCAACCTCTCTATATACCCGCCCTTACGTGAGGGAGACTATAGGTACGTGAGAGCAGATGATACGTGGAACATAGGCGGTACAGAAGGGGAATCACTCTGTTTATGACACCTACCATAGAAGACTTATCCTCATGCGCTAGGAATCACCCTAGCTACACTCGGTCAGCTTTCGTCAGGATTTACGTCTAGCAACAGTCGCGATCGGGGTAATGGATGCAATATCTCAAGCCAAAGTGATAATGGAATCCACCTTTGGTCTTGCTCAAGGGTTGGGGTTTTACGACCAACTCCTTGTGTTTAAAATACCACGTGGTGTGTGGGGTTCATTTTAATTTGCAAAAATTTGAAACAGGCAAACAAAAAGGAAACTTTCCCTAAGCCATACAAAACTGAAAACCAGAAAACAAAAAACAGAAATTTGACAGAAGCTTGTTAAAAACCCCTACCTCTTCTCTGCCCAACAGGATGTTTCTGATTTGCTCTGAAAAATGCACAGAACTATACTCGTCCCTGGGTGAGGCGAATATCAGAACAGTATTCGTTCCAGGGTGAGACGAATGCTTATTCGTCCCTGGGTGAAACGAATACCAATTCTATAATCGTCACTTGCAAAAACGAATAACAGTCTGATGATTGAAAAATAGGTACCTGTAATCAAAACAAGCAATTTCAGATCAGAAATCTAACCTAAAAAAAAATAGAGGACAGAGGTCCCACCGTGATCGCCATTGAAAACACGAGATTCCGAAAACAAAAAGGATAGACTAAAAATGCAATGTAAACGAAACTAAAATAACGCTTAAACCCTATGTTATTGAAAAATGCGTAAAAAGAAAGAACATGAACACAAGATATCAAAGCAATATAAAATACGGCCCTTTTATTGATATGCTTTTCAAATTTGTGTTACAATGCGTCTCCTTCCTTTTTAGGGGATAGGAGCGTTAAATGTTGGTCTTTTACAACTTGTTTCAGAATTCCTTCTTCCGCGTGCCCACATATAAGATGGGCGAACCAAAACGTTGCCACCGCTTGTGTTGGTAAAAGTAGATTCCTCGCTGCTCCTCTAATGCTGAAAATCTGCGTTCAAAGAAACAAACAAAGAATCAGTAGCACTTTGTGTATGAAAAATAAAAGATAAATATAATGATGGTTAAAATGAGTCTAAATAAACTGAAAACTTGACAAAAGCATAATCATGTAACTAGCTAAATACTACAAAAGAAATAGTCACCAAAGGCAATAAGGCGGGGGGTGCCCGAAGGCAAACCACCCGCGGGTGAAACTTTGTTTCGACACCAATCCGCTTGGGATGGGTCCGAAACCTGGTGTGATGTGTTGTCGGCAAATTGGTAGGATATTGTGGTCAGAAAAATCGGGTTTTGGTTCTTGATTCGTGCCTTCAAAAGTCACCCAATAACCTCTCTTTCGATTAAGAGATTATGGATGTTGAAAGCACAAATCGCAAGTAAGTGAATTAGCAACACTTCGTCGCTCAAAATGCTCCTTCTCTGTATATCTTTTGGGTGAGGAAGCTCACCATTTTATAGACCCAAGGGGTCTCTTTGAATTAACATGCAAAAGTGTTACTTTGCATGAATGCTTTTTTTGTGAAGAGAAGACTTCTTCTTGATCAAGGGCTTCTTAACTGCCTCTGTGCATGTCTTTGTATGTTTAGAAAAGCTCACTCGCACTCCCATGCAATGAAGGGATAGCTAAGTGGCAAATCCGAGTTGTCCTAAAAAGCTCACTCCCATTCCCATGCAGTGAAGGGAGAGTCAATTGGCAGATATGAGTTGTCAAAAGAACTCACTCGCACTCCTATGCCATGCAGGGAAAGCTAAGTGGCAGTTCTGAGTTGTCATGCATCGAGATCTGACTTTTTGCCGGTCAAACCTGGCGTTCGTCCCACCCAGAAGCGAGCGCTGGTAATCGTCTCTGGGTGAAACGAGTACCAATCCGCGCTCGTCTCTGGGTGAAACGAGTACCAATCCGCACTCGTCCCTGGGTGGAGCGAATAAGTAGCAGAGTGTCTAAAAGGTGCCAAATTGATCTCTGACTTGTAAAACTATTGTGTGAGTGGTTAGAACCACTGTTTTAACCTCTAGGGGCTGCCCAGGGGGCTGTGTGTGTTAATGCGATCAATGTTTGTGGTCACATAATCGGATTGGTGCTGTTTTGGTGTCTACAATTTGAATCTCACAGGGGCTCAAAAAGGTCTATGGAAATCATGTTTATTGATGGATTATTTCCCCTAGGTGGCTAGTATTCGATGACATCGGGATGTCACAAGACCGGAGGAGGTGGTTGTAGTGGAGGTTGAATGATCAAAGGTAGTTGGTTTTCCTACAAGCGAGCTTGCTCCTCTAAAGGTAGAATTTGTTGCCAAATGAGATGGTGTAATGGGAACATGCACAAATAGAACTCATATTCATCATCCACAAGGATGATCCACACGTATTCTCCATCAGAGCTAGCAGATTCAACCAATACAAGTCCATAGTCCAACTCATCATTGGACATCCACTCATAAGATGACCATGGATCTTCTCCCTCAATATCATGGGAAGAGTGTGCAAACCTTCACCTCTATCATAAGATTGGATGACATCGTGAGATAGATTATCATCTCCTAAGATTATAGGGAAGTAGTCCCCCAGTGAGTAGATGCGATTGGGGTTGGCATAAGGATATCACACAAGCTCATCCCTAAATTTTAAAGACATGCACTCTAAGCTATATGTGAGGATGTCGAGGGGTACAAGCTTGTTGTGTCCCAAACCAAACTTGTCATAAGGCATTTGATACTATGGTTGGTAAGGAATGTGGGTGCCCTACTCATATAGGCCCAACCCATAACCATGCCAATTAAAGAGGTGGAGATACCTCATAGAAAAATTAGGGTTGGACATGTATTTGATATCCTCAAAAAAGGGCTCCTCATCCTCCTCCTACTATTGATAAGGCTCGACGCCATAGTCGAGGCCCCTATAAATAAAATTTATTTAATTAGAAGGTAAGCCAAGAGGTATGATAGTGCCTATGGGAAGATGATATCAACCCATATATTGCATTAAATCGATGGTAGGGGTGGCAGTGACATTCCTGACCATGTAATATCCTATAAAAGTGGTATCCAGGTGCACTATGACCTATGGTTGTGGAAAAGGAGGAGAAAGGAGTGAGGCTTGAATTGATTCAATGTTTACCTCTTGAGGTAGTTCCTCATCTACCTAGCTAGGGATATCCTCTATGGAGATGGTGGATATGGTTGGTTGGGGCTCATAAATAGGCAACTTCCCCATGTTCCTAGGAAAAGGATCCATAGGCAATAAAGGCATTTGAGGGGTGTCAATGATGAGGATGGTATGTCATGAGATGGTGATGGATCACTTGAAAGCGATGGTGATGGAGTTAGACCTTGGCTAGATTTATTCGATTGAAAATCTAGATGGGTTGATGGTAAGGTTGACTCAGGGAGCTACTGCACCATGATGCAATACTTGAAAGGCTTTAGGTCTATAGAGATGACATGAACTTGCCCCTCATAAGTGTATTTGAGGCACTGGTGAGCGATGGAATAAAACACTTCATGTCCCTGATCCATGGTCTACCTAACAGGATGTTGTACGTCATCTCACCCTCCAATATGTGGCATAGCATTGGTAGGTATTTTGACCTACCTAAATAGGTTGGATGATCATACCAACCATTGAGCATATGACATCATTGAATGCTTGAAGGGTGTAGGTAGATGCAATAATATGGGATACTAGGAGCTTCAAATGCTTGAGATTTTTTGTAGTGATGATGTTGCTAGAAGACCCAGTGTCTACCAACACTCTCTTGTAGTGTGTTTAGTTTACACATGCAATTATGTGCAACAAGCAATCCACTATATCACTTGCAACCGGTTTAAGCTCATATTCCTGAAATGTGATCACGGGTTTTGTACATTGCCGAACATGGCCCACAAAGTTTTTGAAGGAGTTGGACTCCTATGGTGGCAATTATATTACCTTCAAGATCTCCATTAGAGCTTCCCTATGAGGTGCATATTGCTGAATGAGCTCATAGATGGAGAGTCAGGCAGATGTACTTCTCAAGCTCTAAGCGATCTTGCTCTTGATTATGACCAAGGGCCTAAGTGGGAGGTTTGGTAGTGGAGGCGATAGTGACTGTGATGTCAAAGGAACGTCACTTGAAGTTGCAGGTAGGATGACTGGGCTTGGGTGCTTCTTGTTCCTCATTATAATTCTAATCATACAAATTAATCCCTGCTTAGGGGGTGCATGATGAACCTTGTTCACCTGGGGTACTGGTTGGGCCTGATCTGCATGGACAGGTAATGGGTCTTTAAAAAATCCATCTGTTGGTTGTTTGGTGTGATAGGGTTATCTACCTAAAGAGCGTTCCTATAAATCATGTCTTGTACCAAGTGTTTAAACTTATTGCACATTTGCACATCATGCCCATTTTGCTTATGAAATTTACAATATAGGTCTTCTCGATACCCTTTGGGCTTCTATGCATTTGGGTCGATTGGTCGAGTCTCAAGAAAATTGATCAAATTAGCCCCTAAGAGGTGCTCAAACAAAGAGTCCATAGACTCTACAATGGGTGTGAAATATCACTTGGGATGATGCTATTGATTTTGTCCTTGATTTTTCTAGTTATCCTTGGCATAGTTACCAGGCATGGCCTAATAATTGGGCTTTTGAGGTGGCACGGTTTGCGCTGGCCTTGGGATGCTAATAGTAACTTGATTAACTGCTACTGGCTTAGGCTACACTAGGCTATTATTAGCATTCTTGTTCCACTCCTTGTGAGGCTTCACAATTTCTCCCTCTTGAATCTTGATGTCCTCAATTTTTCTAGCTTGCATTAGGGCATCTTCAATGGCCAGATATTTTTTACAGTTGCAAAAACAAGGTGATCGGATTTAAGTAACTCTTGGAAAACATCTGAGTCAACTCCAACATGGTGAGTAGATATGGTAGCTTGGTGAGCAATACTCACCATCTATTGCCATATTTTTCTATTGACTCATCATCATATTGTTTCAACCCAGCAAGATCAACTAGTGCCACCTTCCTCTTGGTATTGAAGGTGGAGCGTTCTAGGAACGCATCTACAAGTTGATCAAAATTGTGGATGCTATGCTTCAAGAATTGGGTAAACCACTTCGTAGCGAGGCCAGAGAGGGTAGTCACAAATTTCTGCAAAAGAAAAGCATCATTGTCTTAGATTTCAAAGCATTGGCTCATGAATTTGGTAACATGCTCCTACGCATCTTCTTCTCCCTTAAAGGTAGCCAATTGAGGCATCTTAAACTATTTTGGATAGGAAGGTGTAGGCACCGAAGGATGAAGAGGTTGACTACATAGCTGGTGCAAAGTGGGCTTTTGAGATCTAGACCTAGAGCTCTTATTCTATACTGAATTTAAGTGCTCTAGCAGTACCTTATATGCATCAGAGGATTTGATCTCTTCTTTGCTTTTATCCTATGGTGGAGGGAAAGGAACATTAGGCCTAATATGAGTTGAGCAAAGGTCACCCCCCTACCTTGATAAGGTATTTCTATACATTTTAATTCTAGGTCAAACTCAGTGTAAACCTCGTAAGGCATCTCTTGAGTTGGTCCATAAATAGGGGTAAATGCCTATGGAAGGTACCCCATGTTTGGCCTGGGATGCAAGTCCCTATTTAGCCTAGGATATCATGGAGGCAATGGTGTGTAAGGTCTAGGAGACCTATCCTAAACTAAAGTGGGTTTCATCTGATGGACTTCCTATCTATAGGTACTAGGGATAGGAATCCTCTCATGTAAAGTTTTTTGGAATAGCCTGTTAGTCTGTCGTTCAAATATTTCTTTCTCAAGCTAATGCAAGAAGTCTAGTTGCTCTTTATCTTGCTGAAGCTACTTGAATTGCGCTTGGTGTTCTATAATTTTTGCAACTGATTTATTGTTTTGTTTCACTGTGCGGGGCCTAGGAGGCTTGGGAGATTAGCCTTGAGGCCTACCTCATTCAAGATAATTTGGTATATCCATTGCGTTCTTCCCTCAATCAAGAGTAGCCAAGTTTACTTGAGGTTATGACTGAGGCATGCACTCTTTATACTCAGAAATAGAAGCACATCATGCTTGTACGGTATACTATCCTTGAGGATAATTGGGAATTTACTCATGCCTTCCTTCATTAATGAGGAAGGAAAGGGTAGAGTTCGCTCACCTTGAGTGACAAGTATCATACTCATCCTGTTGTCTAGGTTGCTGGAACCTAGCAAGACGATGTAAAGGTGAGGTATGATCAATCTTCTCTACCCAATGTATGAAATTGTGCTATTTCCCATAAGCGGGCATGTCAGACCTATAAGGCACACGAATGTGTGGCACTACTCTATCTACTTGTGCCTCAATGCACTATTGCCTTTCATTAAAGGAGGTGTGTGAAGTTTCTACATACTGGGAACAATCTCCTAGATAAGGTATACAACCTAGAGGGGTGTCCTGCATAGGGCTCCCTTGTAAGTGTTGCTCATGTCCCGCTATTATGGGACTTGGGTGAGTAGATACTTGCTAGGGAGGTATGACCAAGTTCCTAGAGCTAAAGCAAATATGACTCATGTCTCCTAGTCCACCTTTGATAAATTTCACCTATGATTGGGCTTGGCTAAGGATGCACATCATTGTTACTCTCTACCAACCATAGATGATTATCTCCTTTACAAATTCTTTAATGAAATAGCACACAAGAAAAAAAAACACTCAATAAAACAAGTGATTATCTCTTTCAAATTTTAGATGTGAATGCCTAAGTTGTTTTGTGTGTTTCAAATGTATTGTTTGTAAATATGACCTTGTGTCACGTGTTTGAATTTCATTGGATGATATATTTGTATTTAATTGGATTTCACCTGTATGCTCACAACTCAACAACCAGAAATAAAAGTCACAGTCACGTAAACCCCCAGAATTATGGATATGAAATCCACACCTGAATAGGGAGCATAGGTCCTGCCGATCCTTATACAGCACCCCATGTGTAGTGATACACCCCTCCAAAGAGGAATGCATGCTATTTTTCATAGTTAGGATAGATATTGGAGTTAGTATTGGCAAAGAACAAAGTTTCATGGGATTTGAGGCAACGGATGGAGATGAAAGCCACCGTTGTTGACCTCTACTAGTGGTTGGTGATGAAATCCAACTCACTAGAATTTAAGTGAAGCGTGGTGTGTGTGGTTATTTTTAAGCCCAAAGAAAGTAAAAAGTTAAGCATTCAATGATCATTCACTAAATCCAAGTAGAAAGTTATATTTTACTTTTAGAAAGTTAGATAAAAAGAGACCTACAAGATGCAAAACCCTAAATGATGGCCTACCCATTAGGTAGCCTACATGCGACCAAACCATACAAGGTAAACATATTATTTTTTATTTTTATTTTGAATTTATAAAAAATTGAAACTCTATTTCTACCTTTCTAGAAAACAAAGCATGCAAGAAAAATCAAGTTTTAGCAATTTCTAACTGTGTAACAAAAAAACCAAAAAGTTCAGGCACCTACCTTATCACCCAGGGAACCTATTGTTTCTAGCATCTAAGTAGAAAAGTCTCTATTTTGTGGCCATACTATGGTGGGATAAATAGTATTTTTATGGCCATACTAGAGTGGGATGGTTGTGAGGCCATCCGAGGGTGGAATGAATAGCAGTCCAGAGGCCATTTTAGGCCAGAACGACCAATACTTGCAATAGAAATCAAGTAAAAATTAAGGTTAAACCTTTAGAAAATCAATAGGGATAGGGTACCACCATGATAACCACTGAATTAGGGGAAAAATAGTGCACCTAATGATGAATAACAATATGCATCTATCTCTAATGGCTTATAAACATCAAAATGGAAGCATGCAAGTAAACATGGAAATATGACCAAAACACAACAAATGAAATGAATGGAGCTTATTTATTATTAATTTTATGGATCAAAGCCACATTTACATAGATGTCCTCTTGAGGGATCTTTATTGATACAATTTCTACAAACTGGTGCCTAAGGATCGAATCCTCAAAGTAACTTGCGTGCACTTCCAATGTTCTTCCTCGTACCCACAATAAAAGTGGGTGGGCCTACAATGCCACTGATTTGTTCTCTGATCTTGTGCTCCTTCATTTTATTCTGTATGACATGCACCTACACACAAGGAAACCAGAATCATTAAATAGCAAGTGCTTATATTGAAAATATGCAAACCCCACAGGCACTAAAAGGCTAGAAAATATGAATATGCAATATGCCTATCTAAAACAACTCCAAATAACTCAAAATTGTACATTTATGTAAAATATATGGTTTTGGGAATATTTCACTAAAAATAGAACAGAAATTGCATCCTATGATGTGTCACATTTGCAGTGCACTTTTCAAAACTACAAAACCTAAAACAAGCAATTTATGGCCCTAAACATATCCAAAATGCATGAAAATTTGAAATAATACATAAAATGATATTTTAAGAGGACCCATGTGGTTATATTTGCAAAATAAGACATATATCCCTATGCACGTTCCGTTGGACCCTACAAGCCTGTAAAAACTTAAAAATATAATATCTCACTCAATATAGCTCCCAATTGCGTGAAATTTGGATAGTATATTCATGATACATACTATGATTTTTATATAAAAAAATAGTAAAGAAATAATTCATGAATTTGTATTCATTCCATGGGGGACGAATTACAGTGTCATAGTTTGGGGGTCATCTTGGGGTGGAATGACCACCAAATTTGATGACTTTTTGTCATCAATTCCACTGTGAATTGGCCCAAAAAAATATTAGGGGTATTGTAATAAATTTTTATGGTTAATTTCACTCAGATGATTTGGTTTTGCAAATAAATTTTGCCTCCTAGATCACTTGCAAACCTCCTTCGCTAGGTAGATATTTCAAGGGAAAAGCACACAAAAAGTTGAGGGGAAATATTGGCAGCACTTTGTTGCTATGTATCAAAAATCCTCTCCCATTATTGTGTAGAAAATATATCCACTTTATAGCCAAAGGAGACCTTTGGGAAAATGGGCATGCAAGGGCATGCATGGTAGGAGCTGCCACTTGTCTAAAATTGAGCATGCATTGGAGGGGGAAGATAATCTCCCATTTTGACCTCCATTCTATAGCATGTCATAAGGATTTTGTGCCCTTATATCATGCATGCTCTCATAGGTAGGATAAATGGCATTTTTTGTGTGCCATTTGTCCAAATTTGACTTTTTGAGAGTCAAACCTTGTGGCCATCCCACCTAGGGATGATCGCTTTGCCACCATCCCTCGGTGGGATGACCATGAACTGTGACCATCCCAAGGTGGGACGATCATGCCTATGTCGTCCAAAACCTATCAAAAGTGGGGTATAGCCTTCCAAGAGTGGTTAGGACCACTATTAAACCTCTAATGGTTACTAACAGGGGCAATATGATGTCAATTAGTCAATAATTTCTATCTCTTAATCATATTGACATGATTTTAGTGTCTACACTATGAGATGAGGATTGAAAAATATCAAACATCCAAATTGGATATTGCATTTAAAGCTTCAAATAAGACAAAGAATAAATAACCAGAGTCAAGTGAATAATCAAGTAGTGGAGAAGAAGCTAACTTTGTGCAAAGAAATAAGAAGGATCCAAGAAAACACAAAGGTATGCATTATGTGAAATGTTTTAATTGTGGTAACATTGGTCACTATGAATCTAATTTTCCACAAGCTAGAAGTAGTAGTAGTGAAGAAGAAAAGGAATACAAGAAAAAGAAAGAAAGAAAATTTTATCATGAAAAGAAAAATAGGCATGGTCAAAGCAAGCATGAGAAGAAGATCTTTCAAAGGCACAAGAAGAGTCTTTATGTTGAGGAAGAAAGTAGTTCTTCTAGTAGTGATGAAAGCCTCTCCGATAGTGAAAGAGAAGAAATCCGATTTTTAGCTATAAAGGAGAAATAAGATGCTCTTGTTAACAAAAATAAAGAAAAAGAGAGAGATCCAAAAAATGAAGAGCAAGCTATAGTTGACATAGAAGAGGAAATTTTTGTTGCTCTTGAAGATTTGAAAAGGATTAGAAATAAGAACTCAATATTGAAGACTCAAGTACAAGAGGATGAGATGACAAAGGCAATTTTTTCGTAAGAACTCATTGAATTTAAAATTAAAGTTGAAGAGGTAAAGAAAATTGAAGAAGGTATGGTTGAGCAGTTAAAGGCAAAAGAGTTGGAATGTGAAAAACTGAAACATGAAGTTGTTTCTTTAAGGAAGGAAGTGGAAGAATCTAATGATAAGCTACAGCAAAATATTATGCTTGAGAAAAGCATAGAAATTTTGGATGATATTATCAAAGCACAAAGATCTTTGGTTAGAAATATTAGACTTGGTTTTGGAGGTCAAAAGAAACAAAAGGGGGAGTCAAGCTCAAAAGGAACAAAGGAATCAAATAAAACACTTAAAGTAGAGCCTAAGACCTATGCTGATGTGTTGAAAAGTGTAAGCATAGATAAGGAAGAAAACAAAGCATTATCAAGGAACAAGGTCCATCATATAAATAACAATGAGAGAACAATGCTATCATATCCTCTAAGGCAATCAGATAGGTTTCAATATTTCTTTCAAGGTTATTATTTTTCATGTAACCATTTTGGTCATAAAGTTGTACATTGCAGATTTCATGCTAAAAATAATTTTGGCTTCACCAAGAAGAATATCAATTCATTTGTACCTCTCATGGATTGCAACATCATTTGTTACATATGTAATAATTTTGGGCATACAACTAGATGGTATAGAATAGTATTCCCAGAACTTCTAAAATCAAGTAAGAAGGAGGATGGTCAAGTTGTGCAAAATAATATGACCTCCAAAGTTTGGATAAAGAAAATAGAACAAGAAGAGGAGCATAGTAATTTAGGAGTTTCACTCTCATATCATCATTGATTGTCTTAGTTAGAGCAAGGAGTAAGGGGGTGTTATCAAGTGTCTTATCCTTCAACCCCCAAGGAGCCTTTGCCATTGATGTCAAAGGGGGATAATTTTAGTAAGGAGGAGTAGCTTGTCATGGGGAGCAACTTGTGATCATGTTTCAGTAAAGGACAGTTTATTTGCAGGGTTGCCATCAATGACAAAGGGGGAGATTGTTAGAATTATTGAGTTGTCATTGATGTCAAGGTAGATATCTTCAAGGGTGATTTAATGTCATCATTTATGTCAAGGTAGATATCTTCAAAGGTGATTTTATATGATTTAATATTTAAATATTAAAGTGGAAGTTTTATATTTAAATCAAAAGATTTAAATATATTTTGAATAAAAATTTAAATACTCAAATATTATAAATTTTAAATCCTAGATTTAATATTATAATATAAAAGTATTTTAAAAGAGTGTGTCGACTTGAACACCATATAAAAGTGAATTTGAAATTAAAAGTTAAATATGCATGGGTTGACCTCCATGGGCACAAATTACAAAAGAGAAGCATATTAATATGAGATCATTAATTCATTTTGGGTGAGCAATCAATTTGAATATCCTTCAAGTGAAGAATGAGAAACGAGTAGAAGATAAGGGAGGAGGTCTCGGAGAGGAGTGCAAGTTGAATATTTGGGAGGACGTTCGACGATGTAGCAGTGATTTGAAGGAAGGTTAAAATATCTGATTATGTCCTTTTAATTTCAATCATTGGGTTAGCCCAATATGTTGCCAAGCTCATGTTAGGGTGTTGTGGTGCAGAAGGTTCAAAGTTCAAATCCCCTCAATGGCCTTTTTGTTGTGCAACTAAAGTGCAAGGTACAAAAGTTTTAAATATTTGATTGTGCCCTTTTCCTCTCAACTGTTGGGTTAGCCCAATATATTTCTAGCCCATGTTAAGGTACTGTAGTGTAGAAGGTTTGAGGGTTTAATTCCCTTGATGCCTATTTTTTATGTGCATTTGCTATTTGAGATAGCACCACGAAGGATTCAAATATTGTATTATACCTTTTGGTTTCATCTACTGGGTTAGCTCAGTTGATCACAAGCCCATGTTAGGGCACTGTTCTACTAGAGATCCAAAGGTGTAATCTCCTCTATGGCTTGCTAATTTTTTCTATGCAAGGTAAAGGTAAAGTTTTTAATTAAATTTGATAAAAGGGAGAATCAAAGATATAAGGAGTCATGTTGTTATTATAAAGTTTTATTTTTCAAGTTTTAAAAGTAAGATATAAGGAGTATTGTTGTTATTATAAAGTTTTATTTTGCAAGTTTTAAAAGGGATATATAAGGAGTCATGTTGTTGTTATAAAGTCTTATTTTATAAGTTTCAAAATAATATCATCATTATTAAGGTAGATTTGAAAATAACATACAAAAGGAAGATCATCATTATTGAGGTAAATTTGGAGGGCACAAATTTGAAAAAAATTCAAGGTGTCAAAGAATAGAGTAAGAGGATTAAGTGCACATATTAACCCAAGCATTCAATTAAAAGGAAGGACAATTCAGCCATCTCAGGAAGAAGAAAATGTGCACATGATAGTGGAAGAAAAACAAGGTATTAATGTCTCCAATTCAACATGCAAGTAAGTTAACCAATTCTAGACTAAGACTACTTTAAATTGTGATAAATGTGAAATATGTGGAAGCGACAAACTTAATGAATGTGAAGAACATATTGGTCATTTGAATATTTCTACACTAGTGCATTATCATCCTCTATATGTTCAGGAAGTTAAAAGAATTATGGGTAGAATATGTCTGAATTGATTTCAAGTTGAAGAAAGTAAACTCGAGAAAATGTGAAGAATTTGATGCCATTATTGATCAAATTATATATATATTTGAGTAGTGTTTATGAGTAGGTTTTAGAGTAGATTTGAGCAGTGTTTGTGAGAAGGTTTTGAAGCATATTTGAGCAGTGTTTGTGAGTAAGTTTTGGAGAAAATTTGAGCAATATTTGTAAGCATATTTGAGCAGTGGTTGTGATCAATTTTAGAGTAGAGCTGAGTGGGTTGGTTCCCATGAAATTGAGCAAGAGGATTGAATTCTCTTGTGTGTTGGTGCCCACAAAATTGAGCAAGGGAATTGGTGTCTCCTACAGGTTGGTGCCCATGAACTTGAGTAAGGGGATTGGTGTCTCCTATGGGTTGGTGCCCACAAACTTGAATAGGGTATTGGTGTCTCCTGTGGGTTGGTGCTCATAAACTTGAATAGGGTATTGGTGTATCCTGTGGGTTAGTGCCCATGAACTTGTACTAGAGAATTGGTGTCTCCTATGGGTTGGTGCCCATGAACTTGTATTAGGGGATTGGTGTCTCCTGTGGGTTGGTGCCCACAAAATTTGTTGAAAAAATATATAAGCAATATTTTGCTATGGTTTGCTCTTGAAAGGGTGTTTCCACGTAAAACCTTGTCTCTTGTGTATATGATGATTATGTTCATTGATTTATTATTGCATTGATATTATTTCAAGTTCTTACTTTGGAAAGAAAAGATAAATTTTTATCTTATATTGTTCACCCCCCTCTCAATATAAGCTTAAGTTATTAAAAACTTAGAGGTTGAATCATATCCATTATTGAAAGCAATTGCTTCACTACATTTGTCAAAATTTGCACATAAAAATTATTCTTGTGCAATACCCCTAGGCTCCCTAAGGGAGGGTTAAAGGTAGGTTGTTGAAAATGGAATCGACCAATGTTGGAGGTATTAAAAATTTTATGGTATGGATTATGATATGTGGTATCTTGTTATGGAGGATAACTAACATTTGGTGGAATAGAAGAATGAATGTTGAGATGAGTAGAATGAGGAGGAAATTGAGTATAATATTGGGATGCACTACTTGTTAGAGGAACTCTTCTTCTAATGTTGGTGGTTGTAGCAGTAGGATAAGTTTATTTATAAAAAGGATTAATGTGATGTGAAGATTCAAATAAAGGATTTGTGTGAACATTCTAAGGAGAAATGGTTTGATCATGAGATGTCCCAGACCCTTCGTGTTGGGCTTCTTCATCTATAGCCATAACCCTATGATGTTTCATAAAAATTTAGATATGATCATATTATTTAAAGGTGAGGTGTCTATTAGACCCCTCAATAGGATCATAGTCATTACCAGTTTTTACGTGTTATTTATTTTATAGATTAGGGTCTCTCTATCAATCTGGTCATATTATTGAAGAATATCACTATATTATAAAAGCCTTCACTTACTGCTAAGGTTGGGAGCCATTAGGAGAAAGAGAAAGGATAGAGGAGAAAATGGGGATCTAAAAACTAGTGAAAAAACATACAAAATATTCTTAATATTTTTTTAATATTTTCTAATTCTAAGCAAACAAATTTAATGGTCTTGTTTAAAATTTTTAAAAGGAAAAACAAAAGGGAAAAGGATTTATAATTTACCCACTAAATATATTTTTTCACATCAAGTTCACCAAATATGTAGTGGGGGAAAGAGAATGAATCTGACTGGAAAACTGATTGGAAAGTGGGGGGAGGATTAGACGTTTTTCGCAGGACTGCCCAAACTTCCGAACTCGTTTCGGCCATATCTCACTCATCCGAACTCGGATTGAGCTAAAATTTTGAGGGTAGATGCCTGAAAAACCCTAGAACGTCTCCACCAATTTTCATATCATTTGGAGCAACACAGATCCTAGCGCATCCCTATGTGTGAACGATATATTTGGCAAGCGGCTATGCGAGGGTTTCATCTGGGTTGAGTGCAAGCAGCTCCAGAGGTTGGTTTTTAGGGCCTTCGGGCCCTAGCGGCCAATATTTTTGTGGTTTATGCTCAATATTTTAGCAAGAAATGTTGCAGGGGATACAAGATGGGTTAGAAATTTGTCTTTCAACAGATCATACTATGAACTTGAGTGACAACGACTTCCAATTTGCTGCACAAAAGAAAAGTGAAAACCATACCTTTCCACGACGTCTAGGGCAAGGATTAAAGAGACCACGAAATAAGTTTCAAGCAGTTGATCAAAAAATGGCTCATATCTCAAGTGAATCTGGTGCTAAGGTGCACCCACAAAATAATTCTACTGTGAAAACCCCTGTCAAGGGTAAGAATTTTGAAGACTCAGTCCCAAAAATGAATTTTAGGGATGCCCTTCATGGTGGACAGCCTCAACCCAATGCTAATATCAATATTAGGGCTTCTCATAAACCTCTAAGAATGCCTAAGATTGATCCCAGGAAAACGGAGTCGGATGTCTTAAAGCAGCTGATGGAACTCCTATTGTTAAGCTTGATATGGGTAACATTCAGACCGGCATTGAAGATTTGGAAAAAAGAGGACTAATTTGTCGGTTCGTGGGTTTTCGTCCGAGTCTATCTCGCTTTCAAAGTCTGGGCTGCAAAAAGCTGGAAAACTAAAGGTGAGTTACAAATCTCTATTTATCCAAATGGTTATTTTCTTGTTTTATTTGCTAATAATGAAGATAGAGAGAAAACTTTTCAAGGGGGTCCTTGGTTTTTTGAAGGGCAGGGCTTTTCATGAAGCCCTGGCATACTAAATTTAAAGCCGAAGAAGAGATGCCTTCTATAGCTCCCGTGTGGGTTAGACTCTTTGGCCTCCCTATTGAATTTTGGAATCCTACTATTTTTTCTTCAATTGGAAACTCTTTAGGAACTTTTATGATGATTTCTGATTGTACTCAAAATTTTGAACATATTATTTATGCTCGAATTTGTGTTTTAATGGATTTTGACAAACCCCTACCTAAAAAGATCACATTACAATTTGGGGAAGACACTTGGGAGCAAGTAGTGGACTATGAGAACATTCCTTTTCATTGTAGAATTTGCCATGAATATGGTCATTTGGCCAGTGCTTGCCCAAATAAAATTCCCGATCAAAAGAAAGAAGATATAAACTCAGCAGGTTTCCAAATACCTAAGAAGAAGAACACTAAAAAAAACCAGTAATGAAGGATCAATCAAAGTCATTTGCTAATATGTTTGAAATCCTTTCCACAAATGATGTCCCAAGTGAGGAAGAGGAAATAATGGAAACTGAAATCTTAGAAACACAATTTAAATATGAAGGAAAGAACTCGGAGACAAACCAACAAATCAAAGGTTTTCAACAGAAAAAAAGGAGAAAATTTACACAAGAAAAACAATATTTCAAATGTCAAAACTTCAAATAATGCAGGTCCCAATATAGACTCCATTGAACCATCTAGTAAAATTTTGGCTGTGTATGAGCATTCTTCAAGGTTAGAAGCCATCTCAGATTCAATTGGAATAAGTCAAGAAATAGGGAAAAAAATTGAAGATGGATTCTAATCAAAAAGTAGGTCGCAAGACCAATCAATATCATATGGTAAAAGAAGGTGAAAAGCTTGTAGAGGAAGGTAAGATTAATGCCCTTCCCAACATTTTTAGCCCCGGTATTAATGAAGATCATCACTTGGAATATTAGAGGACTCAAAGGGAGTCTTTCAAAACAAAATGAAATTAGAAGAATGATTCAGATAAATCATCCACATCTTGTTTTCCTTCAAGAAACAAAGATGTCAATGGAGGATATGGACTTAATTGCCAGAAAAATTTGGCCAACTGGAAAAGTGGTTTCCCTCAGCTCCCAAGGGACTTCGGGTGGCATTGCTTGTCTTTGGGACCCAAAAGAGGTAGTTATTCACCATATGGTTGGCAGTTGGGGTTTGTTGGCTATAGCTATTCAAAGTAGACATTCCAACCAGATTATGCTCGCATTATTGTTTATGCCCCGACTTCTTTGGAGGAAAAAAGAAGACAATGGAAGGATATTACTCATATTATCTCTCATTTTCCTAAAGCTTGGATCTTGATCGGAGGAGATTTCAATACCATCCTCTCTCTGGATGAGAAAATGGGGGGAAATAGAAATTTGGACAAAAGTATCGACCTCATGAGCGAATATATTGCAAACCTCCATCTTGTGGATATCCAACCATATAATGGCCTTATGACTTGGTCTAATAGAAGGCAAGGCTTAGCTTGTATAATGGAGAGATTGGATAGGTTTTTGCTCTCTAAAAATTTCTTAATCCATGGTCACATTCCTAAAGTGAAGACTCTTAATAATGCTGGTTCGGATCATTGGCCACTCATGGTGGAAATGTGGAAAACCAATGTGAGTTTCTCTCCTTTTCATTTTCAATTAATGTGGCTTAGAGACATTTCCTTCAGACCTCGTGTGCAACAATGGTGGAAGGAAGGTAAACCTAGGCATGGGACTAAGATGTTCTGTTTTGCCAAAAGACTGCAATACATTAAATCCAAAATCAAGACTTGGAACTGGAAAGAGTTTGGGGATGTTCATAAAAAAAACATGAAGTTATTGCTCATCTTGAAAATTTGAATAAGAAAATCCATTTAGATGGCCTCACAGAGAAGAGAAGTGCAGATGAAATTAAACTCACAACTCAGCTAGAGGAATGGGAAAAAAGAGAAGAAATCTTATGGAAGCAAAAATCTAGAATTCAATGGCTCAAAGAAGGAGATCGAAACACAAATTTCTTCCACAAATCTCTTCTAGCTCGAAGATCTCACAACTTTATTTCTTCCTTAAAATCAGATTCTGGAGATGTTGTTTATACTTGGGATGGCATGAACTCTATTGTTGTTGATTACTTTTCCAATATTTTTGCTGCTACTCCTCTTGACTCAACTTCACAACAAAATGTTCTTCAAGCAATCCCTTCTCTTATCACTTCTGAGGAGAACTCTATTTTGACTAGCTCCCGTTACTATCAATGAGCTTCAACAAGTAGTTTTTAAAATGCAAAAAGGGAAAACCCCAGGTCCCGATGGTTTTCCTATTGAGTTCTACCAAGAGTTCTGGGATATCCTTCATGTTGATTTATTAGAGGTGGTGGAAGAAGCCAGGAAATCCAAAGAAATTTTGAAGGTTATCAATAAAACTTATATTACTCTTGTTCCAAAAGCTCAAGAGGTTGATCATATCTCAGCTTTTAGACCTATTGCTTTATGTAATGTTCTTCTCAAAATTATTACTAAAATCATGGCAGAAAGGTTGAAGCCTCTTTTGCATAAGATTATTTCCCAGAGCAAGGGGGATATGTGGAAGGACGTCAAATAGTAGATGAGATAGTTCTTGCTCAGGAAGCCATCCATTCCATGGATATGCAAAATTCTCCTTCTATGTTCATCCGGTTAGACTTATCCAAAGCTTATGACAGAGTGGATTGGCACTTCCTTATCAAAGTTTTGAGGCAATTTGGTTTCTCTAAGGATTGGATGGATTGGATTATGGGATGTATCTCTTCAGTTTCCTACTTAGTTCTTATCAATGGCAGGCCTTCTCAGTCTTTCCCAGCTTCCAGAGGTATTAGGCAAGGTGACCCGCTATCCCCTTATTTATTCATCATTCTTGCTGAATGCTTGGGTAGGACTATAACCAAAAAGAGGGAAAACAAAACCCTTGAGGGAGTTACCATTGCTCATGGAGCTAGACCTATCTCTCATCTTCAATTTGTGGATGACTCTACCCTTTTAGGTAAAGCTACAGCTAAGGAAGCTTCTAATATTAAGCAAATCATTAGCTATTTTTCTAAGGCTATCGGGCAGTTGATCAATGAAGACAAATCTAAAGTTATTTTCTTTCACTGCTCCGCTAGACAGGAATCCATGGTCTTGGATAAATTAAGATATAAGAAGACCTCTCTTCCAATCACTTATTTAGGTATTCCCATAAATATTCAAAGGCAAAAAAATAAAGATTGGAATTGGTTGTTGGACAAAGTCAAGAAGAAAATTGGAAAGTGGACCAACAAGTGGCTTTCTTCCTGGGGTAGAATCACCTTGGTAAAATCAGTCCTTCAAGCTATTCCTATTTATGTTTCTTCCATTTTGAATATCCCAAAGGCTGTTCTTCGAGAATTGGATCAAATCAGTCATCGTTTCCTTTGGAGTGGTACTAAGGAGAAAAGAAAATGGGCCTTGGTGAAATGGGATACTTTATGTCTTCCTAAGAGTGAAGGGGGGTTAGGATTCCGGTCTTCAATTAATAACAACAAAGCTTTAGCTGCTAAATTATATTGGAGGATGTTGCATAACCCCAATGCTCTTTGGGCCAATAATCTCCGTGCTAAATATGCTGAGAACAAAAGTCCCGAAGACCTTGTTCGCTATCAACTTCCTACCAAAGGTTCTCCCATTTTAGCGTTCTTAAGACCGGTGAGGATTTGATAAAGAAAAATTATTTTGGATCATTCATAATGGTCAACATGCAAATTTTTGGACAGATTCTTGGGATGGTCACAAGCCTTTGATAACTCGGCTTCCCGATTGGAGGCCTTGGATGGAGGAGCTTCACCGAGCTAATTGGATAAAGGTGGCTAATTACCGTCGGTACCATATCGGTAATTCAAAGGTTGGTAGATATTGGATCCCTATTGAGGACTGGCCTATTCAAATCCTAGAAAGGCAAAGACAAGATATCCAAGGCATCCTTCATATGAGATCCCTCTCTTGGTCCCATGAAAAAGATTGTTTTGGATGGAACAACACTACTAAGGGTGAGTATTCAGTTGCTCAAGGTTATTTGACCTTATGCCATAATAATCCCAACCATTCTTCTGACATATTTTCTCAATTGTGGGCTCAAAAGCTCTGGCCTAAGGTGAGGTTCTTTAATTGGCTTTTATTGCATCGTAGGGTGCTTATCGGTGAGCAACTTATGAAGCGTGGTTTTCATGGCCCTTTTAGATGTGAAATGTGTGAAGAGAATGTAGAAAATATCAACCATATTTTTATTGAGTGTACTTTAGCCTCCGAGCTATGGAGGAGAATGGCAACTTTACTTGGCTTACTAGTGGTCCAATTTTTTCACTTTTGAACAGCTTTGGAGGGATTGGCCTAATCAAGAGGGTGTTGATCATTTTATTAGGCAGTTAGTTTGGATGGGTTCTACCATTCTTCTTTGGAATATTTGGAATGAAAGGAACAACCAAATTTTTAATCAAGATAGGAAGGATATTCACTATATTTGGCAAAAGACCATAGCCAACTTAGTTGAATCAGTCCATCAACTCCTTAATCACCCCCAAAACTCCCACCAAAGATGGGATCAAGTGATGCAAAGATTGAAGATTAAACCTTCTAAGGGCAACCAACTTAAAGGGAATGTGAGTATTAGTAAGATGGATAGGACTAGAAATTGGCAACCTCCTCCTAAGGATTTTGGAAAAGTCAATACCGATGGAGCCTCTAGAGGGAACCCTGGAAAAGCCAAAGTGGGAGGAATTGGTAGACTTTCATATGGCTCCCTGGTTTTTACTTTTGCTGAGAATTTGGGTATTCTTTCCAATAACCTTGCCGAGGGGTATGGTATCCTTAGAGGCCTTCAGGAGGCTACTAAGGTTGGATGGGAAAAGGTGTTAGTTGAGTCTGACTCTCAACTTATGATTAATCTCTTGAAGACTCCTTCTAAGAATCATAAGGTGGATTGGAGAATAAAAAGAATTATTGAGAAGATTCAGTTAATCCAGATGGGATTTTTGAAAGTTGATTACAATCATGTGGTCAGAGATCAAAACAAGAGTGCTGATGCTTTAGCTAATTGGGCTTTGGACAAAGGTGATCTTACTTGTTATGGCCACCCTCCTATATGGTGGGCTTCTCAAATTAGGGAAGCTCTTCTTTCTATCATTTCTTTGGATGGCTCCAGTTTTGAAGGTACCTAGTTTCTTCTTGTTTTTTTTTTTTTCTCTTTGGTTCATTCAGTTTTTTTAGTTCCCTAGCTCATTCTATTCTTTATTTTGTTTCCTCTGTTGATTCTTGCATTAATAGTCTTCTGGTCTAGATAGGTCATTGTTTTGTTCATTTTTTTTTCTTTTGTCTTCTTTGTTTTTTTGTTTAGTTTTTTAAGGTGGGTGGGTTCTTTTGTTTTGTTTTGTTTTTGTGTTCTTTGTGTTGTTTTTTGTTGTTCTTGTGTTTTTGTTGTTTTGTTTTTTTTATGTTTTTTGTTATTGTTCTTGTGTTTTTTTCTGTTCTTGTTCTTGGGTTTCTCTTTGTTTGTGTTATTTCATTTTTTTATGTGTGAGTGTTTTCTATGTTTTTTGTTTTTGTTTATTGTCCGTTGTTGGTTGTTTTTATTTTTATTTTATTTATTTTATTTTTTAGGTTTTGGTTGTGTTTATTTTTCATGTTTTTTTGGGTTATGTCTTTGTAGTGTTCTCGTTGTTTTTGTCTTGTTTGTGTTTTGTTATGTGGTTCTTGTGTTTTTCTATGTGGTTTGTGTTGTGGTTTCTTTTATCTTATTGTGCGTGTTTGGTTGTGCTTTTGGTTTTGACACACTCAAGGAGCATGTTTTTTATTTTATTTTATTATTTTTGTTGTTATTTACTTTTTTTAATTTGGTTTTGTGTGTTTGTTTGCTCCTTGAGTATGTCAAAGGTGGTAGGCCAGGTCCGAGTCCCGGGCATTTTTGGCGGAATGGATACCCCTGCCTCCTTGGGTCTTACCCGAAAGTGGCATCCCTTTTGGGATGTTTTCCACGAATAAAAAAAAAATGTAGTGGGGGAAAACTGCCTTGTTGCATACAATTCTCAGTTGGATCTACTAGGAGCCAAGGTGACCGCAGGGTTATGTTATATTCTCTACACTCGAGGGCTTGGGGATCGAAGGGTTCACCAAGAATGGTTTAAGGACTTGCTCCAAGTTCAAGGATGGAATGTTTGGCTTTTCTAAAATCTAAGCTATAGAAAATAAGAGAACAATACAAGATAGATAATGATGCAAGAAAACAAGAAGCTAACCTTGATATGATTCTTGATTTTCAATGATGATAAAATTATGACTTGCAATAAAATAAATATTTTCATTTTTTAGTAAGGGTTTAAGAGAATGCACAAACAAAGTTAAACCTAGAATGCAAATTTTATGCTTTTCTCTTTTGAATACCTAGAAATAAAATCTAAATATTTTTATTTTTATTTATGATTTAGATATGGAATAGAAATGGATAGAAAGAAAAATAAATAGCCTAATAAGTTTACTTAGGGCACTTACTTGATTTAGTGTTTGTCCTTAGCTTTTAAATTACATCTAGATATATCCAATAGCTTCACAACTTGCAAAATAGCTTCACAAAACCCTATAAAATTTTATCAGCATTTTGGGGTCTACTTAGGTTGTTATATGACTAACCTTGGAGGCATAGCAGTCAAGACCCCTTGGTCCTTTTAGCTAACTATTTGAAAGAAAAAGGATTATTGAAATTTTTGGAAATGAACAAGATAAGATGTAATAAAGTAAAATAGAATGCAAACAATGATATTGTGATCAAAATGAAGCATGCAAACATAGGTTGAGGTCTTGGGAGTGAAACTTTACCCCTAAAACTAATGAATTAAAAATCACACCCTATAAGGGGTGACCACAAATTTGGATCTATAAAAATTACGCTTTGTAAGGATAAGGAATGAATTTGTAGCAAAAGTTCAAACATGATCTATAAATATGAAATGAAACACAAAAATGCATAATTAATAATCTAGGAATATTAAAATGCAAGAAGAAACTTGGTGGCAGTGAAAGAATAGTCAAAAGGATGAAGACCTCCATAAAATGGTAGATTCCACCTCAAGGCTCCAACACTTGTCCACCAAGAACAACAAATCAAGAGCAAAGCAATAGAAGAACACCAAAAGACACTCAATCTTGCTAGGAGAATTCATCAAAGCCAAAAATCACTTAGCACTTAGGACATTTAGTTAGAACATCTCTAGGAGAAAAGAGGATCCAAACCCTCTATTTATAATATTTTTGGAGGGAAAAAGGGTAGGAAAAAATGGCAAACGTAGGGGAGGGTTGATGTCCTGAAGGTTAGCTCAAAAATTAGGTTTTCTAATAGAAAACCCTAACTTGCTGAAATTGCACCCCATACTGGGCAATCACAATTTCAATAAAACTAGGGACAAAGGATAAAAGGAGGGGAAGAGAGACCAAAAACTTGTATTTGGAAATTCTGAGGGACTTATGGGGGGTTTTATAAAAAGAAACTCACTTAGGTGGGTCAATTTTCTATGTCTACACTAGTTATGGCTAGTCCACTAAAGTGTCCATCACATGATCCATCATGGGATTATTTGATGATGTTTTGGGCTTCTTGTATACTTATGCATTTAATAAGTATACCATCAAAGGAATTTCAATATAAAATATCTTTAATGATGATATATTTATAATATTTTAACCTAAATTATCATTGCTTTTGAGAATTGAACCCTTTAAGGAATATTCCTTCTTTGAGGAACCTAAGAATGTCTTGATACCAAGGTTCTATAGGTAATGTTGATTCAATTGTGCAAATTCTTAGGGGTTGTAAGCATGATTTTAATGTGGAAGGCTCATTTATTGATCTTATGACAATGGAGGCTTTCTCATCTTCTAGTTCTAGAGGAATAAGAGATGTTGTGGTAGCCATGGTGTCCTCATGGTGGGTGCTAGATTGTGGAATGGCGTCTATGTCAATATCATCATATAAAATTATCAATTTATCTATAATTTATTTTTAAGGCTTCAATTTTTCATCCTTGGTTTGGTAAACACCATTGACTTGGTTTATTACCAACTATGAGTCACCATACACTATTAAAGTTTTGATTTTGAGCTTCAATGTAGCTCTAGGTCCTAAAATTAATGCTTTGTATTCTATTGTGTTTTGTTTGCATGAAAAGTGAAGTTTAAATGATAGTGGCATGAGATGTTGTTATGGTGTGACCAATATGATACCTTCCCCTACACCTTTTACATATCTAGCTTCGTCAAAGCATAAGATCCAAGATTCAAATTTTTGGGTTTCTATGGTTAGAATTGTCTCATCAAGGAAGGAGATGTTTATGGGATATTTTGATTCTAGAGGTGCAATGACAAGTTGATCAGCTATAAATTTCCCTTTTAGCAATTTTTATTTACAAATTAAAGATCAAATTTTCTAAGGGCTATGATCCATTTTTTAGTCCTTCTAAATAGGTAAGGTTTTGACATGAGGTAACATAGGGGATCTACCCTTGCTATAACATAAGTCTTTTGGCTGAGCATTTAATGTCTTAGTTTAAGAGAGGAGAAAATAATTTCTAGGAATATATTCTCCAATGGTGTGTAACGAGTTTCATAATTCACCAAAGTTCTACTTATATAGTATATGGCCCTTTCTTGATGTTGGTAATCATATTGAGCTAGTAATTCTCCAAGGATATGCTCGATAGCAACTATGTATAACAACAATGGTTGGTTAGGGTTTGTTGGTATTAGGATAAGTGGTTTCAAGAGATAAGTATTCAAGGCT
The DNA here is from genome assembly GCA_028583015.1 of Wollemia nobilis. Lineage (NCBI taxonomy): Eukaryota > Viridiplantae > Streptophyta > Pinopsida > Araucariales > Araucariaceae > Wollemia > Wollemia nobilis. The sequence continues at coordinate 3,034,212 of JAQPPZ010017170.1, read as the reverse complement.
TCAAAGGCCTTTTAACACTCACTATACCATTCAAATTTTACATCTTTTTAGAGTAATCTAGATAAGGGCTAGCATTTTTTATACTAATTGTAAGATGAATCTTCAAATGGATTGCAATTTGGCTTGGAGGCTATTTAATTTGGTGAAAATTGTAGGTGGTGCCATAGTTTTTATTGTCATGATTTTGGAAGGGTCAACTTTGATTCATCATTAGGATATGATAAACCTTAATATTTTTCTTGATGTTACCCCAAAGATGCACTTTTGAGATTTTAATCTAACTTTGTATTCCTATAGCCTTTAAAAAATACATCTTAAATCATGAACATGGTTTTCTCTTTTCTTGGATTTATCTAAAAGGTAATACACATAGTCTCCTATAGTGTTATGCATAAGATCATGAAATTATATGGCATGGCTCTTTGATATGTGGGCCCTACATTTTTTAGGTCAAATGGCATAACATAATAGCAAAAGGTTCCCCAAGGGGCTGTGAAAGCTATTTTGGATTGTGAAGAACACATGCTTATACTGAGAGGGGGGTGAAAAGTATAAGATCAACTTTTACTTTTCTTTCCCAAACAATATTATCCAATATTATCAATGGTAATCTAAATAGCAATAATCAAAGTAATGCACAAATAATCACACACAAGAGAGACACAAATTTAACGTGGTTCACCCAATGTGGGCTACTCCATGAAGAAAATATTTCTACTAATTTTTCTCAACAAATATCTTGGTAATAAATTTCCTATCACAATTTTTATGGACCTCTATCCAAAGGATATACCAATCCCCTATGCTCTGATTTGTGGATATCTCTCCACAAGAGAACTTTTTCCCCTTTTCTCTAGTTTTTGGAACTTGATCTAGGAGAATTCTATCTCCTCAACTGGTTCGTGGATCTTTCTCCATGGAAGAACTATATCTTCCCAGTTGGATCATGGATTACACTCCATAGGAGAACTCTTTCCCCTTGCTCTGGTTTGTGGATCTCTCTCCACAGAAGAACTCCATCCCCTTTATTATGGTTCATGGATCTCTCCATAGAAGAAATATATCCCCTTTGATCTGGTTTGTGGATCTCTCTCCATAGGAAAAATATTTCCTCTTGCTCTATTTTGTGGATCTATTTCCATAGGAGAACTCTATCCCCTCTACTCTAGCTGTGATATTTTAGAAGACTTTTACCCCCACTGATCTGGCTCGTGGATCTCTCTCCATAGGAGAAATATTTTCCCTTGCTCTGGTTGATGGATCTCTATCCACTAGAGACTATTGTCCTATTTTATCTATCATCTCCAAAGCCTGCTCTCAACTCTGTCTCAAATATACACCAAATTTTATCCCAAGTCTAGCACAAATCTACTCTAACTCTACTTACAAATATGTACCAAAATTTTCTCACAAATCCATACCCAAGCCTTAACACAAAGCTTGATCAAATTTGCTCTCAAATATATCCTCAAGCCTTTTCAAGGTCTTTCTCAAATCTACCTTCAAGCCTTATCAAAGAATTGCTCAAATATGTCTTCAAGCCTTCTCAAAGACTCGATCAAATCTACCTTCAAACCTTCTCAAAAACTTGCTCAAATCTATCCTCAAGCCTTCTCAAATATTTGCTCAAATCTACCTTCTGTAAACACCTAAAATGTGTCATGTTTAGGAGACTACTCATATGAGCACATCTGAAGACCATATGACCAATTTTGGATATTTCCAATAGCAAGCAGTGGTCCTAACCACTCAAAAAGGTAGTTTTAGCCCATTTAATCTTAGCCATTGTAGACTAGAGCGGCCAACTAAGTGGCAAGTTTAGCTGCTATAGACTAGATCGGCCAACAATATTGGCTACTATAGGATAGAGCAGCCATAGCTAGCCGCTACTAATGACAATGACTAAGCCCTAAATAGCAATTTGCCATACAACTAGCCTAATCTTGGGTGGAAGTGGTATTTTACATGCAATAAAGCTGAGCGGGGATAACTTTTCATTCCTCCTCATTGCCAGTATACATGAAAGACTCAAGTTTGGATTTAGAAATCACTTTAACTAGAATTCAAGCATAGAAAAAGATAAAACTTCTAATGTTAACATCTAGTGTGCATGTAGAATTCAGTCCTAGGGTTGGACATTGACCTAGAGCTTCAAAGATATTATAAGGTGCAAACCTAAGAGCACCAAGGGAGCTTATTTTATCAATTGGAGCAAATGTTCAAATATTATGCAATGAATCCCTATAAAAATGGAGATCCAAGCTACATCCTTTGGAAGAGCATTGGAGCTCCGTCTGGCTAAACTATGTTCACATACAATTATTCAGTTTTACCATTTCTAATCTCCAATTAGTGTAGGCGACACACTTGGCGACCCTTGAACATAAATTAAAGCAAGGGATCGACTACCATAGCCCATAATATTGGAGATAACCTTTAAATCAAAGGCCATTGTCTTTGACAACATCCCATAGTCATAGTTGGGTTGTAAAATGGTTGATTCCTTTGTTCTTAGCATTAGATCTTTATTTATCATTATTTCATTTACATATCTTTAGCATAGATCTGAATCTTTCATTGCATTTAGATTAATATTCCTAGTTTCCATATGCATATTTCTTATATCTTCTTTGTTTCAATGCATTTACTATTTATTTATCTAAAGTATCATATGTGCTAACAAAAAGGTCTCATATGGGGAGGTCGTTCGTTCTACTTATTGTACTTTGTTGTTTCCATGAACGTAGATACAGGTCTACAAGATCAGATAAAATCATTAGGAGGATAAGGATTCCTCCAAGAGCATATTTAGAGAAGGAGGCATCTATAAGCCCTCATACAGTTTTGTGTGCGGAACCGGGAAGCCTGTGAAAGTGCACCACCCCTTTGCAAAGGGGGATATTTTATTCACTTGTACTTCATTGTATCAAAATGGGTATCCCTTAGAGGGACTGACATGTAACTGGGTTTCAATATATATAAAAGGATTTCTATTTGTTATTTTCACATTATATGCATTTAATGGTCTTTCATTTTATTTCAGTATAATATTGCAAGTAGAGTAGAGGCGCGTGCTTCCCGGGGTCGCTACACCTTCAAGACTTCTCAAATACTTTCTCAAATCTATCTTAAAGTCTTCTCAAATACTTACTCAAATATATCCTCAAGCCTTCTCAAATACATGCTCAAATCTGCCCTTAATTTTTCTCAAAGACTTGCTCAAATCTATCCTCAAGCCTTCTCAAAAGACTTGCTCAAATTTGTCCTCAAGCCTTCTCAAAATACTTGCTCAAATATGTCCTCAATATTGCTCACAAAACTATACCAAATATTTCCAAACCTTGCACACAAGCAAAGCTTATATCTTTTTAAGAAATACTTTCTTCAAATAAAATATATTCTACTCAGAATTTGTTTAACCTCTGGAACATATAGAGAATGATATGCACTTGAAAATAGCTCAATATGTTCTACTCAATCATTAAGTCTGTCACTTTCATATGTATCACATTTATTGCTCTTTTAAAGATAGATCTAGTCTAGCATATGCCACTTATCTTCTTGATGCACACACTTTCTTTCACAAATATGATTTCTAATGTTTACACATTCACTTTCAATATCATTGAAAACCAATGTTCAAGAGTTTCACACAATCATTTAACCAATGAAGCACAACTTACTCACAAACCCTAAAATAGGTGTTTCCACTTTCTTTCAACAAGGATGCACAATGTAGATTTCAAAACCTAACTCAAATATTTCCAAAAATACTTATCAAACAATCCTTTTCTCTCCATATTATGTTCCAAAGTATTTACTTCAAAAAAATACTTTAAACAAGGAATGATGTGCCCATACCTCTTATTTGCTTTGATGAAGATGTCATTAAAACCTGTCTTAACAACAACCAATTCTCTTTGTGCCACTTTCAAGGGTTAGATATAAATATTCTATCTAAAAAATATTCACGTGAATTATCCTTCAATAAGGTGCTCAATAAATTATGAAAAGATGCTCTAGGACCCTTATTTTGATCTCAAGGAAAATGCATTAGCATTCAACACAACCCCGTACACATAAAATTCAAACCACTTTTTACACCTTATAACTCCTAACCTTGCAAATAAAATTTCATCAACAAAGATCACCACTTACATAAGAACAATATTTCATTTACACATTATATATCCTACTTGTCATTAATGCATTTCCAAAAGATAAATAAATCACCACTTCAAAATTTCCTCCAAAGCACTAGCAAACAACTCCACTTAATTCTTGCTTAAGAAAAAAATATTTCATAACCCCTTTTATTGTAAAAATAAAATCATCACAAAAACTGCTTATGAATCCCTAGGCTAGGCGCATACCTTATAAACTTTGGACTTTGGCATAAATTAATTAAAAAAAAAACTTTGTTGTTGCCTATCACCGAGAATTGAATCTATACTGCATGTTGATCCTATGCCCTAGCCGTGACTAGGCCACTGTATGGGCTAGCCACCCAAATGAAATAAAATGGACACTTCCCATCCTTTAAAACACCTTCCATCACATAAAACAAAAACCATTATGCAAAACCTTTCACTACCTCCACCATGTCTTGAACATGAGACCTATCAGCTGCTATGCTCTAGTGCTGTAACCACAACCATCTAGACTACCTGCCTGAATGGGATGTGAATACGGAGTCATTTCTCCTTATTTTCCACCTACCTCATACTCTAAAAAAAGAATGTTTTTCACCTTTCCCTGGTGCGAATCGATCGACGAACGAGGTGCTAGATTTAATTGATGATCGAACCAATTTTTTTCCCTAAACCTTTGCAATATTAATATGCTTTCGACAACATTAACCTTTGATGTCAGTGCTTTGAAAATCACATTTTGTGCTTCAAAAAATATATTATATTTAATTATAATAATTTAATCATATGGATTTAAATATTATAATTTAAATATTAAAAATCCTTTTGGGCCAGGTCTGAGGTGTAGACCAATTGGTTCGACGAAACCCCGTAAGGGGTGCAGAGGTCCAAGGTTCAAATCTCAAGCCTCACTAGAATTAACGCTTGTCCCTTTCATAGTGCTTTCAGTGGTTTTAAAGGTTGAAAATGATTTTGGCATGGTGGTTATAGGGGTGGACTGCATGAAGATCTGTGTGGTGGATTTCAGGGTGGACAACACAGAATACTGTGGCGACCATAAAAGCCGGACAACCTACTCAAATTTGTGGCAGCTACCGATTCCACCATGTTAATAAAAAAAAAATCCTTTTGGGCATTTTCTTTAAGGAGAATCTTTTGCCACCATAAATAATTATTAACCTTTGCAAAATTACCATCAAGGTAAATCAAATAGACTTATAAATTCTTTCTCAAACACCATGGAGAGGAATTCATTTCTTCTTGTTGCCTTATACCTCATGTTCCACCATGAATAATATTCTCACAAATATTTCCATCAACTTAGGACATTAAACCTTTTGAAATCAATGACAACACAACATGCTCAAATTTCTAATATATTGGTCTTTGAAAGTAATCCTTATCTGATTTAGCCCAATTAATAACATTTCAAATCTTGTGGTGAAGTCTAATATCATGTCTATTTTTGGTAGAGGAAAGTCATCATTTGGACATGCACAATTTATGTCTCTGAAATCTATGCAGATCTGAATGGATCCCTCTTTCTTAGCGATAAGGATAATGTTGGAGATCTAATCTAAATAGTCTATAGCTTTGATAAAACCAATATTGAGGATTTTTGTAGTTCATATTTTTATTGAAAGAGTAACTTTAGGATGTATCTTTCTCAATTTTGTTTTATAGGTTTGGCATCTATGTGTACAACTAAATGATGTACTACTAATGTAGGGTCAAGTCTTGGCATATCATCATATGTCCAAGAAAAAATATCATGAAATTATTTTAGTAGGTTTGTATATTCTATTTGTTCATCTTGGGTTAGCACTTTTCCTAATTTGAGAAGTCAAGGGTTTTGTTTTGTACCAATGTTAACATCTATCATTTCTTCATTCAAGGCTTGTGATTCATCTTCAAAATGAGGAGGGGTAGTTAGTACCCCTAATTCTTCAAGTTCTTATGGATCTAATGATGTTTTCTCTGATTTGAATAGTTGTGCAGAATCTAAATTGAAAATTTATTTAAGGGATTCTTCAATATGGGTTTGATCAGAGGATTTCTCAATGTCATACTTCTTTTGATTTGCTATTGATTTTGGGTGCATGAGTGTCAACATGTTAATGCTGGAAAAGTGTATAGTTTTATGGGGTGTTTTATTGAGGAGTGACCATAGTTCTTCCTCATCTTCATCACCCCATTGGGAACCATGTAAATATTTGGGATAATTATCCTCATTTTCCTCCTCTAATAGAGGTGAGGGTTCATTTTTTCTTGGGATAAATCCTATCCCACATCATCCAGGCCAAGGTTTAGCTTCTAAAGGTTCTTTGATACCTTGTTCATATCGACCTAGACCTTTGCCTTGGTATCCCATGTTGACCAACATTTGTTTAGCTATGGAAAATATAGGTGACATGTAACATGAGGTGTATGTTCATTCACTAGGCATGAAGTTACATCCTTGGATTTTTTCATCAAAGGTGGTTCCCCCATAGATGAAAGCACAAGTTCCTATTTGGACCTTTAACCCTTTTCTACTAGGTAAACCTATTGTGTGAGGGGATAAGAACATGCTTACCAATTTTGCAAATGGATTAGGATTTTGGTAGATTAAGTTGATTTGATATTTGGTGGAAGATTGGGGATCATCCCCTAAATTTATAAGGGGTTCTTCCAATATTTTATTTCCTTTATTTGTTTTAGCTTTGTTGGATGATAATGTTGGTTGTATTGAGGGGCAAAGGTTGAGTTCTTGAATGTCTATGGAGTTACATAAGGTGAATGGTTTGGGATCCCCTAGGGACATGGATAATCCTTCCTTGATATTCATATTTCAAGCATTGATGTAAGGTGGAAGGTACTACCTTCATGGCATGTATCCAAGGTCTTCCAAGGAGCATGTTGTATGTTACATCACATGATATAACATAAAAGAGGGTGTTGAGAATATGTGGTCCTACTTTTAAGGGTAAGGTGATGGTACCTATTACCTCTCTTTCTTCATTGTCGAATGCCCTAATAATAAGGTCTAATTTTTGTAAATATTTTATGCCTAAGTCAAAATTTTGTAAAAATTTGATATTGCAAACATTTAGGGTTGATCTGTTATCCACTAAGACTCTCTTGATGTGTTTATCACCTATTTGGGCTATGATATAAAGGGGTGAATCCCCTGATATTGTTTCGAGGGGTGTATCTATTTCATGGAATGCTAGGATAGCACTATTTACTCTAGAAAACCCAACTATGTTGGTGATATCATTAGGTGATATGTCTTGAGGGACTTCTTGCTCACTCAAAAGTTTTAGCAATATCTCCCTATGGGTAGGTGATGTCTTTAGTAATTCTAGAAGGGAGATTTTTGTTGGTATTTCTTCCAATTGTTGGTGGAGGTCAAAATAATGTAAGGTGTTTTGAGGAGGTGTGAGGACCAAAGGTGATCTATTAGGAACATTTACCTTAGTATTGTGAGGAACAACTAAAGGTGGTTGATCAAAGGATTGGTTTTTTGCTTGTTGTCTAGTCACTGCATAGGATGGTCTTGATAAGTGCATAGTGCCTACAAAGTTGGTAGAATTTTGATCACATGGTGGTAAGGGATTTTGAAAAATCCCTAAATTTTTTTTGGGGGAATCTTGTTGGTTGAAAACTATCTTACCTTCTTCTATAAGATCTTGAATAAGGTTCTTTAGAGAAATGCATTTATTGGTTGTGTGTCCTTTTATATGATGGTACTCATAATGTTCATCATGTTTATACTAGTTAGGTAATTATTTGGTTGTATCCCATGGTCTAATGGGTGGGAGTTCCACCATATTTGAGTCAAGGAGCATTTTTAGAATGGTAGCTTGACTTTGTCTAGTATTTGTATATTATATTTTGGGTTTATCTTGTCTTTGTACTACTAGTTTTTGAGGAGCATTTTGGGTTGTGTTTACATTGTTGTTTTGATGGGAATCTATTACACCATCTCCTACAACATGTTTGTTCTTGTATTTTCCTTTGTGGGAAGGTTTTTCTTCCTCTTTCTTGTTGTAGTTGAGTTGTCCTCATCTTATGAGGATGACTTCCACTCTTTTAGCCATGTCTACGACTTCTTCAAAAGAGGTTATGTTTATCATTTCTAAGGGATATGATAGTTGTTCATGAAGGTTTCTTATGAAAATATGTAAGATTTCTTTAGGGGGAGGAATATATTGAAGTCTTCCCACTAAAGACCTCCATTTGGCTAGGAAATTTAAGAAGTGTTCCATCTTGGATTGTTTGAGTTGGTATAGGTCATCTATGGTGACCTTTTCTTCTATATAGACTAAAAATTGTTTGACAAAATATTCCATAAGCTCTTTGAATTTCTTGATAGAATGGTGAGGTATTTGGAAATACCATTCTAAGGCTAAACCACTAAGACTTTTGGGGAATAACCTAAGGAGTAGCTTTTCATCATGATTGATGTCACTACATGCTATTTGAAATAACCTTAGGTGGTTGATGGGATCCTGTTTCCCATTGTACATTTGGAACTTAGGAGTTTCAAAGTTCTTTGGAAAAGGGTGGTTGATTATTGTAGGATCCAATGGTTCATTATAGAATTCTTCAAAAGAATACTTTAATTTGGATGACCCTTGAAGAGAGGCAATTTGACATTCAAGTTCTTCAAACTTGGAGTCCCTCTTTTCAAGGTCTTGGATTTTAGCATTGATGTCTTGGAAATCATTAGGTGGAGGGTTAGGTGGAGTAGGTAGAGTTAAAAGTGGTTGTGTAAGAGGTTGTGTGAGAGTTTGAGACATAAAAGGTAGGGTCATAAAATATGACATAGCTTGGCTAGATGCCATGGTTGGAGGGGTTTGGTTAACCCCTAAGTCATGAGTTAGAAAGGGGTTTGTGGAGTTAGGGTTTGGAATTGGTATTGTGATATTAGGAGAAGATGATGAAAAGGGTATGCCCATAATGGGTATCCCTATAGATATGGTTGGGGGAGTTGTAGAATCAGTAGGATGTGCCATAGCCACATTAAGACTAGCAAAGTTGTTTTGATTTTCATTGATTTGTGCAATAGTGGATTGACCATTAGAGTGTTCAATGTTATCATGAGTTGTAGGTGATTCTTTCTCACTTTGTTCTTTAAGTTCTTCCATAAGAACATCTAGAAATATGTTTTTGTTTCTTCTAATGTAATCCCTAATATGATCTATGAAATTGAAAGTAATATTTTCAATGACATGTTCTTCTTATGCATGGTGTGACCAAGGATTTTCCTCTTGATCACCATGCTCATGTGTGTGGACCTCATAATATGAGGATGCTAAACCCTTACTTTAGGTATTATAAGGATGTTGAGCCATGGTTTATAGGTTTTGAGAAGAGGGGAGTAAATTTATTAAAAGTTTTGTTTCTAGAGTACTTATAGCAAAGAAGAGAAGATGTTTTGAATCCTTATGTCACCTTGGAAAACAACCCTCCTTATGACTCCCACTAGCCCATCGTAATATACTAGCTAAGAGAGATTTCTCCCTCAAAGTTTATACATCGGTTTACTCAAGGGGTCGTTATCCTTCCCCTAGTAGGACTAACAATTTGGTTATGTTCTTGTTATCTTTGTTTAATGTGATGTAAGCTATGCAAACAAAATTATGTGATCTTACTTAAGTTTGACAAACTTTTATCTTATTTAAGGCAAAAGGAGTGTTCACATTAGGTTCACCAAGATGTAGAATTTGAAACCTCACACCATAGAGTGGGGAGGATTGATCCATTGGTATTTTCTCTACTTTCTCGCTTTGAGGATCACTTTACAAAGGAGACCCCAAAGATATGGGTATCTTTGAATGTGAGTAGGTTCTATGCTTGATGGAGTTTAATGGGTTTATTCAAAAAACATCTAAGATTTTTGGGATTTATAATCTGAATATTTATCAAACCTTAAAAAATTATCTAAAATCAAGGTGGAGATCACTAAAAATGCATTATAAGCTTAATACACACAAATATAGAACACAAGAACTAAATTATAATGCTTTTTGTTTGAATGATGAGCTAAGCTAAGGGGATATTTTTCTTCTCAAGGTAAACAAAGGAGATGTAAGAAGATAAACTATCCTAGAATGTAACTATATGCTTTTATGATTTTTGTTTAGGTATTTGGAAGTAAAGAGAGTTCAAACTTGATCCAGGATTCCTTGATTTTAGTCCAATATTAGTGTGTTTTGAAAGGGAAATTTAATCTAAGCTAAAATTCCTTAATTTTCCAAAAGAGATGTGATTTTAAGCAAAAAATAGTTGCATATAGAAAATAAAATACATGGGATGCTAAAAAATAGAGTTCAAATCAGTGCCAAGTGGCAAAATTACCTCAATTAGTATCTGAGAAAAATTACCACTGATGTGTAAAATTACCACTGGTGATTTTTCCTCTAACTATAATTTTTGAAACCTACAAAATAGTACCAAAAAAATTAGGTTTATCTAATTTGGGGGGTATATCTAAGGTTTAGGAAGATGAATTGCTATCTTTTCAGCTCATCAGAATCCCTATTTATGATAAAAATGAGTTTTCTTGCCTTCCTTAGAGTGGAAATAAGTCTGTGTAAAAATTCCACTAAGTGGCAATTTGACAACAATTGGCATTTTTACCTATGTATTCTAGAGAGTCAAAATCACCAACTACTATAGTAAATTACTAATTTTAGGACTTAAATCACCTAAGGTATTTGGTATTTCTAATATAAATCTTTATCGCCAATTAATATTGTGTGAAGGGTTTTCTAGGTCTGTAACTTACTAATTTTAGGATTTAAGTTCCAAAATTTTACAATTTGAGTGATTGAAGTGAGTGGTGTGTAAAATGAGTAGACAATCCTTAGAATGGTTGCAATTGGGAATTTTTGGGAGTGTAAAATAATTGAAAATACTCACAAAGGGGTTAGGAATGCAATGGAATACTTAACTAACACTTAATAGAAATGAATTAGTGAAAAGACAATGCAAAATGATGTAAAATATTATGAAATATAAGTGTTGTTATAAATTCATGAAATATACAATAATATAAGAGAATTATTGCATGAAATGAGGATGGAGTATTGTTGGTGGGACAACAAGATAATTATAGTCTTGTATCCAACACCATAGCATATTAAAAGCAAAAGGATAATAAGTATATAAACATAAAACATGAGAATAACATGCAATGTGCAATGAAAGGGAAATTCAAGAGATATCTATGCCTAAAAATGAGAATAGATTGAAATTAAATAAGCATGGATGTGGAAAAGAGTGATTAGTATGTTTATAATGAAAGGAAATGATCCTTCAAATAGAAAGAGCAACAACAAACAAAGATATTCTAAGTAAAGGGTGTGCTATAAAAGCTTGCAATAAAAAGATTAATTACTACAATGATTGAAGCAGGTAAAAATGGACTCAAATAAACCTGCAAGAGGATGCTAGAGGTTTGGAATTGAGATGAAAAAGCTCAAAATAGACTTACAACAATGATATTAGTGGCTAAGAATAAAGATATGCCCTACACAAGAAGATATTAGAAGCATAAGATGGAAAATGGAGAGAAATGTAAACAAATGAATACTCAATATGCAAGTTAGCAAGGCCAAAATTAGAAGAGTAAATACAATGAATAAAAGTAAGAGGATGAATATAAGAGGAGGTTCTAGGAATGCTATCACCTAGTAATGATCCCTCCTTGCCTCCAAGAGATACTCCTTGTCCTGAACTCTTCTTGTCTTGCTTGACTTACCTCCAAAGGGTGCTTTATGGAGATGCTAAAGAAATATGCTAGAGAAAGAAGAAAATATAAGAATATTGGCATAATGTAATTAGCTTTAGAAATATATTTTTAATGCTTACCACAAGGGCTGATTATATAGATTTGGAAGAGATATTAGGAGGGAGAATTAGTCAGGGTTTTTTAAATTTTGTAGGCCTAGTTCATTGTTAGAGCATGCAAGGTTAGAGGAGGTAGTGGAGTGAAGGAATCTGCATACCCCTAGCTCATACCGAAATATTATGATTGTTTTTGCAAAATCACCAATTTTTGTCAAAATCACTACTAGCAATTTTACCACTTAGTGATAATTTTGATAGAGGCTAAGAAAGGTGTCCAAATTTTTGCATTTGAGTTGTTTGAATGTATGCTAATTTTGGATGAATTTTTGATGTCTTTTGCTTTATGGGTGTGTCAAAATTGGGTGTATATATATATTTGTTGCTCCTAAATAATCATACATCAAATGGCTATGTATTAAGAGTGTTGAGAATATTTTTGAGCCATACCTTAATAGCCATATCTAGAGCACCAAAAAATATTGGGCACCAAAAAAATGGGCATCTACACTAGAATGCCAGACTCAAAAATCAAAATTATGTAGTGGTGAAAACTTCTTTGAGGCATTACTCAAAAAAGGCTTGTATGAAAATTGGTTTTCGGTATGCTTGTTCTGCTAAAAAATATTGGTTGTGAAAATCCCTTATGGACTTAGCCAAGGAAAAATAGGGTTGAAAATAAATATTTTTGGCCCATTCTATATGGAAACAATGTAGGTTTGTACATTGAGGACAAGCTAACTACCAATGAGAGCTCCATAATTACTCTAGAGTCTTGCTTTTATAGCCAACTTCATGACAACAATATTTAAAGCTACCTTGGAGGAGCATCAAGCCATCTATGATAACAAGGTATGCATTTTTCTTTTCATTATTGTCTAGTTTTAATATTATATATAATTACATCTAGTCCACATTATATATACAACACATTCTACTATGGAATTAGAGTTAAAAAAAGGTTATTAGTTGATCAAAAAGAATTTGTTTGCACTCCATAAGTACAAGAAATATTCTAGTATCCATTTCGATGCCCAATGCCATGGTGACACTTTTCTACCCACCCTATTTCAAAAATAAATATTAAAAAATAAAATAAATGGATATTTCCTTTCAAGTTGAAAAGGAATATGTTAGCCATCAAGTTGGAGGGATAAAAGACAACATATCAGCACAATGATTATGCACCATGTTATTATTGTAGTATAAAAATTGAAGAAATAGATGCATGAGGACATGCATCAATTTAAGTTGAGGGGAGTGATGAAGAATTGAAATGCCTCATTTTGTGTCTCAAAGCAACAATGTTTCACTCTCTTAATGTGTTGGCAAGAATAATTAATTATGGACTAGGCTATAATTTATATTAATATTTTGAGTAGATATGGTGGATAGGAAAAATGTATTACTATGTTATTTTAGATAGGTTTTATGTGATTTTGGGTTTAATTTTATATTTATTCATGATTGTTTCATTTATAAGTTTTATACTAATATAATTGGATAGAAATATGATGATTTGCATGTCTCTAAGTGTTTATGTGCCAAAAAAAAATTGTGTGTCATAATATGACAATGCATCAAAAAATTTTGGTGCTAGAATATGATAAAAAATGTCTGATACAAAAATAAGCTCCAAAAATATTTGGTGCCATAATATGTGTCAATGAAATTTGGTGCCAAAATGTGCACCAAAAAAGTCAAGTGTCAAAATTGGCATAAAAAAAAATATGATAAAACTATACAAAATTATTCAACAATATTCCATAATGACTACCTACTAAAATTATGTTAATATTTTCAATAATTCTTCCTCAAATGTTGGGCTAAAATTGTATAGTTAGTTCCACGATATGGGGGAGATTCCTCCCAAATAAAATGAGTGTAAAGTGTCACTTGACTTATCCATGCTAATTATTAGCAAGTAGTTGAGATACTCCCAATATAATAGAAGTGTTAAGTGTCACTTGACTTATTTATGGTAATAATGGCAAATGGTTGAGATGCTTCCAATACCGCTTGACTTATTCAAGCTAATTATTAGCAAGTGGTTGAGAGAATAGGAGTTTAAAGTACCACTTATATTATCCATGCTAATTCTTAGCAAGTGATTGAGAAAATTTAGAGATACTTCCAATAGAATAATGATGTAAAGCGCCACTTATTTGTATTATTTATGATATTTCTTAGCAAGTGGTTGAGAAAGTGTAGAAATGCTTCCAATAGAATAAGGATGTAAAGTGTCACTTACATTATCCATGCTAATTCTTAGCAAGTGGTTCAGAAAGTGTAGGGATTATTTCAATAAATATGAGTGTAGATGTATTATCCATGCCAAATATTAGAAATTGGTCGAGGTATAAAAATATTTCCAATAAAGGATGTAATTAGGTACCACTTGTATAAAAATGTGCCTAGCTTATATATAATTTTTTAAATAATATGGATAAAATAAATAAAGAGAGGATGCATATAAATTGAAGATTTTGTAAAGGCGTAATTCTCTCTTTTTAATGAATAATATTTTTTTTTCATTTGTATTTATATTTAATTATATTTTGAATTGAAATTTACTTTTCATTTTGCTGAGTAAGATCCCACTCCATCAACATAATGAGAATTGTTATTTCTTGTAGATATGTTTATTTTATTTTATTTTTTGCTTGATAATAGGGGTTGTACTAGGGTCCCCTACCCTTTACAAATTACATCTCTCTCAATTAGAGCTTGAGATTTTACAAATAGATACACTTCTCATCTCAATTGAGATGCTATAGATAGAAACCTACATCATTTTACATAAAATGTCTAAATTCTTGATTTTCATTTTTTGGATCTTTTCAAATATTTGTTTGAATACAATTACTCCAAAATTTAGCATTGTTCTTGACATTTTCCTATAAAATCCTTCACAATGTCCAAAATTCACCTCTAACATCTATGCTTTACATCTTAGTAGAGTAATATTTCTAAAACATTGCACTATCATAGTCTGCTTTACCAAATTTGGATTGCTAGTTTCCTTCCTAAAACACAAGTGCAACCACAAAAATTATAATAAATAGTCTAAATGAAAACACATTATTGTTATCTACTTGTTTTGGTGCAGTGGTAAATGCCCTGGGTGCTGGTAGAGGCCGACCCAGGTTCCATTCCCCTTATCTCCATCCTGCAAATATATGGTATAGTTACGAATGTCCTATGTGCTGGTAGAGGCTGACAAGGCTTCATTCCTCCTATGCCCAACCTGTTGAAAGTGGCACCTCAAAAGGGGTTTTTTCCACTATAAATTAGTTTAAACCTAGGTGTTGTAGATGAGTTGGAGAGGAGAGGGAAATCCTCCAAGAGAGGTACCAGGTTCAAATCTCCACCCTACCAAAAAGCTAAAATGGGTATCCAAAATCTAATTGATAATGTTGGTACGGGCAGGGTTGGGTGCGACTCCGGGTGACTTTGACGGTGTAGAACCCCCTGTTCATGGTCTCTCATACCAAGGCGACCCCGCAAGGGGTTTTTCGCTTAAAAAAAAACACATTATTGTTACAAAATAAAATAAATATTACCAATGGAAAAAATTAAAGTAAAACTTTTTTTTATTGGTAAAAAATCATTAAAAGTGGGTTTTGAAAGGGGCCCTAAAACCTTTTTACACAAGGTCAACAAACCAAATAGAAGGCCAAAGGGTAGTCCTTTTTAAAAGAAATATTAAAATTCTACCCAAAGCAAGAAATCAAAAAAATCTTGCCCATGGCATGAAATTTAAAAAATCTCATCCAAAGCAGTAGATTTAAAAAATCCTACCCAGGCAAGAAAAATACACTTTAACAATCCTACCCAAGGGGAAAACTAAAAACTAGAATCCTACCAAGGAGAAACTGGAAGTCAAATCCACTTGGAAATAAAATCCACCTTGGGAGAGGTAGATGGACCAAAGAAAACCACCAATAAAATTGGGATGGGCCATCCCACCTAAGCAAGGCTAGGACTAACATGAGCAAACAAAAAAATTAGAATTTTTCCTAGGAAAACTAGAAACCGCTATAGCAAAGTAGGAACAACTAAAAAAAAAACCAAGATCCCATCCAAGGATGTCCCAGGAAGGTAGTACATGAAGCATCATCCTGCATAGAGCTTGGAAAATGGATCAACAATTCTGAGGATCTCCATAGGCCACAAGATCCCCTTGCATGTGAAGTTGAACTACAAGAATACCAAAAGAAGCCAAAGGATGCCATGGAAATGAAACCACCATCCATGGAAAAAGGGTTGGGAAGGTTTCAAGGAACCCGATATAAAGGATCTACAAGGTGATCAAAGTTGTATGTAGTAAACACAGGTCCCCCACTAATACTGAAAGATGTAGAAGATGACCCAAAGCAACCAAACAAATAGGGACCACAAAAACCCTTCAATCCCACACATGAATGACTTTGAGGAACTAGATTTGGAAAACCAATGGAATTATCTCAGTAGCAAGAAAAAAGTATAAGGCCCCACTCTAAGGCCATGAAATATGCATTGATAATCCACCAAGTAGATCAGATCCAAGAAACCCAAGGAGAAGTTTCATTGAAGATGAGGTACATGGTCCCCCCAAACCAGAAGGATGTAGTGAAAACCTCTCAAGAAGCACAAGGATGAGGTCAAACCCTAGTATAAAGCCACAAAACTCTAATATTGAGGAAAATAAGAATCTGAAACCAAGTAAAGAACCTAAAAAAAACATGGGAAAGACCTGAAAGCAACTAGGAAAGAGGATCCTGAAAGCTTAGTAGGAAACCTAGAGGAGAACCTAGGGATGCTCTAGGTCAAGGGCACAAGAAGGAAACCCTCAAAGTGACTGGTAAAAGAGCATACAAGTGGATGAGGGACCTTCCACCAAAATAATATTATCTGCACTGGTAGCAAGCCTAGAGATAAGGGCCTGGGATGTGCCATGAAACTGGAGAAATACTAGGGAAGGGGGAGGTAGGAAAGTAGAACGGGACATCTCGTATAGAGTGGGAAGTTTCCTTCCATCCCCCTTCACATTAAAGTAAAACTTAATCATTAATTGATTTAGGTAATCAACATTTCTTTTCATCTTCAACTAAACTTTCTACTTCCTCTAATCATGGAAAGGAGAATTTAACTTCACGATCCTCAATAAAAACCCCTCTATTGGTTAGCTTATCTGCACATTTGTTTCCTTCCCTTAATATATGTGTAAACCTAATTTCTTCAAACTCTTTAGCAAGATCTTGAATTTCTATAATTATCTCTTGTATGTTCCATGGAGCATTTGCTTTCCTTAAATTTGCATTTATTACTATGAGAGAATCACCTTCCATCCATACTCTATTCTATTTCATTTGTTTACATATTTTTAACCCTTCTAAAGCTGCCCAAGCTTCAACTTCATTATTTGTATTAAATCCACTATTGAAAGCATAATGAGATAAAATATCTCCTCTATTATTTCTAATTATTCCTCCTCCTCATGTTGGTCCTGGATGTCCTTTAGATGCTCCATCAAAATTCAATTTAACTCACTCCATATATGGTGGTTTCCACTTTATATTCTTTACCTTATTTTTGCTTCTTTGTACCCAATATCATAATTCCATTTAATGACTTGACTCCATCTATCAAGAATCTCTGCTTCCAAATTAGGAATTGGGTAAGTTGATAGAGTTGGTTTAGACTCCTCTATGGCTAAACATATTTTCTTTTTCATTACCTCTAAACTGCTTTCCTTTTCTTTAAATATTCTTCTATTCCTTTCTAGCCATATAGTCCAAAGTATTGTATCTTTTGATATATCCTATATTGTTTGTAAAGCCACACTTTTATAAGTGCTCTACCATTACTTTAACCAATATTAAATTATGCTATTCATCACCATGCATTTAATTAAGAATCCATTTCCATAGTTTCCAAAATATTGAGCAATGTCCCAAGAGATGATCAATACTCTCCTCCTCCTTATTACAGAAAACACATTGAGAGGGGCCATAAAAATCCCTTTTCATAAGGTTATCCCAAGATAAAATCCTTCTATGACCTACTAGCCAAACAAATATTTTAACTTTAGGAATGCTTGCGCTATTCCAAATATCTCTCCATGTTTTAGTGACATAATTATTATGTTGGTGTTGAACATTATATCCACTTGTTGTGTATTCTCCTAAGCTATTCAACTCTCGAATCAATTTATCCTTGGCACCCCTCAAAATAATCTTAGTTGTTATCTTTCTACTCAATTACCTCCTAGAATCAATGTATTGTATACTTATAAAAAAAACCTTCTTTCCATTTGTATCTTCCTTCTTGATCCTTGTACAAAATGTTTGAAACCCTATCACCATATTTGTCTTGAAGATATCTCATCCAAGGTTTCAAAACTGGATCTAATTTGAGTGGTTTTTTATCACACCAAGTATCCATCCAAATAGAAATTTTTTCTCCAGTTCCCACCACCCATATTAAACCTTTAATCATAATATCAATAGATTTTTTTAAACCATTTCAAAGAGCATAACCATTTGGGAGAGAGAATGCAGTAAATATTAAACTTGGGTCATTGGGGTCAACATACTTGGAAGAATTCTTACCCATTGTCTTTGACTCTCTTTGTACAATCTCCAGATAACTTTTCCCCTAAGAGCTAAGTTTACATCTGTAAGAGCTCTTAAAGACTTAAACCAAGACCTCCCCTAGTATTTTCGTCTCACAACTTACTCCATTTTTGTAGATATGTTTATAGAATAATTAATAAATTTTTATTTTATTTATTTTAATATTATTTTATATTGTACTTAATTTGTATATTGTTTTTATTTGTAATTAATTTGTAATTTGTTTTAATTTTCTATTTTATTTTTTCGGGTTAGTTTTATGTAGTTTTTAAATTATATTTTACTTACCTACAAGTGTGATTTAAATTTTTGCAAGTGTGTTTTAAATTTTTGCAAGTATGATTTTTGTTTAAGCAAGTAGAAAATCTTTAAAGATCCTATACCAAGATACATTTTCTCTCTTTAACACACAAACATTGTATGCCACCCTATATTGATAGTTTAAAGTGCAAGAATTAACAAAAATCATCACTTTTTGGCATCATTATCGAGGATGTGGTGTTCCTAAAGAGTTTTAGTAGTTGTTCAACATCATTGTCCTTGAAAATATCACTTAAAACTCAGCCACAAAAAGCTAAGAAACCTTTATTCCTTGCATAATCTATGGCTAATACTAGCAAAAATGCATCACCTATTTATGCCATAAAAATTTGAAAATATAGGCAAATTTGCACGATGTGGAAGGGGTACCTTCTTCCCATATAGGTGCTCATACATAAAAGGAATAATTGTAGGTCAGGATGAATCTAGATTTTGATGAATTTAAGTTTTTCTTTTCAATGATGGATGTGCACATTAAGGTATGCATTTTGCTTTTCATTGTTTTTTAGTTTAATATTATGCATAACCACATATATGTGCACATTCAATTTATTTTTTGTATATGATGCAAACTTAGAGGTATAAAGAAGAAAGTAGACAATCCTTGATGTTCAGAAGAAATTTTGGCATTCCCAAACAAACATGCATTATATGACTACATATTGAGAGGCAAAAACATTCTAACTCCATAGTGCTAGAACTAAAAAATTCAAAACCTAACAACCTCATTAGATGGAGCATCAAATTAGAGCACTAGTGTGTTGGAAATACTTGGTATTGGAATCTAGGCCAAAATATTGTACCAAAATTCTTAGGACATTAGAAGCAAGCAGACACATTAGATGGAGTGCTATAATAGTCAAAGTATTAATGTACTAAAAATGTCTAGCATCATAATAGTTAGAGCATTGATGTGCCAAAAATACATCAAAAAAGTATGGCATAAAAAATATATCAGAAAATACTAGCATCTATGCCAAAATGCTAGATCATAAAAAACTCAGTTGTGAAAATCCCTTGTAGATGCAACTAGGGTAGAAGATGGTTGAAAACTAGAAATAGAAGTCTCTTCTATTCAAAAAAATCTATAGTGGTGAACATATATTTGAGGTACTATTAGACCAAGTATTGTATGGAATTTGGTTTCTAACATGCTTGTCTCAGGGTTATGCATAAGAGGTAGGACCAAAAGGTACTTGTAAAAAAATGGCTAATATGTTGCGAAAAATTGATGAATCCTGGCCAACTACATGTATGATGGCATGGCGAGTGACCTTGATTTTTCAAATACAATTGGCAAAAAATGGTGAATTTTGAAGTTCTAACCAGACCACTTTCCAAATCTTGATCCGATCTCAGATCGGAAGCATAATATGGTCCAGTCATGGAGTAGATGTATAATAAGATCCAGTCTCAAGATAAAAGTATAATAAGATCCAGTAATGGACTGGATGCATAATGTAGTATGGTCATAGACTAGATGCATAATATGATCTGGTCAAGTATCAGATGCATAATATGATTCGACCACTGGTCGGATGCATAATATGAGTTGGTTTTGAATCGAAAGCATAACATGATCCGACCACCAATCAGATGCATACTATGATCTAGTCTTGGACCGGATGCATACTATGATCTAGTCTTGGACCGGATGCATAGTCTGATCTGGATTTGGACTAGATGCATAATATGATCTGAATTTGGACCAGATGCATAATATGATCTAGTTTCATACCAGATACATACTATGGTCCAATCACCCACCAGGTGCATAATATGACTCGATCTCGAACTGAGTGCACAATATAATCCGATCATCGACTGAATGCAGAATATGATCTGATCCTACATTGTAATGGATGCAAAAAAAGGTCTAGTTCTGGGTGAAGAACACAAGCTTATACTGAGAGGGGGGGTGAACAGTATAAGAGCACTTTTTACTTTTCTTTCCAAATCAATATTATGCAGTGTATAGATAGCAATATCAATAGCAGTAATCAAAGCAATGCATAAAACACCATACATAATAGAGACACAGTTTTAACGTGGTTCATCCAAAGATGGCTACCTCCACGAAGAAAATATTCAACAAACATTCACTAAAAATCTCAAATATCAAACATTCCACAATAATCCTCAACAAACATTCACCATAAATTTCATACCTTAATGTATAAAAATAATAATCACTTATGCACCCTTATTCCTCCAACATTAGGCAACTAACAAAATTTAAATCAAAATTAAATACCTTGTCCTTGGAGGGAATTGAACCCTCAACCTCGTCTCACCACAAGTGCCTTAACCATGGCCAAAGTCGTCGCACGAGCCAAGCACTTGCTTGAGATTAAAGAAGCACCATGTGCTTCTTAATCTCACACCACCTTCTGCCAAGCAAAATGTCGTATGCCTCAAACAACACACCAAATAATGCATGCAAGGATTCGAAACGTCAACCATATTGCTCCTAGTACCTTTGCACTTTTCCAACTACCACTACGCCATGCTTACCCAATGAAACTTGAGGATGGAACTTCCTCCTCTATGCCTTTCGTTGCTACATTTTTGTAAATCACAAGCTCTCTTTTTTGCATGCCATCAATTTATTAATTCGAGCAAGGGTAACTTTCCAATGGTTTTGGCAAAGTATTTATATGCATTATATTTTCTTTGGACACGTCGGTGCTAGCTCCTCCATCATAATGTTAGCAGAAATATAGAGGCTTCGAAAGCATTTTTCTTTAAACCCCAACTTTGGATTTAATTTACTTTAAACTTTGCGCTTTGGAATATTTTTCCCTCCAAAACCCAATATTAGGGTTTTATAAAAAATAATTAATTGTCCTTTGTAAATCAAATAATATTATAATTAAAATTATAATAATTTATTTGGGTTTTTCACCACCTTGGATAAATATTATAATAAAGACTATAATATTAATCCTTCCATTGCTTCGGATATATTTGATTCCAAAGGAAAACTGAAACCATTTTCTAAACCATTCTTTTGGGTGTAAAATAAAAATATGTTAACCCATTACAACTTCTATTGAACTTTGCACTTGAACTGGAGAATAACTATCACTAGCATCTTGACATCAATGACAAATTTGGCGTAGGGATTCAAAATGTCCAACAATCTCCCCTTTTGTCATTGATGGCAACCCACATTATTTTTACTGAAACCTGCCCTTTCTTTTTCTTCTACTCCCCCTAGGACATTGTTCCCCTTGGATCAATGCTCTCTTAGATATCAAATCTCTCCCCATATCAAATATCTCCCCAATACACAAATATCTCTCCCTTTGACATCAATGGCAAAGGGTCACCTTTGGGGCTTGGGGCTAAGAATGAGCCTCTTAGCTTAGCCCCTCCCCCACCTCCTTTGAGGTGGTTAATTATGGGGTGGGATTATTTCTACTCCCAAAAGGCATTGTTCTTTGCCTTTATCCTCTTCCCTTATTTTCTAAATTTTCTAATTCTTTTGATTGTTTCTATCATGTCATCATTCCTATTCCTATCATCATTCTTGTTCCTATTTTTGTTCCTGTTCTCATCCATGTTCCTATTCCTGTTCCTGTTCATGTTCTTGTTCCTTTTCCTGTCATCATTCCTATTCCTTCTCATATTCTTATACATGTTACTCTTCCTATTCATGTTCCTATTCCTTTTCATATTCTTGTGTTCATATTCCTGTTCTTGTTCATACCTATTTTTGGAATATTTCCTCTACACCATTTTGTTTTGTGACCATCATTATTGCACTTATAACACTTATATTATTATTCCTTGTAGGTGCAAATATCTTAGGATATATTCTAGTGAAACCATATAATTTTCTATCATGAACCCTGCAATTCATTGCCTTATGACCAAACTCTTTACATGAGTAGCAATACCCATGAAAAACCCATCCTTTCCCATATTCTTGTCTTTCATGTGTCTTGCATTGTGAAGCCATGTTCCCAAACCTGTGACATGAAAAAAATATTCCATTGAAGCTTCCTTGTCTTGACCTCATTGTTATCCTATTCTAATTGTTGTTCCATCTATATCTTTTATGTGCATTTTTCCTATCATTTTTTGAACTTTTTATTGTCTAATTCATCCTCTGATGTCTCACTTCCTCTTACACTATCTTATTCTGATGTATCTTCATATGAAGTTTCTTCTTCTTCAAGACTTGAAGTAGACTTTTCTTCCCATTTATTTTCAACCTATTTAGAACCAAGACTTTTTTTTTTTGTTGCTCCTCTTTGTATCTTGACTATTTTATCCACACTCTTTGCACTTTTTACATACTTGTATAGCTTATTATTGGAGTCTTCTACATATTCCTTTAGTAGAGCCACTTCTTGTGCTAACTTCTCACATTCCAAGATATTTGCTTCTAACTTATCTTTGAACTTATTTGCCTTAGCCTTTTATTTTTCTAAATCCTCTATGAGCAATAATCTTTCTTCATCACATTCTTAAAACTAAATTTCAAGCTTAGAGTGTTGCTTTCTTACCTTATTTACCATTTCAAGGGAATATATGAGTTCTCATTTGAGATCATAACCATTCTCTACTGAATAATTCTCTATTTGTTTACCTTTGTCCACATAATTACTTTCTTTTGGCTTGTCTTCTATAGGATCACTCACTTATTCTTCTAATGCCATTAGAAGATTTTCATCTAGTCTTTCAAGTGCATCTTCATAGTCATCATCACTGAAACTATAAGCATCCCTTGTGCAATCATCTTCAAGATGTCCAATTTTACCACATCTAAAACACTTGACAATAACTGAAGTCTTTTTCTTAACTAGTTCTTTATCTTCAATCATAAATAGGACTTCATCTCTATCTTTGTATGGAAAGCTAGCATCACTATCATTTGAGTACTTACTTGCATTATCTACATAGTTTCTTCTCTTTTATCTTTGGAAGAATTTATTTC
The DNA here is from genome assembly GCA_028583015.1 of Wollemia nobilis. Taxonomy (NCBI): domain Eukaryota; kingdom Viridiplantae; phylum Streptophyta; class Pinopsida; order Araucariales; family Araucariaceae; genus Wollemia; species Wollemia nobilis. Next base: position 3,010,342 of record JAQPPZ010017170.1, on the reverse strand, counting down.
CTTGTCTGCTTTGTCCATCCTTGCTTTTCTTTTGATGCCTATATCTTTCTGATTCCCTGTACCTGTGATCCTATTTTTCTTCACCATTGTTGTTCTTTGGCTCTTTACAATCTATTTCAAAATGTCCATACTTTCCACAATTGAAACACTTAACAGATATTAGATCTATGGGCCTTTTGGAACCTTTATCTCTTCTACCATAATTAGCTTCTTCATCATTGGATGACTCACTACTTGATTCTTACCTCTTACCCTTTATCTTATTGTTCGCTTTGAATGCAACCTCTTTCGGAGGGATAGGATCTTTTTTTCTTATCTAAAAATTTGTAAGCATGCCAAGTAAAGAATTTCTTATCAAAAAATCACTATCAATTGATGTTTCTATAGCAAAAACCTTTCATTGTACCTTTTTGGAAGAGTTCTCAAGATCTTATCACAAGCATCAGATTCATTGACCTTCATTCCAAGACCTCTCATCTCATGTACAAGTTCATCACTATTACTGAGGTAGTCATGAATGTTTTCATCATATCGCATTATTAAGTTTTCAAATTCTCCTTTGAGATTTATGATCTTAGCTTTCGTGACACCTTTATATCCTTCATATATGTTATGCAGTAGTTCCCACATTTCTTTTGTTGTTTTACAATCTATAACCTTCATAGATTTGGATCTATGTGAACCTTTTATAATTGCATTCATAGCTCTTAAATTTGCATGTATTAGAAGCTTACCTTCCTTATCTATAGGAGGATCGACTTTTGAATTGTATCCAAGTTCCACTACATCCCAAACTTCATTGCCAAGTGCCATCAGGTGAAATCTCATTAGCATACACCAATACAAGAAGTCACTTCCATCAAAGACTGGTACTGTATTATTGATGGACCCGTCCCCTTGATCCTTTTGATCCATTGTGTTCTTGACCAATTTTCCTTCAAGCTATAAAAATCTTCTAAAGGAACCCGCTCTGATACCAATTGAAGAACACAAGCTTATATTGAGAGGGGAGGAGGTGAACAATATAAGAGCACTTTTTACTTTTCTTTCCAAATAAATATTATGCAGTGTATAGATAGTAGTATCAATAGAAGTAATCAAAACAATGCACAAAACACCATACACAATGGAGACATAGTTTTAAAGTGGTTCACCCAAATATGGCTACCTCCACAGAGAAAATATTCAATAAACATTCACCAAAAATCTCAAATATCAAACTTTCCACAATAATCCTCAACAAGCATACACCATAAATTTCATACCTTAATGTAAAATAATAATAATCACTTATGCATCCTTATACCTCCAACCTTAGGCAACTAACAAAATTTAAATTAAAATTAAATACCTTGTCCTTGGAGGGAATCAAACCCTCAACCTCGTCTCACCACAAGCACCTTAATTGTGGGCAAAGTCGCCACACGAGCCAAGCACTCGATTAAGATTAAAGAAGCATCACATGCTTCTTAATCTCACACCACCTTCTACCAAGAAAAATATCGTGCACCTTGGGCGCCTCAAACAACACACCAAACAATGCACGTGGGGATTTGAAACGTCAACCACCTTGCTACCAGTGCCTTTGCGCTTTCCCAACTACCACTAGGCCATGCTTGCCCAATGAAACTTGAGGATGGAACCTTCCTCCTCTATGCCTTTTGCTACCACATTTTCGTAAATCACATGCTCTCTTTTTTGCATACCACCGATTTATTAATTCGAGCAAGGGTAACTTTCCAATGGTTTTGGCAAAGTATTTATATGCATTATATTTTATTTGGACACGTCGACGCTAGCTCCTCCATGATGACGTCAGCAGAAATATAGAGGCTTAAAAAGCCTTTTTCTTTAAACCCCAAATTTGGGTTTAATTTACTTTAAATTTCCCATTTGAAATATTTTTCCCTCCAAAACCCAACCTTAGGGTTTTATAAAAAATAATTAATTGTCCTTTGTAAACCAAATAATATTATAATTAAAATTATAATAATTTATTTGGGTTTTTCACCACCTTGGATAAATATTATAATAAATATTATAATATTATATCCTTCCATTGCTTCGGATATATTTGCTTCCAAAGGAGAACTGGAACCATTTTCTAAACCATTCTTTTGGGTGTAAAATACAAATATTTTAACCCATTACAACTTCTATTGAACTTTGCACTTGAACTAGAGAAGAAATATCACTGGCATATTGACATCAATGACAACTTTGGCTTAGGGACTCAAAATTTCCAACACTGGGATGGTGGGTCTCATGCAGAATAATGTCTGGTTCGGTTGCCACGTGTCTCACGTTCAATCAACAACACCGCATGTCCAATACAATGTTGCCATGTGTCAACCCTGTTTCTTCAATCTATAAAAGGGCATCAACTATCATTTTTTCCATTTCATTTTTGTGACTACTACAACCAAAGCTAACCTTTCCAATCAACCTTCCGATTCTCAATCCTTTTTCTTCGACTTCCAACTTCTTGTGATGGCCACCCCTTCCACCTCTGCACCAAAATTCAAGAATTTTTCTTGCACTTTGATTTTAGATTTGATGACAACCCCAGGGATGGACTTTAAGTGGCTCAATAATGCAGGTTTAACAACCCTCATTTCAATGCCACAATTTAGAATAGATAAAGTCCTCCTGCAACATATTATAGCTAGTTATGACCATGATAGGGCTATGATGAATATTAAAGTACAAAATAGAAATCTGCTTTTCACCATCACCCCTGGAGATATTAACATATTGACAGGTCTTCCATTCATTGGTTTTCCTCAAGTGTCGATGAGGTTGCAGCTATCTCCAGATGACAAAGCACACCTCAAAAGCAAGTACGGTCTCTCATCGAAGGATTTGGTAGGTATAAATATTGTTAATTATATTTTATTAATGTTCAATGTTTCAAATTTGTAAATTGACATCTAATTTTGTTTATGCAACTTCTTTCCACCAAATCAAAAAGAGGTTTATCAATCAATGATGTTAACCATCAAAATCTGAAGGCCATTATCAAGTTCTTCTAGGCTAGACTAATTCTTATGGGAAGACCAAAAATTCTATTTTACACACTTGCTTATATTTTTCAGTCTGAGTACAATAAAAAGTTTGACTGGTGCACATATATTTCAGATCGAATTAGGTCTAAGTTGCACATCATGATTTATGGTAACCAACAAGACACAACCCATTGTGGGCACTGCTAATTTTATTTTAGCTCTATATTATGAGTGTTTTCATAATTTGTAGACTACTCTTGTACCAACTGTAGTGCATGCAACACTACAGGCTATTGCTATGTCAATAGAGGAATTGAAGGTAATAACTGCATATTTGACCTTGACATACTATTTTATAGTTTTTCACATTCCTTTTTTTAAATTTTTCTTTTCATCTATATGCAGGGTAAGGCAGAAAATACAAGGAGTAAATATATTGCTACCACTAGGGGTCACAGGTTAGAACAAACTGGTGATTCTAAAGACACGAGCTTTGAAGCAACACCATTGTAGAGGCCGTACAAATGTTCTAGGCAAGCAGCTACTCATGGGGTTTCTCGTACACCTAGGTATGCACAAAATATATAGGTTGAATCTAGTGTGGCCAACCCCTCCCCCATTGCAACACAAATTCAACATGTTTCATCGTCTTCAGGTAAATCTATGTGTAGTTAATTTAAATTAAGAAAATATTTTTTATTTTAAGAAGAATTGTAACAAAATATTTTTGACTATTTTCAGTTGATTCTCAAAATAAACAAGTACCATCACAAGTTAGAGGCCATATGCCACCACCACCTCCATTACAGCCACCAGTTGCATCACACTCACCGGTTTCACCACAACCACCGCTTCCACCAAATCAGCGATAGACACCCACACATCCTATGCCAATGCCTATGCGAGGGCAAATCGGTGTTGGAAAATGATTATTTTCATAGAGATCATGGGGCACTACACAAAGTTCTAGGTGTGGGTTTTCACACTCATAGAGATCACACATGCCAACACCAAGTTCTGGGTATGGATGGTCATAATTTACATTTTCAACAAATTCACAAGCACCAAAAGTTTCTACAGAGGGATTGGATAATATTCAACTTGATGAGGATTATCTTTTGCAGGGCAACATTGTAGGCTTCAAGGCAACATATGTGTTGAGAGGTGAAGGAGAACAAGGAGAAGCCACTGACCCTGCAGCTTAGGAGACAACATTGCCATCAGCTCAAGGAGCCAACCCTCATCCTCAGGGTCCTCAAATTGAGGATAATATTGTAGATTTTAATGAAAATATTTTATTAGCTGAAACTACAGAAGTTACTATTAATCAGTTTGTGTTAAGATATTTGAAGGAATTGAAGGAATGGGAATATCGAGCAAAGGTCCTTTTAAGGGAAATCAATACCCGATATAAAAATTATGTAAAAAGAGATTCTCTTTATTCTTTGGTTCAATTTGAACCAAAAAAGCTTGATGGCCTTCTAAAACAGGCCACATCAGGATCTGTTAAGTCTAATTTTATTTATGATGATGATGTTTTGAATGTTGTTATTGGTAGATTGGAGAACATTAATGCCGAAGCCCAAACATTTTATAACCAATGGGATTCTAATAAGGAAAAAGTTAAAGTTGCTAAGGCTACAAGGGATATGGTTGAGGTAAGAAAAAAAATTATGTTTCAATTTTCTATTGCAGTGAAATTTTTATATTTCTTGAAAATATGAAATAATTTCAATATAACCCTTTTGAATTATGTTTTCAATTTGTTTTTGCAGTCAAATTTTGAACACTTAAAAACACAGGTTAAGAGCATGGATGTCAATATTAAAAGGGTGAAGACATTTTTGAATAATGCAATGGAAATGAAAAAGAAAATGCAAGCAAAAATATCAAAAAATAATCGTTTAAAAAATACATCAAGGAGAAGCTCAAAGAAGATCCAAAAATGGTGCTTGAGAAAACAAAGGAAACGCTTCCAACAATACTTGAAGATCTAAACAAAGAAGAAGCACAATTGGTGTCAAGTATTGTGAAAGTACGTGAAAACCTGGTGAGAGTTGGAGCACTGCCAGAAGAGAGTGTCATAGATGCCGACAAAGGAAAAGAAATGACAACTCCAACCGATAGTGAAGCAACCAAGCACCAATCAAATGTTTGAAAATTTGAAAATGTAATATGCTATCAAGTTGACTGTAGTCAACAATTTTGTACAATGTAATATGTTTCTATTTGAACTAATGATAATGACATTTTCTCATTTTGTGTTTTCCATCATTCATAGTTTGCTTGCATTTATAAATATGTGTTGCAATTTTAGTTTATTTCTGGCTAATATTGTTCACTATGTTCATCTCAACAACAAAAGCATTATAGATAACATTACAGATCAACATTAATATACCAATAAGAAAATTTAAAACATGAAACATAAAGATTTATCAATGAAGAGAGTTGAGACACCATGACATAAACATACAATTTTAAAAACTGCAAAAAGATATAAGACATGTAATTTTTAAAACACTAATGTGATATAAAACAACAATTCTGTAAAATCTTATAAATCTTGAACAATATTGTGAAATCTTCTATGAAGTTTGTGAAATCAATACACTATTGTGTTTATCAATGTCAATGAAATCATGGAATAATTATCATTATGGAAGCTGAAACATTTCAGCTTGTCCAGAATCATTATGAAGCATAGCAAAAATCTATGTCTCCACCATCTGATCACTGAAAGCATCATCATCGTAGTTATCGATCGTATTCAACGTTCCTCTTCTATCTGCCAGGGAACTCCAGTGTGCCAAAGCTCTGTCATACGGAAATGTATCCAACTGATATGAAGACACATAAATTCTTAAATAATTTTCTAAATTTTTGTCGAGTCTATTACGGAGTTTAGATTTAACAAAAGAAAGTGCACTAAAAACTCTTTCATCTTTGACTGACCCCAAAATCATTGTTTCACATAATTCATATAAACGAAAGTATTCACTTATTGTATCTTGTAAGATTGTGCTTGGATACAATTTTTGCCACAAACGTGCAATGGAACCAATCTCATGGACACCTGTCATAAGTGATGTTTGCACAACCATTGTTCTTCCAAAATGCGATGATTGTTCTTTCAAAATATCACTGTTGAGTATACCTTTTATTTCAACACCATTGACTTCCACACTCTTACTGAAATGGTTAATGAGGTTACCCATATATTTAATAAACAACTCATTTGCAAAATTGTATTCAGTACAAGGTCCCCAAAACATGGGGTTAACCACACCCATGGCCTCGAGCAACTCATCTCTCTGAAATTGATCTCTTATCTCACCTATCAAATATTTTGCTATATTTGATAAATTACACTTTGTTTTCTGTATAATAACATGAAATCTATTGTGTGTTACAGGAACTTCTTCAAAATATTCCACAACTATACTTGATTGCCTTTCAAAATAATAAACAGGTACCATATTTTCATGAACATTAATACAAAGATGATCATTGATGTCAAACTTCAGGAAGCTTTTTGGATTGTTCATGTTTATCAATGTATTCCAACTATCAAACAAAGGTTCTATAAAATCTACTTTAGACACATATAATGTATCAATAAGCACGCATATTTATTTTCTCATCCTCATAAAATCAACGATATAGATGGATCTCTCTTGTGCAAGATTAATTAATATGTTCATTTCTTTTAACATTGGAAGAATACCACATAAGGTCAAAAGTGTTTCCAAGTCAATCAAATGGAACAACATATCTTTTGCCTTATCAACTATCCTACGATTTGCATGCATAAACCCCATCAATGATTGATATTCTACAAAAACTCTCTGAGCAGGTTGATATAGTGAAATCCATCTTGTATCCACATCTTTTAACAATTTTTTTCCTTCTGTAACTCCTAGTGCAAACTGTTGAAACTCTGCAAACCTTTTTGGACTTAATGAGAAATAAGAATGAATTTCACGAATAAGGTTTTCCACTTTAGCAACATTTGAAAATGTGCTCACAATTTTATATGCAATATTAACTCTATGAGCCATACAATGAATGGGAATCATATATGGGGTAACTGTGGTTTGGAGTCAAACACAAAGACCAGACCTGTGACCTTGCATAATAGCAGCTCCATCAGCTCCAACACAAATTAACTTTGTTGCTATATCTATATCATTCATTCCCGCAATATTCTTTAAACTTTTGACAACAACATTATAAATATTTTTTGCATTTGAACTTTCCAACATCTTATGTATTCCCAACAAAATAGGCCTTCTAATATGATTTTGAAATGTGTACACATGCATGCAAATCCAAGATGTGTTGTCCACAGTTGTTACCTCATCAATAGAAAGTGAAATGAATCTGGCAAGTTTTACTTGCTCCCTTAGGTCTTCTTTCTCAACCAAAGATAGACATTTTACCATTTCCCAACCACTTTGGTCTGACCAATGAGAACTAGGAAGGTTTTGCACATTAAATAGGCGTAATAGCTGCTTATAATCAATAAAATCGGACATTGGTCTACCTTTCTTGAGAATATTATAAACAATGACAAACTGCATACTTTTTGAAGCTAAAATAGTCTTCTGTATTTTATGAAATTGGGCTGCAATTGTTCCACCTTTCTCAATAAGAGATTGTTGTTGCTTTAAGTGATTGTCATATTCTATAGCATATCTTAAATGCATACATTTTGATGCATCCTTCCACTTAACTTCTTTACTAACTTCACCATTACTTTTTATAACTTTTACATAAGCTTTGCCAGCATGTTTTTCAATTGTATCAATCTTGTTTTGAAGCCTATGATCCTTACCAAGTCTCCAACTACAAATTTTGCATCTACATTCTTTTTCATCGATTTGGTTATCCTCAGTTAGGACAGGCTCAAGCCAGGGAAATATTTCTGCCCATTCATTCTTAAATCCCCTTCCAAGTATCCATTTAGACGCTTTTCTTTTTTTGGAATTTTTTCTTGAAGATTCATATGAAGCTTGTAATGATTTTGATTTATCACTTTCATTTTCAATTGTGATGTCATTTTGAGTGTTGTCTTCAAGTGTTTGTTGGATGTCATTGTCAAGGGGATTTTCATTAGAAGGCATCTCTTGTTGGGGAATATCTTCAAGTGGAGGCATATCAGGATCGATAGGGTATTCTGCATAGTAGCATACCATAATATTTTTTATCATTCTTGGATAAAAAATATACAAAAAAATATTCAAATCATCAATCAAGCACATACTAGGAAGTCAAAAATCATTTGTACCTTGAATTTGCATGGATGTCGTTGGCTCGTTGCATTTCGAAGTTTGGCTAAAATATTTGAGGATACTCTTTTCAGCAGAATATTTGGCGCCCTTCTTTCCATCACTGGGTGACATTTTACTTGTTACGAAAAATGTTTTTCAATTTAGTAGAGTAATAAAATGTTGAAGAGGGTGTACTTTCTAGAGGCCTTAAGATAATATTGTAAATAGAATAAACAATTGTTTGGGTGGTAGATTATACATACTTGTTTCTTGCCATTCTTTATTGTGATTTTATCAGTTTATGCCATTGGTTCGTTTTCTGGTGAAAGCACTTTAACTGACAAGAGCACAAAGATAATTAACATTCAAATTGAAATCAATTTAAGAAAACTATTCTTTAATCAAAAAATAATTGGTGATACGTATGTCAAAAAATATCATATTATAGCACAAAATGGTCTAGAAACAGAGAATCAAAATGTGTTCGGAGAAATAGAGCATCAATATATCTTTAGAGAACCAAAGCATTTACACATGTATAATCTTAGCAAGGAAAAAATATCTGAATAGAAACTAAGAATCAAAGAGTTTTAAAACATTCAGAACAGGGCAAAATAGAGAAAACATGGGAACAGAGCAATGACATTCCGGATGCAGAAGAGGGCTCGAATATTGGTGTGGTGTAGAACAGGATTGAAAAATCATTAAATATACATGTCAAAAAATATAATATTATGGTACAAAATGGACTAGAAATAGAGAATCACAATGTCTTCGGTTCACCTATTCATAAAGAATCAAAGAGTTTTAATAGAAAGAGAGAAAATAGGGGATAACATGCAAAACATGGCAAAATAGAGAAAAACATGGCAAGCAGAGCAGTGATAGAGAACCTGGTGTAGAAATAGGTCCAGTGCGAAACAGGATTCTAGTTAAAAATATTTCGATTGCAGAAATGGTTCTGGCCAAATGCAGAACACGACCCGCTTGCAAAATGGTTCCATCCGATTGTAGAATAGGGTCTGACTATGAAAGTGGTTCCGTCTGGTTGCACAATAGGTTTCTATTGCTAGAAGTGGTTCAGGATGGTTGCAGAATAGGATCCGACTGTAGAAGTGGTTCTATCTAGTTGTAGAAGAGGTTCCTGCTATAGAAGTGGTTCCAAATGATTGTAGAATAGGGTCCAACTGCAAAAGTGGTTCCATTCGATTGTAGAAGTGGTTCCTACTACAGAAGTGGTTCTAGATGGTTGTAGAATATGATCCGGCTACAAAAATAGTTCCGAATGATTACAGATGAGGTTTCGTCCGAGTTGTAGAACTGGTGATGGTCGATCATAGAAAAGGTTTTGGTCTTGTGCAGAATTGTGTCGGTATATTCATCGGGTGTAGAACATGGTCCAAAAATGAAAATGTATCCCTAGGGTGTTAATTATATATAGAGGTATACTTGGCAAGTTGGGCGGGATAATTTAGAAATTTTAAAATTTTAGGGTGAAAAGGGTACTTTATTTAGGCGGGATTGCTTACAAATTTTTAAAAATAACCATGATACTCTTATCAAAGCATGGTGAACCGACACCTAAAATTTATTTGTTTCAAAATTTTTTGGCTAAATGGCCAACGTTCGGGTCCCCCAAATTTTGCAAATTTGAATTTTCAAAAATTGTACTTTTCGCCCAAATGGAGAAGTTTCGCCGCTATGCATAACCCTGGCTTGTCTTGTTTATAAAAAAAAATATTTTGGCACTCCTAAATAATCATGCATTAAATATATATGTATTAAGAGTTTTGAGAGAATTATAGATCCAAACATTGATAGCCATATCATATGGAGCATCAAAAAATAGAGCATTGTTGTACTAAAAATACTTGGCATTAGAATTTATGTCAAAAATGTTTGGTAACAAAATTTTACAAAGAACCAAAAGCTAATGGTTGCATTGTAGACATGAAAAATTGATCTATCCAAATGAGTCATTTTCCTTGGGTTCCTTTGAGAGGTTCTCAAACTTTCTAGGATCAAGTTTGGCCCCTTATTCTCGTATTTTCCCTTACTTTTATTGACCTTGACTGAATTTGCATTTGATAATTTATGAGGCACAAATTCAAAAAATTTAGGGTTTTTTATTCAAAAACCTAAATTTTAAGTCAACCCTTTTGGGGCATCGGCCTGATCAAGGTTAAGTTTTGATTTTCCTACCTTTTAACCCTCCAATACATTTATAAATAAAGGGATTGGATCCTTTTTTTCTCCATAGTTATCGAGTAATAAGTTCCCCAATCAATCAAGCTAGCAATTTGAGAAAGTTCATGTGAAATAATAGTTCTTTGGCTTCTTATGAAATATTTTGGATCGCTTGGTGCTTTGGTATTTTGTTGTTGTGTTCCTTGTGATTTTGCAAGTGCAAAAATATTTAATGACAACTTATCTTCTTGAGGGAGGAGAGGTCTTCCACCTTTGCTCTTGCTTCTTCCATGAGGTCACCAGGTTTTTTCTTTGCATTTATTAGTTTGTTTACCCATATTAGTTCATGTTTTGCTACAATTTTAGTCTTTTTTTTGGGTTTTAAACCTTGTTGTGTGAATTTGTACCCCATTTCCTATAGGGCATGGATTAAGTGAAAGCCCTGCTTTCACACATCGAGCATTCTATTTACATTTTGGCTCTGCTACCAAATCCATGCTTGGTATTGTATAGGGCATGGATTTGATCCAATTAGATTTTAGGGTGATTATTAATCCTAAAAACCTAGAGTTTCATTTTATGTGCCCTTTGCATTTTGTTTCATCTCTATCCACATTCCTTTTAAACTGTTATCATTCTATTTCATTTGTATTTCATATTATATTAGCTTGGGAGTCGGGTTATGCATAAAGGGTTGGACTAAAAATGTACATGTAAAAAATGGTGAATCCTAATTGAAATCAAGGTGAATCATAAGAAAATCAAATCAATCATCTTTACACTAAAATTTGGGGCATTTGAAGCCCTAAAAATTAAGGTCATATTTGGATCAAATTTTGGCCAATTAAATCACCTTATAACTTCAAAAAAACACCACCATTAGACCAGGCTCGAAAAGAAATTTCCAACAAGTACAAATATGCCTATGTTTGGATATATATTGTAGCAAATTGACCCTAAGAAAAAATTGATCCTAAAAATTTTAGGCAAATGGGCCGACGTCAAGGGTCCTCATATTCACCAATTTCTAATTTTAGAAATCCTATTATTCATCCAATTTGTTTACTGCTTTGATATTATTGTTGTTATCATTTGGATTGAGAAGTAAAAAGTTTTATCTTATACTTTTCACCCCCCTCTTAGTATAAGCTTATGTTCTTCATTAGTAGTAGCATCACTAGATTCTTTGGAATGTTCTTAGTCTTGGAGTGCATCACTATATTCTTTGAAATGTTTATGGAACTTGTATTATCACATAGAATGGATATGGGATGATCATGTTCTATCTTGAAGTCCTTTAAAGTTTGCTTTATCCATAACACTTGTGTATAACAAGAAATCGCTGCTATGTACTCTGCCTATGTTGTGGATTAGTATATTGATGCTTATTTCTTGCTCAACCAAGAGACTAAACAATATCCAAGAAATAATGCTCCTCCACTTGTGCTTTTTCTATCATTTTGCATACTCTACAAATTTTTGACACATCTTATCATTATTACCTCCAAAAATGATATCATCCACATAAACAACCATGATTAATAAGTCATTTCCTTCATTTTTGATGTATAAATTACTGTCAACAATTCCTTTTTTGAACCCTTGTTCCTAAAGATACTTATCCAAACTTGAATACCAATATCTATGATCTTGATTTAGTCCATAAAGAGATTTCTTTAATCTGCATACATAATTTGGCTTATCAGTTAGGTTGAACCCCTCAAGTTGCTTAATGTAGACATCTTATTTGAAGATGCCATTGAGAAAATCTAAATTTACATCCATTTGATATAATTTTAAGTTTTTAAAACTTGAGAAAGCCAAAAAAATCCTTATGAATTCAATTCATGCAACAAGAGTAAATGTTTCATCAAAATCAATCCCTTCAACCTATGCGTAACCTTTGCATATCAATATTGCTTTATTTTTTACTACCTAACCATATTCATTTAAATTGTATTTGAAAACCAAGTTAGTACCAATTAAATTCTTATATTTTGGTCATGGGACAAGTTCCCAAGTCTCACTCTTTTCTATTTGATCCAATTCCTCATCCATTGCCTTGACTCAAAATTTATCTTCTCTTGCCTCATTGAAATCCTTGGGCTCAATTTTAGATAACAAGAAAATATTTGCATGTTCACTTGTTCCTATAATCTTCCTTCTTGTTTGTCTCTCATATGGATTTCCAATAATCATATCTCTTGGATGATTCTTTTGTACATACCTTGATGGAGTCTTAGGTGGTGTTCTTTGTATTTCCTCTTCTTCCGTTTCTTCACCTAATTCTTCTGGGTAAATTTCTTCTTCTTGATACTCAATTTCTTGAGATGGTTCTTTTGACCATGTCTTTTCATCAACTGTAAAATTTATACTTTCCATAATTGTATGTGTCCTCTTATTATAGCACCTATAGGCTTTTCTCTTAGTGGAATAGCCAAGGAAAATACCCTCTAAACATATTGAGTCAAACTTACCCAAATTTTTTTCTTCCCGTCTTATGCAGCATTTGCTTCTAATTTTTTTGAAATACTTTATAGTAGATGGTCTTCCTTTCCAAAGCTCATATGGGGTTTTGTGATGATTTACTCTTACTTGATATCTATTGATGATATATACAGTTGTATGAACTGCCTCTCTCCAAAAACCATCTAAAATCTTAGACTCATTTAACATAGCTCTAGCCATATTCTCAATAGTTATATTTTTCCTTTCAACTACTCCATTTTGTTGTGGATTTCTTGCTACCGAATATTCTCTTTTGATGCCATGTTGTTTACAAAATTCTATGAATTCACCTGAATTAAATTCTCCTCTTCTATTTGATCTTAAAAACTTAATCCTTCTACCTGTTTTATTTCTACTAACTTTTTGAATACCTTGAACTTCTCAAAGGCTTTTGAATTTTCTTTTAAGAAAGCTACCCAAGTCATTATGGAGAAATCATCTATAAATAACATGAGGTAACTTTCACCTTGTAAACTCTTTATCCTTTTAGGACCACATAAGTAAGTATGAACTAGTTTCAATGGTTCAGATGACATAAATTATTTTGACTTGAAACTTGTTCTTGTTTGCTTCCCATGCTGACATTGTGCACAAATTGTGTTTTGTGGCCTTTTTATATTGGGTAAATATTTGACTGCCTACTTGTTGCTTATTTTCATTATGTTGTAAAATTTTAGATGACCCATTCTTCTATGCCATAACCAACTCTCACATTCTTGTGATAAGAAATATTTTTCTCCCTTAATTTCACTTAGCATGTAGAGATTGTTTGTATTTCTACTAGCATCTGCAATGAGATTTTTTGTTTTAGATTTTCTGATATCACATATATTTTGATGAAAGGTGACTGTGTGCCCTTGATCACAAAGTTAGCTTACACTTAGTAAATTGTGCCTTAATCCCTTGACATACAATACATTCTCTGTATTTGTTTTTCCATTATCTAAACTCAAAGACCCTTTTCCACAATTTTTTGGTGAACCACTGTCACCAAATTTTACTAATCCTCCATTGATTTCTTTTAAGTACAAGAAATTTAATCTTGTCTCTTGTCATATGACTTGAACAACCACTATCAAGAAACCATTTTTTTCTCTTATCTTGTACATGAATATTTGTTTGTACCAACATTGACTTCACTTTTTCTTACTCTTTTCTCTCTTTCCCAATTGTTGAGGTTGTATTATTTTGAACCTTCTGGTCCTTATTTTTTCTTAATTTAGGAAATACTGTTTTACACCATTTGGCCTTGTGCCCAAATTTATTGCATTTGTAACAGATAATATTTTCATTCATGAGAGGTGCAAAAGAATTGAAATTTATATCAACATTATCTCTCATATAAACAGTGCAATGTACAACTTTATGACCATATTTGTTACATAAAAAACAATAGCCATGGAAGAAATTTTGTAACCTGTTATATTTCTTTGATATTTATGGTCGCATGCTTCTTGCTTTGTTTTTCTTGTAATTGGATTTTGTCCATGAATCTTCTCTACATTCTTACTTCTTGATGTTTTTCCTTTCAATTCATTAGCATAAGTCATGGGCTCTTATTTTTTTGATATATTTGTTCATTGGGAGCTTGACTCCTCTTTTTGTTTCCATAACTTTATATCTTGTTGTAACTTATCCTTAGTCTTTTCAACTTCCTTTCTTAGAGAGATAAATTCAGATTCCAACCTTTCACAATCTAACTATTTTGCCTTTAAATTTTTTGTCATATCCTATTCAATTTTACTTCCCTCTTCAACTTTTATCTTGGGCTCTATGAGGTTTTGTAGGAGTTCCATCTTTGCTTCCTCATCCTCTTGAATTTGAATCTTCAAACTTGAATTATTCCTTCTAACCTTTTCCAAGTTTCTAAGAGCAGCAATAAATTCCTCTTTTATATCGATCATGGATTATTCTCCATTTTATGAGGTCATGTATGTTCTTGTAGGATCTTCCTTCAAGCTATTAGGCTTTTCACGAAGGAACCCGCTTTGATACTAATTGAAGAACATAAGCTTATAGTGATAGGGAGGTTGAATAGTATAAGATAAAACTTTTTACTTCTCAATCCAAATGATAACAACAATAATATCAAAGCAGTACACAATGCACACATTATCACACACATGAGATACATGATTTAATGTGGTTCACCTAATGTGGGATACTCCACAAAGAAAATATTCCTTATAAATATTTTTCAATGAATCTTTGGGAATAAAATCCCTATTACAATATTTATGGACCTATGTCCAAAGGAGACACCAATCCCCTTATACTCTAATTTATGGATCTCTCTCCATAGAAGACCTCTATCCCAACTACCCTGGTTTGTGGATCTCTTTCATAGGATAACTCTATTCCCTTTGTTCTAGTTTGTGGATCTCTCTCCATAGGAGAACTCTATCTCCTCTACTTTGCTCAAACTCTAATCAGCTCTGCTCACAAATCTGATCTAATCTACTCACAACAATGATCCAATCTACTCACAATACTATCTTAAACCTACTCACATGTCTACCTATAACATTATTATAAGTTTGTATCAAACCTACCCAAAATTTTACCTCTAACCTGCTCACAAGTCTACCTCAAACCTGATCAAAGGTCTGCCTCTAACCTGCTCATAATATTTGTTTAATTCTTCTCTAATACATGCTCATAAATATTTCACAAAGATGCAAAAACTTTTCAAACCTAGCACCAGTAATTTAAAATATCTAGTACAAATATCTCAAACAATTTCAACAATAGAACCACAGTTTGTTCTCAAACTCTATCCCAAATGTTTCCAAAACATTCAAAAATGAAGCACAAACCTAACTCAAATTTTTTCCAACAACCCTTTTATCTCCACCTTATGTCCCAAAACATTCACTTCAACAAAACACTTTAAACAAGGAATGATGTGCCCATACCTCTTAATTTGCTCTTATAGAGATATTTATTTAAAACTTGTCTCACAAATAATTAATTTTTCTAGTACTACTTCAAGGGTTAGATTGCAAGATATTCTCTCAAAATATCCACATAAAGTTTCTTCTCACAAATATATGCTCATGAAATCTGAAATTTATGTTTAATCACTTTTCTCTTGTTCTCAAAATATAGGGCATTAATAATTCAACAAAAAACTCTCATATTTCTTTTTCACAATGCAAGAATAACAATAAAATTAAAAAGCCACTTTTATACCTTATTACTCCTATTATTGCAAAATACTAATCAACACAACAAGGCACAAATGACATACATAAAACTTTCCATATACAACTTATACCTCCTAGATTTTTAGAAAATATAAATTAAATAGACTTTATAACTCCTTATTTCTCCTAATATTAATAAACAATAAACACACCACATAATAAAAAAATTAGTCTGCATACCTTTAATAAAGCTGTCACACAAATAATTTTCTTCTCTGCTTACAAAATGGTCACACAAACAACCTTTTTCCTTTTCCCTTGCAAAATTATGTCTGTGATATTTGAACCCACAATTGTTTGCCTACCAGCACCTTAGCAATAGCCTAGTGACCATATTTGCATTTATTAGTTTTCTTACCCATCTTAGTTTGTGTTTTTCTACAATTTTGATCTTTGTTTAGGATTTTAAACCCTGTTGTGTGAATTTGTGCCCCATTTCCAATAGGGCATGGATTCAGTGAAATCCCTACTTTCACCCATCGAGCATTCTATGCATATTTTGTCTCTGCTACCAAATCCATGTTTGGTATCCTATAGGGTATGGATTTGATCCAATTAGGCTTTGGGGTGATTGTTCATCCCAAAACCCTAGAGTTTCATTTTACATGCCCTTTGCATTTTGTTTCATATCTATTCACATTCCTTTTAAATTGTTATCATTCTATTTCATTTGTATTTCATATCAGATTATCTTGCGGGTAGGGTTATGCATAAGGGGTTGGACTCAAAATGTACTTGTAAAAAAATGGTGAATCCTAATTGAAATCAAAGTGAATTCTAAGCAAATCAAATCAATCATCTTCACACCAACATTTGGGGCATTTGAAGCCTTAAAAATTAAGTTCATATTTGAATCAAATTTTGACCAAGTAAATCACCTTATAACTTCATAGAAATGCCACCATTAGATCAGGCTCAAAAGGAGATTTCTAATGAGTACAAATATGCCTATGTTTGGATATATATTGTGGCAAATTGACCCTAAGAAAAAATTGATCCTAAAAATTTTAGGCAAATGGACCAATGTCAAGGGTCCTCATATTCACCAATTTCCAATTTTGGAAATCCTAATATTCACCCAATTTGTGAATATTCGTCATTGTGCATAACCCTACTTGGGGGCAATTATTTATTTCCAAAAACCTAGTTTTCAAATTGCATTCTTGTTCAAGCTTTGTGTTCATTCTCTTTGCATTTCATTTGATGTTCCATGTTTTCATATTCTATTGTGTTTGTTCCAAAGGTAAAAGGTAATTTTTATTATGAATGGTCAACTAAAAGGACCAAGGGGTCTTGACTATTGTACCTCCAAGATCAGTCTTATAAGCAACCTAAGTAGGCCTTAAACATTGACCATATTTTCTAGGGTTTTTGTGAAGCTATTTTACAAAGTCAAAGCTATTAGATATTCTAGACACAAGATAAAGCTTGGATCAAACAATGGATCAAATAAGTGCTCTAATTTGTGTGTTGTTTGCTTCTATCATTTTTATGCACACCTATATCATAAATAAAAAAGAAAAAATATTTGATTATTTTCTAGGCATTTAAAATAAAAAGGCATATAGTTTTGCATCTAGGGTTTTAGTCTTGTTTGTGCATTTTACTTGTGCCCTTGCTCAAATAAAAAGGATTTCATTTATTTCAACCTAGGGTTAGATATCATTGAACCAAAGAATCATACTAGGGTTAGACATTATCTTCTTACATCTTGTGTGTTTTGCATTGTTCCTTCATATTGAAGAACACATGATTATACTGAGAGGAGAGGGTGAACATTATAATACCAACTTTTACTTTTTTTTCTCAAACAATATCATCCAATATATCAATGGAAATATAAACAACATTAATCAAAGCAATGCACAAATCATTGCACACAATATAGACACCAATTTAATGTGGTTCACCCAATGTGTATACTCCATAGAGAAAATATTTCACTAAAATTTTCTCAACAAATCTCTTTGGAATATTTCCCTATTACAATGTTTATGGACCTCTGTCCAAAGGAGACACCAATCCCCTAATAAATTTCTTGGACACCAATCCACAGGAGAACTCTTTCCCCTTTGTTGGTTCATGGATATCTATCCATAGGAGAACTCTTTCTCCTCTACTCTCCCTAGTGATCTTCTAGAAGACTACTACCTCCACCACACTGGATTGTGGATCTCTCTCCACATAATACCTTTATTCTCATTCAAAGACCTCTATCCTCACCACCCTAGCTAATGTATCTCTATCCACTAGATACTATTGTCCTATACTCTATCACCTCCAAAGCTTGCTCTCAGATCTACTCAATATCTCTCTCAAATCTACACTAAACACTATCCTCGGTCTAGCACAAATCTAATCACAAGTCTATCTCTGGTCTGGCATAAATATAACCTCAAATTTATAATAAACTCTATCCTCAAATATGTCCTCAAGCCTTAACACAAAGATTGATCAATCACAAATCAACTCTGCTTATATCTATCTCAAGCCTTACCACAAAGCTTGAACAAATCAATCAACTCTACTCTCAAGTCTTCTCAAAGACTTACCTCAAATCTATCCAACAACTATACACAAGTCCTCTCAAGAACTTGCTTAATCTGATCTCAAGTCTTCACTAAGACTTACCTCAAATCTACTCAACAAGTCTTCACCAAGACTTACCTTAAATATTCTCAAAAAGTCTTCACCAAGACTTACCTCAAATCTCTCTACTATTATTCACCAAAATTTACCCCAAATCTACTCAAAAAGTCTTCACTAAGACTTACCTCAAATCTTCTCTACAAGTATTCACCAAGACTTACCTTAAAACTTCTCAACAAGCTTTCACAAAGACTTACCTCAAATATGCTCAATAAGTCTTCACCAAGACTTACCTCAAATCTTCTCTATAAGTCTTCACCAAGACTTACCTCAAATATTCTCAACAAGTCTTCACCAAGACTTGCCTCAAATCTACTCTACAAGTATTCACCAAGAATTACCTCAAAACTACTCAACAAGATTTTACAAAATCTTTCTTAACTCTATCCTTAGGCTTTCACAAAAGCTTACTCAATTCATTCCTTAAGTCCCCTCTAGGACTTACTCAAATATGTTCACAAGCTTTCACAAAATCTTATTCAAATTACTACAAAACTTGCATACAAAACTCAACTTAATCTCTTTCAGAAAACCTCTTCAACACACAAACAAGTTTCACTTAGAATCTTTTTTAACCATAGAAACATATAGAGAATGATCAAATACTCAATATTTTTCACATGCACAATACACTCAATCACTTTCAAAATCTCTTTAAAATCAATTTAGAATAAAGTATAATTTGTTTCACAAAACTTGAACTATCACTCAAATACTTTCAATCAATGATGCTCAACCAAATTTATTCAACCATTAACTCAATAAAACACAACTTGGTTACAAACCCTAACTAAGTGTTTCACTATACTTCCAATCAACTCACACTATGGATCTCAAACCTTGACTCAAGATAATTCTAATTTTACATAACAATGATACTCATGTTCTTTCACAAACCCTAGTTCAAGATAGTTCTCAATCTCACATAACAATGATACTCATGTTCTTTCACAAACCGTAGTTAAATATAGTTCTAAATCTCACATAACAATGATACTCATGTTCTTTCACAAACCCTAGTTCAAGATAGTTCTTAATATCACATAACAATGATACTCATATTCTTTCAACATCCTCAAATCATACACATGAGAACTCATTCAAACATTTCCAACAATGCTTATCAAAAAATCCTTTTCACTCTACCTTTGCATTTCACAACATTCAATACAACAATATTTCACTCATAAGGATTATGTGCACATACCTTTTGTTTTTATGGAGATATGTCTTCAAAACCTGTCTTAATCACAATCAAATCCTCTTTGCCAATTTCAAGGTTAGATAGCAATAGTCTATCTCAAAATCTCCACACAAATATTTTTCTCAATAATTATTTCATCATACAAAAAATATCAACTCTCAAGTACACCTTATAATCTCCAAACTTCTCAAAATAATATTCAATACATAAAAAATCAAATTTCTTTGTCAACACCTTATAAAATCCAAACTTCACAAAATAACTTTCAACAAATAAAAATTAAATTCCTTTGTTAAACCTTATAACTCCAATTCCTTTATTTATATTTCTAATTAAAAATAAAATATTTTTAATCAACCTTATGACTCCCACCTTTGCAAAAATAATCACGTGGCCTCTATGTAATTTGTGCCTTCCAAAACCTTGGCAAAAATTAAAATCAAAGTGCTTACCTTATAAATGCTAGCCCACCTTCAACAAATTTTTTTTTTCCCTTTATGACTGCGCCCAAACTCAAACCTGCGACCAGCCACCGTCGTAGCGCCTTAGCCCAAGGAAAGCTACCATTGGGCTACACGTCCAAACAACACTCAAAATGCATGAGTCACCCTTTATGCCTTACCTTCAGCAAATTTTAGATTTAATCAAAACTTTATTGTGTGCCAAAAATTAAGGGAACGAGAATCGAACCCTCGCCTTGCCCTGTGTGAATGTCTTAACCAGCCTCCAACCACCATCTACACTACCTAGCACTTTGGGATCATTTTGGTGCTCCACATGGATTTAATGCAAAGTCTACCTCCTTAAACTTTAAAACACGTGAATCCTCTTCTTCTTTCTCAATGCAACGCACGATTAATTTTTTCTCTTAGGCATACAAAAAAGCATTGGGGAGTTAAATGAAAATCATTGCCTCCTTTTATACATTGTTCTTTGCACTCCAACACGTTGGATTAGCGAATTCAAATTTTAATTTGAATTTAAATTTAAACCTTTTGGCGCATTATTATTTATTTAAATTAAAATTTTAACCATAGGTTAAAATATTTTAATTTAAATAAATTAAATAATAATATTTAAAATTTGCTAGATGGGTCTTTTCAAGGAATTTTTTTTAATGATTCCTTGGACCTCATTTTTTTCACCTCATCCTTTTGCCCAAAATATTATAATATTATTAATTCTTTTTAAACCTGCTTCTCTTTCCTTGGGTCTTCAATATTTTAGGCCTCTTTAGGCATATAATATTTAAAATAAATATTATATCCTTTTTCCTTTAACCACTTCCTTCCATTTTGGAAAAACAACCTTATAACATTAATGACGATGAAACTGGACATCAAACCTCTTGACATCAATCACAACAAAACTAGCTCAAATTTCCAACACATATTCCATAGTTTAGTATAGAAAGACGAAACATAGGTGATTGCTTAAGTGACATTAAACATTTCGAACCCAAAATTGGAGTGAGTCCTAAAACTGTTCCTGGTGAACCTATTCCTTTATTTACTTGAGTGTAAAGAATATAACATGACCACGATCACCTCAGCTCCCAGTAGATCCAACAAAAAATCATATATGACAGGGCAGTTTTCCCCCTCTAGACACATTAGTGAACTCGATGTGAACACACATATTAGTAACCAAGATTGGAAGCCTCTTTATGTTTTCTTGAAAAAATTAAATAAGACTACTAATTTTATTTTTTTAAATTAAAAAACATTAAAAACATCTTAATAATATTCTTGTGTGTCTTTCTTTAGTTTTCTCCACTATAATTTCATTTCTCCTAATGGATTCATTCCTTAGGATTCAACGAAGGCGTCTGGAGTATGATCAAATTGCTTGAGAAAATTATCAGATTGAGAAAATCAATGTACTCAAAATTTCCAACAATCCCCCCCTTTGTCATTGATGGCAACTCTTTCTAAAAATTTCTTTTCCTATCATTGAATTTCATATATGCTCCCCTTGAGAAGTTGCTCTCCTCCTTACTCAAATATCTCCCCCTTTGACATCAATGTCAAAGAGACTCCTTTGGGGCTAAATATAAGACTCTTATCTCAACCCTCTCTCCACCTCGTCTCCTTGAGGTGATTAATTTTGGGGTGGGAGTAATACTACTCCCAACTTCCTTATAATATACTCAAAAGTTTTCTTTGGAAGAGGCTTAGTGAAAATGTACACAATCTATTCCTTTGTAGTAACATATTCCAATTTGACTTGCTTATCCATCACCCGTTCTCTTAGAAAATGATATTTGATCAGAATGTGCTTAGTCCTGGAGTGCATCACTAGATTATTTGAAATATTCATGGCACTTGTATTATCACATAGTATGTATATGGGATGATTATGCTCTATCTTGAAGTCCTTTAAAGTTTGATTCATCCATAACACTTGTGTACAATAAGCAACCACTTCTATGTACTCTGCCTCTATTGTGGATAAGGATATTGATTCTTGTTTCTTGCTCATCCAAGAGATTAAACAATATCCAAGAAAGAATGCTCCTCCACTCGTGATTTTTCTATAATCATTACTGCCTACCCAATCTACATTTGTATATGCTATGAGAGTGAAATTTTCACCTCTGGGATACCAAAGCCAAAAATCCATAGTCCCTTTTAAATACATAAGAATTCTCTTTACTGCTAGTACATGTGTTTCCTTTGGTGTTGCTTGATATCTTACCACTAGTCCCACTGCCTGCATTATATTTGGTCTTGTAGCTGTGACATATAGTAAGCTACCAATCATAGATCTATACATTATCTAGTTTACCTCAGAAGATTCATCATATTTACTCAACTTGCATCCTATAACCATGGGGGTACTTACTGGTTTGCATCTTATAATTTGAATTTCTTCAGTATTTCTTTTATATACTTGGTTTGTGAGAGAAATACACCCTTATTTGATTGTAAAATCTACAGTCCAAAAAATATGGACAACTCACCAAGCATTAAAATTTCAAATTCATTTTGCATACTCTTTGAAAATTTTTGACACATCTTATCATTTAGTCCTCCAAAAATGATATCATCCACATAAACAACCATGATTAATAAGTCATTTCATTCATTTTTGATGTATAAATTACTATAAACAATTCCTTTTATGAACCCTTGTTCCTGAATATACTTATCCAACCTTTAATACCAAGCTCCAGGAGCTTGCTTTAGTCCATAAAGAGCTTTCTTTAATTTGCATACATAATCTAGCTTATCAGTTAGGCTGAACCCCTTAGGTTGCTCAATGTAGACATCTTCTTCTAATATGCCATTAAGAAAAGCTGATTTTACATCCATTTGATATGTTTTGAAGTTTTTGAAACTTGAGAAAGCCAAAAACATCCTTATGGCCTCAAGTCATGCAACAGGAGAAATTTTTTCATCAAAATCAATCCCTTCAATGTGTGCATAACCTTTGCATACCAATATTGCTTTATTTTTGACTACTTGAACATATTCATTTAACTTGTTTCTAAAAAACCATTTAGTGCCAATTACATTATTATCTTTTGGTCATGGGACAAGTTCCCAAGTATCACTTTTTTCTATTTGATCCAATTCCTCATCCATTGCCTTGATCCAAAATTTATTTTCTCTTGTCTCATTGAAATACTTGGGCTCAATTTTAGATAACAAGAAAATATTTGCATGTTCACTTGTTCCTATAAACTTCCTTCTTGTTTGTCTCTAATCTGGATTTCCAATAATTAGATTTCTTGGATGATTCTTTTATACATAACTTTATGGAGTCTTAGGTGGTGTTCTTTGTGTTTCTTCTTCTTCTGTTTCTTCACCTAATTCTTCTAGGAAAATTTTTTCTTCTTGATACTTAATTTCTTGAGCTGGTTATTTTGACCTTGTTTGTTCATCAACCGTCATATTTATACTTTCCATAATTGTATGTGTCCTCTTATTATAACACCTATAGGCTTTTCTCTTAGTGGAATAACCAAGGAAAATACCCTCATCACATCTTGAGTCAAACTTACCCAGATTTTTCTCTTCTCGTCTTATGTAGTATTTGCTTACAAATTTTTTTAAATACTTTATAGTAGTTGGTCTCCCTTTTCTAGATCTCATATGGGGTTTTGTGATGATTTACTCTTACTTGAGCTCTATTGATAATATATACAGTTGTATGAACTGCCTCTCTCCAAAAACCATATGGAATCTTAAACTCATTTAACATAGCTCAATAGTTATATATTTTTTTTCAACTACTCCATTTTGTTGTGGAGTTCTTGTTGTCAAATATTCTATTTTGATCCCATGTTTTTTTTTTTTGAATTTCCATGGTGGAATCGGTAGCCGCCACGAATCCGGGTAGGTTGTCCAACTTTTTATGGTTGCCATAGTATTCTGCACTGTCCACCCCGGAAGCCGCCACACAGATCTTCGCATAGTACACCCATATAACCACCATGCCACAATCATTTTAAACCTTTTACGTCGTTGAAAGCACCAGGAAAGGGACAAGCGTTCAGTCCGACGAGGCTCGAGATTTGAACCTTGGACCTCCGCCCCCATTATGGGGTTTGGATGAACCAATTGGTCTACACATCGGACCTTCTTTTGATCCCATGTTGTTCACAAAATTCTATGAATTCACCTAAAGTAAATTCTCCTCCTCTATATGATCTTAAACACTTAATTCTTATACCTGTTTCATTTTATACTAACTCTTTGAATGCCTTGAACTTCTCAAAGGCTTCTAAATTTTCTTTTAAGAAAGCTACCCAAGTCATTATAGATAAATCATCTATAAATAATATGAGGTAACTTTCACCTTGTAAACTCTTTGTCCTTGTAGAACCACATAAGTCAGTATGAACTAGTTTCAATGGTTTAGATGACGTAAATTATTTTGACTTGAAACTTGTTCTTGTTTGCTTCCCATGCTAACATTGTACACAAATTGTATTTTGTGGCCTTTTTATCTTGGGTAAATCTTTGACTAACTGCTTGTTGCTTATTTTCACTATGTTGTCAAATTTTAGATTACCCATTCTTCTATGCCATAACCAACTCTCATCTTCTTGTGATAAGAAATATTTTTATCCCTTAATTTTAGTTAGCATGTAGAGATTGTTTGTATTTCTACTAGCATCTGCAATGATCTTTCCTATTTTAGATTTTATGATCTCACATCTATTTGGATGAAAGGTGATTGTGTGCCCCTGATCACAAAGTTGGCTTACACTTAGTAAATTGTGCCTTAATCCCTTGACATAAAATACATTCTCTATCTTTGCTTTTCCATTATCTAAACTCAAAGTCTCCTTTCCACAGATTTTTGTTCAACCATTGTCACCAAATTTTACTTATCCTCCATTGATTTCTTTAAGTACAAGAAATTTACTCTTGTCCCTTGTCATATGACTTGAACAACCATTATCAAGAAACCACTGTTTTCTCTTATCTTGACATGAACAACTATTTGTACCAATATTGACTTCACTTTTTCTTGCTCTTTTCTCTCTTTCATAATTGTTGAGGTTGTATTATTTTGAACCTTATGGTCCTCATTTTTGCTTAATTCAAGAAATAATATTTTACACCATTTGGCCTTGTGCCTGTAGGCCCAAAATGGCCACATACTTAGGAAAATTTTGCAAATTTTGTCTAAGTGAAAAAGTCTTCATTCTGCACACCTTACAATGTATTTTGGAGCGGATCTGCAATATTAGGTATAAGTCCACCTGACATTTAATAAATATTCATGCTTGGAGCGATTTTGGGAGACTTCCTTTGTGTTTGATTCTGGACTAGTGACGCCTCTCGAATCCACAAAAGTTTTAAGAGGAGATAACATCAGCAATAAAAAAGTGTGGATTGGTGACCACTCGATATTTTGGAACACTTCACACGTGGCTAAGTCTTGGAAGGCCCGATTCTAGAGAACCCATAGAGTATTTTTGCTTAGAATTGTGACAAGGCAGGATGCTATGGATGTAGATTCGTGACTAAAGGTGATTTTGAATTCTCCTTTTCGAAATGGTGATAAGGTGGAATGTTTTATTTTGAAGATGGTGTGGAATTGAGAAAGAGTCACTTTGCACTGTGATGATTCTGGATTGGTGATCATATGCCAATGCACTTGCTCATTCAGAATGGAATCCACAAAAGTTGAAATAAATGGATGATGTCATCAATATTTTTCTACGGATTAGTGGATACCTTTGTTGAGCAAGGTGCAGCAGGAGTATTGTCATTGTTGTCAACACAGTCAGATAGATCTGTTGATGCAGTGGGCAGGAAGTTCAAAAGCCTTTCAGATGCAGAAGACAGAAGTTCAAAGGTTACTCAGAGTATGTACAGTGTTTTTTCAAGAAGACCAAAGTGGCCCATATGCTAAAAATCAAAAGAAAATCACAAGGAAGAAAACTGTCACGATATCGCGACATGTTGAGCAAGAAAGAAAAACTGTCGCGATATCGCGACATGTTGAGAAGAAAGCAAAACTGTCACGATTTTGACATGTTGAGAAAAGAAAAATATGATTTGAATGTTGAGAGAAAGGCAAGAAGAAACTGCATGATTTCGTGACATGTTCGGAGAGAAAGCACAAGCAAGCAAAACTGTCATGATTTCATGACATGTTGGAAGAAAGAAAGGCAAGTAGAAAAAGTGTCACGATTTCATGACATATTGCAAGAGAGATAGTACGAAAGAAAAAGTGTCACGATTTTGTGACATGTTGGAAGAGAGAAAGGCAAGTAGAAAAAGTGTCACGATTTTGTGACATATTGCAAGAGAGATAGTATGGAAGAAAAAGTGTCA
Organism: Wollemia nobilis; assembly: GCA_028583015.1. Lineage (NCBI taxonomy): Eukaryota > Viridiplantae > Streptophyta > Pinopsida > Araucariales > Araucariaceae > Wollemia > Wollemia nobilis. Next base: position 2,983,513 of record JAQPPZ010017170.1, on the reverse strand, counting down.
CGATTTCGTGACATGTTGGAAGAGAGAAAGGCAAGTAGAAAAAGTGTCACGATTTCGTGACATATTGCAAGAGAGATAGTACGAAAGAAAAAGTGTCACGATTTCGTGACATGTTGGAAGAGAGAAAGGCAAGTAGAAAAAGTGTCACGATTTCGTGACATATTGCAAGAGATATTGTACGGAAGAAAAAGTGTCACGATTTCGTGACATATTGCAAGAGAAAGAGCAAAGGAAAGAAAGTGTCACGATATCACGACATGTCACGTTTTCGCGACCCAAAGGCAAGAGAAAGAGCAAAGGAGAGAAAGTGTCACGATATCGTGACATGTCACATTTTCATGACTAAATAAGGAGAGAGAAAGTAAGAAGGAAGTGTGATATGAAAAGTAAAGAGGAAGAGTATGGAGGTAATTTGTGGCAAGAAAGAGTAAGGAGGAAAGTGTCATGATTTGACATGTTTGTACAAGCCAAGAAAAGAGGCAAGGAGGTGAAAGTGTCACGATTTCGTGACATGCTGAGTTTTTGGGTACAAGCCAAGAAAAGAGGCAAGGAGGTGAAAGTGTCACGATATCGTGACATGTTGTGTTTTCTCTAGTACAAGCCAAGAAAAGAAGCAAGGAGGCGAAAGTGTCAGGATATCGCGACATGTTGTGAAGAAAGAAGAGAGAAAAGTGTCAGGATATCGTGACATGTTATTTTGGGTCCAAAGCAAGGAGAAAGAGAGAGAAGCAAAAGTGTCACGATATCGCGACATGTTATTTTTTGTGGTTGAGTTGAAGCCGATGAAGACCTATGATAGCCGACTAAGATTAGGGTTTGTACGACTAAGATTAGGGTTTGCACGACTAAGATTAGGGTTTACAATCGACTAAGATTAGGGTTTTGATCATGAAAATGTTGTTATAAAAGGAAGGTTGTTTGAAGAATTAAGTATGTCGATGTGTGCGAAGTTCGGTCATAGAGCGCAGAGTGCAAGTCATGTCGAATCGTGCTAAGTGCAAAATTCGCAAAGGAAGCAGAGTGCGCAAAAGGGAGAAGACGATCGTTCGACTGTGACGTAGCAGATTGTGCGAAGTGATTTCGTAGAGAGAGCAGAGTGCGCAGAGATCGCAAAGGTGAAGCAGACTAGTCGGGGTCTTGTAAAAGTGAAGGTATCTTTCTGTTAATCTTCTAGATTCATAATTCAAGTCCAGGTTGCAGCTTGGCATCAGGGGTTGGTGCTCCTTCCAGTAGGTGCTTGGTAAATCAGGGGTTGGTGCTCCTTTCTGTTGGTGCGAGATAAATAAGGGGTTGGTGCTCCTTCCAGTGGGTGTTTGGTAAAGTGATTGTAAAGTTGTTGCTTTGCAAAGGCTAGATTTGGATGGTAGTCCAAGCAGTCATTTTTGAGGAGTAGCCACATTGGTGAACCTCGTTAAATCTTGTGTTGTGTGATGCTCTTTTGTTATTCTTGTTGTATCTTGTAATAAGTGTTAATTGTTGTTGTATTAAGAGCTGTAAATTCAAGTTTAAAGAGCTACACTGATTCACCCCCCCTCTCAGTGTCATTGTAAGACTAACAATTGGTATCAGAGCTAAGTTCCTGTACAAGCCTAATCGGCTAGGGTGATCTTGGAACTAACACAATGGCAGGTGGTGAAGGTTTCTCATCAAACAAAGCACCATTGTTTGATGGATCTAATTACGCGTTCTGGAGAATCAGGATGCAGACATATCTCTGTGCTTTGGGATATGACATCTGGGATTCAGTAGTTAGTGGATACACAATACCCATCACTCCTCCAAAAGAGGTTGACGAAAAGAAACTATTTGAGAGTAACTCAAAAGCAAAGAATGCTATCATGTGTGGATTAGCAGACAGTGAACTAGTAAAGATCATGAGCTGTAATACTGCAAAAGAGATATGGGACAAACTGAGGAGTATTCATGAAGGAGACGATAAGATCAAGGAGGCCAAATTACAGACACATCGAGCTCAGTTCGAAGCATTGAAAATGAACGACGATGAAAACATTGAGGCATACATGCTGAGAGTTAATGGAATCATTAATGCGATCAGAGGGCTCGACGAGGATATTGGAGACTCTACCATCGTAAAAAAGGTACTAAGATCTCTTCCTCAAAGGTTTGATTCCAAAGTCTCAGCGATAGAAGAAGCTAAAAATCTAAATTATTTTAGTATAGATGAGATGTATGGTTCTTTGACTGCATATGAGATGAGGATAGGAAGATCTAAACCCACAGATAGAGAAGCGGCTTTTAAAGCCCTTAAAAATAAAAACACAAAACAAGAGTCCGAGGAAGAAGAGACATCAGATGAAATGGAAGCAAACTTTGTTAGAAAACTGAAAAAGGGAAAAGGAAAATACAGAGGGAAGCTACCATTTAAATGTTTCAACTATGGAGGCATTGGGCATTTTGCGACTAAATGTCCACTTAAAGAGAAGAACAAAAATGATGAAGGATCGCACCAAGAAAGAAGTGACTGGAAGATGAAAACGAATTTCAGAAAAGGCAACTTCAAGAAGAAAAGTTTCATCTCCAAGAATGTCAGTTCATCGGGAGAACAGCTCCGGTGAAGAGTCTGAAGAAGAAAAATATGAAGCTCTTTTCATGGCATTTGAAGAAATTAAATCAGAAAAGGAAGAAGGAGTGACCTCTGAAGTTTGTGGTGAAAACCTTGAGGCTGAAGTAGATCTAGAAGGTGAGTTGATCTCTGCACTTGAAGAGTGGAAGATAGAAAAGAAAAAGAATAAGAAACTTTCAAGAAAGCTTGAGGATGCAAATGGAATCATAACCAGCTTGAAAGTACAGATAGAAGAATCTAAGAAAATCTTCGAAGATCTCGAAGTGCAAATAACAATGAAAATAGATTATTGCAGCAAGCTAGAAGAAGAGATTGTTGGTTTAAGAATGCAGCTAGAAGAGATGAATAAGAAAATTAGTTGTTATCACAAACGTGAAGAAAGTTCTATGAAGTCTGGATAAGATCATAAATGACCAAAGACCTGCAGGCATCAAATTTGGTCTGGGTTTCATCGAAGGAGAATCATCAAGTGGATCAAAGGCCAGAAATGCAGAATCCATAAAGAATGAAGATAAGAGACAAGTTGATCAAGGAAAAATGTCTCATGCAAGAGAAAGCATTAATGCCAGGCACGAAAGGAGAATTGACAATGATGGATTCACCAATGTCACACATCAAAGAAGAAGAAGACCTATGGCTCCTACGACAACATGGCAAAGACCATCACCCAGGTTCAATTATCCTTTCTCTGGTTTCTATTTTAAATGCAATGGCTATGGACATAAAATCTCAGACTGCAAATATAATGTAAGACCAAGGAATTTCACCAGTAGAAATGTTTTTTCTCCTCTGATGAATTATACAGTAGAATGTTATAACTGTCATAATTTTGGGCACATTGCAAGAAACTATAGAAATACATTTACATCAAATCAGTTTCAGGGAAGAAAATTTCAACCATACAGGATGAGACAAAATAGAAAGCTTCCCGAAAAACATGCTCAAACTACTGATAAGGGAAAGGCAAAACAAGAGCCCAAAACTACTATCAAAACAGTGTGGAAAGGAAAAGAGCGACTGAAGGAAGAAAAGGAATCCTTAATCGTACAAACTGCATTCAAAGCACAGAATAAATATGTACCATGGATACTTGATAGTGGATGCTCCAGTCATATGACAGGTGACAAACAAAAATTTGAGAAGTTACAGAAATATGAAGGAGGTTCAGTAAAATTTGGAAATAATGATGGAGCCAAGATAGTCGGCAAAGGCTCAGTTAAAATCAGTGATGGAAGGATTAAGTCAGAAGAAGTCTTGTTTGTGGATGGGTTGAAACATAACTTATTGAGTGTAAGTCAGATTTGTGATAAAGGTCATGAAGTAGTTTTTATGAAGCAGGGTTGTGAAGTCAGAAAAACAAACAGTGGAAAATTGATAGCAACAGGATCAAGGACATCTGGTAATCTGTACACGCTCTCAGAGACTTCAAAAGGAACTTGTTTTATTGGACAGGAAGAAGAAAATTGGTTGTGGCACAAGAGACTCGGTCATATCAGTTTTGATAATCTAGTAAAAATCACCTCAAAAAGGGCAGTGAGAGATATTCCAACCATCAGCAAACCTGCAAACAACATTTGTGCTTCATGCCAAAAGGGGAAGCAAACTAGAGTCACATTCAAAACCAAAGAGTACTACACAAGCAAACCTTTGGAACTAATACACACTGATTTATGTGGTCCCATGAGAACACAAAGCATAAATGGTGACAAATATTTTATGTTGTGCATTGATGATTATTCTAGAATGACATGGATATTTTTCTTGAAACATAAATCAGAAGCCTTTGATATGTTCAAGATTTTCAAAAACCAAGTTGAGAATGAAATAGGAAAGAGGATCAAATGTCTAAGATCAGATAGAGGAGGAGAATTCATTTCAGAGGAGTTTACAGAGTACTGTGAGAAATTCGGTATTAAGAGACAGTTTTCAGCAGCCAGGACACCTCAACAGAATGGAGTGGTAGAAAGAAAGAACAGGACAGTGCAGGAAATGGCACGGACTATGCTGGCTGAAAGTAGAGTAGCAGACATATTTTGGAAAGAAGCAGTCCACACTACAGTGTATATCCAAAATAGGTACATGCTGAGAACACATGAAAGCAAAACTCCTTATGAGTTATGGTTCGAAAAAAGGGCAACAACAAAATACCTCAAAGTTTTTGGCAGCAAGTGCTACATCAAAAGAACTGAAGATAATCTTGGTAAGTTTGAAGATAGAGCGGATGAAGGTATTTTTGTCGGATATTCATCAAAAAGCAAAGCTTACAAATGCTACAACAAAAGGCTAAAGAAAATTGTGGAGAGTGTCGATGTTAAATTTGATGAAGGTAGAGAACGAGTAATTAGCTATGAAATGAACTACCCAATTTATGAAGAGGTTATTGAAGGAGATGAGGAAAACAAAATGGAGAAGATACAAGAAATTGACTCAGATGATTTAAGTTGTGATTCAAAAATGGAAGAAAATAAGAAATTCAAAACAGGCAGCTGGCAGAGAAATCATCCTAGAGAGCAAATCATTGGAGACCCCAAAGTTGGTGTTCAGACAAGAAGAAGAGCAGTAAGTAACTACTCTCTACTATCCAGCATTGAGCCCAAAAATGTTGATGATGCAAGCAAAGATGAAAGCTGGATGAAGGCAATAAATGAAGAATTAGATCAGATCGAGAAAAACGACACTTGGGAGCTAGTACCTAGACCTGCAAATAAAAATATAATCGGGACTAAATGGATTTTTCGAAACAAATTGAATGAAGATGGACAGGTAGTCAGAAATAAAGCAAGATTAGTTTGTAAGGGTTATGCACAAGTTGAAGGCATTGATTTTGAGGAAACTTTTGCACCAGTAGCTAGACTAGAGGCAATTAGAATGTTTCTGGCTTTAGCAGTCTACAAGAATTTCAAAGTTTATCAAATGGATGTGAAATCAGCGTTTTTGAATGGGAAACTTGAAGAAGAGGTTTACATTGAGCAACCAGATGGTTTCCAACTTGGTGATGATCCCAAATTTGTTTGCAAGTTGAAGAAAGCATTATATGGCTTAAAACAGGCACCCCGAGCATGGTATGCAAGGCTAGACAACTATCTCACTCAACAAAGGTTTAAGAAAGGTATGGTGGATAGTAATTTGTATGTCAAAATAGAAAATGGGCATCTTATTGTTCTTGTTGTATACGTAGATGATATCATATTTGGCAGCAACAAAGATGAGTCATGCAAAGATTTAGCAAATAAGATGCAGAAAGAATTTGAAATGTCAATGATTGGAGAACTGTCGTATTTCCTCGGGTTGCAAGTTAATCAAAGTAAGAAGGGCATATTTATTTCTCAAGTTAAATATGTAAAAGAGATGTTAAAAAAGTTCACAATGGAGGATTGTAAGCCAGTTAGCACTCCCATGACGACAGGTTGCAAGTTGAGCAAGGATGACAAATCTCCACCTATTGATCAAACCATGTACAGATCTATGATTGGAAGCTTATTGTACCTGATAGCTACCAGACCAGATATTTTATAGGCAGTATGCATGGTAGCACGATTTTAGGCTAATCCCAAGGAGACTCATGTGACAACAGTAAAAAGGATTCTTCGGTATCTCAAGGGTACTATGGAATATGGGTTATGGTATCCAAAAGGTAAAGACTTCACCCTTATTTCGTATTCAGATGCAGATTGGGCAGGATGTGTAGATGACAGAAAGAGTACAAGTGGAGGTGCTTTCTATCTTGGAGACAGATTGGTCGCATGGCACAATAAGAAACAAGAGTCAGTTTCTCTATCGACAATAGAGGCAGAATATATTGCAACAACATGTTGTACGCAGGTATTATGGATGAAACAAACCCTGAAAGATCTTGGTATTAGCTTCAGTGAGCCGATATCAGTTAAGTGTGATAACACCAGTGCCATTAACATCTCCAAGAATCCAGTTATGCATTCACGCACAAAGCACATCGCTATCAGGTATCACTTTTTGAAGGAGAAAGTTGCAGAAGGTGAGGTTAAGTTGGATTTTGTTCCAACTACAGAGCAAGTAGCAGATATCTTCACAAAACCATTGCCCAAGGAAGTTTTTGAGTACCTTCGCAATAAATTGGGAGTGGTCACACTTCCCAAAAATTGACTAGCTACAGGGATCACATTCTCAGGGGGAGCATTTCAGTATTTGATTATCTGTTTGCTCATGTTCATGATCTTTGCTAAATGCAATAGAGTGTGCTTGAGAATGTTGTGCATGGACTCAGGGGAGTCTACAGTAGCCCTTTGGTATTATTGTCAAAGGGGGAGAAGAGTTACAGGAAATTGCACATGTGTTGCCAACAATTCCAAAGGGGGAGATTGTTGAGCAAGGTGCAGCAGGAGTATTGTCATTGTTGTCAACACAGTCAGATAGATCTATTGATGCAGTGGGCAGGAAGTTCAAAAGCCTTTCAGATGCAGAAGACAGAAGTTCAAAGGTTACTCAGAGTATGTACAATGTTTTTTCAAGAAGACCAAAGTGGCCCATATGCTAAAAATCAAAAGAAAATCACAAGGAAGAAAACTGTCGCGATATCGCGACATGTTGAGCAAGAAAGAAAAACTGTCGCGATATCGCGACATGTTGAGAAGAAAGCAAAACTATCACGATTTCGTGACATGTTCGAGAGAAAGCGCAAGCAAGTAAAAGTATCACGATTTCAGGACATGTTCAGAGAGAAAGCACAAGCAAGCAAAACTGTCATGATTTCGTGACATGTTGGAAGAAAGAAAGGCAAGTAGAAAAAGTGTCACGATTTCATGACATATTGCAAGAGAGATAGTACGAAAGAAAAAGTGTCACGATTTCGTGACATGTTGGAAGAGAGAAAGGCAAGTAGAAAAAGTGTCATGATTTCACGACATATTGCAAGAGAGATAGTATGAAAGAAAAAGTGTCATGATTTCATGACATGTTGGAAGAGAGAAAGGCAAGTAGAAAAAGTGTCACGATTTCATGACATATTGCAAGAGAGATAGTACGGAAGAAAAAGTGTCACGATTTCGTGACATGTTGGAAGAGAGAAAGGCAAGTAGAAAAAGTGTCATGATTTCATGACATATTGCAAGAGATATTGTATGAAAGAAAAAGTGTCACGATTTCATGACATATTGCAAGAGAAAGAGCAAAGGAAAGAAAGTGTCGCGATATTGGACATGTTATGTTTGACCGAAAGGAAAAGAGAAAAGCAAAGGAGAGAAAGTGTCATGATATCACGACATGTCGCATTTTTGTGACTAAATAAGGAGAGAGAAAGTAAGAAGGCATATTATAAGTAAGAGGAAGAGAGCGAAAGTGTCACGATTTCGTGACATGTGTGTTTGGTACAAGCCAAGAAAAGAGGCAAGGAGGGAAAGTGTCACGGATTTCGTGACATGTGGTACAAGCCAAGAAAAGAGGCAAGGAGGGAAAGTGTTTGGTACAAGCCAAGAAAAGAAGCAAGGAGGAGAAAGTGTCGTGATATCGTGACATGTGTGGTTTCAGGTACAAAGCCAAGAAGAGAAGCAAGGAGGCAAAAGTGTCACGATATCGCGACATGTTATTTTGGGTCCAAAGCAAGGAGAAAGAAAGAGAAAGCAAAAGTGTCGTGATATCGCGACATGTTATGTTTTCATGGTTGAGTTGAAGCCGACGAAGACCTATGACAACCGACTAAGATTAGGGTTTGTAGCCGACTAAGATTAGGGTTTACAGTCGACTAAGATTAGGGTTTTGATCATGAAAATGTTGTTATAAAAGGAAGGTTGTTTGAAGAATTAAGGATGTCGATGTGTGCGAAGTTCGGTCGTAGAGCGCAGAGTGCAAGTCGTGTCGAATCGTGCTAAGTGCGAAATTTGCAAAGGAAGCAGAGTGCGCAAAAGGGAGAAGACGATCGTTCGACTGTGATGCAGCAGATTGTGCGAAGTGATTTCGCAGAGAGAGCAGAGTGCGTAGAGATCGCAAAGGTGAAGCAGACTAGTCGGGGTCTTGTAAAAGTGAAGGTATCTTTCTGTTAATCTTCTAGATTCATAATTCAAGTCCAGGTTGCAGCTTGGCATCAGGGGTTGGTGCTCCTTCCAGTAGGTGCTGGTAAATCAGGGGTTGGTGCTCCTTTCGTTGGTGCAGATAAATAAGGGGTTGGTGCTCCTTCCAGTGGGTGTTGGTAAAGTGATTGTAAAGTTGTTGCTTTGCAAAGGCTGGATTTGGATGGTAGTCCAAGCAGTCATTTTTGAGGAGTAGCCACATTGGTGAACCTCGTTAAATCTTGTGTTGTGTGATGCTCTTTTGTTATTCTTGTTGTATCTTGTAATAAGTGTTAATTGTTGTTGTATTAAGAGCTGTAAATTCAAGTTTAAAGAGCTACACTGATTCACCCCCCCCTCTCAGTGTCAATGTAAGACTAAAGGTAATTTTGAATTCTCCTTTTCGAAATGGTGATAAGGTGGAATTTTTTGTTTTGAAGATGGTGTGGAATGGAGAAAGAGTCACTTTGCACTGTGACGGTTCCGGATTGGTGATCATATGCCAATGCACTTGCTCAACCAGAATGGAATCCACAAAAGTTGAAATGAATGGATGATGTCATCGATATTTTTGTATGGATTGGTGGATACCTTACGGATAATGAAGGAATCTAAAGAACAAAGAGCGGATTCTCTTCCACTTAGCCTCTAGGTCATAAGGAAGCTAGATTGGTATTCCATAGTTTCTAAGACAAAATGGATGATGTCACCAACATTTTTAAGTGGAATGGCGCTATGATTCTCCCTACCATTATAAAAGCTTATATCTAGATGGATCACAACCATACGATGGGGGAGATCAACGATGAAAATTGTATCAATGAATCTGAGGTATTTAAAGGCAATTCTTCACCAGTAATAGTTAGTTGGGGAGGAAGCCGAAGTGTCGAGGGTTTTTCAAGAAGATAGAACCAGAAGCGGTTATAGATCGATGGTCATAGATGGCTTCCAAGAAGGATCGACGATGATGCATAATCTCTAACAGACTGAACTCTAGTTGCGTCAAAACAACCAGCAAGTTGCAAAGGCCCCGAGCTACTAGGGCGGACCACTATTAGTGGATTTTTTGGAAGATGTACCAGTAAGAAAATGCCTACAAGAACTCTTTGTTGCGCTATCAAAATGAAATCTTTGTAATGTTCTTTGTATTTTTAATTTCTGCAAAAACTATAAGTAGAGGTCGAACCCTCATTTTTAAGGGTCGGATCTAGTGTGTTTGACTGTTCTACTGTAAATATTTCTAAGAGCTAATGGAAGGAGCATTACATTGATCTTCACCTAAAAATTTGTATCTTCATGCTTGATATCAGAGGTTCAAATTATTTAGTTGCATTTGTATGAATACTTAAGTGGTTAGTTTGTACCAAATTAATGGATTACTATTTGTTAAAGTAATTGAAATATTATTTTGAGATTGATCTTTATTGTTAGGAAGTGCATTTGTATAGAATCTAGATATTGGTAAATTTTATTATTTGGATTATCATTATCTGGATATTGAAATTGCTATCTGCAATATTTCTCTATTGTGCTTTAATGAATGAAGAGTCATACAATTTGTGATAATGTTGATCTATGTTATGTGTATTTGCATTAGTTTTTCAAATTTTTTTATTGTGGTGCAATGTTGTTAGCCTATCTATCCACTATTGTTAATATTTCTCTAACCCTAACATTTTCTTGCCCTAACCTTCTATAACCACCAGAAAGGGTCACACCCGATGGCGTATCCTATTGCGATAAATGATAAAAATATAGCATGCATACAAGAACAAGAAATTGACAACAAATGAATCAAAAAGAAAAATGCTTTATTCCATTGTATTCGAAGTCAAAATCCAATTACAAGTACATCCCTCTTAGGGATAATCATTTTGATACAATATTACAATAGGAGTGCACAATTGTTTCCCTCTTAAGGGTAGGTGTGATTTCCAAATGCCTTTCAGGATGACACGAACTGCTCTAGGGTGGAGGTGCCCTCTTCTTCGCGATGGGGAAGGAACTTGATAGTTGGTTCTCCTTTGAAACTATTCCCTATGGTCAAGAAACAACACAAGAATGTCAAAAATATAGGCAACCTCTCATGATGAGGCCCTTTTAGGTAAATTGCATAATGACACCATTAAACATGCATAATCAAGAAAACATGAAAAGTGCTTCTAAGCTATGCAAATCGAATCAAGATTCATATAATATCGTAAAGAAAAGTAGCAACTACACTATGCATGGATCAAATATATAAAATGAAGCATAAACATGCATAAAGAAACCATTTAAGTCCTAATTGAAGCATAAACATAAAGAAGCTAAACTAACCTAAATCTACGGTCAGAAGTCTGCTAAAATGTATTTTAACCATGAAACCAACTAATCTAAGCTAGTTAACCATACATAAATGAAAATAGGAAGGTGGTTATACCTCTGCTGCAAACCGTAGCTCTGGTGAGCGGTCTGCACTATAAACCATGGTTGATAGCCATGGTTAGCACTCTGATAGGCTTACCCTCAATTCCAAGGGTAGTGGGCTTGACCTCCTTGTCCAATTGATGTTCAAGGGTCACCTTCGGTGTCCTTCTGATAGGTTTGGTGGTTGAATCACTGTGATGGGCCTTCGTTTTCCCGGATTTGCATTTCTTGATCCTCCTAGGCTCCTAGGGCATCCATAATGCAATTCATCATGAATATTGGCAAGTAGGTAGGGGATAAGTGCAATAGCTCTCTCTTAGTATACTCGATTGAGTGTACAATTTGATAGGGCTCCGCTGCTCAAATCTCCAATGCTCTCTCTCATAGTTTGCCCTAATTTTGAGGGGTACTTATAGGACTACCCAAGGGCTAGGGGTGGCTTCCTGGAGAAGCCAAGATCAAGAAGGGGTGGTTAGGATAGTTGGAATGGAAGCTTCCACCCTCTAACCACCTTCTTCTAGATCAAATGGCCATTCCAACTGATTTGGCTCGGATTGAAGGCCAACTGAACTTCAGTTAAGACCGTAGGTCACAACTACGGTCTAGACTATAAACCATAGGTCTCAGCCATGGTTCAGCTATAAACCATAGGTCTGGGCTGTGGTTCAGACTGATTAGGCCAAGGAGCCCAAATTGAGTGGTTAGAACCACTGCTCTATCTTGGAGTCTATCCAAGATCTTCCATATGGTCTTGTAGCATGTCCATATGAGTAGTCACCCTCGACATGACGTGTTTTAGGTGTCTATAGATGCCCCTTTTGAGATGCATTGTGAGATCGAACAATGCTGAGAAAAAATAGACCTCCTAAAATGATGTCGAAGGTTCTATGATGATCATTAGTCAGATCAACATTAGATGCCCCAGGTCCAACAAAAGGATGCGCATCCTGGAATCATTGCTTCCAACTCTTTGGAGGCTTAAACTTGAAAGAGTTTGCACTCATCATCAGACATTCGAGTAGCTTTGGTGCTACAATAGGAGTTAGGCCTATATAACCGAAAGGATGAGAGTTACAAACAAATTATCATATTTGCTATTTTCCCCAAGCAAAGGGGTAAGCTTATGATAGCTATTGACAATGATTCGCAAGGACGAACACAATTTTGACAAGATCAAGGGATCTACGATTTCAGGGATCTTCTATTGATTTTGATTATGATTTGATATTATGACTACCCCCTCAAGCGATGAGTCGATGAGAGTAATGACAATGAATAAAGCGACGATGTCACTTGACCACCATGGATGATCTGAACAAATTTAGATTTGAGCAAATTAATGCATTGGCTAGGCCTAGTTCAACTTTTGATTCCAACTATTAATAGTATTTGCACACTTCTATCCCATGGAGCAGTCGGGCTACAATAGCCATCTTAGGGAATCAAATTGATACAAATCCAATCAGATTTGTGTTGAATCAAATTATCGATGATTTGCTGAAAAAGATGTCATAGAAGAAATGACATGCAACGCCTCATTCCCGTGGAGCAGTCCGGCCATGAAGGCCTTCTTAGGGATTGAAAAGAAGCATATCAGATCAATGATGACAATTTTTCCCCAAATGTCCTTATGGTAATTTACTCATCTTGTCGGATTGCATGGAGCGCAAGTCGCTGCAACCGCCAAGTGTATAGGGTAAATTATTGAATACGAGGCACATTTGGTGTTTTTAATTATTTGATTTTTTTGAATGTTTTGAATTATGAATTGAGCTTATTTATTTTGCTGGGAGGTGCATCACTCCATGAAAGGATTGTCATAGCGATGACCTCGGTTGAATGTACTTTATAATCTCAGCCAGATATTTGATTTTTAATTGGATCTCGATGCTTGATTATCACCAAATTTCCAAATTAATTTGCTTTTATTGAGTTCTGACCCAATGGGAGGCATTAATTTATCTTTTTGGCCCTTCCCATGGTGGGAATTTTATAAATTTCTTGCCAATTGCAAACCATGGCTAGGGTCTACGGTTCCCATTTGCAAATTTGGGAACCATGGCTAGGGCCTACGGTCCACGTGAAACATGAGAGGCCTATAAAAAGCTCAATTTTCAAATGTCTCTCATTATTCCTTGATAGCGACTTGCAAACTAGAGCTCTAATAGTGATAGCTAACAAAACTGACCTGCAACCTACCACACTTTACCCGCACACCTACTCACAGGATGATGGTCGGGCATGGGCAAGCGTCTTCTAGCCGCGGTGGATGAGGCGAGGGTAAGGTAACTCAAAAACCAAGACCTCACATCCATTACCACTTAAAAATGAACCCAATTAAGTAATTGGTAAATCAATTTCACTAAATTGCTGGTAATGAACCTCATCTTAGGCTAGGGTAGCTTAGGTTTTAATTTTTTTCATTTTTGGTCATGGTATCGCACCTGACCGGATCTCAATCGGAGACCGTAGGTACTAGCTGTGGTTCCCAATTGGTCAATTGGGGACCGTAGCTTCTAGCTGTGGTCAGCATTCAAAATCCCAATGGTCAATTTTTGACCGCATGCGGACCGTAGGGTTGACCCGCGGTTCACCAACTTTAGGAAAAATTTATAAATTTTTTAATTTTTCTAAGTTTTTAGAGGCAATTAATATCATTTAATGCATTTTTGACCTGTCTGATTGACAAATTTAATTTGTAGGCCTACATGATGACATGTTTTTGCAATTTTATCAGTTTTTTACTATTTTTGATGATTTTTAGATCATTTTTAAATGTTTTTGCTTTTTTAGTTAGATTTTTCCTTATATTATGCTATTTATTTTAGATATTGACCTCTAGAGCTCGAGAGCCTGACATTCTTAAGACTCTCCATGGAGAGCTCATTGATGGTGAGCGAGAGTGGTTCGGAGTTATCGACTTTGGCTATGTACTAGATCTACCCACTATCAGGGTAGATCAATCCTATTTGACTACGTTGGCCCGACGTTGGAATGTGCGGACCAACACATTTCACCTGCCTATAGGTGAAATGATAGTGACATTAGAGGATGTTTATAGGATCTTTAGGATCCCCATTGATGGTGAGGCCATCGTCTCCTCGACTTCTGGTGCTAAGGAGTCCATCTTCGATGCCATCTTCGATGCTCGAAGTGAGGAGGCTCAATGCGCCATTGACCATGGAGGGGTCCACATTGGCTATTGGTAGGGGAAGAATGTCTTCTCCATGCGTGAGGCCATTTTCATGCACCTGGTGGTGCAATATGTGCTTCCAGACTCCTCGAGCATGAGGATTCCTTGGAACCTCTTAGCTACTATGCGTAGAGTTGTCCAGAGCTCTATCCGATAGCCACTACTCCTAGCTTAGGGGAGCACTCTATTGGCTCAATTGTATCGAGAGCTATATCAGATCATTAATTAGAGCTATTGGGGGATCAATTATAGTCTACTTCTATAGATTTGGGGTTGGCAGCATATCAGGATAGAGCATCTTAGGGAGCTACCCCTACACATCATAGAGATAGATGATGACCATCAGTGCTATGCTACCTGTTGGCCTTGGGAGGAGGAGGGCTTCCATAGTAGGACCCATGCTGGTGATGTCCAACATTATATTACATGGTTTGTAGGACTTGGGCTAGATGATATCGAGTGGTGGCCCTACATGGAGTGTCTTGATTGGCTTGAGGTTGATGAGTGGCTTTGATAGTCTCATTGGGATAGATGGTTACTCGATCGAAAGGCCAAGATTAGAGAGTACCAATTTTTCTCTCATGTCCTATGTTAGTTTGGCATGGTGTAGGACATCTCGGAGATCCCATTTGCTTATAGGTGCTTGGATTTGGAGAGGGATCTATCATGGATCTAGCCTCTAGCTCTAGGGGATGCTCTCGATGACTTCCAAGAGACTAGAGTTGATAGAGCTATGACCACTCTAGAGTATGATGGATGGTGGTCTATGTTCTGTTGGTATGGGATAGGGCCTCTGGGCTGAGCTGTAGATCAGGTAGAGTAGAGGTGGATCTTGATGGGCGTAATGTGCACCAATGGATAGAGGGTAGTTGGGGTGTAGAGGCTACCATTGAGGAGGCTCCTAAGGTTGACCTTGATGAGGAGGCTCTCGAGGAGGGTGAGGTCCCTCCTGATAGTGTAGAGGGACTACTCTTGGCATAGGTGGCTGACTTGCAGAGTCAGCTTGGGTGATTCTAGATGTAGTAGAGGGAGCGAGACACTACTATCACTACTCTATAGGCATAGTTGATTGATAGAGATCATCGATTGATGTAGGTAGAGTAGCATATTGCTAGCCTGATAGCATGGGCTACCATAGTAGAGACCTAGGTTGGTGAGCTCACCCATGCTCATGACTTGGCACTGGCATAGAGGGATGTAGCAGTAGTAGAGTGGGATCTACTCAGGGCATAGAGAGGGGATCCTCCATCCTCTCAAGCGATTATGGGGCCTCCGACGACACCAATAGTAGTACTACTAGGTGGTCGAGATCCTATGGCAGAGATTCAATGCTTGTAGGGTTTGTTGATGAGTGCCAATGATAGGCACGCATCCAGGGTTGCTCGGGTGGACCAGCTAGTTGGATATATTCAGATGCTAGGTGTAGAGGTTCTCGAGGATCCATATGCTCTAGAGTCCCAGTGGACTAGATCTCGGACTACAGGATAGTCTATCGCTAGCTCGAGCCATCACACCCATCGAAGTGAGAGGACACATAGGTCCTCTAGTACACATGGTAGCAGTAGTCATACCAGGACTAGGGAGGTAGGGCAGTCTACTATAGCATCCAACCATAGGTCTCGGTGCATAGAGGTGCCCATTGCATAGGTGGTAGTTGGATGAGTGCTAGGCCTCTTCGAGCTAGGCGGTACTCAGGGCTCTCAGCAGGATCCATAGCAGATAGTAGGGTAGCAGTAGAGCAGGCTCCTGAGCATAGTACTGAGGGAGGCGGTGAGAGCTCCGGTATAGGGGAGCAGATCAGAGCTAGAGCTCTACTATTGCAGGATACATTTTTGATACATATCATTTTTGGTGTAAGGTCGAGGACCTACACATTTGTAGCTTATGGGCATTTTTGTACTCTCGATGTACTCTAAGACACACATTTATATATGATATGATCATTATTTTATGGCTCATTATTGTGTACTCATTTATTTTTTATTTTATGTTTATGTGATGCACATGGATGCAATGCTTATGTTATGTTGATGCTATATGATGTGATGTATGGATGACATGCACTAGATAGCTATTTGATTTATGATGATGATATGCAGTGATCTAGATGCTTAGATGTGCTTTTTGATGATGGATGCATATGGATGCGATGTTCTTTCTTAACACATATTTGATATTGCTTTATTTTCATGCATTAATGTATGTAATGATTTATTTACATGATGCTAATCTAATGTAAATGAACCTGTATGCTTTAATCACTTAAAACATAAGGAATGAATGCAAATATGTTTATCAATCTAATGGATGACACCACAGAATGTATAAAAATCATGAATGTAATTGAAAATCCTTAAGATAAGAATTTAATCAATTAATCACCCATATATGAAATGCAATGGTATGCGATGTTTATGATGCGAATGATATAATGTGTCATTCAATTTTCTTTTGCAAATTTGAAAAATATGCACGATATAGTCAGTGGTCATCTAAATATTATTTCTAATATCCATCCGGTATCTATCCTATATGTTGATTGTGCTTTATATAATGATGTATCATGGATTCGATACTTTGCAATTTGATGATTTATATGGTTGCAATTTTTGACATTTTGTTGCTATGGGAGAAATTTTTGAGGTTTTCCATGAGACTCAAACACCCTAATAGACTTATCAAAAGTTGCATACTAACCACACTAGACTTCTGAGATAAAAGGCTTTTGCTAGGATAGACCCTAACTGTTCATTATCCCTGTGTGTGCAAATGATTATTTTAAGATAAGACACGAGCGTTCCCCGATGTCAAGTGGGATTATTTCAGCCCATTGCTAAGATAGGGGTTCCACAAATGTCTTATCCAATCTCAAGTTTAGATTTTAGTTGGACTAAGCCACTAGGCAATGCAGGACACCTGAAGCTAGCTCTTCCACATTCAAACATTGGTCTTGTTCATAAGCGAGATGCTAATGCATCGGACATATCATCATGCGTAAGGTATAGTAGTGCTGACAATTCCAGGGATTCAGGCTCATTCCTTTCTATCCTTCAATTTTTGGGATACTTGCTCATATGTAGTGAAGCAAGGGAGTCGATTCCATCTTCATTTTTAACTATCTTTGGATCTTCATTTGATCTCTCTTCGAACTGGATTTTGGATCTTCATTTGATCTCTGCTCGAACTTTTGATTTATGATCTTCATTTGATCTTCACTTTTGAACTTCACTTTGAACTTTGATTTAAGCCTATTTTTTGATCTTCACTTTTCGGCATTTACATTTGATAATTTTCTTCAGAAACTTTCCTTTGGGGGGATTTACTTGGAAAAACTATTTTTGGTATATCGATTGAGAATATCGATCTTATGATATCAATATGGGATATCACTCTAGGGATTCGATCTATGATATCGATCTAGGGTATCAATCATGAGGATTGATGTGGGATATCTCTTTGGGATATTGCTCATTTTATCGTAAGCAAGGGATTCTGAATAGGGAACTAACCTGTCCTTTTTCCAACTGCCAACATTTCCCATACCGTCCGCATAGAGGGATAAGCAAGAATAACTCTTTTCACTTCAGGATACCCGATCCTGCTTTGCGGCTTTCATCTTCCCCTAGTCCTTGTTAGGATTGTTTAAATTTGTTGATTAGTGATAGGCTTATGATATGCTAAGGGCTATACTAACTGAACCTTAGCTACAAAAGCAAAGCAAGCTTTCTACCAACTCTTGATAAGACCACTAGGTATGGTTGAGTGATCGAAAAACACTAGTATATCTCCATAGCAACATTATAGGTTGTGTTGAAAAACACAATTACTCACATGAATGATGGATTATGATAAATGTAGAGATGCATGATTTAAACACAAATGTGGCATCGTTTGTAAGATTGACAAACACAATGCCTTCTATTATGGAATGCAATGGATGATGAATGCCTATATGCAATGCAATAATGCAGTGAATGCATGTGTAAATGCAAAATTCAAATGCAAATGCAAATGTTTTTGGATTTTATGCTTTACCAATTTTTTTGGATTTTATTGATTTTATAATTTTTATGGGTTTTGAGCCTCATAATTGACCAAACAATGAGTACATGCCTCTGGAGCCTTTAGATTGACCAAGTAATTTTTAGGAATCCTTGGAGCTTTTAGGATTGACCAAAGGGATTATGTGTACCTTTGGGGCATTTTGGGATGACCAAGCGATTTTGAGAATCCTTGGAGCCTTTGGGGTTGACCAAGCAGTTTTTTAGAAACTCTTGGTGCCTTTTGCATTTGACCAAAGGGCTTATAGATGCCTTTGGAGCTTTTTAGGATGATCGAGTGATTATAAGAAAATCCTTGGGGCTTTTAACTAACATGACCAAGTGGTTTTAGGGACCCTTGGAGCCTTTTGGGATGATCGAGTGGTTTTGACCAAACCCTCAAAGCTTTTGAGGTTGACCAAAGGGTTTTAGATCTTTTGAGCTTTTTATTGACCAAACCACTGAATGAGAGTGTTTGGAGCTTTTTAGGATGACCGAGAAGTTACAAGCAACTCTCGAAGCCTTTTACTATGCTCTTCAAGCATAAAATGCCTTAATATGGATGATGTTGAGAGGTTCAGGCTCTTCAACACCCCCTAGCGATGTTAGGTGATAGGTACCTAGACCAATATTTTTAGATATGATGTAGGGTCCTAGCCAATTAGCCATGAATTTGTCTCGCATATCTAGTGGTAAATTAGAGTTCTATGTTGGTTTTCTTTCAAGACAAGATCCCCAACTTCAAAGTCTCTCTGGTGGACTTTGACATTGTAAGCTCATTTTAGTCACTCTTGATAAACATGGAGATGCTCCAGGGCATTCACGCGATGTTCATCGAGTAGCATCAGTTGATCCAGTCGAGCTTGTCATGCAGTGTCATCATCGATGAACTCTTTCAATGCGATGCGCAACATTGGAATTTCTAATTCCAAGGGCATAATGGCCTCAATGCCATATACTAGTGAGAACGGTGTTGCCCCAGTGGGCATCCGAATACTAGTCCTGTAAGCCCATAGCGCAAGGGGTAGCTGGATGTGCCAGTATTTGTGGTTTTCTTGTACCATATTTTTCAAGATGGCCACCACTATCTTATTTGAAGCTTCACCTACCCATTTGCTTGTGGATAGTATGGAGTCACAAAACTATGTTTGATTCTATATTTAGATGTCAAAGCTCTCATAGTTTTGTTCTTGAAAGATGTTCCATTATCCGATATTATTTTGGATGGAATCCCAAAATGACTTATGATATGCTCTAGTATAAACTCTGCTATACGAGCTCTAGTTGTCATTGTTAAGGGTATTGCTTCCACCCACTTTGTAAAATACTCAGTAGCCATGATTATGAATGTATGTCAACTCGATGATGGAGGAGAGATCTTGCCTATAAGATCTAATCCCCACTGAGAAAATGGCCAAGCCACTTGAATGGGTTGTAAGGCCTATGATGGCAAGTGCGTAAGATTAGCATGATGCTGGCATTTAATGCATTTCTTGACATACACATTGCACTCCTTCTCCATAGTGGGCCAATAGTAACCCATTCGAAGGATGCACTTGATGATGGCCATGCCATTGAAATGGCCACCACACGTACCATCATGGGCTTGCAAAATCACCCATGATGCCTCTTGGGGCTCTAAGCAATGAAGGAGAACTCCATCGTAGCTTCTTCGGTACAAGATGTCTCCTATTAAGACATATTTGGCCACTTTCTATTTAAATGTGCACTTCATGGCATGCGGTAATCCCTCTGGGATTATACTAAGCTTTAGGAAGTCTTTAATTTGTGACATCCAATTTTGATAAATCTCAGCTTCGATTGCTAAGATGACTTGCTCCCCCTATGTATTTACTTTTGCAAATGCAGACTCAAAACAACCCTATGGTGAATGGTAGTACCACTCCCCATGGGACTCTGAGAGGTTAATGACCCCTAGGGTGCCTTCTTAAGAAAGTCTTCAGCTCTATAGAACCATTCAGCTTGTGGTTCTACACTGATCATGTTGACTGATTCTCTGTTATCATAGGTTGCACGCTCTGCTATTGGATGCGAGAGCATCTTGACATGGATGGTAGTGAAATCAGTAGATGGATTCTAAGGGATTAAAGATCCCAAAGAAGCCATGGTATCTACAAACCTATTTGATGATCGAGGGATTGCCTCAATGTCATACCATTCTAGTTTGGCCAAATATGTGTCAACTAGATCTTTATAGGCTTTCAGTACGGGACACCAACACTGAAAAATCCCCTTGACTTGATTTACTATGAGCAAGGAGTCACCAAAGATGTTCAATCTCTTAATATTCATGGCGATAACTATGTGGAGGCCCAGTAGTAGGGCTTCGTACTCAGCATTGTTGTTGGTGCATGGAAAATCCAACTTGAATGACAAGGGCATTGGAGCTCCTTGCGGTATGAAGAACACTATTCCGGCACCACCCCCTTGTTCGCACTTCGAACCATCAAAGAACAGAGTCATATCAGCATTGTTCTCTAGTTCTTTGAGTTTGGGAGCTTCAGATATGATGAAGACTACATCATCTGAAAGCTCAATTGTTAGAGGCCTATTGTTTGATAGTGGTACCTCAGCTAATTGATCTGCTATGACCTGTCCCTTAATGGACTTCTAGCTTATGAATTCTAGATCAAATTCTATCAAAAGCATGATCCACTTTATAGTACGTGTATTGTGATAAGTCTTACTCATCATGTACTACAAAGGATTTTGTTTGGATATAACATACGTCGTATGACTTAACATATAGTGTCACAATTTCTTTGTAGTGAACACTACTGCTAAACATAATTTTTCCACGTATGCATACCCGAGCTCATAGCTCACCAAAGTTTGACTAATATAATATATGGCCTGTTCTTTGCCTTGCACATTCTTTTGGGCTAACATGGTTCCCAGTGCAAAGTCAGTTGTCGATATATATAGTAGAAAAGGCACCTCTGGCCTTGGTGGAGCTAGCACTGGTGGCATCGCTAGGTATTGCTTTATCTCAGTGAAGGCTACCTTGCAGTCCTCGTCCCAGTTGAATGGGACCCCCTTATGTAGTAGTCGATTCATGGGTCGACATTTATCTGATAGTTGGGTGATAAATCACTTTATCGAGGCTACCTTGCCTTGAAGGCTCCTTAATTCCTTAATATTGGTGGGAGGACGCATTTCCAAAATGGCCTTGACCTTCACTGGGTCTACTTCGATGCCTCTCTTGGAGATGATGAACCCTAGTAATTTTCTAGAAGTTACGCCAAATACGCACTTCTTAGGATTCATCCTGACATTGTGCTCTATCAGGCGATCGAAGACTTTCCTTAAGACCTCTGCATGCTCTTCTCGTAGCAATGACTTGGCTAACAAGTCATCGATATAATATTCAAGAATTTTGTGCATATAGTCATGAAAAATGTATGTCATGGCCCATTGATATGTGGCACCAGTGTTTTTGAGGCCGAATGGCATAACTTTATAGCAAAATGTTCCCCATGGCGTTATAAACATGGTTTTGTGTTGGTCTTTGAGTTTAATCCAAATTTGATTGTAACCAAAAAAATCATCCATTAAGGAGAGCATTTCATGACCTATAGTTGCATCTATGAGAGCATCAATATTGGGCAATGAAAATGAATCTTTGGGTGTTGCCTTGTTTAGGTCTCTAAAATCCATGCAAATATGGATTCTTCCATCGGGTTTTCCCATGGGTACCATATTGGACACCCATTCTGGATAATCGATGGAAATCACAAATTCCACATCCAACAACTTTTGTAGCTCATATTTCACCATTAAGGCTACTGTTGGGTGCATTTTCCTAAGCTTTTGCTTGATCGGCTTCTTCGTCAAATCTAGCGAAAGGTTATGAGTAACCAATTTTGGGTCTAGACCTGGCATATCCTTATACGACCAAGCAAACAAATTTGGTCTCTCTTTCAGCAGAGGGATGAGGGTGGCCCACTCATCTGGAGTGAGACTCTCTCCAAATTTAACCTTCTTTGCATTGGCGGGATCATCACTGATATCCACCTCAAAGGTTTCCTCTATCGACATATGCGATCCCTCCTCAAGCTGGTGAGGCATAGGAATCAGATGGATGTCATCATTCGGGTTGATTGGTTCTATGTTGGAAGCATTTTTGGCATGATAAACATCATATGCATAGCCTGGTGCAAAATGGAAAGGTTGCAACATTTCTTCATTGGGGAAGAAATCCTCAGGCTCAACGGGTGAATCAGCATGATCCCAGTCGATAGCATCTTTGTTAAGATACAATGGTTTAGATGGATCTGCTGGATTGTGGAGTGGAGTGGTCAAATCAATGGAGACCATGTTTATGGAATGGAATTGATCTCCAGGACCACATGGACTGACCTCTACAAAATCT
Source organism: Wollemia nobilis (assembly GCA_028583015.1). NCBI lineage: Eukaryota > Viridiplantae > Streptophyta > Pinopsida > Araucariales > Araucariaceae > Wollemia > Wollemia nobilis. The sequence continues at coordinate 2,960,874 of JAQPPZ010017170.1, read as the reverse complement.
GCATAGTCCTCATACCCACGATCTGGCTCTAATGGCATAGGCACAAAAGGGTCTTCCCTATGAGGACTATGAATAATTGGATCCTCCCTATGCACTAAATGCAAAATAGGATCATTTGGCTCATGGAGCTCCATGTAGGTCGATGGAAGGGGATTAACCAACCGATGGATTTGATCCAAGTTTAACCATCTTGCTCTCAGACGTGGACCAACATGTAGTTGCCTATAGACCTCATCGATGTCGATGGGTTGATGATGGTGATGCAAATAAGGAGGACCAAGGTAGGCCCTCTCTAACTCATCTTCTTCATCACTATCATAATAGAATCCTTCATTCACCCCCACTCCTGGAGGGTGCTCCTCTAAATGAGGCCCCATGAATCTTACTTCTTGCATGCTGTCATCGCTATCCAAAAAAATTGGATAATTATACCTCATGTACGATGCTACTAAGAAAATTGGCTCGATCTCTTCCCTTGAATGATCAATATTGGGAAGGATCTCTTCGGTATCCTGTATCGACTCAATAGGCAATAGATGATGTGCATATAAAGGCCTTACATAAGCACCTTCGACTTCATCCTCAGATTCATCATCGTTTGAGGAATCCTCATCTGCATCATAGCCTGGTCCACTCATATCGGAGGTGGACTCCTCTCCATCTTCATTACAAAGATCTCCTAGCTTGAGATCACTTGCAGTAATGGGGTTGCACCCCTGCATGTCTGTGTCATCGACTGCATCATGGGTTTGGTGTCCCAGTTGATCTCTGGGGTTCATTTCTACCTCAGTCTGCTCAAGGAGCCCTTCACGATGATCTTCGAGTGGCTCAATGGTGATGACAGATATCATAGGGTGATTCCTCTAGAATTTGGAAGGATCCGGATGATATGGATTAAAATCCACATCGTTCACCATGCTGAGGTATAGATGATCTAGGGATGCTACAAGCAAATCATCCTACCCATGTATCTATAACCCTAGATCGAATCTATCAGTGACTAACTGATAATGAGGTTCTAATGGAGTCCTCCATCCTTGTTCAAAGAGACCAAGGTCGTATCCATGCCAATGATATAGCTCAAAAATATGCATGGCATACTCCAGATTAGACAAATAATGAATGTTTACCATGAAAGGTTCCTCGTCATCTTCATCCATGGGCTCTCATGTTGGAAGTTGATCTAGCCCCGCATAGATGAAGTTAGTTTGGTTAGGTGGCTCTCCCAATGGAACCACCGATCCAACTAGATAACGATGAGTGGATGGTCTACCCATCTCTTGTGCAGTCTTCAGAATTGGTCCAAAGGTCACATTTTGCACAAGGTACTCACCTAATTTGGTATTAGTGAGATGTACCATCACCCATGGTGCGGATGACCCTACTGAAGATGTAGGTGAGGTAGGCTGAGGTGCCTCCTCGGCTTTGTCTTGGGGTTCCTCAACTTCCATGGGAATGGGAACGTCCTCGATGATTGGCTTGGGCTCACGCTCTTTCTCTTTCTCACCCATATTCACCTTCAATTTCCTGTCATCTCGATGCATGACTGATGTCGATGGTTTCAAGGAAGTGGTAGTGGTGTGCTCCGATCTGTGTGACATAGATGGCATTGGTTGAGCATGCACTACCGGTTTACCTCCTGGTTTCTTTATTGGTGATGACGACCGAACATCCAGGTGCATTGATGGGAGTATGAAACCCCTAGGAAAATCTGCTAGGTTCACAAACTTAAATGGCTCCTCATCCGAAGCCACTATGTGAACCAGTCCCTCATGAATATATTTCATGCACTGATGCAGTATCGAGGGGACACAATGCATTTCATGAATCCAAGGCCTATCGAGTAAAATGTTGTATTGCATGGCCCCTTCTATCACATGACACATTATTGAAATGGTCTTCAGACCTACCTATATGGGTAGGATAATTGTGTCGATAGTCGAACATAGTGCATCGTTAAATGCTCTCAATGTAAATGTAGTTGGCACAATGTGTGATTTAGGTAGCTTCAAATGACTCAGTGCCTTGGTCATTATTATGTTGATCGATGAGCCAGTATCGATCAAGACCCTTTTAAATGGCATGTGATTCACACACACGATTATGTGCAATGATGGGTCGATCGTAGTTGTAGAAACTATCCTTATCTCATGATCATAAAATTGGATCATCGGTTCTTGACACTATTGTACATGTCCCATAAAATTTGTAAATGCCTGTGCATCCTAGGCCTATACTTCAATGGACCTCAAAATGTCCATAAGAGTCTCCCTGTGCCTCGGGGACTATTGTATTAATTCATATATTGACAACTTTGTAGGAGTTGTCTACAGGTTTTGGACCAACTTGCTCCTTATGGTCACCATCGGTCTTGTTGGTGGGCCTAGAATATTCTGTGTCGACCGTTGATTTGGCATGGCTTGTATTTGAATGGGAGCATGAGGTTGATTTTGTTGTTCATATCTCCCATGCCTAGTGACAATATTGACCATGCCTATGAACCCCTGGGTAGGTGGTTCGACTCACACCTAGTTAACTTGACCAACGTTGTTTCGAGGTGCCTCATGATTTGGTAAGGGGTTCTTGTAAATCCCCATATTTTGATTATCGGGTGCCTATGGGTTGTGTGGCACTACAAGCTCACCCTTGTCGATCATATTTTGCACTAGGTGTTTGAAAGACCAACACACCTCGATGTCATGACCTTTCATTCTATGAAAGATGCAAAATAGATCATCTTGGAACCCCTTTGGTTTGGGTTGATTGGGGTCTATCATCTTGACTTCGGGAAATCTGATTGCCTTGGCCTCGCATAACTGATGGAAAATCGATGTCAGTGATTCCGTCAATGGTGTGAACTGGCGAGGTGGGCATTGATCTTTGTTCTTGCCCTTGTAATTGTTGTTGCGCTTGTCATATTGTGCAGGGGGAGGTTGGGCTTGATAATTCTATTTTTGTTGCCCCTTGTCCTCCCGTTGGAGATTCAATACCACTTGATTTACGTGGGCCTGCTTGCCCTATTGTTTTGTGGCACTCTTCTTTTGTCCCTCTCTCCTATTTTTGAGCTTCAAGTTGCCTTCCTACAACTTGATGTCCTCAATCACCTTGGCTTGCACCAAAGCCTCTTCGAATGTAGGATACTATTGTAGCTATAGCAGTAATGAGATGTGCTTGGCACAACTCTTCATAAACATTCGAGTTAACTCTATGGTAGGAATAGGGAATGGCAACTTCACCATTAGTCTCCTCCATCTCTTTCCGTATTGCTCTATTGGCTCATCGTCGCGTTGAGCTAGCATAGCCAGATCAGAAATATTGGCCTATTTCTTGATGCCAAAGGAATAGCATTCAAGAAAGGCATCATCTAATTGCTCAAAACTTGTTATGCTATGTTTCTTTAGCTGATTAAACCACTCTCGGGCTAGCCCTAAAAGTGTCATGATGAACGTACGCAACAATAATGCATCATTGCTTGCTATCTAAAAATAAGCATCCAGAAAGCTCATGACATGTTCTTGTGCATCTTCATCACCCTTAAACTTGTCCAACCTAGGCATATCAAAATGCTCAAGGTAAGCTAGAGTAGGCACCAAAGGATCCAAAGGCTCATTATGGATTTTCCTCAATGTCAGCTTTTGAATAGTCATGCCTTGTCTCTCAATGGCTTTAATCTTCTCGGCTAAGGCCTTATAGGCCTCTAAAGATAGAAAGTCCTCCTCCCTAAGTTGACGTGTAGGTGGCTTAGGAGGTACTATCTTCCTTGTATGAGATGGAGGTCATTGCTCTTCCTCCTCTTCAGCTCGAGAGCTCTCAGGATATTCTTGCTCGTATCCATCTCCCTTCTTCTTCATGCTGCCTCTACCTTTGATTATTGAGCGGTGGTGGCCGCTCCCTCTGTTCGGCACTAGCATGAGTATGAGCATCTCTATGCTCTTGATGCATATCAACTTGTGAGAAAGCCTTCCTATGCGTATGCTCTCTATGCTCATCTTGAGGATATAGGCCAGCCCTAGCTAACCGATCCTCCTACTCCATGCGTTCCTTCTGGGTAAGGATACGCTCTTCATGCATGCACTGCTCATATAACCTCTATCTCATGAGCCTCTGCACTTGAATATTTTCATCTTCAATATGCTGCCTCTCTAGGTGAGCATCCTCCAATTGATCTTGGAGGAGTTGGCATTTCTGCTCTGATGCCAGTCGATGTGATCTATCGATCTGGTCGACCATGGGAGGCCTCTGGTATCCCTGCTCTGTACGAGTGACCTTGTGGGTTCTGTACCCATCAGACTGATGTGTTGTGCCTTTGCCTCTATCTATGAAGATGACATTGGCCTCCTACTATGTCCTATATTATGAACCACCATGCACAGATAGTGGGTGTGTGACATGAGGGCGCTTAGAAGCCTCCCCATGTTCTCTAGTAGTGTGGATGACACTCACGCTATGCTCACTCGGGGCTCGAGTGGGTGGAGTGGAAGGCTTGTAGCCTAGCTACTCTAGAACACTACCTAGACCCTCTAGCTACCTAGACCACCATCGCTCATGCGACGGTGTGCCATTATCTCCCACCTTTGATATATCAATGGTGATCTTGCATGGTGGACCATGCATGGGAGTATGGTTAGACCTATGCTCTATAGCGAGCCTATCTGCCTACCCTTGAATGGGTGGGTCTCTAGTCCTTCTATACTCATAAGGTGGAGCCATAGATCCTCTAGTGGACTTAGTATGTAGGGGCACCAACCTGGTCCCCTGCACAATAAACTCTTTGGTCGATCCCATGGATGCACGTGCATTGCGGTCTCGATAATGGCTCTCAAGTGGAACACCCTCATGCTGGAAGGTTTCTTATTCTACTCTATGCCTAGAGGAGTGTACTAAAGCTCCTCTATTTGGGGTTTGCTCTACTGGCTCCCCTCGTGTCGAGTTATCTCCTCGAATGCTAGCCGAATGATGTTCGGTTCGCTCATGTGGTTGAGGAATTGACACGTATTATTGTGAATTGGTTAGGGGTTGGTCATCGACATTGGCTTTGGACCTTTTTCGACCACCCCGTGTATCCACCATTGTGTACCTAGAGTCTAAATGTATTATTATTAAGCAAACAAGGTATACAATAATGATTATCTCATTTTAAGTTTTAAAAGTGAGTCCTAAACTGTTTGATGTGTTTTCAATATTTGTTGTATCAGTGTAGAAACTCTTATCATGTTTTGCAAAACTTGTTGGATTTTATTCTCAGTTTAATGGATTTCACCTATATGCTCATAGCTTGACAACTTGGCTATGAACTCCAAGTCACGTAAATCCCCCATGTGTGGTAATGAAGCCCACACCTGGACAAGGAGCATAGGTCCTCCCAGATCCTCACCCATTTTCCCCCAGTCAGCGTTATACCCTCTGAAGAGAATACATGCAAATTTTCTAGGGTATAAAAGGTTCTTGGATCCGGTATTGGTCTATATATCAAGGGTTCATAGGATTTGGGCCAATGGATGGAAGTTACACCCACCGTCGTTGAACCCTACTAGTGGTTGGATGTCAAGCCCAACTCACTAGCGTTTAAGTGCCAAGTGGTGTGTGTGGTTCCTTTTAATGTACATAAAATAAATGCATCATATAGCATACATGCTCATTTTCTAAATGCTATGCAAATGAAAGACATTTCAAATTCAGAAAATGCAAGCTATTCTAGATGCTCTTTAAGACTATGCACATTACGATGCTAAATGGCCACTAATTGGGCCTCACACATGCAAACCATCCACACATCTCTATCAAGCATGTTGTAGCCTAGGGCGGACTACAATCAGAGGTCCATTGTTCCCAGCAGTGCCTTTCTATTGAAAGCAAAATATGAAAGCAAACTAGGACAATTGATTTACCATTTTCTTAATTCATTTCCTAATTTGCATTTGAATTAACCTTACTGTAAAAACATAGAGAATAGAAAAGTGATAGAGGTCTAAAAATAGGACCTACCTCAAGTCTTGCACTATCTGATATTCTAAATTTGTCTATCTGTGTTGTCAGTAGGAGACCATAGGTCTGATCTACGGTTCTGACTATAAACCATGCCTTGTACCTACGGTTCAGTTGTTGGGCCATAGCTGATAGCTATGGTCTATACCTACAAGTGCAAAAACCAATAAAACATAGTCAGATCCTAAAAATGTGGGGTTCCACCATGATCACCTTCTGTAACCACTAAAAAGGGTCACACCCGATGGCGTATCCTATTGCAATAAATGATAAAAATATAACATGCATACAAGAACAAGAAATTGACAACAAATGAATCAAGAAGAAAAATACTTTATTCCATTGTATTCAAAGTCAAAATCCAATTACAAGTACATCCCTCTTAGGGATAATCATTTTGATACAATATTACAATAGGAGTGCACAATTGTTTCCCTCTTAAGGGTAGGTGTGATTTCCAAATGCCTTTCAGGATGACACGAACTGCTCTAGGGTGGAGGTGCCCTCTTCTTCATGATGGGGAAGGAACTTGATAGTTGGTTCTCCTTTGAAACTATTCCCTACGGTCAAGAAACAACACAAGAATGTCAAAAATATAGGCAACCTCTCATGATGAGGCCCTTTTAGGTAAATTGCATAATGACACCATTAAACATGCATAATCAAGAAAACATGAAAAGTGCTTCTAAGCTATGCAAATTGAATCAAGATTCATATAATAGCGTAAAGGAAAGTAGCAACTACACTATGCATGGATCAAATATATAAAATGAAGCATAAACATGCATAAAGAAACCATTTAAGTCCTAATTGAAGCATAAACATAAAGAAGCTAAACTAACCTAATTCTATGGTCAAAAGTCTACTAAAATGTATTTTAACTATGAAAACAACTAATCTAATCTAATTAACCATACATAAATGAAAATAGGAAGGTGGTTATACCTCTACTGCAAACCGTAGCTCTAGTGAGTGGTCTACACTATAAACTATGGTTGACAGCCATGGTTAGCACTCTGATAGGCTTACCCTCAATTCCAAGGGTAGTGGGCTTGACCTCCTTGTCCAATTGATGTTCAAGGGTCACCTTCGGTGTCCTTCTGATAGGTTTGGTGGTTGAATCACTGTGATGGGCCTTCGTTTGCTCGGATTTATATTTCTTGATCCTCCTAGGCTCCTAGGGCATCCATAATGCAATTCATCATGAATCTTGGCAAGTAGGTAGGGGATAAGTGCAATAGCTCTCTCTTAGTATACTTGATTGAGTGTACAATTCGATAGGGCTTCGTTGCTCAAATATCCAATGCTCTCTCTATAGTTTGCCCTAATTTTGAGGGGTACTTATAGGACTACCCAAGGGCTAGGGGTGGCTTCCTGGAGAAGCCAATATCAAGAAGGGGTGGTTAGGATAGTTGGAATGGAAGCTTCCACCCTCTAACCACCTTCTTCTAGATCAAATGGTCATTCCAACCGATTTGGCTCGGATTGAAGGCCAACTGAACTTTAGTTAAGACCGTAGGTCACAACTATGGTCTAGACTGTAAACCATAGGTCTCAACCATGGTTCAGCTATAAACCATAGGTCTGGGCTATGGTTCAGACTGATTAGGCCAAGGAGCCCAAATTGAGTGGTTAGAACCATTGCTCTATCTTGGAGTCTATCCAAGATCTTCCATATGGTCTTGTAGCATGTCCATATGAGTAGTCGCCCTCGACATGACGCGTTTTAGGTGTCTATACCTTCAAACCCTAAGTGAGCATAATTGTGTCAACACCCTATTTAAGTTGACAAGGAACCAACCTACTCTGGAGGTTGGATCGAAAACTCTGTTTTGGTCCATCCAATGTTGAGTGTTGAGCTACAGCTATCGGGTGCAAGCTTGGATAGAAAATAGGAAGATAGACAACCACAGTGTTGAGTGAAAACTTGATGCAATTCAGTGCCCAATAGTTTTTGGCATGCCCGGTGGGACCAGTTCACAAGGAACATGAAACCCATCAAATGAGTTATTATTATCTCGACCCAAAGGAATCAAGATTTGGTGAATTGTCTTGACCTTATAAGCGGAGAAGAGCAAGTTCACCTGGCGACTCCCTGGTCTTTAGACTCAGAAAAAGAATTATCCCTGTAGACCAGTGTCCTTTCATGTATACTAGGTCTTTCAAAAGGAATAACCCTAACTCCTATTTTTATTGTGAGTTACCTTATAGAGGGGTTGTTGTTGCTAGAAGTTTAGATCAATATTTCCTCATAGAGGAAGAGCTCCTAGAAGAGGATCCTATAGTCCATCCAATAGTTCCCCCAATAAGACCTACAATCAGAAATATGGCACAAAATGTGGCCCCTAATCAGCCTTTATAGAAGTACCCTAGCTGGAACACAATCGGTCCTCTCAGATTAGCCCAAATGAATGCCATCCCTCAAGTTGTATCTAAAGCTATCCCCACTTATGATGGATCTAGGAAAATAACTTATGAGCACTGTCAGGATATCTTGAACTTGGCAGCAATCCACAACATAAAGGAAGAGGATATTATTGTAAGAATTCTAGCCCTGTCCTTCAGAGGAAAGATATTGCATTGGTTTAGAACCTTGGAAGACAATACTATCACTTCATGGCAAGCGTTAGCTGAGCCATTCATAGAGGAATTCAATGAATCTATTGACCCATTTTCTCTGCTTAATCAATTTACATCCATGCAGAAAACTCAGCAAGAAACTATCTCAGATTTCAATTTGAGATTTAGCAGAACATGGAAAAGAATTCCCCCCACTGCTAGACCAGCTACATGTTTGGCTTATATGTATTATATCCGAGCTCTTGGATCAGATTTGGGGCTACAAACACAACAATCAAGAGTAGAAACCTTCCCCCAAGTTTATAATGTAGTTGTTCATGCTGAAAATATCCTAATCAATGTAGGAAGGCTTCCCCCCAAAATCATGTTGCCTTACAACTCAGAAACCACTAGTAGCCAAATTCAATCCACAAACCCCTCTCACATAGACCCCCTTTCTTTATCATCTCCATATCCACAAATGAATGCGATCCCTCAACCAAAGCCTATATCCTCTATAGCCCCTTTTCCTCCCCTTCCTTCTCAACCATCTTAAGAGTTTTATGCTATTCTGGATATACAAAATACTCTAAAAACTCTGAGCAACAGAATGAATTCAATGGAAAAGAGAGACCAAGAAAGGTCACAACAGAGGAGGTTTCCATATGTAAACAAGGATCAGAGACCTGGTCCTAGTAATAGTACTAGGGTCAGGGTGAGTGCAGTATATGAGGAGCCATAATGTTCTTCAGATACTACTCTTGCGAATGTTTGGTGCCTAGTATGCAATGACCCCCATGACTCACAGTCTTGTGTGATGTATCAACACCATGTTCAACAAGCCATGGATCAAGCTGAGAGGAATCAAAAGGGGAGAGTTAATATGTTATGGCACCCTGACCAAATCATGGTTGGAAAAGAGTTGGCTGAGGAAAGCCCAATTGTTGTTATGACAAGGTCTGGGAAGAAAGCTTTGCAAGTAGACCCCCAAAAAATGGGGCAATTCCAAGTCCCTTCTCAGAAGAAAGTTGATCCCCTCCCTCAAAGCAGTAACACCTTCCCTATTCCTCAAGCTAAGGGAAAAGAGAAGACAGATAGTCTTCCTAAGAGACCAGAAAAGAAAACAGAAGGAGACCGAATGAGATCTAAAGATGAAGATCAAGAAAGACTTAGGTTCCCCTCTATTACTAAAAGACAAATATTAGAGGCCACCCAACAATATAAAAGAAGATATGGTGAGCCAGAAAGAGGGCTGGAAAAACTCTCCTTGACTAAGTCTGAATACAACATTGTTGAAGAGATGAAAAGGATCCCATAAAAAGCTAGCCTGTATGACACTCTGTTCATCCCTGGTCAGATTGACCTACTTAAAGCTTCCCTCAGTAAAAATCCACATAATAGGTTGGCCACTACAATCCTTAGTATGCCATCAGAAAAGAAAGAAATGACACCTGTTGTTCTAAAGAATAAGCCTCCCCCTTTCTATATATCCCTAAGAATGGAAGGTTGGGTAGTCCAAAATTGTATGATTGACTCAGGAGCATCAACTACAGTTATGCCTAAAGCAGTCTATGAGGAGATGGGTATGGAGTATACCCGATCTTGTCCTGGAGTGTTACAACTAGATGGGACACCTGTCAAGATAGTTGGGGTCATTAAGGATGTACTAATGAGGTTGCACAGAGCCCCTGAGGTGACAATAGTGCAAGAAATAGTTGTGGTTGACTTAGAACCCTATTTTGGATTATGTCTTTCAAGAGAGTTTACTACAAAGCTAGGGGGATGTATGTACATGGATTATTCTAGCATGGTAATCCCTTTCAAAGGAAAGAGGATAAGGATAACACCTAAAAAACTAGTAGCTTATCACATTGAAAATATTGAAGAAGATATGTGCAATCTTAATCCCTTGGAAGAATTTGAGCTAGTGGAAAACATTGAAGAGTTGGACATTGAGGATGAGTTGCCTTTCAGAGAAGACTATAGTCAGTTCGAAACTGGTATGGGAACATATAGCATCTCAACAGAATCAAAGAAGAAAATCCCTGCTATATCCAACCAATCTCTGAGAGAGAAAGAAACTTGGATCATGCACTTTGATGGTGCTAAATGCCGAAATGGTGCAGGAGCTGGTGTGGTCCTACAATCCCAATCAGAAGGTACAAAAAATTTTGCTTACAGACTGACATGGTCATGTACTAACAATGCTGCAGAATATGAGGCCCTATGTCTAGGATTGATACAAGCAGAAAGTATGGGCATTAATATTTTGAATATATATGGTGATTCTGAGCTAATAGTCCATCAAGTAAGAAATAGGTGCAGTAGTAAGCACCATTACTTAAAAGCTTACAGAAATAGGGTATGGGATTTAATGGAATCTTTTGATGCCCTGAATTTAAATTTTGTTCCCAGAGAAAAGAATACTCTGGCTGATTCATTAGCAACAAAGGGAGCTAACTTCAACCCTTATGTAGACTTTGGAATCAAGAAGGCCAAGGGAATTAAAATGATTTTTAGACCTGCAGTACCAGACAAGCAGATTTTTTGGCAGGTTTTTGAAAGTGATGAACAAATAGTTGATTTTTTGGTGAGAGAAGCATGTCTCTCTACTATCCAAGAAGAGAATTTAGAAGAAATTGATCAGCAGGACATTATCCAACTAAGGAACAATCATATCCCAAGAGGGTTGGTCACCCTTGAGAGTTTGTTTGATAATGAGGATAGAAAGAAGACCAAAGCCATGAAGGTCAATGAAAAAATCTATAAAGAAGTTGAAGTTGGTATAGAAAAGAAGCTCAATGTTGGAATCCGATGTTCACCTGAGGAAGTAGAAGATATCAAAGCTCTATGCTTAAGATACCAAGACATTGTGGCTTGGTCATATGAAGACCTCAAGGTGTATGATAAAAAGGTTATCCAACATACTATTGAGCTAGAGCCTGATGCAAAACCATTTAGGCAGAAGCAGAGGCCATTCAATCCAAGGATCGAGGCCATTATGAGAGAGGAGCTCTTAAAGTTATTAAAGGCTAAGATCATATACCCAATAAAACATTCTACTTGGGTAGCCAATTTGGTACCCATGAGAAAAAGAATGGGGATATACGCTTGTGTGTGGACTTTAGAAATCTGAACCAAGCATCCCTTAAAGATCACTACCCTCTCCCTCAGATTGATCAGATCTTGCAGGTAGTGGCAGGGGTAGAAAGATTCTCACTATTGGATGGTTACTCTGGATATAACCAAATTTGGGTGAAAGATGAAGATCAGTATAAAACAACATTCACCACAAAATGGGGTACATTTGCCTACCAGAGAATGCCTTTTGGGCTGTCCAATGCAGGAGCCACATTTCAGAGAGCTATGGACTATGCCTTTGGAGCACTGATCAACAAGGCTATTCTGATTTATCTGGATGACATGACTATGTTTTCCCATGATAAAAAAGACCATCTGTCACACTTGGAGCAAGTTTTTCAAAAGTGCAGAGAATTTGGTATTTCACTCAATCCTAAGAAGTCATTCTTTGCAGTCCATGAAGGAAAGCTACTAGGTCATGTGGTCTCAAAAGAAGGCATGGCCATAGATCCAGATAGAATCACATCAATTCTTGCTCTTCCTTTGCCTACAAATAAGAAGACCTTGCAGTCTTTCCTAGGCCAAATCAATTTTGTCAGGAAATTCATTTCTGATTTTGCATAGAAAGTAAGGCCTATATCTGAGCTACTCAAGAAAAATGCTGAATTCAAGTGGACTGAAGTCAGGAAACAAGCTTTTGAGATTATCAAGCAATCCATTGCAACAACCCCAGTACTGGTAAACCCAGATTTTAGTAAATATTTTATTCTTTATGCATATGGAGCTGAAGAAAGTTATGCCTCAGTACTCACTCAGAAATATGATCAAGGGGAGGAACATCCTGTGTTCTTTTGGAGCCAGACACTCCATGATTATCAGGTCAAATACAAATTTATTGAAAGACAAGTATTTGTTGTGATGAAGTCACTAAAGAAGTTTAGGCAGTATTTGGTACAGAGCAAGACCTTGGTATATGTAGTTCATCCGGATGTAAGAAGTTTTATCCTTTAGGGTGATCTAGGAGATAAAAGAGCTGGTTGGATTACCAAAATCTAAGAATATGATGTAGAAATACATCCCACCAAGCTAGTGAGAGGTAGAGCCTTATGCCAAGGGTTAACAGAAGTTGCAACATTGGCAGAAGTGATAGCTTGCCAGACAATAGAAGAGAATCAGGTCGAAATAGTACAAACTGAAGACTCTAATTGGATTGACCAGATGATTAGGTATTTCTAGACTGGAGTATGCCCCCTTAATCTAAGTGCTTCCCAAAGGAGGAGATATAGGCTTCATGCTTTGAAATATGTATTACTACTAGAGGGCTTATACAAAAGAAACTTGGATGGAATTCTTCTAAAATGCTTAAAGGATGACCAACAAAAAAGGGTCATGGAGGAATTCCATGGAGGATCAATTGGTGGACATAGCTCAGGTAGGGTTACAACTTTAAAAATCATAAGAGTAGGCTATTATTGGCCCACTGTATTCACTGATGCTTTTAAAGTCACTCGGGCTTGTGACAAATGTCAGAGATATGTTGGAAGGACAAGGAATGCTTCATCCCCCTCAAGCCCATTCAAGTTGAAGAGCCTTTTCAATAATGGGGGCTAGATTTCATAGGGGTTATCAACCCTAATTCCTCAATAGAGCATAATTTTATCTTAACTACCACATATTATCTTACCAGATGGGTAGAAGCTATTCCTACCAAGAAATCAGATCAAGATGTTGTGATCAATTTTATGGAAAATTTGATTTCAAGGTTTGGAGTCCTAGAAGCTTTGGTGAGTGACAATGGCCCAACTTTCATAGGAGCTAAGTATATTGAGTTTTCTAGCAAGTATGGCATCACTCTTAAAAATACTTCAAATTATTATCCATAAGGTAATGGACTTGCAGAATCTACCAACAAAAACCTATTAAGGATTTTGAGGAAATCACTTGAAGGTAATAAAAGAAGTTGGCACCTATTGTTGGACCAAGCTCTATGGGCAGACATGATTACTATTAAGAAGTCCATCAATACTTCCCCTTATGCACTAGTATATGGCAAGGAGGCAGTGTTACCAATCCATTTGGAGATCCCAACACTTAAGCTTGTCAATTCAGAGGAAGAGTCAGAAGAAGATCCTATGAAAACTAGGTTGACACATTTGCTGCAATTAGAAGAGAGTAGAGCTCAGGCATATGATAGTTTTCAAAAGCATTCATCAGACATTAAAGCATGGTTTGATAAGAAAGCCAGATTCAGGAAATTCCAAGTTGGGGACTCAGTTCTCAGGTGGAATGTTGATAGAGCAAAGCCAGGCAAGCATGAAAAGTTTGATTCTTTTTGGGATGGTCCTTTCAGAATAGTAGATGCTAAGGAGTCCAATGTATTTCAGCTGGAATATCTAGAGGGAAATATACAACCAATTCTAGTGAATGGTTTTCATCTCAAGCTCTACTATGTGTAAGGAGTGAGTTCATTGTAACATATGTATATACATTGTATAATTATTTTCCCTCCTTTCTGCACTTTGTACTTTAATTTCTTTTTGCACTTTGTAATCAGTTTTCTTTAAAAAATCTTGAAAAAGAAAAAAATGCAAGAATGACTAAGTATGGGCTAAGTACACAGTAAAGTTCCATTCCACACTCAATTCTATGTAAAGCTTTTGGAATGGCGTGCGCTCTTGAATCCACATCAGAATACACTAGATCCCTAAGGATGTAAAGGTTTTTATCCCACGAAAGGAGAGTCGATGGTCAAAGGAGAGCAAAGGCATTCCCAATCTGGGAACCTTCCAAAGGTAATATAAGCCAGAGCAGAATCAAGATGGAAGTTCATGCATAGAATTTTCTAAGTGTCAGCGGACTCAAAGGGCTCTTAATCCATCGGTTTCAAAATCAAAGTGGAACCAAGCAACAATTTCAATCGTGACACATGGAAATTAGAGAATGATCCCACATTCAATGCTAATGAACTCATGCCATAACCAAAGAGTAGCCGAAGGGGTGTAGTGAGGTGGCAGCACAATTTGAAATTTTGACCAATGAAAAGATAGAATGCCACCATTGAGCCATCGAAGGGAATGATTAAAAGTTGGAAAGTGTGCCAGCGGTGAGGTCATGCAGTAGCTACATTAATGGCGGAAGATACGCACATTCCAGAAAATAAAAGTGACAAAAGCATACATGAGGCTCATTTGGTAGCTATTTGCATCTCTAGAGTGGTAAGAAAGTAGAGTGATATTCTAAAGAATTTACTATGAATTGCAGGGAGAACAAAGTCTTACTACTATCAAAATGGCCCCTAAGAAATCACCCACTAAGACTTCAGAAGATGTTTAGGAGTTTGAAACTCTGGAGAAGAAGGTGGTGGCACCATATCTTGACAAGGCCAAAGTCGTGGTAGACATAGAAATGGTCCTCATAGAAAGAACGAGGCTAAGGAGGAACATGAATGATAGATACAAGAAGAGAGTTGCTTTGTCTGTGGAAGGTAGATGTGTTGTCCTTTCTTATCTCTCTTTTTATATTTGTGATTCTATTCATCCCTACCCTGAGTTGATAGCTACAATAGTTAAGTTTTATGACCCATTGGCTAAAGTAGTAAAAACCTCTAAGGGTGAAACCCTTTTCAATATCACCACCTCCTTTTGTCATAGACTCTTTGCCCTAGGGTCTGACCCACCAGTAATACCAAAACCATTTAGGGTCATTGAGCAGACTGGGTTTTACTCCACAAAGTGAGCTAATGATGGTGAGTCATTTAAAAATTGGGTTTATAAACAACTTAATATTAAGTCCAAGGAAAAATTGCCTGAGGTCCCTATCTCTATTGACAAATTTGTAAACCCCATCCTTTTTTCTATGTTGGCTTGCATGGAGGGTTTAGACTCTGATAGAATGGTACATGGCTAGAAAATTACCGTAACTTACTGTATTTCTAATGAAAGAATGTATGAGAAATATGCGGGAAAAAGGGGATTAGGGTGATTTATTTTGATTGGCCAACTTTTCTCGCACAGAGGATACATGAGCAGCTAGTAAGTATGAAAAGGGGCATTGATGCTCCTAGTTTTAGGCATTGCTCAAGTCTGGTGTGGATGTTCTATGCTACCACTAAAGATAGAATGTCATGGATTCTAGTCAAGGATAAAACCAATGATGGGGAACCCTTGCCGGTTTATTATTGGACAAGTCATTTGAGGAGCAGTGAGTCTTATTATAGATTCAATTTGGAATTTTTGGGACCTACCCTAAGAATAATGTATGGTAAATGCCCTAGATTGCCACCTTTGATTGAGCATATTTTGAGAACAAAGGATGCAGAAGAAGGAGACTGGTATTTTTTGACTGAGGGCATAGTAATCAGATTGTATGGTTTCATGGGTAAACCTTTTCTCCTACCCCACTTTGTCATGGAGAGGCTTTTTGCCCTAGAATATCTGAGGCAGGCGGAGTACATTGATGCGAACTATGGTTCTGGGAGAAAGAGGAAGTCTTTACTTACCCACCACACTATGGATGACATTACCATCACCAAGAAGGGGCAGAGCCAACAAATTGGCCAATACCTTGATAGGTTAGGTCTATTTTATATTCCCCAAAGATGGAGTTATGACCCTGATGGCATTTTTACTACAAGGAATAAAACCCTAAATGGACCTAAGGCCTATAAATTTGAAAGGAGGCCCAGGGCTCATTTTGAACAAGGCAGAAACAATGATGAGACTACTCTTTTAGAGTGGAATGTCTCAAATATGGGTCAACTACCTCCATGGTTGGATTTTTATGAGCAAGTTATTGATTTTGACCCTGATAATAAGCCAAGTCATAGGATTATAAAGGCTACAATTAAAAATATTGAGGCCGAATCAACAAAAAAAAAGATCCTCTGCTTGAGGCTAAGTCTGCAAAGAAAAAGGATCCTCCACCTGAAGAAGAGATTGCAGAAGAAGAAGAAGAGGAGGAAAAGGGACCATGGAATGTAGCCAAAATAATAGATTGGTGGAGAATGAGGGTTGAAATTGGAAAGCCTAAGTCCAAGTTTGGAATGAAGATTGATAAAGAATTTTCAAGGAGATATAATAAAAACATTGGAACTTGGAGACAAAAGGATGTCAGAAACATAGTATTAACAGTTGAAAAACCCCAATCTGGCTCTGAATCCCTTCCTCCACCTACATATCAAGAGGCTCAACTAGAAGATCTAGGAACTCCTTTGACAATGGCTGAAGTATTGAAAACCTTTCATCCTACCACTGAGCAGGTGGAGAAGTTTCCTAAGGGGGCTAAGTTGATGAGCAAAATGCAATATTCTAAAGAAAAAGTTGTCAGTACCCTAGTTATTGAAACAATATCTAGGCCTAAATGCTTAGCTCTGGGAGCATGACCTCTAGACACAGATATTGATTGGAAGAAGAAGGATGAAAGTTTTAAGTACAAACCCCTTTCTTTTACCCCTGCAACATCAATTGAATTACGTCCTATTTTTGAGCAATCATTACTTTCTGGAGTAGTGCAAGAAGATGTGTTGGAGGAAGATTCTGAGAATGAGATGGCTGCTTTTCAATTGGTTCATAGAAGGACTAAGAGAGTTCTAGAAAGAGAGGAGAGAGAAATTTCAAAGAAACAAAAAATGGATATGGAGGAGATTGCTAAAGAGGTAGCTAATTTTGCTATGGAAAAATTGATTGATCAGGAGCAGCAACAAGAAACCAAGGTAGAACAAGAGCACCCTACATCTGTAGGTGAAGGTATGGTTTCTAATCCCTCTTCTCCTCTTCATCCTCATGAGTCCCCAAAGAAATCTCCCTCCCTTTCTAATCAAGAAGATATGACAAGTGTACCTCCTCCCTCTCACAGTCCACCACATGTCTCATCAATAGCCATGGAGGTACAAGTCACTTCTGTTTCATCACAGTCACCTCAAATCCCATCTCCAGCATCTGAGGTTCCCACTCCCTCATCTACCATCACTTCACTTCCATATTTTTCATCACCACCATCAATGGGACACTGCGTTCCAAGTATATCCATCCATCCGATTGTTAGTCTTGCATCAGTTTCCATGAGTCTACCAGTAACAACAACAATAGTAGTTATAGAGTCCACTATTGTCACAGAGGCTATTGTAACTATATCTTCACCCCCATCATCAATAGTTCAGTCCACCCTTTCATTTCTAGTGTCATCATCTCCCCTAGCTGTTGGTATTTCAAGACCTATCATTGTATCAAAAGAGCAGGTAACCACTCAGAGTATAAATGATTATTGGGTAGAGAATCTTACTAAGCCTTCCAACAGGATGGTTGTCAGAAGAAGAAGTATGTATGTTGATCCTATTTCTAGATAGAGAATATCAAGATCTATGACTCCACTAGTGAGCAAACCTGAGACTGAGATGATTGTTCAAGATTATCGAGTGGAGGAGGTCATAGAAGATATTGATAAGCTTCCTGAGGAAGATGAGCTGATTATAGCCAAAGCCCACTTGGATACCTTCTATGTGAAAAATGATATAGTCAGAGAGAAGGTGGATAAGTTGGAGAAACAGGTTGAAAAGCTTAAGAAGAGTCTCAATGATCAAAAAGAAATAGAAAAGGCTCTGAGAAAAGAGGCTAAGGGTTGGCAAGAGAAGTTTCAAAAGGCCAATAAATTGAAGGACCAATTAGAAGAGCAAAAGAAGTTGAATGAAGATCAAGCAAAAGAAATTCAGAATTTAAAGCATCAGCTTCAGATTGAGAAAGCTAAACCTTCAGGATTTTCTAAGAATGAGTTGAAAAGGATTAGGAAGGAGTTGCTTTCTGAGGTCTAGGAAAAATGTTCAGGGCTTCAACTTATGATTGATTATCTTGATGATGCCAACCACCTACTCTCCACTATTCAGAAAGAGCTAGATCAAATCACTGGAGAGTTGCAGCCTATGGTGATTCCGGTAGAACAAATGTACAGGTTGGTTGATAGTAGACTCAGTGATTCTGCTAAACCTATTCCTAATAAATAATGGAATCTCTCCAGAGTTGCTACCAAGATAGTGGTTAAAAAGCATAGGGCACTTCAAAGAGCCTGGTTGTTGGTTGATAGGATGGAAAAGGTGATTAGGGATGTTGTTGAATTAAATAAGGAAATGATTCAGGTTGGTTTCAGAGGACTCTGGAAGGAGGATCACAACTTGTTATCTATGGAAGAGATCCAGCAGAGCATTAATGAGAATTTGTAGGATGAATCTGGAATAGATTCTCTAGAAGAGCCACTACCCCAAGAACAAGTTGTCCAATTGATCATTGATTTTACCCGATTGAGAGATCTCATGGAAGATATGGTGAATAGAGGGAATGTTGCTAACTATGAGGACATTGGAGAGCTACAATATGTTTATAAGCAGCTCAAAGAAACATCAAATCCCTCTGAAGAAGCCTGGAAATAGGCTCTACAATCTTTGGAATTAATGGTTCAGTTGTTTGGGAATACTTCTGGAGAAAGAAGTCGAAAAACACCTACTCTAGAAGAAGAAGAAGAAGAAGAAGAAAAGAAGAAGAGGTCATAGAAGAAGGGGAGCTGGATGGATCAGTTACAGGCCCAGAAGGGGCTCACACTTAGTTCATTTTTGTTTTGTACATATGCATAAGTTTTGTATTTTTGTTTTGACTCTGACAATTGTCAGAAGTAAGCAATAAAGGCATGAAGCCTATAGAGAAAATATATGTGAAGGCATTTCTTGAAATAAGGCCTTATAAAAGGAGTAGAGTTGTGTCTAGTTTTTGAAGATAATGGCAAGACCTGTATTTCTGACATAGTCTCTGTATGAGCGAGTGAGTTCTATATATTTTTGGCATCACTTCGATATGAACCTTTACTCTCTAGGCAGACTGTTAAAATTTTTAGAGAGTAGTGTTTATATGGAAGTTATTCTATAAAATATATTTTTGAAGATAAGTATGTTTGACTCCATGGCCCAATGGATAAGACTCTGAGTTCGATTGGCTTTGCAAGCAAATCCACCTGGGAGGCGCTAGAATGTAGGCCCAAAATGGCCACATACTTAGGAAAATTTTGCAAATTTTGTCTAAGTGGTAAAGTCTTCATTTCGCACACCTTACAATGTATTTTGGAGTGGATCCACAATAGGAGGTATGAGTCCGCCCGACACTTAGTAAATTTTCATGCTTGGAGCGATTTCGGAGACTTCTTTTTGGTTTGGATTGGCGACGCCTCTTGAATCCACAAAAGTTTTTAAGAGGAGATGATGTCAGTGATAAAAAGTGTGGATTGGTGACCGCTCGATATTTTGGAATACTTCATGCATGGCTAAGTCTTGGAAGGCCAGATTCCAAAGAGACCCATAGAGTATTTTCACCCATAATGGTGACAAGGTAGGATGTTGTGGACAAGGTGGATGTAGATTCATGACTAAAGGTGATTTTGACTTCTCCTTTCTAGAATGGTGACAAGGTAGAATGTTTTATTCTGAAGATAGTGCGGAATGGAGAAAGAGTCACTTTGCACTATGACGGGTCCGGATTGACGATCATATGCCAATGCACTTGCTCAGCCTAGGAATGGAATCCACAAAAGTTGTAAAGAATGGATGACATCATCGATATTTTTGTGCGGATTGGTGAATACCTTACGGATAATGAAGGAATCTGAAGAACAAAGAGCGGATTCATTCCTGCTTAGCTTTCAGGTTATTTGGGAGCCGGATTGGCGATTTCGTAGTTTCTAAGATAGAATGATGACGTCACCAACATTTTAAAGTGGAATGGCACTGTGATTCTCCCCACCATTATAATAAGCTTGTATTAGAATGAATCACAGCCATACAATGGGGAGATCAATGGTGAAAATTGTATCAAAGAATCTGAGGTATTTAAAGATATTTCTTCACCAGTAACAATCTAGTTGGAGAGGAAGATGAAGCATCGAGGGTTTTCAAGAAGATAGAACCAGAAGTGGTTACAGATCGATGGTCATAGATGGCTTCCAAGAAGAATCGACGATGATGCATGATCTCCAACGGCCTGAACTCCAGTTGCATCAAACAACCAGCAAGTTGTAGAGGCCCCAAGCTACCATGGCGGACCACTTTCAACGGATTTCCCGAAGGATGTACCAATAAGCAAATGCCAGCAAGAACTCTCTGTTGTGCTATCAAAATGAAATCTTTGTAATGTTCTTTGTAATTTTAATTTCTGCAAAAACTATAAATAGAGGTCGAACCCTCATTTTTAAGGGTCGGCTCTAGTGTGTTTGCCTGTGCTACTGTAAATATTCCCAAGAGCTAATGGAAGGAGCATTACATTGATCTTCGCCTCAAAATTTGTATCTTCATGCTTGATATCAGAGGTTCAAATTCTTTAGTTGTATTTTTGTGAATACTTAAGTGGTTAGTTTGTGCCAAATTAATGGATTACTAGTTGTTAAAGTAATTGAAATTTGCTTCTGAGATTGATCTTTATTGTTAGGAAGTGCATTTCTGTAGAATCTAGATATTGGTGAATTCTGTTATTTGGATTATCATTGTCTGGATATTGAAATCATTGTCTGCAATATTTCTCTATTGTGCTTTAATGAATGAAGAGTCATCCAATTTGTGATAATGTTGATCTAAGTTATGTGTCTTTGGGTTAGTTTTTTGGAGCTTTTTATTGTGGTGCAATGTTGTTAGCCTATCCGTCCACTATTGTTCACATTTCTCTAACCCTAACCTTTTCTTACCCTAACCTTCAAACCCTAAGTGAGCATAATTGTGTCAACACCCTATTTAAGTTGACAAGGAACCAACCTACTCTGGAGGTTGGATCGAAAACTCTATTTTGGTCCATCCAATGTTGAGTGTTGAGCTGTAGCTATCGGGTGCAAGCCTGGATAGAAAATAGGAAGATAGACAACCGCAGTGTTGAGTGAAAACTTGATGCAATTCAGTGCCCAATAGTGCCCAAAGTTATTGCATTTGTAAAAGATGATATTTTCATTCATGAGAGGTGCAAAAGAATTGAAATTTCTATCAACATTATCTCTTACATAACTAGTGTAATGTACAACTCTATGACCATATTTATTACATGAAAAACAATAGCCATGGAAGAAATTTTGTAACTTGTTATATTGCTTTGAATAATATGGTTGCATGCTTCTTCCTTTGTTGTTCCTATAATTGACTTTTGTCCATGAATCTTCTCTGATTTCTTCCTTTTTGATGTTTTTGCCTTTCAATGCATTAGCATAAGTCATGGGCTCTTCTTCTTTTGATATCTTTGTTCCTTGGGATCTTGACTCCTCTTTTTGTTTCCCTAAATTTATATCTTGTTGTAACTTATCCTTAGTCTTTTCAACTTCCTTTCTTAGAGAGATAATTTCAGATTCCAACCTTTCACATTCTAACTATTTTACCTTTAACTATTCTACCATATTCTATTCAATTTTCCTTCCCTCTTCAACTTTTACCTTTAGCTCTATGAGGTTTTATAGAAGTTCCATATTTGCTTCCTCATCCTCTTGAATTTTATTCTTCAAAATTGAATTCTTCCTTCTAACCTTTTCCAAGTTTCTACGAGAAACAATAAATTCCTCTTTTATATCGATCATGGCTTCTTCTCTATTTTATGAGGTCATGTATGTTCTTGTGGGATATTCCTTCAAGATGTTATGCTTTTAATAAAGGTTACTGCTCTTATACCAATTGAAGAACATAAGCTTATACTGAGAGGGGGATGAATAGTATAAGATAAAACTTTTTACTTCTTAATACAAATGATAATAGTAATAATATCAAAGTAGTAAAAAATACACACATCATCACACACATGAGAGACATGATTTAATGTGGTTCACCCAATATGGGCTACTCCACAGAGAAAATATTCCTTATAAATTTTTCTCAATGAATCTTTAGGAATCAAATCTCTATTACAATGTTTATGGACCTCTGTCTAAAGGAGACACCAATTCCCTTATACTTTTATTTATGGATATCTCTCCATAGGATACCTCTATCCCCACTTCTCTGGTTTATGGATCTCTTTCATAGAAGAAATCTATCCCCTCTACTCTAGTTTGTGGATCTATCTCCATAGGAGAACTCTATTTCCTCTACTCTACTCAAACTCTAATTAGCTCTGCTCTTAAATCTGATCTAATCTACTCACAACACTGATCCAATATGCTCACAATACTATCTTAAACCTTCTCACAAGTCTACCTCTAACCTGCTCACAAGTTTGTCTCAAACCTATCCAAAATTTTTCCTCTAACCTAATCACAAGTCTACCTCAAACCTGCTCAAAGATCTACCTCTAACTTGCTCAAAATATTTGGTCAATTCTACTCTAATACATGCTCAAAAATATTTCACAAAGATGCAAAAACTTATATTCAAACATAGCACAAGTAATTCACAATATCTAGCACAAATGTCTCAAACTCTTTCAATAATAGGACCACAATTTATTCTCAAACTCTATCCTAAATATTTCCAAAATATTCAACAATGAAGCATAAATCAAAACTCAAATTATTTCCAACAACCCTTTTATCTTCACCTTATATCCCAAACATTCACTTCAATAAAACACTTTAAACAAGGAATGATGTGCCCATACCTATTAATTTTATCTTATGGAGATATGTCTTCATAACCTATCTCACAAATAATTAATTTTTCTAGTGCCACTTCAAGGGTTAGATTGCAAGATATTCTCTCAAAACATCCACATAAATTTTCTTCTCAAAAAGATATGCTCATGAAATCTGAAATTTATGTTTAATCACTCTTATCTTGTTCTCAAAATATAGGGCATTAATAATTTAAAAAAAATATCCTCATTTTTATTTTTCACAATGCAAGAATAACAATAAAATTATCAAGCCACTTTTATACCTTATTACTCATATTCTTGCAAAATACTAATCAACACAACAATGCCCAAATGACATACATGAAAATTTCCATATACACCTTATACCTCCTAGATTTAACTTCAGAAAATATAAGTTAAATAGACTTTATAACTCCTTATTTCCCCTAATATTTATAAACAATCAACACACCACATAATAAAAAATTTAGTTGGCATACCTTTAATAAAGCTATCACATGAATAATTTTATCCTCCGCTTGCAAAATGGTCATGTGAACAACCTTTTCCATGTTACCTTGCAAAATGATGATCATGATATTTGAACCCATATTTTTTTACCTACCAACACCTTAATGCTATCCTATTGACCAGCTGGGCTAGCCATCCACTTGAAATATATTGCACTGCAACCTTCTCTTATTCCTTTCCTTGGCCAAAAATAAATTTCAAGTTCTTACCATGCAAAAGAGCACCCGTGAGTTTTGAACTTACGACCTTCTTTCCACTAGCACTCTAATGCTAGCCTAGAAACTAGTTGGGCTAGCCACTAACTTGCAATATAATATTCAGCACAACCACCTTTATTTCTTTCTTTGTAAATCGAATGAAATTATTTACGTTTCTCTACTCCCCTTCGAATGAATCAATTTTTTGCTTACATCAAAACTCAGCACAAATGAGATATATGGTCCTCTTAAATATGCATTTCAAAATATTTCAAACATTGACGGGTAAATTCAATGGCACCTTATAAAATTTCAAAAATACTTTATTATAATATTTAAAATTTGATTTAAAATATTATAATTTATCTCTTTTTTTTAAATAACACCTTTAGGCCCAGGTACCTTTGTACTTTGCATAAATAAACTTGTCTTCAAATTATTTTTCTTTCTTCAAATAAAACCTTTTGTCCCAAGTATTATAAGATTTAAAAATATTATAATATCATCTATTTTATTTTAAACCATGGTCTTCATTTTAAACTATGCCATCAATCCTTTGACATCAATGAAAACAAATGCACTCAAAATTTCCAACAACTATGACCACCAATATTGGAAGGGTTTTATAGATCCTTCCAACTAGTAGTGCATATCAAGATTATGTTCAATTTCCTCATCATTCTACTCATCTCAACATTCATGCTTTTGTCCCACAAACTATCATTTATCTTCTATAACAAGATACCACATATCATAACCAATACCATAACAATGTCAATGCTTCCAAGCTTCACCAAGTTTCCTTTCAATAGCCTACCTATACCCCCCTTAGGTAACCTAGGGGTATTGAACAACAACAATCCTGAGATGCAAAGTTTAACTAATATGGTAAAACAATTGGTTTCAAGAGTGGATATGATTCAACCTCCTAGTTTCACCTACAATTATAGAGAAATGTAAAATCATTCCTTAGACCCTATCATCACCTATAGGCCCTACCCTAAGCATTTTCCAATGCCAATTTTTCCTATCTTTAATGGAACAAAATATCCAATTGAGCATTTAAAAATGTTTAGGACAACATGTCATGATATCATATATGATGAGATGTTGTTTAATAAGACATTCCCTTAGAACCTTGGTGGTATGGCATTAGAGTGGTATCATCAATTGCCTATTCATTCTTTGAGGAAATTTGAAGAGACAACTGAAATATTTGTTCAACAATTTGGTTCTTATGTTCAAAAGAATGTGACTATGAAAGATGTCTATATGTTAAAACAATCTAAAAATGAAAGCTTTTTAGAATTTTTGTCTTCTTAGAGTCTAGTTGGATGTTTGAGATATACCCTACCTCCTTGAGACATATTTGAGCTATTTATTGGGAATTTACAAGAAAAAATATCTCATGAATTAGAAACAACAACTATCACATATTTTGACCAAGCTATAGATCTAGCAAGGTTATAGCAAGCCCTTATCATAAGAGGTTAGCTTAAGACAAAGGAGGATAGGACCACAAAAATGTAGTATAATAATAAGCATGTAGTTGGTGATGGGGTAATGGATAGTAGGTCTATTAATAGTGTGGTTAACACCCTACAAAAGATGGTGCTTTTATAGCCTCAAAAACCCCTACCAAAAATTTTTACAAGACTTAACATGACTATGAATGTGGTCCTACAATAGCTTTTAGAAGCTAATATGATTGATTTACCTCCCATAAGGCAAATTTATACCATGACTGATTAGTATAAGCCTGGCCAATATTATGAGTACCATAGGGTAGAGGGGCACATGACAAACTCATGTAAGAGGTTGAAACATGTGGTTCAGAACCTAATTGATGAAGGATGACTTGTTATAGAAGGTTCTCAACCCAATACTCCAACAAAAAATTGAAATCCTATCCAAAAAACACCCACAACTAATCAAGACATGGTAATATTATAAGATCCCCTCCTTAAGCATGATTAGTAGGTAGCTAATCAAGTATCATATTAGAATGTGCCACCTCCCTATGATAATATGGTTGGAATAATCAATTGACTCAACATTATCAATAGGATATGAGTTCTTCATCCAACCCACCTTCAAAACCCACCTTATTTTTGAAGAGTACACAAAAAAAGAGCACAAGGTTAGAAACCTCACCTTTAGTGTTGAAGCCACAACCTAAAATTTCATTTGATATTCAACAACAATTAGCTAGTACCCCACCCAAGATATCTCTTTTAGTTTTTCAAAATTCTATTCATAGGGAAGCTTTTTTGAAGCTCCTAAGATAAAAATTTATCCCTCAAGACATTTCCTCTAGTGCTATAGCTAATTTTATAAGTTCTCTTGGGATACATCATATCATATTTTTGGGCAACGATATGCCTTCCTCGAACTTACAAGGAGATTCTTCCCTTTACATCACTGCATTTATTGAGGAAATGTTTATCAAATGGATTTTTATTGATAATGGTTCTTTCCTCGATCTATGCACTTATCAATTTTTCCAAAAATATATATTAAAATAGAAATATTTAACCAAGTGTAATATCATCATCAAAAATTTCAACAAGTCCCAAGAGGCTTGCAATGTTATATATCTCCCTCTTAGGGTTGGACTCAAGATATTAGATACCTTTTTCTATGTGGTGTCTTGTCCCACATATTTAAATATTATTCTTGGACGCCCTTGGATTCATGTGATGAGGGTTATCCCTTCTACTTTTCACCAATGTCTAAAATTTGAATCTAAGAATCAATTGGTCACCATTTTGGGCAATCATTGCCCATTCAAATATTTTTTGAAGGTGGAGTAAGCTCAATCTAATATCAATTCATACACATTAGTTTCCCCATATCACATAACTAAACAACTTGAAAATATTAAAGTGAGTGAGGAACCACTCATCAATTTTTCATCACAGGATCAAGTTAATCATTTTATAGAGCCTCTTTTGGATCTTTCCAGGCTACCACCTTCACCAAGGACTATAGGTTTACCCTATAATAAGGGTGAATTAGTAAACATTGGAACACACAACTTTATATTCGTATGAGTCTCCTTCAAAGAAAATATGTGTGGTAGCAACCCTCTTACCATAGAGTGTTATTTTAGCCATTGTTACCTATCCAATGATTACCCACTTCATAAGCAAATCCTATCTAGTATGGGATATATAGGTAAAGGTTTGGGGCCATGATATAAATGCATTCAAGAGCCTTTGGAATTTGATCTTTGGCCTAGGATATGTGGCATAGGCTATATCCCTAATAAAAACCAACCTTTACCTTTTTCTAATGATGATCACCTTGTTACTTATGTTGACTATTTATATCATCAAAGCTCAAAGTGGAGTGATGAGGATGAGGGTCCCCATTATCCCTCAAATATTTTATTTTACAATATGGTAACCTTGGTGCATCTAGAGCAAGGTGTGACCCCAAAGAAGTATGCTAAAAGGAATACCCCTTGTGACATAGATCATGAGGATATCCCCTAGAGTAGCTTCTCCTTTTATGGGTTTGTCCCATGTGTTGTGCATAACGAGTCTCATTCTTATCAAGGGGACACTATTACTCTATCTCATAGAGACCTTGAAAATTTGGTAATATCTCACCCTTTCATCAAAAATGATGGTATAGTTTAATTTTTCCATGACTTCTGTGCAACAACTCCTAGATAATGCATTGTGGATGATCCTCTTTGTGATGAGAATTATGAATATATCCTCCATTATAGCCCTTTCTTTGATGGGTCAATTCCTTGCACTACCATATTGTTTGTTAAAATAGGTGGCACAATCAGAATTTGTGTCAACTTTAAGAACTTAAAGAATCAATGAATCTAATCATCTTCAAAAAAAAGAGAAACCCCTTAAAAATAATAAAAATCAATAAAATACTATGCATGACTTTTCATTTCATCTAGTTTGCATATGGTTTGCTTGATTCATACTACATGACTACCTGTCATGTTTTGCACATTTTGACTAATATTCTATTCCACCTTGCATTTCACTTGTCATATAATTGCATTGTTGCTTGTTCATCCTTGCATGATTGCTTGATCATATAGATTATTGGGGATTTTTTGACAATGGCAAGTGATAAAACCTAGTAAACCCCCATGCGAACCCTAGGTAAGTGACAATGGCAAGTGATTGCACTCACACTAGGGATATAATGCCTAGCAAAACCCCAACCTAGGGCCCATTTTATGCATTTTCATCATTGCATTTTCCCATCTCATCTTGATCTCTTCTTCTCTCTTCTCTCTTATATTTCTTGATCTTGAAAATTTTCATTACTTATATCTCTCCAAGTCAAGGGATATAGTTCTTATTTGGTATATCCTTGTCCTTTGCATGTTTTTTTTTCTTCCTTTCATCAATACAAGGATATACATTTGTAGACACCTAAAACTCACACATAATCACCCGTAGTTGCTTGTATGCATGCATTGGCACCTGTAGGTATGCATAGACACCTGTAGGCATGTGTAGTCACCTATAGGTATGCGTAGACTTGTATATGCATGCTTAGGCAATCATAGGCAATCATAGTCAATCGTAATCACAAAACCTACAAAACTACACTAATCGTTCCCAAAACACCTCCTATTCACAAAAGGGTTATCTACAAGCCCCTTTAGGCAATATAACCCCTCTCCTACCCCTAATTAGGGTCCTCATGTGACCATTTACTCCAAAAAAACTAATTAGGGTAATTCTAATTCTATTTTAAAAGTAACTTTTTCACTTAAGTGTACTTTATTACCTAAACATGTTTAATCAGGGATAAATCAGGATTAGCCTTAATTCTATCCTCACACATGTGTCCACCCACTATTGAGTTAAGATATTTTCAAAATATGCCTAACCTAACCTCCAACTAACCTAGGGATTGCCTAATCAAGGTTAACCCTAGCTCTTGCTCACACATGTGTGCACCTAGGATATTTCTTTAAGGCACATGAAGGAATGAATCACATGCCACTTCATCACCCTAACCTCACCATGGTAGAACCTAACCTAGAGTTTAGGCCACCTCACAAAGGACACCTCACCCCCTAGCCTTGGCCCACTCTATAAATAGAGGGCCATTTGCATCATGAAACTCTCTCTCACTCTTTTGGCTAACTTACCAAAACTCTACTAAAATTACCATGTAACTTGCTTTGTTATTTCCACATCCATCAAACATTAGACAATTGCATCAGGAACTCATCCAAATAGAAATTTTACATCAATAGTCAGCTATAGTAAGGTTCACACACCGCTATGCAAACCTGAGTAGAGGTTCACACACCACCATTTGAACCTTGCTTACAACAATCCTACAACTACATATCATGTAGGTATACTTTGTTTATAGTTTTTACAACATTTCCTCTAGTTTTTAGAATGTTTTATTTCATTTTACAATCATTTTTGTTTGTATGAACGCGGTGTCTAATCCATGATAGGTCCCCAAACACATTAACATATTTTTGTAGGTTTAAATAGGTATTAAATATATCTCCAAGCATCCAACCATTGGCACATATACAAAGAAGCCCATATACATTGAGGGCACCATAAAACATCAGCAAGTGCATCTATATTCATGTTGAAAAGAGGGAAATTTTTCTTAAATGAAAGCCTATTTTGTAACCTCCCTTTTGAAATCAATAATAAAGAAAATTTAGCATATTTTCATTATTTTTGAAATTGATGCTCTACTTTCCGTGTGTTACATTTTGGCACTCCCGGTGGGACCCCCACAAAACTATTTTAGACTAGCCTTCTTGCTATCTAATTCATCATATGGATTTATTTTTGGTGTTTTAGGTACTATAAACCCAAAATAGATTCTATCAAAGCCTTAAAACACATATCAATATTTATGCTTAGAATTTATAGGCTTCTAAACCTGGTTCACATACTGCCATGCGAAACCCCAGTTAGGTTCACACACCCCTGTGTGAACCCTATCAAACAGTTTCATAACAGTCCAAAACTATCGGCCTCTACAGAAGGAAGATCATCCAATACCCTAGGAGGTAGGTATTCTTCTCAGAAAAACTATTATTCATTATTATTTTGCAATGAATGTTCTCTTTCAAAGGTATCAATTCAATTTTCAATTCCTTTCAAGAACACATAAATTAGGGTTTTGAATTTCTTTCAAAATACCTAGGTTAGCTTTTCAAATTCCTTTTCAAATCACTAGTGTAGATTTTAGATTTTCTTTCTAAACATCTAGATTATAATTTTTAAATCTCTTTCACAAATCCTCTAGGTAACTTGCATATTTATTTCAAAATCACATTTAGATCAAATTTTTCAGATTTCCTTTCAAACTATCTAGATTATAATTTTCAAATCTCTTTCATAAATCCTCTGGGTAACTTGCATATTTTTTTTCAAATCACCAGTATACGTTTCAGATTTTATTTCTAAACATATATATTAGAATTTTTAAATCTCTTTCACAAATCCTCTTGGAAACTTGCATATCTCTTTAAAAATCACACTTAGATCATATTTTTTATATTTTCTTTCAAAGCATCTTGATTAGAATTTTCAAATCTCTTTCACAAATCCTCTGGGTAAATTGCATATTTATTTTCAAATCACTAGAGTATATCTTCAAATTTCTTTCAAAGCACATCTAGATTAAATTTTCCCATCTCTTTCACAAATCCCCTGGGTAAATTTCAAATTTATTTTCAAGTCATTATATTAGATTTCACATTTTATTTCTAACACACATAGATATATTTCAAATTCCTTTTTCATGCACCTCATCTTTGCTTGCTTTCAAGATTCCTAGAGTAGATTTCTTTTTCTAAAAAGCATCTAGGTTTATTTTCTCTTCCAAAAAGCATCTAGGTTTAGTTTCTTTTTTAAAAGGCATCTAGGGTTAGCTTCCTTTTTGAAAAGGTATTTAGCTAGTTCTTGATTTCATATAATCAGTACTAAACTCACCACCACACACTCACGTCTCATACACAATGGTAATATTAGACTTAATAACCAATACCCACTCAATAATGGTGATGGAATTCATCTCCTTCCACCAGCTCACCCCATAGACACCATAGTAGCCTCTAGGAGTGTTTTTTTAGACATTATCATCAGAATATCCCCAAATCTTGAGACTGGTTTTACAGATTTCATCACCAGAAGGGACCTTAAAATTAGGATAGGATTAGATGCATTTGTTCATAAGGTTCATACAATTCATGAATAGGTAATTATCATTCTTGACTAAGCTCACTCGAGAGTGAAGCAACCACCCGATTGGACCGGTAGTAGGTCTTAGATAGTACCACCTCTTCTCATGAGAGGATTTGGAATCATTAGCACATTTTGAGTTCCTCCCATTTGGATATATTTTTATTGTACCTTCTATTTACTCACCACTCACCTATTGAGACATTGTTCTATTTTGTGCACCCCTAGGTTTTGCAGGAGGTTATGTGCCAACAACATTTATTTTTATATTTCACTTTTAGTGGCATGTCCTAGAGTAGGTACTATAATTAAACATACAAAACAACCAAACATTTTTTTTTCTTTGTTTAGCATTGATTTGAGTTGCATTTTTGTATTGCACTCTCACAAATAATGGTTTCAGCACATGCACTTACTAGCAACCCACTTGCTAGCTATTCATAGTCTATCAATATCATTTTCTATTAGAATTTATTTTTGGAGTAGGTTCGCACAACACTATGTGAACCATATTTATATAGTACAGGTTTGAACCGTAGTGTGTGAACTTTGTTCTAGTGCATAGAAACACACCAAAACTCATAGATTTGCATAGAATATTGCATAGAGCACAATTACAGGTTTAGATTTACATTTTTGAATAGTTATGAGCATCTAATCACACTATACATCACCATGCATGTTCTTACTCATATCTAGGTGTGAAAGCAAGTGCATCTTGAGTAGGAGGCCTCTTGTGCCACTTCCATCTAGTCTAGCACTCCCCATTAATTCATGAGAGAAACATCCACTCTCACACCTGATATTCTTACTAGTTTTGAGTCATATCGCATACACACCATGTCACACAATGAGACCTCTATTTCTAGTAATATGCTTACCACATCTTCTATAGAGGATCATCCTCTTCTTCCTCGTTCACCTCCATCTAATCCACCATCCATATTTTGTGATCATGTTATATATACCGCTCTAGGAGACCCATATCTGTTCTTCACTATTGATGAGGAGACTCCACCTACCTCACCTAATTCCACCCATACTTTCCTTCATGACCCATATTATTCCCTTCTTGGAGATGAACCATATTTTCTTAATTGTCCTCATCCCGAGACTATGTCATATGCCCCCATAGTAGGGATGATTTCAGATCCCCAGTCCTCCACTCTTGGCACTCAAATACCTTCACTACAATAAACCTCGTAACAGTCCTTATTGCAAAAATAGTACACTTCATTCACATCATCACACAATTATGCTTTACAAGCATCACAACAACCACCTTCCCAGCAATCATATTTTCTATCTTTCAATTCCACATCACAACCACCATCCCAATCACAATAATTCATGCCACAAAAACATCAACAAGTCTCATATTCACAAATATTTTTGGATACATTCACCACTCCTTCTTCTCAGGCTTCCACCTTTTATGCTTATACTCCTTCATCCCTTCCTCCATCTACATTTCCCTCTTTTGGGATGTACGGTATGACATATTCTACTCCACTTCCACCTCCATCCACTTCCATTTTTCATCTTCCTCCACCTCATCCATTTTATGCTCCCCCTTCCATTATACTTTATTATTATAATCCACTTTATCCATCCTATCTCACCAATCCCTCATGTTATTCTTCCCAACTTGAGTTCTCCATTCATCGCTCATTTGTTCTGGCATAGTTTACCATATTTTGGAACACTATCTTTCCATCCACCTTCATCCTCTATCCACACACTGCTTTCCCCACCATACTCTGTTGTGCCTAAATTCTTCACAACACCTCCTTCCTGGTCATCCTTTCTAACCATGCAACCATAATAGCAGGTTTTTGTATAGCAGGTACATGTTCCCCAACCATAATATTTTCATTCATAGTAGATATCTACCCCATACTAGATTCTTCCATTAAACTCCATATTTCATGATGTTCAACAACTACATCCACATGAATAGTTCCAATACACTCTTCTATCATAATGAGAGGAATTGTAGCTCTAATACTCCCCTCATTCATAGCCTTCTATTGTATCATCGTAGTTCATCACACCCCCATAAATTGAAATCCAATTATTATAAGAATAAGTTAAGATGTTGGATCTCTGTACAACTAGTTGCGAGTCCCAGAAACACACATATAATGAGTTGTAAAATGAACCCATTCATCCTTCAGTTCCCATTCCTCCTTACCTATGATATTTTAATATTTCAAGGTTCAACAAATACAAAGGTAAAGAAGATCCTCGAGAACACATCAGTAACTATCGCTTTGCATGCTATGAGCTTCATAGCAGTGATCTCCTCATGTTGCGTACCTTTGCTGTCTCACTTGGGGAAAAAAACCTCGATTGGTATAACATGATCCCATGCCATAGCCTATTCATGTTTAAATAGTTGGGTAATTCATTTCTAGAAAATTTCTCCATCAACATCAAGAAGAAGATGAACTTTTTTTATATCTACACCTTACGATAGGATGATGATGAAACTATCACAGATTTCATTTCTCTATGGAGATTAATCATCCATGACCTATCTCATAGCCTCTTGTTTATCAAGATCATCACACTATTTATAAAAAGCTACCACAAATACATCTCTATGCCTTTGCAACTTCATAAAAGACACACATTTGATGAATCCATTGCTCAAGCAAAGGTCATTGAGGATATCAAAGTCCAATCTGGTAAAATCAAACTCTAGTAGAATACATATTACAATTCAATTTTTTGCTTCAATCACAATGCATTGAATCAACCATTTTATAAACTACCACAAACCAATCATGTGGTAGCAGCCTTCTTGACCTCTTTTTCGATCTCATGATCCCATCCTCCATAATAGTAGATGTTTCATACTAATGTACCTCCTCCATCTAATCCACAACAATATTATGGTCTTCATCCTCAGCCTCCACATTGCAATTGGACTCCAATTTTGGAGCACCTACCATATTTGTTACAAAGGTTATATAACGCTAGTCATATCACCTTACCTTGCATTAGATCTATTGACCAAAATCAACCCAAACCTCATGGGTTAAATGAAAAGGACTTCTATGCTTACCACCAATAGCACAGTCATGATATAGGGTCTTGTTGTTCCTTTTGCATCTTGGTACAAGATCTTATCGATCAAGGTACTATCCAAGTTTTGAACCCTCTCATGCCAAAAAATCAAAATCTAGGCATCTATCAGAATCCATTACCTAAACACAGGGGGATCAATCCCCAAGGAGCCCAATCAATCCATAAGCCTAATATAGGTAAGTTAATTGTGTCCATAATGATCCTCCCTCATGCATAGTGGTTGGCATGATTAACCTTAGTACTCATACCCAGTATTATCCACCACACTAGGATGCACCCATCGCTTCACCTCCACCACCATTCACTTATCCTCACTCACCCGTAGCATAAAATGTTTCACCACCTCTACCACGTAATATCATCACTATTCATGGTAGTCTCACCCATTAGTTACATAATGCTTCAACTTGGTTATCCATATTCGATATTTTGTAGCAATCTCACCCTCATCATGAGGTGTTAAACGATGTACTTTTCTCAATCAAACTCAAAACCCATGACACAAATGCATTTGTGAATTTTGTTGGCAATATTCCTCACTACATGCAACCTTCTATCAACTTCCATGACCATGAGATAATCAAACTTATGGGTGAGGGAGTTGATCCTCCCCTTCATATCCAAGCAATAATAAATGACATCACCTACAAGCATATCCTCATTGATATAGGTTATTCCATCATCATCATCTCTACTAATTCTCTACATCTACACATTCCACCTACTCACTTAGCTACACCATCACTCGACCTTCATGCTTTTTATTGTTTTATTCACCTCATAGTATGTTCCATCATCCTTCCTGTTGATGTAGGTGTAAGGATCATGTATACCTTATTCCAAATCATTCAAGGTGAAATGCAATACAATATTTTTCTTGGACATCCATGGATCCGTGACATGCAATGTGTTCCATAAACCTTACATCATTGCCTCAAATATGTGCATGACGGACTAGTCTATTGTATTCTCATCGATGGTGACCCATTCAAATTTTGTAACCTCGTAGACCTCCTGCTAGGACCCTCATTATATTCTACCTAGGTCTTTCCTATTCCTTCACATTATTAGGTAGAGACTTCTACATACTCTCCCAAACCTGCCTCATCCTCACACCACTCACTTAAAATGTACACACATTCCCCTACATCTACTTCCAAAATACCTCCATTCTATTCCATGAATTCCTCTCCTACATTTGTGCCTTTTTTACCACCTTCTTCATGGCCTCCTCTTTCTCAATCATCTTCTTCCATGAATCCCACTCCTGCATCTATACATTTTTTACCACCTTCTTCATGGCCTCCTCCTCTTTCTCAACCATATTATTCTACAGATCCTCCTATACTTCCTATCTCTCACACACCTCCACTTCCATTTTGTCCTTGAACTCGATTATGTACCTCATATCGTAGTACAAATCCTCATCATATCACATCATAGTGTCCCCATGCTACTCATCCCATTCCTTCCATCATGACTAAATGTCATGATTGGGAACTGAAAGCACTGATTGTACGGAAGCACAGGCCCACCAGGTGCAATGAAAACAAAAGCAGTTGTATTGACGAAACGATAAGTGCATGAAAAAGAGAAAGTGAAGCATGACTAAAATGAGATGTAAAGCAAAACTGGAGTGCAGCCTATTTTATTAATATTGCTTGTGATATGGTTACAATATGTTCCCCCCATTTTTAGGGGCTCAGAGCATTCGATACAATTTTGTTACACCAACAGATGGTATGCTTCCCTTCGGGATCTTCCGTGTGCCCACATTCGAAATGGGTAGGGCAAACGTAGTCGCCGCTTGCATGAATATGTTCTTAGTTCCTTGATGCACCTTCGATGTCGAGATCCTATGTATAGAGAAAAAATAAATGATTAATATCACATGCGGATGGAGGGAAACATGCAATCCCCAAGGCCTTCGGTTAATGCATACATGAAATAATTAAAATAGTGATAAAAAATTATCAGAATATAATTAAATTTGGATAGAAGCATGTAAAAACCATCAGGGACACATTGCAAAAGGAATAGTAGAGAAATCTACTATAGATTTCTAATCGCTCCGGGGTGGGACGATTAGGATTGTCATAATAAATGCGAAAGTGACCTCCCAAATGTCCTATCTAGAGTTCTCCAAAACACCTACAAACTTGGGGTTAGGAAAAATGGGGAATTTTGGGATGACCTAGAAGGTCAAATTTGGTAGATTCTTCCTAGATTGTCTTGTATCTGAAGGCACTCCCTGTATGTTAGTGAACATGTAAAATGATAAAAACATAGTCAAAACAGATCATAATGCAGTGAAAATTGAACAACAGCATAAGTCAATCACATATAACATGATGCAAAAGAAACAACAAAGAAATTCTTCATGGATTTCTAATCATCCCAAGGTGAGCCAATTAGGACTGAGGCAGTTTGGGGGGCACCCGGGGGCAGGATGCCCGTCATTTGGGGTCTGGTTTTGACACCAATCCACTTGGGATGGGTCCAAAACCTCCTAGGGGTTTGTGTCAATGAATTTGGTGTGGGATTGTGGCTGATTTCTTGGGTTTTGGGTCAAGATTGTGTTCCTAGTGTTCACCCAATGACCTCTCTTTTGAAAGAGAAATTATGGATGTAGGAAGCACAAAGGTGGAATGGGGGCACAATTTGACAGCACTCCGTTGCTCTAAACGCTCCCACTCTATTATTTTTTTGGGGTGAGGAGGCTCACCATTTTATAGACCTAGGGTCTCTCTCTTTGAATGCGCATGCAACTTGGCTTGCCATGCCTTTTTTTTGGGAGAGAAGATTCTTCCCTGATTTAGAGTCTCCTAGCATAAGGCCTCCATGATCAATGCATGGTTGAATAAAGTCTCTCTCTCTGATTTGAAGTCGTTCCTCGCAATTGCATGCCCTAAAGGCATAGTTAAGTGGTGGACCTGTTGAGGTTTGACTTTTTTCCAGTCAAACCTGCTATTCGTCCCACCCTGGGATGATTGCTGCTAATCGTCCCAGGGTGGGATGAATAGGATTCTAATCGTCCCAAGGTGAGCCAAGTAGGGAGCAAAGTGCTTAAAAGGTGCCAAATTGACCTATGACCTTCCAAAACTGATTTGGGAGTGGTTAGGACCACTGTTTAACCTCTGGGGGCTACCCAAGGGGCTATGTATGTCAACTCGATCAGTGCTTGTAGTTGCATAATTGGATTGGTGCTATTTTGGTGTCTACAGATGCCCCTTTTTGGGATGCGCTGTGCATGGCGCAATGCTGAGAAAAAATAGATAACCAAAGCACTCAATGATTAGGGTTTCTTAGTAACCTAACCAACTTTTGATGCCCCAAGCATGGAAAGGGCACGCATTCTTGAATCCTTGCTTCTAACAAGCTAAGGAGCTTACTTCAAGTGTTAACCTTTTTTGGTGAGGCGTTACTTGATCTTGGACATTGTTCAGTCATGAATAGGCAAAGGGTGCAACCTTTTGTCTAAGGAACCTTGAGTTCATGATTCCAAAATGCCAAGTGTTTGATCAGCTTGTGATTATTGCTTGTTTGCTGCCTCGAGCAGGGGCGTGATTGTCTTTTTCAATGATTCTTTGAATGCATGCCATTTCCTTGATTGGGTGTGTTTTTGTTGATTTGGTGACTAAGTGTGACTACCCCCTCAAGCGACTAATCGATGAGGGAATGACAAAAATGAGAAAAATGACGAGTCGCTTGACCCAAGATGATGTTTGTAAGGGTGCCTTCAGTTGTTTTTCATTTAACGCTTATAGTTTTCTAGCAATCGGACCTATTTTTGGTGGGTTTTGACCCTTTTTTATGATGCTAATTGGGACTAAAATTGTCAAAAATCCTTCCTCCCGTGGAGCGGTCTGGATATGGTAGCATTTTTAGGGAGTAGGATAGTGATAATTTGTGGTCCCGACATCAGTTTTTTATGCCAAGAATGTTAGGTGCAAAGGCACCTTTATTCGGCAGAGTTATTACTGTTTTTCGGTGGGTTTTGACCCTTTTTGTGATGCCGATTGGGGTTGAATTTGTTGAAAATCCATCCTCCCGTGGAGCATTCCGGCTATGGTAGCCTTCTTAGGGAGTAGGATAGTTATAATTTGTGGTCCCGACATCAGTGTTTTATGCCAAGAATTTCAGGTGTAAAGGCACCTTTATTTGGCAGAGTTATTATTGTTTTTTGGTGGGTTTTGACCCTTTTTCTTTTTTTTTTGTTTTATGCTCTGTAATCGTCCTAGGGTGGGATGAATACCAATTTGGTAATCGTCCTAGGGTGGGATGAGTGCCAACTAGGGCACTCATACCAGGGTGGGATGATTACAGGATTAACAACTTATAAAAGGGGTAAAACTAGGTTTTGGGCTCATTTGCAACATTTTTTTCTTGGTGTTTTGGAGCTGTGTGGAGGAGTGCGAGTTTGTGTAGAGGAGCGTTGTCAAAATTTCATGGACACCATGAGTGCAAGGAACAGATATTTGAGTGGCGGATCTGAGGAGAGATCGGTAGGTGCTCCTTCCTTCTGTTTGTGATTTTTTTGTTTTTTTATTTTTTATTTTGTTTGTAAAGAATTTTTAAAACGCACAGATAAAAATGCTTGTTAGCGTTATTCAACTTGTTTTTTAGTGCATATTAAGGTTAAAAACCCTAGTTTGAATGATTTGTTTTTATTTGATTTTTTTTTGTTCATACTTAAGGTCGAAAACCCTAGTATAGTTTTAATGTTTTTGGTTGATGTTTTGTTCAAGCTTAGGTCGAAAACCGTAGGATGATTTTGTTTGTTTTTATTGATGTTTTGTGTCCATACTTAAGGTTAAAACCCTAGGATGAATTTATGTTATATTTTGTTTTTTGTGTTCATATTGAAGGTTAAAAACCCTAGGATGAATTTTATGTTGTTATTGATTTTTTTGTTCACACTGAAGGTTAAAAACCCTAGGATGAGTGTTTGTGGTTGTATTTGATTTTTTTTTTTTTGTTCATACTGAAGGTAAAAAACCCTAGGATGAGTGTTTGTGGTTGTATTTGATTTTTTTTTGTTCACACTAAAGGGAAAAAAAACCCTAGGATGAATTTTATGTTGTTATTGATTTTTTTGTTCGTACTGAAGGTTAAAAACCCTAGTATGAGTGTTTTGTTTTATTTGATTTTTTTGTTCACACTGAAGGTTAAAAACCCTAGTATGATTTGTTGTTTTGGTTGATTTTTTTTTTTGTTTTTTGGTTGTTGATTGTACAGTTTATTTGACTGATCTGTACTGTTGCTGTACTGTTTGTCTGTACTTTTGTTTTTCTTGTACTTTTTTTTTAGGTGTATTGTTTATTTGAATGTTTTGTATTGTTGTTGTATAGTTCTATACTTTTGTTTTTCTGTACTTTATTTGTCGTCTGTACAAATTTTTTTAAAATGTTTTTGTTTAAATTAAGGTTGAAACCCTAATTTAATTTTTTTGTTTTATTGTGTTTGTGTTTTCCAGGTTGTTAGGAGTCGGCATCACCAGCCGACTATGTTTTCTGATGCCCGAGAGGCACTGACTGTGGCGGATTGGGAGTGGCTTGATGCCCTTGGGCTCAAGCAGGTGACGCGGTTGGATCCTATGGTGGGGGATCGGGCATATATGACTACCTTTATCAATTTATGGGATCCCCATACCAACACCTTTCATATCCTAGTAGGGGAGATGACGATGAATTTGGAGGACGTGTATCAGATTCTACAGATTTCGATAGACGGACTGCCCATTCAGATGACTCCTCATGATCAGTGGACGATAGTGCTAACATGGTGCTTTGGGCATGCAGAAGATATGGGGGTGGATAGGGGTGTGGAGAGGGCCGAGGTGGACTACCTAATTGGCAGGATTCGAGTGCGATGGTGGCTGGAGAAGGGTGTGTTAGGGGTGAGGCATGCTCTGATGATGACCCTCATCTCTAATATGCTACTTCCCGACTCCTCAGGTGTGAGGTTCCCTTGGAACCTGCTTGAGGTGGTGTTCAGACTGGTGGAGTATCCTACCTCAGCTCCACTGATTATGAGGTGGGGTCAGACACTATTGGCACAGCTTTATGACAAGCTGTACGAGATCCACTGTTGAAGGTGGAAATGCTAGGGGTGGCAGCGCATAGCTATGGAGCAGCCGCAGGGGTTCCCTTGTATCACTCTAGGTGAGATGGTGGACAGGGATATTGGGTATGCTACTCTATGGTGGAGGTCAAAGGAGCAGGGGTAGAGTCGATGGTGGGCAGGTGTCGTAGGGCACTATACTAATGCCTTATTGTGTCTTGCTCTAGGGGAGGTGTTCTAGCAACCATATCGGGACTGTCCAGCCTAGCCTGAGGCTGGAGAGTGGCTCTGGTGAGTGTGTATGGGGATATGGTTGATCGGGCGACATAGGATAGGGTAGGAGTACTTCTCATATTTTTTGGTGACTCAACAATTTGGGGTGCGCCAGGGATTGCCTGGTGAGCCCTTAATCTATCGGCATTGGGGTGACAAGAGGACTCTAGCCTGGCCAATTATTGAGCCACTGGGTGAGGATTCTGATGCAGTGATTGATGCCCCTGACGTGGATGATGTTGGGGTGACTACAGAGTATGACCAGTGGTGGATGATCCAACGATGGCGAGGTGAGGGACCTCTAGGAGGTCCAGATGCGATAAAAGTAGGTGATGGGGGTGTGGAGGCACTGGTGGAGGGTTGGGGAGCTCTGCTTAATAATGCAGATATGGTGGAGGTAAATGACCTCACTAGGGATGATTTAGGGGTTTCAGAGCAACCAGATATCCAGGAGGGCCCGGAGCAGTGGGTGCCAGAGTAGCATGTCATCCTAGAGATGCCCATGCTACAGGCAGTCCCAAGGGATATGGAGGCTAGGTTTCGTGCTGAGATAGCATGATTGGAGGATCTATTATGGAGACGGGATGAGGAGCACAGAATTGAGAGGGATTCCCTATGGGCTCAGTTGGCACAGTAGGATGACGCATTGGCTACATACCATCGACGGGATGTGGAGTGGGGTTGATTTCGGGTGGAGTTGGAGGCTGAGATTATCCACCTCAGTGGATAGTTACCTAAGCTCACTGGAGGTGGATCTTCGTGCCAAACGAGAGACAGTGAGACTGAGCATTCTGCTTCCTCTCATTGCAGGTGGGTGGGTGAGGGTAGCGTTGGTGGGCATGATGCGAGGGCTGGCAACAGCCACCTTGAGATGTCCTATAGGACCCACACCACTGGGGGTAGTTCCAGTCGTACCGATCCTGCATGATCATGGTGGCTGACTCCCTAGGCTTTTGGGGATTTTGAGTTTTTTATTTTTGTTTGTGAGGTCAGAGGACCATTTTATTATAGCCTGAGGGCATTTTGACTCGATATATATACATGACTCATATTTTTTTTTATGATATGCTTGTCATGGTTTATTGTTTTTTTTTTTATGCACATTTTTGTTTATGTTTATGTATGCATATGTTGTTATGACTGCGGATGATGTTAGCTATATGATATGGATGTATGCATATGGAATGGATGGAATGATTTTTTGGTATGCAGGTGGTCACACCATAGACTGTATAGGATTAACTGGCTTTCTATAGTATGTGATTGCTTGATGGAATAACTTTGCATTTGTAATTTTTTTTGTTTTGTTTTTTTGGATAGTGGTGCAAGTAATGAAATGTACGACAATTGTTTTAATATGTAGTTAATGTTTTTTTGAGACTCATATGTTTTAACTAACTAATCAAGACTGCACTTTATCTTACAAGACTTTTGAACAAGGTACAAAACGAACTTGAGTTTGACCAAGTTATTTCACATCCCTGTGTGTGCGATTGAGTTCGTTTATGTGGTATTCATGAGGATACCGCTAGTGCCAGATAGGCTGTCAACCAAACCTGTAAACCTAATTACCTCCACTAACTCCTTTGTTGTATTTAAGAAGATTAATCCATGAGGTAATCTAAGTTACCATAAGCTAGCTCATCCACATGCAAACATTGGTCTACACACATGCAAAGCTGATGTGATAGACATATCATCATGCGTTTAGGATACCGCCATTGCCAGGTAGGCTATCCACCAAACCCGTAATGAGGATCACCTAAATGGTTCTTCAAATGCTGAGAATTCCAGGGATTCAAGCTCAGGTGTATTTCGATTGCTCAACTTGTTGGGCTACTTGCTCTCATACATAGTGATGAAAATCACCGTTTATTTTTCTCTTTTGTTTTTTTTTCTTGAGCAAGGGTTTTTAGTAGTGGTGATAACCACTGTTATTATTTTTATTGTTGCATTTAGATTTGGCAATGTGATTTCCAAGTTGAGCTCGTGGGTTTTTGGCTTGTGAGTGGCATTGATACTTTTGGCCTTGGGTATGACTACCCATCCTATTTAGGGATGTGTAGTACGAATCCTTATGACTTTGGGGTTCAAACGTGGTTGGGATTTTTGCTTTGGAATGACATTGACCATTTTAGTCCTTGGGGATGACTACCCATCCTTCTCAGGGGCGTGTAGTACGAATCCTTACAAATTTGGGGATCAAAGGTGTTTTGGGAGTTTTGATGGTGGAATTTTGGAATTTTACTTATGAATGGCATTGATCCTTTTAGGCCTTGGGGATGACTACCCATCCTACTCAAGGGCGTGTAGTATGAATCCTTATGACTTTAGGGACCAAAGGTGATTTGAATTATTTTGATAGTGGTGAAAACCACTGTTTACTATGGGGAATTGGATGGGAGAGCTTGTCCTTTTGTCAATTCTTAGCATTCTTGAACCATTCACACAGGGGGATGAGCAGGATAACCTTTTTGCTTAGGGTACCCTAGACTGCTTTGTAGGTTTCATCTTGCGTTCACACAACTTTGGAATTTTTTATGTGT
This sequence comes from Wollemia nobilis, assembly GCA_028583015.1. Taxonomy (NCBI): domain Eukaryota; kingdom Viridiplantae; phylum Streptophyta; class Pinopsida; order Araucariales; family Araucariaceae; genus Wollemia; species Wollemia nobilis. The sequence continues at coordinate 2,917,765 of JAQPPZ010017170.1, read as the reverse complement.
TTTAAGCTTGTGTTGGGATGCTATGTAACAAGGCATGATCCAAGTACAACTCTACCTTGTAAAAATTAGTCTGACTTTGTACAGTATTTGACTAGAAATCTAAATACAGTTGAATGACAAAAAAAAACCCTAAAGACATTAGCAGACAACTGACTATGATATGGTAAAAATGCAAAGGGTGTTATTTTTGATGGATATTTTTACAAAATGGACTGAATGATGGTATTGGCGAGTAATTGCAGTCTATGGTGCTTCTGACATGTATGAACAACAAATATGCAATGTATGTATGCGATGCCTAATGCAGTGTTTCTTTTCTTTTTGTTTTATTGTGTTTTTTTTTTTTTGTAAGAATGTGCATGAAAGTGAGATGCAATTTTTTTTGTTATTTTTGATTATCTGTTGTTTTTGTTTGTTTTTGAATATTTTTTTTTGACCAAGCGATTGTGGGAACCCTTGGATTTTTTGGTTTGACCAAAGGGTTTATGGATACCTTTGGGGTGTTTTAGGTTGACCAAGCGATTGTGGGAATCCTTGGAGCTTTTGGTTTGACCAAAGGGATTAGGGATACCTTTGGGGCATTTTAGGTGACCAAATGATTTTGGAAATCCTTGGGGCATTTGGTTTGACCAAAGGGATTATGGATACCTTTGGGGCATTTTGGGGTTGACCAAGCGATTACGGGAATCCTTGGGGCTTTTGTTGACCAAAGGGATTATGGGTACCTTTGGGGCATTTTGGGGTTGACCAAGCGATTGCGGGAATCCTTGGGGCTTTTGGTTTGACCAAAGGGATTATGGGTACCTTTGGGGTGTTTTGGGGTTGACCAAGCGATTACGAGAATCCTTGGGGCATTTGGTTTGACCAAAGGGATTGTAGATACCTTTGGGGAATTTTGAGGTTGACCAAGTGATTATGGGAATACTTGGAGCTTTTGGTTTGACCAAAGGGTTTATGGGTACCTTTGGGGCGTTTTGGGTTGACCAAGCAATTACAGGAATCCTTGGAGCTTTTAGGGTGGGCTATGGCTCCCTAAATGTGGAATGGCCTCAAATGACTGATGTTCAAGGGTTCTAGTTCCTTGATTCCTTCAAGAGAGGTGAGCCGGTATGTTCTAGGTCCTATTTTACTGTCGATTACATAAGGACCTAACCAATTTGTTGTGAACTTGTCCCTTAAATGGGGCAGCAAGTTAGAATGTTATTGGTTCTCTTTTAAGACCAGGCCACCAACCTGAAAGTCCCTCAGGTGAAATTTCATGTTATATGCCTTCTTAAGTCACTCTTGATAGATACATAAATACTTGAGAGCATTGATGCGTCGTTCATCAAGCAACGTAAGCTGGTCTAACCGAGCCTACCTTGCAGTGTCATCATCGATGAACTCTTGTATTGATATGCGCAGGGAAGGTATTTCCAACTCGAGAGGCATGACTGCCTCGGAGCCATACACCAGCAAAAATCCCATAGGGCAAGTGGTATTTGAATGTGTCAATCCTTACGACTATCTACGACTATCTTTTTAAGGATGGTGACTAGCGTTTTGTTTGACGCCTCTACTTGCCCATTTGCCTACGGATAATAAGGTGTCAAAAAACTGTGCTAAATTTTGTACTTTGTTGTCAAAGCATGAACATCTTTGTTCTTAAATGATGTCCCATTATCCGAGATGATCTTGTATGGAATACCAAAATTACATATGATGTTATGTAAAATAAACTCTGTAATGCGGGCCCAGTCGTAGAGGTAAGCGAAATTTCTTCCATCCACTTGGTGAAGTACTCTGTGGCCTTTATGATGAACGTGTGATGACCCAACGATGTAGGGGAGCTCTTTTCGATGAGATATAAGCCCCACTACAAAAATGGCCAAGCCGATTGGATCGGATGTAAGGCTTGGGAAGGTACGTGTGTCAAGTTAGCATGGTGTTGACACTTCATGCACTTTCGTACATATGCGCAACAATCTCGCTCTAAAGATGACCAATAATAGCCCATGCGAAGAATGCACTTTATGATGGCCATACCACTGAAGTGGCCACCGCATGTACCATCGTGTGCTTGGGTGATCACCCAAGTGGACTCCTATTAGTCCAAGCAATGGAGGAGGATCCCTTCATAACTTTGATGGTACAAAATGTCTCCTAGCAAGACATGTTTTTCTACTTTCTGTTTGAATGATATTTTCATGGCATGCGAAAATCCAAGTGGGAGGCTACCTAACTTGAGGTAGTCTCTTATGGGTGTGTACCAATCCTGCTTATCAAAAACCTCAATGGTATGAATGACCAATCCCTCTTGAAGTTCATCCCTAGCAAAATCTGAGCGGGAAAGAACTTGTAGAAATAGCGTTGTGTTGCTATTAAGATGGGTTGGGGAGAACAAGGACCCCCAATTGGTGTGATTCAGGCTATCATGGATTAGAGAGAACCTATCCTGAGATGGTTCAATCTGGATCAGGTGGATTCCTGGAATTATGTCTGAGCTTGCACGCTCCATCACATATTACTATAATGTTTTGAATTGAATGGTTGTCATCTCACCAGAAGGGTCTTGCAGGATTAGTGACCCCAAAGAGGCCATAATGTCTACAAAATGATTTGATGATCGAGGGAGTGGCTCGATCATCGTACCATTCAAGCTTTACCAGGAATTTTTCCATAAGGGCTTTGTAGGCCTGCAGGACTGGGCATTTGCATTGGAATACCCCTTTCACTTGGTTGACAATTAACAATGAATCACCAAAGATATTCAAGCGTTTGATGTTCATGGTGATGGCTGTCTGAAGACCTATGAGCAAGGCTTCATATTCAACATTGTTATTGGTGCACAAGAAATCAAGTTTAAATGATAAAGGTATTGGAGCCCCTTGCAGTGTGAAAAATACGATTCTCATCCCACCCCCTTGCTCACATTTACAACCATTGAAGAATAAGGTTATGTCAGCCTGTGACTCAGGCTCTTCAGAATCTGGCAATTATAAGACATGAAAGACCCCATCATCGGGTAGCTCTATGGTCAAAGGCTGGTCTTCTTCAAGAGGATCCTCTGCTAGTTGATCGGTGATGACTTGACCTTTGATGGAATTTTACCCTATGAATTTGATGTCAAACTCCATCAACAACATGATCCATTTCACCATGTGACTACTATGATAAGTATGACTCATCATGTACCGCAATGGATTCTACTTAGACACAACATACGTCGTACTGCTCAACATGTAATGGTGTAGCTTTTTGGTGGCAAATACCACCGCCAAGCATAGCTTCTCAATGTATGCATAGTTAAGTTCATAACTGACTAGGGTGCGACTAAGATAGTAATTAGTTTTTTTTTTATGTAATTCATTTTTTTGGGCTAGCATGGCATCCAGTGCCACCTCAATAGCTGAGATGTATAAGTAGAATGACACTCCTAGTCTAGGTGGTGCCAATACTAGCGACGAAGCCAAGTATTGTTTGATGTCATCGAAGGCTAACTGGCACTCATCATCCCAATGAAATGCCACCCCTTTGTGTAATAATTTATTCATCAATCGACACTTGTCAGATAACTACACTATGAAGCACTTGATTGATGTGACCTTACCCTACAAGCTTCTTAACTACCTGATGGTGGTTGGGGGAAGCATCTCAAGGATTGCCTTGACTTTGTTTGGATCTACATCGATGCCTCATTTTAAGACTATGAAACCCAAGAGTTTTGCAGACGTGATGCCAAATACACACTTCTTAGGGTTTAGCCTAACTTTGTGTTCGATGAGGCGATCAAGGATCTTGCGTAAGTCATTGAGATGATTTGGGTGCAAAAGATATTTGGCCAACAAATCATCCATATAATCTTCCAAAGTTTTATGCATGTGATCGTGGAAGATGTATGTCATAGCGCGTTGGTAGGTGGCACCAACTTTTTTAAGGCCAAAAGGCATGACCTTATAACAAAATGTCCCCCAAGGCATCATGAACGTCATTTTTAGTTGATCATCGAGATTGATACAAATCTGGTTGTATCCCGAGAAACCATCCATGAGGGAAAGCATTTCATGGCTTGTTGTAGCGTCTACCAATGCATTGATGCTAGGCAAGGGGAAATCATCCTTGGGACTCGCTTTGTTTAAATCTTGAAAATAGGTGCATATGTGAATCCTCCCATTTGGCTTCTTGATGGGTACCTATTGGAACAAAATCTGCCTTCGGTTAATAGTGTTGCGCCTTAGACTTTGCCAACATTGAATAGACAGATCTTGCTTGAGATCATCTGTCTAGTCTCCAGAGAAGGCTGGTTCCTTTGAGTTTTTTAGAGAAAAGGGGAACAAGAGATAAGGGAAATATAGCCTAAGCTAGAACTTTTCTCATGGTACATATTAGACAACAACAAACATTGATGATGCAGATTACTACTTTCAGAGTTTTCTTTATATCTTCTTATAGAAAACATGAATTCCTGAGTGCGACTTTTAGATGTTCGTCTAAATACATGTAAATATCTTTAATGTTCAACTCTAGAAACAAGGTTTATACGTGCACAGTCCAGATTTTAGAACAGATACATTATAAAACTTAGAATGAATAAAAGTTAAAACACCAGATACATACACTTGCACACAAAAGTTTCGAAAGCCAGAAGAAGAAATCTTTTATTGCTTGTAATCCAGTACATGTACATCAAGCCTGTAAACGTCCAAGAGCCGACGCTTTTTCATGGTCGACTCACTCCTATTTATACCCTAAAAATAGTATCTTCTACTACGTACATTTAATTTCTTCAATCAATTACAAGTAATTGTCTGCAGTTTCTAATAATATACAACGGATTTCCCGTAGATTGGATAGATTTCCTTCTAGCTAATTTTAGATGAGCCTATTATTCTGCAATCATCCAGCGGACCTGCCAGGTTATAATCAACTGACCATTCTTCAGAAATCAGCACCTGATGTCAGTGCATGTCCCTAGTTGCCAAAAATATACTCTATTTCCTTGGCAAAAATTGGACATGTCGCGAAATCGTGACACTCTTGTTTCTCTGCCTGCCTGCCCTTTTTGAGTCACGAAAATGCAACATGTCACGATATCGCGACACTTTTGCCTCCTTGCTCCCTTTTGTTGCTCTTAGCCACGAAAATGTAACATGTCGCGATATCGCGACACTTTTTCCTTCTTGCCCTTTCTCTTCTCTTTTGGCCACGAAAATGCAACATGTCGCGATATCGCGACACTTTTTCTTTCTTGTTCTTTCTCTTCTCTTTTGGCCGCGAAAATGCAACATGTCGCGATATCGCGACACTTTTGCCTCCTTGCTCCCTTCTGTTGCTCTTGGCCACGAAAATGCAACATGTCGCGATATCACGACACTTTTTCCTCCTTGCTCTTTCTCTTTGCTTTGGACCTGCAAAATGCAACATGTCGCGATATCGCGACACTTTTTCCTCCTTGCTCTTTCTCTTTGCTTTGGACCGCGAAAATGCAACATGTCGCGATATCGCGACACTTTTTCCTCCTTGCTCTTTCTCTTTGCTTTGGACCGCGAAAATGCAACATGTCGCGATATCGCGACACTTTTTCCTCCTTGCTCTTTCTCTTTGCTTTGGACCGCGAAAATGCAACATGTCGCGATATCGCGACACTTTTTCCTCCTTGCGGTGTTTTGCTTTTTCTTTGATCTTTAGCATATGGGCCACTTCGGTCTTCTTGGAAAATATGCAAAAAGGTGCATCAACTATTTTTCTGTAGTTAGTCACTTTTTGACTAACATTCTTGGCGCCTTCCGGGGAATTTTTGCTCACAAAAATAGGGACCAGGCCTTCATCCATTGGGAAACGGAGTCACCAGCACAGTTGTGAAAAGTAAAATTTTGAGTGGAAAAACAAAGATAAAAGAAAAAGAATGCAAATGTTCCCCACTTAGTGGTGAACGCAGTCTTGTATTGATCTTCATTTCTCACCCAAACTTGATTGTAACCAAAGAAGCCATCTAACAGAGAAAACCTTTCTGCTCCCGCCACAGTATGAAATATTGGGTCAATCTGGGGTAAAGGATAGTGATCCTTCAAAGAGGCTCTGTTCAAATTTTTGAAATCGATGCATAGTCGTATTTCTCCATTTTTCTTGTGGACTGGAACTAAATTTGCCACCCAGGTAGAGTGCTTGATTGGGTATATTATCTTAGCCTGCAGGAGTTTTAACAACTCCTGTTTCATTAAGGCTTCAATTTTAGGATTCACAGGCCTCTGCCTCTGCCTAAAAGGTTTAGCTCCTTCCTCTAGTTCGATGGTATGTTGAATGACCTCTTTCCTGTACACTTTCAGATCACTATAAGTCCAGGCTATTATATCTGGATACTCTCTACATAACTATTTTATTTTCTCTAGTTCTACTTCTGTACAATCTGTCCCTACTTTGATCATTTTGCCCGGTTCTAGTTCTATTTCTTTATACCGGCGTTCATCTACCTTGATCCTTCGACCTACAGCTCTGTCGCTATTGTCGAAAAGGCTCTCCAGGGTGATCAGTCCCTTGGGGATATGATTATTTTTTAGTTGAATAAGGCTCTCTTCGTCCTCTTCTTGTAACGCTCTTTCTGTAGAGCAATTCATCTCATGAATCAGAAAATCCAGGATCTGCTCGTCGTTTTCGAATACTTGCCAGAAAATGTCCTTGTCGGGCACAGAAGGCCTGTATATAAGTCTGACTATTTTAGACTTCTGAATAACATTACTGACTGGGCAAAAATTGGATCCTACTGACGCTAACAGGTCTGCATGGGTGTTCTTTTCTCTGGAAATGGATTTTATGTTTAGTGCTTCAAAATTTTCCAATAGATCCAACACTTTGTTTTTGTAAGCCTTTAGGTAATGTTGCTTACAAATGCATTTACCAGTAACTTGTTTAACAATCAGCTCTGAATCTCCATAGATCAGAAGCTGTTTTGCACCCAGTTTTTCAGCTTTCTTAAGTCCCAAACACAAAGCTTCATATTCAGCCGCGTTGTTGGTGCAACTCCATGTCAACCTATATGAAAAAACCTTTTCTTTTCCAGTAGGTGAAATCAGAACAATTCCAGCTCCTGCTCCATTTTTGCACCTTGACCCATCAAAGTACAATTTCCATAACTGGTTGGTTGAATCACCTATTTTAGGGACAACAACAGGAAGCTTTTTTGGTTTTTCAATGGAATAGCTTCCTATTTCTGTCTCTACCATAGCGTTGAAATTCTCCATCAAAAACTGATCTTCAGATTGGAGTTCCTCCATGGTTTCTTCCATTAGATCAATATTCTCCAATTCCTCGGACATCATGTTGACGGTAGTTGTTTCTTCTAGTCTTTCCACATGAAAAGTAGATGGTTTTTCATTGTAGATCTTGACTCTTTTACCTTTGAAAGGTACCTCCAAATGCGAATAATCTAGTGACAGATAACCTCTCAGTTTGGCTGTGAACTCTCCGGATAAACACATACCGAAATATGGTTCTAAGTCTACAACAACTACTTCTTGTATGACGACTACTTCGGCATTCTGTGGAGTTGAATAGGGATATCTTTGATCACCCCGATAGTTTTTATTGGAGTACCATCTAATTGCAACACACCAGGATGACTTCGAGTATATTCCATCCCCATTATGTCACATACGGCTTTCGGCATCACCGTAGTTGCGGCCCCTGAATCAATCATGCAATTGTGAACTATCCACCCCTCCATTTGTAAGGATAGATAGAATGGGGGCGGTCTATTTTTCCCAGAGGTTGACACAACATTTGCTTGTATAACATTTGAGGAAGAGGTATCATTCTTTAAATTTAAGGATTCTTGGAGGAGGTCGATCTGACCAAGAATTTGCAGTGCATCATACATGCTTATTTTGGAAGGGGTCCTCTTCATTTCTTCTGCAATGTTGAACGAAAGAGTTGCAACTGGGGATACTTCAACACTTTTCTCCCTTCCACTAGTCGATGCATCATATCTGTCTCTGTAGACCTGCGTAGCTTCTGTTCTTTGTCTTTTTGTTAATGAAGGAAATTTGAGTCTTTCCTTCGCTTGCTCTTGAGTCTCACTCCCTTTTCTAGGAGGAAATTATTTTCTTGGTGCAGCCACAGGAGTCTGAGGAGGATCAGAACGTCCTTTCTCATTAGACTGGTTTTTCTATGGAGTCGCCCTAGGGGCAGGAGGAAAACTTAGTGGTTGGAGTTCCTTAGGGTCGACTTGTAACGACTTTTTTCTCGACCTTGTCAGGACTGAGACTTGTTCCACGGATGGCATTGCCAAATTGTGGTGGACTTCTCTAATTATGTTCACCTATCCCTTGCCAGTTTCTTTGGCTCTTTCATTAATAACCGCTTGCACATGATGTTGATGAATCATGCATGAATCTTCTCCATGAGGATCGTTGCAAGTGGTACACCAGTAATCAAAATTAGCGGGTTCTCCATTATCTCCTGTCTCATTTGCATACACCACATTTTTTCTCTCTTGTACCCTTCCACTTGTCGAAGCACCTTCCTTTTGTATCTGTGGAAATCTTCTTGCTTGGATATTCCGTTCAGCCTCTCTCTTTTTCATGGATGCCATTTCATTTGACAATGTCTTCATTGTATCAATTATGGTCGTGTATTGATCATTGGGGGGAGCTGATGCAAGGGGTGTAGCTGGTAATGCAAGGAATGTAGGAGGTGCGGCTATAGATGGGAGAGCCTATGTTGATGGGAGTACAGGCAGTTTAGAAATTGATGCTTGGGAAAGCTCTGGTACAATTGGCAATAGACTCTTTGATGGATATCTTTTTGTAGCGATGAGATCAGCTTCGCCCTTTGTTGCCTCTAAATAGATCCCAGGAAAAGTGGTTACACGGGATTGCCTTATTATCATACTGAGATCTGAATCAAAAGCCCTTAAGTAATAGCATATAGCTTGTTCTTCCATGGGTTTTAGGCCCTGCGGTACTCTATCACGAGTTCTGGTAAATCTGATGTTGAAATCCTAGATTTCTTCTCGTGGATGCCTCTCAATGATAGTGAATTGATTCAGCAATGTGAAAGGATCTGCATGTATGTTAAATTCATCGACCAGACGGCCGACAAGCACTGCCCAAGAAGTAATGGATCCAGCGGGGAGCGCTCTGTACCAATAGAGCATCTTTCCCTTCAAAGATATAACTAGCAATCTGACCATTACATCTTCCTGAGTGATATTGTAAATAGATGCTAGCGATGATACATCTAGACAATGCTCATCTGTTGTTTTGCCTATTTCATCAAAAGTTGGCAATGCTTTTAGTGCAGCTTGTGGAATTTGATTTTGTGCCCCTAAGTTTAAAGGACCAGTTTGATTCCACACAAGATGCGCTAGGGTAGGGGCGGCTGCCATGATTGCTAAAGGAGTTACAACCGCTATGGGATTGCTTGCAGATGCTCCTACAACGGGTGTTAAAGAGGTGCTAATGGTGTCGGGAGGATTTGATCGTGCGGCTAGCACAGGGTGTGCTTTTAGGCTTTCGAGATGTAGTTCAAAGAACTCGATAGGTTCTTCAGAGTTTCTAGCTCGGGATCTGGTTATCATATGGCTATATAACAAGAAGGTTTCTAGACAAGGTCTTTCTTTTATGGTCTAAATTGCAACGGAGTCGCCAGGTGGTTTTTCTTGAGATTTTCAAACAAAAAGGCTCTTAAGGTAAAACACCAAAACTTATACAATACTGTGGGATTGCTGGTCCCACCGGGCATGCCAAAAACTGTTGGAACAAAATCTGCCTTCGGTTAATAGTGTTGCGCCTTAGACTTTGCCAACATTGAATAGACAGATCTTGCTTGAGATCATCTGTCTAGTCTCCAGAGAAGGTCTGGTTCCTTTGAGTTTTTTAGAGAAAAGGGGAACAAGAGATAAGGGAAATATAGCCTAAGCTAGAACTTTTCTCATGGTACAGATTAGACAACAACAAACATTGATGATGCAGATTACTACTTTCAGAGTTTTCTTTATATCTTCTTATAGAAAACATGAATTCTTGAGTGCGACTTTTAGATGTTCGTCTAAATACATGTAAATATCTTTAATGTTCAACTCTAGAAACAAGGTTTATACGTGCACAGTCCAGATTTCAGAACAGATACATTATAAAACTTAGAATGAATAAAAGTTAAAACACCAGATACATACACTTGCACACAGAAGTTTCGGAAGCCAAAGAAGAAATATTTTATTGCTTGTAATCCAGTACATGTACATCAAGCCTGTAAACGTCCAAGAGCCGACGCTTTTTCATGGTCGACTCACTCCTATTTATACCCTAAAAAGAGTATCTTCTACTACGTACATTTAATTTCTTCAATCAATTACAAGTAATTGTCTGCAGTTTCTAATAATATACAACGGATTTCTCGTAGATTGGATAGATTTCCTTCTGGCTAATTTTAGATGAGCCTGTTATTCTGCAATCATCCAACGGACCTGCCAGGTTATAATCAACTGACCATTCTTCAGAAATCAGCACCTGATGTCAGTGCATGTCCCCAGTTGCCAAAAATATACTCTATTTCCTTGGCAAAAATTGGACATGTCGTGAAATCGCGACACTCTTGTTTCTCTGCCTGCCTGCCCTTTTTGAGTCACGAAAATGCAACATGTCACGATATCGCGACACTTTTGCCTCCTTGCTCCCTTTTGTTGCTCTTAGCCATGAAAATGTAACATGTCGCGATATCGCGACACTTTTTCCTTCTTGCCCTTTCTCTTCTCTTTTGGCCGCGAAAATGCAACATGTCGCGATATCGCGACACTTTTTCTTTCTTGTTCTTTCTCTTCTCTTTTGGCCGTGAAAATGCAACATGTCGCGATATCGCGACACTTTTGCCCCCTTGCTCCCTTCTATTGCTCTTGGCCACGAAAATGCAACATGTCGCGATATCGCGACACTTTTTCCTCCTTGCTCTTTCTCTTTGCTTTGGACCGCGAAAATGCAACATGTCGCGATATCGCGACACTTTTTCCTCCTTGCTCTTTCTCTTTGCTTTGGACCGTGAAAATGCAACATGTCGCGATATCGCGACACTTTTTCCTCCTTGCTCTTTCTCTTTGCTTTGGACCACGAAAATGCAACATGTCGCGATATCGCGACACTTTTTCCTCCTTGCTCTTTCTCTTTGCTTTGGACCGCGAAAATGCAACATGTCGCGATATCGCGACACTTTTTCCTCCTTGCGGTGTTTTGCTTTTTCTTTGATCTTTAGCATATGGGCCACTTCGGTCTTCTTGGAAAATATGCAAAAAGGTGCATCAACTATTTTTCTGTAGTTAGTCACTTTTTGACTAACAGTACCATGTTGGACAGCCATGGTGGTTTGTCCATGCAGATGACAAACTATGCATCCAACAACTTTTGTAGCTTGTCTTTGACCATTAAGGCCACTATTGGGTGCATCTTACGTAGCTTTTGCTTGACTGGATTGACTTTCAGATCAAGCATTAAATTATGCATGACTAGCTACGGGTCTAGCCCCGACATGTCTTTGTAGGACCATGCAAAAACCTCCTTCTTCTCTTTGAGAAGGGCAATGTAATCGGCTTGCTCTTCGGGGGAAAAACTTACCCCTAGCTTGATGATTTTCAGATTCATTGTATCAAAACTGATGTCTACATTAGTCGTCTCTTCGACTAACATGTGGGATCCGTCCTCCAACTGGTGTGGAGTCAGGATTAGGTGGATATCATTCGCTGAATTTAGATCTACATTGGGAACATCGGGTTCCTATTCAACATGGAAGATATCCTGAGTCTATCTTGGGGTGAAATGGAACATCCCACCGCAAGGCCAGTACTCTGATGGGGATGGTGGCCAGTCAGCATGATCTCGGTCTATGGAATCTAGGTCTAGATACAATGGTTGTGTTGGATCGGCTGGATTATGGATGGGGGCGGTTAAGTCAATGGAGATCATGTTGATGAAATGAATTTGGTCTCCATTACCACGAGGGTGTTGACTCAGACATTCTTGGTAATCCTTATGCCTCGAATCTGGCTCTGTGGGCATTGGCATGAAATGATCAGACCTATGTGTGGATAGAATGACATGGTCTACCCTTGGCACTAATGGCTCTATAGGGTCTCTGGGTGGAAGGTGCTCTTTGTATGCCTAAATTGGTGGATGAAGCACTTGGTTTAACTATTCTTGATTTAAATGCCACCTATGCCTTGGCCCCATGTTTAGCTGTCCAAACATGTCATCAACGTCCATGGGGTGTTGTTATTGTGACATGGGATTGAGATATGCCATCTTAGTCTCATCCTCATAATCGCTATCAGAGATCCATAGGCCATCATTAACTTCGATAACTATGTGATCTTCTTGTTGGTGTAGACTCCCACTAGGCATTTTTTGATCACTTGGCCTTATGGTCAGCATGGGAGGCTCGTTTTGTTCAAGCATGTTGATTTGTTCCATTTCAGGTTGTTTCACTCTCTGTGGGAGGGCTGGATTCTCTTGAGGTGGCAATTTCCCAAGTGGAACATTAAGGGGGAACATTGCCACAAAGTCCTCTTGATAATCATCGATGGGCATCACCTGCGAGTGATTACTATCGAACTCGAAAGGGTCCCAAGGTGCTACCTCGTAAGTTGTCTCATCTTCAAAAGACTCTCCTTGATCTTGTTCATAACCCTCTTGGAGGTTATCCCTTGAATTTTCCTCTTTTTTGATCAAAGGGGAAGGGTTGTTGAGGTCAATAAGGTTTGTTGTTAACCATGGGAGATAGTCCCCCATTGTGTATGTTGTGTTGGGATTGGCATATGGATCTTGTGCCAACCTATTCTTGTTGCCTAGCCCTAGGCCTTGCATGTTTTCTACCAAGATGTCAAGGGGCAAAAGGTGGTTGAATCCTACACTTGATTTATCATATGGCATATGATATCTTGGTTGACAAAGAACGTAAATTCCTTGTTCGTATCTGCCCAATCCATATCCATGCCAATTACATTGGCCAAGGTATTTCAAGGTGAAGTTTGGGTTGGATAGACAGTCGACGTTCTCAACAAATGGCTCTTCGTCCTCTTCCTCTTGTAGGTAGGGTTCGATGTCGTTGTCAAGGCCCCCATATACAAAGTTTGTTTGATTTGGCGGGTAACCTAAAGGGAAGATAGTGCCTATGGGGAGGCGAGGTCTCCCCATGTCCTGCATGGATTTGAGTGTGGGTGTTGCCATGATGTTCCAAACTAGGTACTCCCCCAGGCCCGTATTGGCCATCTCGATGGTAATTATTGACGGTTGAAGGGGAGGGAATGGGAGTTCTTCCTGAGTCCACTCCATGTTGGGTGAACCAGGTGTCTCGACTTCCATTTGGCTAGGCACCTCTTCGGTAGAGATTGTTGAGACTAATGGTGGCACCTCCTCTAGGGGTTTCTTCGTGTTGTCCTTCGGTGTGGCCACCATAGGTGGAATTATTGGTGAAAGGACAGATGACAAAGATTGGCCAGGTCAGTTACTTGAGGGACTCAACAGCGGGGATGTAGATGAAATTGGACTCTGAGTGGACGGATTCAATTGAAAGTCCAAATGTGTCGATGGAAGGGTTGATTGTGGCATCAGATGCACCACATTGCAAAACTTGAAGGGCTCTAAGTCTACTGGGACTACATGTACTTGCCATTCATATGTGTACTTGAGGTATTGATGGGCTATCGAAGGGACACACTTCATGTCCCTAATCCAAGGATGGCCTAGCAAGATATTGTAGGCCATATCACCCTCAAGGATGTGACACAATGTAGGAATGGTCTTTTGTCCTACTTGGATGGGTAGGACAATTGTGCCAACCGTCAAGCACAATGCGTCGTTGAAAGCTCGAAGAGTGTAGGTGGATGCCACAATGTGGGATGCTGGCATCTTAAGATGTTTTAATGCCATAGTCATGATTATATTGTTGAACGAGCTAGTGTCTACCAACACCCTCTTGAATGGAATCTCATTGACCCGCGTGATGATGTGTAGGGGTGGATCCACCATATCACTAGTCATCGATTTGAGTTCATCTTCCCTGAAGGTTATGAATAGTTTGGTGCATTGTCTCACATGTCCCACAAATTTGTTGAAAGAATTAGGTTCTTGTGGCTATAGCTCAATGGCTTTGAGTATCTCCATCAAGGCCTCCTGATGGGGTAGTGAATGTTGGATGAGCTCATAGATGGAGAGCCTAGCCGACATAGTCCTTAAAATTTGAGTAAGCTTAGTCCGAATCGTGGCCACTGGTCTAGGTGGGGGAGGTTGCATAGGGTGTTGTGGGGATTGTGACGTTGATGGAACATCTCCTGTAGCTACAATGGGTGCAGCCGTGTTTGGGTATCTCTTGTTCTGTGTCACCATGCTTATCATCCCTACATACCCCTGCATGGGGCAGTTTTGTGTCACCTCATTTACTTGTACAACCTTTGCCTGCACGTCATGGGTAGGCAAGGGGTCTTTGAAGATGTCCATATGTTGGTTGCCCAGTGCTATGGGATTATCCACTATGAGCATTTTGTTGTCTATCAAGTCTTGTACCAAGTCTTTGAATTTATAACAACTGAAGATGTCATGGCCTTTCTGTTGGTGGAATCTATAGTATAAATCTTCCCTATAGCCCTTGGGTTTTTGTGCATTGGGGTCTATGGGTCAACTTTCTGGAAGGTTGATCAGGTTTGCCACAAACAAGCGGTCAAACAAGGAGTCTCTAGACTCCGTGAACTGTGTGAATTGTCACTTAGGGCGATGCTGCTTATTTTGCTCTTGCTTATGGTTTTCCTTCTCATAGTTAGCGAGAGGAATTTCCTGATAATTAGACTTTGGGGGTTGTGTCATTTGTGCAGGTGGTGGTACAATTATGGAAACCTGATTGACCACAACGGGTTTTGGTTGTGTGGGCCCAGTTTTGGAATTTTTTGTCCACTCCTTCTTGCGTGGCTTGGCAATCTTGTCGTCTTGAATTTTGATCTCCTTAATTATCCTGGCTTGCGCCAAGGATTCTTCTAGGGTGGCATATTTCTATAGCTGCAATAGCATGGAGATCGACCTTAGGCAACTCTTCGAGAACATTTGGGTCAGGTCATCCATGGGAGGGAGGTAAGGTAGCTTCAAAAGCAATGTCCTCCATCGATTTCCATAAGCAGCCATGGTTTCCTCCTTATACTACCTCAGGCTAGCTATGTCACTTAATTATGTCTTCTTCTTGGTGTTGAAGGTGAAATGTTTGAGGAACACATCCACTAGCTGGTCTAGGTTACTGATGCTATGCTTTGGTAACTGGGTAAACCAATCCAAGGTAGGGCCTACGAACATGGTTATAAACATTCTTAAAAGCAATGCATAATTGTCCTGAATGCCAAAGGATTGACTTAGGAATCTTGTCACATTCTCTTGGGCATATTCATCCCCTCTAAAAATTGCCAATTGAGGCATTTTGAAGTGTTCAGGGTATGGGGGTGCTGACACTGAAGGATGCAGAGGGTGACTACAGAGCTAGTGTAATGTGGGCTTTTTGGGCCCAAAAGTCTTAGTCTCCACAGACTCTAAGTGCTCTAGTAGTGCTTTGTATGCATCGAAGGATTTGATCTCTTCCTCCTTGGTTTGTTCTCGTTGTGCATTGCGGGGAACTTGAGGCCTATGGAGGGGTAGCCGGGTAGCACCCCCTTGCCTTGGTAGGGTGTTTCAGCCCACTCTTCTTCTTGCTCAAATTGCTCATAGGCTTCCTGAGGAGTTTTTGGGTGTGCCCTATAAACATGAATGGGCACCCGAGGAAGGTGCCCATCATTGGTTCTAGGGGTGGCCTCCCATTCAGGTCTCGAAGGTCTTGGAGGTAACACTTGATAAGGTTGTGGAGACCTGTCTCGTACTAAGGGGTTGAGCCTCTCATAAATTTTTGTCCTATGCATGTGAGGGGTTGGAATCCTCTCAGGCATAGTGTTCTGGAGCAACTCATCTATCTGGCACTGAATGTGTTCTTTGTTAAGACGATACAGTTGCTTTAATTGTTACTAATCTTGCCTAAGCTACATGTTTTGCGCTTGGTGGGCGGTATGTTTGGAAAATGCCAAGTCAATTTGTTTCATTGTCCTATGTTTAGGAGGCATAGATGCCTCCCCTACATGTCTATCTTAGTCATGGTGATCCGAGATCTCTATGGGTTGCTTTCCTCTGTCAAGGCTAGCGGTATTCACCTGAGGCTCTGGCCTCCATAGGTGATCTTGATAATTAGCAAGTGCAGAGGTGCATTGCTCCCGTGTGATGTATTGCTCTTGAGGAATGTACTGGTTTTCCTCGTGCTCCCTCTCATACATGTGAAAGGGATGGGCAGAGTTGTCTCACCCTATTTGAAGAGCCTTGCACTCTAGATTTGGCATATTAGTTCTAACAGTAATGAGGGTTAGAGGTGGGATGATATAATCATGTGGTCCCTCCTTGTGAACCCTATGCTCTAACACTTCATCGTGTAATGTCCACTCATAATGAGCATCTAAGGGAGCCTTCCCATGTATGTACTCCTCTTGAGAGGGTCTGTGTTGAATGAGAGTGCCCCTCAAATGGGTGCCTATATAGTCCTTTTTTGTAGTTGCATAGTGTGGACTACTTTGTGGGTCAGACCACCAAGGTGGTATGACCAAGTCATTGGGGCTATAACGGAGGTGACTTGTGCCTCATTGTACACTTTCTGCAACTTCTGCCCATGATTGGGCTTAACTACGGGTGTAGACCATGGTGGTGGTTCTCTACAATATATGTATGTTTTTATCTTTTTTTAAGATTTTTTATGCTACACCAAACAAAACGGACCACACAATAAAAGAAATGATTATCTCGTTTACAGATTAAATGTGTGTCCTAAATCTAGTTCAGTGTGTTTTGATTTTTATTGTGCAAACTGTGTAAAGAATTTTTTTTTATTCATGCATGACGAGAGCTCTTATATCTCCAAAATGGTCACCCCTTCAATATACCACTATCAGGACGTTATACCGAACCTCTCAATATACCTACCCTTACGTGAGGGAGACTATTGGTACGTGAGAGCAGAACAGTACGTGGAACATAGGCGGTACAAAAGGGGAATCTATCTATTTTGACACCTACCATATAAGACTTATCCTCATACGCTGGGAATCACCCCCGCTACACTTGGTCATCTTTCATCAGGATTTACGTCTAGCAACAGTCGCGATCAGGGTTATGTATGCAAAAATCCAAGCCAAGGTGGTGATGAAATCCACCGTTGGTCTTGATCAAGTGTTGGGGTTTTACGACCAAATACTTGATGTTAATATGATTACATGGTGTTTGGGGTTCTTTTTACTTGCACAAATAAATAAAACATGCAGCAAAATTCCCAATGCAAGCAAAGAAAACAGAAAAATTACAGAGATAGAGACAAAAAAACGTAGAGGATGTTCAAAAAACCTACCTCTTCTCTGCCCAAACCAAATGCCTCTAAAATTCTACTTATAAAATGTACAGAGAGCTAATCATCCTAGGGTGGGATGAATAATAGGTCTGTATTCATCCCGAGGTGAGATGAATTTGTATTCATCTCGGGGTGGCACGAATTCCAATCTGTATTCGTCACAAGGTGGCACGAGCAGCAGTCCAGTGCCTTAAATATTAACACACCTGCAAGAAAAACACATAATTTTGATCAAAATTGATCCCAATAGTAGGGGATAGGGTCCCACCATGATCACCACTAAAATCATTGATGGTACGGAAGCACAGACGTACCGGGTGCGATGCAAACAAAAGCAGTTGTATTAACGAAACGCTAAGTGCATGAAAAATGGAAAGTGAAGCATGAATGAAATGATATGTAAAGCAAAACTGGAGTGTAGCCTATTTTATTAATATTGCTTGTGACCTAGTTACAATACGTTCCCCCCCATTTTTAGGGGCTCAGAGCATTTGATACAATTTTGTTACACCAATGGATGGTACGCTTCCCTTCGGGATCT
Source organism: Wollemia nobilis (assembly GCA_028583015.1). Lineage (NCBI taxonomy): Eukaryota > Viridiplantae > Streptophyta > Pinopsida > Araucariales > Araucariaceae > Wollemia > Wollemia nobilis. The sequence goes on along the minus strand of JAQPPZ010017170.1, from coordinate 2,899,812 downwards.
TTTGCGTGCCCACATTCAAAATGGGCGGGCCAAACATCACCACCGCTTGCATGAATACATTCTTAGTTCCTTTATACCCCTCCGGTGTCAAGATCCTACATACATAGAAACAAAAAATGATTAATAGCACATGCGAATGGAGGGAAACATGCAATCCCCAAGGCCTTCGGTTAATGCATACATGAAATAATTAAAATAGTGATCAAAACTTATCAGAATGAAATGAAATTTGGATAGAAGCATGTAAAAACCATCAAGGACACATTGCAAAAGGAACAATTGAGAAATATATTGTAGATTTCTAATCACTCCGGGGTGGGACGATTAGGATTATCATAATACATGCAAAAGCGACCTCCAAAATGTCCTATCCAAAGGCCTAAAAAACACCTGAAAACTTGGGGTTAGGCAAAATGGGGCATTTTGGGATGACCCAGAAGGTCATATTTGGTAGATTCTACCTATATTGTCCTGTATATGAATGCGCTCCTTGTATGTTAGTGAACGCATAAAACGATAAAAACATAGTCAAAATAGATTATAATGTAGTGAAAATTGAAAAAAATCATAAGTGAATCACATATAACATGATGCAAAAGAAATAGCAAAGAAATTCTTCATGGATGTCTAATCGTCCCGGGGTGAGCCAATTAGGACTACGGTAGTTTGGGGGGCGCCTAGGGGAAGGACACCTCTTGTTTGGGGTCTATTTTTGACACCAATCCACTTGGTTTGGGCCCAAAAAATCCTATGGGGTTGTGTCAAAAAATTTGGTGTGGGATTGTGGTCGATTGCTTGGGTTTTGGGTCGGGATTGCGTTCCTAGTGTTCACCTGATGACCTCTCTTCCGAAAGAGAAATTATGGATGTAGGAAGCACAAAGGTGGAATGGGAGCACAATTTGGAAGCACTCCATTTATCTAAATGTCCCCACTCTATTATTTTTTTGGGGTGAGGAGGCTCACCATTTTATAGACCTAGGGTCTCTCTCTTTGAATGCACATGCGAGGGTGCCACTTGGCTTGCCATGCCTTTTTTTGGGAGAGAATATTATTCCCTGATTTAGAGTCTCCTTGCATGAGGCCTCCATGATCAAGGCATGCTTGAATGAAGTCACTCTCTATTATTTGAAGTTGTTCCTCACAATTGCATGCCCTGAAGGCGTAGTTAAGTGGCAGACCTATCGAGGTTTGACTTTTTGCCAGTCAAACCTACTATTCGTCCCACCCTAGGATGATCGCTGCTAATCATCCCAACGTGGGACGAATAGGATTCTAATCATCCCAGGGTGAGCCAAGTAGGGAGAAAAGTGCTTAAAAGGTGCCAAATTGACCTCTAACCTTCCAAAATTTATTTGGGAGTGGTTAGGACCACTATTTAACCTCTGGGGGCTGCCCTAGGGGCTATGTATGCCAACTCGATTAGTGCTTATAGTCGCATAATCGGATTGGTGCTATTTTGGTGTCTACAGGAACAATGAGCCTCTCACCTGGATACCCAATTATTCCATTCTTCTACTACTACTATCTATGATTCCCAACTTTTATCTTCTTCCTCAAATTTAGACTCACCACCATGTTCACCGCCCCATACATCACCACAAGTATCCATTTTCATGACCAATTTTGGTCCTAGTGAATATAATTTTCATGACGCTCATGTGCATCCTTCGATGATCCAATCCACTTGTGAATTTGGTTATACTTCTTATTTAGTGCTAACCATTGGTACCATTGTACCACTTGGTCCATCAAAAAATCATACAAACTTCATCTATGCGGGCCTCAATTCTTCGGTCCCAAGATTTGTGCTCCCACCATCACAATCTGGATTTTGTGGCACCTTATACCATATGTCCAATCCACACTTCACCTTGCACTACCTTTAGTGCTTTCATTAGCATTATTTTGGGCTAGGATGTTTTGAACAGGTCTTGTGGATGCCCATAAACCCCTACGTTCAACTACCCATAGATAAATCCGGTCTAGGTTATGACCCCACAATCGTTCACTTGCTCAAATATGAGCTTCAAGACCTCACTCTTCATTGTCCAACAATTCCTATGCATTCATTAGAAGAGGAATTTGACACCGACATACTTGATGAGTGTCTATCCCCCCATTCTACATTCAACATTACATGCACATTATTTTAGGAAGCACCACCTTTTGATGCCACATCCGCTTACTTCATTGATGATCTCATCGATAGATTTGCTACCCTTTCTCTCATTTATCCCTACTTAGATCACACTCCTTCACCTTCCCTTCCATTACCTATTCATTCATTCATACCTTTTCATAATCAATGATAGTTCCACCACTCTATGGCTCAACCCCACTCTCCACCCATGGTTCTACATCCTTCGTTGAATCTAGCACACCATTTACATCCTTCTAAGTCTTCATCTCCAGGCTCCACAAATTTCACTATCTCAGCCACCTCTGTTAACATGGTTGATGTCAAATTATTCACCCCACTTTGCTACATATCTTATTTGAATTACACCAACACACCCAACCTAAAATTCATTGAATTCACTCATATATCACCTATGCCCTTGTCGTAAGACTTCTTGCTATAATCACCCGTTATGTGCACCACGAACGCTCCTTCACCATCTAATCCACCTCATATCCCTTGGATTAACCACATGGATGTGTATCTAGATGATGAATTCAACTTAACCGAGGCTATCGATGATGTCCATCTCATTCCCATTATTGCTCAACTCCAAGATGAATCCCACATGCTTGTGGAAGATACTATTGATGTGGATATTGATGATGACCCCACCAATCCCCACATCATTAAACTCATCGTCAACCTCTCCTTAAAGAAACATATCTCATTTAACTCTTTTCTTAAAGAGTACATAAAAGTTTTTGCTTTGTCCTACATGGATATGCTTGGACTCGACCCATCACTAGTCATCCACAACCTCACACTTGATGGGGATGCCAAGACCATCAAGAAAAAATTACAATGCATGCATCCTATGATTGCGTTACTTGTTAAATATAAACTCCAAAATCTTCTCAATGTGGGGTTCATACAACCAATTAATTATTCAAAATGGGTATCCAACATGATATCGGTACTAAAGCCCACCAGAGAGGTTCGTGTATGCACTAATTTTTGGGATCTGAACAAAGCTTATCCCAAGGACAACTTCCCACTCCCCAACATTGATATGTTGGTCAATTCCATAGTAGGCCATAAAATTATATCTCTTATGGATGGCTTTTCCAGCTAATAATTAGATCAAGATCAACCCTGTTGATCAGCACAAGATATCCTTTATGACCCCCCTAGGAATTTTTTTGTGATAAGATCATGCCTTTTGGCCTAAAGAATGATGGGTCAACCTACCAGTGTGCTATGAATTACATCTTCCATGACTACATGCATAAGATCATGGAAGAATATATTGATGACCTCATAACCAAATCAAAATAATGCTCACAACATCTCGTATACCTCTGTAATATCTTTGATTACCTTCTTGAGCACAAGGTGCAGCTAAACCCAAAGAAGTGTGTCTTTGCTATCACTTCAGGTAAGATCTTTGGGTTCATTGTATCTTAGTGAGGCATTGAAGTCAATCCCAAAAAATTCAAAACCATCGTTAAGATGCCTCCTCCCATGAATCTCAAGCAACTACGTAGTTTGCAGGTAAAATCCAAGCCATTCATCACTTTATCACCCGATTATATGACAACTTTAAACCATTTAACCACCTCTTATAAAAGGGGGTCACATTCAAATGGGATACTAATTGCCAATAAACCTTTGAATCAATCAAAGCTTATCTCATGTCACCACTAGTTTTATCTCCATGACATCAAAAATTATCATTATTCTTATACATTTCTATCGCAAATTTTGTAATAGGAACATTATTGGCTCAGAAAATGTGCTCAACCATGAGTAAGCCATATACTATATTAGATGTACTTTAGTAAATTATGAAATGTGATACGCTTACATGGAGAAGCCATGCTTGGCTGTAGTCTTTGCTACACAAAATCTATACCACTACATGCTCAACCACATGAATTTTGTTATCGCTCATGATAACCCCTCATAATACATGATGAATAAGATTTATAACTTTCGCACCGCTAGATGGATCATGCTCCTTACTGAATTCAAACTCGAATTCATTTCCAAAAATATCATTAAAGTACAAGTCATTGTTGACCAACTTGTTGAGGTTCCATTATCAGATGACAAACCACTCCTCATTCAATTTTTGGATGATTCCATTTTTCATATCACCAAAGCTAAAGAATATGAAGAACCAGATGTACCGATCGACCTAACACTATTCTTTGATGGCTTCCATTACACACACGCTGGGGGTGCCAAGATTGTATTTTTCACACCTGATGGGGAACCACTCCCTTTATCCTTTAAATTAGGTTTTTCTTGCATGAATAACAATTCCAAATACAAATCTCTCATTCTCGACTTGAAGTAGACACTTTATATGCACATTAGATACCTCTAGATATTTGATGATTATATCCTTGTCATTAATAAAGTCAAGAAAATATGGTAATGTCATTGTCTGGTACTCCAATAGTAAAAAACAAATTGCTCAACAGTTACTTTCTCATCTTAAGTGGTATGATATCGAGGCCACTCCATGCTCTTCCAGCTATTTTGTGGACACCATGTCTTCCTTGGGATCTTTAGTACCACAAAACCCACTCTCTAACACAAAACATGTGTCCATCCATACTTTATCCCAATATGCTATTTCACCTTCATACTTAGTCAATGATGATTGCATCCATGTCATCCATACTAAACCATATGATCCATGGTTTTACCATATTAAGGATTACATCAAATTAGCCTTTCTCCCTTATGATTTACCACATGTTCACTGCTAAGAATTAAAACAAAGGGTTATTTGTTACACACTATTGGGGTACATTTTCTACCATTGTAGTCATGATGACATCTTCCCACAGTGTCTTGAACCATAGGAAGCTCAATGAGTAGTTCAAGAAACCCACGACGGAACTTGCGATGGCCACTTTAGTGGCATGGCCATTACTAAGCATATTTTAGGCATGGGCTACTATTGGCTCAAAATGATACATGATTTTTGTATGTTAAATGATGTATCAAGTGTTAGCAACATGAAAACCTCACATACTTATCTTCATAAGCATTGTAGCCCATCTAATCCATGTGGTCCTTCTTGTAATGGGGCCTATATCTTATTGGGTAAATCTCACCCACTTCATATGATAACCATAATTTTATCATCACTGGTATCGATTATTCCATAAAGTGTGTCAAAGCCATCACACTTGTCCAGAAAACAAAATCCAAAATCATGGCATTCATCACTGATCACATCATTTACCACTTTGCTATTCCCTTGCAAATCATTTTTGATAATGGTACGTCATTAAAAAAAAAAAAACCGTCTATACCTTATGTGCCAAATTCAACTTCATCATAGCTTATCCACCCCATACTACCCTCATGGTAATGGCCAAGCAAAAGCTACAAATAAAACCATCTATGCTATCCTTCACAAAATTATGGTAGAATCTCATCATGATTTGCATGATCAAATTCCATTGGTCTTGTGGGCCTATTGAATGAGCATTCACACTCCCACTGGGGCAACACCCTTTTTTTAGTCTATGGCACTAAAGGTATTATGCCTCTCAAACTCAAGATACCCTCCTTATGCATCTCCATGCAAGAATTTATCGATGAAGATAATGCTCATCAAGCCATACTTAACCAATTAACTCTCCTATATGAGCATTGCATTCATGCTATAGAACACACACATGTTTACCAAGACCATACTCATCATGCCTACAACAACAAGGTACACTAGCACAAATTCTAGGTTAGCAACTTGGTTTTTAAAGAGAACCAACATATCACTAGCCAACCCCACTAGCTTCAAGACAAATTCATGCCTAATTGGCTAGGCCCTTACATTATCATACACAAATTCAGTTATGGAGTCTATCAATTGGCTAATCTTAAGGACTCACACCCAAACCACTCAAAATTATTCATCTATGCACATTCAATACCTAAATTTGTTAAGAATAAATTAATAGTCATTGTACATACTGTCATTTTCATGTTGTATAAATCCACCCCACTAGTGCACTCATGATCCACATTGTACCAAACACACACTTTGCACTTTCTATTACACAACAAAAGCACTTTTACTTTGTATATCATTCTTATGTTGTATATCTCTTTTATTCTGTAGGTTCACCATATTCGACTACACCACCTTCATTGAGACACCTCACACCAGCCTTACATCACATGCATACCTTTGGTCCATCATGGAAGCCTTTTCAACACTCCTCCCTACACCAATCACCCCTACTGCACATATGGAGCCGCCTAATTTTGTTCATGTTTGTCATTCATCTTTCTCTTCCCATTCACACCATGAGACTCCACTCTATCCTCATTCACCTAATTGTAGAGATTCACCCATTTATCCTTACTCCAATGATAGTTAGAAATATCTCTCCTCCTTTGTGGATATGGGGCAACATTCCCACTCCTCGTACCCTCATACACAGGGTCCATCTCCTTCCATCTTAGTCGATGAAGGAGACCCCTACCTATCAACTTATTCAACTCTATACCCTTTTGTTGTCTCCTTTCCCCCAAACAAGGGGATACCACCTATTTTCTCCCACTCCTTGAGGTTACCTCCACCCTTGGTTAATGGGATATCACCTTATGATCAGGACATTCACCAACACCTATCTCAGTCCATACCTTCATGTACATACCTATCTCAACCACATCACTCTCTACCATCATCACAAGCCCCACCTATTATTTTAACACCTCAAGTCCCCTTGCATGGTACTCACCTTTAGCCTCCACCACTAACACCTAACCACTATCCATTTGCACCTCCTTCACCTCATCCATTCCCATATTTGTGCCCATATCCCAACTCCCCCATTCCATTGGAATCTCATTCCCTTTCTACCTCAACACCATCCCCTCCACCCATCGATCTCCAAAACATTCTTACTCGACTCGACAACCTTGAGCTACACATCAAACACTATCGATGTCATTCATCCATACATCATTTAGATACAAATCCTACCTCCTTATCCTCCACCATGTATATCTCTCATCCTAGCATGCAGCCTCCACTAGAACAAAGGTCTACTATCCACCCACCCATGCCTATCCCACCTCCCTTGTGCTCATCACCACTCGCACCTTATGTTTATCCCACACTTATCCTCTCAAAGCCTTTCTCCAACATATTCCACCAAATAATTCATTAAGGTCTCCTCATTTTACCTGAGATCTGACCAATCAACCCACTTCACCCTAAATCAAGGGGTTACAATGAACACCAATTATGTATCTACCATCATCAACCAAGGTATGACATCAACAAGTGTATCATATTTGAACACATCATCAATGACATGGTGGATGGGAAGGATCCCATACCCTTTGATCATGCAACCTCTCCTACTCAAGTTTGGAGCATCCCACCTCATGTCGTACCTCACCCCATGCCATCGCATGCATCGTTCACATTCACACCCCACTACTTCTAATAGATATCCAACCACACCACACATCAAGACATTAGTTGCATTCCCAACACTCCTAGTGATTCACGATCTGAGGTTTGCCACTTCCCACATCCTTGGTTTAACTCACTATATCTTTATTTCTCCTACTCTCTCCTTCTTCCTTCTTCTTGTTATTTTTTATTGTTGTATGGTCATGCTTTGAGTGGGTACTTACCTATGCTAGATTCCCCTTCGCTCTCTCTCCTTCTTGCTATTTTACATTGTTGTATGGTCACACTTCAAGTGGCTACATACCTATGCTAAATTTCTTTTATTCATCCTTCTTCTTGTTATTTTTCATTGTTGTATAGTCGTGCTTTGAGCGGATACTTACCCATACTAGATTTCCCTTCGCTCTCTCTCCTTCTTGATATTTTGCATTGTTGTATGGTCATACTTTGAGAAACTACATACTTGTGTGACCCCAGGAAGCACACACCACTTGCACTACTACTCTACTTGCAATATTATATCAAAATGGAAGAACACAAAGCAATAGATAACATAACATAGAAATGATAAAATAAATAAAGATTCTTTTATTAATAATTTCTTTGGAAAATCTTGGTTACATATCGGTCCCTCTGAGGGATACCCAGTTTTGATACAACAAATTACAAGTAGAAATAATGGTGCAGAAGAATGATGTCCCCTTGCAAAGGGGTGGTGCACTTCCACAGGCCTCCCGATCTCGCACACGAACTTGTATGAGGGCTTACAGATGCCTCCTTCTCCTTCTCTCGCCTTGGAGGGATCTTATGCACTGGATGCCTTGAATCGGTCCTATAAACCTATAATCCTACATGCATAGAAACAACAGAGCACTATTAGTAGTATGGGCCACCTCTCCGAAAGAGGCTCTTATTAGCAAATCTAATAAACATGATATATGAGCATGATAATATTAAAATGCAAGCATAAACTAAGCGATAAATGCATAGAAAACTCAGAAATACGATGTAAATGCATTAATGAAATCAGATCTATGCTAGAACTAATTAATAAATCAAAGCAATAATGGATCTAAGCTAGAACAAAGGAAAATAATGTCTAATGCCCTAAGATATGCCTACGGGCCACTATCCAAGACAACGACCATGAAATGAAGCTCTTCTCCTCGTGAACCAAGGGTTGTAGCACTAGATTCCTTGCTCCAATTGATGTTCAAGGGTCACCTATTGTGTTTGGTACATTGATGGGTGGTGAAGAATAAATAGATCTAAAATTAGGTGCATAGATGTAGCTCAACTAGACAGCACTTCACTGCTCCTCAAAGGGGGTATGGATTCACTCTCTGATCGGCTAGGGCTTCACTGCACAAGATTTGAATATTCATGGATCTTTTGCTTTGCTTGGGAGAGTCCATATGTAGACTCCTCTCTATTTCAGATCTAGGTCAGGATCTTGGCTTCCTGGAGAAGCCAAAATCCAAATTGCATGCAACTGACCATCCCGAGGGGAAAGCATCAGTCACAAATTGGCATTGAAGGGGTAGTTAGGAGGAACTCTAGGAGTTCCTCACCAAAATCCACCCACAAGCAATGCAAGGTGCAGTCAGACTGCATGATCTAGGCCCGTATTCATGGCTAGACTATGCATGGTGCTAGCCACTATTCAGAGTAGTGGCTAGGTGTGGCCACTATCAGCTTCAGTGGCTAGATGTGGTGGCCACTCTGCTTGAGAGCGACTAAGCTTGGATGGGCTAGAACTACCCTTTTTGAGTGGTTAGGACCACTGCTAGCTCTTGGAGAGGTCCAAGATGATTCATATGGTCTCTGAATGTGTCCATATGGGTAGTCTCCTAAACATGATACATTTTAGGTGTCTACAGATGCCCCTTTTTGGGATGCATTATGGGAAAACACAATGCAGAGCAAAAATAGACCACCTAGGGTCACATTGTAGGTTGTGTGATGATCATTGATCTGATCAACATTGGATGCCCCAGTCATGAGAAAGGGTGCACATCCTAGAATCATTGCTTCCAATAGGGTGGAAGGCTTAAATTTATGAAAGCTTGCACACGTCCATCAGAAATCGGGTAGCTTTAGTACTACTATAGGTCCGAAAGGAGGAGAGCTACAAACTTAACTATCATGTTTGCTTTTTGCCCCAGCAAAGGGTAAGCTTATGATAGTTGTTGGCAATGATTCATAAGATGAACACAATTTGACATGATCGAGTGATATTTTGTTGATTTTGATTATGATTGTTGATATTATGACTACCCCCTCAAATGATGAGTCGATGAGGGAAGGACAATGAAATAAGCGATGAGTCGCTTGACCAAGATGAATGATTTGGACCCTTTTAGAGGTTTGCTTTGTTGTTATAGGGTAGGTCCCATCTCAGGTGTGATTTCAACCATTTTTAGTAATTGTACATCTCTATCCCATGGAGCGGTCCGACCGCAATGGCCTTCTTAGGGAATCAAGATGATAGCAATTCTATTTAAGCTTATGTTGAATCACTACATTTGAAAAATATTATAGAAGAAATGAGATGAATCTTCATTCTCATGGGGCAGTCCAACCGCCATGGCCTTCTTCGAGATTGAAGTGAAACTTCTCAATTCTACCATAACTAATTTACCCCAAGTGGCCTTATGGTAATTTACTCATCTTGCTGGATTGCATGGAGCACTAGTCACTGCAACCACCAAGTGTATAGAGTAAATAACTGAATACGAGGCTCAATTGAGATTTTGTTGTTATTTGATTTTTTGTTAATTTGAATTTTATGATGTTTTTGATTTTGATTTATGTGATTTTTTGGTATTTGTGCACTTTTTGATTGTTTTGGACTGATAGGTATGTTTAATGGCCCATTTTGAGGTGCCTTATGGTGAGAAATTGAGTGAATTTCTCTTTGTTTCCTAGTCGTTGTCAGGTCTAGTGACCCCTAATTGCCTCTTTATGGTCATTATCAGGTCCAATGGCCCAAAAGTGTGGGTCATTGATGCTAGTAGTGATCGAGGTACAAATTGAAAATATAAAAGAATTTTAGGGTTTGAATTTTCATTATTCCAGCTTTCAATTGCACTTTTGAGCTCTGAGTTGAGAGAATGATTGTGACATGGGATGCTATTGAAACTAGACACCATGGTTGAGCAGGGTGAGGCTTCAACAAGTGGAGGAGCATGACTCATGGGTATCTCTCAAACCCTAGCTTTTTATTTGTTTTATTTGGTAAAATGAACCTCACTAAGTAATTGGTAAATGAACCACACTAAACTCGTTGGCAATGAATCGAACCAGTCAATAGGTCTAGGTTAGGGTTAATTTTAGTGGGTCTAGGCTAGTTTTAGGATTTTTCAATTTTTTTGTTATTTTTGGCTGAGGGGGAACATCATTGGCGTGTCGCCCCATGGTCGTTGATGCTCATAGTGGCCCCTAAATGGCCAAAGAGGGGTTGTTATCACCATCAATGACCAGCTTAAATTCCAATGGTTAATTTTTTGACCGTTGGTGGCTAGCCACTATCGGCTTCACGGTGCTGGTGGCCACTCCTGGCATGAGTGACTATGTGACCTTAGGCTTATTTTTAATTTTTAATTTTTAAGGTATTTAATTGATTTTTTTGCAATTTTGAAGTGTAGAATTTGATCTTTTTGAATGTTTAGGTGCATTTAGTCATTGTTTTTGTAGCCTTATGCTTATCTTAGATTATTTTACACCATTTTTGGATTATTACTTCTTTTTTCTTTAAGTTTATTTAATTTTAGGCATATACTTTACACTCTTAGATTTTATTTGTGTAGGATCAGGACCCTAAATTGCTCATGGATATTCTACCCAATATGGATGACACAGACTGGTATTGGCTTGATGCTCATGGACTCCAGTACGTTACTAGGCTTTTGATAATCATGTTGGATCAGGCCTACCTTACTACCTTAGCACATAGGTGGGACTCTAGGACTAACACCTTTCATCTCCCTATGAGTGAGATGACCATCACATCGAAGGATATCTATAGGATCTTTCGGATCCCTTTTGATGGAGTCCCCATTGTTTCTTCCCCTACTGATGCTAGAGAGGTAGTCTTTTTGAGGGTCTTTGGAGCACATGTAGCTGTTGCATTCTATGATACCCAGTCTAGTGGGATTTCTATTGCTCGGTGGTATCGAGAGGATGTCTTTTCTCGGAGATATGTCATTTTACTGATGGTCATATGTAATATGCTTTTACCTGATTACTCTAGAGTGAGGTTCCCATGGAACCTCTTGGCGATGGTTTAGGACTTGATTGATAGTGCGGAGCCTATCATCATGGCTTGGGGAGTGCACTGTTGGCTTAGTGCTATGATGAGCTCTATAGGATCCAATGGTAGGGATGAGCTAGCATTGCTTGTAGCCTACTCCTATAGATCTAGGGCTGGGAGCATATTAGGGTGGACTACCTAGGAGGATTACCTATTGAGATTACTATCATAGTCGATGTTGCTCAGTGCTATGGATCTAGGTGGCCTTGAGAGTGTGAGGAGTGTAAGAGTTGGTGCTTTGTAGGAGAGCTCTCCCACTATACAACATATTTGATTGGCTTGTAGGCCAAGGATATCATCTAGAGGCTCTATCATGATTGCCCTACTTGGTAGAGGTAGACAAGTTTATGGCTTGGACTAGGCATGATCGATGGGTTATCGATTACAAGGATGGCATCAGGGAGTTCTTCCACTACTCTAGGGTGCTCTGATAGTTTGGTCTATAGTAGGATGTACCTCTTCAGCTAATTTTGTATAGGTGTATTATTATAGAGAGGGATCTTCCACTACCTCGAGTTATAATAGTTATAGAGGATGATGATCCTCTAGTAGTGGATGTTAGTATTGTAGATGGTAGGGTTATAAAGGCCTATACTCAGTGGTGGGTCACATGTCTATGGTAGGGTGATGGTAGCTTAGGCTATGATCAAGATGAGGTAGTTATAGGGGAGGATCCTGATGGGCATCGAGTGCAGGCTCAAATAGAGGACTAGGGTAGGCAGAGCAGTAGGTGGTAGAGGAGTAGGTTATCCTAAGGAGGAGGAGGAGTTAGCTCTAGAGGAGTAGGAGTCCCCTCTCCGGGCTTAGCTACATCATGTGGAGGTTGAGCTTCAGTCAGCTCAGATCTAGATCTTGTAGAGGGACTCTACCATTGCTAGGCTTTAGGCATAGGTCAGGAGCTTTGATGAGGAGAGGACCACTCTCCAGACTTAGATAGACTTGGCATAAATTAGGATAGATGAGCTTACGATCGAGAGGGATGCTACCTAGGGATAGATTGTGCTAGCTATGCCAACACCTTAGGGACCTAGTGGGCTAGATGTAGATGTAGAGATCAAATATCTGCATGGACTCCTATCAGAGGACTTAGAGTAGTGCACCCTAGATAATGCTTACATCCTTGCACTGGAGCATGAGGTTAGGCTTCGGGGAGGTCATCTACCAGATAGGCCTATGGTAGGAGGGTCACACAGGAGTGGGTGGAGCACATCAGGGTAGTCATCAGTGTGGCTGAGCCATAGGACTAGGACTTAGATAGAGTAGACTATAGGGACTAGCTCCCATCGTTCTCATAGGGATAGAGCCGAGGGTGGAGGTGAGGTAGGGGTGTAGGCACAGCTTGATGGCTTTGATTGTATTAGCTTTATTTTTTAGTGTAAGGTCATATGACCTACATAGTTGTAGCCTATGGGTAATTTTGTACCCTTATGTACTTATTTGACACACATATATATATGATATCTATACTTTTGAGACTCATTATGTGTATTTATATGTTTTTGCTTTTATGTTTATGTGATGCAGTATTATGATTTTATGCTATATGATGTGATGTATTGATATGCATTTAGCTAGATGATAGATGGTTGCTTAGATGGTATGATCTAGATGTATAGATGCATTATGGTGATGTATGCATATATGGATGCAATGCTTATTGTTAAATGCATGTTTAATTTTGATCTAATTGTATGCATCTAACTTATGTTGTTATGATATGATGAATGCAATATGTGTAATGCACTATGATGATGATCTAATGTAAATGAACCTGTATGCTTTAATCACTTAAAACATAAGGAATGCATGTGATATGAGTTCAAAAATCTAATGGATGACACCACAGAATGTATAAAAATCATGAATAAATAATAACTCTTATAATAAGAATTAATCATTTAAACATCCAAATGTGAGATGAGATGATGTGATATGTATGTACTTTCTTTATAAGCTTCTGTAAGTTAAAAGATATACACAAAATAGTCAGTGGCCATCTAAATATCATTGCTGACATTTATCCGGTATCTATCCTATTCATGCACACTATTTAATGAACAAAACCTCCTAAAGAAAGTTGATGATGTGATTGATGATATGATTTGTTGCTATGAGAGGATTTTTGAGGTTTTCCATGAGACTCAAACACCCTAGTTACTCCATCAAAAGTTGTATACTGACCATACAGGACTCTTAAAAGATAAAGTTCTTGTTATGAAGACCTAGATACTCATTATCCCTATGTGTGCAAATGAATATATTAGATAAAACATAAGCATACCCCGATGCTAGGTGGGATTCATGCAGCCCATTGTTGTATTGGGGATCCTCAAATGTTCATCCTGATCCTAAGTTGGACTCAGTTGGATTAGACCACTAGGCGATACAGGACACCTAAAGCTAGCCCTTCCACATGCAAACATTGGTCTGTACAAAAGTAGGATGCTAATGTGATAGACATATCATCGTGCGTAAGGATACCACCATTGCCCGACAGATTGATGCCACCAAACCTGTAATGAGGATCACCTTATGGTTCATCAAATGCTGAGAACTCTAGGGATTCAAGTTCAATACTCCCTTCTTTTCTTCATATTTATTTGGGATACTTGCTCATGCTTAGTGATGAAAATCACTGTTTATTTTGAATTTTTGTTTTTCTTTTGAGCAAGGGATTTATGTAGTGATGATAATCACTATTTATTTTGTTTTTGAATTTTGCTTTGTTTAGTATTTTTGCTTGTTTTGATTAAATCAAGGGATTTATTTGGGTAGGGGGGAACTTGTCCTTTTGTCAATTCTCAGCATTTTTGAATCGATCGCATATGGGGATGAGCAAGATAAAATTTTCACTTAAGGATACCTAGTACCACTTCGTAGCGTTCATATTTCCCTTGTTCCAACTAGGATTTTAGTGTTTTGATTAGTGATAGGATTTTGAAATATACTAGGTGCTATCAAAACTAAACCTCATCTATTAAAAGCAAAGATAACTTTCTACAAAGTTTGATAAAACCACTAGGTATGGTTGAGTGACCGAAAAACCCTAGTATATTCCTTATAGCAACATGAGGGGTTGTGTTGAAAAACACAGTTACACACATGGGTTATGGATGATGATGGATTTTGAAGATGCATGATTGATGTACAAATATGGTGTCATTTGTAATATTGTGAACACATATGTATCCTAATGTAAATGCAATGGATGCAACATGCCTAATGCAATGCAACTATATGGATGCAAGTGTTAATGCATAATGCAAATGTTTTTGTATTTTTGATGCTTTCAATTGTTTTTGAGTTTTGATTATTATGAATGTTTTTGAACTTTTGATTTTAAATTATTTTTGTGCTTTTATGTTTTGTTTTTGACCAAAGGGCTTATGGTGCCTTTGGGGCTTTTTGTGATTTGACCAAAGGGCTTTAAGATGCCTTTGGGGCTTTTTGTGATTTGACCAAAGGGCTTTAAGATGCCTTTGGAGCCTTTTGTGATTTGACCAAAGGGCTTTAAGATGCCTTTGGAGCCTTTTGCTTTTGAAGATTTTCTATTGTTTTTGTGATTTTGAAATTTATGAATGTTTTTGATATTTTGTTGGTTTATTTGAATGTTTTTGGTGTTTTGTTGTGCTTATGTGTGAAACACCCTTAGATGAATAATGTTGAGAGGCTCTGGCTCCTCAACACCTTCTAGCGATGTTAGGTGATATGCCCTAGGTCCAATCTTCTTAGAGATGATGTAGGGACCTATCCAATTGGCCATAAATTTGTCTCATAGGTGCGGGGGTAGATTTGAGTTCTGTTGGTTTTCTTTAAGCACAAGATCCCCAACCTTAAAGTCTCTCAGGTGGACTTTATTGTTATAAGCTCATGTTAGATGATCCTGGTAAATGCAAAGATGCTCAAGAGCATTGATGCGACATTCATCCAGAAGGGTCAACTGATCCAAGCGAGCTTGTCATGTAGTGTCATCATTGATGAACTCTTTCAATGCGATGCACAATGTTGGAATTTCCAACTCTAAGGGCATAATGGCCTCAGCACCATATACAAGCAAAAATGGTGTTGCCCTAGTGGGCATCCATACGCTAGTCCTATAAGCCCATAATGCAAGGGGTAATTGTAGATGCCAATCCTTATGATTTTCTTTCACCATCTTCTTTAAGATGGCTACTATTATCTTGTTTGAGGCCTCTGCTTGCCCATTTTCCTATGGATAGTATGGTGTCACAAAACTATGTTGAATGTTGTATTTGGTCGTTAAAGCTCACACATTTTTGTTTTTGAATGATGGACCATTATCTGAGATTATCTTGAAGGGGACCCCAAAATGATAGATGATATTGTGAAGTATGAACTCCACAATTCGTGGTCCGATTATCGAGGTTAAGGGGACCACTTCCACCCATTTGGTGAAGTACTCAATGGTCGTTAAGATAAATGTGTGTCAATCCAAATATGGGGGAGAAATATTTTTGATCAGATCGAAACCCCACTGAGAAAATGGCCAAGCCACCTGAATGGGTTGTAAGGCCTGAGATGGTAAGTGCATCAGATTTGCATGATGTTGACATTTAATGCATTTCCTGACATACTCATAACAATCCTTCTCCATGGTGGGCTAGTAATAACCCATTCGAAGGATGCGCTTGACAATGGCCATGCCATTGAAGTGGCCACCACATGTACCATCGTGAGCTTGCAAAATCACCCAAGCTGATTCTTGGGGCTCTAAGCAATGAAGGAGGACTCCATCATAGCTTCGATGATACAATATACCTCCTAGTAAGACATATCTTATCACTTTCTATTTGAATGCTCATATTTCAGCATGCGATAGTCCCTATGGGACAATTCCAAGTCTCAGGAAATCTTGTAACTGGGATAGCCAATCCTGATAAGCTACAACCTCAATAGATAAGATGACTTGTTCCTCCTATGATTCGATGTGCACAAATGTAGATTGAGAAACAACCTTGTGGTGAATGATGGTACCATTCTCCGTAGGACCCTACGAGATCAAGGACCCCCAAGGTGCCTTCTTTAAAAAGTCTTTGGCTTTACAGAACTAGTCATGGTCTGGTTCTATATGAATCATGTTGACTGATTCTTTGTTATCAAAAGCCTCATGCTGCATCATTGAGTGCGAGAGCATTTTCACATGAATGGTAGTGAAATCAGTAGATGGATTCTAAGGGATCAAGGATCCCAAAGATGCCATGGTGTCTACAAATCTATTTGATGAATGAGGGATTGCCTCGATGTCATACCATTCTAGTTGGGCTAGATATGTGTCAACAAGCTCCTTGTAAGCTTTTAGGATTGGATCCCTACATTGAAATAGTCCCTTGACTTGGTTGACTATGAGGAGGGAGTCATCGAAGATATTTAGCCTCTTGATCTTCATAGCGATGGTTGTTTGGAGACCCAAGATTAGGGCCTCGTATTCGGTGTTGTTATTCATGCAAGGGAAGTCTAGCTTAAATGACAAGGGCATTGGAGCACCTTGTGGCATGAAAAAGATAATCCCTACACCACCTCCTTGCTCACACTTCGAACCATCGAAGAACAAAGTCATGTCAGCTTCATTTTTAGGTTCTTCGAGTTTGGGTGCTTCTGATAATGCAAAGACTGCATCATCAGGAAGTTCTATGGTGAGGGGCCTACTATTCTGAAGAGGCACCTCAGCCAACTGATCAGCTATGACTTGTCCCTTGATGGAATTTTGGCTTATGAATTCCAAGTCAAATTCTATCAATAGCATGATCCACTTTGCAGTACGTGTATTATGATATGTCTTGCTCATCATATACTACAAAGGATTTTGTTTGGATATTACATACGTCGTATGGCTCAACATGTAGTGGCACAATTTCTTGGTTGCAAAGACCACTGCTAAGCACAACTTTTCTACGTATGCATATCCTATCTCGTAGCTCACCAAGGTGCGGTTGATGTAATATATCACTTGTTCTTTATCTTGCACATTCTTTTGAGCCAACATGGTGCCCAAAGCAAAATTGGTAGTGGATATATATAATAGGAATGGCACGTCTAGCCTTGGTGGAGCTAGGACTAGTGGTGTTTCTAGGTACTTCTTGATTTTAGCAAAGGCTTGCTGACATTCTTCATCCCACTGGAATGGGACCCCCTTGTGTAGCAGTCGATTCATGGGTCGACATTTATCCGATAGTTGTGCGATGAATCACTTTATGGATGCTACTTTGCCTTGTAAGCTTCTCAGCTCTTTGATGTTAGTGGGTGGGGCCATTTCTAGGATAGCCTTTACCTTTGTTGGGTCTACCTCGATGCCTCATTTAGAAATGATGAATCCCAAGAGTTTTCTAGAAGTTACACCAAAGATGCATTTCTTGGGATTCAACCTAACATTATGCTCAATCAGGTGATCGAAGACCTTTTTGAGGATCTCAACATGCTCTTCATGTAGCAATGACTTGGCTAGTAAGTCATCGATGTAGTCTTCTAAGATCTTGTGCATGTAGTCATGGAAAATGTATGTCATAGCCCATTGATATGTGGCACCAACATTTTTAAGACCAAATGGCATTACTTTGTAGTAGAATGTTCCCCATGGAGTGGTGAATGCGGTTTTATGTTGGTCTTCGGGTTTAATCTGAATCTGATTGTAACCAAAAAAAACTATCCATTAGGGAGAGCATCTCATGACCTATAGTTGCATCTACAAGAGCATCTATGTTTGGCAATGGGAATGAATCCTTGGGTGTTGCCTTATTGAGATCCCTAAAATCCATGCAAATGTAGATTCTTCCATCAGGTTTTCCTATGAGCACCATGTTTGATACCCATTCTGGATAGTCGATGGGAATAATAAAGACTACATCCAATAGTTTTTGTAACTCATTCTTTACCATCAAAGTGATGGTTGGATGCATCTTTCTGAGCTTTTTCTTGATCAATTTCTTTGTGGGGTCTAGTGAAAGGTTGTGGACAACCAATTTTGGATCTAGCCCCAACATATCTTTGTAGGTCCAAGAAAAGAGATTTGGTCTCTCTTTCAATAGAGGAATAATGATGGCCTATTCTTCTGGAGATAAGCTTTCTCTGAACTTGACTTTATTTGGATTAGAAGGGTCATCATTGATGTCCACTTTGAAAGTCTCCTCTATTGCCATATGTGACCCCTCCTCAAGCTGGTGAGGAGTGGGGATTAAGTGGATGTCATCTACTAGATTTATAGGTCCCACTGAATCAGGATCAAGACCAGCATGATAGACATCATGTGCACAACCTGGTGCAAAATGGAATGGTTGTAGCATCTCTTCATTAGGGAAGAAATATTTAGGCTCTAGGGGTGAATCAATATGATCCCAATCAATAGCATCTAAGTTAAGACACAATGGTTTTGAAGGATCTTTTGGGTTGTGAAGTGGAGTGGTCAAATCAATGGAGATCATGTTGATGGATGGGATGAAATCTCTAGGACCACATGGGTGAAACTCTTCATTAATGATTTACCTTCCATACCCAAGATGTGGCTCTAGGGGTATGGGGATCTCAGGATCTGGTCTATGAATAGATGAGATGATGGGATCATTAGGCTACAATAGCTCTCTAAATGTTGGTAGATCTGGGAAGACCATGTGATAGATGACATCTAGATTTGGTGGTCTTCCTAGGAAGTGAAGGTCAGGATCTATGGTGTGAAGTATCACTTCTCTTTCAACAAGTATATTGACTTATCATAAGTGATGAGGCTCAAGATAAGCCATCTCGGTCTCATCCTCAAATTCATCATCGCTTATGAAGAAACCCTCATTTCTACCCACTAGGATTGGGTGGTGACTTGCTTGTTGATGCCTAAGATAGGCCATCTCAGTCTCATCTTCATAATCATCATCACTTATGAAGAATCCATTGGCATTTACTATTGGCCCTACGATTTGGTGTGCATGTCTTATGAAGGCCATCTCAGTTGAGTCCTCTAACTCATAGCCACTCTTGTCCAAGATGTATCCACTCTCTACATGGCCAGACCAAGTGAGGTTTTGTAGATATTGAGGCCCATGATGAGCCAAGCTAGTTTCATCTTCATCCTCACTTGAGACATATTCATATTCCTCTCACTCATATCCATGGATTGGCTCATCCTCCCATAGGATGATTCTTGATGGGTATACTTCAAGAGAGGAATCAGGGTGATACTCATCGGGTGGTTCGATATTGACCATAGACACCCATCCATCACCCAAGTAGTTTCTTCTAGGGGGTTGATAGGGATTCTAGTCAATGTCTTCCCTAAACCCCAAGCTTAGCCTATCTAGGGCTGCTACCAAAGAATCATCATGGCTCTGTATTTGATACCCTAGACCACACCTATCAGTAGGTAGTTGGTATTACGACTGGAATGGAAGTCGATGCCCTTGCTCGTATAGACCTAAGCCATAGCCATGCCAATGGCACTGCTCAAAGTACCTTAGAGCAAACTCAAGATTTGACAAGTAATGAACATTCATGGTGAATGGTTCATCCTCATCCTCTTCAATATCAGAAGTAGTATGGGCATAATCCAAACCAACATATATGAAGTTGGTTTGGTTAGGGGAACCCCTAATGGAACTACTATCCCTACTAGAAAATTTGGGACTCTTGGCCATCCCATGTCTTGTGCATAGACTCAATAATAGGCATGAAAGTCATGTTCTGCACAAGATATTCACCTAACCCTATGTTGGCTAAGTGAACTATCACCTATGGTGCAGATGATGTTGTTGATGAAGTAGGCGAGGTAGGTTGAGGTACCTCCTCGGCTATGTCTTGGGAATCTTCCTCCTCCATGGGATTTGGAATTTCCATAGCTGCTATAGTTGGAAGTTCCTTAGGTCCTTCCTCCACTAGGGGTGCTTTCAGCTTCTGATTATCTTTTTCTTTAGATGTTGAAGGCTTCTCAGAAGTGCCAGTAGTCTTAGATGCAGGAGGTGGTGCCGATGTGGATGGGTCACCTCACACTAATTTGCTCTTGTTTTTTGGCTGTGTGGTCGGGGATGAAGGCCTTATGTACATATGTGTTGATGGAAGGACAAAGTCTCCCAACAAGTCAACTTGATGCATGTATTTAAATGGCTCTTCATCGGATGGAACCACATGAACTTGTCCCTCATGCACATACTTGATGCATTGGTGCAAGATTGAGGGAACACACTACATGTCCCTTATCCAGGGATGCCCTAGAAGGATGTTGTATTGCATTGCCCCTTCCAATATGTGATACATCATGGGGATGGTCTTTTTCCCTACCTAAATAGGTAGAATGACTGTACCCACTATGGAGCACAATGCATCATTGAAAGCCCTTAATGTGTAGGAGGTTAGGATAATGTTGGACCTAGGGATCTTCAGGTGCCCTATAGCCTTTGTCATGATAATGTTGATCGATGAGCCCATGTTGATTAGAACCCACTTGAAGGGTATGTCATTGATTGATATGATGATATGCAAAGGTGGGTCTGCTATGGTAGTAGGCACTACCTTGATTTTGTGATCATAGAAATGGATCATAGGCTCTTGGCACTACTGCACTTGCCCCACAAAGTGTGTGAATGCATCTGGGTTCTGGGGTTGGAGCTCGATTGATCTCAAAATCTCCATCAAAGTCTCCCTATGCCTAGGAGATTGTTGTATGAGCTCATAAATTGACAACTTGGCTGGAGTCATTTGTAGATTTTGTTCTAGTCTACTCTAAATAGTTACCACAGGTCATGCTGGTGGACCTAGAGGATTGTTTTGCACCTATCTCTACCGAGGTGCAGTCGGGATATGAATAGGAGCCACTAGAGGCTCTGGTTGACCATATCATTGACTCCTAGTTGCCATGTTGACTATCTCAACCATTCTGATGCATCCTTGAGTGGGTGGCTCAACTCAAACTTGGTTGACTTGGGTGCCCTGATCTCTAGGGGCCTCATGATTTGGCAATGGGTTCTTGAATATACCCATATCTCTATTATCGGGTGCTAATGGGTTGTCAACTTTTAGCTCACCCTTCTCAATCATGTTTTGCACAACATTCTTGAATCCGATACATGTTTCGATGTCATGCCCCTGTATTCTATGATATGGGTAGTATTGATCTTCCCTATATCCCTTGGGCTTGGGATGATTAGGGTCAAGAATTTGTGCATCAGGAAATATGATTCTTTGTGCCTCGCTCAACTGATTAAATATTGATTACATCAATTTAGATAGAGGTATGAAATAGTGAGGTGGTCGACACTCCTTGTTTTGGCCTTGGTTGTTCTTTGGGTCGTAATTAGCTAGTGGGGGATGAGCTTGATAGTTCTATGGTTGTTGGCCATTGCCTCCCTTTGGTGTGCTTAAAACAACCTAGTTGACTTGAGTAGGCTTGGCCTACTTCTATTGATTCTTGTTACGGTTGGTATTATTCCACTCCTTCTTGTTCTAGAGCTTGAGGTCTCCTTCATCAACCTTTATGTCCTCTATAAGCTTGGCTTGAGCCAAGGCTTCTTCGAATGATTCATACTACTATAGTTGCAATAACAATGAGATGTGTTTTACATAGCTCTTTGTGAACATTCGGGTGAGCTCTTCTGTGGGAATAGAGAATGGTAATTTTACCATTATTTTCCTCCACCTATTCCCATAATCCATAACTAGCTCATCATCATATTGCTTTAAGTTGGCCAGATCGAATAGGTTCACCTTCTTCTTGACACTAAAGGAGAAGCGTTCAAGGAATGCATTCACTAGTTGCTCAAAGTTGATGATGTTGTGCTTGGGAAGTTGATTGAACCATTGAGTTGTTGCACCTGATAACATCATGATGAATATTCTTAGCATTAGGGCATCATTCTGCTCAAGCTAGAAGCACACATTCATGAAATTTGTAATGTGTTCTTGTGCATCTTCCTCTCCTTTAAAATTGTCTAGCCTAGGTATCTCAAAGTGCCTAGGGTATGTAGGACTCGGTACTGAGGGGCATAAAGGTTGGTTGTGTATTTTTCTCAAAGTCAGATTTTGCCCAACCATGTCCTACTTCTTGAGATATTTGACTCTCTCGATGAGTATTTGGTATACCTTCAAGGAAATAATCTCTTGTTCTTGAAGGTTTACTCATGGTGGTAAGGGAGGTAATCCTATGTTTTCCTAATTTGGGTATCTATATTCATCCCCCATAACCATGGATGGAGGTTTAAGATATGTCTATTCCTGATCTTCCATCCCTACCTGTTCCTCATTGAGTTGTGTTTGTTCAGGATCTAGGTATTGTTGATGTTGTGAGGCATGGTGAGTGCACTCATCTCTTTATCTAGTGCTTCTCTCATGCTGAGAATCGATACATCTATCATGTTGGTATTTCTCACCACCTATGTGTACGTCAGCTTGAGCTAGCCTATCTGCTTGCTCTTTATGCTCAACCCTTTCTTCTCTCAAGTATTTCTCATGTAGGCATATGTACCTTTTCCTTCATTCTTCTTGCTTGAGAGTTTCCACATGCTCTCACTCAATGTGCAATACTTCTTCTAACCTATGTATGTGGTCGGATCGACTTGCTACTGAAGGTTCATGCCTCTCTAACTCCATGTGAGGAGTTCTAATGGATAGGCCTCTTGAAGAGGCTCCTGCTATGTTCTTGCCCTTGTCTACTAGGGTGACTTGTTATGTGTACTATGATATGTGTTGTGTACCCCCATGGTCGAAAGTAGTGTATGTGCTTTGGGGCCACTTTGAAGCTTCCCTTGGTTCATTGGTGTGCCTAGTAGTTATGCTACATGAACTTCCTAAAGTAGAATGTGTGGTAGCAATGCTTCTTGGAGCTGGTCTTGAGGGAACTCGATCCAACTCATCAAGTTGTCTGGTTCTCCATGACTGATCCCATGGAGTCCCATTGGCACCAATGAGCTCATAATATAGGGGTATCCTCCCATCTTCAGGGAGGCTATAGGATGTCTTGGGTCTATGACTGGGTATAGCCCTAATGTCTTACCCCTCAGTGGGTTGATCTATCCTAAGTGTATCATGTGAAGTTTGGGGCCTTGCAACCCCTGCATGCCTATGTGATGATGGAGGCCTTGATGCCTCCTCATGTCTATGTGATGATGGAGGCCTTGAGGCCTTCATGTTTTGTGATGATACTTTTTTAGGAGGTCTGAGGCTCTGCATGTCTATGTGATGATGGAGGTCTTGATGCCTCCGCATGTCTGTGTGATGATGGAGGCCTTGATGCCTTCACATGTCTATGTGATGATGGAGGCCTTGAGGCCTCTACATGTCTATGTGATGAGGGAGGCCTTGAGGCCTCCTCATGTCTATGTGATGAGGGAGGCCTTGAGGCCTCCTCATGTCTGTGTGATGATGAAGGCCTTGAGGCCTCCTCATGTCTATGTGATGAGGGAGGCCTTGAGGCCTCCTCATGTCTACCATGAGAGGAACCAAGATATGGCTCTCTCACTGGGGTTTCTCGAGGAGTCCCCCCAAGGGTTGAGTTGTCACCCCTAAGACTTGTTGAACTTCATCCAGTGACATTGTGGGTGGGTGGCTCAATGCTATTGTGATTGTGAGTGTGTGGAGCATCAGTTTCTACCTCGATGTTGGACCGAGGGTGGTTGCTCTATGTGTATACCATGATGACTATGAATTATCTTCTTAAGTCAATTTCAAACCACACAAGCAAAGCAAACAAATGTTTATCTCATTTAAGGATTAATGTGTGTTCCCTAAGCTATTTTGTGTGTTTTGATTCGTTGTATATAAAGAAGACCTTGTATCACATGTTTTACACTTTTGTTGGATGGTATACTCAAATTTTTAAAGGGATTTCACCTATATACTCACACAAGTCGAATATGGTAGTGAAGTCCATACTCAATGAGGTAGCATAGGTACTACCAACCCTCACCCAACACCCTGTGCATAGTGATACACCCCTCAAGGAGGAATGCATGCTATTTTGCATGGTATGGATAGTTCTTGGGTCGGCCTTGGCCATGGATGGGTCTCGATGATACTCTTTCAAGTGAGCCAACCAAGTGGTAATGACATCCACTATTGGTCTCGATCAATGGGTTGGATGTGAGAGCCCAACACCACTGATGTTAAAAATGATACGTGATGTGTGGGGTTCTTTTTAAATTAATAAAAAACTATGCATCAAAGAGCATTCATGATATTTCCCTACATGCCTAAAAAGAATGTTTGATTTCAAAAAATGCATCTCTAACTGATCTAAATGACTTTGATGCAATTTCTACTTTATGATGTAATGGCCTCTAGTTGGGCCACATGCAAGCAAGCTTAAACATACAAAAGCCTAGAATGTTGGAGACTAGGGCAGACCTTGAAAATAGAGGCCCATTGTTCCTAGAAGCGCCTAGAGGAAAGCTAAAAAAAATCTAAGAAGCTTCAAATACATTTTTCTTCCATATTTTCTTATTTTTCCTTAATAAAAAATATGATTTAAGTTGTTATTTTCTAAAAATAAGTTGTAGATAGAGAAAGATAAAAAATCAGAGAATGCTACCAACCTCAAATCCTTGTCTGATGATGAAAAGGCTACCCTCTACTATACTTTTTCTACTAGCCACTATCGACTAGAGCGGCTGCTGCTAGATGCTAACTACAAGAGTAGCCAAGCTTTATTGGTCACTATCGACCAGAGTGGCCAAACCTACACATAAAAAATACAATAAAACATCAATAAATTGATAGAAAATAAAAACCTGGTGGGGGTCCCACCGTGATCACCATCTGTGCGACCCCGAGAAGTGCACACCACTTGCACTACTACTCTACTTGCAATATTATATCAAAATGGAAGAACGTAAAGCAATAGATAACATAACATGAAAATGACAATATAAAGAAAGAGTTTTTATTAATAATCTCTTTGGCAAATCCTGGTTACATATCGGTCCCTCTGAGGGATACCCAGTTTTGATACAACAAATTACAAGCAGAAATAACATTGCAGAAGAATGATGTCCCCTCACAAAGGGGTGGTGTGCTTCTACAATCCTCTCAATCTCGCACATGAACTTGTATGAGGGCTTACAGATGCCTCCTTCTCCTTCTCTCACCTTGGAGGGATCTTATGCACTGGATGCCTTGAATCATTTATGTAAACCTGTAACCCTACGTGCATAGAAACAATAGAGCACTATCAGTAGTACATGCCACCTCTTTATAAGAGACTCTTTTTTTTTTTTTTAAGTGAAAAACCCCTTGCAGGGATGCCTTGGTCTGAGATACCATGAACAAGGGGTTCTATACTATCAAAGTCACCCAGGAGTCGCACCCAGCCCTTCCCGTACCAACATTATCAATTGGATTTTGGGTACCCAATTCAGCTTTTTGGTAGGGTGGAGATTCAAACCTAGGACCTCCCTTGGAGGATTGCCCTCTCCTCTCCAACTCACCTACAACACCTGGGTAAAACTAATTTATAGTGGAAAACACCCCTTTTGGGGTGCCACTTTCAACGGGTTGGGCATAGGAGGAATGGAGCCTTGTCGGCCTCTACCAGCACATAGGACATTCCTAACTATACCATGTATCTGCAGGATGGAGACAAGGGGAATGTAACCTGGGTTGGCCTCTACCAACACCCAAGGCATTTACCACCACACCAAAACAAACAAATCTTTATAAGAGGCTCTTATTAGCAGATATAATAAACATGATATATGAGCATGATAATATTAAAATGCAAGCATAAACTAAGTGATAAATGCATAGAAAACTGATAAATACGATGCAAATACGTTTAATGAAACTAGATCTATGCTAGAACTAATTAATAAATTAAAGCAGTAATGGATCTAAGCTAGAAAAAAGGAAAATAATGTCTAATACTCTAATATATTCCTGTAGGCCACTGTCCAAGATAGTGGTCATGAAATGATGCTCTTATCCTCATGAACCAAGGGCTACAACACTAGATTCCTTGCTCCAATTAATGTTAAAGGGTCACCTATTGTATCTGGTACACTAATGGGTGGTGAAGACTAAATGAGTCTAAAATCATATGCATAGATGTAGCTCAGTTGAACAACACTTTGCTACTCCTCAAAGGGGGTGTGGATTCACTCTCTGATCATCCAAGGCTTTGCTGCATAAAATTTTGATATTCACAAATATTTTGCTTTGCTTGGGAGAATTCATATGTAGACTCCTCTCTGTTTTAGATCTAGGTTAGGATCTTGGCTTCCTAGAGAAGCCAAAATCCAAATTGCATGCAACTGACCATCCTAGGAGGAAATCATCAATCACAAATTAGCATTGAAGGGGTAGTTAGGAGGAAATTTTGGAGTTCCTCATCAAAATATTCTTGTAAGCAATGCAAGGTGCAGTCAGACTACGTGATTTGGGCTCGTATTCATGACCATACTATGCATGGTGCTAGTCACTATTCAGATAAGTGGCTAGGTGTGGCCACTATCAGCTTTAGTGGCCACATGTGGTGGCCGCTCTACTTGAGAGTGGCTAAGCCTGGATGGGCTAGAACTACCCTTTTTGAGTGGTTAGGACCATTGCTAGCTCTTGGAAAGGTCCAATATGATTCATATGGTCTTCAAATGTGTCCATATGGGTAGTCTCCTAAATATGATGTATTTTAGGTGTCTACACTTGTGCTAAATTTCTCTTCTTCTTCTTCCTTCTTCTTCTTATTCTACATTGTTGTATGGTCATGCTTCAAGAAACTATATACTTGTACTGAATCCCATATATCTTCTTCATATTTTCTTCTTCCTCCTATATTTGTTTCCTTCATCCCTCTTCATCTACTTGATTTAATTTTTCTTTCTCCTCCATCTCTTTTTCTTGTCACTCCTCTCGATATAGGCAATCATGTGCATTTTCCTTCTTGCATTCATATCTTCCACTTTATGCGCCTCCCCACATGCTAGGAAACCGCATCTAATGTTCATTCTTCTCATCATCTTATTTTCATCTATTTGCATCTTTCTTGATATTTCTCACTCTCATATCTTTTAGTTCCACATATTCTTCTTGTACATATTTTCCTCCATCCTATATCTTTCATACCACTCCCATTGCATATACACATCTCCCTTTTGCATCCATATCCATCCTTGTACATTCGCCTGGTAGAAATGCACTCATGATGATTAAAACACGCATTTGTTAGCATCACAACTTGGATGTCCACTCCCCTTTTTAAGATTATGGATTGTATAAAATTTTGCATGATTTGACCATTCGCAAGTTGAGCCAATAAAACATCACCTCTAGTTGACAAGTTCTTACACTTCTCACAACTTCACTTGATTGGTTTGATTTCTTTCATGGACCACTCACACAAGTCATATTTTAAGAAAATTTTGAGTCTAGGGAAGACAACACCTTGCATAGACATTACCATTTAGCAAATGGTTTTCCCTTCTCATCCTATCATTTGTATGATCAAAATATGACCTGGGGATAAACAAAGGGACAAGCATAAGCAAAAATAGAAAATGGGCAGAAAACAAAAGCCAACGCCCACACAAAAAAAAGGCAAGAAAATGAGCACCACAAAAAGAGAATCAAATGGAAGAGGGGTAGAAAACAAAAGGAAAAACCTCCAAGAGTACTACCACTATGCTTGAATCCCTTTGGTCCTTCGGTTTAACATAACATCACGGGGTGATTTCCATCACCAACAATAGGCTCCAAGAGCCTTCTTGCCAGTGGAATAGTCTTACAAGTGGTGACACATCTGTCACATTAGTGACCTTATTTTGTATAGATCATTGTGTGCTTATGGATGAGCTAGCTATTTTGGCTAAGTTTACAATGGGTTAGTCCTACCTCCCTCAAAATGGATAAATGAACATCACTCATTGCACACACTGGTCCATGATAGACTTCCATTTAGTCAAGTTAGTTATGGGTTGTGGTTGAACCTTGCTCAGTTTCTCATGAGGTTTGATTGCTACAACTATGATAGTCAAATTTACTGCATAAATCTCCTTTACCATCCTACATCTTTGAGATAATATAATGGATCACATTGCCACTAGTTTTGCAATGATACAAGTGCTTCCTCTATGCATTTTCTCATACACATACATGCATTGCATATGTATTATGCATATTAGTCATTTAGGTTAATACCATGCTTCCCCTACTCTACATCCATCTATATCCATATCATTTTTTATTACTCCTAGTCTACATTAATATCATACTACCACATGCATACATATTCTTCCATCATACATTCACCTACCATATCTTACATTATACATACACATAATCCTAAGCTATGCATTCATCCACACAAAATCATAACACATGTAAATAAAGCCACAAATAGAAATATATATGTATATATATATATTATGATCAAAATACCCTCAGGCTACAAAAATAGAGTACATATATCATACATCTATGGTTGGCCTCCCTAGCCACCACCTCACTATACAACACTACATAGACATCTCATCCCTGCTATCCACTAGGAGTCTCATCACTCTCCTCCTGTGCCATCATCGCCACCTCTACCCTCCACTCCTTGGCCACCCTACTCAACTTTGGGGTAGCTCCCACCACCTATGATGCTACTAGCACTAACATCCTACTCAACCTTGGGACTCCTCCCATCACCTATGAGGTTGTTGGTGCTACCATCCTTGGCTCTATCGGAACTACAAATAGAGCACTCCATCAACTCTACTACAAGTGTGTATGTGTTTGAGACCATGTTCTTGATCTCATCGAGTACTCAAGTAGTTCATGACCATACAATGCTAGTACAACATTGCACTTCACCCTCATTGATACCTCTCCGATATACCTATCTAACAAATCTACGTTTTCTCATCACAAATGTTCCACATCACTCCTAAATCTTACCACCTCAACCATGGCCTAGTCACCTACTATCTTAGAGCACCCTACCTCCTCCTGCACCCATTGATATCTCTCTATATCCTCACGTAGGTATGCTACCTCCACCTCATGTGCATATTGCATAGTATCAGTATCAACATGCTCTCATTGCACACTCTCCTATAGCACCACAATCTCTGACCTCACTCTCTCCTCTGAGGCTATGGTCTCCTGTACCTAGCATCGTAGCTCTCCCACACACTCTACATGATTCTATTACTCCACTACCATTTGTGCCCTCACCCCATCTCTCTCCATGGTCAACTCCCCCACCTCCCTCATGGCTACTGCTAACCTCTCCTCTACTCTCTCATTGCTCCTCTACCAACCTCCCCCTATCAACAACCCAATATATCTCTGTCTCACTCAATATCCCCTCCAAATCCTACACTCTCTCTCACAGTATCTCCAGCTCATCATGGGCATCTATCACATCTTGAATATCAAATATCACATCTGGTATACATCCCTCATCCTCCTCCATCACTACTACCCCATCCAATGGTTGGCTCTCACCACCCTCCTATCACTCTAGTGACCCAACCTTAGGAGACCCTACTGTATCATGGCACTAATCCTCCTCCCTCCTCCTCCATAGGCACAACCTCATCTAATGGTTGGCCTCCACTACTTGCCTATCACTTTAATGACCCAACTATAGGAACTCCTACCCCATCATCCTGATATTACCTCTATCATTAGAGAGGCTCCTCCATATCCTCCTCTAACTCTACATCAGGTATAGGTACAACTCCTCTAGGTACCTATCCACCCACTACATGTAACCCTACCATTAGATCCATCTAATCATCTATCACCCTGACTCCTTGACTGCCACCTCTGTGTCACCCACCATATATCATACTCAGGAGTCATCCCTACATCATCCACATCTGGGATAACCATCGGTGGATCCCTCAATACATCCAAGGGAGGCACTATAGGTCATACTCTTAGCTCTCCATCTCTCCTCCGAATCATGATAGGTGGATCTGGTTACCCCTACCGTAATTCAAACTACCACATCACCCTACTAAATAGGAAGAACTCCATATATCGTTGATATCACCCCACTACCCATCACCCTTAGTGGATCTTCCCCAACTACTCCTCATCCTCATCCCATACAACCCCACCCTTCTAGGGCCTCCACTAGATATGCTCAAGCTTAAATCACCTAGCATCCCTCTCCAAAATAGGCCATCTCCCTCATATCCCCTCTTCATCCTCTTCTCCATATTAGTACACCATCTCAAGGCATAGGGTATGAAGTCTCCCATCAATGCATGTACCTTATAAGGTAATAACGATGACCGCTCCATCATGATATGCTCCCATTCCCACACCTACAACAATGGGCTCACACTCAAGATAGACCACCCTGCCCTCACCACCTTGTACAACTCTCTATACACTTGTGCTAATAATGTGGGTGCCCATGCAAACACCACCTCATACTCCACCATATCACACACTATGCCCATCATATTCTAGGGGAATTTCACCCTTGAACTATCTGGTAGAGCATAGCTTACTATCATGAGCATCACCATACAATGGCGGTTAGACAACATCTCATTCTTCCAATAATACTCATAATCTACTCCCTTATCATGTTGCACCTCTCTCCACCTACCACCAAATGTTCACTTTAGCATCTCATCCCGTGTACCATCTAATTCCACTCTCACTATAATGCCCTCTATCGATAACTTATATATCCTGTATATATCCTCTAGCGTGATCGTCATCTCCCCTATTGGGAGATGGAAGGTGTTCCTATCTGGGTCCCACCTCTCACATAATGCTGATATATATGCCCTATTGGCATGCACACTTTACATCTCCCACATGCCCTTAATCCACACTTTGCCCATCCACTTCCCATATTCTTCTATCCACTTATCCCCTAGGGTATCTCTCAAAGTCCGCATGTGATGTCATGACTCAATCTTCTTCACCTATTTTCATTCCAACACATCACATAAATTACTCATCAATTTTGCATGTATATAAATTTATTATCATTGTTACATACAAATATTCATCACATCCACACATCATTCATCATATCTCATGCATCACACATTAAAAAAAAATTGGTTCACATGTGCGAACTTGGTTCACACACTACCATGCAAACCTTGCAAGGAGGGCATTTTTGGATACCCATTATGCCCTTTCATGGTAAATTTTTACTCAAAATCCAAAAATAAGACATTCAATGCATACAAAACACTCAATCAACCTCACAAGCACACACTTCGAGGCACGCATTCACATGACTTGCCAAAACATCACAAAATAGAAAACAAATAACTTTTTTGGATACCCATTTTGGCCTTTCATGGTGGAAATTCATTTAGATTTCACAAACAACACACCGTTCATGCAACAAAACAAAGTCAACTCTCATACACATGCCACATGCCACATGAGTCAAACATTACAATCCAATGGTCAAAACAGAAAACAAACAACATTTTTGGATACCCATTTGGCCATTTTCACACTTTGTGCACACATTTCAATCAAACACAACATGCACTCATTCATTCACCCTCAAACATGCATT
The DNA here is from genome assembly GCA_028583015.1 of Wollemia nobilis. NCBI lineage: Eukaryota > Viridiplantae > Streptophyta > Pinopsida > Araucariales > Araucariaceae > Wollemia > Wollemia nobilis. The sequence continues at coordinate 2,867,461 of JAQPPZ010017170.1, read as the reverse complement.
TTTATACTTTTCACAAATTTATGCAAATAAAAAAGTTTGGGTTTCGTGCACTTACTGGTGGTGTACCACTCCCACCACTCGTGCTTGCACGTCCTCCCACCATATCAACCCCGACTTGATATTTTGGCAGCGCTTCACTTCACAAATTCTCTCTCACTCCTCTCCTCTCAAATTCACACAACATAAATGATGCTCACATGCATGAAAAGGGGTTTTATTCCTCCAAATCTGCAGGTTTGCACACTACCATGCAAACCTGGTTTGCACATTGCTGTGCAAACCAACCCTCACCACATCATCTTCACTTTTTTCTAATTTTTTCAGATTTCTCTTCAATTTCCATCATTTTTTTCCCTATGTTTCCACTTTTTGTCACCATCATCTTCTATCAATCGACTCATCACCACTTTTCATTCATTCCATTGTTAATTCCTCGCTTGAGGGGGTATTCATACAAACATCCACTTTGCACATGATCAAACAACCACACATCCAATCATGGGTATTACATATGTCTAAGAAATTTTTTGTTGAATATTATCTCAACATAAATCCCATCCCAATCAAACATTTGCTAAATCATGAGAGCCATGCACCAAATGGATACGTCTTGATTCTATTCTTTATAGTGGCACTGACCACATTCTGAATGCTACACCTGATATGTCCTCACCACTCAGCTCAAATGGTTTGAAAAATGTCATCATGCGCTCATCAATCAATCAAAAGCAAAAATTTGAAAAGGCATTTGTTCTATTCGTAATTGGACCATCTTGCATTGATCACAAGAACAAAGTAGTCTTAAGTTTCTCCCAAAAGCACCTAGTATGATATTGTAAAATGTTGTACTAAATTGGAAAATCACCTATTTCATCATCGTGTTTCTTTTGTAATCATTCACATTCATCCATCCATAGATTCTTCATCTTTCCAATCACCTCATCACCTTCTTCTATCATGTTTTTGTACTAAACCATGTTTTACACAACATAGTACAAAAAGGGTAAATGTAGACACCTAAAAGTTACACATAATCACCCGTAGTCACTTGTAGGTATGCATAGGCACTTGTAGGTATGCATATACACCTATAGACATGCGTAGTCACATGTAGGCATGTGTATACACTTGTAGGCATGCGTAGTCACTTGTAGGCATGCGTAGGCAATTGTAGGTAATCATAGTCAATCGTAGTTGCAAAACCTACAAAACTACACTAATCGCACCCAAAACACCTCCTATTCATAAAAGGGCCATCTACAAGCCCCTTTAGGCCATCTAAGCCCTCTCCTACACCTAATTAGGGTCCCCATGCAACCATTTCCTCCAAAAACCCTAATTATGGTAATTCTAATTCTATTTTGAAAGTCACTTTTTCACTTAAGTGTACTTTATTGCCTAAACATGTTTAATTAGGGTTAAATCAGGATTAGCCTTAATTCTATCCTCACACATGTGTGCACCCACTATTTAGTTAGGATATTTCCAAAATATGCCTAACCTAACCTCCAACTAACCTAGGGATTGTCTAATCAGGGTTAACCCTAACCCTTGCTCACACATGTGTGCACCTAGGATATTTCTTCAGGGCACATGAAGGAATGACTCACATGCCACTTCATCACCCTAGCCTCACCATGGTAGAACTTAACCTAGTTTTAGGCCACCTCATAAAGGACACCTCACCTCCCTAGCCTTGGCCCACTCTATAAATAGAGGGCCATTTTCACCATGAAAATCTCTCTCACCCTTTTGGTTAACTTACCAAAACTCTATTGAAATTACCCTAGAACCTTCTCTGTCATTTCTACATCCATCAAACATCAGACAACTACATCAAGAACTCATCTAGATAGAAATTTTACATCAATAGTCAGCTCCAGTAAGGTTCACACACTACCATGTGAACCCAAGTAGAGGTTCACACATCACCATGCAAACTTGGTCTATAGCAACCCTGTAGCTACATATCATATAGGTATACTTTATTTATAGTTTTTACAACATTTCCTCCAATTTTTAGCATGTTTTATTTCATTTTATGATCATTTTTGTCTATATGAACATGGGGTCTGATCCATGATAGGTCCCAAAATACATTAACACATTTTTGTAGGTTTAAATAGGTATTAAAGACATCTCCAAGCATCCAACCGGTGGCACACATACAAAGAAGCCCACCTACATTGAGGGCACCAGAAAGCATCAACAAGTGCATCTACATTCATGTTGAAAAGAGAGGGAAATATTTCTTAAATGAAAGCCTATTTTGTAACCCCCATTTTGAAATCAATAATAAAGAGCATGTATCATATTTTCATTAGTTTTAAAATTGATGTTCTACTTTTCATGTGTTACAACATTCTTCTTCTATCTTCTCATTTGTACTTTCACTCTTTTTCCTTATTGATCTTTTTATGGCTAAGTGACCCAAGTGGGATAGGATAGATACCGTATGAATATCCTTTATGGTATTCATACAACCACTCACTATCTTACACACACCTCTAAATCATAGAAACTTTAAGATGAATAAACACTCACCTCTTGTTTGAATCCATTGGCTTTGTTCATACACCTCCTTGCACACACCACACCCCTATTTGGTAGTACACACTTTGGCACATCATTCACACATAGCACACAACATATGGGATCAGCTTCATGGTCATGAGTTAGGGGTAACCTTCATTCAACCATTTGTGAGCATACATCTTAGCATGTATATCTCTTTCTCTCTGGCCATCTTCGCAAGCACTACACCCCCAACGGGTAAATGCTCCATGTCCATATTTTTGCAAGCATAACACCCTCTCAAGATAGCTTCATGGCCATACACAAGGGGTAGCCTCCATCTTGATCATTTGTGAGCATACATCCTTATAGGATTCCATTCTTTTTCTTTCCTTTTTCTTAGCCTTTTGGATCTTTGTTTTCATCTCCTTCTCTACATCATCTATTTTCCTTTGATCTTCCTCTTCTTATTTCCATTCGTCCATATATGCATTTCATGTTGCATCTCATTTAGGTTTGCATTTAGATGCTTGCATTTAGTTAGATTCATTCCATTTCATTCATTTAGTTGCATTCATTGCATTCATTATGTTTATTTTCACCATGCATAAACCAAAAATTAACACTAATACACACATTTTTCACACCATAATATAATAAAAACTACAACATGATATTAATTTATAAGTAGGAAATACATGTCAGTTGGATCGGTGTGCCATATTCCAAGCCTAGTGCACTTGACCCTCCCCAAGGATGAATACCACAATCCAAAATTGGCATATCACCCCAATCCCAACCCTAGCTTTGTGAAACTACCTCATCTGCTCTACCTGCTAGTGGTGGTCCTAGTGGAAGCATGTTCATAGATTGTGTAGTTTTCCATTATCAAGACCATAATTGACTCTACAACTGAAAGGAGGTTGGTGTCTGCACCCTTGGATCCACATGCACTACCTAGATGTATAGATCCTGGTATAAGGTCTCCCTTTGTGCCACTATGTCTTACCTCTCTTTTCCCCTCTATAACTACTCCTGTAGAAGGTGGGTCCTCTTGCTTAGTTGGTTGCTCATCACAATAGTCATCCTCTTAGCCTAGGCTTGATCATGCTTCTACTCTAGCCAAACTATTTCCCCTTTGAGATAGCTCACCTTGGCCCTCATTGTATCTCTCTTTGTTGTAACCTATCCTAGTTGTGCCCAAAGAGTGTCTATATCCATCTACATGGTGACCACCCTATCTATCAACCCCTCTACTACACTCACTAGGTCTCCTTGATCCATGGTCCCAATCGATCCTACCCATGGCACTATAAATACACCACTAGTTTTCCTCCTTGCCTCTAATCCAAAGAGAGTGATGGTGATCCTTGTGGTGATTACCATATCTACCTTGACCTATACCCTAGCTTTCCTAGGATGTTGTGGCATCTACTCTCATCACTCCATTGTATATCATTTAGCCTATAAGAGCACCAACTTGCCTAGGAGGTTGTGAAAACTTCATGTGTTCACTTGACATCAATGACAACTAAATGAGCTCAAAATGTCCAAAAATCTCCCCCTTTATCATTTATAGCAACACAACTTCTTTTTATCAAAAACTTGACCTTTCCTTTGTTCTTCTCCTCTTGGGACATTTCTCCCCCTGGCTCAATACTCTTTCCCATTTTCTCAAATACCAAATCTCTCCCCCTTACTAAAATATCTCCCCCTATGACATCAATGTCAAAATGTCACCTTTGGCCTTGGGGCTAAGAATGAGCCTCTTAGCTTAGCCCCTCCCCCACCTCCTCTTGAGGTGGTTAATTCCAGGGTGGGAGTATTTATAATCCTAGAAAGCATTGTTCTTTACCTTTATCCTCTTTTCTTCTTATATGATCCTTTTGATTCCTATGTTTGTTTCTTTCAATATTCCTAACCATGTCTACATTACTTTCCACGTTCCTATTCCTATTCCTATTCATATTCAGGTTCCTATTCTTGTTCCTATTCCTGTTCTTGTTCTTGTTCCTGTTCATATCCATGTTCCCGTTCCTATTCTTGTTTCTATTCCTATCCATAATTGATTCTAGAATGTCTGCTCTACACCACTTTGTTGTGTGGCCATCATTATTGCACTTATAACACTTAATGTTATTATTCCTTGGAGGTGCAAATATCTTAGGATTTCTCATAGTGAAGTCATACCCTCTCCTATCATGAACCCTATAATTCATTGAATTATGACCAAACTGATTACATGAGTAGAAATACCCATGGAAAATTTGTTTGTTCCCATATTCCTATTTTTCCTGTGTTCTACATTGTGAAGCCATGTGCCCAAACCTGTGACATGAAAAACATCTACCATTGAATTTTATTTTTCTTGACCTCATTGGTCTCCTAGTCTCTCTTGACTTATTCTGATTGTTGTTACATCTGTATCTTCTTTGTGCATTGTTCTTTTTCTTGTTGAACTCTCTATTGTCCAACTCATCCTTAGATGCCTCTCTCTTTTACATTGTCTTATTCTGAAGTATCTTCATCTGAATTTTCTTCTCCTCCAAAACTTGAGGTTGAATTTCCTTCCCATTTCTTTTGAACATGTTCAAATCCAAGACCTATTTTTCTTGATGTAGGTTTTTGTATCTTGATGAAATTATCCAAGTTATTTGAGCTATTTTTGAACCCTTTTAGCTTGAATTTAGATTCTTCTAAATCTTCTCTTAGTAGTGCCACTTCTTGTGCTAACTTTTCACATTCTAATATTTTTGCTTCTAACTTATCTTTGAAACTTTTTGCCTTAGCCTTTGAATTTTCTAAATCCTCTATAGCAATATTATCTCTTCATCACATTCCTAAAACTGATTTTTAAGTTTAGAGTGTTGCTTTCTTACCTTCTTTACCATTTCAAGGGCATAAATAAGTTCTCCCTTGAGATCATACCCATAATTTTATGAGTATTCCTATATTTGTTTGCCTTTGTCCACATCTTTATTTTCTATTGGCTTGTCTTCTATAGAATAACCTACTTCTTCTTATAATGCCATTAGAAGGTTTTCATCTGGTCCTTCAAGTGCATCCTCATATTCATAATCATTGAAACTATATCCATCCCTTGTACAATTATCTTCAAGATATCCAAATTTATCACATCTAAAACACTTGAGAATTATTGGAGTCCTTTTCTTAATTTTTTCTTTTTAGTCAATCATAAAAAGCACTTCATCTCTATCATTTTCTGAAAAACTAGCATCACTATCACTTGAGTACTTAATTGCCTTATCCGCATAGTAGCTCCTATTTTTTCTTTGAAAGAACTTCTTTCCTTATTTGCTTTGTTCATCCTTGCTTTTATTTTGGTGCTTATACCTTTCTAATTCCTTGTTCTTGTGATCCTATTTTTCTTCATCATTGTTATTCTTAGCTTCTTAACAGTCAGTTGCATAATGACCATACTTTCCATAATTGAAATATTTAACAGATCTTGTATCTCTAGATCTTCTTGAATCCTTATTCCTTCTGCCATAATTTTCTTCTTCATCACTGGATGACTCATTGCTTGATTTTGACTTCTTACCCTTTGTATTCTTGATTGCTTTGAATGCTACTTATTTTTGAGGATTTGGTTCTTCTTTTGTTCTTATCTCATGTGTTGTAAGAATACCAAGCAATATATCTCTTATCAAAGTATCACCATCCATTGACACTTCAATAGCAAAAACCTTTTCACTGAATCCTTTTGTAAGAGTTCTTAAGACTTTATCACAAACATCATGATTCATCAATCTTCATTCCAAGTCCTTGCATAACATTAACAACCTCATCAATTCGAAGTAGATAAGTACTAATGTCTTCCTCATCCTTCATTCTTAATTCTTCAAATTGTTCTTTGATATTCGCATATTTGCTTTATTGACACATTTATGTCCTTCATATATATTTTGCAATTTATCCCACATTTCATTTCCAAGTGCCATCAGGTAGATCTTCATTCTCATACTCCAAGACATATAGTCACTTCCATAAAATACTAGTGCTAAATTATCTAAGAACACATTCTTAGAATCCATTGCGTTCTTGTTAGCTTTTCCTTCAAGATGTTAAACTCTTTTGAAGGAACCCACTCTGATACCAATTGAAGAACACAATCTCATACTGAGAGGGGGTGAACAATATAATACCACTTTTTACTTTTCTTTCCCAATCAATATTATGTAATGTAAATATAGCAATATCAATAGTAATAATTAAAGCAATGCACAAATCACCACACACAATAGAGACACCATAATTTATGTGGTTCACCCAATGTGGGCTACTCCACAAAGAAAATATTTCACTAAAATTTTCTCAATCAATATATTGGGAATCCTTTCCCTATTACAATGTTTATGGACCTCTGTCCAAAGGAGATACCAATCCCCTAAATCAAGTTCATGGATCTTTATCCATAGTAGAACTTCTTCTCCTCTACTCTATATGGTGATCCTTCAAAATACTGCTGCCTCCACTGCACTGGCTTGTGGATATCTCTCCACTAAAGACTCTTATCCCCACTCAAAAGACCTATCCTCACTACCCTGGTTGATGGATCTCTATCCACTAGAGACTACTATCCTCTCTACTCTATCACCTCCAAAGCTCTGTCTCAAAATTACACTAAATACAATCCTTCGTTCTACTACAACTCTGCTCAAACTCTATCCTCAAATCTACACTAAACACAGTCCTTTGGTCTAGCATAAATCTGCTCAATATCTATCTTTGGTTTGATACAAATCCGTTCTCAAATCTGCACCAAATATGTTCTCAAATCTACACTAAACACAGTCCTTAAGTCTAGCATAAATATTCTCAATATCTATCTCTGTTATGTTACAAATCTATTCTCAAATATGCACCAACTCTATTCTCAAGTTTTCTCAAATACTTGTCTCAAATATACCTTGTAAGCTTCCACAAAAGCTCACATTAATCTATCCACAAGTCCTCTCTAGAACTTGCTCAAATTTTCTCTACAAGTCCTCTCTATAAATTTCTCAATCTGCTCCACAAGTCCTCTCTAGAACTTGCTCAATTTTCTCCACAAGTCCTCTCTAGAACTTGCTCAATTTGCTCTACAAGTCCTCTCTAGAACTTGCTCAAATCTGCTCAATAAGTCCTCTCAAGAACTTATCCAAATTTGTATTGTAAGCTTTCATAAAAGCTCACACAAAATTAGTCCACAAGTCTCCTCAAATACTTACCTCAAATCTCCTCAACAAGTCCACACAGAACTTGTCCAATCTTATAGAAACATAAAAAGAATTGTTAGAGACTTAATATGTTCTACACTTATCACAATGATCAATTACTTTCAATCACTCTCTTAGAAACATAAGGATAATTGTTAGAGACTCAATATGCTTCAAATACAACTCAGTGCTCAATCACTTTCTCAACTCAATTTAGAATATAGAATAGTTTATTTTATGGAACTTGAATAATCACTTCACACATCCACTTGACTAGGCTCAACCAACTCTACTCAACCAATCACTCAATGAAATAATCCTTGCTCACAAACCCTAGTCCAAGCATATAAACATCAACTCAAAATATTTCCAACAATGCTCAACCACAAATCTCACATAATAATGATACTCATGATATTTGCAAACCCTAGTTCAAGTGCTTCACTCAATAACTCACTTCAAAAAAAATGCTTTTAAAACAACTCTCACATAAAAATGATACTCATGTTCTCTTCAAATCTTAGTTCAATTTCTTTGATCAACAACACACTTCAACAACAATGCTTATAAAACAATCTTCCCATAGCAATGATACTCACACCCTAATTCAATTTCTTCTCACATAACTAGTTTTAACAACAATGCTTATCAAACAAGGTTTAACAATAATTCTTATACCAGAAAACCTTGAAGTATTAACTCAACACACTCAATAGGAAACCCTAATCATGTCCTTTTCACTCCAAACTTATTTTCCAAAAAACCAATCAATCAACTCAACTATGGAAGAATGTGCTCATTTATTTTTCTTGATGATGAAGGGATCTCATAAATCTATCACAACCACAAACACTTCTATGCCAAGCTCAAAGAGGTTAGAAGATAAATCTTTCTCACAATATAATGCAAAAGCTCAATTACACCTTATCACTCCATCTATAAAAACAACCATCAACATACATAAAGATATTTTCCAATAACACCTTATAATCTCCCAATTAAAAATAAATTCAACATCCACCAAAATTAACTCAAAACCTCTTTACTCAGATTTAATGGCAAAAATAACTTTGGCAAAAATCAAATCTACTTTCCTTATAACTCCAATAACATAAATCACTTATCAATAAAACAACCTTTCATAAACCCTTATAACTCCAAATAACACTTTATAGAAAACCTTAGGCAAATAAAATTTAATTAAAAATACCTTTGCCACTAGTGGGATTCGAACCCACAATCTCTTCCTCTGTGAGTGCTTTAGCCATGGGCTTGACCACCGCGTGTGCTAGACACACGTTTGAAACCCCTTTTCATAAGGTTATTCTAGGATAAAATTCTTCTATGACCTACTAGCCAAAAAAATATTTTGACTTTAGGAATGCTTGAGCTATCCCAAATATGTTGGCAATTTTGGGTACTTTGGGTACATTGCCTTTGCTCAAGTGTATAAGTTGTCATTGATGTCAAGAAGCTCTTGAAGGAATTTGATTTGATGTCAAATAATTTGTTTTGATGAAGTTTACGGCATGACAATTTCAAAGGTCTTTTGTAAACCCCAAGTTGGAAGGTTTAAAGATTACAGGTGGATGCATTAGTTTAATGCATTTGGGTCCAGGAGGAAGTATTTATTTAAATAATTAAAAACCTTGTTAAGGTTCCCTTTAATTATTTTTAAATAAATATTAAATTATTGTTTGCAATGGGTTATCCTAACCCATGGCGCTATGTTTTAATATTGTGGGCGCTAGCCAAGACCTCTGTCGATGTGTTAAACTCCTCGCCGACGTCAAGAGCTTATGGTAAAAATGCATATAAATCTCCCTCGATGAAAATCAAGAATGATCCCATCCGCATTTTGAAAAGAGTTGCTCGCTGTGAATTCGTGATCTTCTGTTCGACTGTGTCTTCACCTTTTTTGTGAATCCATTGTTCAATTTTTTTGTACTTGTCGTTTGTTGTAAATCCGTTGTAAGGTTTTTGTCTTCGTGTTTGTGTCAGAAGAAAGGGAGGCACTATTGTTTTATTTAATCCTTGGCATAGAAGGAACAAGGGTAATAGCATGAGGTTTAAACCTCATCGGGTGCCTTTGGCGCACCAGTAGCGGCTAGGCTGTTGGCGCGCTACCCGAACGGGAGGTTCCGCATTCGAATAATGTGAAAGGGTTTTTCATCATGAAGTGGACATAGCGGGTGGTGTTAGAATTTGTGCGCAATTTCTCCATAGTGCAATTTTTGATGTTGGCCAAGGTATTTTCGAAATTAATTTTTGCTAAGTGTATTTTGCGGATGGAGGAAGTTTATTAGAGGGAAAAACAGCTTAGGAGTTATAAGGAGTTTAAAGCTTGTTTTATTTTGATAAAATATTCTTTTGAAGGTGTTGTTTGAAATATCTTATTGCATTCTTATGAGAGATAAATTTTATTTTTGATAAGACTATAAGGGAGAAATAAGGTGTATAAGGGATAAATTTTCCTTGTAATGTTGAGAGTGCTTTTGGTTGATTATGGAAATGAAAGCATGATGTTTTAAGGTTAAAATTGCTTCTTGTGTGAAGTTGTGAAACCTTAAGTGGGCAGCTTTGACATTGACATTTGCTTTCATTAAATTGGTAATATCAAGCTATTCTTTACTTGGTTAAAGTGTTGGGCTTACTCCTTTGTTGATGATTTGAAAAGTTGTTTTGTGCTATTGTGATTTGAGTTGGTGGATGCTTTTTGTTCAAACAATATTGGAGAGAAAAGGAGTTCTACTTGTTTCCTTTTCTAATGTTTATTGTGAAATCCTTCAAGGTTGTGTTTTGAGCTGAATGGTGTCGATTGAACCTTGTTTGATGAGCATTGTTGTTGAAGCCCTAATTGATGGTGAAAAAAACATGAGTATCATTGTTATGTGATTCTTTGCATAGTTGGCAATTGATGGGGTTTCATGTTCTTGAAAGAAAGCATTATATCCTATCCATTTCAGATATTGAGTTGAGTTTTCAGATTTGAGATTGAGTTTGAGCTGAGTTTATTTGAGTTGAGTTTTGAGATTAGGAGTTGAGTATAGAACATATTGACTCTCTAACAATTCTCTTTATGCTTCTATGATTTTGACAAATCACATTGGGTCTCTAACAATTCACCTTGTGATTTCCTACTAAGAAAGTTTTTTTCTTGGTGAGCTTGCTGAGTTTTGGACAGGTTCGGTGGGGACTTGTGAGCAGTCTTGGATAGGTTTCGGTGGGGACTTGTGAGAAGATTTGGACAGGTCCTAGTAGAGGACTTGTGAGCTAAGTTTGATAGTTCTATCAGAGAACTTGAGGACAGAGGTGCATTGGTTCTTTGAGAAGAACTTGAGGACAGATTTAGAAAGTCTTTGAGAAGACTTGTGTGCAGAGGATTGATTTGTTCAAGCTTAAGCGTTGGATAGATCTGACAGACAGAGGAAGACTTGTACTAGACCGACTGACTGTGTTTGGTATAGGTTGCTGAGCTGCTGTGGACGTGATCATAGAAGGCGAGAGGTCTCTTAGGCTAAGCATTGAGGACAGGGAGGTCTTCGGTGGAAAGGAGTTCCACATGCTTGGAAAGAGGTAGAGGCGATTGATATTCGAGGGATCATTTCCGGAGCAGAGGGGAAGGTATCTCCTTTGAGCAGAGGCTCATAATTTCTGATTAGGGGAAGGTATCTCCTTTGGGCCGAGGCTTATAAACATTGTAATTGGGAAGGATTCCCAAAGAACTTTGAGATAACTTTTAGAGAAAAGTTTTGTGGACGTAGCCCGACCATTTTGGGTGAACCACGTTAAAATTGGTGTCACTTTGTGGATGATATTGTGCATTGCTTTGGGTATATTGCTTTACTATTTTGAAGTATAAAGGAAAAAGTAAAAAGAGGTCTTATACTGTTCACCCCCCCTCTCAGTATAAGCTTGTGTTCTTCAAAATATCTCTCCATATTCTTGTGATGTTCCTATTTTATTGGTGTTTTACATTATATATGCTTCTTTTTGTGTATTCTCCTAAGATATTCAATTCCTAAATCAGCTTATCCTTGGTTCCCCTATGAATAATCATTGTTTTTATCTTTTTGCTCAACTGCCTCCTGGCAACAATGTCATGTATCCTTGTAAAAAAAACTTTTTTCCATTTGTATCTTATGTTCTCCTAAGTTTGGTGCTCAAAACAAGTGTGTGCCAAAAACCTTTCCCCTTGCCGCTCAAGACAAACACTCCAACTCCATGTGAATTGATCATGGACTCTTCCACTCCCAATGCTCTCACAAAACATGCACTGCCAATGGACCACTATGTATAATGTGGGTCAGACCTTATGCTCTACCTTTACCTCTTCTTCCTGGCGCTAAAATACAAACAGACTCTTTGTCTTCTTCCTCAACAATCAACGATTGCACAAATTACTTTTAGCTCGGTTGCATGAAAATTAAATCAAAGAGGGGTAAGTTTGAATGCCCCTTTGGCATATTATTTATACACGAATTCACCATATGGCTTAGACATTGGCGCTCCATAATATTTTATGACGTCGGGGCTTCTTACAACCTTTATAATTTATAAATTATTTAAATTCTAAAAGAATTTATATTTTATAAATTATATTTATAAACCTTTGAATTTAATAAAAATTAAAGCCTCCTTTAGGTAAAATTTAAACCTTCATTTTTTTTTCACTGATTTGACAAAAATTATTCTGCCACCATGCTTTATAATAAAAAAACTTAATTCTATCATTATGATGTTTAATGAAGCCTTTATATCCTTGTAATGGTTTTAATAAAAACCTTTTAATTTGCCACCATGGTTTTAACAAAAACCCTTATAAAACAATATTTTGACAACTTTTATTCAACTCTTTGCATTTCTCCTAGCTTCAATGATGGTGTACTTCATGGTGTTAATGACAGATTCATGTGTTCACTTGACATCAATGACAACTAAACGAGCTCAAAATGTCCAACAATCTCTATATGAGCACCAGTAGGAAGATCCTTGGGTGCATAACAACCATATACCATATCCTATATCCAAGGGCTATCTCAACATTATTGACTCTAGGATCAACATAGAGGGGATCATCTAGGTCCTCCTCTACAAACCTAGCCACATCAGGATTCCCTCCAACCCTAATGGATCCCTCCTCACCCTCCTATACCAATAGTCTCCTAGATCTAATATCTCCTAAAGAATCCCAAATTGTTGGTGTACTCGATAAAATCGATAGAACTCCATCCCACCCTTCCCTATGGTGACCCATCAAACCCTCCTAACCTAAGCCAGATCCTCCACATCCTCATACCATCTAGGGTGTAGATGCCATGGTTGCCATATGATTTTATGAGATCATAGCTCATCTATGACCCATCTCCCTAGTGGCAGAATACCTACATACAACCTCTATGTACACTCAAGATCTTACTGGCTACTCTAGGTTGGGTAGTGGCCCTGGTAGTGCATCTAGCCTCCTAATGACAATGTGCTTCCAGTAGCACACCTAGAGAAACATCGTACAAACTGATATTGTATGTCATTTATACATGACATTTTACAACATCCTATACAAATGGGCTAGCATATACGACCCCCATGTGAATCATACTTGTTGGTCTCACATATCTATCACCACTCCTACTAGTTTCTATGGTAGGTTTTTTTGACTCATATAGCACCATAGAAATCTCACCACCACTCCAAAAAGCATAATTGTTAGTGCCCCAACCCCATGTCACCACGACATGTCATCAACATAGAATCTGGTCTTGCAGATCTCATGTGATGGGTCACCCGTCAATCTCTATATTATTTTTTGTGGCACCTATTCCCTGTAAACTATCCTTCCATTGATAGGTATCATTAATATGTTCACATATCCTCCAATGTGATGGTCATCTCTCTCATTGGTAACCAAAATATGGATAATTTTAGATATCACCACTCTGCTAGCGCTATCAGTAGTGCTTTTTCAGCCTCCATCTGGGGCATCTCTACCAAATATAGAAACCCCACTATGTCTCTCTACTAGCATGAGATCTTGTAGTACCTCCTCAAGGGTACTTGAATACCATTCCTTATTCTCAAGGACATAATATTGCAATAAAAAGAATAAAAATTTATTAATAAACACACTAAGAGAAACATTTTTTTATTCATGTTGAATTTGCACCCTAGGCCCTCTAGGGCATAGATTCGTGAATCTACACCCTATACTACATGGATTGCATATTCAATCATCTCTAGGGCTGACAAAATTTGTGGGTGATCACTAGATCCATGCTCGGGTCTCATGCAATGACTTTCACGTAAAACATCATAAATAAATAAAATTCTTAAAAAATGCTTAAATCAATCTAAATTCTAATTGCTAGCTGATATTTTAGCTCTAACCCATGTCTTTTTGCTGCTGCTTCGACCTTACACCTTGTAATTATAACTCAGTGTGTGGGAAGAGCCATTCTCTCATTTTATCTAAAACCCCTTTCTTGTTTTCTTGCACAATGAAAATGAGTTAGTTTTTCCCCCTTTTTGCTTTTGTTTTTCCCTTTTATTTTTTTCTCTCCTATTTCCTCATTTTGGCACCTTTTTTTTTATTGTTGCTATTTTTTCTTCTAACTCTATCGTTTCAATTTTCCTTAGGAATTTTACATTCCTAAAACTCGAGGGGGTATCCTATCCTGAGAGGCATTAATGTCCCTAATACCTCATTTTGCATGCCAAATATTCAAATTTTTTGAAATGACACTATATGTGCACCACCCCTTTCTTCTAAACTGACCACCTTTTTTTCTTTTTTCTTTTTTTTGCCATATTTTTTACCCATAGGTGTCTACATATTTCTTTGATGCATTTATTACACCATAAATGCATCAAAGAGGGGGTAAAATGTAGACACAAAAAATTGACCCACCCAGATGAGTCATTTTTCCTTGGGTTCCTTTGAGAGGTTCTCAAACTTACTAGGAGCAAGTTTGGCCCTTTTTTCTTGCATTTTACTTTACTTTGCTTGACCTTGACCAAATCTACACCCAATAATTTACGGGGCACAAATTTGGTAAATTTATGGTTTTTTCTTCAAAAAACTAAATTTTAAGTCGACCCTTTTGGGGCATCGGTCTGATCAAGGTTAAGTTTTATTTTTCCTACCTTTTAGCCCTCCAATACCATTGTAAATAAAGGGATTGGATCCTATTTTTCCCCCAGTTATCTAGTAAAAATTTCCTTAATTAGTCAAGCTAGCAATTTGAGAAATTTCATGTGAAATAATAGTTCTTTGGCTTCTTATGCAATCTTCTAGAGCTCTTGGTGCTTTGGTATTGTATTGTTGGTGTGTTCCTTGTTATTATACAAGTGGAGAAAACTCTAGCAACTTGTCTTCTTGAGGGAGAGGTCTTCCACCCCTGCTCTTTCTTCTTCCATGAATCACCAGGTTATTTCTTTGCATTTATTAGTTTGCTTACCCATCTTAGTTCATGTTTTGTTGCATTTTTTTATCTTTTTTTGGGTTTTTAAACCCTCTTGTGTGAATTTGCATCGTATTTTCTATAGGGTGTAGATTTAGTAAAATCCTTGATTTCATTCATCAGGCGTTCTACATCCATTTTAGCTCTGCTACCAAATCTGTGCTTGATATCCTATAGGGTGTAAATTTGATCCAATTAGGTTTTGGGGTGACTATTAATAATAAAACCCTAGGGTTTCATTTTATGCACCCTTTGCATTTCATTTCATCCCTTGTACAATTATCTTCAAGATATGCAAATTTACCACATCTAAAACACTTGAGAATTATTGGAGTCCTTTTCTTAATTTGTTCTTTTTCATCAATCATAAAAAGCACTTCATCTCTATCATTGTCTGAAAAACTAGCATCACTATCACTTGAGTACTTAATTGCCTTATCCGCATAGTAGCTCCTATTTTTTCTTTGAAAGAACTTCTTTCCTTATTTGCTTTGTTCATCCTTGCTTTTCTTTTGGTGCTTATACCTTTCTAATTCCTTGTTCTTGTGATCCTATTTTTCTTCATCATTGTTATTCTTAGCTTCTTAACAGTCAGTTGCATAATGACCATACTTTCCATAATTGAAATATTTAATAGATCTTGTATCTCTAGATCTTCTTGAATCCTTATTCCTTCTGCCATAATTTTCTTCTTCATCACTGGATGACTCATTGCTTGATTTTGACTTCTTACCCTTTGTATTCTTGATTTCTTTGAATGCTACTTATTTTTGAGGATTTGGTTCCTCTTTTGTTCTTATCTCATGTGTTGTAAGAATACCAAGCAATATATCTCTTATCAAAGTATCACCATCCATTGACACTTCAATAGCAAAAACCTTTTCACTGAATCCTTTTGTAAGAGTTCTTAAGACTTTATCACAAACATCATGATTCATCAATCTTCATTCCAAGTCCTTGCATAACATTAACAACCTCATCAATTCGAAGTAGATAAGTACTAATGTCTTCCTCATCCTTCATTCTTAATTCTTCAAATTGTTCTTTGATATTCGCATATTTGCTTTATTGACACATTTATCTCCTTCATATATATTTTGCAATTTATCCCACATTTCATTTCCAAGTGCCATCAGGTAGATATTCATTCTCATACTCCAAGACATATAGTCACTTCCATCAAATACTAGTGCTTAATTATCTAAGAACACATTCTTAGAATCCATTGCGTTCTTTTTAGCTTTTCCTTCAAGCTGTTAAACTCTTTTGAAGGAACCCACTCTTATACCAATTGAAGAACACAATCTTATACTGAGAGGGGGGTGAACAATATAATACCACTTTTTACTTTTCTTTCCCAATCAATATTATGCAATGTAAATATAGCAATATCAATAGTAATAATTAAAGCAATGCACAAATCACCACACACAATAGAGACACCACAATTTATGTGGTTCACCCAATGTGGGCTACTCCACAAAGAAAATATTTCACTAAAATTTTCTCAATCAATATATTGGGAATCCTTTCCCTATTACAATGTTTATGGACCTCTGTCCAAAGGAGATATCAATCCCCTAAATCAAGTTCATGGATCTTTATCCATAGGAGAACTTCTTCTTCTCTACTCTATATGGTGATCCTTCAAAATACTGCTGCCTCCACTGCATCGGCTTATGGATATCTCTCCACTAAAGACTCTTATCCCCACTCAAAAGACCTATCCTCACTACCCTGGTTGATGGAACTCTATCCACTAGAGACTACAATCCTCTCTACTCTATCACCTCCAAAGCTCTGTCTCAAAATTACACTAAATACAATCCTTCGTTCTACTACAACTCTGCTCAAACTCTATCCTCAAATCTACACTAAACACAGTCCTTTGGTCTAGCATAAATCTGCTCAATCTCTATCTTTGGTTTGATACAAATTTGTTCTCAAATTTGCACCAAATATGTTCTCAAATCTACACTAAACATAGTCCTTAAGTCTAGCATAAATATTCTCAATATCTATCTCTATTTTGGTACAAATCTATTCTCAAATATGCACCAACTCTATTCTCAATTTTTCTCAAATACTTGTCCCAAATATACCTTGTAAGCTTCCACAAAAGCTCACACTAATCTATCCACAAGTCCTCTCTAGAACTTTCTCAAATTTTCTCTACAATTCCTCTCTAGAAATTTCTCAATCTGCTCCACAAGTCCTCTCTAGAACTTGCTCAATTTTCTCCACAAGTCCTCTCTAGAACTTGCTCAATTTGCTCTACAAGTCCTCTCTAGAACTTGCTCAAATCTGCTCAATAAGTCCTCTCAAGAACTTATCCAAATTTGTATTGTAAGCTTTCATAAAAGCTCACACAAAATTAGTCCACAAGTCTCCTCAAAGACTTACCTCAAATCTCCTCAACAAGTCCACACAGAACTTGTCCAATATCATAGAAACATAAAAAGAATTGTTAGAGACTTAATATGTTCTACACTTATCACAATGATCAATTACTTTCAATCACTCTCTTAGAAACATAAGGATAATTGTTAGAGACTCAATATGCTTCAAATACAACTCAGTGCTCAATCACTTTCTCAACTCAATTTAGAATATAGAATAGTTTATTTTATGGAACTTGAATAATCACTTCACACATCCACTTGACTAGGCTCAACCAACTCTACTCAACCAATCACTCAATGAAATAATCCTTGCTCACAAACCCTAGTCCAAGCATATAAACATCAACTCAAAATATTTCCAACAATGCTCAACCACAAATCTCACATAATAATGATACTCATGATATTTGCAAACCCTAGTTCAAGTTCTTCACTCAATAACTCACTTCAACAAAAATGTTTATAAAACAACTCTCACATAAAAATGATACTCATGTTCTCTTCAAATCTTAGTTCAATTTCTTTGATCAACAACTCACTTCAACAACAATGCTTATAAAACAATCTTCCCATAGCAATGATACTCACACCCTAATTCAAGTTCTTCTCACATAAATGGTTTCAACAACAATGCTTATCAAACAAGGTTTAACAATAATTCTTTATACCAGAAAACCTTGAAGTATTAACTCAACACACTCAATAGGAAACCCTAATCATGTCCTTTTCACTTCAAACTTATTTTCCAAAAAACCAATCAATCAACTCAACTATGGAAGAATGTGCTCATTTATTTTTCTTAATGATGAAGGGTTCTCATAAATCTATCACAACCACAAACACTTCTATGCCAAGCTCAAAGAGGTTAGAAGATAAATCTTTCTCACAATATAATGCAAAAGCTCAATTACACCTTATCACTCCATCTATAAAAACAACCATCAGCATACATAGAGATATTTTTCAATAGCACCTTATAATCTCGCAATTAAAAATAAATTCAACATCCACCAAAATTAACTCAAAACCTCTTTACTCAGATTTAATGGCAAATCTACTTTCCTTATAACTCCAATAACATAAATCACTTATCAATAAAACAACCTTTCATAAACCCTTATAACTCCAAATAACACTTTATAGAAAACCTTAGGCAAATAAAATTTAATTAAAAATACCTTTGCCACTAGTGGGATTCGAACCCACAATCTCTGCCTCTACAAGCGCTCTAGCCATGGGCTTGACCACCGTGTGTGCTAGACACACGTTTGAAACCCCTTTTCATAAGGTTATTCTAGGATAAAATTCTTCTATGACCTACTAGCCAAAAAAATATTTTGACTTTAGGAATGCTTGAGCTATCCCAAATATCTCTCCATATTCTTGTGATGTTCCTATTTTATTGGTGCTTTACATTATATATGCTTCTTTTTGTTTATTCTCCTAAGATATTCGATTCCTAAATAAGATTATCCTTTGTTCCCCTATGAATAATCATTGTTTTTATCTTTTTGCTCAACTGCCTCCTGGTAACAATGTCATGTATCCTTGTAAAAAAAACTTTTTTCCATTTGTATCTTATGTTCTCCTAGGTTTGGTGCTCAAAATGAGTGCGTGCCAAAAACCTTTCCCCTTGTTGCTCAAGACAAACACTCCAAATCCACGTGAATTGATCATGGACTCTTCCACTCCCAACGCTCTCACAAAACATGCACTGCCAATGGACCACTATGTACAATGTGGGTCAGACCTTATGCTTTACCTTTTCCTCTTCTTCCTGGCACTAAAATACAAACAGACTCTTTGTCTTCTTCCTCAACAATCAATGATTGCACAAATTACTTTTATCTCGGTTGCATGAAAATTAAATCAAAGAGGAGTAAGTTTGAATGCCCCTTTGGCATATTATTTATACATGAATTCACCATATGGCTTAGACGTTGGTGCTCCATAATATTTTATGATGTTGGGGCTTCTCACAACCTTTATAATTTATAAATTATTTAAATTCTAAAAGAATTTATATTTTATAAATTATATTTATAAACCTTTGAATTTAATAAAAATTAAAGCCTCCTTTAGGTAAAATTTAAACCTTCATTTGTTTTTCACTGATTTGAAAAAAATTATTCTGCCACCATGCTTTATAATAAAAAAACTTAATTCTATCATTATGATGTTTAATGAAGCCTTTATATCCTCATAATGGTTTTAATAAAAACCTATTAATTTGCCACCATGGTTTTAACAAAAACCCTTATAAAACAATATTTTGACAACTTTTATTCAACTCTTTGCATTTCTCCTAGCTTCAATGATGGTGTACTTCATTGTGTTAATGACAGATTCATGTGTTCATTTGACATTAATGACAACTAAACAATCTCAAAATGTCCAACAATCTCTATATGAGCACCAGTAGGAAGATCCTTGGGTGCATAACAACCATATACCATATCCTATATCCAAGGGCTATCTCAACATTATTGACTCTAGGATCAACATAGAGGGGATCATCTAGGTCCTCCTCTACAAACCTAGCCACATCAGGATTCCCTCCAACCCCTAATGGATCCCTCCTCACCCTCCTATACCAATAGTCTCCTAGATCTAATATCTCCTAAAGAATCCCAAACTATTGGTGTACTCGATAAAACCGATAGAGCTCCATCTCACCCTTCCCTATGGTGACCCATCAAACCCTCCTATCCTAAGCCAGATCCTCCACATCCTCATACCATCTAGGGTGTAGATGCCATGGTTGCCATATGATTTTATGAGATCATAGCTCATTTATGACCCATCTCCCTAGTGGCAGAATACCTACATACAACCTCTATGTACACTCAAGATCTTACTGGCTACTCTAGGTTGGGTAGTGGACCTGGTAGTGCATCTAGCCTCCTAATGACAATGTGCTTCTAGTAGCACACCTAGAGAAACATCGTACAAACTAATCTTGTATGTCATTTATACACGACATTTTACAACATCCTATACAAATGGGCTAGCATATACGACCCCCATGTGAATCATAATTGTTGGTCTCACATATATATCACCACTCCTACTAGTGTCTATGGTAGGTTTTTTTGACTCATATAGCACACTAGAAATCCCACCACCACTCCAAAAAGCATAATTGTTAGTGCCCCAACCCCATGTCACCACGACATGTCATCAACATAGAATCTGGTCTTGCAGATCTCATGTGATGGGTCACCCGTCAATATCTATATTATTTTTTGTGGCACCTATGCCCTGTAAACTATACTTCCATTGATAGGTATCATTAATATGTGTCACATATCCTCCAATGTGATGGTCATCTCTCTCATTGGTAACCAAAATATGGATAATTTTAGATATCACAACTCTGCTAGCGCTATCAGTAGTGCTCTATCAGTCTCCACCTTGGGCATCTCTACCAAATATAGAAACCCCACTATGTCTCTCTACTAGCATGAGATCTTGTAGTACCTCCTCAAGGGTACTTGAATACCATTCCTTATTCTCAAGGAAATAATGTTGCAATAAAAAGAATAAAAATTTATTAATAAACACACTAAGAGAAACATTTTTTTATTCATGTTGAATTTGCACCCTAGGCCCTCTAGGGCATAGATTCGTGAATCTACACCCTATACTACATGGATCGCATATTCAATCATCTCTAGGGCTGATAAAATTTGTGGGTGATCATCAGATCCGTGCTCGGGTCTCATGCAATGACTTTCATGTAAAACATCATAAATTAAAAAAAAAATTAAAAAATGCTTAAATCAATCTAAATTCTAATTGCTAGCTGATATTTTAGCTCTAACCCATGTCTTTTTGCTGCTGCATCGACCTTACACCTTGTAATTATAACTCAGTGTGTGGGAAGATCCATTCTCTCATTTTATCTAAAACCCCTTTCTTGTTTTCTTGCACAATGAAAATGAGTTAGTTTTTCCCCCTTTTTGCTTTTGTTTTTCCCTTTTATTTTTTTCTCTCCTATTTCCTCCTTTTGGCACCTTTTTTTTGTTTGTTGCTATTTTTTCTTCTAACTCTATCATTTCAATTTTCCTTAGGAATTTTACATTCCTAAAACTCGAGTGGGTATCCTATCCTAAGAGGCATTAATGTCCCTAATACCTCATTTTGCATGCCAAATATTCAAAGTGTTTGAAATGACACTATTTGTGCACCACCCCTTTCTTCTAAATCGACCACCTTTTTTTCTTTTTTCTTTTTTTTGCCATATTTTTTACCCATAGGTGTCTACATGTTCCTTTGACGCATTTATTACACCATAAATGCATCAAAGAGGGGGTAAAATGTAGACACAAAAAATTGACCCACCCAGATGAGTCATTTTTCCTTGGGTTCCTTTGAGAGGTTCTCAAACTTACTAGGAGCAAGTTTGGCCCTTTTTTCTTGCATTTTACTTTACTTTGCTTGACCTTGACCAAATCTACACCCAATAATTTACGGGGCACAAATTTGGTAAATTTATGGTTTTTTATTCAAAAAACTAAATTTTAAGTCGACCCTTTTGGGGCATCGGTCTGATCAAGGTTAAGTTTTATTTTTCCTACCTTTTAGCCCTCCAATACCATTGTAAATAAAGGGATTGGATCCTCTTTTTCCCCCAGTTATCTAGTAAAAAGTTCCCTAATTATTCAAGCTAGCAATTTGAGAAATTTCATGTGAAATAATAGTTCTTTGGCTTCTTATGCAATCTTCTAGAGCTCTTGGTGCTCTGGTATTGTATTGTTGGTGTGTTCATTGTTATTATACAAGTGGAGAAAGCTCTAACAACTTGTATTCTTGAGGGATAGGTCTTCCACCCTTGCTCTTTCTTCTTCCATGAATCACCAGGTTATTTATTTGTATTTATTAGTTTGCTTACCCATCTTAGTTCATGTTTTGTTGCATTTTTTATCTTTGTTTGGGTTTTTAAACCCTCTTGTGTGAATTTGCATCATATTTTCTATAGGGTGTAGATTTAGTAAAATCCTTTATTTCATTCATCAGGCGTTCTACATCTGTTTTAGCTCTGCTACCAAATCTGTGCTTGATATCCTATAGGGTGTAAATTTGATCCAATTAGGTTTTGGGGTGACTATTCATAATAAAACCCTAGGGTTTCATTTTATGCACCCTTTGCATTTTTTTTCATCTTTGTTTGTATTATTTTATGACTATTATCATTCTATTTCACTTACATTTCATATCATATTAGCTTAGGAGTAATTATTTGTTTCCAAAACCCTAGTTTTCAAATTGCATTCTTTTTCAAGCTTTGTGTTCATTCTCTTTGCATTTTATTTGTTTTTCCATATTGTCATATTTTTTATGTTTGTTCCAAAATTTAGAGCTCATTTTTATTATGAACGGTCAACTAAAAGGACCAAGGGAGATTGAATTCTGCTCCTCCAAGCTCAATCTTATAAGCAGCCTAAGAAGGCCCCCAAACATTGACCATATTTTCTATAATTTTTTTGAAGCTATTTTGCATATTCAAAGCTATTAGATATTCTAGATGTAAGACAAATATTGGATCAAACATCGGATCAGATAAGTGCTCTAAGTTATGTGTTATTTACTTCTATCAATTATGTTCACACCTAGGTCATAAATAAAAAGGAAAAAAACATTTGATTGTTTTCTAGGCATTTAAAATAAAAAGGCATATAGTTTTGCATCTAGGGTTTTAGTCTTGTTTGTGCATTTTACTTGTGCCCTTGCTCAAATAAAAAGGATTTGATTTCTTGTAACCTAGGGTTAGAGATAATTGAACCAAAGAATCATACTAGGGTTAGACATTTTCTTTTTGCATCTTGTGTGTTTTGCATTGTTCTTTCATTTTCCATAGTTTAGTATATAAAGGTTAAACAAAAGTTATTTCTTAAGTGACAAATTAAACATTTCCACCCTAGAATTGAATCGAGTCCTAAAACCTCCTTGGTGAACCCGTTACTTTGTGTCCTCGAGTGTAGAGAATATAAAACACCCCCATGGTCACCTCAGATCCTAGAAGATCCAACCAATAATCGTACGCGGTAGGGAAATTTTCCCCCTCTACACACCTTAGATAGACCATTGGAAGAGGATGAGGTATTAGGGCACCAAAAATAAATTGGTGTCTATATTAGAATTCCAAATCTAAAAAAAAATATTTAGTGGTGAAAACCTCTTTGAGGCGCTCTTGGACTAAGGCTTGCATGAAAACTAGTTTTTGGTATGCTTGTCTTGTTAAAAAAGCACGACTATGAAAATCCCTTATGAATGCAGTCGAGGCAAAATATGGTTAAAAAAAATATTGACCTCTTATATATAAAAAATATATATAATTCTACATATTGAAGATAAACTAATTACTGATGACAACTCCTTAATTACTCAAGAGTCTTACTTTTATACCAAAATTTATGATGACAATGTTTAAAGCTACCTTGGAGGAGCATCAAGCCATCTACGATAACAAGGTAATGCATTTTTATTTCTATTATTATCTAGTTTTAATATTATGTATAATTACATCTAGTCCACATTATATATACAACACATTCTACTATTGAGTACCTTGCACAATCAAAGTTTTTTATAAAAATACTATTAGTTAATGTGCTAGAATCTATTTGCACTCTATAAGTGCCAAAAATCTTCTAGAACCCATTTTGATACCTGATGCCATGACCACACTTTTCTAGCCCCCATTATTTCAAAAGAAAAAATTTAATAATTACAAAAGTGGACATGTTTCCTTTCAAGTTGAAAAAGGAATATGTTAGCCATCAATTTAGGGGTAGAAAAGACAACATATCAGCACAATGATTGTGCATCATAGTATAGAAATTGAAGAAATATATGCATGAGGATATGCATTAGTTTAAATTGGGGGGGTGGTGAAGCCTTTAAATGTGTCATTTTATGTCTCAAAGCAATAATGTTTGACTCCATTAATGTGTTGGTAACTAATAATTAACTATGGACTAGGTTGTATTTTATATTAATATTTTGATTAGACTTAATGAATATGTGAAATGTATTACCACGTTATTTTGGATAAGTTTTATGTGATTTTGGGTTTAATTTAATATTTAGATATGATTATTTGGTTTATAAGCAGTAGACTAATCGAACTGGATAGAAAGATGATGCCTTACAAGTCTCTAAGTATTGATGCACCAAAAATATATAATGCACTAGAATCAAACAATGTGCTAGATAAGTTTGATGCTTGAATATGTGCCAAAATTGTTTGGCACAAAAATATGCATAAAAAAATTCTAGCGTCAAAATATGCATAAAAAATATTTGGCACTAAAATTTATATAAAAAATAATCTGCCAAAATTTTATGAAATTATCCAACAATATTCTATAATGGTTGCTTATTAAAATTGTGTTGATAGTTTTAATAATTCCTCCCTAAATGTTGGGCTAAAATTGTGTAGTTAGTTCCAAGATATGGGGGATATTCATCCTATATATAAGAAGTATAAAGTGTCACTTGACTTATTCATGTTAAATATTAGCAAGTGGTTGAGATGCTCTAAATAGAAAAGAAGTATGGTTAAGATGCTCTCAATAGAATATGAGAGTAAAGTGCCACTTGACTTATTCATGCTAATTATTAACAAGTGGTTGAGAGAGACTATGAGTGTAAATTTTCATTTGTATTATCCATGCTAATTCTTAAAAAATGGTTGATAAAATGTAGAGATGCTTCCAATAGAATAAGGATGTAAAGTTCCACTTGTATTATCCATGTTAATTCTTCGCAAGTGGTTGAGAAAGTGTAGGGATGCTTCCAATAGAATAGGGATGTAAAGTGTCACTTATATTATCCATGTTAATTTTTAACAATGTATGGTAATTTGTAGCAATTATAGAAAGTGTAAGGATGATTTCAATAAAATAGAAGTATAGACATATTATTCATGCCAATTATTAGAAATTGGTTAAGGAGGTATAACAATATTTCTAATAAAGGATGTAGTTATGTACCACTTGTATAATATTTTAGAGGACATTGATAAACTTAAAGAAATGGAGGATGCATACAAATTGAAGATCTTGTAAAGGGGTAATTCCCTCCTCTTTTTAATAAATAATGATTTTGTTATTTTCTCATTTGTATGTATTTTAATTATATTTTGAATTGAAATTTACTTTTCATTGGGTTGAGGAGTAAGGGCCCACTCCATCAACATAATGAAAAGTATTATTTCTTGTAGATATGTTTATAAAATAATTAATGAATTTTTATTTTATTTATTTTAATGCCTTTTGTATATTATTTTAATTTGTAATTAATTTGTATATTATTTTTATTTGTAATTAATTTGTAAATTATTTTAATTATTTATTTTAATTTCCTAGGTTAGTTTTATGTAGCTACTGAATTAGATTTTATTTACCTGCAAGTGTGATTTAAATTTTTGCAAGTGGATTTTTGTTTAAGCAAGTAGAAAACCTTAAAATATCTTATATTGAGATACGTTTCCTTGTTCTCAAGCATATACAACCATTTGATGCCACCTTGAATTGATAATTTAAACTGAGTATTAACAAGGCTCATCAGGATGTAAAAGCCTTAGTACCACAAGCATAGATAAGAAGGTAAACCATACACCTTATTTTATGCATGTTGCTTCGTAAATCCATGCACCAAAAAAATCTATTGGTAGAAATTAAACATAGAATCTCCTACATACAACGATGTGTACCAACCATTACATTGCATTGGAGATAGATACACAATATTGTAGAATATAATATTTGGGCATGCGTGATGCAAATAAAAAAATTAACATGGGATTTGATTTAAAGACCTTGTTCTAAGTGAAGAGACGAACCATCACATCATACTTGCGAATGGGAATTTTTCGTAGTTTTAGATTTACTACCAAAAATTTGCACATGCCTCTTTGCCTTCTCCTATGATACAATAAAATATTCCAAGGAATATTTCAAATTTAAAATTTTGAATTTTAAATTTTTGGGGGGAATTTTTTTGGATGCAAAACAAGCATTAAAACAAAAAAATCTCCAAAAGTATTGAACTAGATTCCCCACTAATATTTTATAAGAAATAAAATAGAATAGATGGTTCATCCATATCTACCATAGTTTTTTTAGTATAGTATTTTTTTTTAATTGAGAAAAGTTGCTTTGTTTTGGATCTTATACCATGTTAGAATTTGTAATATTTTTTAGAAACATCTCAAAACATCCATTCACCACAATCATATACAAAAAAGGAAGAAGAGTAGAATAGAAGAGCATAGAAATGAAAAGAAGAGAGAGTGAGAGATAACATGTTAGGGTACCTAGGAATAGATACTTGGGGATATATTATTATATTGTATAAGGGTTGGCATGGGCCACACATAACCCAAGGTTGATTGTATTATAATATTATATTATATTATATTATATTATATTATATTATTATATTATATTAGTAGTAGGCTCCTCAAAGTAGAATGAGAAGATGGATATATAAAGAAGAGATATTTGTCATTGTAATCATCATGGAGAACAATCTTATGTAATCGTCTTTGCCCACGAAGTGGCTTATGGGACTTTGCCCTCCTTAAGTGGCTCTCTCATATCAGTATATCTTGTGGAGTTATCCATTTCTTAAGGAGTATTATTGGTGTTCCCCTACCTTAAAGGTATTATCTATCTCTATCATTTTGTGGATTGTTATTATGGACAATTATTTGTGGATGAATGATTTGATATTTTTGCATATTGGTGAATGACTTATATTAATAAGAATAAAGTTTCATAACAAGTGGTATCTGAGAAAATATTTTGGAAAAAGTGGAGATTTTTTTGTGGAATTGCATAATTAGGGTAGATTTTTTTCTAGAAAAATATCTCATCTTTCAGGAGCCATATCTCTACGAAATTTTATCCGATTCAAGCAATTCTTGGATCAGTTTGTGTAGAATTTGAAGAGCTTTAAAATGAGTGGTCATATGAAAGAATATAAGTAGTATTTATGGATATTTGAAATTTTGAAATCAGTCATCTAGAACAAGGATAGTGACAAATTTTGTAGATTTTTTTTTGGAAAAATGTCTCATCTTTCAGGAGCCATCTGCGAAAGTTTATCTGATTTAGGTGATTCTTGGAACAGTTTGTGCAAAATTTGAAGAGATTTAAAATGAGTGGTCATATGAAGGAATCCAAGTAGTATTGAGGGATATATGAACTTTTAAATTCAATCATCTGGAACAAGGATAGTGACGAATTTTGTAGATTTTTTTGGAAAAACATCTCATCTTTCAGGAGCCATATCTCTATGAAATTTTATCCGATTTAGATGATTCTTGGATAACTTTGTATAGAATTTGAATAGATTTAAAATTAGTGGTCATATGAAGGAATATAAGTAGTATTTAGGGAGATACGACCTTTTGAATTCAATCATCTGGAACAAGGGCAGTGAAAAATTTTCAACTCGTAATTTTTTTGGAAGACAAATGTGTTAGTTCGGGTAAGAAAATTAGTTGCAATTTATTTTGTTTGGAAGAAAAATTGCAAATCTATTTTTTTATGGAGAATTTTAGCTTCAACTCAGTGGGAAGATATTTATTTCCATAAAACCCTACTTTACATGAGGGCATAAAATATATTCTCATAAAACCTTAGTTTGCATTGGGGCATCAACTATGGAACTACAAATTTTTTCTAGAGAAGATGATATTGATATTAGAGAATGGTGGAAACTATTTAAATCCTTGTATTCTAATAATAGTTTTTGGAGTGTCTTGGTTCCTCACCATCTTGGAGGAGAAGATTGGTCTTGGTTTTCTAGTTTTAATAGTGTCCATAAATATAACTTCACTTGGGATGAAATGGAGCATGCATTCTTGAGTAAATGGGACCCATATAAAAATATAGCTATTTTTAAGGTCACCACAAAGGGATACGAAGAAGAAATAAATATGCTTCATAAAGAGCAAAAGGAAATAAAAAGAAATCTAGAAAAATCCAAATAAATGGTAGAAGATAAAAAAGATGTCAGTATGCAGACAGATAAAACCATACCTTTGGTAGAAGATAAATTAAATTATGGAAAAAGGGATTTGTTTGAATCTAAAAATTCTATTTTGTAGGTTCATGGAAGCATTCAAAAGGAACAGGTTATTATTTCCATTGACCCTAGTAGCAGATATAATTTTATTAATATTGCTTTGGCTAAGAGGTTGAAAGTTTAAGCAACAAAAATTAAGGACATACATTTGGAGGGTGAGAATGTTTAAATTTTTGAAGATTTGAAGATCACCATGGATAAATATGTTTTACATTCAAATTTTCATGCTATTGAGATGGATGATGAAGACATTGTTCTTGGTTATTCTTGGTTAGATTCTTTGGGTACTGTTAACATTAATGTGCAAAAGAAGTTTATGAAGTTATGGTACAGGAAAAATAAGATAATATTTTTGGATATTTCTCATCTTAAGGAGCAAGGATCCAAGGAAATACAAGAAATGGTTGCAAAGAAACAAATTGAAGAACAAATAGAGCCTAAAATAGAGTCCATGGAAGAAGCAATAGTGATTTAGTTCATGAAAAAAATAGTAGTAGAGTCTAAGGAAGATTTGATAGAAGAGCACAATAATTCACCAAACAAAGGGAATATGAAATAACAATGTTTAGAAGAATTTAAAATATGGAGCCTAGTGTTGAGGAGTCAAATAAGGTAGAACATCAAGCTAAGGTTACACCATATTGCCATCCACACCACCATGAGTGACAACAATCTTGGAGGTATGGCTCAAGGCAGTAATATTATGGTTCTACATGGAATCAAAAGAGTACCAAGTATGGTAGTGTTTTGCAGAGAAAGTATAGTGATCCTGGTTTTCAGAGTGGTTCATCAGAATCAAGGAACAAGTGGACGCATCATTCAAGTTATAAAAATACAATAGTAGAAGCATGGAGCCAATGAAGCAAATTTGGATACTCAAGTAAAAAAATGGTATACCAACATCAACGTGTTTCACTTGGATGGATGGATGATCGAGATTGGTACCAATTGCTAACATTGCTTAGCAAGTCCTATTATCTTGTTTCTTCATATATTTCAAGGATGAAAAATTTGTAAGGAGGGTGGCATGTTAGGATACCTAGGAATAGATTTTTGGGGATATATTATTATATTGTATAAGGGTTGGCATGGGCCACACATAACCCAAGGTTTATTGTATTATAATATTATATTATATTAGTTGTAGGATCTCCAAAGTAGAATGAGAAGATGGATATATAAATAAGAGATATTTGTCATTGTAATCATCATGGAGAACAATCTTATGTAATCGTCTGTGCCCACGAAGTGGCTTATGGGACTTTGCCCTCCTTAAATGTATCTCTCATCTTTGGAGATATTGTGGAGTTATTCCTTCCTTGAGGAGTATTATTGGTGTTTCCCTACCTTAAGGGTATTATCTATATCTCTCTCATTGTGTGGATTGTTATTGTGGATAATTATTTGATATTTCTGCATATTGGTGAATTATTTATGTTAATAATAATAAACATTCATAACATAACAACATGATTTGAGGTAATAAATAAGGTGCAAGTGCCTGTGGGCACCCCCATAATATATTCCTATATCACACTATGTTATTGTTGATTGAGGGGTATTTATAGTTATGCCAAAACCCCAATGAGTGGTTAACCTCAAGTTGACATCAACTTGGTCTTGAGGTTAACTTACAATAAAATAAGAGTTAATTGCACTCTTTAAGTAAGGTTATCTATAACTTTGGATTAACCAATATCACTAAGGATGAGATGTGAAAGGCTCCCTTAAAATTACATCAAGATTCCCATAGGCTTACATAGAAGAATGTTCATAGTCTTACATAGAAGAATGCCCATAGGCTTACATAGAAATATTCCCATAAGGTTACATATAGAATACTCATAGGATTACATTAAAATTCCCAAGGCTTACATAGCACTTACCTGTAGGATTACATCAAGAGCACCGTAGAAACTCCATAATTGTTGGCCTTGGCCTAATAAGGTTAGATTACAAAATATTTCAACATGTTGGACTCTATAAATTATATTATATAGACATGTATTTTTAATATTATCAACCAACTTACAATTCTAGTTGAACCATTAAATTTTATATTTTAATGAAATTTTTAGTTTTGAATTATGGAGCCTAAAAAGGGGCATTACATAATTAAAATAAAAACTAATTTGTAGCATTATGGTGATTACTACAATTTATTGATAAATAAATAAATATGGTCTATATAGTTTATATTAATACCAACATGATTTTAAAGAAAAAATTAATAAGGGTGAGAATGATGACATACAATGTAATTGAACGTATCTTGTTTAAATAAGAAATAAGAGAAGGGAAAATGGACTGAAAACTAAAAATGGTGGTCTACTGAAGCACCAAATTGAAAATCTATAATAGGTAGAAAGGTAATACAAGCATACCTAAATAATGAATACATTTAAAGGCTATGGATTTTCAATAATAACCTTTGAAATGAATTCAATGCATAAGGAAGTATTATAATGAGTGAATGAGATATTTTTGCATTGCTAAAGGGACCAACAACATCTTCAGGAAGGCATAAATACTGAGCACCAAAATAAGCATATTTTTTGCAAAATCATAGGCATTAGTAATATGTTTTTTTAACATCATAGATGATATTATATCATTATTTATTACACTTATTTTAAAAATGGATGTATAAATTAGAAAGTAAGTTAAATTTTGTAATAATAAAATAGAATACAATATTATCTATAGACTCTTCATGATATAAGAATATTTTATTGCAAGAGTGTTTGTTAGCACTATTTTATAGCATAACAAGACTATTCATCAAAACTATTTCATAACACTATAAGAAATTTTGCATTAGTGGTTCTTTAGAACTACAAAATCTACAATAACGATAGTAAAACTAGATTAACTCCTAAATGAATTGAACTCAGAAGATAAGCTTGATTGGGATTGGTTATTAACTAGTCTAGTTATGTTTAGATCAAGTTAGTTAATATTTTTTGTCAACTTAGTTTGACTAATTAGATTCTAGAGATATGTTTTGTTCGGGTTGTTACCAGTGAATCTAGTTAGATCCTATATGGGATTTTTTCTATTGGTGGTTAGGTAATTTGTGTGTATGAACATTCTATAAAAATAAAATACATATTATATTGAATATTTTTTTGTATAAGAAAAAGGGGTTGTGCTTGGGTCTCCTTCTTAACAAATCACAACTCTCTTCATTAAAGTTTGAGATTTTACAAATATATTCAATTCTCATCTCAATTGAGTTGCGATAGATAGATACCTACATTTTTCATAAAAAATCTGAATTCTTTATTTTCATTTTTTGGATATTCTTCAATTTTCTTGTAGACGCATTCAAAAAACCAAAAATCCACCTCTATTTTCTATGTACTATCTTAGTAGAGTAATATTTCTAAAAAAATTGGCTATATTAGACTTTTTACCAACTCTAGATTGTTAGTTTTCTTCCTAAAGCATATGTGCAACCACAAGAATTGTAATAAGTTTAGTAGTCTCAGAAATTTTAAAGTTTATGATTAAATATTATCAAGGAATATATGCATAATAACTAAAATATGGGTCATTATATAATACAAATGGAATTCATTTTAATCCCAAATAACCATTTCAAAGACATTTAATCATTTTAATAAGTTGTGAAATGAATCTCATTCATATTATAATGACTATTTAACAAATAACAATGATATTATTTTAATAGATAGTTTAGTAGTCCCAAAAATTTAAAATTCCAATCCACACTCTATTCCATAATCCAACAAAAAACCAACAACTCAAATAATCCATTTAACCATGAATTTCATCTGATATCTGTTAGAAAAATATTAGAGAAAAAAATAATTAACCTTAGAATTAATAATTCATGAGCTTAAATAGCATTTCCATAGGCTATGAATAGCCTAAGAGATACTCATGCTAACAAACGTGCTTTGGCAAATAAAGTTCCTAACAACTAACATAGTCAAAATGGCTATGAAAACTAACCATAGGATAGATATTAGAAATAATATCTTCTAGGTTAAAAAGTAAAGGTAATAAACTAATGGTAAAAGTAACAAACTACTTTTTACCCTAACATCCCCCCTTTATTATATTTTACTTTGATATACAAAGAGTGTTGTGGAACAACTCAAATTTGATACGTCCAAGAGCCTTTGTGAAGATGTCTGCAACCTGTTTGTCAGTGGGAATGTATTGGAGCTTGATGTTGTGTTTAGGAACTTCATCGCAAATGAAATGACACTGTGTGTCAATATGTTTGGTGCGCTCATGGTGAACTAGATTCTTCACTAAGTTCAAAACACCCTGGTTGTCATAGTACAAGTGAATTGGAAGTTTCTTGGGTAAACCCATACTTGCCATAATGCGACTCAACCATATCACTTCACACACTGCTTCTCGTGCTGTATGATATTCTACCTCTATTGAAGATATAGCAACCACCTATTGCTTCTTGTTGTGCCATGAGATAGGTCTGGATCCTAGATGAAAAACATATCCAGATGTTGACTTTTGGTCATCTACTGATCCAGCATAGTCAGAGTCCATGAAACCTTGTAAGAATAATTTGTCATTCTTCCTATACTCTAAACCATACTCCATACTACCATGGATATAGTGGAGAACACGCTTTGCTACTTTCCAGTGAGTAACTTTTGGTTCTTGCATGAACCGAGAAAGATAATTCATAGAAAATGTGATATCTGGTCTAGTGTTTGTCAGGTATATAAGGCTCCCAATCATCTGATGATAAAGAGTGCCATCTACCTAAGGTGAATCATCGTATCATGACAACTGAAGCCCTTGTTCCATCGGTGTTGCTTTTGGCTTGCAATCAGTCATACGATACTTTTTTATCAGTGTCTTGGCGTACTTCT
The DNA here is from genome assembly GCA_028583015.1 of Wollemia nobilis. Classification (NCBI taxonomy): domain Eukaryota; kingdom Viridiplantae; phylum Streptophyta; class Pinopsida; order Araucariales; family Araucariaceae; genus Wollemia; species Wollemia nobilis. The sequence continues at coordinate 2,833,898 of JAQPPZ010017170.1, read as the reverse complement.
TTTGAGTCACCCTTAGGTAATTCTTTTTTTGTTCAATCTCCAGACCAAGATAATAGTGGAGAAGTCCCAAATCTGTCATATCAAATGACTCTCTCAAGTCATTCTTCATGACATTTATCAATGTCTCTGAGTTGTTGGTTATGATCAAATCATCCACATAGAGTACAAGTATCACTATCTCAGAACCAATGTTCTTAACATAGAGATTTGCATCTGAAGGACTTCTCTTAAATCCATGCTGTAGAAGGTGATTGTCTATCTTTATATACCATGCTCTAGGGGCTTGTTTCAACCCATACAAGGATTTAACTAGTTTGCAAACTTGTTGCTCATGGCCTTCCTCAACAAATCCTTGTGGTTGAGTCATGTATACTTCCTCATTCAAATCACCATTTAGGAAGGTGCTCTTGACATCCATTTGATGAAGTTTCCATCCATACTGTGCTGCCATAGCACAAAGAACATGAATGGTGGTCATCCTTGCAGTGGGTGCAAAGGTCTCTTCGTAATCGATGCCTTCCTTTTGAGCATAGCCCTTTGCCACAAGGTGGGCCTTATGCTTTTCAATGGTTCCATATGCCTTGTATTTCATTTTGTAAACCCATTTATAACCAATGGGTTTCTTACCTAAAGGTAAATTAACCAGCTTCCATGTATTGTTCTTAATGAGAGATTTATATTCAGCATCCATAGCTGCCCTCCACTATGGCTCACTAAGTGCTTCTTTGATCGTGGTGGGTTCATGTTCATCATATGAAGACATATAAACCCTCTCATCATCAATCTCCATCTCTTCTCCACTATCAATCTCTCTGTCTACAGAAAGCTCTTCAAAATGTTGGTAAAGGTCATCAATTGTTGGTGATGCTTCTGCTCTCTTCTACCGAGACATGTTGCATGTTCGAGGATGATTCAGAGTAAGATCAGGAGGTGAGGTCAACTTTGAATCTCTCACCGTACTTGTATACCATTTTGGCACCTTTTTTTGAGGTGGAGGAGTTTGTTTCTATGGCTCCTCATCTTCCAGGTATATAGAGGATGTGATGTTAGGTGTGAAAGCCTCATCAAACACCACATCTCTACTTATGTGTATTTTCTTTGTTCTAGGGTCATACAATCGATACCCTTTAGAATATTCATCATAGCCAAGGAAAATGCACTATAAGGTTTTCTCATCTAGTTTCTTTCTCTTTTCTTTAGGTATATGCATAAATGCCTTACACCCAAAGACTCTTAGATGAGATATGGAGGGCTTCCTGCCACTCCATGCTTCCTATGGAGTTATATCTTTAAGGGCCTTTGTGGGTGCCCTATTCAAAATATATATTGTCATTGTGACAGCTTCTACCCAATAGCATTGCTCAAGATTTGCTCCCTTAAGCATACTACGAACCGTTTCCATGATGGAATGATTCCTCCTTTCAGCAACTCCATTTTTCTATGGAGAATAGGTTGTGGTTAGCTATATTTTGATCCCATGTGTTTTCAAAAATGAAGAGAATTCATTTGAGGTATATTCCCCCTCGATCTGAGTGGAGGGTCTTTATGTAGCATCCAGACTCTTTCTCAACTAGTTGCTTGAACTGTTGAAAGTAGGAAAATGCTTCTGATTTTAGTTGAAGGAAGAAGACCCACATCTTTCGTGAGTGATCATCCACAAACAATTGATAATACCTCTTTCCTCCAAAACTTGGTGGTATGGGACCACACAAATCAGTGTGCACTAACTCCAATGGTCTCTTAGCTCTAGAAGAGCTAGCTTCAAATGGTGCTCGATGTTGCTTCCCTGCTAAGCAATCCAAGAAGATTGGCAATGTAGATGAAAGGGTGGGAAGTCCCTTCACCATTTGAGATTTACTTAGCTCAAGTAAATACCCTATACTAAGATGCCCAAATATCTTATGCCAAAGAGAAGTGGCCTCCTTTGTGTTGACCACCATGGCAACATGAGGCATTGAAACAACATCTAGTGTGAACAAGCCATGCTTGTAAGAACCGGTTGCTATGTGTTTACCCTACTTGGTGATATAGCAACGTTTTAGTCCATTTTCCACTTTGAAATTGACAACCATGTTTTTATCCAGGATTTGTGGAACTGAAAACAAGTTGTTTGTCAATCCTAGAACATAAAGGACATTTTGAATGTGACACTTTCCATCTGGAAGGGAAACAGATACACTGCCTTCTCCCTAGACATGATAGGTCTTATTATCAACAATTGTTACTGGTTTGCCTTCTCTTGCCACAAATGTCTCAAACCACTGCTTGTCGCCAGTCATGTGTTTGTTGGTGCCTGAATCAATGTACCAAACAGAATCCTTCTATGTAGAAGTTGTATGGATCATGAGCACTTTGTGTGCTCTTTCTGAATTAGAATCAGAATTTTCAATAGCAACATGTCCTCGTTGTTGTCTATTTTTCTTTTGTGGCTTGTTTTTGCCCTTCTTGTCTTGTTTGTTCTTAAACCAACATCGATTGGTGTCATGGTTTTCCATTTTGCAATTCATGCAATACTTCCCTTGAGATTGAGGTTGCTTGCCCTTATCTCTTGATCCTAAAGATGATCCTCCCTTTTGAAAGTTACCTTTCTTCTTTCCACCATGTTTGTTTGTGTAAAGTGCATTGTTTGACACTTCATCACTTTGGAGTTGATTTGCTTCCTCGGTTTGAAGCAAATTGACTAACTCCACAAAGGTTACTATTCTTTGAGATACATTAAGGGATGTTATTAACATCTTGTAGGATTCTGGAAGAGCCCTCAATATTACTGAAGTCAGAATAGTATCTTCTACTTTGGCTCCTAAAGCATTCAACTTTGACTTCAGTTCTGCCACTCTACAAAGGAATAGCTCTACTGATTCTCTTGACTTCATATGGAGTGTATGAAGTTGAGTTTGAAGGTTTAGAATAGTCAATTGATTCTTACCTTCAAAAATGGTACATAATGCGTCCCATGCATCTTTACCATTTTTAGCTTCACTTATGTGAGGCTGGATTTCATTAGTAGTGGCGAGCAAAATCAACATGAGAAGTCTATTGTTCTTTTTATCCCATGCAATTTGATCTACTCCTACTATAGTGGGTTTTTGAATAGTGCCATCCACTATATCCCATATTTCTTCAACAATAAGAATGGCCTTCATCTTGGTTTTCCATGCAAAAAAATTAGGACCTTTAAGCAATTGTGTATCATTTAGGTATTTGTTGATAGTTGCCATGATGAAGGTTCTAGAATGGTTCCAATATGGTCTCTCTTTCTCTCTTCTTGATATTTAATGGCACCTGCCTGAAAAACCCTTGAGGAAGGATTATCAGTTTGAGGATATTTAAGCCAAACAAGAAGAAATGAGAGATAATTCACTCTTTATTGATATTTAATGGCACCTACCTAAAAATCCTCCCGAAGAAGGATAGTTAGTTTGAGGGAATTAAGCCAAAAAAAAAAGAGTGAATTAGGGATTTTGATTTAGGAGAGAATATCAAGAAAAAATTGGCTTTATACCTATGCAAATGAGTTTACACAAATTATTGTGAAATTTTGGGGTTTTGAGTGCTCTTGATTTTGATGACTTATAATTGCAAAAAATAAGAAATTAAATGCAATAATCAATCAAAGAGTGCCCACAAAATTTTTATCACATAGGTGTCGGATGCAACCAAAAATACACCTAATTTAGTAATGCCAATTTTTAATAAAGGTGTCGAGTAATATCGAAAATGCACCTAATTATAAGTTTTTGCAACAAAATATTGATTTGTGTTTTGCAAAAAAATAAATTTGATTTTCAAATTCTCCCCCCTTTGTGTTACAATTTTTGCAAAAGGACAATTATCAAAGATCAATTATCCCCCCTTTGTTTTGCAAAAATAACAAAGTAGCTCACCTTTCAAGACAAGTCGACACACGACAAGCTTTTGAAAGGCTTTCCAAACCAGTCAACACATGACGTGGTTTTAGTGGACCCTTAATGCTTCAATACTCAAAAATTGAAGGTGCATCAGGATTAAAAGGTTCTCTAATCCTCATGGGACCATAGCTTCGATCCAAATCCTTCCAAGGATCTGTGTAAGTATTGAAATGAGGTAAAATCTTTCTGTGTCTTCTAAGCATCCGCCAAAAATTGGATCTTGTGGTTTGATGGTGGAGTTCGTTTCTCTTTCGAATGACTCTTAGACGATGAAGAGATTTTTGGATCCAAGGCCTCTTCTTCATGAGACAAAACTTGTACTCTCAAAAAATGATTAGAAAAATTTGGAGCAAAGTGTTACAAATCTCAATTTGTTGCAAAAAAAATGTGCTTTGGTTTTTGTCTCTTATCCCCTCTTTTGGAGAAAACAAAAAAACATCATTTCTTACAATTTTGCAAAAAAAAATGGCCTTTGTTTTTCAATTTTAGTGCATAAATTCAATTAATTTTAGCATAAATAATCAATAATAAAATTATTTTTGCTAAAAAATCACTTAATATTTAAAAAAATGATTTTTAAATAAAAAATATTAAATTATTAATCAAAATACTAAAAAAAGAATTAAAAAATACAAAAAATAATGAAAAATTATAGAGCAATAGAGAAAATGTCAACATTTGTTGCAATTGCTCTTTGTCCCTGTGGGGATTCAATCCCACGACAATACTAAATTATTTTAATTTAATTTGCCTCAATACTAGCACTCTTGCAAGTCGGGCTAGCTCGCCCATTGGAATTGAAAGGGAAAGTGCTTCCCTTTCTTCCTTAGCATCTCTTGTGCAAGGAAAAAAAAATTTCGGGACTTTAGTCCCACATCACCCATGTGGGAAATGTTGTGGATTTTAAAAGGGCGAAGTCACCCTTAGGCTTTTGACTACCTATGGGAAGTCGGTGTCTAGTCCTATGGTTTTGATGCAGCCATGTGTTGCAGCAACTCAGTCTGTCTGGTAGTGGCACATGGCCTTTCCACCACATATCATATTTGTCGACATTTGGTTGGTGCGTGGCCTATCCTCCATGTGTCACCCATGTGTAATGTCCTTATCCTAGTAAGTGTTCAGTCTAGTGGCTTGTCCACCACATGTGAGATCCTAATTTATTCGGGTATCACGTGGACCATCTGCCACATGTCGCATCTATCTAGGTATTAGGATCGGTGTTAGTGCATCGAGATTGGTGACTCAAAATATGTGTGTCAGATCTCCTACTCATCAGGGATATCTATAGGGGTTAGAGTACTTTAGTCACCGGGTCAAGGATTCCACCTGCCATTAGATCTACTATGGCGGGTTGTTGGTGCTCATGCTCAAGCTTCATCACAGTGGATCTAAGGTCGATTTCCAAAAAAAAAAACCGATTGTCAGTCCCTATGGTGGGTAGTAAGCCACTGGTATCTTATCTACGGGTGGTTGATCCTCATCCACGTGTGTTGTTAGGTCTGACAGGTCTGACAAATTATGTCAGATCTGCAGGCCTACGACCAATTAAATATCAAGGATAAAATTTAAAACAAACAAATACAACCAAAAAATTTATTGTCATGCCCACAAAATAACTCCATTCAGGTGCCTCAAAGATTGTGCCTGGCCAAGGATCTCATGTCTCAGGATTTGACCCTCGTGGTCCAGCTGGAATGAGATGCCTCCTACCTTGTCCAAAATTGCTCTGAGTGCCTAGGTAAGCTTCCTCTCTCTGATACCAATGTTAGACAAATATTAGAGCAAAAATAATTAACCTTAGAATTAATAATTGATGAGCTTAAATAAAATTTGCATAGGCTATGAATAGCCTAAGAGCTAATCACGCTAACAAACATGCTTTGGAAAATAAAGCACCTAACAACTAACATAGTCAAAATGACTATGACAACTAACCATAGGATAAATATTAGAAATAATATCTTCTAGGTTAAAAAATAAAGGTAATAAACTAATGGTAAAAGTAACAAACTACTTTTTACCCTAACAATATCATCTTATTCTACTTTAACATACAAAACTTTTACTCACTTTATGAAATCATAGTCTGCTTTACCAAATTTGGACTATTAGCTTCCTCCAATGCATTGATCTATAAACGGATCCTCTAAAATATTTTGTAATCCTCTACAACACTTTTAAATTTTCTCCTTTAGATTTTTCTTATCAACTTTAGCTAAACTTACTACTTCCTGTAACCATGGAAAATAGAATTTAACTTCATAATTATCTATTAAAATCCCTCTATTGGATAGCCTATCTAGAAATTTTTCTCTTCCCTTTATATATGTGTAAACCTAATTTCTTCAAACACTATAGCAAGGTCTTGTATTTCCATAATTATCTCTTGTATGTTCCATAGAGCCTTTGCTTTCCTCAAAATTACATTTATTACTATTAATCAATCACCTTCCATCCATACTTTATTCCATTTTATTTGTTTGCATACTTTTAATCCTTCCAAAGCCACCCAAGATTTAGCTTTATCGTTTGTTTTAAATCCACTACTAAGAGCGTAGTCTGATATAATATCACCCCTATTATTTTGTATTATTCATCCTACTACTAAGTCTAGATTTCCTTTAGAAGCTCCATCAAAATTCAATTTGATCAACTTTGCTTCTAGTGTTTTCCACTTTATACTTTTTTCCTTTCATTTTTCTCTCCTATTCCCACCATCATAATTCTAATTGATGAATTGAAACCATCTATCAAGACACTTCAAAATTAGGGATTGAGTTAGTTGATAGGGCTAGTTTAAACTACTCTATGGATAAAAAAATATTCTTTTTCAATACCTTTAAAATATTTTTCTTTCCTTTCAATATTATTCTATTTATTTCTAGCCATATAGTCCAAAGTATTGTATCTTTCAATGTATCCCAAATTGTTTGTAATGCCTCACTTTTAAAAGTGACCTTCCATTGCTTTAACCGTTCTTCAATTCTACCATTCATCACCATGCATTTACCAAACATATTAAGAATTCATTGACATAGTTCCTAGACTATTGAGTAGTGTCCCAAGATATGGTTTGTAGTCTCCTTCTCTTTTTTACATAGAACATATTGTAGGGGCCTTGAAAACCCCTTTTTATTATGTTATCCTATGATATAATTTTCCTATGAACTATTATCCATATAGATATTTTAGCTTTTGGAATGCTTAAGCTATCCTAAATATATCTCCATATTCTTGCAATATTTCCATTTTTTTGTTGCTTTATATTATATACACTTCTTAATGTGTATTCTATCAATCTATTCAACTCCTAAATCAACTTATCCTTGGATCCCTTTGGAATAACTATTGTTATCTTTCTGCTCAACTACCTCCTAGAAACAATGTTCAATATACTTGTAAATATTCTTCTTTCCAATTATATCTTCCTTCTTGATCCTTGTATATAATGTTTGAAACCCTATCACCATATTTTTCTTGAATTAATCCCATCCATGGTTTCAAAATTGTATCTATATTGAGTGGTCTTTTATCACACCAAGTATCCATCCAAATTGGATTTTTTTCTCTAGTTTCCACCACCCATATTAGATCTTTAATCGCTAGATTAATTTTTATTTTTAATTGTTCCATAGTGTAGAATCATTTGGTAGTGATAATTTAGTAAAGATTAAGCATGGGTTATTGGGCTCAATGTACTTATTTAAAATAATTCTTGCTCATTGTCTTTGACTCTATTTGTACAATATCTAAATTACTTTTCCCCTTAGAGCTAAGTTTGCTTTTGTAAAAAATCATAAACTGAGATCTACCCTAGTTTATCATTACACACCTTGCTCCATTTCACCAAAGGAAATTCCATTTCATCATGTAATCCTAACTACAATAATGACCGCTTAATATAGTGTGAACTATTTTCTACTAATTTTGGCATAATATACAAGGACATATAATATGTTGGAATGGCTTATAAGACTAATTTTATTAGATTCACTCTTACTACTAATGATAATTATCTACCTTTCCATGTTGGTATTTTATTCTAAAATTTACTTATAACTAGATTCCACAATTCTATCCTCATTCTCTCCTCAAATAAGGACATCCCTAGACATGTTGTTGGTAAATTTGCCTCCTCCATTTGAAGTAAGCTGCATATCCCTACTATGATTCGAGTTGAAGTGTTTAGGAAGTAAAATTTTTATTTTGTCTTTTAAATTTTTTTCCTAGATGCTCTTTCATATTCCTTTAATAAGTATTCAATGCTTTGGATTCATTTTTCTTGCCCTACCAAAAAGGGTTGTATCATCTACAAATTTTTGATGGGTTATGTTGTCGATGTTATTACTAGCCTTAATTACACTTATTAGCCTACATTTTTATGCCTTAATTAGATTCCTTCCCATACCTTTGTCATAATAATAAACAAATGTGGTGATAGAGAATATCCCTGTCTAAGATCTCTCTTGGATTTAAATGATTATGTTACTAGCCCATTGACCATAATTGAATATGATACTATAGAGACACAAGTTTTAATCCATCTAACTAATTTCTTCCCAACTCTAAACTTTTCTAATAGTACAAAAAAATGCCATTTAACCCTACCATAGGATTTATTCATATCAACTTTTAAGATCATTGTCCTCTCTTTTCTAGAATCTATTGAATGCATTACTTCACGAGATACTATAATCCTATCCAAAATCTATCTCCCTTTTACAAATCCTCCTTGCTTTTCTAAAATATTTTTTTCTAATAGTGGTCAACCAATTTTCCATCACTTTGGATATTATCTTAAATGCCATACTACATAGGCTTATGGGCTTGAATGAATCAAATAATTTGGATCCTTATTTTTTGGAATTAGGGTAAGTTATGTTGGATTTATTTTATAAGGTATGTATTTTTTTAACCTAGACTATTCTACTACCACCAATAAATAATATTTCACTATTTTTTAATATTGTTGATATAATGTTATAGAGAGTTCATCCAGACCTAGGTATTTATCCTTATCAAAATAGAAAAGAGTTGAATGAACTTCTTCCAAAGTAATAAACTTCATAAATTTTCTATTTCTATAAATTTGTTATAACTAAAGGTACTTCTTGTAGTATCTTATCATTAAGAACTTCAATCTCCTTTGATCCTAAAATATTTTGGTAAAAAAAACTTATCTTATTTTTTATTTCATACTAGTTTTCAATCCAAACCCCTTCTATTTATTTAATTCTACTAATTCTATATGTTGATCCCTATACTATAGTCATTCTATGAAAAATATTTGTTGTTTTTCTCGTCTCTTTTAACCAAGTCTATCTCAATTTTAATCTCCAAAATTTCTCTTCCTTACTCAAAATATTATGATATTCACTAAGAAACTCCCTTTCCTTTGAGCTTGGATTATTGTGCTCATCTTTTTGGAATTTTTAAAGTTTCTTTTTTAGTTATTTCTTCTAAAAGTGTTCATGTTCCATTCTTTTAATCTAGATGTCATTGATTTAATTTTTTTTGGAAGTGTATACAACCCATATTTTTCTAAAGAATTCTATGATTGTGCTATCATATCAGCAAATTGAGGATGGTTTTCCCACATCTAATAATATTTAAAATATGATATTTTTTAATTCACTTACCACCATTTTAAATCTTATTGGCCAATAATCTAAACCAATCCTTGTCAAGGTATTAATTTTAGCACAAGTTCCTTCATCTAGCCAATAATATGAGAGTATGCATCTCTCCAAGTTCTATAATGTTTTAGTCTATCCTATTTTTGGTCCATGTATAGCTATCCTCTTCAAATTAAACCTCCCATAGATTATTGTTTTGAATGAAAGCTGAGAAATCTCTCATACTTTTGATTATTTTCCTAATTCCTCTAAAAAATATATCTAGCTTGGCTATGGAATTAAAATATCCTATGATCATGAATTGAGTTTCTTGGACTTTACTTATCATAAAGGGTTCAATCTCACTCCATACTTATGATCTGATTAACAAAGATGTAGGTCCATATACATTGATAATGATGAAACAAGTATCATGTGATTAATGAGGCTATGCAATGCCTAGTTTTATGAATGGTTTCATAGGAGGTTCTAGCAAGATTCTAAAATATTAGAATTCTCCATATCAATTCTAAATCCACAACATCCCATTCACATCTTTTCCATACTTCTTTTATAGTTTTATATACTTCTTCCTTTGTCATTTTAATTTTTTGGATATAAAGAATATTAGGCTTATTAATTAAATAGAGGCCCCTAATACAACTCTGCTTTGAAGGGACATTAGCACCCCTTATATTCCATGAAATGGTAATCATGTATCTTTATGATTTGTTGGCCTCTCTTGCAAATTACCAATATCATTTTGTTGTTTGGTAAAGAGAAGTTCAACTAGCTTGATTATGTTTCTTTCTATATGTTTGCTCTTGCTTCCCTAACTCTTGCTTGATAATTTGATGTTTTTTCTCTTATTTCCTTGCTAGTATCAAGGGTACATATTATTATTATATTTATAAATATTCTTTTATAACTTTCCTTTTCATTAGATATATCCTCTCCTAGCTCTACTAAGAAATATTTTGACTTATCCTACTCATTTTTTGGTATTTCCTTATTAATGGTAGAGGTATTAACATCCAAAACTACATTTTCTCTACCACTTTCCTTATCATAAATGGTGCATGGTACTTCAAGATATTCTTCAAAAGTTGATAAGGCATATTCCTTAGGTTTAGTAGGAATTTTCATCCCTAAATCAAGTTCAAATAGAGTAGACTATTTCTTGTTAATATTCATATTCTATTGTACCATGTCCTCTAAGCTCTGATCTATATTTTCTCCATCAGGTAAAACCTCAAAATAATTGATTTTTCTTCCAATATCTCTGATTAATGGTCTCCATTATTTATTTGCTTTCATTTGTTTGGATATTTTTTTTGGAAATTGAAATCCATCCTCATCTATATCCATTTGTAAGTTTCTCTTACAATTTTTTACATATGTTTCTATTGGAATATTCTTAGGGCATGATATATAAATATGTCCTACCTTATAACATCTACATTTGAAAGATATAATTTCATAATCCATGGTTTATACCATAAATTACCTCTATACTTAATAATGATTGGTTCTAGTAAAAGTTTATTGATATCAATCATGGCCAATATCCAGGAATAAATAGCAAAGACTCCATATTTTGTAGTTTTTGAAATCTCAAGGAATTCTCTCAGGGTGTTTATTATTGCCTTAAAGGTATCCATTTCCTATAATCCAATGGGTAACCCATACATCTTGATCAATATTGGTACTACAGATAGATTTATTGTTTTAGGTACAAATCCTTTAAACTAGCAAGTAAGGAAGAGTCATACTCTTTCCAAAAACTAAGGACCCCCTTTTAGGATTCTATCTCTTTCCTCCATGGAATAGAAAATGGATAGGAATAAACCTGTGGGAAGAAATGATAGACTAACTCTTGGAGACTTCCATCTCCTATCAATCCATTTTCTCATAGTCAAAGCTCCTTTCCAAGACCTATTAAATTTATCAATGACTACCTTATATTTTAGCAACAATTATTTTTTCTTTGTGAGAATATTCAATATGAGTAGCCTCTACCTCATGTATTAAATAGGTTGATTGTGTTGTGTTTATTTTCAAGCTTGTGTGGTGTTTTATAAGTTAATTCAACAAACACCTAAGGTTTTGGATCTCCAATATAGCTCTTGATAAAGTCTTAACAAGATAAAATCTGTTCAAACTTAAAGAAAATATCACCTAAAATTGCATGCTAAATGCAATCAAACAAAAATGCAAGAAAACAAGTTGTCTAGCCCATTATGCTTTTTGAATTTGAATGATGAACTATGTTAAAAGAGATTTTTTTTCCAAATCAAATAAGAGATAATGCATCAAACAAGTTAGCCTAACATGCAACTATATGACTTTTGATTCCTTTCCTATTCATTTTTTAAGGAAATAATTTAGATCTATGCTAATATTATTTGATTTTACCCAAAATAAATGTGATTAAAGAAATAATTAAACTACTCTAGTGGTTCCTTAATTTCCCAAATTAAATATATTTTTAGGCAAACAGGTTATGAAACAAAGATCAAAAAGTAGGAAATGACAAAAAAGTTGTGAGTAGGGAAGTTCCAAGCGGTAGGATTACCTAATTTGGAGTCTGAGAAAATTCACCATAGGTTGGCAAATTTTCCACCAACATTTTTGTAATTGAGTGGTATTTTTGAAACTTATAAGATTTAGACCAAAAAAATTAAGTGTATCTTATTTAGGTGGTATTTCTTAGTGGAATTAGGTGGTAGACTATATTACCAGCTGATAAAACCCCCTATTAAAATAGTATTGAGTATGAACCTAAACATTTTTGGAATGGAAGCAAAGGTAAATAATTCACCACAAGTTAGCAAATTTATCATTGGTATTTTTTACAAGAAGTAAATTTTCTCTATGTAATTCTAGAGATTCAAATTTTCCAATGGCTATAGGAAGTGGTGAATTTATCCTATAACTAAGGCCAACTAAATTTTAGATGGAAATTTTAGGTTAATTGGGTCAATTTGTGTTGGAATCAGAGAAAGGGGTTAAAAACTCCAATACCCAGGGCCTGCTTGTTAATTGTTTACAAAGTTTCAAGGAGAATTTTAATAATTTCTCAAATATCATGGAATATGATGGATATTACCAAAGAGGATGTGAAATTATTTTTGGATTCTTGGATATTCCCCCAAATAGGAATGTGAAGATGCCTAGATGTTTAAAATGAAAGACAGGATACCTATAAATGAAGTTAGAGAGCTACCAGAATATATAGGAAGGTAAATAGAATGATGCAAAGGGAGAATGAAGCTATGTAATCTAGTTTACATACCACTTTTATAATTCAAAAGAAACTATAGTAGGTATGTAAAGTAAAAAGCATGAAAGAGTATGTCAAATGCTATAATAAAATAATGTTAGACCTACAACAATGTTAGATGAGCATGAGAGAATGTAGACGAAATATTACATAAAAATAAAATGTTGAGTTAATAAAAATGTATGAGGAATATAATGATGATAGTTATATAAACTTACAATTTAATATATTATGAGTATGAAAATGAGATAATGAAGTAAATAAACCCTGCAAATGAAGCAAAGTTAAATGAAAAGAGGGATAAATGTTCGCAAGTGAAATATGTTAGTGATTATGATGTATGGATGAGAAAGAAAATGAATATTAGTATGCAAAAAATATTACATAAAATTACAATGATGAGCTAATAAAAATGTATGAGGAATATAATGTTAATAGTTATATAAGCTTACAATTGAAGATATTTTGAGTATAAAAAATGAGATAATGAAGTAAATAAACCTTGCACATGAAGCAAAGTTAAATGAAAAGAGGGATAAATGCCTGTAAGTGAAATACGTTAGTGATTACGATGCATGGATGAGAAGGAAAATGAAGATTAGTATGCCAAAATGTAAATAAAAATACTTACAAATTACCAAAATTAAATAAATGAAGAGAATATTTTGTGAATTGAAATTAGAAGAGCATAAATGAGCATTCATGGCCTAAAAATAGATGTTATAAAGCTACATGAACATGATAAACAAAGATTAATGGATAGAAGTTACACAAAAGAGAGTGTTAGCAAGAGCAAGAAGGAAAATACATTTAAAATGGGAAGCAAAATAAAAAATAATAGGCTCAAAATGGAAGATTACAACCAAGTCCCAGTAGAGCCTCCTTCTTCATGTTAAGAGCTCCTCCTCGACGGTAGTAAAAATATGGATTTCTCCCAATGCCTTATGCCTTGCTTCACTTGCCTAAATGCTTGATTGAAGAGCTCCAAATGAAAGATAGAATAAATGAAAGAAAGAGAGATTGAAAAGAATAAATTGGTAGAGCTTTAATAGCTTGAGAATACTTGTTCAATGCTCACACTAAGGACTATATTTATAAGTTTTTGGAGGAGGGAGTGAGAGGGAAATTTAGGTCAAGGTTATGCATAGTGGTGAATCATCATTAATTCGTGAATATTAACATTGTTTAAATTCAAAACTGGCAAATATGGGGACCTTGGACATCAGCCTATTCACCCAAATTTTTTTGGTTCAAAATATTATTAGGGGTTGACTCACCCCATGTTGATAGTAATTTTAAATTTTTTATTTTAAATCGCTAATACTCCTACCTAAATCGTGGACCTTTTTCACCTTGAAATTATAAAAAAAATTATTTATCCCACTAAATTTACCTCTTATACCACTAGTATATATACTTAATGTGATGGTGATACTTATTCATGTAAAATATTGAAACTCTTCGAAAAATAAGTAGCAGTGAAAACCTTCCAACGAAAATACTAGACCTAAAATAGATCGATTGTAGAGACCTATTGATAACTGATTGATTGTATAGACCTATCAATAACAAATCGATTATAGAGACCTATCGATAATATATCGATTACAAAAACTTAACCAATCATCGATCGATAATAAAAACTCACATATCAAGTGTAGAAACCAACCATATCTGGTTAGGTGTAAAAACTAGCAATATTTAGTTGGGTGTAAAATCTAGCCAATATCTGATCTAGTAAAGATAGCAGTTGATATCCAGTTGGGTGGAGAAACTAGTTGATCTTCAACTAGGAGCAAAATTCAATTGATCTATAGATGGATGCAAAAATAGTTGATATTTTATTGGGTGCAGACATAGTCGATATCCGATTGGGTGTAAAACAAATCGATATTTTATCAAGTGTAAATAGTAGTCAATATGTGATCGAGTGGATAAACAAGTTGATATCAGACCAGGGGTAGAAGTTAGTTGATCTATGATGGATGCAGAAAAACTGATCTTTGACCAAGTATAGACACAGTCGATAATTGACCAAGTGCAGAAATAGTTGATAATCGATCAGGTACAAAAATAAGCTAAAATCCGATCGGGTGCAAAAATGAGCCAATATTCGATCGAGTGTAGAAACCAACCATATCTAGTCGATGCAAAAATGAGTCGATATCCATCGAGTGTAAATAGAAATTGATATCTGGTTGAGTAGGGAAACTAATAGATTTCTAATATAGGTATAAAAATAGGTCAACTACAAATTGGTATGTTGCAAGTTTTATGTTCTAGTTAGACTTTGAGTTTGAGGCCTTGTAGTAGTAAGATCTAGAATTTTCTCTAGATTTGAATCACTAAGTGTATTTCTAAGAAATATAATATTCTCTAGTTTTATTCTATTCATCATCTAAATTTGTATCCTCATTTTATCTATCACCTAAATAAATACAAAAGTAAAAAATTATCTATCGTCTAAAAATAGAGGAGTGAGCAGAGACACAAAGATTCCATCTAAAAAATCATGATAATGGTTGACTGCAAATTGGTATGTTTTGAATATTCTTCCATGGCACATGGTGCTTATCAATTCTCTATTTGTTCCACTAAGACTATGAGTTTGAGGCCATTTAGTAGTAAAATATTGTATTGTTCCACATTTGAATCTATAATTATATTTAGTAAAATATAGAAATTCATGTACTTGGCTCTAGATTTGATTTTATATATTTATTTTGCCTATCCACTAAATAAATACAAGTGCAAAAAAATTTCTATCTCCAAAAAAGAGAGGAGAGGCATATACTAAAAATATCATGATCAATCCTGACCATAAATTGGTGTGTATTTTCTACCACCAATCCTTAATTTATTCTAGTTACAATGTGATTTTGAGGCCTTATAGTGGTAAGATATGTTCAACATTTTACTATTTTTATAAAATGAAAAACTTTTTCTTTACAAGTAGAATGGTACCTATTGGCAATGGAAATAAGGGAGGCCAATCTTCTGCTAAAAATAGTATCAAATATTTTAGCCATATATCAAAATCCAATGAGCCATCGACATCTGCACAAATTCAAGGTATAATGCTTTCTTCCTCAAAATATTAATGTGAATGTTTTTTTTGTTTGTAAAAATATATTCGATTACATCATATAATGATAAATAATATCATTGTATGCAAAAAATAATGTTGACCATGGCATGCCTCCACTAGAAGATATTCCTCACCAAGAGATGCTTCCAAATGAAAATTCTCTTAGCAATGACATGCAACAAACACTTCAATATATTCCTCAAAATGACATGCAAGAAGAAAAAGAAAAAGATAAATCAAATACACTAGGTGGACTATTGGAAGGAAATTTCAGCTTGAATGGTCATCAACATATCTTTTTATAGAGCCAATCCAACCAAATAATAACAATGACATTGCAAAAAAATATAGATGCATAATTTGTAGTTGGAAACTAGGTAAGGATCATAAGATGCAACTGAAGTTAGATACAATAGAAATACATTGTGGAAAATTTTATTCAATAGTTAAATAAAGTGATGGAACTGTTAAAAAATAATTAGGTGGAAGGATGCATCGAAATGCATGCATGTTAGATATGTAAAAGAATATGAAAAGGAAATGAAGCTACAAAAATCTCTTTTTGAAAAAGGTGGAGTGATTCAAGCCCAATTTTAAAAAATTTATAAGACCACTATAGCTTCAAAAAATTTTTAGTTTGTTGTCGTATATAGTATTCTTAAAAAATGTAGACCCATATTCAATTTTATTGATTATAAGCACCTATTTCAGTTAGCTAGTGTGCCAAACCTTTCAAGTTTCCATTGGTTAGATCAAAATGGTTGGAAAATGGTAAAATGTTTACCATTGGTTAAGAAGGAGGGCCTAAGAGAGAAAGTAAAACAATTCAAATTCATATCACTTTTAGTTGATGAGGTGATGGCTATTGACAACACATCTTGGGTTTGCATGCATGTGTACACATTTCAAAATCATATAAGGCAACCTAGTTTGCTTGCATTATATAATATGGTGGAAAATTGTAATGTAGAAAACCTCTATAATGTTGTTGTAACTAGCTTAAAATATATTGCAGGAATGAATGATATAGAAATAGCCACAAAGTTAATATGCATTGGAGCTAATGGTGTTGCTACAATGCAAGGAAATAGGAGTGGTCTTTGTATTCGACTTTAGACATCAATTGCCTTGTATTTGATACCCATTCATTGCATGGCTCATAGAATGAATCTTGCATACAAAATTATGAGCACTTTTGAAAATGTTGCAAGAGTGGAAGACCTCATCCACAAAATACATGCTTATTTTTCATGTAGTCCAAAAATATTTGTAGAGTTTCAACAGTTTGCAATAGGAGTTACAGAAGGAAGAAAATTATTAAAATATGTGGATACAAGGTGGATTTCATTGTATCAACTTGCATACAATTTTTTTATAGAATATCAATCCTTAATAGGGTTTATGTATGCAAATTGTAGGGCAGTTGAAAAGGCAAAATATTGATTATACCATTTAACTGACTTGGAAACACTTCTAACATTATGTGGTATTCTTCCAATGTTGCAAGAAATAAAAAAACTAATTAAAATTGCACAATAAAGATCCATCTATATTATTGATTTTATTAGGATGAGAAAACAAATATGTATGCATATTTATAGGATATACTTATTCGGAGAAAATTTATAATTCCTTTGTTTCGTAGTTGGAAAACATTAACTAACATGAATAATCCAAAAATATTTTTGAAGTTCGACATCAATGATCATCTTGTATTAATGTTCAAGAAAATATGATATCTCTATATTATTTTGAAATATGATCAAATATAGTTACAAACAATTTTGAATAAATACCCATAACACACAATGGATTTGAAGTAGTTTTACACAATACTAAGATTAAATTGTTAAAAATAGTAGAATCATTGACAAGGGAAATAAGAGATCATTTTTAAAGAGATGAGTTGCTTGAGGCCATGGGTGTGGTTAACCCCATGTTTTGGGATCCTTGTATTGACTATAATTCTACAAGTGAGTTTTTTATTAGATATATGGGCACACTTGTTAAAAATTTCACTAAAAGTGTGGAAATCAATGGTATTCTCAACAAATAACTTTTAACACAATAGTCATCACATTTATGGATTGACAATGGTTGGTCAAGCATCACATTTGAGTAACCCCTATGAGCCTAGGTCTATTACACATTTGTGGAAAAATTGCATCCAAGTAGTGTCTTACAAGATATGATTAGTGAATATTTTTCTTTATATTAATTATATCAAACAATGATTTTAAGATCTTTGGAAGATGAGAGGGTTTTTAGTGCACTATCTTTTATGAAATCTAAAGTTAATAATAGGTTGGATAAAAATTTAGAAAATTGCTTGAGAATATGTGTCAATGTATGAGTTGGACAAGTATCCCTATGATAGACCATTGTCATACTAGAAATCCCTAGTATATAGAAGGGGTACCACTAATATGCATGATGAGGATAATTATACTTGCAGTAATCAGATAGCAAAGACACAAACATATGCTATGCTTATAAGTGATTCTAGACTAATTGAGAAGTGTTTGTTTCAGCTACCTTGTAATTTTTTCAAGATTTAATAACATTGATAAATTTCATTTTATTTGTTATCATTTTCATCCTACTAGTATATCAAAAAAAAATATTTATTATGTTCATAAAATTTTATGTTTTATATCATAGTGTTGTTAGAAAAATTGTATATTTTATATTGTATCCTTCGTAGTGTCTTAACTGTTTTTATTGATAAAAATCTTATGTTATATATTATAGTATTGTTATTGTATTGATTTTAATCTATTGGCATAACTGAATTATATCATAGTAATATTTTGTAAATATAATAGCAGCATATTGAATCATTATAAATTTAAAAGCAGCACATAAATATATATAGAAATAACCATTGAATGATAGAAGACACAAATTAGTAAATATATTTTACATTATTTGTATTTAAAATATACATTGTACAAAATAATTTACTGCAATACAAAAAAATTGTTGTCAACTAGTAAACAGTTTACAATTTCTTAATTTTTTTTTTTGGTAAGTAGTGTTTGTATTTACAGTGGGTTTTAACAAGGATCCCAAAACCTGATTACATAAGCAATGGGCCTAGGGCATCAATCCCTTGAAATTGAACACCAAAACAGAAATCCCGCCCAGCGGTAACAGTAAGCATGAAACAATCCCTCTCAGCGGGAAACAAACAAATAAGAAAGAAAGTAGTTTTGGAGATCCCGCCCAGCGCGGAGTAGCCAAAAACCACCATCGAGAAGATCTCGCCCGACGAGAAGCAAAGAAAAACCGTTACAATAAAATCCCGCCTCGTGGGAAGCAGTCAAAACCACCACAAACAGTCCCGCCTAGTGGGAAGCAACAGGGAAATCCCGCCATCCGGGAAACCAGTAGAAAATAAAGGATCCCGCCTCGTGGGAAAACCAGCGGATTTTGCGGATCCCGCCCTGTGGAGAAACCGGCCGCCCATCGGGAAAACATTCCGTATAGCGAGAGCCATCCTGCAGGAAGCCGACAGCCAGCACAGAGAGGATCCAGCCCATCAGGAAGTGACCAGAGAGTTGCACCACAAGGAACCCGCCCCGGGAAAATAGAAGAGGATCCCAGCAGCAGGGACCAAGAATCTCGTCCAAGCACAGAGCCCGTCGAGGATTCACAAGAAAAAGGGGGAAGTTGTCCAAACCCTAAACCGTCACCTCCACCGCATCGAGAAACGTAGGGGACCAGATCCACGTGAATAACCTGCAAAAAACCCTAGGGGGAAGCCTGAGGGAAAAAGGGAAGGGATCCCCAACCAAACAGGGATCCCTGGGAAGCACCAGTCCGAAAAAACAACCAAGGAAACCCTAGCCGACCAGGAGGGGTGCAGATAGTGGAGAAGGATCTCCCCAGAGGAGATCATCTGCAAACAACCACTCCCCGGGAGGGATGACCTGGGTTGAGCCAGAGACTGAGCAGGAACCAGGAGCCATGGGAGGGGGAGCAGGGGAGGGACCAGAGCCCTCCCCTCTCTACTTTCTACAATTTCTTAATTTTGAGATTGGGGATCAGAGGTAGTTTTGGTCACTCCTTGATTATCTAGATTAGCTTAAATTTAAGATTCTCCTAGAGTTGCATATTCTTTTTCCTTATCACCTTTGTCAACACCCTCTAGTGACAGTGCTCCAGTTATAATGAGGCCTTCCTCTGCCTTCTGTATGCTCCCAAACAATGTTCTTTCTTCTTGGATAGGATCTTCTTACATTGTAGAAAGTGTTTCTTTATGATTTTTCTTAAGCAATATATCTGGATCTATATTGTGCTTCTTTATAATATTTCTCAAATAATTATTGTCTCTAACCTTCTGTTTTAATAATTACTTCATTTTCAGGTTCGAGGTGTAGACCAATTGGTTCATCCAAACCCCATAAGGGGGGCTGAGGTCCAAGGTTCAAATCTCGGGCCTTGCTAGACTGAACGTTTGTCCCTTTCCTGGTGCTTTCAGTGGCGTAAAAGGTTTAAAATGATTGTGGCATGGTGGTTATAGGGGCGAACTGCGTGAAGATCTATGTGGCGGCTTCTGGGGCGGACATCATAGAATACTGTGGCAGCCATAAAAGCTGGACAGCTTGCCCAGATTCGTGGTGGCTACTGATTCCACCATGTAAATTCAAAAAAATAAAATAATAATAATTACTTCATTTTCATTACATCCTCTAGTATTTTCTTCAACATGTAGATATTAACTTCCATGCTTTTAACTGGTATCTTTAAATTATTAAAATTTGATTGTAAAATATAAAAGAAAATATAAGTCAGTTGAGAGTAATATGACAAAATAAAATAATCAAATTTATTGCAACTCAAGTCTCACCTTAGTCGCATCCCTTGCAGCCTCAACAACTACAAATTTATTCTTATTAGAAGCCCATTGGTTAAAATATGCTTGGGCTTCAGCATTAAGGATCTCCAATATATTCAACATAATATCTAAAACTTCATCCTTGTACAAATGTGTAGCATTCACTGAGCTTTATGTAGTTTGATGTAGTATACCACCAAGCTTTCATGGTTTGTTCTCGACCAAAGAAAAAATATCTTCCCTTTTAGATATATTTTTATATTAGGCATTTAACTCCTTGATAAGGACATTTGCCCAAAATTCCCAATCCCTCATTTCCTTTATATCTTGAAGCAAAATATCATTGATTATTGCATAGGACAAAAATTATTTAGTTGAGTTTACAAGGTGGAAGATAAAGGGAAGTTGTTGCATCGTTGGTTTCAAGTGGGTGGCTAGCCCATATGGTCGCTAGGCTAGCGCTAAGGCACTGGCAGGTAGGTGGTCGTAGGTTCAAATCCCATGGATGCTATTTTTGCAAGGTAGGAAAGGTAAAATTATTTGCATGGTTAATTTTTGATAGGCAGAAGGTGAAATCATTCACGTGGTGTTCACATGGCAAGTTTGCAAGGTAGAAATAAAATCATTCACGTGGCACATTGACATAAGGTATGAATGCAAAGTTTTTATAAATTAAAGGGGGAAATTGTTTGCTGATCTGAATAAGGAAATTATTTCATTGAGCTTAGGAGGTATAAGGTGTGCTAAATTTTATTTGTGAATTGTAATTTTTGAAAGTTAAATTTAGGAGGTATAAGGTGTGCTAAGGTTTATTTGTGGATTGTAATGTGTGCTTGAGAAAAATTAAATATTGTGATATGGGTATTGCTTAAAAATAAGGAGTTATAACGTGTGATTAGGAATTAATTTTTTATTGTAATTTTGTATGGTGAAAAATAAAATTTGAGGGGTTTTGATAATTGTTAATGCTTTATCTTTTGAGAACAAAAGGAGAGTTATAGAGAATTATTTTCAGATTCTATTGTGCACATCTTTTTGAGGAGAAATTTAATGTGGAAGATTTGAAAGAGAGATCTACTAACCAGTTTTGAAGTGGCACTTTGAAGAGGAAATTCTTTTTGAGATAGGTTTTGAGGGCACATCTTCATCAAAGCAATTTTAGAGGTATGGTGATTTTATTCCTTCCTTAAGGTGTTTGGTTGAGAAAATATTTTGATGTCATAAGGAGGAGATATAAGGATTAAGTTTGTATGCATTGTTGGAAATATATGTGCTAGAATTTGAGAATAAAATTGTGCTTCATTGTTGAAAGAAATTGGAAACACTTGTGCTAGGGTTTTGAGAACTATTTGAGCTTCATTGTTGGATGAGATTGAAACACATATGCCAGGGTTTGAGAGCAAGTTTTGTGCATAATATTGATTGATATTGGGATAAACTTGCAAAGGTTATAGAGCATATTTGTGAAGTAATTTATGCATTGGATTTGAGTGATATTGGAAAGAACATATTGTGAAATTGTATTGCATATCATTTTCTATGTGTTCTTGAACAATAATTTTGGGTAGAATATGTCTAAAGTACTTTAGTCAAAGAAATTATTATGAGCAGTTTTGAGCATGTGTTAGTGAGCAGATTTGAGAGCATGTTTGTAAGAAAAGTTGAGCAAGCCTTGTGAGTAGGCTTGGTGTATATTTGAGGTAGATTTGTGTAAGGTTTGTGAGCAGGTTTGAGGTAGAACTATGAGCAGGTTTGAGATAGATTTGTATAGGTTGTTGAGTAGATTTGAGCAAGCCTTGTGAGTAGGCTTGGTGCAGATTTGAATAGAGTTGAGCAAGCCTTGTAAGAAGGCTTGAACCAGAGTTGAGGGGATAGAGTTATCCTATGGATAGAGGTCCACGAACTTGAGTATAGGGGATTGGAGTCTCCTTTGGGTAGAGGCCCATAAACATTGTAATAGGGAATTGGTTCCCAAGAGATTTGTTGAGAAAATTTATAAGAAATATTTTCTCCATGGATGTAACCCACATTGGGTGAACCACGTTAAATCTGTGTCTCTCATGTGTGTGATGATTTATGCATTGCTTTATTACTGCTATTGATAATATTCTTTGGAAAGATATTGCAATTGATAACATTGGATAATATTATTTTGGAAAGAAAAGTAAAATTTTATCTTATACTATTCACCCCCCTCTCAGTATAAGCTTGTGTTCTTCAATTGGTATCAGAGTGGGTTCCTTCGAAAAGTCTAACAACTTGAAGGTAGATCTTACAAGAACACACAATGGCCACTAAAATGATAGAAGTTGCACCTATGGTTGAAATCAACAAAAGAGACTCAGAATTGGTTGACCTAGAGAAGGAATTTACTGTTGCTCTTGTTGAATTGGAAGCTCAAGTTCAAAAGGATGAAGAAACAAAGACAAGGCTTCTACAAGATCTCAATGACTTAAAGGTTAAAGTTGAAGAGGCAAGAAGAATTGAAGAAGTAATGATTGAGAAATTAAAGGTAAAAGAATTGGAATGTGAAAAGTTGGAAAATGAGGTTGTTTTCTTGAGAAAGGAAGTTGAAAAGTCTAAAAAGAAGTCACAACAAGATATAAGGTTACAAAAGGGGGAATCAAGCTTAACAGGGACATAAAATAAAGCAACTGGTGAAGAACCCATGACCTATGTTGATGTACTAAAAAGGAGTAAAAGCACCAAGGAGGAAGAGAACAAAGAATCATCATGGACAAAAGTCAATCACAAAAACAAACCATATCATCCAAGGAAATCAAATAGGTTTCAATACTTCTTCCATGGTTATTGTTTCTCATGTAATGAATATGGTCATAAAGTTGTACATTGCATGATCAGTATGTAAAATGATGTTAGAAATTTCAATTCATTTACACCTCTCATGGATAACAACATCATATGTTACAAATGCAATAATTTTGGGCACAAGGCCAAATGGTGTAAAACAATGTTTCCTGAATCAAGCAAAAATAAGGAGGATCAAAAAGTTCAAAAAGATACACCCTCAAAAGTTTGGAAAAAGAAAGAGGAACAAGAAAAAGAGAAGTCAATGTTGGTACAAACAGCTCTTCATGTACAAGATGAGGAAAATAAATGGTATATTGATAGTGGTTGTTCAAGCCATATGACAGGTGACAAAAGTAAATTTATTTCTCTTAAAGAAATCAATGGAGGATCAGTAAAATTTGGTGATAATGCTTCAACTAAAATTGTTGGAAAAGGGACTTTGAGTTTAGATAATGGAAAATAAAAAACAAAAAATGTGTTGTATGTTAAGGGATTGAAGCACAATTTACTAAGTGTAAGTCAACTTTGTGATCAGGGGCACACAGTCACTTTTCACCCAAATGGATGTGAGATCAAGAAATCCAAGATATGAAAGCTTATTGCAGATGTCTAGTAGAACTACAAACAATCTCTACATATTGAGTGATATTAAAGGAGAAAATTATTTTTTATCACAAGAGGATGAGAGCTGGTTATGGCATAGAAGAATGGGTCATCTAAATTTTGACAACATAGTGAAAATAAGAAACAAACAGGCAGTCAAAGATTTACCCAAGATAAAAATACCCCCAAGTACAATTTGTGCACAATGTCAGCATGGTAAGCAAACAAGAACAAGTTTCAAGTCAAAAGAGTTTTCTTCATCCAAACCATTGGAACTAGTTCACACTAATTTATGTGGTCCTACAAGGACAAAGAGTTTACAAGGTGAAAGTTACTTCATGCTATTTATAGATGATTTCTCCAGAATGACTTGGGTAACTTTCTTAAAAGAAAAGTTAGAAGCTTTTGAAAAGTTCAAGGCATTCAAGGTTTTAGTAGAAAATAAAATAGGTAAAAATATCAAGTATCTAAGATCATATAGAGGAGGAGAATTCACTTCAGGAGAATTCATAGAATTCTGTGAACAACATGGAATCAAAAGAGAGTACTCAATAGCAAGGACTCCACAACAAAATGGAGTAGTTGAAAGAAAAAATAGAACTGTTGAGAATATGGCCAGAGCTATGCTAAATGAGTCTAATATTTCAGATGGTTTTTGGAGAGAGGTAGTTCATACAACTATTTATATCATCAATAGAGCTCAAGTAAGAGTAAATCATCACAAAACCCCATATGAGCTTTGGAAGGGAAGACCAGCTACTATGAAGTATTTCAGAGTTTTTGGAAGCAAATGCTACATTAGACGAGAAGAGAAAAATTTGGGTAAGTTTGATTCAAGGTGCGATGAGGGTATTTTCCTTGGCTATTCCACAAAGAGAAAAGCCTATAAATGCTATAATAAAATATCACATACAATTGTGGAAAGTACAAATGTAAGAGTTGATGAAGAAATAGGGCCAAGAGAACCAGCTCAAGAAATTGTATATCAAGAAGGAGAAATTTGCCAAGAAGAAGTAGGTGAAGAATCAAAAGAAGATGAAACACAAAGAACACCACCTAAGACACCATCCAGGTATGTGCAAAAGAATCATCCAAGAGATCTGATTATTGGGAATCTAGATGAGAGACAAACAAGGAGGAAGATAATAGGAATAGGTGAACATGCAAATCTTTCTTTGCTATCTAAAATTGAGCCCAAGGATTTCAATGAGGCAAGAGAAGACAAATATTGGGTCAAGGCAATGGATGAAGAGTTGGACCAAATAGAAAAGAGTGAGACTTGGAAACTTGTCCCACATCCAAAATATAAGAATGTAATTGGCACTAAATGGGTCTACAGAAATAAGTTAAATGAATATGGTCAGGTAGTCAAAAACAAAGCAATACTGGTATGCAAAGGCTATGCACAAGTTGAAGGGATTGATTTTGAAGAAACATTTGCTCCTGTTGCATGTCTTGAGGCCATAAGAATATTTTTGGCATTCTCAAGTTTCAAAAACTTCAAAGTATATCAAATGGATGTAAAATCAGCTTTTCTCAATGGTTTCTTAGAAGAAGAGGTCTACATTGAGCAACCTGATGGGTTCAGCCTGAAAGATAAGCCAAATTATGTATGTAAATTAAAGAAGGCTCTTTATGGACTAAAGCAAGACCCTAGGGCTTGGTATTCAAGGTTGGATAAGTATCTTCAAGAATAGGGTTTCAGAAAAGGAATAGCTAACAATAATTTATACATCAAAAATGAAGGAAATGACTTGTTGATTGTGGTGGTCTATGTGGATGATATCATTTTTGGAGGCAGTAATGATAAGATGTGTCAAAAATTTACAAAGTGTATGCAAAATGAATTTGAAATATCAATGCTTGGTGAGTTGTCCTTCTTCCTTGGATTGCAAATTTCACAATAAAAAAAGGTATATTTCTCTCACAAACCAAGTATATAAAAGAAATGTTGAAAAAATTCAGATTGGAGGATTGCAAACCAGTGAGTACCCCCATGGTTACAGGATGCAAGTTAAGCAAATATGATGAGTCTCCTAAGGCAAATCAAACATTGTATAGATCCATGATTGGAAGTTTACTATATGTTACAGCTACAAGGCCAGATATAATGCAAGCAGTTGGATTAGTGGCAAGATTTCAAGCAGCTCCAAAGGAAACACATGTATAGGCAGTAAAGAGAATTCTCAGGTATTTAAAAGGAACTATGGAATTTGGACTATGGTATCCCAGAAGTAACAATTTCACTCTCACAACATATACAGATGCAGATTGGGCAGGCAATATTGATGATAGGAAAAGCACAAGTGGAGGAGCATTCTTTCTTGGAGATTGTTTAGTCTCTTGGCTAAGCAAGAAATAAGCATCAATATCCTTATCCATGGTAGAGGTAGAGTACATTGCAGCAGTTTCTTGTTGTACACAAGTGTTATGGATGAAGTAAACTTTAAAATATTTCAAAATAGAGCATGATCATCCCATATCCATACTATGTGATAATACAAGTACCATAAATATCTCAAAAAATCCAGTGATGCATTCAAGGACCAAGCACATTCCAATCAAATATCATTTTTTGAGAGAGTAGGTGACAGAACAACAAGTTAAATTGGAATATGTAACTACAAAGGAATAGATCATCGATATATTTACCAAGCCACTTCCAAAGGAAAATTTTGAGTATCTTAGAGGAAAGTTGGGAGTAGTTTTACTCCCATCCCAAACTTGATCACCTCAAGGAGAGGAGGTGATGAGGGGGCTATGCTAAAATATCTTATTTTTAGCCCCAAGGAACCCTTTGCCATTGATGTCAAAGGGGAAGAGATTTCAGTAAGGGGGAGCAACTTCTCAGGGGGAGCAGTTTTGGTATCCAGTTGCACTAAAAGAATATTTTTTGTGTAAGGGTTGCCATCAATGACAAAGGGGGAGATTGTTGGAAATATTGAGCATATTGAGTTGTCATTGATGTCAAAGGAAAGTATGATATTCAAGGCAAAAATATTCTTCTAAGGTTGGATAATTATTCATGGCAAAGTACATCTCAAAGGAAAGAAATTGTAGAAAGAAAAGGTTTATAATATTTATTTTTAAATATTATAATAAGGACAAAGAAGTTTAAAGAGTTGGCTTGAAACAAAAAAAAGAAAGGGTTTAATAGAAAAAGCAAAGAAAATCATTTGGAAAAGGTTTGAAGGTAATATTATAATATTTATTAAATATTATAATATAAAAGTTTTAAAAAGCAAGAGGTGCCAAAAATATTGGAGGAAATAATTTTATAAGTGCCAATGTGCATATAAAAATATATGCACCGATGTCAAAGCATAGTATGGAGAAGCATATTTAAATGGGACAAAAATTTCATTTTTAAAAGAAGACAATGCGCTAATCGTTAATCCATTCGTGAGTTTCGTGGTTCGTGGAAGGAAGAGAAGGGAGAAGTTTGCACATGTTTCAAAGCAGATCCAAATCTAAAATATAAAGAGGGCAGCATGTTCGATATCCCATCTAGGGGACTAGCCCAGACGGCAGGTGTCCTTGCGCTAGGGCGTTGGTAGATAGCAGGTTGTAGGGTCAAAACTCATTGAGACTCTTTTGCAAGGTAGAGGATGAAAATTGTTTGGTTGAGCTCACAAGGTGGAAGATAAAGGGAAGTTGTTGCATCGTTGGTTTCAAGTGGGTAGCTAGCCCAGCTGGTCGCTAGGCTAGTGCTAAGGCACTGACAGGAAGGTGGTCACAGGTTCAAATCTTACGGATGCTATTTTTGCAAGGCAAGAAAGGTAAAATTATTTATGTGGTTAATTTTTGATAGGCATAAGGTAAAATCATTCGCGTGGTGTTCGCATGGCAAGTTTGCAAGGCAAAAAGGAAATCATTCACGTGGCACATTGACATAAGGTATGAATGCAAAGTTTTTATAAATTAAAGGGGGAAATTGTTTGTTGATCTGAATAAGGAAATTATTTCATTGAGCTTAGGAGGTATAAGGTGTGCTAAAGTTTATTTGTGAATTGTAATTTTTGAAAGTTAAATTTAGGAGGTATAAGGTGTGCTAAGGTTTATTTGTGGATTGTAATGTGTGCTTGAGAAAAATTAAATATTGTGATATGGGTATTGCTTAAAAAGGAGTTATAAGGTGTGATTAGGATTTAATTTTTTATTGTAATTTTGTATGGTGAAAAAGAAAATTTGAGGGGTTTTGATAATTGTTAATGCTTTATATTTTGAGAACAAAAGGAGAGTTATAGAGCATTATTTTCAGATTCTATTGTGCACATATTTTTGAGGAGAAATTTAATGTGGAAGATTTGAAAGAGAGATCTACTAACCAGTTTTGAAGTGGCACTTTGAAGAGGAAATTCTTTTTGAGATAGGTTTTGAGGGCACATCTTCATCAAAGCAATTTTAGAGGTATGGTGATTTTATTCCTTCCTTAAGGTGTTTGGTTGAGAAAATATTTTGATGTCATAAGGAGGAGATATAAGGATTAAGTTCATGTGCATTGTTGGAAATATATGTGCTAGAATTTGAGAACAAAATTGTGCTTCATTGTTGAAAGAAATTGGAAACACTTGTGCTAGGGTTTTGAGCTTTGTTCATTGTTGGATGAGATTGGAAACACATGTGCCAGGGTTTGAGAGCAATTTTTGTGCATAATCTTGATTGATATTGGGATAAACTTGCAAAGGTTATAGAGCATATTTGTGAAGTAATTTATGCATTGGATTTGAGTGATATGGAAAAGAACATATTGTGAAATTGTATTGCATATCATTTTCTATGTGTTCTTGAATAAGAATTCTGGGTAGAATATGTCTGAAGTACTTTAGTAAAAGAAATTATTATAAGCATATTTGAGCATGTGTTAGTGATCAGATTTGAGAGTAGGTTTATAGACATATTTGAGCAAGCCTTGTGAGTAGGCTTGGTGCAGATTTGAGGTAGATTTATGCAGGGTTTGTGAGCAGGTTTGAGACAGAACTATGAGTAGGTTTGAGACAGATTTGTATAGGTTGTTGAGCAGATTTGAGCAAGCCTTGTGAGTAGGCTTTGTGCAAATTTTAGCAGAGTTGAGCAAGCCTTGTAAGAAGGCTTACACAAACCAGAGTTAAGAGGATAGAGTTCTCCTGTGGATAGAGGTCCACAAACCAGAGTTGAGGGGATAGAGTTCTCTTATGGATAGAGGTCCACGAACTTGAGTATAGGGGATTGGAGTCTCCTTTGGGTAGAGGCCCATAAACATTGTAATAGGGAATTGGTTCCCAAGATATTTGTTGAGAAAATTTATAAGAAATATTTTCTCCATGGATGTAACCCACATTGGGTGAACCACGTTAAATTTGTGTCTCTCATGTGTGTGATGATTTGTGCATTGCTTTATTACTGCTATTGATAATACTTCTTTGGAAAGTTATTGCAATTGATAACATTGGATAATATTATTTTGAAAGAAAAGTAAAAGTTTGATCTTATACTGTTCACCCCCCTCTTAGTATAAGCTTGTGTTCTTCATACTTACCCAAAAATGATGAGATGTATTGTTGCCCTACAACCTATGATAGCATGTCGATGCAGATGGGTGTGGGGCGTAACACTAAAAACATATACAAAAAGAAATAAAAATTATTATAATTTTAGCTAAACAAATATATACAAAGAAGGAGAAAACCTTATAACAAAATAATAGGATGGCGGGAGCAGGAGTGGGAGCAAATGTAGGCACAAGATCGAAAGCAGGAGCGGGATCGGGCGTGACCTCTAGGTCTGGCCCTGTAGGTTCTGCTATGGGATATGGGTCAGGTGTGGGGCCTGGGCAGCCAGGTGGCCAGGGTAGGGATGGGATCTTGGGGGCTAGGCCTCATGATAGCGTTGATGCAAGTGCAGGTCTTACGAAAAAACCACCTGACAAAGTTTAGGGTTCTGTCCTAGGGGGACCCAAACCCTCCTTCTAGAAGATCATGTCTAGAACTAGCGTCCTACCTCGAGAACTAGGCTCAAGGATTTTTCTCAAGGGGACGCACATCTCCATCCATTATGATGTCTACTCGATATTTGTGTAAGAGTTCTCCTTTTCCCTAGTTTGGACATTCATAGGGGGGCACCCAAACATGGAAACCATCTACCACTAGGTGGCTTCCAAATGGAAAATCTTAGGGCACATGTAGCTTGTTGCCCTAACCAAGGATTTCTTCCTCATCAAGCTCAACAACAACTATGATTCTAGTAGGATCCTCATATGCAGGCCCTAGGTCCTAGGTTGCAAAAGTCTCTTCCTCAGGTGTTATGGAGTTGACTTTAATCCTAGCACCCAAAGCATTAACTTTGCCCTGATATGGGTTTGTCTCCTGGAGCTCCCATTCCATTTGTGGAAATAGGACGTCCTGAGGATCATTACATAAGTTATGGGTAAGATTTTTGCCTTTGATCCTACCACCAAGGTAGTATCATGCATGGTCCATGCCAGGTTCTGTGTTAATGTGAACCTTGAATCTGAACTCCCTTCTTCTGTCTCCATTTCTTTAGGATCCTTCTTCTTGCACCAAGCCCTGATTTATGAAAATAAACCTGCCTTCTACCCTTTGTGTAGCACTTAGGGGTACTTTCCCCATCAATGCCCCATTTCCAAGAAGGTTGAATCACCCCACCCTGAGGATCCCCCTACCCGATCCCGAGGGTCCCCTCCCGAGGGTCCCTCCGCAGCGAATGTGGATCCTAGGAATGGCAAGAAAAAGAAACAAAAACTATTATTATAGGGTAAAACTAGGTGGACCCTAATCTAATAGCCGTTCAACTTCATGTATGTAACTCTTCTCTTATTGATGGTATTTCAAAGCCTCTAAAGTGTGCAGAGGAAATCCCCTCCCAGTTCATTATGGCTTCTGGCCACCCTCACTCTCAGGCAGTCATGTAGGCTAACCCTGCCCCTTCTTGCTTTGAGGAAGCCCCCTCCTAGACCTACGAGTTGCAAGGCCTCCCCAACCCCCTCCCGTCCCATCTAGTTGATCCCTCCCTCTCCCTGGTGGGTGGGGTGTCCTCCACCCCCCACCCCCATTTTCCCTTGCTTGATCCCCTTCCCCCCTCTCATAGTTCCCTCCTAAACCTTCCTGAGAGTGCAGTTCCAAGAGGTCTACAGATGATGATGCTAGTAGTTCCCAGTCAGATCCTGAAGAGTTAAGCCCCAAGAGGACCCGTAACAAAAAGTTTACCACCAACTTTAGAAACAAAAAGAGGAGAGGGCACCCCACCCTCGATGACCAATGCATCAAGCTCACAGAGGATGATATAGCTAGTGGCTCCTAGGTGACCCTCCTTGACAATTCTATGAGCTTCTCAAAAGCAGACTCCTTGAGATCCAAACCCCTTTCCCAGCATGGGAAGGGAGTTAAGAGACTCCCAAGGGTGTCAAATGAAACTCATAACCTAGAATGTCAGGGGAATCAATGGTGCCCCCAAGAAATAGATCCTTTCCTAGATTTGCAAGGAACACAGCCCATATGTCCTCCTCCTTCAGGAGACCAAACTTGATGAAGTGTCCTTGAGGGTTGCCAAAGTTATCTAGATAAATAGTGATTTCCTGTCCACCCCAAATTTTGGTACTATTGGGGGGCTATTGTGTCTATGGGACCCATGCTCCTTTGAGGGGAGACTCATATCATCGTCCCCCATAATCACCAACATCCTGATTCACTTCTTGAAGTTAGGGCAGTCTTGGATTATTTCCAATTTTTATGCCCCCAATAGCCTGAATGGAAGATCTACATTATGGAACAAAATTAGCACCATGAGGGAGGCATTCGTTCCTCTCCCTTAAATATGTGTGGATGACTTCAACAATCCCCTCTTCCCTTCTAATAAGATTGGGGGATTAGCAACACCAACTAAAAGCATAGAAGATTTTGGGACCTTCACTGATATCAATGAGCTCATGGACGTCCACCTCAAAGGGGCTAAGTACACTTGGAAAAATAGAAGAGCAAGAGCCCACCTCATCCAATTTAGATTGGATAGAGTGTTCCTATCCAAGGAAGACATCCCCCTATTCATCGATGCCACCCTACTAGCCCTTCCCAATGTTGGATTGGACCACAACCCCCTCCTCTTTGAAGCTGGTAAGTGTACTCCCCACAAGCACCCCTTCTGTTTCTATTCCATATGGCTGCATCACCCTAATTTTAGTGCCCTGTTTGGCTACTGGTGGGCCTCCCTAGTCACAGGGTGCCCTACTGAGCAAATCTATCAAAAATTGAGACTTCTTAAAGACAATATCAAGGTCTAGAATAGGGAGGTGTTTGGTAACATCTTTGAAAGCAAAGAAACACTCAAGAAAAAACTAGAAGACCTTGATCTCAGGTTCCAGGAAGGCTGCCAAGACCCGGGGGCTAGATAAGAGGAGCGCTTAGTCCTAGTCGAGTATCACAACATATTAGCTAGGGAAGAAACCTTCTGGAGGCAGAATTCAAGGTCCCTATTGTTGCTCGATGGTGATGCTAATACAAAGTTCTTTCACACCTCGACTCTCAAAAATAAGAGCTCAAAAAAAATCCCTAAGCTCGTTTGCAGTGATGGCAGGGTAACCAAATATGAATAGGACATCAGAGCCAAAGCCATCAGCTTCTTCCAGGAGCTCCTTGGTGATGACCCTTAGTTGTCTCCCTTGGCAGCAGAGACCCTGCTAGAGCACATCCCCTCATCCATCTTGGAAAAATCAAATGAGATGCTACTTTAGCTCCTCTCAAACAAATAAATAAGCGTAGCTGTGTTGGCCATGAAAGTAGATGTTACCCTAGGCCCAGATAGGTTTTCCCCTCAATTTTTCCAATCCTTTTGGGACCTCATCAGCTAAGAAGTGTGTGCGGTCATTCGAGACCTCCAGTTCACCAGCTCCATTCCCAAAGACATCAATTCCACCTTCATCACCCTGATCCCTAAGTCCTAGGTAGCCAGATCCCTGTTTGAATTTCATCCCATTAGTATGTGCAATTTCCTTTACAAAATATTGACCAAATCCCTGGAAACGAGACTTAAAGGCATCATTCCCCTTATCATTACCCCCTGCCAGGGGAGCTCTATCAAAGGAAGGCTTATCACAAATGGGGTCATCATAATTTATGAGGTCTTTCATTCTACCCTCCTATCCAAGAAGCCTTCCTTCTTGTTCAAGCTTGACATGAATAAATCCTTCAATAGAGTCAACTAGGAGTTCCTCACCCAGGTTCTCCTCAAGTTCAGGTTCCACCCCTCTTGGGTTAACCTCATCAAAAATTATGTGTCTTCCCCATGGTTCTCTGTCTTGATTAATGGATCCTTGGCAGGCTTCTTCCCCAGTTCTAGAGGCCTTCGCTAAGGCGACCCCCTATCTTTGATTCTTTTCATTATCCTGGTTGAAGCCTTGGGTCACACCATATAGAGCACTAATTCCTGGAGGCTTATCTCTGGCATCAGGCCAACATCGAGGCTACCCCTAGTGTCCCACCAACAGTTCATGGATGACGTCATCCTCACCACTACTAATTTGGTCACCAAGACAAGGTTATCAAGTAGATATTGAGTCTGTATGAAGATGCATATGTGCAGAATATCAATCTCTAAAAAAGCAAAATCTATTTCATTCACACCCCCAACAAGGCAAGCCTAGATTGGGTAGATTCTAGGTTGTACCCCTGACACCCTCCCCTCCACCTACCTCGGCCTACCCCTATTCATGGGGGCTTCCTCTAAGGCCCTATGGAGTGGGTTGATTGAATGGGTCCAAAGGAAATTAGACTCATGGAAGGATCACCTCCTCTCCTAGGCGGGTAGAGCCACTCTCTCATCTGTAATCCTCCAAATTATTCTAGTGTACTTCATGTCTGTGTTCATAATCTAGACCTCTATTGCAGCCCACATCGAGCAAATCCAAAAATATTTTTTATGGTCTGGTAGTGAAGATAAGAAGAGGATCCCCTTGGTCTCTTGGCCCCTGGTCTTCCTACCAAAAATGGAGGGAGATGGCTCAGGTGGGTTCCCCTTATGAAAAATTCCCTCCTAGCTAAGCATGATTGGAAGGTGTTCACGAATACCTCGAATGAATGGGTTAGTATTGTGCACTAAAAATACCTCCATAAGCACCCGTTCTTCAATGACTTCAATCCCAGAGATGGATCGGCCTTCTAGAAATCCTTGGCCCTCACAAAAGATATTATTTGGAAAGGAAACATATGTCTCCTTAGTGACGGGGCCAAGATCAATTTTTGGTATAATAGGTGGATCCAAGACGAGGCCCTGAGTTCTGACAGTGACCTTTGAGCCCTTAAACTGGCCCTGGTGGCCTCTAAAGGTTCCAAAGTGTCAAACTACATGGTTAGTTACTAGGGTAGAGCCACTTGGGGGCCCATATTGGACCCTTGCCACTCGCTTCTAGCGTCCAGGCTCCAACTCCTCCTTGAGACTACCATCATTCCTTCTGGCGGGGGTGAGGACAAATGTGTCTGGCATGGCACTAGTAGTAGCTACTTCTCAATAAAATATGCCTATGCCCTTCAAAGGGACCCAGTAGAGGCTCTCTTCCTAGTCAAGCAGGTGTGGATCAAGAATATTATCCCCAAGATCAGTTACATCATCTAGATGACCATTCAAAATAAGATCCTAACCATTGAGAATCTAGCTAGGTGGGGTTTCCAAATCCTAAATAGATGCTACCTTTGTTGTGCTACCTAGGAGTCAACCAATCATCTCTTCCTCAGATGCCCTTTCTCCTTTGAGGTCCTCAGTCACCTCCTCATCTTTTTTTCCATACAGTGGGTTTTCCCCAACTCCATAATCGACCTATTTTCCTAGTGTCCCAATCCCTTTGCCCACCCCACCCTCTGCTCCCTTTGGGCCTTATGTCTTCCCCACCTACTCTGGAAGATATGGCTTGAGTGCAATAGTGGAGCCTTCTCTTCCTTGGCTCACTTCTCCTAGTTGATGGTTGCCAAATTGGTGGTCTTCACCTTAGAGAACTCTCATTCCCTCCCCCGGGTGGTCCTCCCTAGAATACGAGTGATTATACCATCCTCACCACCCTTAGATTCTAAGTTCCCCCTCTTGGTCCCCCTATATCCTCCTTAAGAGCCACGATAATGTGGATAGCCCCTCCTCCGAAGTGGGTCAAACTCAACTTTGACGGAGCCTCCAAGGGTAATCTCGGTCCCTCTAGCATCGACAAGGCCATCCGAGACCACAATGGGACCCTAATCTCGACGTTCACTAAGTTTCTCAGCTTGCAAACCAACAACTTTGTAAAAGCTATGGTGCTACTCTTTTGGTTACTCGTCCTCCAAGATGCCCCCAATAAAGTTATCATCTAGGGTGACTTCCTCAACATCATCAAGGCATCCCTCAGCCAAGGTGCCATCTCATGGTGCATCTCCAATATCATTCAAGAAGTTTGGGCCATCGTCCAAGGGCTCCCCCACTATTCCATTTGTCATGTCTTCAAAGAAGGGAACAGGGTGGCCGATTCTCTGGCCAATCTAGCAATCTCTTTGGAAGGGCTCAAAATCTAGACCAAGGACTTTCCTACTGAGATGGTGCAAGCAGCATCCCAAGACTTCCCCAGTCCCGATGACACTCCACACATCTAGACTCCCATGTTTGTGGGCTTGGGTGACTTGGTGCCATGCCCACCCCAATCGCACATGGGGCATTGAATTTTCTATGAATTCCTCCATAGTGGCAATTTCCTTTGGTCTTCTTGACCATGATCATATCAGTATGATCATTCGATAGCCTGCAATGCTAGGTGTATTATTCCTTAACATCTACATTTGAGGCAGCTTGAAACCAATCCCTATAGGTTACATCCTAGCTAGTCTCGTTGTTAGATCCATGTTTGGGCCTGTGCCACCTCAATATGAGCACCTTACCACTGGCTCAACGTCCTTTGCTCTTTATGACCTGGTTACCTGGGTGTGGTAATTGCTCATGCAAGACTAGCCAATAGAGCCACATCAGATGACGTGCCACATGGAGCTTATCCATAGGCCCTCGCATCTTAACTACCATGCTTTCCACCCATATCACTAGCCCTGTCTCACTCCACTCATGTCTCCCCCACCAAAGTCATCGACTCTCGATGCATGCACCCAATCGCTACCTCTTTAGCTCCCTCCATTCATATTTATCTCCCTTTGAGCCCTGTCACCTCCATTCCCTCTTACCCCTTTCCCCCATCCTTTCCTAGTGAGCGAATTCTCCTTTGGGCTCTGCCCCCTTCCATTGCTTTCTACCTTGGTTGACCTGTGAGCCCACCATATCTTCTCCCAAAATCATCTTCATCGAGCCCTCCACCCTCTCTCTGAGCAAGTCTCCTTTGGTCTTCTATGAGGGTAAGCAGTATACCCCTTTTCTTCATAAATTTATTAGGCCCGATGAGGATATCACTCAGGGTTTCTTGGATACTTGGAATGAGGATGAGGTTCAGATGAAAGGTTTGCACTTCAAAATTACCAGGGAATTTTTGTTCAAGGTCACTGGTTTGCATCACGAGGAGAAGGGGAGGTTCATTCATTGTGATAAACATAATTGGGAGGAGGAGCTCTCCCGCTTCCCAGAGCATAATTAGGACAAGTCTACCCTATTTAGGACTGACCTACCTGAACCTTTTGACAAAGCCATTGTACCCATGATGCAATTCATCACTTGTGATGATCCAAACCAGAAGTTGTACAACTTCCACTTAAGCTTCATTAATCACCTTCGCAGTGCCACCCTTCTGAGCACTCCCCACTTTCTGCTCTACTCCCTTGGCCTGGCCATAGATAGGACTCAAAAAAACCAAAATTGTGCTTCCCATCAAGGCCTTATGGCCGTCCTCTATCACCATGCCTTGGCTAGCCAGCCCCCACTCTAGCTTATTCCCCTAGCTTCTGTCCTCCCCACTAAGACTACCACCTCCCCCGTTGCCTCCCTCGATGCCTCTAAATCTAGGGAGGACATTTCCAATGACCACAAATATTACCCTCCTCCTAAAGAGCGCAGACATACCCAGAAATGAAGGATACCATCCCAGGTCCCTGGTGGCGCGTCGACCCCTAGTGCTAGCTTTGTTCAGAGGGGCCTGACTCCTAATGGCAGTAGGTCCTCAGCCAAACTTAAGAGGCCCAGAGTCGAGGCCATGAAAACCATTGAGATTAGCTCATATTTTGAGAATAGGATCCGAATCTTCCTGAAAATTATCCTCCTCGACATGGTGATCAACTCAATCACATCGATAGCAAATGAAGCTACTATGACCGTCAGTGCCTTCAAAGAGCTCCAGTGCATGCTGGGTGATGGTATCGATGGGGATGAGCAGTAGCTCCATGGCATGGGGCCTCAGCCTGGGGCAACCCCAATGGTTCACCTTGTGTTGCAGGGTGGGCAAGGGTGGCACTTCATATTTTTGGTCCCAGGCCCTCTAGGCTGGTCTGGGATGCTATTTGTTTTTTTACCAGTGGTTTCTACCTAGCCTGCATACATATACTACAGGTCTGGAGGTAGGGGTCTTTGCACCCCTATGTTTTTTTAGTGGGTATGGGGCTATTTTTGTCTGGTTTTTTGGCAAGGGATCAAGTTTTGAGGCCTGATTTTTTGCTCTAGGGGTACACCCCTGGCCCATCATGTTTTTTGTTGTTCAAAGCTGTGACATCTATTGTAAATAAGGTTTTGGAATCCTTCAAAAACCCACTGTATATAAATCTGCTACTTACCAAAAAATATATATATACAAAGAAGCTTGAAATAGTAAATTTGCTTCTCATAGGGGTGGCCTCACTAGATTTACATTGCATAGTATGTGCATACACATGTGGACGAGAAATTGCAAAAAAATAATCTTGCCTCACACATTTTGAATGTCTCTATAAGGGTGTTGATTTTGACTGTATGTAAAAATAATCACCAATGGATTCTAGCATAAATCCTCTTATAGTAGCATCCCATTTGGTGGTGGTAGTGTCTACCCTTCTCTACATTTAGGTGCAAATTTAAAATTAAAAAACAAAAATATGACAATACTATAAAATTTTATTTCTTGGTGAAAGATGGAATTTTTAACTTCACCTTTTGGGTTGACATTGAAATGCTTACTAGGATTGGATTCAACACATTTGGTGATGAGGCAGAACATTGCCTCATACAAAGACTACTTTTGATAACTTATTAAACTATTTGGAACTACTTATGATATGTTTTTGTACTAATTTTAGTGATACTATGCATTATATGATGATGTTTGCATATTGGAATGATAAAGTGCATATGACCTATTTTGACTAATTTATCTATGTTTTATAATCTGTTTCAGCTGTATGTTTTAGTATATTTTGCATTAAAATAGAATTGTAATATGAAGGTACTGCTATCTATTTAGTTTTGTGCTTCTTTTACAAAGTTTCCCCACCATTCACCCATTTTGAATAACCTAAAGGCGCCAAATACTTTGTCAGCAGTTGACTGTGTAGAAAACAAGAATTTTTCCATACAAATTCCAGCCAGTTGTACATATACAACATGGCTTGGAATTTGTCCACTCCAGCTCATACAAAAGGTGGAATCAGTCATCTGGGTACCTATGGAGGTTATTTCTGCCATCACAACTGGTCACA
Source organism: Wollemia nobilis (assembly GCA_028583015.1). Taxonomy (NCBI): domain Eukaryota; kingdom Viridiplantae; phylum Streptophyta; class Pinopsida; order Araucariales; family Araucariaceae; genus Wollemia; species Wollemia nobilis. The sequence continues at coordinate 2,795,144 of JAQPPZ010017170.1, read as the reverse complement.
CATGCTTCTGTTGCATGAATTAATGCCAACTCTGTTCTGCTACCTGATATTCCGGAGCAGCTCTGGAATGAGCGCAGAAGACATAAATTTGGTCAAATGCATCTTTAATTATAGTAAAAGGAAGGTAAACGGTGGTTGCAACTATTCTAGGGGCCTCCCTATCCTTTCCAACACCTGTCCCTCACTAGATAAAGCCAGCAACTAGAATGGATAAGGTTTAATGGATCAGATCCCTGCATTTTTGGGAAACACAGTCCTGCAATGGTTGTAATAGTCCTGTATTGAAGCACCAAACTTTATCATTGTTGTACCTTGCTAGTATAAATAAAGTGCTCCCATTTGGTTGAGCATATAGGGAGATATAGGAGCTAGAGGATATAGAGGTAGCAGAATTTCATAAGCTTTCTTTGTAATTACAACAGAACAGTATTGTGCAGGCCTTTTCCTGCAATACTGAAATGCTGTTGCAGAATTAATAAAAAGGTGCAATTTCCCATTCCATTGGCGTTCTGAGTGAATGTGTAAAGTTTATATAGTTTAGAATAGGTACTTTTCACCTTCTTCTGGTTCAGGGAGCAAGGGCCACTTCCAGGCCCAGGAGAAGGGACAACATAGACAGGTTTTCTACCTATTTCTTGCTGTAGTAGATTAGCAGGAACTTGACAGTTCTTATTAGTGCATTTCTTGTTCATTTATGTTGGTATTTCTTGCATATTACTAGTTGTGTTAGACTACAAATGGTTAGTGCATATCAGTTGATCACTTAGGGTAGCTTCATGCATCTTATAGCATACAACATTTTATGTTCCCAGTTTGCATTTCTAGATCTTGGCATTTCCAGTTTGCATCAGAGAATTTCCTAATGTTTTAGTTCTACAACATTTAATTTTTGTTATTTGAATTTTGTTACTGTAACTAGATTTTGCTTTATGCAAGGTGTGATTTTCAATTCTGCAAGTTTCATTTATGATATTTCAATTTCTGCATCATTTCATTTCTATCAGTTTAAATTCTGCAACAATAGTTAGTTTTCCTTTTCTGCAAAGTTTCAATTCCTGCAATTACATTTATGTAAGGGTAAATAGGAGTCAATTTTAGTTTTTAGGAGTTAAAAAGGAGACACAAACACCCCCAAGCACTAACTATTTCACCAATAAAGCCATCTCCTAAATGAACTGATCCTTAAAATGCTTGCCTTTCCTATCGTATATAGCCTTGGACACCGCCCTGGATTGACAAACATAATGATTAAATGATGAAGAGTTGATGACACTCATCATTTTTGGCGCCATTGTTGGGGATACTTAGGTGTTGTTAGGAGAAGCATAGCAGTCCAGGAACTATCCTATTATAGGTAACAGTTCTTGAAAACTGAATTCTAGTTCATTTAGTGGATGAGCATGGATGAATAGGCCAAGAGATGAAAGAGGAAGGTTTATCAGAACTGGCTCTTTTCCACCAAGGCATTCTTCATGATCTGGTGAAGATCTGCCTATGTATGAACTTCCTGAAAGACTTAAAAGAGAATCATCTTCTTCATCAACTAAAATTTTAGGATCTTTGCAAGAAGAGCTCTTAGAGGCACTTGCTTCTAGACATACCCATAGGGCTGATCCATCTGAACCAGTTGAACAAGTCAAAACTGAAGAAGCACCTATGGCAGAACAAGGAGAACGTGATAGGGAAATTGTTGGTCATGATGCTGACAATCCTCCTGTTAGAACTTTTGAATACCCTATTCATCTGAATCCTACTCAGAATGCTCCTATGAAAACAATTTCACCCTCAGTATTGCCAATATTTAGGGGAGTTGTTTCTGAAGATCCTGATCAATTTCTGTTTGAATTCAAGGTCCTGTGTCAGACTTATGACTATGTCAATGACAACCAAAAATTGAAGTTATTTCCCTCTACACTTAAAGATGCAGCCTTACGATGGTTTATGAGCCTTGAACCAGATTCAATCCGCACTTGGGATCAAATGGAAACTGCATTTTTGGATAAGTATCAGGAGTATTGTAGAGTGAGAAATAGGAAGGATGAGTTATTTCGGATTAGACAAGAAGAGGATGAAAACTTAGAGGATTATCTTGATAGATTTACCTTTATCCAAAAGAGATGTGGTCCTGTGGAAACTGACTTATTAAAAACTATATTTCTGAGAGGTTTGCAGGATGATTCCAGAGAAGTATTGGACTTAATGGGAAAAGGAGATATAAACCAGCTTGAGATTAATGATATTGTAGAGTTGTGCAGAAATTATTCCCACACTAGGCAAAGAAGAAGGAAGAGGAATCCTGGTAATACTGATATAAAATATTTGATGGAGGAAATGGCTAACATGAAAACTGATATTCTTGTTCAATTAAATACTGCATTAGGGGAAAGGAATGCAAAATCCAATTCTTCACCACCCCTAGCTATCTATTGTCCTAGATGCAGGAATAAGCATGCCCTACATGATTGTCCTTTGGATAGAACCTCTATCTCAACTATTTGTGGCATTTGTTCAAAAGAGCATAACACTGATAAGTGCCATCTCCTGCCTCACCTTAAAAATGTTTTGCAAACCCAAACTAAAGAACTTAATGTTATTGGGCAGAGGCCAGGAGGTAACTTTTCACAATACCAGAATGCCCCTCATTTTCCTACAAGTTGGGGATAAAATCCTTGGAATATGCCTTGGGGATATTCAGAACCACCTTCACAACCATGGAATCAATCTTGGTCAGCCCCTCAATACTGGTCACATTCTGGTTGGAATCAACCATGGAATCCTGTTAATCCACCTTGGACATAGAATCAACAATCTGGGCAGAGATGGGGGCCACAATACCCATCATATCAAGGGCAACAGAGGTATCAAGGATAGACTCAAAACCTGCTGCCAACTCCTAATCAGAACTTTCAAGGAAGAATGCCACCACAACAATCACAACCAGTTAAGCAACCTCCACTTCCAGCTCAGCCTGTGGCTAACCCCAATAACAATAGACAAGCAACCCCTGTTTATGGAGCTGAGTCTGAAGAGACTATTGCAGTCCATGTCCTTGACTGTAGTAACATCCAGTTACATTCAGGGAAGGTTTTACCTGACCCTGCACCACCCACTATTGAAGAAATTGATGGAAAGCAAGAATTTTCAAGTCCAAAAAAACCACAAACAGAGCAAAAAGAAGGAAAAATAGAAAGTTTACAAGGAAAAATTGAACTTGCCTCAGCAGACCTTCCGTATCCTGAAAGGTTTGACCACACTATCACTCCTCTTGAATCAGAATTAATCATAGAATTGAGGAAAATGTCTATCTCACTCCCTTTGTTGCAGGCAATAAAGGATGTACCTCTGATTAAGAAAACCATTCAGGAGTTGTGCATTAGGAAACTTGGCAGGAAGAAGAAAGCCTTTCCTAAGACTATGCAAGTAGAAGGTAAGTTGGCTGACCTGCTCTCTGGAAAACTAGTACCCCCAAATATGGTGATCCAGGGAGTCCAGTAGTTACAATTACTATTGGGTTAGTTCAAATTCCAAATGTACTTATCGATTTAGGAGCTGCAATCAACGTGATGACTAAGGAAACCATGCAAAAATTACAGCTCAATAATCTTAGTCCTACTACCACAATTTTGGAAATGGCAGATAGGTCAGTGGCCAAACCGAAAGGAATTCTAGAGGATGTTGCCATTGAAGTGTCTTCTTGGGAATATCCTATAGATTTCTTAGTATTGCAGCCTAGAAACTCAGCTAATGGCTATCCTATTATTCTAGGATGACCTTGGCTTGCCACTACAGCTACATTTATAGACTGCAGGTCAGGTGAGATGACTATTTCAAATGGTGTAGACCTAAAAATATTTCCTTGTATCCACCAACCCAACCTTCAACCAAATTTTCTAGACAGATATGGTATCCTGAGTCTGATGAAGAACAAGAAACTATTGTCACCTTGGCCACCATTGTAGTAAAGGAACATATTGAAGAACTTAATTCACCAAAAAGAGAAATCTTTGAAGATGAAACTATCCTAGTTGAAACATTACAAGAAGAAGGCCTTAGGGATGATCAAATTCTTGTCCATCATTTGTTATGGAAATATGAAGAACAAACTACTGAACATCTGTCATCTATTCCACTACAAGAAAGCTCCTTCACATTGCCACATGGATGGCATCATCATCTTCTGACTTCTTTCACTTGTCCTATGCAAATGATCCCATCAGGTATCACATTTACACCCGAATCAAGAGTATTTCATACTCTGCAGCCACATCATTGTCCCTTAAATGCTTTAATCAGTAAATATGAGGTTGTCAACTCTGTTTATCCAGGGATTAAGCAGATTGAGATACAACCAGGAAAGTTTTTGAACATTAATAGTTGGTTGACTAATGAGCAAGAAGCCAAATTATTTGTTGTTTTGCAGAGACATGTTCAGGATTTTGCTTGGAGTTATAAGGACATGACTGGCATTCACCCTGATGTGTGTACACATAGAATATACACTGAAGATGTTAAACCTGTGAGACAACCTCAAAGATGTTTGAACCCTGCTTTGAAAGATATTGTCAAGGAAGAAATTGAAAAGCTTTTAGATGTAGGATTCATCTATCCAATATTGAGACAGTAGATGGGTTTCTCCATTAGTCATTGTTCCAAAGAAAAATGGGAAAATGAGAGTGTGTGTGGATTACAGAGAGTTAAATAAGGTAACACATAAGGACCATTTCCCATTACCTTTCATAGACCAAGTGTTAGATACCCTTGCTAGCAAGAAATTTTTCTATTTTCTTGATGGATTCAGTGGTTATAATCAGATACAAGTTGCACCTGAAGACCAAGAGAAAACTACTTTCACATGTCCTTGGGGAACCTTTGCTTATAGGGTTCTACCTTTTGGTTTATGTAATGCTCCAACAACATTTCAAAGAGTTGTTTTGGCCATATTCTCTGATTTGACAAATGAGAGTGTAGAAATTTACATGGATGATTTCACAGTATTTGGGGATAGTTTTGAATATACTTTGGAACAACTTGAAAAAGTTTTAATACGTTGTGAAACATACCATTTGTCTCTTAATCCTGAGAAATGCTTCTTAATGATGGAGGAAGGGATTGTCCTTGGTCATCATATCTCCTCTTATGGGATCAAGGTTGATCCTAAAAAGGTGGAAGTCATCAAAAACCTTCCTCCTCCAAAAACTCAAACTGATGTGAGGAGTTTCTTGGGACACATTGGTTTCTACCGTAGATTTATTGCCAATTTCAGTACCATAGCCAATCCAATGTTTGCATTACTAATGAAAAATTCTGAATTTTCTTGGTCTACTGAGTGTCAAAAGTCTTTTGAGGAATTAAAAGAAAAGTTAACAACTCCCCCTGTATTGAGAGGACCTAATTGGGAATTGCCCTTCCATATTCAAACTGATGCTTCCAATACTGCTATTGGAGCTGCATTAGGGCAAATTGACAATGGGGAGCATTATGCCATTTATTACATCAGTAAAAACTTGACAGGAGCTGAAAAGAACTACACTACTACTGAGAAGGAATTCTTAGTTGTAGTATATGCTATTAATAAGTTTCGACACTATATCATAGGATATCAGGTATTCATTCATACAGATCATGCTGCCATTAAATACTTGATGAATAAACCTCTGGTTAGTGCAAGAATTATTCGTTGGTTAATACTATTGCAAGAATTTGATATCACTATAGTTAATAAACCAGGGAAAGCTAATGTAGTTGCAGATTTTCTATCAAGATTGCCAAATGAAGATACAGGAGAGTTGGTTGAAGATGCATTTCTTGATGAGAAACTATTTGCTATTTCTGTGCAGTCTCCATGGTTTGCAGATATAGCTAATTATTTGGCTATAGGAAAAATTCCTCTTCACTTTACTCCTAAACAAAGGAAACAGTTAATCAAGCAAAGTTCTTCTTTTAAATGGATAGGAGGTTTACTTTTCAAATGCAGTCTTGACCATGTTTTGCGTAGGTGCATCCACAAGGATGAGGTATATGATATCCTATGGGCATGTCATGATGAACCTTCAGGAGGACACTATTCAGTCAAGAGTACAATTCGGAAGATCTTGGGTACTGGTTATTACTGGCCATCTTTGCATAAAGATGTGAAAAATTATGTTAGACATTGTGATGCATGCCAAAGGATGGGAAAACCTACCTTCACTAGTGAAATGCCATTACAACCTCAAGTAGGAACATAACCATTTGAGAGGTGGGGGTTAGATTTTGTAGGACCCATTGACCCTCCTTCCCAAGGGAAAGTGCATATCTTGGTATGTACTGACTATGTAACCAAATGGGTAGAAGCCCATGCTTTTAAGCATGCTCGAGAAGAAAAAGTTGTTGATTTCCTGTATTCATAGATTTTCCTACATTTTGGGGCCCCACAATCCATCACCACAGATCAGGGACCTCAGTTTACTTCAAGAGTTGTTGAAGCCTTCACTCAACTATATGAAATCAAGCATAGGAAATCCTCACCTTATCATCCACAAGCCAATGGTCAAGTTGAAGTAACAAATAGGGAACTAGAGAGAATCTTAACCAAAACCATAGCTTCCCATAGGAGGAATTGGATGGACAAACTACCTGAAGCAATTTGGGCTTACAACACTACTTGGAAATCCACTACTGGATTCACACCATATGAATTGGTTTATGGTAAAAAGCCTCTTTTGCCTATTGAATTTGAGTTATTGACTCTTCGAACTGCTTTGGATGTAGGTATTGATTTGTCACAGGCACAAATGGACCGAATTCTGCAGCTCAATGCATTGGATGAGCTACGGAGGGATGCATTGCACCAGACTGAGATGATCCAAGCACAACAAAAATTATGGCATGATAGTCACATTCAACAGAGGAAGTTTCAGCAAGGCGATTGGGCTTTGTTGTTTGACTCACGATATGAAGACTATCCTGGCAAGTTGCAGACTCGGTGGCTCGGACCTTATCAGGTTGAGGAGGTATTTGCAAATGGAGTTGTACGTCTTTCACCAATAGATGATTCAAGAAGGAAGATGGTGGTTAACGGTCATCGTCTTCGGATATATCACAAACCGTTAACCAAGGAGGAGTTTCTCAAGCAAGTAGGAAACTTAGATGTATCAGTATTGGAAGAAACCACTTCTTCCAAGATGGACTCAATCAAGTGACATGAACCAAGATATAAAAATATATATATATAAAATAATAATAATAATAATTCAGAATGTGAAAACCTCTTTGAGGCACATCTGAATTGGGCTTACATGAAAACCAGTTTTTTGGCATGTTTGCCTCACAGACCCGCCACCATTCCATCCATTCTCACCATTGTTTCACTATTTACCATTCCATTCATTCTCACCTCTGTTTCATTGTTTTTCAGATTGCACCTATTACACTCTGTGAGGAGTCAACTTAAAATCAGCAGAAAACAACATTTGTACAAAATGTAGATAGAATGGTTTCTTCAGGTATGTGCCTTTTCTATTTTAATATTGTAAATATTTATTATGTAGTGTATGATATCCCTAGTTAGTATAAAGCATACATAAGGTCTGGTTCCAGAAAGTTATCAAGATAGTCTAAGACAGAAAAGGCTTTTCAAATGCATTTGAATGGTACTGCTCTAGAATGAACCTGCTGCACATAACAGTTTTGAAATAAAGGAGCTTTGGAATTAGCTTCGGAATGAATAAGGGTATATGCTCTGGAATGAACCATACGATAAAACCTATTGGAATGAATTAACAAAAGGTTAATTCATCAATCTTCGGAATCATCCAATTGAAAAGTCAAAATTAAGTTAATTTTTTTGTGGATTCCTAAGTCTTTGCACCAATTGGGTTGGAAATAGCACTTGGATTGCAGGTTTCAAGTACGAGTTCCAAGGCAAAATTTTGAGGAGGGCATAAAGTTTCAAATACTACAACACGTGACCACTTGGCACATGATTCAAAATCTGTTTAAAAGAAGAACTTTCGTAAATAATGCCATGTCACTCCCGATAGCTATAACATGCAGTAAAAATTAATGACGACTTATGCATGCAATGACTTGCCGACACGTTCCCATTTCACGTTCCTAGCATGATTTGAAATCATTCTGGCATTGCATCTATTTACTCCTCATCCTCGAGCATTACCATTGACAAACTTAAGCATTCCAAAAATTGAAAAAAACTACCCTGTTGTTCAAAATTTGTAGGCCTGATATACTCTGCACATAGAAAATTGACAATGGGAGGACAGAAAAATAAAATTGAACCAGACAATATAGAGAATTTGCAGAAAGATGAGGAGTCCATGCGAATTCTTACAGAAGGAGGATTTCTGCCCTTTTTGCACAAATTCGATGGGCATTCAGAAGGATTGGCCGCTGAGTTTGCACGCACCTTTCACAATAATCAAATCCACATTAGCGGCATGACAATCCAGGTAAGCCCCAAAATTCTCAGTCAAGTTACTGAAATGCCACTACATGGGGTTCAAATTGGGAAATCTAGCAAGAATACTTTAATTGAACTAGTAAACCAGTTCAGGGGAAATGAGGATAGGCCCACTGAGTTTGTATTGAGTAATAATATCTGCAAGGGGGTCAAAAGAACAAGTTTACAACCTCCTTGGGATGAAGTTGCAGTATGGGTCATTAGGTTTTTGACCTACGATGGGCAATTCCCTATCCTGTCTGGACATCACATGAGAATTCTGACCCATCTTCACCATGGCAACTCAAACCCTGAGCTTAGGGTAAACCTTCCTCTGTATTTATATCAGGAGCTGGTAAATATGGCCAAAAAGTACCAAGCAGGAAAAGGGTCTCCCAAACACCATGGCCTAATCAAGATTATATGCAGGCATCACTTCAGGGGAAACCCTAGAAGCTTTGATAGGTTTTTTCATGCATGGAATGAGTTGATTGAGGAAGAGGTAGTTGAAAGCCCTGGATCTGAAGAAGAGGTAGAGGTTGAAGGACCTGAATCTGAAGCAAAAATAGAAATTGAAAGTTCTGAACATGAAATTGAAACTGAATCCTCTAAAAAATAAATTCCCTCCTCACCATAGGGACCTCCATCCTCTAGGATGAGGAAGCAAAGAGAGAAATAGTCTAATATTGATCCTGTAGGAAAGAGGAGGAAGGTTACATTTTCTAAAAATGTAACTATTTTTCCCACTCAGTCCACTGAGCAATTTGGAAGTTCAAGCAGGGAAGGGTAGATGGAGAAGGGAACACCTGAAGTAGACCCTACCCTAGGATTGACAAGCTCTATTTCACAATCTAAAAATAAATAAAAGCAATCAGCTTTGGGATTGAGAAGGTCTTCAAGACTTCAGAAATCCACCAACATAGGTGATGTGGAAAAGGAAGAAGGAACTGCACATGTTGATACCCTATAGGTGAAAGAAACTATGGAGAAAGTTGAAGATATAAGTACCAAGGGCATGGATAGTGCAATAGATATGGCTATGCCTACAATGTCCCTCAATTACCCACCATATTCAGAAGATAGAACCATAATAGAGGAAGCAGAGGGACACACCACTATTGCAGAAATGTCTGCACCACTTGTGGATTATTCAGATTCTGAGGAAGAATCTGAGGTAGCTGAGGAAGGGAAATATGATTTGAGCACTGAAGAGGAAGAAGAAATAAACATAAAGACTCAGTTGCATGCAGCTAGGAGTGTCATAAAAACTCAGACAGGATGGATTGAAAAGAGTGAAGCTTCCCTGAAAGAGAAAGATGATACTATCGCTAAGTTATGGCAAGAGATAGAGACTGTAAAGGCTAGGTTAACACTTCTAGAGTAGCACCCTCCTCAGTCTGACTCAGGGGATGAATTAGCTAATCTATTACTGAACTTAGCTGGCAATCCTGAAAGAAACTCACCTGTCAGAGCTGCAATAGAAGAAGAAGAAACAATGCAAGAAGTACAACAGGCTCAAGATCAAACAGGGGATGGACATCCAAAAGTACTTGTGCAGGTTTTTGAAGATCCACAATGGTTGAGTGAACCAATAGCACATACAGAGGTAGCAATAGTAGTACAGGAAGAGGTAAGACCATAGTCTCCTCAAGACCTTGATAATTTGAATGCACCTGAGATTGAATTGGTAGAAATTGGAACACAAACAGAACCTCCTACAATTGGAAAGGTGGATATAGGCATTCAGGTTAATGTCATTCCTCAAATACAACCAATGGTTAGATCACCAGACACAGTCACACTTGCAAAATATAATAAATATGTGGCTTATTGGATGATGAAATGTCACCAATTGGAGGGTAAGGTCTCATATTTACAATCCTTAACAAAAGAATTGGAAAAGAAAAATTTAGAAATTGATAAATTGAAAGAGCAGGTACAAGAGGTATGCCAAATTGTAGAGTGTATGGTACAATGTAGGAGACCAGCTAGGTTCTATAGTTTGATGTTAAAGGAAAGATACCTTCGTTGGCAGACAATGAGGATCACTGCTGGTCTCTCCTACAAATTAAAAACTCCTGGAGAATTTCTAGAGGCTTTTTGGCAAAGCTCTGTAGAATACCAAAATTTGTTGTGTGAATTGTTCCTGCACAATTTATTTTTGCCAACAGAAGTAATCTTCCTCCCCCACATATTTACTGGTGATCTTCAGCTTAGGTCTTTCTTATCAACATTGCAGAATCAAATTTGTTGGGAACAAGAGAAGAAAGCCAAAAAAGCCATGGAATTACAAGCAGTAATGCTCATCAGACCGGTTCACCTTAACCATAGGACCTCCACCAATGAACACTATACATTGATGAGGGATGACAGGGTAAGAAATATGTATCTGGATAACCTTCAAAAATGCATGGCTGATTTCCAAACTTTCTGTGCAACATCCTTTGTTGAGGCTTTATCAGCTTGCAAAAATAGATGGGGAGAGCTACCTATATCACTGCAGAAGAGAGAACCCATCTCACCAAATAACCTAATGTGGTCTAGAAGAAGGGCAGAATGTATAATCCAGACCATATTTGAGGTAAAGGAGCAGTGGATAGGTCTCAGGTACAGGAATCCAACAATCATCACCCCTGTTCCATATTTCTTTGATAATGACCCTCAATCAGACGATCAATTCTAGGAGTGGCTCAGGGAGATCAAAGAGCACAAAGGATATTACAATATTGGAGGTAGACTATGGAAATATGTTGAGCGCTATCTTGACATAGATCTTTGTGTTGCTGTAGTAGAACAGAATGCATGAGGACATGCATTGCAATAGGTTGGGGGAAATGATGAGGCAGAACATTACCTCATACAAAGACTACTTTTGATAACTTATTAAACTATTTGGAACTACTTATGATATGTTTTTGTACTAATTTTAGTGATACTATGCATTATATGATGATGTTTGCATATTGGAATGATAAAGTGCATATGACCTATTTTGACTAATTTATCTATGTTTTATAATCTGTTTCAATTGTATGTTTTAGTATATTTTGCATTAAAATAGAATTGTAATATGAAGGTACTACTATCTATTTAGTTTTGTGCTTCTTTTACAAATTTTCCCCACCACTCACCCATTTTGAATAACCTAAAGGCACCAAATACTTTGTCAGCAGTTGACTGTGTAGAAAATAAGAATTTTTCCATACAAATTCTAGCCAGTTGTACATATATAACATGGCTTGGAATTTGTCCACTCCAACTCATACAAAATGTGGAATCAATCATCTGGGTACCTATGGAGGTTATTTCTGCCATCACAACTGGTCACACATGCTTCTATTGCATGAATTAATGCCAACTCTGTTCTACTACCTGATATTTTGGAGCAGCTCTGAAATGAGCGTAGAAGACATAAATTTGGTCAAATGCATCTTTAATTGCAGTAAAAGGAAGGTAAACGGTGGTTGCAACTATTCTAGGGGCCTCCCTATCCTTTCCAACACCTGTCCCTCACCAGATAAAGCCAGCAGCTGGAATGGATAAGGTTTAATGGATCAGATCCCTGCATTTTTGGGAAACACAGTCCTGCAACGGTTGTAATAGTCCTGTATTGAAGCACCAAACTTTATCATTGTTGTACCTTGCTAGTATAAATAAAGTGCTCCCATTTGGTTGAGCATATAGGGAGATATAGGAGCTAGAGGATATAGAGGTAGCAAAATTTCATAAGCTTTCTTTGTAATTACAACAGAACAGTATTGTGCAGGCCTTTTCCTGCAATACTGAAATGTTGTTGCAGAATTAATAAAAAGGTGCAATTTCCCATTCCATTGGCATTCTGAGTGAATGTGTAAAGTTTAGATAGTTTAGAACAGGTACTTTTCACCTTCTTCTGGTTCAGGGAGCAAGGGCCACTTCCAGGCCCAGGAGAAGGGACAACATAGACAGGTTTTCTACCTATTTCTTGCTGCAGTAGATTAGCAGGAACCTGACAGTTCTTATTAGTGCATTTCTTGTTCATTTATGTTGGTATTTCTTGCATATTACTAGTTGTGTTAGACTACAAATGGTTAGTGCATATCAGCTGATCACTTAGGGTAGCTTCATGCATCTTATAGCATACAACATTTTTTGTTCCCAGTTTGCATTTCCAGATCTTGGCATTTCTAGTTTGCATCAGAGAATTTCCTAATGTTTTAGTTCTGCAACATTTAATTTTTGTTATTTGAATTCTGTTGCTGTAACTAGATTTTGCTTTATGCAAGGTGTGATTTTCAATTCTACAAGTTTCATTTATGATATTTCAATTTTTGCATCATTTCATTTCTATCAGTTTAAATTCTGCAACAATAGTTAGTTTTCCTTTTCTGCAAAGTTTCAATTCCTGCAATTACATTTCTGTAAGGGTAAATAGGAGTCAATTTCAGTTTTTAGGAGTTAAAAAGGAGACACAAACACCCCCAAGCACTAACTGTTTCACCAATAAAGCCATCTCCTGAATGAACTGATCCTTAAAATGCTTGCCTTTCCTATCGTATATAGCCTTGGACACCGCCCTGGATTGACAAACATAATGATTAAATGATGAAGAGTTGACGAAACTCATCATTCGATACATATGTATTATTTAAATTGTGAAAATATCCATCATAAAACCCAAGAATAAAATTACATGTCATCATAATTGTTGTTGTGTTCATTTGGATGCTATGTAGTTCATATGTGATGCACTACGAAATGTATGTACACCAATCAAATTTCTAGTGGTGAAGACACCAAACCTAATAAGAAAATCCCCAAAATAGAATGTTTGTTGGTATTCCTTACAGAATGAGTCTTTATTGGAATAATTCTATGACCACTTTAAGAAATTTATTTTTGATATGTGAATTACTTAAACCCCTTCTACACTTAGAGGCAAAAATTGCAAAAAAAAACATTAGTTTTGAAATCATAAATTTTAAATTTTGAACTTAAAAAAAAACCAACAATTATACCTAACAACAATTCAAAAGAGAGATTGAATTTTATCTCCAAGAATGCTCTATCATCCAGAGATAGTAAGAACTTTATAGTGATAGTATCAACATCCCTATGAGGGATACCTGTTAATCTCTCCACATCTAAATGTTTGATAGTAAAACATATCTTCTTATTCTGGATTATAAAATTAGCAGTCATCGTATTGTTGTCATATGAATATATAATATTCATCAAGACATGGTTATCTATTCTAAATTGTAGCATAAAAATTAAATCCTACAAGCCTATGTCATTTACCCAAGAAAGGTTGTATCCGGGTGTGGTTAACACATCTAAAATGTTTGGGTAGAGGTTTTTGAATGTAATTTTGGAATGAGGGGTGGAATTGGTGGTCATTTCTAGAAGTTGTTTTTAGAAACAAGGTAAATTTTTTAGAGAATAGGGTGCAAGGAATTGGCCACCTAGGGTTTGCTCTAAGGATGTGCAAATAAAAAACATTGAAAATGATTATAGGAGTCTTTTTATAGACAAATGCATGTTAGAATTAAATGCGGATGGATATATGGTAGGATATAATTTGACATGTATAGTTGAGTGATCGATCATTTGATATGTGGTAGCATAACCCCTGGTGTGACCAATTCGAAGTCGAATACCCTATTGCTTTCAATCTAGAGTCTATCACCATGTTGCAACTGATTCGAATTCAAACACCCTTTTGTGATCAATCCAAATTTAGACATATTTTTGCAACTAATATTGAGTCAAATAGTTGTTGTAATTGATTCAAATTTGGATACCTATTTGTAATCAATCTAGAGTCTGATACCTGATTGCAATTGATCTGGATTCAAACACCTGTTGCAACTGATCTAAAGTCAGATAACTTTTTACAACCAATCTAAAGTTGATCACCTATTATAACTTATCTAGAGTCAGACACCTTATTGCAACTGACCTAGAGTTGGATACCTGGTTGCAATCAATCTAAAGTTAGATGCCCTATTGTAACTAATCTAAATTTAGATACCTATTGCAACCGATCCAAATACATACACCCTTTTATGATTGAATTGGATTTGGATAGCTTTTTGTAATTGATCTAGAGTTAGATACCTATTGCAACCAATCCAGAATTGGACCTATTTTTGCAACCAATATAGAGTTGTACCTATTTGTATAATATATCAAGATTTGATAAGTGGTTGTAGTCAATAAAGAGTCAAGTTGGCATCTTAATTGTAGCCAGTTGATAGTTGAACTATCATTTACAATTGATAAACAGTCAAGCAATTTTTTATTTGATTATCACTTGTAATTGGTTGTCAGTCGATCTGTTAATTACAACCAACTAATAGTTAAGATTTCATTTACAACTAGATGATAGTGAAATAGTTATTTTCATTTGACTATCACTTGCAATCGGTTTTTAGTCTAGATATCGATTGTAGTTGGTCAATAGTTAAGTTGTCATTTACAACCAATCGATAATGAAGCAATTATTTTCATTTGAATATCATTTGAGCAGTTGTTTGCAAGTGGTAGATAGTCTATTTTATGTCATCAATCATCAAAACTATAAAATTTGCCATAGTTTTATAAGTTTTCATGAAAATAAGGTAATTTGCTATGTATCCTACATGAATTTGGCCAAGATTAACCTCAATTTTGAAACTAATTTGCCTTATTTTTATAAATAGATTTTGGGTCTCACCCCTTATGCATAACCCTAAGTTAGGTGTAAGATGACATTAGGGATAAAGACCAAATTTGAAATGTATAGGCCTAGTCCATGGTTGAAGCATGCAAGATTAGAGGAGATAGTGGGATAAAGGAATTTGCATGACTCTAGCTCATGCCAAAATATTCTAGCCATTTTGAAAAATCACCATAAATTGACAAAATTACCTCTGACTTTTATGTCAAAATGTGGCAAATTTGATCAACGGTTAGGTTGATTGGTCAAATGACATGAAATGAGTGGTTTACAAATTCTCCACAAGTATGCAAAACTATCATTGGTATATTTGTCAACTTGTGGTATTTTTGTAACTGTCATGCCTAGGTGTAATTTTTGTGCAATTTGAGACATTGATAGATATCCAAATATAGTCATATCTGCACTCATTGGAAATCTCTTTTTGAGTCCAATATAATAGTGGTATTTTTATAAAGTTTTAAGATGATTTGATAGAGTAAAATGTATCCCAAATATGAACTTATTTTTAATACCACAAACACCCCAAACTTTGGTATGAATACAATTGATTCAATTTTATTGATCAAAAGTCTTGTGAAGGTAAGGTAATTGATGAGTTTTAGTAGGATTGGAAATTGATGAAATGTACCAAATTTGATGTCCAATTTTCCATGGTTAGGGTGTCTTGATGATGTGTTGTTTGGTGTCTTGATTGAGGATGTCATTGGCTAGGCATGTCAAAATTGTTTGTATACACTCCCTAACCTCTACTTCTAGGGATGATTCTAAGGATTTATCTATAAATCAATCCATAGGAATAACACTATAACTCAATGTCTAGTAAATTTTGCTAGTATATCCTATAGCGATTATATTATTTTAAAATAAACCTATAATAATCTACATGCAAAACTTTGAATAAAATGAAGGGATAAATGAAACTTAGCTAAAACATTCTATGCCTAGAAAAAATTTCCTACCTCACTGATTCCCTATCGCTTCATTCTCCTCCCATCATTTGAACCTTGGCTAATAGAGATATGTAATTTTGTTTTTCCATGATCTAAAAAATCATCACTTCTCTTGTTTTGGATAGTTGAATTTTTATGGTTGTGTTTCCCTCAATACTACTTAAATTCCTTAATATGACCACTCATTTTAATGCTCTTCAAATTCCATACAAATTGGTCCAAGAATCAACCCTTTGCAAAGATATGGCTATTGAAAGATGAGATATTTTTTTTCTTAAAACATTGCCCTAACGTTACCCTTGATCTAGATGGTTGTATTCACATGGACATATCTATCTCAATATTACTTAGATTCTTTTATATGACCACTCATTTTAAATATCTTCAAATTCCATACAAAATGGTACAAGAATCATCTAAATCAAATAACTCTATGCAAAGATATGGCTTCTGAAAGACGATATTTTTTCTAAAAAAATTATCCTAATTGTGACCAAGGGAAAATATATAATTTATTATTCTAATAAAATATATTTATATCATATTGGATTGAATATTAATTTTCTTGAAACTTTAAAATTTGAATAATGTATTTATTCTCTATTTTGGTTTGTCTTTGTTTTTGGATTAAGTGACGATGTGGAAAACTCTTCTTATTATAGCAAGATAGGGCCCCATTATTTGTATAAGAGAATGGATCCATGGCATATAGAGTAGAAATAACATCAATGTTTTATTTTAGTTTTTTTTCCTTTATTTGGTTTCCATATAGGCTAAATCAAGATATCACTTTTGGATGGGTGTATATAGGGTATGCCTTTGCTAAAATCCTAAATATTTATTGATTGACTATTTATTAAGGATCATATGCTAAGCCATTCAAAGTGCTATCAAAATATATATCATAATTGGTTGAACTTATTGTTGTATTTAAAAATATAAGTTTCAATCTCTATTTCTATGGTAGAAGCAAAATTTGGTCCTGTTGTGGCTGATCCACAACACACCCCAAAATTGGGGACCCATCTTTTTTGCATGCTTTCAAAAGGAATCTCAGTGACCCAGATGCTAAAATTCAAGAAAAAGGGGCAAAAATGCACAAGTATAGAAAGTGTCACGAAATCGCGACATGTCACGAAATCGCGACCTGTCGCGCCATCGCTGCCAAAAAATAGAAAAGTGTCACGAAATCGCGACATGTTGCTCCGTCGCGATCGAAAGAGGAGAGAGAAAGGCAAAATGAAAAAGTGTCACGAAATCGCGACATGTAGCTCCGTCGCGACCGAAAGAGGAGAGAGAAAGGAGAAGCAGAAAGGCATAGCGAAATCGTGACATGTCGCAAAATCATGGGTCAAACCAGTCAAAGCAGCGTCAAGTGAAAAACGTCGTGAAATCGCGATAGGTTGCAGCCAAAGTAGCGTCGAGGGAAAAATGTCGTGAAATCATGATAGGTTGCAGCCAAAGCAGCGTCGAGTGAAAAACATCACGAAATCGTGACAGGTTGCAGGTAAAAGGCATGAAGTGTAAGAAATGTCATGAAATCATGACAAAATCGAGCGAAAGGGTCCGAAGCACAAAAGCGTCATGAAATCATGACAGAAATGAGCGAAAGGGCATAGAATGGAGAAGCGTCACGAAATCGTGACAGATTGCAGCAAGGCAGTCGAAAATGAAAATTGTCGTGATTTCACGACGAAAACGGGCAAAGTGTATGGAACAGAAAAGCGTCACGATTTCGTGACATGTCACGATTTCGCGACATGTCGCGTTTTCGCTGAGCAAGAAGGCAAGGAGGCTGTTGGCCGAGAAACGTCGCGATATCGCGACCTGTTTCATTTTCGCTGTGTTAACAGAGGAACAAGCTGCATGCATGAAAACGTTGCGATTTCCATGGGACCGTTACAGAAGGCGCAGAAAGCGTGAGACACGTGGCATACAGGTGTCAGAGTTGCAGAAGCGTTACATGCAACGAAATATTTCGAACGTTTCGGCATCGAGCATGAAGTAAAAGCATCGAAAAGGCGAGAATTTGAAAAGACGCATTCTGGGAGGTGAAACGAAGCGACGCAGGTGAACCGAAGAGCCGTGCCAGACAGTATAAAATCGGAAGCACAGATTGAACAGGGGTTGGAAATTGTTGCTAGCAGAGTTGCAGAGACAAGGGCTGCAAGCCATTACGGGCCTGCACTTGGAGCAATTTCCTTCATTTGTTATGGATTATTTAAACCTGGAACATTCTGTAAATGTAACTGACATATCATTTAATACAGAAATACAGAGAGTTGGCATCTCATTGATGAGAAAGAAGGAGTTATTTCTGCATGCATGATTTAATGTTTATCTTTCCCTTTCAGATTTTAGGTTTATAGATGGAGTTTAATGCGAGTCCTCTCGGTTGCCTCATGCGAACGCTTAAAATCTGAAATTACAGTAAAACCCTAGAAACCCGCACCTAGCTTATCAGGATTGTGCGAATGTGCAGATTCAGTAGGTTAGGTTGCATGTAGAAACCTCATTATCTTCGGTTTCATCGAATTGATGACAGCATTCTGGATGTAGTTTAGTTGTATCTTCTTTTGCATTCCTTTTATTTTCAAACCCTCATTTTAGTTTCTGCATTTTAATTATTCTTATTCAAGTAAAATAACTAAAAATCCACCATAGCCTAAGATCAAATAGATTTATTTCTTACATTTGTTCATTTGGAGTCCATTGCAAATTCAAAGTAAATAAACCACAGTGCCCCTTGTTAACATCCACTTGCAACCCTAAGGTATTCCCAGCATTCAAATTGAAAGCATCATTGGTGAGTGAAGAACTAACACAACAGGAACCTTGGAGAAATTATTCGGTCATAATTTCTTTGCAAGCAGAGGATTTCGGGACTCAGATCCTACCGGAGAGTGTGCTTTCACAATTGGGTGAAAACACCACTCAACAGATTGGCGCTAGAAGGAGGGCCCGAATCGGTTTATTTTATTTTGGTTTTCATACATGAATAATATCTTTTGATTTAATTTTGAAATCATTTCTTAAATCTCACAAGCGGCTAACTGCAGCATTTGTTTTGTTTTTGTTGCAGTTTTATTTGAAATAATCGAGGGTTTCATCGAGCGAAGCTGGACCCACCGCGTCGTATTGCGACCAGGTCCCAAACAACCGGGGAAACCATTTTTCATGACCTTACGCTCACTGGTACTCCCAAGAATAAAACCAAGCAAGTCGTAAGCTCACCAGTCACAAAAGACCTATTTTCTCCAGGAACATCGAGTGGACCTACGCCAGTAATATCAGTTGCCACTAGTGTTCCTATTGTCAGTAATATTTCTACTGCTATTGTAGGTTTGTCTTCATCGATTTTGAGTCAAATGGCTCAAGCTCCAGCAACTCCTTGGTATGGAGCTAACAATACTCCTTTGAACATTGCTGGGGATATCCATGAAATCCCCAAGAACATTGAAATATTTTTGCCTAAATATAAACCAGATGGCCCAAGAACAGTAGAAGAACATATCCAAGCCTATAGGGATGTTTTAATTAGGCTGCAAGTCCAATATGAAGATGTGGCTTGCAGACTTTTCCCCATGAGCTTAGATCCAATAGCATATGAATGGTATATATGCTTACCAACTGGTTCAATCACTTCTTGGACGCAAATGGAGAATGCCTTTGTTAATCAATTTAGGTCACCCTTGGATCCCGCAACCATTTACAATCAGTTTATTACATGCAAAAGGGGCCAGGGGAACCGATCAGAATGTTTAATCAGAGATTCCAAAAGTGCTATAATAGAGCAATTAGGCATTTTGCCATCGATCCCGTAGTGGCTTTGCAGATATATTTTGGGGCATTGGACCCCATGACAGCCATGTTTGCAAGACGAAATCCTCAAGTCACCACGCTCGCTCTAGCCTATAATGAAGCCATGACTATCGAGCAGCAAATGACACCACAAGGCTACGGGTTTACCCAGATGCCTATGATGGGACAGTATGCTCCATATGGTCAAGCTCCCTTGGCAAATCAGATCATGGCACCTCAAGTGCCAAGCATGAACGCCTTCCCATACCAACAACCGTATCCACCAGCACCTGCGTATGCACCCATTCCAATCCAACCAATCACATCCATTCCACCTGTTCCCGCATTTTTGTAGAATAGTCAATCGACTATGCAAGGAACTAGCCAAGTTAATCCTCAGGCCATAGTTCCTTTTCCAAATCCAACTCCGATTCAAAGTGTCAATCCATACGGGAATCAAATTCCTCAGAACCCGACCCAAATGTTGAATCAAGACCCCACCAATTATGCAAATCCAACGGGGGTTAACAACAATGTGATTCCACCGAAGGAGATTTATTCAGAAGTCGAAGAGCTCAAGAAATTAGTTCATAAACTGAGCAATGACAGGGTTCAACAGCAGAAGTATGAGTCCCATGCCCCTCACTCAAATCAAAATTTTAACAATAGAGGGAGACACTGGAACACCAAGCCAAACAATGGGGGAGTTCCCGCTCCCATTGCTAATCAACTAGATACTTCTGCAGGACCTAGCCAATCCAATTCTCTTTTGAATCTTTCAGATTTGGCATGGGAAAGGGGTGCAGGTTGCACAACACAAAAGAACACAATGAGAGGAATTGCCCTGAAATTGCTAGATACACTCATTGTCTTCAGGCACAAGTTGATGATTTGGAACTGGTATCAAATGAGGGTCCATCGCAACATCAAGATGATAATATTATGGTGATGGAAACTGTATATCATCAAGAAGGTGAGAGTGAGGAAGAAGAAGACGAAATTTTGGAACAGGAGGTGCAAGCTTTTCGAGATTTCAGAAAGGGGAATCATGGATACCAATTGAGAAGTAAATCTAAAGCCCCTAAGACCTCATCAACACCTCCAAACAACTCTATTCTTCCTCCAGATACTAAGGCAGATAATAATCCTCCTCCTCCACTCAGAAAAGAAATGTCTAATGGTGTGCAGAAGACAGTCAAATTCGAAAAACCAAATTATGACATAGTGGAGGATCTGAAGAAGTCCAAATCTAGCCTTTCATTCTTGGACGCGGCTAGATTGCCTGGCCAAAAGGAGGCGTTGATAAAAGCTTTGAACTCACCTGATCCAATGTGGAAGGGAAAAGGAATTGAGTCCCATCTGATTTTGTGAAAGGAGAGAAGGGATGTCCCGCCATTCTTACTGACTCTGAGAATTGCGGGTAAGAATTTGCATAACTGTTTGGTGGACACGGGTGCCACGAGCAACCTCATGCCTTCGGAGATATGTCAAATGTTGGGTCTGCAACTTGTTTCATCCAAATGCAAGGTCCTGCAATTGGACCGATCAGAGGTAAATGTGGTAGGGACCCTATATGATGTCAAAATTCAATTAAATTCTGAACCCGGGGTCCAGCAGGTTGTCGACATTCTGGTTGTTAATATCCCAAGTAGATATGGAATGCTACTTGCGAGGGATTGGATGAAAACTCTGAATGGCTATTTTTCAACAGATTGCTCACATATGTGGCTACCATGGAAAGGAATTGCAAACCAAATCAGAGTGGAAAATGAACCGAGGCTCAAGGAGATCATAACAGAATTTAACAAGCCGAATGAAGTTCAGTTTTCTGAGCCAGAACTGGGGGTTTATGCACTTGATGTTGAGGAGGCTACTGAAGAGCCTAAAGAGGAAACATGTCATGGTGGCTCTTCTGAGGAAAATGATTGCACATGGTTGCTCAGGTTCGATGGATCAAAATCTAGACAGGGAGCAGGAGCTGGAGTCGAGCTCATTGGCCCAGGAGGTAAACCATTATTGGCTGCCTACAGATTGCAATTTCCTTGCACGAACAATGTGGCAGAATATGAAGCATTGATCTTTGGTTTACGTCTAGCATTGAGCAAGCAAGTTAAATGCTTGAAGGTTTTGGGAGATTCTGAGCTGGTAGTCAAGCAGATCAAAGGACAGTATACATGCCGTGACAGGAGACTAAGCCTTTATAGAACTAGGGTTATGGACCTCATGGAGGAGTTTGATGCATTCAATATAGCCCTTATTTCTAGAAAAGGAAATCGAATAGCAGACTCTCTTGCAGTCACCGCGGGCATGTTAAACCCGGTTGATATAAAAAGGTGTAAAAAGTTCTCCATTGAATTGGTTCCTTGTCCATCAATACCCGATAATGTAAAGAATTTCCAGGTTTTTGAAAATGACAGACATATCTTCAAATTTGTCACGAACTCGGGTATTTTTGAAAATCAGGTGATCGATGAGGAACAAAGGTGGCAAGATGAAACAGAAAGCGAGAGTGAAACCGCGTGTCAATCTAACAAAATACCTAAAGATGTGGTTTCATTGGAGAAAATGTTCGATGTGGGATACAAGACCAAAAGAGGAAAAAGAGTCCCACTTCCTAAAGATGCATGTGATTCAATTAATCTAGGAAGTGCAGACAATCCAAAGGAGGTGTACATTGCAAAGGCATGTACAGATGAAGAAAGGAGCAACATAATGCAGGCATTGAAGCATTACATAGATTGCATTGCTTGGAATTACAATGAGCTGAAGACATACAACCAAGACATTATCACACATACCATCCCTTTGAAGCCAGACTCCAAGCCTTTTAGGCAAAGACAACGAGTTGTTAACCCGCTATTGGAGCCTTTAATCGAAAGGGAGGTCAAAATATTATTGGAAGCGAAAATCATTTTTCCTGTTAGGCACTCAACCTGGGTTGCTAACCTCGTTCTAGTAAGAAAAAAGAGTGGAGAGATTAGGTTGTGCATAGATTTTTGAAATCTTAATAAAGCCTCTCAAAAAGATAATTATCCATTGCCATCAATCGATGAAATTCTACAAACGGTAAATGGATCTGAAATGATGTCCTTTCTTGATGGGTATTCTGGATACAACCAAATTCTTATACATCCAAATGACCGGATGAAAACAGCCTTCACCACTAAGTGGGGGACATTTGCATATAAGAGAATGCCGTTCGGACTGTTAAATGCTGGTGCAACTTTTCAACGCGCCATGGATTATGCATTCAAAGGGCTAATAGGCAAATGTATCATCGTATATGTGGATGATATCCCAGTTTTCTCGAAGAAGAGAGAGGACCATGTCAAAGATTTAAAGAAAGTGCTTCAAAGATGCAGAGAACATGGAATTTCCTTAAATCCCAAAAAGTGCATTTTCGGAGTAACAGAAGGAAAATTGCTTGGTCACATCATTTCAAAAGAGGGCATATCCATCGACCCGAAAAGGATACAAGCTATCCAAAACTTACCTCTCCCGAGTAGTAAAAAAGAATTGAGATCTTTCTTTGGGCAGGTTAATTTTGTGAGGAAGTTTATCTCTAGCTTTGCTGAGATAGCCAAACCTCTGAACAAGATGCTCAAGAAGGATGTGGATGTAAAATGGAACGAGGAAAGTAGAGTGGCCTTTCAGAACATCAAAGATGCCATTTCCAGGGCCCCGGTCCTCATAAGTCCAGACTATTCTAAGCCTTTCTATATTTATGCTTTTGCATCAGAACACTCTTTTGCGAGTGTCTTAACCCAAAAAGGCGAGGATAGTGCAGAAAAACCCATAGCATTTTTAAGTGCCCCCTTGAAAGATGCTCAATTAAGGTATTCAATCCTTGATAAGCAAATGTACGCACTTTTTAAAACGGTGAAAAAATTTAGGCATTACATTGTGCACAGCAGAGTTATTGCCATCGTGCTTGACTCTGCTTGTTAAGACCATGTTTTTACAAAATGAACTAGGTGAGAAAAGAGGGAAATGGATTTCCACAATCCAAGAATTTGATCTTGAAATCCAACCTATGAAACTAGTTCGAGGACAGGGAGCGGCGAAGGCGATCGCGAGAAAATAATCCGCAGATAACATGCCAATACTCGAACACATAATACATTGCTAAGGATGACTGGTATGTTGATATTGTGCAATTTTTATTGAATGGTAAGTGTCCTTCTAATCTGAATTCAACCTAGAGAAGAGCTTTAAGGCTTAAGTCTATCAATTATCTGATGAAATCTGGTGTTCTTTACAGGAAGAATCATGAAGGTATCTACCTGAGGTGCCTGAACAAAGAAGAAGCTGCCAGGGTGTTGCAAGAATTTCACGGGAAACATGGAACTGGTCATGGTGCGGCAAATGCTACAACGCATCAAATCCTGAGAGCAGGATACTACTGGCCACACATTTTCAAAGATGCACATGCCCATGTACGATCTTGTCATATCTGTCAAGTGGCTGCCAATAGAGAAAGAAATGCAGCCATGCCGTTACAACCTGTAGTTGAAATGAGACCATTTGCACAGTGGGGACTAGATTTTATTGGGGTTATTAACCCAAATTCGTCTGATTCCCATAAATTCATATTGACAGCTACAGATTACTGTACAAGGTGGACAGAAGCGATTCCTACTAAACATGCCACCACAGACGTTGTAATAAAGTTCCTTGAGGACCATATTATAACAAGATTTGGAATGCCCGATTCTATTGTCAGTGACAATGGTAAAGCTTTTATTTCTACACAATTTGCAGATTGGGCATATGACAACAAAGTGAGCTTAAAGTTTGCATCTAATTATTATCCTCAAGGAAATGGCTTGGCCGAATCTTCAAATAAAAATTTGTTGAACATTATTAAGAAGTTGCTGGAAAAGAACCCTCGGGATTGGCACAACCAATTGAAGTTTGCCCTTTGGGTAGATAGGACCAGAGTGAAAGAATCCATAGGGAATACTCCCTATCATTTGGTCTATGGGCAAGACCCGATATTTCTTGCAAATTTGAAGTTGCAGACCTTGCATTTCATACAAGAGTACTTGGGGACAGATGATCAAGTTGAAGCTAGGTTAAGTCATTTGCTGCATCTTGATGAAAAGAGAGAAGAAGCCATGAATCACATGAATAAACACCAGGAAGTTATCAAAAGATGGTTTGATAGAAGGGCCAAAGTTAAGTCATTCAGAATTTCAGATTTGGTATTACTATGGGACAAAAGACATGAGGAAAAAGGGAATCATCAAAAGTTTGATTGTCTTTGGTTAGGCCCCTACCAGATTTGAGAGATTCTTGGGAAGAATACCTTCAGGCTAAAAACTTTAGAAGGGAGAGATTTTATGCTACCGGTTAATGGGCAGATTTTAAAGCATTATTTTAGCCCTTAGGTTGTGAGATTTTGATGTTATTCTTTTCGGTTTTGGTGGGGATTTTCAGATTTTGTTTCTGTTTAGGATTGTTAGCTTAGTTAGGATTTTGGTTGTGGATTTGATTTCAATTGACATGTTTTGTTTATTTTGATGAAAAAAATAAAATAAAAAATAAAAAATAATAATATATATATATATATATATAATAAAAAAATTGAGATGTCAACTTATGCTTAAGATTAGGAGAATATGAAATATTGGAATTGTCTTGTAAAAGCTCCACATGTCATACAAACATTTTAAGTTATATCGTTTGATTTTGTGATGCATGAAGTAGTCAGTTTTGCATGACAAGTATTTCATTTGCAATTCAAGAGATAATGCATTCATGTTACATCTCACTTTACATATACATTCCATCTTAGTTGCATATGCATCTTAGGTACAAATCATTAAAGTATGTCAATCCCTCTTAGGGTTGTGTTATAACATAAATGTAAGAAAAAATCCTAAGGTTGGAAACTGAGTCTTGAGATATCTAGAACCAAGCACGTCTCATACATTAAAAAGGATCTTGAGCAAAATGATCAAAACCTAACTTGGAAGAAAAGGTTGGGCGAAAGAAGTTTTTCATGTCTATCCTATTATGCAACATGATCCTTAAAACAGTGGTTTTGACCACTTCCATAGAGCTTAAAGCCTAAAATCGAGTAGTAAGGATAGGGTTAAATCCTCATCGAACTTAGGTTGAGGATCCAATTCCCCAAAGCTTTGATTTGACCTACATGGAGTAGTAAGGATAGGGCATAAATTCTCATCTCGCTTAGGTTGAGAATCTGATTCCCCAAAGCTCCTATGTCTCATTTCATAATAAATCTTGGATTGGAAGGATCGTACTACTTGTCCTCTGCAAAGGATGGGTAGTCATCCCCAAGGTCTAAGCAATAAAATTAATATTTTCCATTTACATCTAAAGTTTGGATTGGAAGGATCGTACTACTTGTCCCTAGCAAGGATGGGTAGTCATCCCTAAGGTCCAAGAAGTAAAAAATAAATTTTTCCCATCTCATATTTATATTGGATTGGAAGGATCGTACTACTTGTCCTCTGCAAAGGATGGGTAGTCATCCCCAAGGTCCAAAGAAATGAAGATAAGTTTTGGATTGTGGGGTTAAGTATGCCCATGCATGGCAACATGTCTTGTCTAAAAAACAAGACCACTGATTGTCCAAAGGGTTAGACTAGCATGACCATTTCTTCCATAATTGGTTAAATTATTTTGCTCAAAGTGAGGTAATGAATTCTAAATCAGAATAGTAAGGATAGGGTTAAACTCTCATCTCGGTTGGTTGGGAGTCTGATTCCCCAAAGTTCTGATTTCACATTCACTTGCACATAGGTTCAAGATAGTAGGGGCTCATAACCAACTTTGGGATATAATAAGGCAATTAATTAGTGGATCCTAAGAGGGTTTGGCAATCTTGAATGTTTGTACATGATACTAGAAGAAAGACTATGCATTTTATAAAAGCAAGATCTCCTAGCATATTCATTAGGTTACACAAATCATTCACAATCTCATATATGCATTCATGCAAAACTGACAATGGAGTGTGGATCAATTTCAAATGATAGGGAAAGAAATTCATTGCACACACTGAGCTAATACTTGATGATTCTGATGATTCATGTACTTCTGATCTTTGGGCATTTGTTATATTGCTTATGTGCTAACACATGTTTTCGAGTTTGTATATGTTTCAAGTTGGGTTCTCACTAAAATGCTCAAGAGCATTTGACAACAGAGTCGCCATTTGTTGTGGCTGATCCACAACACACCCCAAAATTGGGGACCCATATTTTTTGCATGCTTTCAAAAGGAATCTCAGTGACCCAGATGCTAAAATTCAAGAAAAAGGGGCAAAAATGCACAAGTATAGAAAGTGTCACGAAATCGCGACATGTCACGCCATCGCTGTCGAAAAATAGAAAAGTGTCACGAAATCGTGACATGTTGCTCCGTCGCGATCGAAAGAGGAGAGAGAAAGGCAAAATGAAAAAGTGTCACGAAATCGTGACATGTAGCTCCGTCACGGTCGAAAGAGGAGAGAGAAAGGAGAAGCAGAAAGGCGTAGCGAAATCGTGACATGTCGCAAAATCGTGGGTCAAACCAGTCAAAGCAGCGTCGAGGGAAAAACGTCATGAAATCGTGACAGGTTGCAGCCAAAGCAGCGTCGAGGGAAAAACGTCGCGAAATCGTGACAGGTTGCAGCCAAAGCAGCGTCGAGTGAAAAACGTCGCGAAATCGTGACAGGTTGCAGGTAAAAGGCATGAAGTGTAAGAAATGTCATGAAATCGTGACAAAATCGAGCGAAAGGGTCCGAAGCACAAAAGCGTCATGAAATCGTGACAGAAACGAGCGCAAGGGCATAGAATGGAGAAGCGTCATGAAATCGCGACAGATTGCAGCAAGGCAGTCCGAAAATGAAAATTGTCACGATTTCATGACAGAAAATGGGCAAAGTGTATGGAACAGGAAAGTGTCATGATTTCGTGACATGTCGCGATTTCGCGACATGTCACGTTTTCGTTGAGCAAGAAGGCAAGGAGGCTGTTGGCCGAGAAACGTCGCGATATCGTGACCTGTTTCATTTTCGCTGTGTTAACAGAGGAACAAGCTGCATGCATGAAAATGTTGCGATTTCCATGGGACCGTTATAGAAGGCGTAGAAAGCGTGAGACACGTGGCATACAGGTGTCAGAGTTGCAGAAGCGTTACATGCAACGAAAGATTTTGAACGTTTCGGCATCGAGCATGAAGTAAAAGCATCGAAAAGGCAGGAATTTGAAAAGACGCATTCTGGGAGATGAAACGAAGCGACGCAGGTGAACCGAAGAGCCATGCCAGACAGTATAAAATCGGAAGCGCAGATTGAACAGGGGGTTGGAAATTGCTGCTAGCAGAGTTGCAGAGACAAGGGCTGCAAGCCATTCTGGGCCTGCACTTGGAGCAATTTCCTTCATTTGTTCTGGATTATTTAAACCTGGAACATTCTGTAAATGTAACTGACATATCATTTAATACAGAAATACAGAGAGTTGGCATCTCATTGATGAGAAAGAAGGAGTTATTTCTGCATGCATGATTTAATGTTTATCTTTCCCTTTCAGATTTTAGGTTTATAGATGGAGTTTAATGCGAGTCCTCTCGGTTGCCTCATGCGAAGGCTTAAAATCTGAAATTACAATAAAACCCTAGAAACCCGCACCTAGCTTATCAGGATTGTGCGAATGTGCAGATTCAATAGGTTAGGTTGCATGTAGAAACCTCATTATCTTCGGTTTCATCGAATTGATGACAGCATTCTGGATGTAGTTTAGTTGTATCTTCTTTTGCATTCCTTTTATTTTCAAACCCTCATTTTAGTTTCTGCATTTTAATTATTCTTATTCAAGTAAAATAACTAAAAATCCACCACAGCCTAAGATCAAATAGATTTATTTCTTACATTTGTTCATTTGGAGTCCATTGCAAATTCAAAGCAAATAAACCACAGTGCCCCTTGTTAACATCCACTTGCAACCCTAAGGTATTCCCAGCATTCAAATTGAAAGCATCATTGGTGAGTGAAGAACTAACACAACAGGAACCTTGGAGAAATTATTCGGTCATAATTTCTTTGCAAGCAGAGGATTTTGGGACTCAGATCCTACCGGAGAGTGTGCTTTCACAATTGGGTGAAAACACCACTCAACAGTGTCCTAATCATGTTGATGGTTTAATTGTGTGCTCATCATTATGGATTAAAAGTGAAACAATACATATTTTAACTTATATATATATATATATATATATATATATATATATATATCAAATGATAAAGATGAATTTATTGATACTTGATAGGTTATATATATATATCATCATACTCATTTATAAATTGGCCAACTCTTCTAATAATAAACTAGAAATGGTCATTGAAATGAATAGTGTTAAATCATATGATAGACAATTAAATTAGGGTTATCTCAATAAAATACTTTGGAATTTTTACTTTTCAAATGATTGGATATCATATATAATGAAGTATGTATCCATCCTAAATTTTTAGTCCTTGTAGACTTTATTTAAGGTGTTTTCTTTATATTGAAATAATTAATTCAAGGAAACCCATTATCCCATATATTTATAACATATGACAAAGGTTTAAGAATATTTACTAGTGAATTGAAAATTAAAAATTCTCGTTTAGTGGTATTAATTTTCTCAAAACTTTCAAATTTTTCATCCACAACTTGCAACTAACACAAAAGTTTCAAATGCATTTATTATTTCTCAAATAAATAATTCTTGCAAAGTTATTAATAAACACTTTGAAAATGTAGTTGGATATAAGTGAACATAAATAAATTGTAATATTTTTTTTAATATCTATTATATAATTCAAGAAGAAATAGTAAAATATTTAGGGTTTTGCAAGGCATTTTTCTCTAGTAAGTATATTGGAATCTATTTCCTATAAGGAATAATAGAGATGGTTTCATGAGTTGGTCTATTAGAAAGATATAAAATTAGTTGAAAGAGTTTTAATAAAAAATATATATATCAACAACTAGTAAATTATAACTTTTTATATTTGTTCTCTAGTCATTACCTATATCTAATGTTAGTTTTAGATGTTCTAGCTAAAATTTGTAAACAAAAACACAAGAGAACTTTATTTCAAGGGAAATAATATGGGTATGGGATTTCACCTTTGTAATAGAAAACATACATCATCTAAGGGATCAAGGAGGTATGAGAGTGAAAATGACTAAGATAATCTATGTTGGAAAATATCATCTATGGAAAGTTGGCAAGAGAAAATACTTAGATGATATGAGTCTTGAAAGTTTTCCTATTTAAAATAGGATAAAATATAGTAATTTGGAATTTTATTTCTAGTAATCAATATATGCTTTAGGATATTTTAGTGTGGGATATCCATAGATGATATACGTCCTTTTCATATGTATTCATATCTTTATTATTTTTTCCTTGTAAATAAAAATGGACTCAATAATTTCTAAGTTGAATTTGAAATAAAACAAAGATAGCAAGTCTAATATTAGTTGGATTGAAATTAGGAAAATGAGGAAAATGAATTGAAGGATGTAGCATTGAGGGGAAAATTGAATGAAAAAGAAAATTAATTAAGAGAATCCTTAGAGTAATATATATTGTCTAACAATAAAAGATATGACAATCTTGATTATAATGTTTTCAAAATAATTATATATTTGGTAAGGGAAAGGAGTAAGTTTACCCTGTATTATTTAAAATAATATGGAGTAGC
Source organism: Wollemia nobilis (assembly GCA_028583015.1). Taxonomy (NCBI): domain Eukaryota; kingdom Viridiplantae; phylum Streptophyta; class Pinopsida; order Araucariales; family Araucariaceae; genus Wollemia; species Wollemia nobilis. The sequence continues at coordinate 2,764,545 of JAQPPZ010017170.1, read as the reverse complement.
CATAACCAACTCAAATTCAAATACTTTTTTTGAATTATAATAGGAAACCATTTTTTTTACTAATAATAATCTGGTAATGAAAAGTGTTCTTCTCATGTTAGTATTTTATATAGAAGAACTAAATAGATTAGGAATAAAATCGTAGATTAAGTTCGGGTTCCATGTGTAAGAATTAAGCTACATGGAAATACTTGCATGAAATGATATAAACTTATCCATACCTTTTTGACTAACTTCTAGGAGTAAGTTCTTATAAGGGGAGGGGATGTGATGCCAACCTTTGTTATGTCTTGATGAACTTGAATTTATGGATGACTATTAGAATAATATAAACAATACTAAAGTTGCTACAACATATTAAATGATGGAGTAGGGTTTCTTAATATGATGTACCATATTGTATGATATCATGTTAGATTAAATATGATGTTTTTTTGTTATAAATTCATGCAATAGTTTTTATGTATGATATCAATAAATCATTAAGTATATTCTAATGATGATTTTATCGAGTTATGTTAACCATGTGGAAAAATCAAAATGTTCATGTTTGTAGGTGATGACCACAATTCAGGATGAGATAAAGCAACTCAACAAGCATAAGGCTTCTATAATACCATCATTTTGTCCTATCATTACTTGTAATCTAGAAAATAGAATTTTTTATGAAACTTGTCAAGTGTTGAAGATTAAGCTAGGTGTATACATGTGTCCTCTCATGGCAAGAAGAGCATATTAATAATAAAATCAAACAAAAAAATAATTTTTTTTCTAAATTATGACCTTAATACTTTTGATTATTTTAATAAATTTGGAGGTTTGGAAAATCCTAAAATCATTAAATAAAAACATCTCATTGCTAACAAATCCATTATTCATCCACTTATAATTTAACTTTGGAACTAAATATAAAATAAATTTTGAAACACAATTGTTCCATGTTTCTTGTTAAAATTGGATCCACATGGGAGTAATGCATAGACTAAAATGTTTAATCCCTTAATAAACATGCAAAGAAATATGGTGAGGAGGAAGGAAAAAAAGAAGGAAAAAGGATGAAATCTAAGGAGAAAAGTAAGCACTTTAATAATTCTATAATAATACCAATGGAAACAAAATTATGAACAATAATCATCTTCTTGACCAAGATCTTATGTAGTGTATGCACATGTTGGATTAGGCGGTCCATGTTTTATCAATAGAACCTAGTTTTGTATGCATGTTTGGAAATGTCTATTGTGTTTTAAAATATATTTAATGATATGCTATCCTCAAATTTATTGTATAATCACCATTGTAAAATTGATGCATTTGAGTTTTAAATATGGGATGAGGTTGAAGGATAGTGTGGCTACCAAAATGTTTGTCATGGGATAAAGTGGTAGATTATCTATGTTGAAAATTGCAGGATATGAGAGGGGGAGACTCCTATTAAATTCATAAACTATGCTAGAGTAAGTTTCATTTATCTAACATTAGATAAGGAAGGAGCAATAGCAACATTTTGGAGAGGGATGGAATTCCTAGATTTTAAATTGTCAAAGTTAGGTTTTTTTAAGGTGGATGTGATCCACATATGCCAACCTAACTTATGAGAATGTAGGAGTTTAAATATAGTTACCCATGTTTGCATGTGTTATGTTACTACTCATTGTCCCTCATATATTTGTGTTTTTGAAATGGTGATATGGTAAAAACAATTCTTAAAATATCATATTTTTGGAATGCTTATGGGGCTTGGAGGAAGGCATGGTGATAAAGTCTTGTTCGTAGTTGTGGTTACCCAATATGGCTACAAATATTGGAAGAAAATTTTGACTTTGTTGCTATAATTCAACAATCTTCTTGTTATGATAAAGAAATAAAAGATTGTGTTTTTCCATTGCACAAAATATAATTGGAAGTTATAAGGTTATATGCCAAATTGTTTTTCAGTTCTTGTAATTGTAAGACATATTTTGTTGGAAATTAAGTGTTCATATATTCAAGTGGGAGATTGGTATAATAGAGTTATTTGATAGCTCAAGTGTTGAACCGATATTCTAATATATATTTGATTTCATATATGTTGTATAATGAATAATGAATAAAAAGGTCCATGTAGTTTACATGGCATATTTTAGTATAGTGATTATAAAATACAATATGATGTGGTCTACTGGCAAGGATGTCACTTGCATTATCAGTGATGTAACCTGGGTTCAATCCCATGGCAGATATGTATATATATAAGAAGTATTTACTCAATAAAAAAAATACAATATGATAAATTCCTTGAATGCACAAATGGGTTAACAAAAAATTATTTAATTGTATATGCACATTGGAATATTACTATGTTGATAGGAATAATGCCTAGTATTAGAATGAGGCTAGATTCATGAATTTCCTCTTGCATGTGGAAGATAATAATTCTATGCCTTAATTCTTTGAATTGGTGATATTGGTATAAGATCAAATTTTAACTAGTAAGGAGAATGCTTCTTATGTGTTTGTTATTTATTTCTAAATTTGTGCTTCCCTATTTAGAAATTGTACATACTGAACCAGTTTATCTTTCTAGAACTAACTAAGGCTCTTTACCAATTCATCTTTAGATAAATTAAACATATCCTTTAGAAAATTTCTACTTGACCATTATTTTAATTCTTTGGCAAATTCATCATTTTATAGTTAGAGTCCAAAGTTACTCCTATCAAAGTTACCCTTATACCTTTGGATTTTAGAGCATTAATGATGTTAGTGGTGAGACTTGAAAAAACAACTAAAATTTATATCCAAGTTGATACTTGGATATTGCCCCAAGAAACTTGTCACTTTGGTATTTAAAATTTGAACAACTTTTGTATTTCAGCCTTTAATGCTTCATTATTTGGACTTTATTTTGGACAATTGTACTATTTTATTAAAAATAATTTTTCCCATTCTTAGTTTAAATTTTATAAAATTTTGTATTTGTCTATGGGAAAAATATATGCCAAAATTGGTGTTTCTATATTAATAGATAGAAAATACTTGTCTTAAAGAATATTTTAGTTAAAATCAATGCCAATAAAAAAGAAATCAATGTTAATGAATCTTTCAAATTATTGTCTTAAGGGATATTTTAGTTAAAATTAATTCTTGATTTAAATATTTGATACTTATTAATGATTATTATTGAATAAATTTTAAGTTAAGATAAGGATCAATACTTAGTTAAGGTGATGATTAGACTCCTTGTCTTATTAAAACTTTAGATTTTGAACTCCAAATCTAGATCTTGAATATTGGAATCTAGAACTTCAAAGCTTTGAGCTATTAATTTTAGAACTTTGGGTTCTTGGAATTCAAGCCTTCAACCTTTGTACCCATAAAAATGTTCTAAAATATTTTTTGTAGTCCAGGTTAATTTTGGGTGCCTAAGGTAATGTTTATGCTTGACACATTTACCAATTTACTTTACAAATGAAATTTTAACCAATAAGTAAAATTTAACTATTTTTATAGTACCATATCTTCAAATGTTTGAATCTAACAAGGTCTTAAGGTTAACTTAAGAAGTTAACCAGGGTTATGCATAAGCACAAAATATCGTGAATTGGCTCTATTTAGGATTTTTAAAATTTTAAATTGGCTAATTTTGGATCCTTTCACTGGGGCTCATTCACCCAAAATTTACGAGATGAAAGTTTTTTTGGGGTAAATTTGCTCATCATTGATAATAATTATCCTATTTTTATTTTAATTTGTCGATTAATTTTACCCCATTACACAGATAATTCACCTTCAAATTATATATGATTTTATTTTTCCCACCCAATTCACCTCATATACTACCCGTATATATACTGGAGGGTATCGATAAACATACATCTAAAATACTCTAACTCAAAAATAGCTCTAAAACAGTGAAAAACTTGACAAGGTTGCAGAGAAGTGTCGGTACACATAAGTCGATTGGTTACAGAGGAGTAGCGATCGATATAAAACTATTGGTTGTAGAGAAGTGTCGATCGGCTTAAGATGATCGACATAAGCCGATCGGTTGCAAAGGAGATACAATCGATATATGCCTATCGATTACAAAGAAGTGTCGATCGATATAATATGATCATTTGTAGATATTGTCGATATAAGTCAATCAGTTGCAAAGAAGTGTCTATCGGTATAATTCGATCGGTTGTAGAGAAGTATCTATCGATATAAGTCGATCAGTTGTAGAGAAGTTTCTATTAGCATAAGTTGATCGATTTTAGAGATATGTCTATTGTCATAAGCTAATTTGTTGTAGAGGAGCTTTTATTGACATAAGTCTATCAATTGTAGAGAATTTTCTATCAGTATAGGATGATCAATTGTAGCGGGAGTCTATCCGTATAAGTCTATCAATTGTAGAGAAGTGTCGATCGACATAAGCCGATCGGTTGTAGAGATGTGTCTATCAGTATAAGTCGATCGATTATAGAGGTGTCTATCAGTATAATCCTATCGGTTGTAGATATGTATTTATCAACTTAAGTCGATCGATTGCAAAGGATAAACTATCTACATAAGCCAATCGATTGCATAGAAGTTTCTATCGATATAAGTCGATCAATTGTAGAGGAGATTCTATCAATAAAATTCGATCGGTTGTAGAGGTGTTTTTGTGGTCCTAAGTTGATCCATTTTAGAAGTGTGTTGATCGACATAGGTTGATCAGTTACAGAGGATTGATGACTATGAAAATAGGTAGAGTATCCTTCTTTCATTGTTCTTTTATCCAAAGCTCTTTTTCTTTAGTTTCATAGGCACTGTAGGTGCACTATATGGAACTATGGTAGATAACTATCAATGTCATCTGGTTGTGTGTTAGGAGCATTTTTCTTGTCAAATACCGCTTCTTGTCTCTTAGATTATGTTTCATAGGCAGTGTAGAAGCACTATTTTCAACTGTGGTCGATAAGCATCCATGTCATATTGTGTGTTAGGAGCATTTTCTTGTCAGAGACTACTTCTTGTCTGTCAGATGTCATTCTATAGGGAAGCATAGGTTCATCTGAATATTCATATATTCTTTATGAAATTACAGTTTAACCATGGTTACTAAGAAACATAAATTTTTATTGAGGAATGTATGCTATTTACTTTAATTTCATATTCATTTTTTAACATCTAAAGATTTTTTCTTTACAGATACAATGTCCCCTACTGAAGATGGAAATAAGGGAGGCCAATCATCTTGTAAAAAAATAATTCTAAAATATTTTACACAAATATCAAATTGTAGTGAGGCATCAATATCTATAGATTCTACACAACATGCAGGTACAAACACATTTTACCATCAAATAATTAATATTTCTTTGTTATTCTTAAATATAAATCCTTATTTATTAATAGATAAATGGTTTTCTGCTTATCTAACTCTTTTTAAATGCTTTGTAAAATTGTATTCTGTTAATTCTTTAAAATAGTACCTTTTTACATCAAAAAATGATAGAGAACACCAAACATTGAATGCAGTAAACACTGTCGATCCTGATGTGCGTTCACTCGAATATATTCCAGCAGATGAGATGGGACCACATGATAATCTTCCTAATAATTACATTCAACAACCACTTCAGGAGATGTTAAATTTAGAAACATCAACTGAAAAAGAAAATGACAGTATAATTAAAATGCAGACCTTTGGGGAATCTTGTAGTCAAAAATATAAACATCAAAAGATAAGTGAATAGACTATTGGAAGGTATTTTAAAAATGAATGGGTACGGTTATACCCTTTTATTGAGCGATATGAGACACAGAATGTATGTAAATGTGTTATTTGTACATGGAATATGGGAAAGGATCATTTATTGCAAAATAAGAAAGACACAATAGAAAAACATTGTGGAAAAGTTTACATCAAAGAAATATGAAGTGATGGAACAATTAACAGATTTTATAGGTGGAAGGATGCATCGAAATGTGTGCATGTGAGATATGCACTTGAATACTAAAAAGTAATGAAACAACAATAAACTCTCATTGAGAATGGTGGAACAATCGAGACCTAATTTCAAAAAATTAATAAGACTATATTAGCCTCAAAGAAATTACAGTTTTTTGTTGTATATAATATACTAAAAAGAGGTCGATCCATGTCTAATTTTGCTGATTTTAAGTAAATACTTCAACTAGTTGATGTAAAAAACCTTACCAGTTCACATTGGTCAGATCGAAGTGGTTGGGAAATGGTAAAATATCTATCACTGGTTGAGAAGGAAGACCTAAGAAAGAATGTGAAACAAGCCAAATTTATTTCACTTTTTATTGATGAGGTAACAACTATTGACAACACATCTTGGATTTGCATACATGTTTACACATTCAAAAATAATTTGAGACAACCTCATTTACTAGCACTACATAATATGATTAAAAATTGTAATGCGGAAAACATTTATAATATTGTTGTAACTAGTTTAAAGGATATTATCAGAATGGATGAAAAGGAAATTGCCACAAATTTATTTGTTTTGGAGCTGATGGTGTGGCTACAATGCAAGGACAAATGGTCTTTGTGTTAGGCTTTAGACATCAATTGCCCCATATGTGATTCCCATTCATTGCATTGCTCATCGAATGAATCTTGCATACAAAATTGTGAGAAAATTTGATAATATAACAAGAGTAAAAGAACTCGTTCATGAAATACACTCATACTTTTCATGCAGTCCAAAAAGGTTTGCAGAGTTTCACAGTTTTCACTAGGTGTAACTAAAGGTAAAAAAATGTTAAAATATGTGGACACCAGGTGGATTTCACTATTTCTTCCTGCAAAAAAGGTTTTTTTTTTAAATATCAATTCTTGGTTGGATTTATGTATACACATCGTAGGGATGTTGACAAGGCAAAATATTTGCTATTTTGTATGACTGACTTGGAAAATATTCTCACATTATGTGGTATTCTTCTATTGTTGTAAGAAATGAATTCTTTGATTAAACTCACATAGGAAATGGCAATTTATATTGTCGATTTTATTAGGATGAGAAAACAAATATGTATGATTATTGAAAGGATTTACTTATTCGAAAAATATTTTGAGGATCCCAAGTTTGATAGTTGGAATGTGTTAGTTGATGTCAATGATACTAACAGCGTTTTAAAGTTCAACATCAATGATAATCTTTGAATTGTTATCCATGGAAATATGATTCCTTTATATTGTTATGAAAAGTGGTTAGATACACTTACAAATTATGTTGAACAAGTGCCCGTAACACATTTTGGATTCGATGAGGTTTTGGATAGCACTAAGAATAAATTGAAAAGAATTGCAAATACATTAACAAGTTAAATAAGAGATTATTTTAAGAGAGACAATATACTTGAGGCCATGGATGTTGTTAATCCCATATTCTAGAATCCTTGTTTTTACCACAGTAGTAGAAGTGAGTTGTTTGTAAAATATATGGGCAATCTTATGACACATTTCTCTAAAAGTATGGAAGTAAATGGCATTGAAATCAATGGTATTCTAAAAAAAGATCTTCTGAGATAAAAATCAACCAATTTTGGAATAACAATGGATAATCAAATTGCATATTTCAAAAATCCACATGTGATTGATTCAATCACGCATTTTTGGAAAAACTTGTATCGAAGTAGTGTCTTACAAGAAACTATAAGTGAATACTTTATTTTATATGAATTATGTCAGATAATGATTTTGGAATATGTTGAAGATGAAAGGGGTTTCAGTGCATTATCTTTTGTTAAATCAAAATTTCATAACAAGTTAGACAAAAATTTGGAAAATTATTTGAGAATGTGTCATCGTACGAGGTGGGTAAGTTTCCCTATGATAGATCTATGACATATTGGAAGTCCCTAGCGAAAAGGAGAGGTCTCACTAATACTATTGATAATGATGAAAATGATTCAACTTGGAGTGATGATGAGATTATGGAAATGCAGAATTCATAAATAATTCCTGGTTCTTTTAGAGAAGTTGATAAGGCTTTGTATCAACTTCTAGAAATGTAAAAATTTCAATGATTATGTGACAAATTCATATAATCAATGATTTTTCAGATTTGAAATCATTTGTAAAATTTTAGTGATTTGAAAAAATTCATATTATCAATGATTTTCCATATTTGATATCATTTTTAAATGTCAATGATTTGAAAAATTCATATTATCAATTATTTTTCATATTTGATCAGTTGTAAAATTTCAATGATTTGAAAAAATTCATATAATCATTCTATTTTCAATGATTACACATATTTGCTTTTTAATGTTATTGATTGTATATGTTGTCAAAATTTATGATTTATGTTTTAGCTTTGAGTAAACCAGAAATTTGAAAACCATGCATGCGTAATAATGCTATGTTATTGAAATAATTATCTATGTTGACAAAATATAATGATTTATGCTTTGACATTGAATGTATGTATGTATGTGTAGCATCCAAAAATGCTTACACATAATATTTAAAATGATGCAAATAGGCATACACAAATTGACAAGAATGAAAAGAAACAAAATACAAAGATCTTTTATTAATTTCCAATCAAGTCAAGCTACAAATCCGTCCCTCTTAGGGTTACCCATTTAATACAGCAATTACAATAGTTTGAAATCCCCCTAAAGGGTAGGTGCATTCCAAATGCCTTTTAAAATGACACGAACTGCTCCAAGGTTTTGATGACCTTCTTCTTCATTATTAGAGGCATTTGTCGCCTTGCATGTCAAAACCCTGTTGATCCTGCATGCGATAAACAACAAGAAGCGTTAGTAATAAATGATGCCTCTCTTGATAAGCCTTTTTGGGGAAATTGTATGAACACATGACGTTACTAGCATATAATCAAGAAAATGTAAGAAAGCTAGTAAACCTATGAAAAACATTAAAATATACTATGAATAATATAAAGGAAAAGCACATGTATCTATTTAATGGCCTAATTATGAATTTTCAAACATGGAAGCATGAAAAAGATTTATTAGTATCCAAATTACAATATTGAAAGCAAGACAACTAAACAAGCTAATTCTACCAGTAAAAAATCTCTAATAATACAATTAAATCTAAATTATGCTTAATCTAATGCCATTAACAAATCCTATGGTGAGAAAGCAAGGAAATCAAGGATGATACCCTAACCATGGATCTGTGGCATGATGATCATTGTTAGCCACGACTGACATCCATGGTGGAGCTTGAAGTGTGTGTGTCCTCTAGTTCAAGGGCTAAATCTCTAAATCCTCTTGCCAAATTTATGGTCAAGGATTGCCTCTGTATCCTCTAACATATTTGGTGGTTGAATTGCTTTGATTACGTGTGGAATGGGTGTAATTGTATTTCTTGGATCTCCTAACCTCCTAGGACCTCCATGGCTTGAATTTCCATTTCAATCTCTCAATTAAGGGTAAGAAAGCAATGTCACAATGCAATTAGGTGAGTGTTGAATATGACAGGGCTTCACTGCTCAAATTTACCTATGCATCTCTCTCTTATCCAATTTTGGATGGGGTTCTTATAGCACCTTGGAGGGTTATGTCCTAGCTTCTTGAGGAAGCCAAGATAAATAATGGGTAGTTAGAGCAGTTGGAAGGAAGCTTCTCTATCATTCTGCCCCCAAACTACTCAAATCTCCAACCAATTGGCTATTTGTAACCAACTTTGACTTGGTCAAAGGCCAACCAATTTTTTATTCTAGTCGTGGCTCTAAGGTGTGGTCAACACTACTAACCATGGGTGTCAATCATGGCTAATCGTGATTAGGCCAAACTGCCTAATTGAGTGGTTAAAACCACTACTATACCTTGGTATTTATCCAAGGTCTTCCATATGGTCTTCTAGCATGTCCCATATGAGTAGTCGCCTCGACATGACACATTTTAGGTGTCTATAGATGCCCCTTTTGAGATGTGTTGTGAGATAGAACAACACTGAGCAAAAATAGACCTCCTGAAATGATGTTGTAGGTTGTATGATGATCATTAGTCTGATCAATATTAGATGCTTAGGATCCAACAAAATGATGTGCATCCTAGAATCATTGCTTCCAACTGGATGGAAGGCTTATATTTGCAAATATTTGGCAAGCTCCAGTGGCGATCGGGTAGCTCAGGGCTACTATAAGCTTTTGCATCATATAGATCCGAAAGGAGGAGAGCTACTAACTTAACTATCATATTTTATTTTTTTCCTAGTAAAGGGTAAGCTTATGATAGTCATTGGCAATGATTCGTAATATGAACACAATTTTGACAAGATCAAGAGATCTACGATCAAGGGATCTTCTGTTGACTTTGATTATGATTATGATATTATGACTAACCCCTCAAGCGATGAGCCAATGAGGGTAGGACAATTAAACGAAGCGATGAGTCACTTGACCTCTTTGAATGACTTTTAATACAATAAGATTTAGCAATTGATATTGATTAGGCCTAATCAGCTATGATTTCAACTGTTAAGAGTAATTGTACATCTATATCCCATGGAGTGGTCCAGCCACGAAGGTTTTCTTAGGTAATTGATGAGTGTCGTTGAGTCTCATCATTTAATCTCAATGATTTATCAATCCAGGGTGGTTTCCAAGGCTGTCTACGATAGAAGGCTAGGGCAGAGTACAATTCAGGCATTCAGATTTCAAGCATTTATTGGTGAAGTAGATTTTGGTTTAGCCTTTTGGTGTCACACTAAACCTAGTCTAAAGAATGGAAACTAAAATAAATTACAGGAATTGAAAACTAAATCTAAATTGCAGAATTTAACAATTAACTACAATTGCATGAATTGAAATTGCTAAATTGAAATCTAATCTACTTTTGCAGAATTGAAATCTAGTTACTCTTGCATAATTTAAATGATGCTTGTAAATGAAACTTATTCTAAAAACACCTTTCAATGCCCTTCCACAAAAGGTCGTCAAACTTCTGCTACAGGAATTGACAACAAAATGAAATATGCTAAAAATGGAAAGTTGCTAAAATAGAAAGCAGGGAAAACATGGAAAGCAAAGGAAAAATGCGTAATATAATTTGTCAGCTGACATACACAAATGTTGTACACAAACATAATAGAAAACATAAATCACATAATACAAAATAAAAACAAGAAAATAAAATCTGGCAAGCAATCTATTAATTCTGCTACAACAAAATTACAGATTAAAACCTGCCATAAAATCCCTCCTTCTAGATCTGAAAGTGGGCCCATACTTCCTGATCTAGAAGGAGGTGAAAAAAACTCCTTAACTAATTAACACTCAGAACAGAAAATGATAAAATAGCTACACTTTTATTGATGACAAAACATGCTGAAAACTGTTACAGAAAATTGTTGTATAGTCCTAATTGCTGCTATTGAAAACTCTCCTCTATTCTAATTCCTAACTGGCTCAACCAAGGAGGGATTTGTGTTATTTATATAAATATTTACAACATATCCCATGCTCAAATCAACCTATGTGCTCCTTTACAGTGATTTGCCAATAATTTGGGATCTGAAATAAATGCAAATCTGGATAGTTTGTGTTGCAGTAGTAGTCATTGGCCCTTATAAAGAATCTTCAATGGTGGGAGTACATGGGAGAAGTCTGGAAATATCTCACACATATTTCTTCACTTTAGAATATGCCATTTCTATCTTTCAAACAACTTCCTATTATGTTGTAATTATTTCTGTGTTTATCCTAGAAGAGGATCAAAATTGATCTTTTCTATGAATGGTGGCTTTGGACGGCAAGGACGACAAAATCAGATGGGAGATATTTTCCCTTAACCTTATCAACATTATTTCCCTTTTTCCACCATAAAAAATAGTCAAAAATTCAAAAAACACTTTTTTGTTCTCATTTCGAAGATAAGTGGCTCATTTCGAAGAGACTGTATTTCTCATTTCGAAGATGTCTTGTTCATTCCGAAGATCTTTGGAATGAACAACTGTGTGCTCTTCAAATTATTTTAGCTGCATTTCTCAAGTGGATTAGCCCTCAGGATCATATTGCAATAGCTTTCATTCCTCTCCATGTGTGAATTCCATGTCTTGTCATTCATTGGTAGCTTGTTGGAATTTACATGATAAATTACTGTATTTTCTAGTTCTACTACATAGTTGTAAAATATTGGCATTTCTTGCAAATTCAAACAAATTAGAACATGGAAAAATTATTCAAATATCAACATGAAGGAGCACATCAAGTTGCTACTGAATTTATACACTTCATTCACCAAGTAACCATGCTAAAATAGTGCAACAGTGTTGCACAATTGCCCCTACTCTGTTATACCTTGTTGTTGCCTATTTAGACCATGTGGGAATGCTTCTAAATAGGTCAGATGTCTTTTGTAGTCCTTCTAAACTCATTCCATCCATATCCTCATGCTTTGCTTGACAACTTCAAGGTGTTCCTATAAAGTAACAGCTTGCTGATTTTTATATGGCTATTTTTTCAAATTTTTAGATTTATGATAGTCCTAAACTTTTGGCTTCAATGTGGATTTGAAACAAGTTGAAGGGCAAGAAAACATTCAAAAACCATTGAGAAGTTAATGGATATCAGCATACCACATTTTGTTAATTTAAATGCATGTTCTTACTTGCTACTTAATCAAACAAAATCAGTCACAAAATACTGAAAATAGTCAAAAACAGAGATATAGTATTCCTAACATAAAATCATGTAAACACTTAACAATAGTATATTTTAGTCAACTATTTGGCAATTAACTTATCATATGGTAGTCAAACATTGTGCAATAATGAGGTACTTTTGGGCCTCATCATCCCCCCCAACTTGAACTGATGTATGTCCTCATACATCTTAGTAGGCCATAGTAATATACGGGTTTTATTCTTGTGAACAACATCCTTTGCTACCTGCTAACTAAGAAATTCCTCCTTGCTAAACTATATCAAGTATTATGCAATTAAGCACATGTATGATTATTTTTTTGTCTTTCTACAAGTGTTAGTGTTGCAAGGTACCTCTTAAAGGCTTGATATCATGTGATTCATCTTGCAATAGTCTTATTGGGGAACCATATTTGGCAGATGCACTACTACTGATGGAATTTTATGTTCTTAACAACATTTCAGCCTGAATGCTTATTTTTTTTGTTTGCATATTTTGAACAAAATTGATAAAATTTTTGGATTTGAAATGCTTGAGGGATGTACTTACTTGTGGTAGAGCCTTATAAACATCAATATTTGATGTACCCTACTCTTTTTGCTATTATGTAGCATTTTCATCAATTATGGTACAGTTTTTGCTCATTTCGAAGATAACCTACTCGTTTTGAAGAGACTGTATTTCTCATTCTGAAGATGTCTGCTCATTTCGAAGAGACTGTATTTCTCATTCCGAAGATGCCTACTCATTTTGAAGAGACTGTATTTCTCATTCCGAAGATGTCTGCTCATTTCGAAGAGACTGTATTTCTCATTCCGAAGATGTTTGCTCATTCCGAAGAGACTGTATTTCTCATTCCGAAGATGTCTGTTCATTCCGAAGATCTTCAAAAAAAATGCAGAAATGACCTCTTATGCAAAATTTAGCTACAAATTCTATTGTGGGCCCATATCTAGAGTGTATAAGCCTTCCATAACATTAAAAATCCCTTCTTCATCCTTTTGTTTAGATGCTATTCTTTGTTTTGTATGTTGTTGTTTTATTCTAGTAGTACTAAAATAGAACCTTCAGGTGCATTTTGTTGATTATCCTCCTTCAATTTATCAGAAAATTGTGAGATATAAACTTGCAGTTCTCCTTCTAAAATTTCCCTACAAATTGAAATAGAATTGCTTCCATGTCTGTCTCAAAATTAGGTTTTTGCATAGTTTTGGAATTTCCATGCAATTAAGGGCATAAGGGGGTGTTTCTTGACATCTTGAACATGTTCCTTTTTCAACTTGTCAATATTGTATGAATAGTTTATGCCAAATACCGACTATCATGTTAAATGCTAAATGTTTACTATGAATTAAATGCAAGAAACACATACCTTACTGTCCTGAAAATTGGTCATGCACCTTAGAAGTTGCTTTTGATGATTGTTAGCATGCTATCTAAAAACATAAACAAACATAACACATGTGCAGTGTGAGATTTGTACAATGGTGGAACAATGATGGGTAGATCAACAAGGCAATGCATGCCGAAAAATCATTTTTCATGCAAGCCAACTCAGTAGCGCCTCCAAGAAGGTTTTCACTACTGAATTATTCATTTTTTTTTTTTCATTTTTTTTTTTCATCATTTTTTTTCATTTTTTTTTTCATCATTTTTTTTCATTTTTTTTTTCATCTCCTTTTTTTTCATTTTTTTTTCATCAGAAGAGGCTGCCATTTCTGGTTTTCAACCAATTTCTGTCCTCTTTTTTTTTTTTTCAAGTGCTTCAATGAGAGAGAACATCTCTCACTCTTATTTGGATAAGACCAATCCTTATTCTGCAAAAAACATGTCAATTGTTGCATGAAAACACCATCTCTTTCTGTTGAAACCTGCAACATTGATGCAACCTTCCTTTCTAGATGAGAAGTAAGAATCTTCTTACATCATAATTGCCTCCTTATTTCTGAAATTGATGCTTGTCTTCATGTATCCCCATTTTTTGGGACATGCCTTTGCTGCAATTTTTTCTCTTTTTTCTTTTCTTTTTTTTTCAATTTTTCTTGTCTTGCTTGTACCCAAAAAGGAATTTCACAAACAAGACTATTCTTCTTTTGATTTTCTTGTATATTTTTTTTTCTTTTATCATCACTCTGAATCTGATATTGAAGAGAAATTCTCTTCCATTATGTGTACATCCAATGGAATCTCCTTCAAGAACTCCTCCTTAGTTAATGGTGCATGGTATACCCGAAGGCAATATCCATTCACCACTAACATCCTCCATGAATTACCAATGGAAGAAAGAAGCACTGCTCCATATCTGAAAACTTCTTCAATCAAGTGTTGTCAATGCCTCCTAGTCTGCAAAATCTTGTCAATCTATACTTGAAACAATTAAATACCAATTCTCAAAATATGTTAAGTTATTACATCAAGATAAAATATTGATATACCCTTGTAATTCCATGTAAAGGGATTGAAATATTGTTTCAAAATAGCAACAATTTTACTTTTTGTTTATAAGTAAGCCAACTAATAATGTTCAAGAATTTTCTTGGCTGCACTTCAATTTGTTTCATTCCTAGGAGGACATAATTTACCCCTTTGTAATTTCTTACTAAGGAGTTCAATGGAAGTAAATTTTCTATGTGCAATTTTTCTAGTTTTTCTCCTTTATCCAAGGCTAATTTCTGTGTGTTTAGACTAAAGGTTTTCTGTGTATCTCCATTGATTTTTGTCTCTTCAAGTTCAGGTAAGTTCTTTTTTGAGCACAGTTGGATGTTGCTGCAATCAATAACATTTTCTGTAGGTTTTTTTTTTATATACCAGATTTAGCTACATAGACAGGGGTTGCCTATCCTATATTATTTAGATTGATCATAGGTTGGGCTAAAAAAGAAATAATTTTGGTTTGCACAATAAGACAAGAAGTGTACAACTTTAGAAAATCAACTACTTGTCAGGTAGGATCACCTCTAATAAGATCAACTATTGTCTGTGTAGGCTAAGAATTGCTAGGTTGCGGTTTAGCATGGTAAAATCCTAACAATCTTTAAGTAATAATGGAAAAATCTAGGATCATCATTAAGTTGTAAACTCCTATTTTGATTGTGCAAAAGTTTTTGTGATTTTTTTTTTTTTTTAATAGATTTAGCTTACATGGACAGGGGTTGCCTGTCCTATATTATTCATATTGGCCACAGGTTGGGCTGAAGGTGGTGGTTGATTTACTTGCCCTATTTGTTGTTGTTGGGATCTCTCTTTGAGAAGAATTCAGATTAGGCAACAAATTTTGTATCTCTGAGTTGTGGAAGTAAATGGCATTCATCAATGATATGTCCTTGTGAACAAAGATACAGGTAGCTAATATGGCTATTTTGTTCAAGGGATAGTCTTGTATATCTACCATGATATCTTTCCAACACCTAGTACAAATTTGTTTATACTACCCTGATGATATGGATATAAAAAGGGTAGTACTAGCAGATGGCCCTTCTAAATTTTTTTAAGATATCTTATGTTTCTTGATAATGAGGATGATGAATTCTTTCTATTTTTATCAAGAATTTCAAACATAGACAATTTAACCCCCAAGTGTGAATATCACCTCCCTGTGGTTGCTTGTTTTCTAAATGGACTGAAATGCAACTATCAATAATTATTATTTATACCAGCTATTTCATTCAGATTTTACTCTAAACTTCATAAGTTAGCACAATAATAATTATTTGACTACTTTTACCCTCTAACAACACCATGATCCCCGACAACGGCACCAAAATGATGAGTGTCGTTGAGTCTCATCATTTAATCTCAATGATTTATCAATCCAGGGTGGTGTCCTTATGGTAATTTGTCCCAATTGTCCTTATGGTAATATACTCATCCTATCGAATTGCATGGAGTGCAAGTCACTGCAACCGTCAAGTGTATAGGATAAATTACTAGATACGAGGTGCATTTGCCTTTGATTTTATCTAATTTTTTTATTATTTTGGTGAAATTTTTTACAATTTTGGTCAGGTGGGTATTTTTAATTCATTATTTTTTAGCTCCTCACAATGGTATTTTTCAGCATTTATTGTAGGTTTCTAGCTGCATTTGGAAACAGCAGCTAGGTTTTCAAATTTTTCTAGCCACGAGCGTGGTCGAAAAACCCTAGTTCTGCGCCCATGGGTGTCAGTCATGGTCAGGAAAAAAATAAGAAATATTTAAAAAATTTCCTGTCATTTTTGATGTCATTTTCAGTTTGATAGCTTGCAAATCCTGAGCGCTCTAAGAGGTGATTCAACAATTCTGACGCGAAGTTCTGCTAAAAACTCAACCTCACTACCACCTGGACCGATGGCAACCCAACCTGGAGGATTTGGTGCGACTAAGGTAGAAGCACACAAAACCCTCGACCATTTTATTTTACTGATTTTAAAATTAACCTCACTAATTAATGGGTTAAATGAATCTCATTAAACCATCGGTAATGAACCTCACCCTAGTTAGGTTTAGCTTAGGTTAGCTTAAGGGGAGGGGTTTTAATTTTTTTGCTTTTATTCTTTTTTATTTTTTTAATATTATTATTGTTATTTTTTTTTTGTTTCTGGGGAATGTAGGGATGGGAAATGACTTGGAAAAGGTCTTCCCACCTAGCCACGACTACCAGGTGCAGTCCCCAATTAGCATATTGGAGGTCATGGTTGTCATCCATGATGGGATTCAAAATCCAATAGAAAAAAATTTGACCGCCTCGCTGACTACGGGTCTTAGCCGCAGCTCATGACTTTAGCAAAAAATTTTAATTTTTTTAATTTTTATCAGATGTAATTAATTTTTTTGATTTTTTAAAGTGCAATTTTTCCATTGCTATTGGTGTTTTGAATTTTTTAATTTGTGTAACGTTTTCAAGATTTTTTTTTATGTTTATGGTTGATTTTTATTTATTTTTGCCTTATTATTCTGCTTTCTATCAGACCCTAACTACTAGGGTGAGGGAATCAGAGATCCTTCGCAACCTACATGGTGTCCTTTCTCAGGTGGATTAGGCATGGTTCAGGGCTATAGGATTTGGCTATGTCTTACACCTCCCCTCCATCAGGGTCGATTAGGCCTATATGATTGCATTGGCCCAATTTTGGGATGCACGTACCAATACTGTTCACATGCCTACAGGTGAGATGACCATCACTTTGGAGGATGTTTACCACATCTTTTGACTCTCACTAGATGGCAAGGCCATCACATATTTGTCGATCGATGCGAAGAATGTAATCTTTGATCATATTTTTGGCCACCACAGTGAGGCAACACAACATCACTTGGACCAAGGAGGGGTCCATATTGAGCACTGGTATAGACAATGGGTTTTTACTGACCGAGTAGTCATATTCATACACTTGATTATGCATATTGTCCTGCCTGACACATCTAGAGCAAGGTTCCCATTGAACCTCCTAGCTAGGACTATGGAGGTCCTAGCAAGTCCTACTGATCATCCTTTGATCTTGTCCTAGGGGAGTTCCTTATTAGCATAGCTTGAGTTGTACTAGATTACTCAGAGGAGCAGAGTTGGCATCAGTTGCAGCTTACTACTTCAGCTCTAGGGGTGGTAGCACATCAAGATCGAGAGTTATTTTATGAGAGTTATTTTACTTCTCCCACATTACTCGATAGTTTAGGATTATGTAGGAAATTTTGAAGCTGCTTACAATCTATCATCACCTCACTTTGGAGAGGGACTTGGTGTGGCCTAGGGTGACTCCATTGGGCGATGAGGACGATGAATTTTAGGAGTCAAGTTTGATAGATTTAGGGACCACTCCAGACTATGATACTTGGTGGACCCTCAGGGTATGGTGGGGCTTTGAGGGCCTCTTGGGCAGGGTGGTTGATGATGTTGCAAAGGGTTCAGAGGGCATAGAGGTCAGTTCTCATGAGCACTAAGTTCGTCAGAGGACTGAGGGTAGATGGGGTGAGGGATCTGTAGAGGATGCACCTCCAACTAAGGAGGAGGAAAATACTCTCGAGGAGGGTGAGGCATAACCTAACAGTGATATTGGGTAGCTTAGGGCCTAGGTTGCTAGCCTACATACTCAGGTAGGCTCTTTGTAGACATAGCTCTTACATCGAGACACCACCATTGCTACCTTATAGGAAAATGTGGGGGATCTATATTCTTGACTTATAATATGGCAATCACAATGGCGTAGCTATGAGGAGGAGAAGACCACTATATAGGCTAAGATTACCATAGTAGATATAGAGATATAGTGGGTTACAGGCCAACACATCCTCATCCAGTCTTAGCTAGATGCCCTTAGGGTACAGTATAATGCACTCAGTACTGGGAGGGAGGACCCCTCATCTTCACAGGTTGCTCTAGCTCCTCTAGTTGCTCCAGAAGCTCAGGAAACACATGAAGTAGTAGGGCTTGACCAGGGGGTAGATATCAACAGACTCTGAGCCTTGGTGCAGTAGCATATCGATGATGGAGCATGGAGTTTTGTCTACATCTCTACTTTGAGAGGATTTATTAGACTACTCAGGGGTGAGATTCTAGAGATGCCCATGGCTTTAGGTTCTTATAGGACTCATAATCAAGAGACAAGCTAGTCCTTAGCTATCTCTAGTCATAGATTTCATGGGTCAGAGAGGACCTCTGGTACCAGCTCTAAGAGGACTCATAGGGATGGTGGAGGCAACAGCAGAGCCTCTTAGGATGAGGGCACAAGCAGTGCTACTTAGTACAGATCTTATATATGCTATTGTACCATTTTTTGTATAAGGTCAAGGACCTACACATATGTAGCCTGTGAGCATTTTTGATACATGCCAATGTATTGCTTACTATGTATATTTTTTATACACCTATATATATGATCTGACATTGATATTAATTATATTTGTAGTTTATGATTTGTATTGTTTTTAGAATTTATGAGATGCATATGGATGCAATGCTTAGATGTGATGTTTATTTTATTCTATATGATGTGATGTATGGATGGCATGCACTAAATAGATGATGAATGTATGCTTTTAAATGCAATGATATACATGTGTAGGTGGACTACTTATAATGAATGTATAATAATATGATATATGATGTTTAAATGTATGTTTGATTTACTGTACTTGTATGCATTTAATTTATGTTGTTATGACATAATCTATGCCATGTATGTATTGCATATATATCTTTGTTTCCTTGATAATTTTTTTTTTTTTTTCTGAAATGGACATGTATGCTTTAATCACTTAAAACATAATGTATGAATGTAATATGAGTTTGACAATATAATGGATGACACCACATAATGTATAACAATCATGAGATGCAATTGCTATATCTTATCATATGAATTAATCATTTGAACACCTATATGTGAGATGCAATGATGTATTGTTTCTGTTCATAAGCTTTAGTAAATTAAAATAATATGGATAACATAGTCAGTGGTCATTTAAATATCATTTTTGACATCCATCTGGTATCTAGTTTATATTATAATAATTCTAATAAACAAATTCTCATTAAAGAAAATTGATTTTTGATGATTGCATTGAAAATCGTTTGTTGCTATTTGAGAATTTTTGAGGTTTTCCATGAAACTCAAACACCCTAGTTGACTTATCAAAAGTTGTATACTGACCATACTAGACTTCTAAAATATAAGGCTTTTGATAGGATAGACCCTAACTATTCATTATTCGTATGTGTGCATAAGTATACCCTGATATCAAGCGAGATTCTTTCAACCCATTGCTATGAGTATCCATTTGAGGATTGGATCCTCAAATGTCTATCCAATCCTAAGTTTAGATTTCAATTGGACTAGAATACTATGCGATATAAGACACCTAAAGCTAGATCTTCCACATTCAAACATTGGTCTGCACAAAAGTGAAATGCTAATGTATCCAACATATCGTCATGTGTAAGGTACAATAGTGTTGACAATTCCAAGGATTCAATCTCGCCCTCTTCTTTTCTTTAATTTATCGGGATACTTGCTCATGTAAAGTGATAAGAATCACTATTTATTTTGTACTTTTATTTTAGTGATAAAAACCACTATTTATTTTGTACTTTTATTTATTTTTCTCTTGAGAAAGGGATTTGATACTGATTTGATTTCACTTTGAATTTGATCTTGATTTGACTTAATTTTTGAGGATTTAACTTTGGAAATTCACTCAGTGATTGCATTATGGGATTTTTCTCCTTAATTTTCAAGCAAGGGATTTATTCGGGTGGGGGGAAATCTTGTCCTTTTTCCAACTATCAACATTTCTTGAACTATCCGTACAAGGGGATAAGAAAGATAAAATTTTCACCTTAGGATACCTAGTCCCACTTTGTAGCATTCATCTATCCCTAGTCCTAATTAGGATTGTTTATTTTGGATATTAGTGATAGGATTCTAATATGCTAAAGGCTATCAAAACTAGACCTTATCTACAAAAACAAAGTAATATTTCTACCAAACTCTTGAGGTGACCACTAGGTATGGTTGAATGACTAGAAAAACCTAATACATTCTTCATAGCAACAAGAAGGGTTGTGTTGAAAAATACAATTACTCACACAGGTGAATGGATGATAATAAGTGCGAAGATGCATGATTGAAACACAGACGTGGTGCCATTTGTAAGATTGCAAACACAAACAATCCTAATGCAAGTGCAATGGATGGAAATTCATAATGCAATGCAATTAAATGAACGTATATACAAAATGGAAATTTAAAATGCAAATGAGATGCAACAATGCAAAATGAAATGCAATGCAATGTTTTTGAATTTTGATATTTTCCTAATTTTTTAGATTTTGTTGCTTTTTAATTTGACCAAAGGGCTTACAGATGCCTTTGGAGCCTTTTACTGGATGACCAAAGGGCTTGCATATGTCTTTGGGGCCTTTTTATGGTTTTAGGCATAAAATGCTTTAAGGTGAAGGATGTTGAGAGGTTCAGGCTCTTCAACTCCTTCCAACGATGTTAAGCGATATGTCCCAGGTCCAATATTCTCAAGGATGATATACAGACCTGACCAATTAGCCATAAATTTTTCTTACATTTTTGGCGGTAGATTTGAGTTTTGTTGGTTCTCTTTCGGCATAATATCACCAACCTCAAAGTCTCTTAGATGGAATTTATCATTGTAAGCTCATTTTAAGTTCTCCTGATAAACATGAAGATGCTCAAGGGCATTCACAAGATGTTCATCAAGTAGCATCAATTGATCTAGGTGAGCT
Source organism: Wollemia nobilis (assembly GCA_028583015.1). Classification (NCBI taxonomy): domain Eukaryota; kingdom Viridiplantae; phylum Streptophyta; class Pinopsida; order Araucariales; family Araucariaceae; genus Wollemia; species Wollemia nobilis. Next base: position 2,742,705 of record JAQPPZ010017170.1, on the reverse strand, counting down.
TGTCACACAGTGTCATCATCGATGGACTCTTTCAATGTGATGTGCAGTGTTGGAATTTTCAACTCTAAGGGCATAATGGCCTCAGCACCATATACTAGTGAAAATGGAGTTGCCCTAGTGGGTGTCCGAATACTAGTCTTATAATCCCATAATGCAAGGGGTAGTTGGATGTGCTAATCTTTGTGGTTTTCTTGTACCATATTTTTCAATATGAAAACCACTGTCTTGTTTGAAGCTTCAGCCTGCCCTTTTGCCTACGGATAATATGGATTCACAAAACTATGTTTGATATTGTTCTTAAACGTCAAAGCTCTCACAGTTTTGTTTTTGAATGATGTTCCATTATCCAAAATTATCTTGGATGGAATCCCAAAATGACTTATGATATTGGTGAGTATGAACTCAGCAATACATGTTGTAGTTGTCATTGTTAATGGGATTTCTTCCACCCACTTAGTAAAGTACTTAGTAGCCGTAATAATGAATGTATGTTGGCTTGATGACGGAGGAGAGATCTTATCTATGAGATCCAAACCCCACTGAGCAAATGGCCAAGCTACGTGAATGGGTTGTAAGGCTTGTGATGGCAGGTGTGCAAGATTAGCATGATACTAGAATTTAATGCATTTCCTAACATACACATTGAAATCCTTCTCCATAGTGGGCCAATAATAACCCATGCAAATGATGCACTTGACAATACCCATGCCACTGAAATGGCCATCGCACGTACCATTATAAGCTTGCAAAATTATCCAAGATGATTCTTTGGGCTCAAGACAACAAAGGATGACTCCATCATAGCTTTGACAATACAAAATGTCTCCTAACAAGACATACTTTGTCACTTTCTATTTAAATGTGCACTTCATGACATGCAATAATCCCTAAGGGATTACACCAAGCTTAAGGAAGTCATATATCTGTGACATCCAGTTCTGATAGCTCTCAGCCTCAATTGACAAGATAACATGTTCCCCCTTCAGTTCAACATTTACAAATGCATAATGGGAAACAACCTTATGGTGAATGGTAGTACCACTCCCCATAGGATCCTGTGAGATCAAATACCCCCAAGATGCTCCCCTGAGAAATTATTTGGCTTTGTAGAATTATTCATGGTTTGGTTCTACCTGAATCATGTTGATCGACTCTTTGTTATCCAAAGCTTCGCGTTGCACAACAAATTGTGACAACATTTTACATGGATGGTAGTAAAATTGGTAGATGGATTCTAAGGGATTAAGGATCCCAGAGATGTCATAGTGTCTTCAAATTTTTTTGATGAATGAGGGATTGTCTCTATGTCGTACCATTCAAACTGAGCTAAATATGTATCAACAAGATATTTGTAAGACTTCATGATAGGACATCGATACTTAAAAATTTCCTTCACTTGGTTAACAATGAGAAGGGAATCACCAAAGATATTTAACCTTTTAATCTTCATGGCGATAGCTATTTAGAGGCCTAAAATTAGGGCTTCGTATTTAGCATTATTGTTAGTGCAAGGAAAATCAAACTTAAATAACAAGGGCATAGGAGCACCTTATGGCATGAACAACACTATTCCTACACCACCCCCTTACTCACACTTTGGACCATTGAAGAACAAGGTCATATCAACTTTGTTATCTGGTTCTTCCGGTTCAGGTGCTTCTGATAAGGCAAAAATTACATCATCATAAATCTTAATGGTGAGGGGTCTACTATTCTCTAGAGGCGTCTTAGCCAGTTGATCAGCTATGACCTATCCCTTAATGGACTTTCGGCTAATGAATTCCAAATTAAATTCTATCAATAGCATGATCCACTTTGTAGTACTTGTATTATGATACGTCTTGCTCATCATATACTACAAAGGATTTTTTTTTGATATGACATACGTAGTATGACTTAACATATAATGTCGCAATTTCTTTATAGCAAACACTACTGCTAAACATAGTTTTTCCACATATGCATATCCTATCTCGTAACTCACCAAGGTTTAGCTAATGTAATATATAGCTTGCTCTTTGCTTTGAATGTTATTTTGGGATTAAATGATTCCCAATGCAAATTCAAACACCGATATATAGCAAAAAAGTCTCATCTGATCTTGGTGGAGCTAGCACTAGTGATTTCACCATGTATTGCTTAATCTCAGCAAAGGTTTCTCTAAAGTCTTCATCCCATTTTAATGGGACCCCCTTGTGTAGAAGTCAATTCATGGGTCGATATTTATCTGATAACTACGTGATAAATCGCTTGATGGATGTTACTTTTCCATGTAGGCTTCTTAATTCCTTGATATTCATGGGAGGACACATTTCTAAAATTACCTTGACCTTCATTGGATCAACTTCGATGCCTCACTTTGAAACTATGAATCCCAAGAGCTTTCATAAAGTTACTCCAAATACACACTTCTTAGGATTCAACTTGACATTATGCTCTATCAGACGATCAAAGACTTTTCTCAAGACATCAGCATGCTCTGAATGCAACAGTGACTTTACCAATAAGTTATCGATGTAATCTTCCAAGATCTTATACATCTAGTCATGAAAGATATATGTCATAGCCTGTTGATATGTAGTGCCAGTATATTTAATACCAAATGGCATAACCTTATAGCAAAATATTTCCCACAAAATTATGAATGCGGTTTTATGCTGGTCTTTAGGCTTAATCCAAATTTGGTTGTAACCAAAAAAACCATCCATTAGGGAGAGCATTTCATGACCCACAGTCATGTCTATAAAAGCTTCTATGTTTGGCAATGGGAATGAATCCTTTGGTATTGCCTTATTGAGGTCTCTCAAATTCATACAAATACGGATCCTTCCATCAGGTTTTCCTATAGGCACCATGTTTGATACCCATTTCGGATAGTCGATAGAAATGACAAACTCTACATCCAATAGCTTTTGCAACAAATATTTTACCATTAAGGCTACTATCGGATGCATCTTTCTGAGTTTTTGATTGACTGACTTCTTTGACAGATCTAGTGAAAGGTTATGAGTAACCAATTTTAGATCTAGAACTGACATGTCCTTATAAGTCTAAGCAAAGAGATCAGGTCTCTCTTTCAGTAGAGGGATGAGGTTGGCATGCTCATCAGGAGATAAAATTTCTTCAAATTTAACCTTCCTTATATTGGTGGGATCATTACTAATATCCACTTCAAAGGTTTTTTCTACTGGCATATGAGATCCCTCCTCAAGCTTATGAGGCGTAGGGATTAAATGGATGTCATCTATTGGGTTTATGGGTTCCACATTGGAAGCATCCTCATCATGATAAACATCATGTGCACAGCCTGACACAAAGTGAAAAGGTTGCAACATTTCTTCGTTAGGGAAGAAATCTCCAGGCTCTAGTGGTGATTCAGTGTGATCCCAATCAATAGCATCTACATTCAGACATAATGGCTTGGAAGGATCAGTTGGGTTTTGAAGTGGAGTGGTCAAATCAATGGAGATCATATTGATGGAATGGATTATATATCCAAAACCATGTGCATGTGACTCTAAATTTATATAACTTCCATCCCCAAGATATGGTTCTGGAGGTATGGGGATCTCTGGATCCGGTCTATGGACAAACTCAAACATAGGATCGCTAGTCTCAGGTGCTCTTTAAACATCGATGGATTAGGGAAAACTATTTGATAAATTCTATCCAAATTAGGTGGTCTTCCTCTGAGGTGAGGATGAATATTGATATCTCTGTACATATCCTCTATAGTGTATGGTGCATTACATTGATGCAAGTAAGGAGGTCCTAAATAGGCTCTCTCAATTTCATCTTCATCATCACTGTTTTAATGAAAGCCTTCATAGCTACTTACTGGTACTAGGGAATTAGGGAGATGGGACCGTATGTAATCCAACTCCTAAAAACTTCTATCGCTCATGGAGGATTGATCATCCTGGATGATTATCTTTGAAGGTGAGAGATGACATAAATTAAGAGGGCCTAGATAGGCCAACTCAGTATCATCCTCATATTTCTCACTGTTTGAGAACTCACCATCATCATCCATGCCATACACATAGCTACGTCCCCTTCTCTCAGAGACGGACTCTACTATGTCCTTGTCAAAATTATATTTTGATTTGGAGTATACCATTTTACCAATGTTGTGAACTCATAGGCCTACATCGTCGGCTACTGCATGAATTCTTTCATCTAAGTTGTCTCTTGGGATATGCTCTAGACTGGTCTCCACCAAGATATATTTGTGATATGTATTAGGTGCTTCCATAGTGACATAAGACACTATTTGGTTGTCCCAATGAAATACGGAAGGATTGGGATGATAAGGATTAATATCAACTTCCTCCTCCAAGATGAGGTATAGGTGATCCAACTATGCCATGAGTAGTTCATCCTATCCTTCGATATAGTATCCTAACCCGAACCTATCTGTAGGTAATTGATATGGAGGTTCATACAGCCTCATACACCCATGCTCAAATAATCCAAGGCCATAACCATGCCAATGGTAATGCTCAAAATATCACAAGGTATACTCTAGGTTAGAAAAATAATGAACATTCATAGCAAATGGTTCATCATCACCTTCATCCATGGGGGTGCAAGATATAATCTGGTCGAGCCCTCCATATATGAAATTAGTTTAATTAGGAGGTACCCCTAGTGGTACCACCATCCCTACGGGAAGGTGATTGTCTCACGGTCAGCCCATGTCTTGTGCAGTCTCGATGATTGGTGTAAACATCACATTCTTCACAATATATTCCTCCAACCTAGGATTAACCAAATTAACTATCACCTACGATGCAAATGACCCTTCTAAAGATGCAGGCAAAGTAGGTTGAGGTGCCTCTTCGACTTCTATTTGAGCATTCTCTAATTCCATGGGAGTAGGAAACTCAATCACAACTGGTTGGGATGCTTGTTTCTTCTATTTTTCACCCATATTTGCTTTTAGCTTCCCATCATCTTGATGCATTATAGATGTAGATGGTCTGGTAGAAGTAGCTATCATGTGCTCTTATCATTGAGATATGAATGTTGTAGGTTTGGCACACACTTCTCTTATTTTACCTCCTGGATATTTGATCAGTGATGTAGGCTGTATGTCCAAATGCATTGAGGGAAGCACAAAATCCTCCATAAAATCTGCTAGATTCATGTATTTAAATGGTTCTTCATCAGAAGGCACCACATGAACCTATCCCTCATGCACGTACTTGATACACTGATGGAGAATGGAGGGGATACAACACATTTCTCATATCCAAGGTCTCTCTAGAAGTATATTATATTCCATAGCACCTTAAATCACATGACACATCATGAGGATGGTCTTCAGTCCTACCTAAATAGGTAATACTATCATGCAAAAAGTTGACCATAATGTGTCATTAAAAGCTCTCAACATGAAGGTGGAAGGTATGATATGTGTCTTTGGTAACTTCAGGTATGTTAATGCCTTGGTTGTGATAATATTGATTGATGATCATGTATCAATAAAAACCTACTTGAAGGGTATGTGATTCACACATGCAATGATATAGAACAGCGGGTTCACTATGATAGTGGAAACCATCTTGACTTCATGATCATGAAATTGTATGACTGGATCCTGATACTTCTGCATGTATCCCATGAAGTGTGTGAATGCTTTCAGATCCTGGGACTATACTTCTATGGACCTTAGAATGTCCATAAGCATCTCCCTGTGCTTGGGAGACTTCTGAATTAGCTCATAAATCAACAACTTTATTGGATTTATCTGTAGGTTTTGAACTAACCTACTCCTAATTGTCACCACCGATCTAGTTGGTGGGCCTAGCACATTTTGGGTTGGCCTTGGAGGAGGCACAGCTTGGACTCTAATGGTAGCTGGAGGTTGATTTGGTATTTTATACCTCACATACCTCGTGATAATATTTACCATTCTGATGAACCTATGATTTGATGGTTCGATTCATACTTGGTTGACCTGGCCAACATTGTTCCTCAAAACCTCATGGTTAGGCAGAGAATTCTTGTAAATCCCCATATTCTGATTATCTAGTGCTTGAGTATTATCCATAGTTAGCTCACCTCTTTCTATCATATTTTGTACTAAATGTTTAAAACTCCAACATCCTTTGATGTTGTATCCCTTTGCTCTATGGAAAATATAGTACATCTCATCCCTATACCCTTTTGGTTTGGGTTTATTAGGGTCCAACAATTTGATCTCTAGCAAGCGTATGGCCTTGGTATCACACAACTGATTGAATATCGAATTCATTGATTATGACAAAGGTGTGAACTGGCGAGGTGGATGCTATTTCTTATTCTTACCCTTTTTATTGTTATTGCACTGCTCATACTGCACAGGAGGAGTTTGTGCTTGATAATTTCATTGTTGCTACCCCTTATCCCCTTTATGAAGGTTCAAAGCCACCTGATTGATGTGGGTTGGCTTGGCCTATTGTTTCTTAGTGCTTCTCTTGTTCCATTCCTTCTTGTTCCTGAGATTCAATTTACCCTCCTGTAACTTGATATTTTCAATCACTTTGGCTTGTGCCAAAGCCTCCTCAAATATCTGATATTACTGCAATTGTAATGTTAATGAAATGTGCTTCGCACAACTTTTTTTAAACATTCTAGTTAGTCCATAAGTAGGGATGTATAATGGTAGCTTTACCATCATATTTCTCCATAATTTCCCATAATCCATAATTGGCTCATCATCATGTTGCATTAAAGTAGTCATCTCGGATAAATTCACCTTTTTCTTGATGCCAACGGAGAAGCATTCAAGAAATGCATCAGCGAATTGCTCAAAATTGGTGATGTTGTACCTCTTAAGTTTATTAAACCACTCCTAGGCTAGACTTGAGAGGGTTGTGATGAAAGTATGTAGGAGCAGGGCATCATTTCTTCCAATCTAAAAGTACACATCCAAAAAACTTGTGACATGCTCCTGATTTTCCTCTCCTCTAAACAATTCCAGCTTAGGCATTTCAAAATGCTTAGGATAAGACAGAATAGGCACTAACAAACATAAAGGTTCATTATGGATTTTATTCAAGGTTGGCTTTTGATAAGTTGTTCCTTGCTTTTCTATAGCTTTGACATTTTTTTCCAGGACTTTATAAGCCTATGAAGATAAGAACTCCTCTTCTATGGACTACCTTGGAGGCATGTTCCTCTTCGATTGAGGTGAAATAATAGGCTCATCCTCCTCATCGACTTGGGATATTTTAGGATATTCTTGATCTAATTCATCTCCCTATTCTTCTCCGTACTACCTATGCCCATGATGATCGAGTGGAGGGTACCCATCTCTATGTTGGGATGCATAGCAAGTATGGGTATCTTTATACTTAAGGTGCAAATCAGGTTGTGAAGCAACTCGTCTATCAATGTGCTCCCTGCCCATTACAGGGATGTAAACTGACACTGGCTAGTTGATCCTCCCTCTCAACTCACTCCTTTTGATCAAGGATGTGTTGTTCATACATGCGTTGTTCATATAAGTATTTTCTTATGAACATTTTCCTCTGAGTGTTCTCATTTTTGAGGCATTCCCACTTTATGCATACATCCTCCAATTGGTCTTGGAGAATATGATGTCTTTGCTCTAACACTAGCTTGTGAGATATATCTATGTGATCGGTCATTTGAGGTCTCTAGTGTGTGCGGTCTATTCGAGCGGCTTTGTGTATGTCTCCCAATGGACTAATCTACTATGCTCTTGCTCTTGTCTATGAAGACAGTATTTGCATTCAACTATTGCCTAAACTTTGTGCCTGCATGTGATGCAGGGGTATGCATATCTCAATAACACTTGGAGAACTCTCCATGTTCTCTAATAGTCCTAATGCTACTACCACTATGCACACTCGCAGGATGAGAAGGTGCAGGAGTAGGCTTGTAACCTAGATATCCTAGAAATTTACCCAAACCATCCAACTGTCTGCTACACCAATGCTCATGAGGTGGTGTACCATTGGCTTTCACTTTAGATACATCTATAGTGATCCTACAAGACTCACATTTTTTGGAATTTTCAATTGGCCTATGCTCGAAAGCGGCCCTCTCCGTGTAGCCACCATGATATTGTATTATCTCTTATGTAAGTTTTAAAATAAATAAAGTAAATAGTGGTGATTATCTCTTTTAAAGTTTAAAGTGAGCCCTAAACTATTTGATGTGTTTTGAAATTTTTTGTATCAATAAGTAACTCTCATCGTGTTTTCAAAATATTTATGATATACTCAATTGTTAAAGGGTTTTCACTTGTATTCTCATAGCTTGACAACCTGGCTATGAACTCTAGGTCGCGTAATCCCCCCAAAGTGCAAAAATGAAAGTCCACACCCGAGCAGGGATCACAGGTCCTACCGATCCTCACCCTGACACCCTGTGCACAGCGATACACCCCTACAAAAAGGAATGCATGCTATTTTGCATAGTTAGGATGGAACTTGGAGTTGGTATTGGTCTAGTAACAAAAGTTTCGATGGAGTTGGGCCAACGTATGGAAATCACTGCCATCGTTTTTGAACCCTACTAGTGGTTGGATGTGGCTTCCAAATCACTAGAATTTAAGTGTGTCATGGTGTGTGGGGTTCCTTTTATTTTACATGAAAATCAAATGCATAAAATAGCACTCAAATTATTCTTCTACATGCTATGCAAAAGGAATGTTTAATTTCATAAAGTATGCATGATTTAAAATATATGATTTTCAAAGAAAATGCACACTAACGATTTTGATGAGATGGCCACTAGATGGGCCTTGCACAAGCAAACCAACATATAATAAGGGCCTAGACTATTGGAGACTAGGGCGGACTGCACTCAGATGTCTATTGCTCCTAGCAATGACTAGTGAAGCCTTAAAAAAAAGACCTAAGGACTCAATACATTTTATCTTCTTTGTTGCATTCCCTAATTATGCTAGCAATTTTGACTTTCTAGGAAAAACACAAATAAAGAATAGGGAAAATCAAAGAAAAATAGATCCTACCTCAAATCCTGATCCGATTAAGCTTTTTCTCCCTATTGTATGACCTATCAGAAGCTAATCGTGGCTCTGTAACACAACTGCAACTATTGCCCACAGGTGTCAATTGCAGCGATAACTTTTAATCGTAGATGTCAAACGCGGTTAGCACCTATCATCACAAAATACAAAAATTAGTGGTCTATGGCATTTAATGCGGGTTTCTCGCCATGATCACCTTTTGTAGCATCCAAAAAGGCTTACACCTAATATTAAAATTGCTAAAAATTATGTAAATAGGCATACACAAATTGACAAGAATGAAAAGAAACAAAATACAAAGATCTTTTATTAATTTCCAATCAAGTCAAGTTACAAATCCATCCCTCTTAGGTATACCCATTTGATACAAAAATTACAATAGTTTGAAATCCACCTCAAGGGTAGGTACATTCCAAATGACACGAATTGCTCCAAGGTGTTGATGACCTTCTTCTCCATGATTAGAGGCATTTGTTGCCTTGCATTTCAAAACCATGTTGATCCTATGTGCAATAAACAACACGAAGCATTAGTAATAAAGGATGCTTCTCTTGATGAGGATTTTTAAGGATATTGTATAAACACATGACATTACTAGCATATAATCAAGAAAATGCAAGAAAGCTAGTAAAACTATGAAAAACATGAAAATATGCTATGAATCATATAAAGGAAAAGCATATGTATCTATATAATGGCCTAATTATGAATTTGCAAACATGGAAGCATGAAAAATATTCATTAGTATCCTAGTTACAATATTGAAATCAAGACAACTAAACAAGCTAATTCTATCAATCATAAATCTCTAATAATGCAATTAAACCTAAATTATGCTTAATCTAATGCCATTAATAAATCCTATGGTGAGAAAGTAGTAAAATCAGGGATGATACCCTAACCACGACTCTATGGCATGGTGAGCACTTTTAGCCGTGGCTGACAGCCATGGTGGAGTTTGAAGTGTGCTTGTCCTCAAATTCAAGGACTATATCTCTAAATCCTCTTACCAAATTGATGGTCAAGGGTCACCTATGTGTACTCTAACATATTTTGTGGTTGAATTGCTTCGATTGAGCATGTAATGGGTGTAATTGCATTTCTTGGCTCTCCTAACCTCCTAGGACCTCCATGGCTTGAATTGTCATTTCAATCTCTCAATTAAGGATAAGAAATCAATGTCACAATGCAATTAGGTGAGTGTTGAATTTGACAGGGCTTCGCTACTCAAATTCACCTATGCATCTCTCTCTTCCCCCATTATGGATGGGGTTCTTATAGCACCTTGTAGTGCTATGTCCTAGCTTCTTGAGGAAGCCAAGATCAAGAATGGGTAATTAGATCAGTTGGAAGGAAGCTTCTCAATCATTCCACCCCCAAATCGCTCGGATCTGTAGCCAATTGACCATTTAGAACCACCTTTGACTCGATCAAAGGCCAACTAATTTTTGATGCTAACCATAGCTCTGAGGTGCGATCAACACTGCTAACCATGGGTGTCAACCACGGCTAACCTTGATTGGACCAAACTATCTAATTGAGTGGTTAAAACCACTACTATACCTTGGTATTTGTCCAAGGTCTTCCATATGGTCTTCTAGCATGTCCCATATGAGTAGTCACCTGGACATGATGCATTTTAGGTGTCTACAATATGTATCATTAGTATAATTAGTATGCATGCTATGACTCTAGAAGTGTTATTGACTTTCTATGTTGACAAAATTTTATGATTTATGCTTTAGCATTGAGTAAATCATTCATGCATACGTAACTAGTTAATATTTATTAGTATCATTAGTATGTATGATTTGACTCTAGAAGGAAAAATGCAAATAGCATATTACTCTAGATATGGAAAATAAAAATATAAACCCATTCATAGTATATCTAGGGTTATGCATAGCAATGAAACTTCATCATTTACGCGAAAAGTATAATTTTCTAAAATTTAAATTTACAAAATTTGGGGGACCCGGATGTTGGCCATTTAGCCAAAAAATTTTGAAACAAATAAATTTTAGGTATCGGTTCATTATGCTTTGATAAGAGTATCATAGTTATTTTTAAAAATTCACAAGCAATACCACCTAATTAAAGTACCCTTTTCGCCCTAAAATTTTAAAATTTCTAAATTATCCCGCCCAACTCGCCAAGTATACCTCTATATATAATTAACACCCCAGGGATACATTTTAATTTTTGGATCATGTTCTATACCTAACGAATATACCAACACAATTCTGCATAAGACTGAAACATTTTATGTGATCGATCGTCACTAGTTTTGTAACTAGATGAAACCTCATCTGCAATTGTCCAGAACTATTTTTATAGTTAGATCCTATTCTACAACCGTTCAAAACCACTTATGTAGTAGGAACCACTTCTACAATCGGATGAAACCACTTCTATAGCTGGAACCTATTTTACAACTATCTAAAATGACTTTTGCAACAAGAACCTCTTTTGCAATTGGACGGAACAACTTCTATAGTAGGAACCTCTTTTACAACCAAACGAAACCACTTCTACAGCAGGAACCTCTTTTGCAACCATACAGAACCACTTCTACAATCAAACCTTGTTCTGCAATCGTCTTGAACCACTTCTATAGTCAAAATATGTTGTGTAACTGGACAAAACCACTTTTATAGCTAGATCCTATTCTGCAACCGAACAGAACCATTTTGCAAGTGGGTTGTGTTCTGCATTCGACCAGAACCATTTTTGCAACTGGAACATTTTTAACTGAATCATGTTCTACACTGGACCTCTTTCTATACCAGGTTCTCTATCACTGATCTGCTAGACATGTTTTTCTCTATTTTTCCATGTTCTACATGTTATCCCCTATTTTCTCTCTTTCTTTTAAAACTCTTTGATTCTTTATGAATAGGTGAACCGAAGACATTGTGATTCTCTATTTCTAGTCCATTTTGTACCATAATCTTATATTTTTTTATATGTATATTTAATTATTTTTCAATCTTGTTCTGCACCACACCAATATCCGAGTCCTTTTCTGCATTCAGAATTTCATTGCTCTGTTCCCATGTTTTTATTGTTTTACCCTATTCTGAATGTTTTAAAACTCTTTGATTCTTAGTTTATATTTAGATCTTTTTTCCTTGCTAAGATTATACATATGTAAATACTTTGGTTCTCTAAATACTATTGATGTCTATTTATCGAAACACATTTTTATTCTCTATTTCTAGACCATTTTGTGCTATAATATGATATTTTTTGACATGCGTATCATCAATTATTTTTTGATTAAAGAATAGTTTTCTTAAATTGATTTCAATTTGAATGTAAATTATCTTTGTGCTCTTGTCATTTAAAGTGCTTTCACCAAAAAATGAACCAGTGGCACAAACTGATAATCACAATAAATAATGGCAGGAAATAAGTATATATAATCTACCACCCAAACAATTTTTTATTCTATTTACAATATTATCTTAAGGCCTCCAAAAAGTACACACTCATCAACATTTTATTACTCTACTAAATTGAAAAATATTAATTCTTACAAGTAAAATGTCACCCAGTTATGGAAAGAAGGGTGCTAAATCTTCTACTAAAAAGAGTATCCTCAAATATTTTAGCCAAACTTTGAAATGCAACGAGCCAATGACATCCATGCAAATTCAAGGTACAAATGATTTTTGACTTCCCATTATATGCTTGATTGACAATTTGAATCTTTTCTCTATATATTTTTTATCCAATAATGATAAAAAATAGTATGGTATGCTACTATGCAGAATACCCTATCGATCCTGATATGCCTCCACTTGAAGATATTACCCAACAAGAGATGCCTTCTAATGAAAATCCCCTTGACAATGACATCCAATAAACACTTGAAGACAACACTCAAAATGACATCATAATTGAAAATGAAAGTGATAAATCAAAATCATTACAAGATTCATATGAATATTCAAGCAAAAATTCCAAAAAGATAAAAGCGTCTAAATGGATACTTGGAAAAGGATTTAAGAATGAATGGGCAGAAATATTTCCCTGGCTTGAGCCTATCCTGACTGAGGATAACCAAATCAATGAAAAAGTATGTAGATGCAAAATTTTTAGTTGGAGACTTGGTAAGGATCATAGGCTTCAAAATAAGATTGATACAATTGAAAAACATGCTAGCAAAGCTTATGTAAAAGTTATAAAAAGTAATGGTGAAGTTGAAGAACATGAACTTATACTGAGAGGGGGGTGAACAGTATAAGATAAAACCATTTAATAATTTTAATTTCAGATAGCAGTGGCATCAACATAACATTAAACAAGACAGAAAGCATCACACATAAAAGACCCATTTTAACGTGGTTCACCCAAGGTGGGCTACTCCACGGATAAAACTTTTCCTCTAAAAGTTATATCAAAACCTCTGGGAATCCTTCCCGATTACAATGTTTATGAGCCTCGGCCCAAAGGAGACACCTTCCCCTAAATCTGCTTTGCTAGTGATCCTCTAGAAGACCTCTATCTCTTTTGCCCTTAGCAAGTGGAACTCTTTCCACAGAAGACACCTGTCTTCCCTGCTCCGGCTGGAGATCTCTGTCCTCAACTCTGTCACGACAAGCTGGTCCTCTTTTCTGCACCAAAACACAGTCCTTCGGTATGGCACAATTCTGTCCTCTTTCTTTGTTCTTTTCGGCACTTGGTTTGGAAAACAATTCTTCACTGTCTGCACAACTACAGCAGCACAGTCTTCTTAAACTACAGCAGCATTCTCTTCTCAACTTACAGCAGCACTTGATCACTGTTAGTTCTTCACAACCGTTCGCAATTATAGCAGCATCTACTGCGCGCACTTTTCTTTCTATTACCCAAACTGTGCGAACACAGTCGCAATCACAATAGAATCTTCTCTGCACAGTCTTCTCATAAACAACAGCACATACTTCGTGTATACAACAGCATAGACTTCTACACTTAGAAGATTCAGCGAAACGTACTTTGATGCTGCAGTCGGACTTCGCTCTCTGCTTTTTCGATTGTGAACCTTGCTTGTCGCACTAACTCTGCGAACGCCACGCTTCGAAAGCACACATCAATCCACACCCAAAAATGCTCAAACAGTCCTCCTTTAATACCCACAATCTCAAGATGAAATCTTGTTCTTTAGTCGGCTGATCAATCTTTTAATACGTCGGCTGTAAAACCTTATCCTTCGTCGGCCAAGGTTAACTTCGTCGGCTTCAACCGCCTCTATTGTCCTATAGCTTTTCTCGCGTGAAGCTCAAACATGTCATGATATCGCTACGCCTTGGTCTATCGTACACCTTCTTTGGTTTGTTGTCGCGAAATCGCTACACTACAGCTTTTGCTGATGTCATCGCAAATCTTGTCGCGAAATCGTGACGCTCTAGACTTCACTGCCTTCTTCTCCGTTGTTGTCATGAAATCGTGACACTACAGCCTTTGCTGACGTCATCATGAAACTTGTCATGAAATCGTGACGCTCTAGACTTCATTGCCTTCTTCTCCGTTGCTATCGTGAAATCGCGACGCTACAGCTTTTGCTGACGTCATCATGAATCTTGTCACGAAATCGCGACGCTCTAGACTTCACTGCCTTCTTCTCCGTTGCTGTCGTGAAATCGCGATGCTACAGCTTTTGCTGACGTCATCAGCAACTCTGTCGTGAAATCGTGACACCTCTTGCTTCTTCATCCTTTTCTTGGTTTGCACTAGCGAAAATGAAACATGTCACGAAATCGTGACATTTTTTGCATCCGTACGACTTCTTCGAAACTTGTCGCGAAATCGCGACACTTCCTGCAACTCAACACTGCCAACTCAACTTGTCGCGAAATCGTGACACTTTTTGCATCCGTACAACTTCTTCGAAACTTGTCGCAAAATCGTGACACTTTTTGCCCGCTGTGCCTCTGCCTTCCTGCATGTCACGAAATCATGACTTTCTCTCTCCTCAAACATGTCGCGAAATCGTGACAGTTTTTCCAGTAGCCTGCAAACTTATTCTACTTTATCTTTTTCTGGATTTTTGGCAACTGGGCTACTCTGATTTTCTTGGAGACTTATTGACCAACAGAAACCTTCAACAAAAACACATCCTTGGACTTAAAAACAAATTGCTCCAATAGTTCCTCGACATCAAAAACAACATCTACCAATAGCTCCTTGACATCAATGACAACAACTAAACTTAGGCAAGGGCAATGTACTCAAGGTACCCAAAATTGCCAACAATCTCCCCCTTTGTCATTGATGGCAATCCTTATCTAAAACACATCTTTCAAGAGTCAAAACTGAATTCAATCTCTCCAAGTTTTGCTCCCCCTGAATTGAAGCTTTCCTCTTCTCTTGAAAAACTCTCCCCCTTACTTAAATCTCTCCCCCTTTGTCATCAATGGCAAAGGGTCACCTTTGGGGCTTGGGACTAAGAATGAGCCTCTTAGCTTAGTCCCTCCCCCATCTCCGATTAAGGTGATTAATCTCGAGGTGAGAGTACAACTCCCAATTTCTCCCTTAGATACTCAAACGTATCTTTTGGAAGGGGTTTGGTGAAGATATCTGCAATTTGCTCTTTAGTGGGTACATATTCTAGCTTGACTTGCTTCTCTTGCACTTTTTCCCTTAGAAAATGATACTTGATAGAAATGTGCTTCGTCCTTGAGTGCATTACCGGATTTTTAGAAATACTTATGGCACTTGAATTATCACAAAGAATAGGAATAGGTTGTTCATGCATGACTTTGAAATCCTCCAAGGTTGTTTTCATCCATAAAACTTGAGTACACCCAGCCACTGCTGCTATGTATTCAGCTTCTGCTGTAGATAAGGAAACTGAAGGTTGTTTCTTACTTAGCCAAGAAACCAGACTCTTTCCCAGAAAGAATGCTCCACCACTAGTGCTCTTCCTATCATCAATACTGCCTGCCCAATCTGCATCTGTATAGGCTGTGAGGGTGAAATTACCACCTTTGGGATACCAAAGCCCAAAATCCACAGTGCCCTTCAAATATCTGAATATCCTCTTGACTGCCATAACATGAGATTCTTTTGGAGCTGCCTGAAATCTTGCTACTAATCCAACGGCCTGCATGATATCCGGTCTGGTAGCTGTACTATATAGTAAACTGCCAATCATAGATCTGTACAATTTCTGATCTGCTGCTGGGGATTCATCATCCTTACTCAGATTGCACCCTGTAATCATTGGAGTACATACAGGTTTGTTGTCCATCATCCCAAATTTTTTTAACATCTCTTTGATATATTTTTCTTGAGAAAGAAATATACCATTTTTTGATTGCGCAATCTGCAGTCCTAAAAAGAATGACAACTCTCCAATCATGGACATCTCGAATTCCTTTTGCATGGTGTTGGCAAAAACTTTGCACATCCGAGTATTATTTCCCCCGAAAATAATATCATCGACATAAACAACTATGATAATCATATCATCACCTTTATTCTTAATGTACAAGTTGCAATCTGCCACGCCTTTCCTGAACCCTTGTTCATGAAGATACCCATCAAGTCTTGAGTACCAAGCCCTGGGTGCTTGCTTTAACCCGTACAGTGCCTTTTTCAGTTTACACACATAGTCTGGCTGTTCTAAAAGAGACACACCTTCTGGCTGTTCTACATAGACTTCTTCATCCAACACTCCATTTAGAAAAGCGAGACTTTACATCCATTTGAAACACTTTGAAAGAATTGAAACTAGACAGGGCCAAGAACATTACGATCGCTTCAAGACGAGCAACAGGCGCAAACGTCTCTTCGAAATCAACACCTTCGACTTGAGCATACCCTTTACAGACTAACCTCGCTTTGTTCTTGACAATCTTTCCATCCTCATTAAGTTTATTTTTGAAAACCCATTTTGTGCCAATGACATTCTTATTCTTAGGTCTTGGAACCAAGTCCCAGGTTTCACTTTTCTCTATTTGATTTAGCTCTTCATCCATTGCTTGTACCCAAAAATCATCTGTACATGCTTCACTAAAATTCTTTGGCTCAATCTGAGATAACAATGAAACATTTGCAGATTCATGTGAAGAAATGACTCTTCTTCTCGTTTTCCTGCTATTTGGATCACCGATGATCAAGTCTTTGGGATGATGTTTCTGAACATACCGTGAAGGGGTTTTGGGAAGCAACTGTTGTTTTTCCTCTTCTTCATCTGACACTTCTCTGAATTCTTCTTGACAGATTCCATCACTGAGTTCCTTGATTGGTTCTCTTATTCTTGTATTTTCATCTACTGTCACATTTATGCTCTCTACAGCTGTATGAGTTCTTTTGTTGAAGCATCTGTAGGCCTTACTTTTGCTTGGAATATCCAAGAAAAATTCCCTCATCACACCTAGGATCAAACTTACCTGGATTTTGATCTTCCCTTCTGATGAAGCACTTACTCCCGAACACTTTGAAGTGTTTAACTATAGTTGGTCTTCCTTTCCACAGCTCATAGGGAGTTTTATGATGATTGACTATGAGTTGAGCCCTGGTAATGATGTGGACTGTTGTATTTACTGCTTCTCTCCAAAAACCATCTGAAAGTTTTGACTCATCTAACATTGCTCTCGCCATATTTTCAACAGTTCTATTTTTTCTTTCAACTACTCCATTTTGTTGAGGAGTTCTTGCTGCTGAATATTCTCTTTTGATTCCATGTTGTTCACAGTATTCCACGAATTCATTTGAAGTGAACTCTCCTCCTCTATCTGATCTTAAGCATTTGATTCTCTTGTGAGTCTCATTTTCAATCATTTCTTTAAAAATTTTAAATTTTTCAAAAGCTTCAGATTTTTCTTTGAGAAAAGTAACCCAAGTCATTCTCGAGTAATCATCTATAAACAACATGAAATAGCTATCTCCTTGAATGCTCTGAGTTCTGGTAGGACCACACATTCATAATATCCAAGGGTTTGGACGAGGAATACCCTTTCGATTTGAAACTGGTTCTGGTCTGTTTACCATGTTGACAAGGACCGCAAATGATGTTTTGAGGCCTTTTTATTTTGGGCAAGTCTCTAACTGCTTCCTTGTTACTAATATTGACCAGATTATCAAAACTCAAATGTCCCAATCTTTTATGCCACAACCAACTCTCATCTTCTTGAGTTAGAAGGCATTTTTCTCTTTTTATCTCGCTCAGCATGTAAAGATTGTTTGGAGTCCTTGTAGCTTTAGCAATAAGCTTTCCATTTAATTCTTTACTTATCTCACATCTATCAGAAAAGAAAGATACTATGTGCCCTTGATCACAAAGTTGACTCACACTAAGCAGATTATGTCTTAGCCCTTCTACATAAAGCACGTCTTCTGTTTTGGATTTCCCATCCAAACTAAGAGTTCCTTTACCACAGATCTTTGCGGACCTGTTATCTCCAAAACTGACTGTTCCTCTGGTTGCTTCTTTTAAAGACAAAAATTTTCCTTTTTTTCCAGTCATATGTTTTGAACAGCCACTATCAAGATACCATTTTTCTACTTTGTCTTGAGCATGAAAAGCAGTTTGAACTATCATTGACTTAGATTCTATCACATTCTTCCTTTTTGAGACCTCAAAGCTAAATTTATCCAAGCTGCACATCCTTGCTATATGCCCAAAATTCTTGCACTTGTAACACATGATATTTTTATTCATAAGAGGTGCAAATGAGTTAACATTTTCCTTACTATGACTCTTCAGAGATTTATTGCAATGCATAGCTATGTGACCAAATTTTTTACGGGAAAAACAATATCCATGGAAGGTATTATGTAACTTTGTTTTGATGCCTTGGAAGTTTGTTCTTCTTGCGATCAACTGGAATCCATTTCTCTTCAGAATGAAGATTGTTCTTGCTTGAAGATCCTGTTTCATACATGGTGATGCCATCCTTCTTTTCACACGTAAAATTCTGTCTGAGAGTTGACTGTTCTAACTTTACTCTAAGAGACATAATCTCTCCTTCTAGTTTCTCACAATCAGCTACTTTTTCTTTTAGAACTTCTGTTAGAACTTGTTCAATCTTCTTCCCTTCTTCAACAAGAATTTTGAAATCTATAATATGTTGAGCCAATTCTGATCTTGCTATCTCTTTTTCTTGACAATGCTGCTTAAGAACAAAATTCTCTTCCCTGAGTTTCTCAAGCTTTCTCAAGGCCAAGAAGAATTCACTCTTGAGATCGAATTCAAACTTTTTTGAATTTACATGTTCCTCTGTTAGATCCTTCTCCAAGCTGTTAGGCTTTTTTTGGAGAGACCCGCTCTGATACCAATTGAAGAACATGAACTTATACTGAGAGGGGGGGTGAACAGTATAAGATAAAACCATTTAATAATTTTAATTTCAGATAGCAGTGGCATCAACATAACATTAAACAAGACAGAAAGCATCACACATAAAAGACCCATTTTAACGTGGTTCACCCAAGGTGGGCTACTCCACGGATAAAACTTTTCCTCTAAAAGTTATATCAAAACCTCTGGGAATCCTTCCCGATTACAATGTTTATGAGCCTCGGCCCAAAGGAGACACCTTCCCCTAAATCTGCTTTGCTAGTGATCCTCTAGAAGACCTCTATCTCTTTTGCCCTTAGCAAGTGGAACTCTTTCCACAGAAGACACCTGTCTTCCCTGCTCTGGTTGGAGATCTCTGTCCTCAACTCTGTCACAACAAGCTGGTCCTCTTTTCTGCACCAAAACACAGTCCTTCGGTATGGCACAATTCTGTCCTCTTTCTTTGTTCTTTTCGGCACTTGGTTTGGAAAACAATTCTTCACTAGTCTGCACAACTACGAGCATCACAGTCTTCTTAAACTACGAGCAGCATTCTCTTCTCAACTTACGGCAGACACTTGATCACTGTTAGTTCTTCACAACCGTTCGCAATTATAGCAGCATCTACTACGCGCACTTTTCTTTCTATTACCCAAACTGTGCGAACACAGTCGCAATCACAACAGAATCTTCTCTGCATAGTCTTCTCATAAACAACAACACATACTTCGTGTATACAACAGCACAGACTTCTACACTTAGAAGATTCAGCGAAACGTACTTTGATGCTGCAGTCGGACTTCGCTCTCTGCTTTTTTGATTGCGAACCTTGCTTGTCGCACTAACTCTATGAACGCCACGCTTCGAAAGCACACATCAATCCACACCCAAAAATGCTCAAACAGTCCTCCTTTAATACCCACAATCTCAAGATGAAATCTTGTTCTTTAGTCGGCTGATCAATCTTTTAATACGTCGGTTGTAAAACCTTATCCTTCGTCGGCCAAGGTTAACTTCGTCGGCTTCAACCGCCTCTGTTGTCCTGTAGCTTTTCTCGTGCGAAGCTCAAACATGTCATGATATCGCTACGCCTTGGTCTACCGTACACCTTCTTTGGTTTGTTGTCACAAAATCGCTACACTACAGCTTTTGCTGACATCATCGCAAATCTTGTCACGAAATCGCGACGCTCTAGACTTCACTGCCTTCTTCTCCGTTGCTGTCATGAAATCGTGACACTACAGCCTTTGCTGACGTCATCATGAAACTTGTCATGAAATCATGACGCTCTAGACTTCACTGCCTTCTTCTCCGTTGCTGTCGCGAAATCGCGACGCTACAGCTTTTGCTGACGTCATCATGAATCTTGTCGCGAAATCGCGATGCTCTAGACTTCACTGCCTTCTTCTCCGTTGCTGTCGTGAAATCACGACGCTACAGCTTTTGCTGACGTCATCAGCAACTCTGTCGCGAAATCGTGACACCTCTTGCTTCTTCATCCTTTTCTTGGTTTGCACTAGCGAAAATGAAACATGTCACGAAATCGTGACATTTTCTGCATCCGTACGACTTCTTCGAAACTTGTCGCGAAATCGCGACACTTCCTGCAACTCAACACTGCCAACTCAACTTGTCGCGAAATCGTGACACTTTCTGCATCCGTACAACTTCTTCGAAACTTGTCGTGAAATCGTGACACTTTTTGCCCGCTTTGCCTCTGCCTTCCTGCATGTCGCGAAATCGTGACTTTCTCTCTCCTCAAACATGTCACGAAATCGCGACAGTTTTTCCAGTAGCCTGCAAACTTATTCTACTTTATCTTTTTTTGGATTTTTGGCAACTGGGCTACTCTGATTTTCTTGGAGACTTACTGACCAACAGAAACCTTCAACAAAAACACATCCTTGGACTTAAAAACAAATTGCTCCAATAGTTCCTCGACATCAAAAACAACATCTACCAATAGCTCCTTGACATCAATGACAACAACTAAACTTAGGCAAGGGCAATGTACTCAAGGTACCCAAAATTGCCAACAGAAGTTAGTAAAGAAGTTAAGTGTAAGGATGCATCAAAATTTATGCATTTAAGATATGCTATAGAATATGACAATCACTTAAAGCAACAACAATATCTTATTGAGAAAGGTGGAACAATTACAGCCCAATTTCATAAAATACAAAAGACTATTTTAGCTTCAAAAAGCATGCATTTTGTCGTTGTTTATAATATTATCAAGAAAGGTAAACTAATGTCTGATTTTATTGATTATAAGTAGGTATTACACTTATTTAATGTGCAAAACCTTCCTAGTTCTCATTGGTCAGATCGAAGGGGTTGGGAAATGGTAAAATATCTATCTTTGGTTGAGAAAGAAGACCTAAGGGAGCAAGTAAAACTTGCCAAATTCATTTCACTTTCTATTGATGAGGTAACAGATGTGGACAACACATATTGGATTTGAATGCATTTGTACACATTTCAAAATCATATTATAAGGCCTATTTTATTGGGAATACATAATATATAGGAAATTTCAAATGCTAAAAACATTTATAATGTTGTTGTCAAAAGTTTAAAGAATATTGTGGGAATGAATGATATAGATATAGCAACAAAGTTAATTTGCGTTGGATCTAATGGAGCTACTATTATGTAAGGTCATAGGTCTGGTCTTTGTGTTTGACTCCAAGCCACGATTACCTCATATATGATTCCCATTCATTGTATGGCTCATAGAGTTAATATTGCATATAAAATTGTGAGCATATTTTCAAATGTTTCTAAAGTGGAAAACCTTATTTGTAAAATTCATTCTTATTTCTCACTAATTCCAAAAAGTTTTGTAGAGTTTCAACAGTTTGCACTAAGAGTTACAGAAGGAAAACATTGTTAAAATATGTGGATACAAGATGGATTTCACTATATCAACATGCTTAGAGAGTTTTTGTAGAATATCAATCATTGACGGGGTTTATAAATGTAAATCGTAGGATAGTTGATAAGGCAAAATATATGATGTTTTGTTTGACTGACTTGGAAACACTTTTGACCTTATGTGGTATTCTTACAATGTTAAAAGAAATGAACAGATTAATTAATCTTGCACAAGAGAGATCCATCTATATCATTGATTTTATGAGGATGAGAAAACAAATATGCATGCTTATTGATACATTATATGTGTCTAAAGCAGATTTTAT
Organism: Wollemia nobilis; assembly: GCA_028583015.1. Taxonomy (NCBI): domain Eukaryota; kingdom Viridiplantae; phylum Streptophyta; class Pinopsida; order Araucariales; family Araucariaceae; genus Wollemia; species Wollemia nobilis. The sequence continues at coordinate 2,720,225 of JAQPPZ010017170.1, read as the reverse complement.
AGAATATTTGTTTGATAGTTGGAATACATTGATAAACATGAACAATCCAAAAAGCTTCTTGAAGTTTGACATCAATGATCATCTTTGTATTAATGTTCATGAAAAGATGGTACCTGTTTATTGTTTTGAAATAAAATAAAGTATAGTTGTGGAATATTTTGAATAAGTTCCTATAACACAGTATATTTCATGTTATTATACAAAAAGCAAAGTGTAATTTTTCAAATATAGCAAAATTTCTGACAAGTGAGATAAGAGAACAGTTTTAGAGAGATGAGTTGCTTGAGGCCATGGGTGTGGTTAACCCCATGTTTATGGAACCTTGTATTGAATACAATTCTGCAAATGAGTTGTTTATTAAATATATGGGTAACCTCATTAACCATTTTAGTAAGAGTGTGGAAGTCAATGGTGTTGAAATGAAAGGTATACTCAACAGTGATCTTTTGAAAGAACAATCATCACATTTTGGAAGAACAATGGTTGTGCAAACATCACCTATGACAGGTTTCCATGAGATTGGTTCCACTGCATGTTTGTGGCAAAAATTATATCCAAGAACAATCTTACAAGATACAATAAGTGAATACTTTTATTTATATGAATTATGTGAAACAATTATTTTGGGTTCGGTCGAAGATGAAAGAGTTTTTAGTGCAATTTCTTTTGTTAAATCTAAACTCCACAATAGACTCAACAAAAATTTAGAAAACTATTTAAGAATTTATGTATCTTCATATCAGTTGGATACATTTATGTATGATAGATATTTTGTACACTGGAGTTCCCTGGTAGACAGAAGAGGAATGTCGAATACAATCGATAACTACAATGATGATGCTTTCAGTGATCAGATGATGGAGACATAGATTTTTGCTATGCTTCATAATAATTCTGGACAAGCTTAAATGTTTCAGCTTCCATAATGATAATTATTCCATGATTTCATTGACATTGATAAACACAATAGTGTATGGATTTCACAAACTTCATAGGATATTTCATAATATTGTTCAAGATTTATAAGATTTTACAGAATTTTTGGTTTATGTCACATTAGTGTTTTAAAAATTACATGTCTTATATATTTTTATTGTTTTTAAAATTGTATGTTTATGTCATGGTGTCTCAATTCTCTTCATTGATAAATATTTATGTTTCATGTTTTAAATTTTCTTGTTGATATATTAATGTTGATTAGTAATGTTATCTATAATTCTTTTGTTGTTGAGATTAATATAGTGAACAATATTAGCCAAAAATAAACTAAAATTGCAACACATATTTATAAATGCAAGAAAACTATGAATTATGGAAAACACAAAATGAGAAAATATCATTATCATTAGTTCAAATAGAAACATATTACATTGTACAAAATTGTTGACTACAGTCAACTTGATACCATATTACATTTTTAAATTTTCAAACATTTGATTGGTGCTTGGTTGCTTCACTATCGTTTGGAGTTGTTTCTTTTTATTTTTTGGCATCTGTGACACTCTCTTTTGGCAATGCTCCAACTCTCACCAGGTTTTCACGTACTTTCACAATACTTGACACCAATTGTGCTTTTTTTTTATTTGGATCTTCAAGTATTGTTGGAAGCATTTCCTTTGTTTTCTCAAGCACCATTTTTGGATCTTCTTTGATCTTCTTCTTGATGTATTTTTTAAATGATTTTTTTTTAATATTTTTGCTTGCATTTTATTTTTCATTTCCATTGCATTATTCAAAAATTTCTTCACCCTTTTAATATTGATGTCCATGCTCTTAACCTGTGTTTTTAAGTGTTCAAAATTTGACTGCAAAAACAAATTTAAAACATAATTCAAAAGGGTTATATTGAAATTATTTCATATTTTCAAGAAATATAAAAATTTCACTGCAATAGAAAATTGAAACATAAAATTTTTTCTTACCTTAGCCATATCCCTTGCAGCCTCAGCAATTGCAACTTTCTCCTTATGATAAGCCCACTGGTTATAAAATGCTTGGGATTTTAAATTAATGTTCTCCAAGCTACCAACAACAACATTCAAAACATCATCATGATAAACAAAATCAGACTTAATCGATCCTAATGTGGCCTATTTTAGCAGGCCATCAAGATTTTCTGGTTCAAATTAAACCAAAGAATAAAGAGAATCTCTTTTTACATTATTTTTATATCGGGTATTTATTTCCCTTAAAAGGACCTTTACCTGATATTCCCATTCCTTCAATTCCTTCAAATCTCTTAACACAAACTTATTAATAGTAACTTTTGTAGTTTCAGTTAATAAAACATTTTCATTAAAATTTACAATATTATCCTTAGTTTGAGGACCCTGAGGATGAGGGTTGGCTCCTTGAGCTAATGGTAATGTTGTCTCCTCAGTTGTAGGTTCAATGGCTTCTCATTTTTCTCCTTCACCTCTCAACACATTTTTTGCCTTGAAGCCTTCAATGTTGCCCTGCAAAAGATAATCCTCATCAAGTTGAATATTATCCAATCCCTCTGTAGAAACTTTCGGTGCCTGAGAATTTGTTGAAAATGTAAATTATGACCATCCATACCCAAAACTTGGTGCTGGCATGTGTGATCTCTTTGAGTGTGAAAACCCATACCTAGAACTTTATGCAGTACCCCGTGATCTCTGTGAAAACAATCATTTTCCAACACTGATTTGTCCTCGCATAGGCATTGGCATAGGATGTGCGGGTGCTTGTCATTGATTTTGTGGAAGAGGTGGCTATGGTGAAATAGGTGAGTGTGATGCAACTGGTGGTTATAATGAATGTGGTGATGGTATATGACCTCTAACTTGTAATTGTACTTGTTTATTTTGAGAATCAACTAAAAAAAATAAAAAAAAATTTGTTACAATTCTTCTTAAAATAAAAATATTTTTTTAATTTAAATTTACTACACATAGATTTACCTGAATACGATGAAATATGTTAAATTTGTGTTGCAATGGGGGAGGGTTTTTCCACACTAGATTCATACTACACATTTTGTGCATACCTAGGTGTATGAGAAACCCTAGGAGTAGTTGCTTGCCTAGAACATTTGCATGGCCTCTACAACGATGTTACTTAAGAGCTCGTGTCTTCAAAATCACCAGTTTGTTCTGGTTAGTAACCCCTAGTGGCAGCAATATGTTTACTCCTTGTATTGTCTACCTTACCCTGCATATAGATGAAAAGAAAAATTAAAAAAAAGGAATGTGAAAATTTATAAAATAGTATGTCAAGGTCAAATATGTAGTTATTACCTTCAATTCCTCTGCTGACATAGCAATAGCCTGTAGTGTTGCATGCACTATAGTTGGTATAGGAGTAGTCTACAAATTATGAAAACATTCATAATATAGAGCTAAAAAAAATAACAGTGCCCATAATGGGCTATGTTTTACTAGTTGACATTTGCATGGTGTGCAACTCGAACCTAATTCAATCCGAAATATATGTACACCAATCAAACTTTTCATTGTGCTCAGACTGAACAATATAAGCAAGTGCCCAAAATAAAATTTTTGGTATTCCCATAAGAATTAGTCTACCCTGGAAGAACTCGATAATGGCCTTTAGAGATTTATGGTTAACATCGTTTATTGATAAACCTCTTTTTGATTTGGTGACAAAAGTTGCATAAAAAAAATTAGATGTCAATTTACAAATTTGAAACATTGAACATTAATAAAATATAATTAACAAGATTTATACCTACCAAATCCTTCGATGAGAGACCGTATTTTCTTTCGAGGTGTGCTTTGTCATCTAGATACAATTGCAACCTCATCGATACTTGAGGAAAACCAATGAATGGAAGACCTATCAATTTGTTAATATCTCTAGGGGTGATGGTGAAAAGCATATTTCTATTTTGTACTTTAATATTCATCGTAGCCTTGTCATGGTCATAACCGGCTATAATATGTTATAGGAGGACTTTATCTATTCTAAATTATGGCATTGAAATGAGGGTTGTTAAACCTATGTTATTGAGCCACTTAAAGTCCATCCCTAGGGTTGTCATAAAATCTGAAATCAAAGTGTAAGAAAAAATCTTGAATTTTGGTGCAAAGGTGGAAGGGGTGGCCATCGCAAGAAGTTGGAAGTCAAAGAAAAAGGACTGAGAATCGAAAGGTTAATTGTAAAGGTTAGCTCTAGTTGTAATATTCACAGAAACAAAATGGAAAAAATAACAATTGATGCCCTTTTATAGATTAAAGAAATAGGGTTGACACATGGCAGTATTGTATTGGACATGCAATGTTGTTGATTAAACATGAGACACGTGGTAGTCAAACCAAACATTATATCGTATGAGACCTGTCACCTCAAAATCGAACCTTTTTTTGCATCTATTATAATGTAGGATCGGATCTTATTCTACATTCGATCGATGACCGGATTATGTTGTGCACCCGGTCCAAGACCATGTCGATGGGTGACCGGACCATAGTATGTATCCGGTCTAAAACCGAATCATATTATGCATCTGATCCAAATTCGGATCATATTATGCATCCAGTCCAAGATCGAATCATAGTATACATCTAGTCGATGGCCAGATCATGTTATGCTTTCGATTCAAAATCGGATTATATTATGCATCCGATTGATGGTCAGATCATAGTATGCATATGGTGTTTGATCGGATTATATTATGCATCCGGTCCGTGATCAGACTATATTATGCATCTGGTCCGTGACCAAATATTATTATGATTCTGGCCTAAGACTGGATCTTATTATACATTCAGTCCGTGACCGGATCATATTATGCATTCGATCTAAGATCGGACCATATTATGCTTTCGGTTCGAGACCATATCAAGATTTGGAAAGTGGTCGGCGTCGCCAAACTCCTTTTTCACCTGGTCCAGTTAGAACTTAGAAATTCGTCATTTTTTTCCAATTTTTATTTTTAAATTAAGGTCATTCGCCATGCCATCATACATGCAGTTGGTCAAGATTCGTTGGGTTTTCACAATAGATAGGCTATTTTTTTACAAGTACCTTTCAGGTCCTACCTATTATGCATAACCCTGGATATATCCATCATAAATTCACTTTGAAATATAAAAACAATATAGCTTAATACAAAAGACCATACTCATTTTTATACAAAAACAAGAATGACTGAATAAAATGAAAATTTAAACCCATGCATAGATATATCCTTCATAAACTCACTTGAAAATTGAAATATAAAAAGAACATAGCATAATACATGGAAATTGAAAATTTTAACCCATTCATAGATATATCCATCATAAACTCACTTTGAAATATAAAAACAATATAGCATAATACAAGAGACAATACTCATTTTTATACAACAACAAGAATGACTATGAATAAAATAAAAATTTAAACCCATGCATAGATATATCCTTCGTAAACTCACTTGAAAATTGGAATATAAAAACAAAATAACATAATACATGGAAATTGAAAATTTAACCTCTTCATAAATATATCCATCATAAACTCACTTTGAAATATAAAAATAATATAGCATAATACAAAATACAAAATACAAAACACATTTTTATACAAGAACAAGAATGACTGAATAAACAGGAAATTTAAACTCAGGCATAGATATATCCTTTGTAAACTCATTTAAAAATTTAAATATAAAAACAAAATAGCATAATACACAAGACAATACTCATTTTTATATCACAACAAGAATAACTTCAAATAAAATGAAAATCTAAACCTATGCATACATATATTCTTCGTAAACTCAAACATATTTGAAACCCCATAATACTCAAGAGATGAAAATAATGCACTATTATAAATGTAAATAGTATAATAGTAAAGTAATAAAATCAAGTGTCTTGTTTTCAAATGAAAACATATGAATGTCATAAAATAGTCTTTTTGAAATATCAAATTTTCAAATGTAGTTTCATGCTTCAACATCTTTTCCCTGTTCCACCACTCCTTTTTCCTTTTCCATGACTTCCACATTCTGCATTCCAATGGCTCCTCCCTCATATTTTCCCTATTCCACTCCTTTTTCCTCTTCCACGACTTCCACATTCTACATTCCAATGGCTCCTCCCTTGGGTTGGGTAATAGTACTCTCAATTTCTCTAGAATTGACAAGGATCTTCTCAACACTTTCCAATCCTTCAAGCAGGGTGTTTTACTCTTTCCCAACATCTTCAAATATTGGTCCAAGAACTTATTTACCCTTTTCCTTTAGCAGAACATCAAGATCCAATCCATTTTGGATAATTATTCTCCGCAAAACTTTGTTTTGTCGAACTAATTCTTGAGCTCTTTTTTCATTGTCATAGAAGTATTTAAGAAATCCTTTGCCATCCTGAGATAGTCTTGTAGGTTTTGAACCTACTTATTGAGAGTATCATACTTTACCTGCAAAAATGGAAAAAAGTAGTTAGCAAATATTTAAATTTGAAAAAATAGAACAATTTTTTTTTGAACACATTAGTCAAACCTTGATAACATTCCTTGCAGCTACATCAATAGCAACCTTTTTCTTATCACATGCCCATTCATTATAATAAGATTTGGCCTCAATGTTTATGTTCTCCAATCTATTCAACATAAACCTTAAATTTTCATCTGTGTAATATGTATTAACCTTCGCAATGTCAAATTTTACTTGATGTAGTAGAGCCTTAATCTTTTCAGGTACATTTTCAACAAAAGAAAAAATATTTTCTCTTTTTGAAAAATTATTGAATCAGGCATTAATTTCCTCTATCAACACTTTGTCCCGATACTCCCATTTTTTCATTTTTTTATATCTGGAAGTAGTAAATCCTTAATGGTTGCTTCAACATTTTCATAAACTAAATAATTTTTAGAAATATTTAATCTTTCATCCTTTGGTCAATGATGAGCCTGAGGGGTGTTGGTTTCCCTAAGAGGAGATTTGCTTGAACATTATGCTCCTTCATTTTGAGTATCTCAAAGCAGTTCTAATACTTTAAAAGTAGTGGGTGTGTTTCCTTGTAAAAATAAATCTTGATCAAGTGGAACTTCATCCAACCCAACACCAGAAGCTTTCGATACACTAGTAAAATTAAAATTACCAAGAGAAATACATTCGAATCCTGAAAATGTCTTTGATGCTTCTTTCTCTGAATATTGCTTTATTGCTTCTCTTTGTGGCCTAGATGGAAGAATGTTTTTTCCAACTGGGAAGCATTGACCTCACATCTGAGGTTTTTGTGGTGGAGGAAGGAGTGGCATCGATTCTTGATTTTTATGACGAAATTGTTGTATAGGAACTTAAAACATCAAAATAAAAATTAGTTAAAAAAAATTTCTAAAGGTAGATTATCAAAATTGGTTACAAAATTGGTTATAATACTTACTGAAAAAAGAAGAGATATCTTTCATAGGTGCAGATGCAAATGGAATGTGGGTGCGCCATACATATAAAAACACAAAATAAAATTTAATAAAAAAAATAGTAAAAATTTTGTAACAAATTTTGTTAAGGTAATCTGTAAAACTTACTTCCCGAATATGAGACCTTTTGTGCTACTACGATTGTTGGTAGTGGACGTGCAGCCACAGGTGGAGGTTGTCGAGGATCATGAGAACTAGATCTTACACGTTTTCTTGTTGATCTTCTTCTTAGCAGTGGCATTTTTTCCTCTATAGGTGTTTTGGAGTCTCCTAATTCCTCTTATAACCTCTGAAAGCAGCATCCCGCTTTAAAGAGGAAGAGGATGCCCTTTTTTGTGTTTTGTATAAAATGTCAAAATTATAAAAAAGACAAACATATGAAAAATAAAAAATATTACTTCAATATTAACTAAAAATTACCTGACCTATTGTTTTTTCTTGGCTGCATTGGCTAGGATTGAGTGCCAAGAATTCGGTACTTGAGTGTTCTGCAAATGATAAAAAGATTCATAAAAAACAAGAATATAGTTGCATGTGCTTATTGTCGATGAAGGTGAAGTGTGGGTTATCACGTTCTGGATATTCATTCTGATCCGATGTGAGACATAGGTGGACCAATCAAATTGTTGGTGTGCAACACAATGGACCAAATATGCTAAGGCCCATATTGGAATTTCTATCGATCTTCCTTGTAGAACGAGTATGGCAAGGAAGAATTTGAACCATGACCAAAGAAATTTATTCTCAATAGTTGGTACAATCAAACCCCTTCTGGACTTGGTGGTCATAACTACAAAAAAAAATTAGTAATTGTAGACACTAGTGACTAGAATTTAAATTCAATTAAATAAAAAAATAGTTATACCTTGAAAATATTTTAGCTACACTTTGAATTTGGTCTCCAAGTAGAGTTTGTCATCATCAATTAATGCACATTTGGATGTGATTGGCTCACAATCGACGTGGGGCAATGTTGTCAATCTAGCGATGTCAAAGGTTGTGAAAGAAAAATGATGTTTTTGTTGTCAATGACAACATTTACCTTACTCGAATCAATGTTGTAACCTACAATTATTTTCTCCAGTAGTTTAGTGTTTGTGTCGAACTGCGGTATCGAAACTAGACCCCGAAGACCAGAGTCCATTACCCATGACATGTCGTAACCCGGTGTTGATAAAATTTCAAAAATTAGGGGGCAAACAAGGTTTTTAAAATTAATTTTTGACATTCCAAGGGTGATAGGGGATGCCATAGGGTTATTTTGTTGTGTACGAGAGAATATGGATCAGAAGATATGATGGAAGGTATTCAAAAATTGATGAAAAGGGGTTCAAATGGGAGGAAAAGGGTTAAAAATCCCTTAAAACTTAAGTTAAATGGTTAAAAATATGTTAAAATAGGATGAAAAGGGTTAAAAATATATTAAATTGGAAGAAAAAGGGTTAAAACTATGATAGAAAAGGTGAAAATTTGATTTTTTATCCCTTTATATAGATGTTTTTGCATGCAATCAGTTCATGGATGGTTTACACATGGTATCTACATACAATAATTTCATAGATGGTTGAAATATGGTATCTGCATAAAATCATTTCATAGATGGTTGACACGTGGCACAGATGCATCGTATCATCAATGTAAATGATTAGGTGTGCTACAACCGACTGGGTGCTCTACAACTGATCAAATTTGGTGCAATCGATCAACTTTACTGCACCTAATTGTTATTCTTGTAGCCCATTGACACTATTACATCTGATCAAATTTTTAGTAACTGATCATCTTTGTTGCAATTGATTGACATTGTTGCAATCGATCATCATTCCTGCAATTGATCGATATTCCTACAACTGATCGTCATTCTTATAGCCCATCGACACTATTATAATAAATTAGCTTTGTAGCAACTGATTGTATTTATTGCAACTAATTGACATTATTGCAACCGATCATAATTCCTACAATCGATCTGCATTCCTACAGTCAATCGTCATTCCTACAGTTGATCGATATTGTTGTAACCGATCGACATAGTTGTAACACATCGCCATAGTTGTAATCAATTGTGTATATGCAACTGATTTGTATTGTTACAACACATTAGCATAGTTGCAACCAACCAATAATTATAGTTTTAACCGATTGATATTGTTGCAACACATTGGCATATCTACAGTTGATCACCATGCTTGCAGTTGATTGGTATTCCTGTAACCAATCGACATGATTGCAACACATTGGCATAGTTGCAACCAATAATTATAGTTTCAACCGATCGGTATTGTTACAAAAAATTGGCATATCTATAGCCGATCATCATACCTGCAACCGATCAATATTCCTACAATCGATTGGTATGTCTACAATACATTGATATAGTTGCAATCGATCGGCATAGATGTAACTGATCGGTATTATTGCAACACATCGATATATCTATAGCCGATCATCATGTCTACAACCGATCATCATTCCTACAACCAATCGATATGGTTGCAACACATCAACATAGTTGCAACCAATCGACATAGATCCAATTGATCGTCATTATTGCAACACATTGGCATATCTGCTCCAATAATTTTTCCCGATCGACATGTCTATAACCGATCAAAATTTTTTGACCACCATGTCTATAGCCAATCATCTCAGATCGATCATCATAAATCATAAAGGCTTAAAGCCTTTCATGTCAGCCTAAAGCCTTTAAGTTTGTCGTACATTCCTAGAATTTGTAAACCGATATTCATAGCCCCCAACACAAATAAATTCACCATGGTTTGAAAATTTTTGGTGAAAAATGAATGCAATTCGCCATGTATCCTTGGATATAATTCCCTAAAATTCTAAGATAATTTACCTTGATTTTATAAATATATTTTGGGGTCGACCCCTTATGCATAACCCTGAAGTTAACCCTTGCTTATTGTTAACTATGTTCTAATTAAATGGGTTTTTTTTAATGTTAACCTCTAAATGAAATTTCTATAATTAACTTTGTTTTGACCATTTTTTTGGAGTAATACTTCTTATACACATCCACCATTGGGATTGAACCCGGGTCACATGACTGATAATGCAAGTGGTGTCCTTTCTGATAGACCACACTTACAAGGATGTTTTGACCATTTTTTGAACTACTAATCAATTAGATATGACTTCATCCAAATTAACCATTCCAAGATTATGTTTGAATTTATATGAACAAGTTACTCCTTGGAAATTTTGGCTTCACTTGAGAAAATATTAATAGTTTAAAATTATTTTGGCACCCAAGTATGAAACTTGGGTATAATTTGAATGAAGATTTTTATAAGAAAAAATCATCCTCATATAAATAAACCTTACATTTAAGAACCTTTGTACTCAATATAATGAACCTCTCTATTAGAAAACTTGGGCCTTGATAGAGTGAATCTTACCATAAAGGAACTTTAGCCTCGTTTGAATAATTACCCTATAGATTTCTAAATTATGTAGTTAGTTTGGTTCTTATTTCATGTAAGAGAAGTTATTATAAAGATATTTTTACAAAGGACTTACCATAGTCATTGACTTGAAATTAATATTATGAACATGGATCTTCATATAGTTCTAGGTCTAAATTGTGTCTCACTAAAAGCGAATCTACAAATTTTCTTCCTTAGAAATAAAAATTAGTAAATGCATTTTAGCCTTTCTTATTGGGCATTGCATTTGAAATTATTTATTTAAGTATCCTTGAGAATATAATCTAGTTGTAATCCATTCTTAATTGTTACATTACCTATTTTGAATAGAAAATTTAAGTTAAATTTTCCATACCTAGGGAGTACCACAACTGATATCAAAGCTTGGTTTGTAATATTTAGGCCTTAGATTGAATAGGTTTTTCTACATTGAAGTGCTTAATTTATACTTGAAGAACACAAGCTTATACTGAGAGGGGGGTGAACAGTATAAGACCACTTTTTACTTTTCTTTCCCAAACAGTATTAATCAATATAATCAATGGCAATATCAATAGCAATAACCAAAGCAATGCACCAATCATCACACACAATAGAGACACAAATTTTAACGTGGTTCACCCAGTGTGGGCTACCTCCACAGAGAAAATATTTCTTCTAAATATTTCTCAAATAATCTCTTGGGAATATTTCCCAAATTACAATGTTTATGGACTTCTGTCCAAAGGAGATGTTGATCCCCTAATCTCAAGTTCGTGGATCTCTTCCATAGGAGAACTCTTTCCCCTTCTGCTCTGGCTAGTGATCTTCTAGAAGACTTTGTCTCTCTGTTGCACTGACTTGTGGATCTCTCTCCACTTGAAGACTCCTCACTCAGATTTGTCTTCAATTGTCCTGGTTGTTGGATCTCTATCCACTGAGACTCTATCCTCTATACTCTGTCACCTCCAAAGCTCTATCTCAATATTGTACCAAACATAGTTCAGTCGGTCTAGCATAGTTCTGCTCAATCTCTTGCACTAAACACAGTACAATCGGTCTAGTACAATTCTGCTCAATAGGTTCACTTAGAACCTGCTCAAATCTGCTCAACAGGTTCACACAAAACCTGTCCAAATCTGCTCAACAGGTTCACACAAAACCTGTCCAAATCTGCTCAATAGGTTCACACAAAACTTGTCCAAATCTGCTCAACAAGTTCACACAGAACTTGTCCAAATCTGCTCAACAAGTTCACATAGAACTTGTCCAAATCTGCTCAATAAATCCTCTCTAGGACTTGCTCAAATCTGCTCAATAAGTCCTCTATAGGACTTGCTCAAATCTGCATAGCAAGCTTTCACAAAAGCTTAACTCAAAATAGTCCACAAGTCTTCTCAAAGACTTGTCTCAATCACATAGAATCATAAAGAGAATTGTTAGAGACTCAATATGTTCTAAGCTCAATGTACAATCAATATCTCAAATCAATCTCATAGAAGCATAAAGATAATTGTTAGAGACTCTATATGTTCTATACTCAAATCCCAATCTCAACTCAAATCAGAATATTGAATAGTTTGTTTCTAGGAACTTGAACAACCACATGCATCCACTTGACTAGGCTTAATCAACTCAACTCAATCAATCACCTCAAGGAACAATCCTTTCTCACAAACCCTAGTCCAAGCATGTATTAACCAACTCAACTCAACCAATCACCTCAAGGAACAATCCTTTTTCACAAACCCTAGTCCAAGCATGTATTAACCAACTCAAAATGTTTCCAACAATGCTCAAGCACAAGTCTCACATAGCAATGATACTCATGTTCTTTTCTAACTCAAGTTCAAGTTCATTTCATCATCAATGGGCTTCAACAACAATGCTAATAAAACAAGGTTTAAATACAACTCACAAACCAGAAAACCTTGAAGCATTCAACCAATCATTTTCTCAAAGGAAACCACAATCAATCCTTTTCTCTCCAATGATATTTCAGAAATCAACCACCATAAACAATCAATAGGAGAATGTGCCCATACCTTTTTGATGCCAATAAGTTGTCCACAAAATCTGCCACACTTAAACACAACTTTCCTTTCCAATCTAAACAAGGGTTAATGGACTTCAAATAATCACAAAATAAAGCATTACTCAAATTACACCCTTTTTACTCCAAGTTAATAAACACATCCACCAAAGTCCCTTTTATTAAAACCCTTATCAAAAATAATAAACCTCTCAAAATTGCTTTTAAAAAACAACTCCTTATTTCTCCTAAAATTAATTCTCCATAACCATCAAATAAATCATAAACCAATTATGCTTTGCAATAATAATCACAGCCCTAATAACAAACTTTAATTTCCATTAACTACCTTATAACTCCAAACTTTAGGGCTAATAAAAATTATTTAAATGCAAAACGTAATTACCTCCTCAAGGGGATTCGAACCCCCGACTTGCCACACCATGAGCGTCTTAGCCATGGCTAAGATTCCACACGAGCTAGGCGCTCGTTGGAAAGGCAAAGGCCCAAAGTGCCTTAAACCTTCCTCCACCTTCCGCAAAAGACAAAGCGCCAAAGCGCTTTCCACACGCCTTCCGAAATACCATCCAAGGGATTCGATCCCTGGTGTTTGCGTTGCCTTGTCCCTTAAACCAAAATGATTTGCCAATGCGCCACGCTTCCCACCATGATTTGACTTTCCAAGCGCTGTCATTTTCTTTCCTGCTTCTCTTCTCAAAATTTGCACGAGCTCATAGACTTATTCGAATGCCAAACATTTATCACAAGAGCAAGGATAAAACTTTGATTTATTTACCACCCTTTTTTTTTTTTATAAAAATTTCAAGAGAACGGAGGGAAAATAATTTTTTTTTTTTTTGTTGGTTTTGGTGGGAAAATTTGCATTTAAATTTAAATTTGAATTTAAATTTTAAATAATTAAAATTTAAACCAAATATTAAAACTCAAATAACTCCATCACCGGGGCACCTTTTTCGATGAAACGAAAGCCCAACTTGGGTTTTAAGAAAAACCCAGATCAAATATGTTGTCCATGGTTTTAAATAAAACCTTTTATTTTTCCTGCCTTGGTTTTCACAAAAACCCTTCATAGATCCTTTTGACATTAAATGCTCTTTTGACATCAATGACAACATTTTAGCTTAGGGACTCAAAATGTCCAACAATCTCCCCCTTTGTCATTGATGGCAACCCAAATCCTTTTACTAAATTTTGACCTTCTTTTTTGCTCCCCCTGGGACTTTGCTCCCCCTGGCTCAATGCTCTCTCAGATATCAAATCTCTCCTCATATCCAAAAACTCTCCCCATAATACACAAATCTCTCCCCCTTTGACATCAATGGCAAAGGGTCACCTTTGGGGCTCGGGGCTAAGAATTAAGCCTCTTAGCTTAGCCCCTCCCCCACCTCCACATGAGGTGGTTAATTCTGGGGTGGGAGTATTTCTACTCCCCGAAAGCACTATTCTCTGCCTTTGTCTTTTCCTCTTCCTTTTTGTTGAATCCTCTCATTGTTTCTTTCCAAGTCATCATCCCTGTTCCTGTTCCTGTTCTTGTTCTCATCCATGTTCCTATTCTTGTACCTGTTCTTGTTCTCATTCTTCTCTGAGTCTCTTTTCTTTTTGAGTCTCTGTTCTTGTTCATCTTCTTGTTTCTATTCATGTTCCTATTCTTGTTCTTGTTCATATTCCTATTCATGTTCATGTTCCTGTTCCTGTTCATGCCTATTTCTGGAATATTTGCTCTACACCATCTTGCTATGTGACCATCATTATTGCACTTATAACACTTAATGTTATTATTCCTTGGATGTGCAACTGTCTTAGGATTTCTCCTAGTGAAGCCATATCCTCTTCTGTCATGAATCCTGCAATTCATTGCCTTGTGACCAAACTCATTACATGAATAGCAATATCCTTGGAAAATTTGTTCTCTTCCATATACTTGTCTTTCATGTGACCTACACTGTGAAGCCATGTGCCCAAACCTGTGACATGAGAAGCATCTCCCATTGAAGCTTCCTTGCCTAGACCTCATTGGTCTCCTATTTTGATTGTTGTTCCATCTGAATCTTCTTTGCCCATTGTCCCTGTTGGACTCACTGCAATCTGACACATCCTTAGAAGTTTCATTTTCACTTTCGCTTACCTCTGAGAATCCTTCTTCTGAAGTACCTTCTTCTTCAAGACCTGAAGTAGACTTTTCTACCCATTTCTTTTGAACCTGTTTAGAACCAAGACCTATTTTGTTTGATGCTCCTCTTTGTATCCTGACTATTTTATCCACATTCTTTTCACTGGTTACATACTTGTATAGCTTATTCTTGGAATCCTCTAGATCTTCCTTTAGTAGTGCAACTTCATGTGTTAACTTTTCACATTCCAGAATCTTTGCTTCTAACTTATCTTTGAACTTGCTTGCCTTAGCCTTTGACTTTTCTAAGTCCTCTATGAGTAGTAATATTTCTTCATCACATTCTTGAAATTGACTTTCAAGTTTAGAGTGTTGCTTTCTTACCTTCTTTACTGTGTCAAGAGCATAGATAAGTTCTCCCTTGAGATCATAACCATTCTCTATTGAATAGTCCTCTATTTGTTTTCCTTTGTCCATATCATTCCTTTCTTTTGACTTATCTTCTATAGGATCACTCACTTCTTCTTCTTCTAATGCCATTAGAAGATTCTCATCCGGTTTACCAAGTGCATCTTCAAAATCATCATCACTGAAACTATAGCCATCCCTAGTGCAATCATCTTCAAGATGTCCAAATTTA
Source organism: Wollemia nobilis (assembly GCA_028583015.1). Lineage (NCBI taxonomy): Eukaryota > Viridiplantae > Streptophyta > Pinopsida > Araucariales > Araucariaceae > Wollemia > Wollemia nobilis. The sequence continues at coordinate 2,704,602 of JAQPPZ010017170.1, read as the reverse complement.
CCACATCTAAAACACTTGAGAATAACTAGAGTCTTTTTCTTAACTGGATCTTTTTCTTCAACCATAAACAAGACTTCATCTCTATCATTGTCTGAAAAACTAGCATCACTATCAATTGAGTACTTACTTGCATTATCCACATAGTAGCTTGGCTCTCCTTTTTCTGCTTCTTGTCTCCCTTGTTCTTCTTTAGAACTAAGTCTTGTTATGGTGACTGATGATCTTTGTGCATTGATAGTCCTTTCCAAGGTCCTTGAATTTTCCTCAGACTTGTGTAGCTTATCCTTAGAGCCTTTTACTTCCATCCTTAGTGAAACTATCTCATGCTCTAATATTTCACACTCTAGATCTTTTGTCTTTAATTTTTCAACCATACCTTCTTCAATTTTCCTTGTCTCTTCAACTTTGATTTTGAAGTTGGTGAGTTCCTGTAAAAACCTTGCTTTTGCTTTTTCATCTTCTTGAGCTTGGACCCTTAATCCTGAGTTCTCCCTTTTTAATTCTTCAAGAGTAACCATAAGCCTTTCACATTCTATCTCTTTTACCTTTGACTATTCAACCATACCTTTTTCAACTCTTCTTACCTTTTCAACCTTATCTCTCAAGTCAGATATATCCTGTAGAAGCTTTGTCTTACATTTCTCATCTTCTTGTATTTGAGCCTTCAATTCTGAATTTTCTCTTTTCAATTCAACAAGTTCCTTAAGAGTGGCTTCCTCCTTTTCTTTATCTGAATCTTCCTCTTCTTCAATTTCTTCTATTGTCCAAAGTGGAGTTTCTTCTTGATACCTACTTCGACTATTCTTGTTATCCTTTTCTGACTCATTCTTTAGAACTTCAAATCTAAGAGAATCATCTTCATCTTCACTGCTATCAAACCCATTGCAATAACTTGCATCATGACCGAGTTGACCACAGATAAAACATTCTTCACCTTCTTGTGAACAATAAGTTGCATGATGACCTGTCTTTCCACAACTGGTACAAAACTTTATCAGTCTGGATATTTCTCCATTACTTGATTCATCTCTTGAATCTATTTCCATGTGTCCTCCCAACACAACAATATTAAACTCATCTTCCTTTTCTTTCATGACCATAGGTGTTCTTTTCTTCTTGTGTCTCATGCTTTTACTCTTGCCTTTCTTTGCCATTTGTGTTCTTGCAAGATCTTCCTTCAAGTTGTTAAACCCTTTCTGAAGGAACCAACTCTGATACCAATTGAAGAACACAAGCTTATACTGAGAGGGGGGTGAATAGTATAAGACCACTTTTTACTTTTCTTTCCCAAATAGTATTAATCAATATAATCAATGGCAATATCAATAGCAATAACCAAAGCAATGCACCAATCATCACACACAATAGAGACACATATTTTAACGTGGTTCACCCAGTGTGGGCTACCTCCATAGAGAAAATATTTCTTCTAAATATTTCTCAAATAATCTCTTGGGAATATTTCCCAAATTACAATGTTTATGGACTTCTGTCCAAAGGAGATGTTGATCCCCTAATCTCAAGTTCATGGATCTCTTCCATAGGAGAACTCTTTCCCCTTCTGCTCTGGCTAGTGATCTTCTAGAAGACTCTGTCTCTCTACTGCATTGACTTGTGGATCTCTCTCCACTTGAAGACTCCTCACTCAGATCTGTCTTCAATTGTCCTAGTTATTGGATCTCTATCCACTGAGACTCTATCCTCTATACTCTGTCACCTCCAAAGATCTATCTCAATACTGTACCAAACATAGTTTAGTCGGTCTAGCATAGTTCTGCTCAATCTCTTGCACTAAACATAGTATAATCGGTCTAGTACAATTCTGCTCAATAGGTTCACTTAGAACCTGCTCAAATCTGCTCAATAGGTTCACACAAAACCTGTCCAAATCTGCTCAACAAGTTCACACAAAACCTATCCAAATATGCTCAATAGGTTCACACAAAACTTGTCCAAATCTGCTCAACAAGTTCACACAAAACTTGTCCAAATCTTCTCAACAAGTTCACATAGAACTTGTCCAAATCTGCTCAATAAATCCTCTCTAGGACTTGCTCAAATCTGCTCAATAAGTCCTCTCTAGGACTTGCTCAAATCTGCTCAATAAGTCCTCTATAGGACTTGCTCAAATCTACATAGCAAGCTTTCACAAAATCTTAACTCAAAATAGTCCACAAGTCTTCTCAAAGACTTGTCTCAATCACATAGAATCATAAAGAGAATTGTTAGAGACTCAATATGTTCTAAGCTCAATGTACAATCAATATCTCAAATCAATCTCATAGAAGCATAAAGAGAATTGTTAGAGACTCTATATGTTCTATACTCAAATCCCAATCTCAACTCAAATAAAAATATTGAATAGTTTGTTTCTAGGAACTTGAACAACCACATGCATCCACTTGACTAGGCTTAATCAACTCAACTCAATCAATCACCTCAAGGAACAATCCTTTCTCACAAACCCTAGTCCAAGCATGTATTAACCAACTCAACTCAACCAATCACCTCAAGGAACAATCCTTTTTCACAAACCCTAGTCCAAGCATGTATTAACCAACTCAAAATGTTTCCAACAATGCTCAAGCACAAGTCTCACATAGCAATGATACTCATGTTCTTTTCTAACTCAAGTTCAAGTTCATTTCATCATCAATGGGCTTCAACAACAATGCTAATAAAACAAGGTTTAAATACAACTCACAAACCAGAAAACCTTGAAGCATTCAACCAATCATTTTCTCAAAGGAAACCACAATCAATCCTTTTCTCTCCAATGATATTTCAGAAATCAACCACCATAAACAATCAATAGGAGAATGTGCCCATACCTTTTTGATGCCAATAAGTTGTCCACAAAATCTGCCACACTTAAACACAACTTTCCTTTCCAATCTAAACAAGGGTTAATGGACTTCAAATAATCACAAAATAAAGCATTACTCAAATTACACCCTTTTTACTCCAAGTTAATAAACACATCCACCAAAGTCCCTTTTATTAAAACCCTTATCAAAAATAATAAACCTCTCAAAATTACTTTTAAAAAACAACTCCTTATTTCTCCTAAAATTAATTCTCCATAACCATCAAATAAATCATAAACCAATTATGCTTTGCAATAATAATCACAACCCTAATAACAAACTTTAATTTCCATTAACTACCTTATAACTCCAAACTTTAGGGCTAATAAAAATTATTTAAATGCAAAACGTAATTACCTCCTCAAGGGGATTCGAACCCCCGACTTGCCACACCGCGAGCGTCTTAGCCATGACTAAGATTCCACATGAGCTAGGCGCTCATTGGAAATGCAAAGGCCCAAAGTGCCTTAAACCTTCCTCCACCTTCCGCAAAAGACAAAGCGCCAAAGCGCTTTCCACACGCCTTCCGAAACGTCGTCCAAGGGATTCGATCCCTGGTGTTTGTGCTGCCTTGTGCCTTAAACCAAAATGATTTGCCAATGCGCCACGCTTCCCACCACGATTTGACTTTCCAAGCGCTGTCATTTTCTTTCCTGCTTCTCTTCTCAAAATTCGCACGAGCTCATAGACTTATTCGAATGCCAAACATTTATCACAAGAGCAAGGATAAAACTTTGATTTATTTACCACCCCTTTATATAGTGTTTAAAACACTTCAAAGACGTCGACGAAAATATGAATTTATGTTTGCTTGATGACGTCGACGGGAAACTTTGCATTTAAATTTAAATTTGAATTTAAATTTTAAATAATTAAAATTTAAACCAAATATTAAAACTCAAATAACTCCATCATCGGGGCACCTTTTTCGATGAAACGAAAGCCCAACTTGGGTTTTAAGAAAAACCCAGATCAAATCTGTTGTCCATGGTTTTAAATAAAACCTTTTATTTTTCCTGCCTTGGTTTTCACAAAAACCCTTCATAGATCCTTTTGACATTAAATGCTCTTTTGACATCAATGACAACATTTTAGCTTAGGGACTCAAAATGTCCAACAATCTCCCCCTTTGTCATTGATGGCAACCCAAATCCTTTTACTAAATTTTGACCTTCTTTTCTGCTCCCCCTGGGACTTTGCTCCCCCTGGCTCAATGCTCTCTCAGATATCAAATCTCTCCTCATATCCAAAAACTCTCCCCATAATACACAAATCTCTCCCCCTTTGACATCAATGGCAAAGGGTCACCTTTGGGGACTCGGGGCTAAGAATTAAGCCTCTTAGCTTAGCCCCTCCCCCACCTCCACATGAGGTGGTTAATTCTGGGGTGGGAGTATTTCTACTCCTCGAAAGCACTGTTCTCTGCCTTTGTCTTTTCCTCTTCCTTTTTGTTGAATCCTCTCATTGTTTCTTTCCAAGTCATCATCCCTGTTCCTGTTCCTGTTCTTGTTCTCATCCATGTTCCTGTTCTTGTACCTGTTCTTGTTCTCATTCTTCTCTGAGTCTCTTTTCTTTTCTGAGTCTCTATTCCTGTTCATCTTCTTGTTTCTGTTCATGTTCCTATTCTTGTTCATATTCATGTTCATGTTCATGTTCATGTTCATGTTCATGTTCATGTTCCTATTTCTGTTCATGCCTGTTTCTGGAATATTTGCTCTACACCATCTTGCTATGTGACCATCATTATTGCACTTATAACACTTAATGTTATTATTCCTTGGATGTGCAACTATCTTAGGATTTCTCCTAGTGAAGCCATATCCTCTTCTGTCATGAATCCTGCAATTCATTGCCTTGTGACCAAACTCATTACATGAATAGCAATATCCTTGGAAAAGTTGTTCTCTTCCATATACTTGTCTTTCATGTGACCTACATTGTGAAGCCATGTGCCCAAACCTGTGACATGAGAAGCATCTCCCATTGAAGCTTCCTTGCCTAGACCTCATTGGTCTCCTGTTTTGATTGTTGTTCCATCTGAATCTTCTTTGCCCATTGTCCCTGTTGGACTCACTGCAATCTGACTCATCCTTAGAAGTTTCATTTTCACTTTCACTTACCTCTGAGAATCCTTCTTCTGAAGTACCTTCTTCTTCAAGACCTGAAGTAGACTTTTCTACCCATTTCTTTTGAACCTGTTTAGAACCAAGACCTATTTTGTTTGATGCTCCTCTTTGTATCCTGACTATTTTATCCACATTCTTTTCATTGGTTACATACTTGTATAGCTTATTCTTGGAATCCTCTAGATCTTCCTTTAGTAGTGCAACTTCATGTGTTAACTTTTCACATTCCAGAATATTTGCTTCTAACTTATCTTTGAACTTGCTTGCCTTAGCCTTTGACTTTTCTAAGTCCTCTATGAGTAGTAATATTTCTTCATCACATTCTTGAAATTGACTTTCAAGTTTAGAGTGTTGCTTTCTTACCTTATTTACTATGTCAAGAGCATAGATAAGTTCTCCCTTGAGATCATAACCATTCTCTATTGAATAGTCCTCTATTTGTTTTCCTTTGTCCATATCATTCCTTTCTTTTGACTTATCTTCTATAGGATCACTCACTTCTTCTTCTTCTAATGCCATTAGAAGATTCTCATCCGGTTTACCAAGTGCATCTTCAAAATCATCATCACTGAAACTATAGCCATCCCTAGTGCAATCATCTTCAAGATGTCCAAATTTACCACATCTAAAACACTTGAGAATAAAATATAACTCACAAACCAAAAAATCTTGAAGCATTCAACCAATCATTTTTTCAAAGGAAACCACTATCAATCCTTTTCTCTCCAATGATATTTCATAAATAAACCACCATAAAAAATCAATAGGAGAATGTTCCCACACCTTTTTGATGTCAATAAGTTGTCCATAAAATCTGCCACACTAAAACACAACTTTCCTTTCCAATCTAAACAAGGGTTAATGGACTTCAAATAATCATAAAATAAAGCATTACTCAAATTACACCCTGTTGGAACTAATTCTTGCATCCATAGGAAATTAATTATCATGCTACAAGAATCTATTTGAAACCAATAAGCTATTACAGGCTCTGGTCGACCTGCCTCTTATTCTGCTAAACCTGAATATTGCTAAAGAAGATGGTATAACGGGTAATGAAACCCCAACGGCAATTCTTTAATTAAGCTTCTAATTTGCACGCTCCATATCTATATTAAACTATAAGTATTCTTATTAAAATGACCAAGCATGAAAATAACCAACTGTTATGGCTTATGTAGACCAGTGCCTAGATTCATTAGGTTGTTATAGCAATTTAACAACAAATTTAATATGAAATAGAGAGAAGGAGAGAAGAAAATTGGTATTCTTAATCTCATTCAAATATCACAATAAAATCAAGAGTTAACCAATGAAATAAATGTATATAATGCATTCAAATAATGTAACCCATTACATAGTGACACATAGTACAATGACAAAGATATGACAGGAATAAAATTCAGAATTGTATTGATTTCATAAAATATTACATGCAGAGTGGGTGGGATGCCTTTTAACTCTATTTTTCTTAAATAAATACATCAATACAATGAAGAGGACTTTATTCAAATAATGTAACAGGTCTCTCCAACTCTCTTTGTTCCAATATGGTAATAGTAGAGTCTCTGAATCCTAGGCTCAAGAAGGTAGGAAATGATCTCAACTTCTTGAACGCTTTCCTATCACAATCCTACAAAGCAAGGGGAGGAAGAAAGAATGAATAAAATAAAATAGACACAAATAAATACAACAGCATAACTAATAGGGCACTCAAGTATACATCTTAGAAAAAATGCTATTCTCTAATTGCTTGATGTAGAATCCTGACTTGCATGCTTCCTTTTATAGTTGTTGGTTCTTGATTATGTTATTTCTGGTTGAATTCTAGCTGTACACTTGGCATCATCTGATTGAATTTCCAAAATAGGTGCTTTCCATTTGGCTTTAAGTTTTTGACTGTGCTCCCTTCTTTGATTTGTTCAAACAAATTCCCACTAAACTAGTGATTTAAGTATGAGAACTTTCATCTAATTCTGCTACTTCTTAGTGTGTTTAGTTACTGCTTTCTGAACTGGCCTCTTTTGAGTTGCATTTCCTTGATACTTTGACCCTTTAATTGCCCTAGAGATGTCTCCTATTATTGCAGTTGTCTGTGGTGTAGAATTTTATTTTTTTTTGCAGGTATTGACCTTTTTTCCCTTTAAAATCCTTTACATAATATGCTCATCAATCAACCTCCATATTTTTGTGTCAAAAGTGGCTGCAATCCTTAGCATATTCATTTCTTGCAAAATTTTGTTTTTCTATATAACAATAATAGGTATATTTCTATCATACTAAAGTAGTAAGGCTTCTGTAGCATTCACCATGAGTGTAGTTTGTTTAACCATCTCCTCCTCATCACCTTGTTCACAGTCAAATCTCTCAAGGGTTTCTTTGAATATTCCTTTTATGTTTGATGCTTCTAGGCATTGATCTAAGGATAGGCTAATATTTGTCAGTTTTTCTATAGCATCCTTTATTAGGTCATTCATCTCTGTCACAGAATTTGTCCATTTCTCTTGGTTTGATCCAAACAGGGCTGCTTAGAAAAATTTTAAATTGATTTGAATCTTATTGCCTTCAGGTGTCGTTATTTCTTGTCCTTGAAGTTCTTCAAAATGATACCCTATGTAGTCCAGGGTTAGGTGAATGAATTTAAAATATTTTTCTCTTTCCTACATCAAGATCATGATTTCTTGAGCAGTTATTTGAATCACTCGTATTTGCTTGAACATTTTAGTAAAACTTATGGCCTGAGATTTTATTCTTCTGTACATGTCCTTTTTCATTATATTCAAATAATATACATAATCTTGAACCTTGGGCACTATAGGATGCTAGGCAATTGAAGCATATTTCTTATTTAATTCTTCTTGTTGCTTACTTATCACAACTTTTAATTTTTTCTTTTCCTTTTCTTCTTGGTCTAATTATTTTTTGAGTATTTCAATCTCTTCAACAAATTGATCAATGGCTTGAGAATTCACTGTTTTGAAAAGTTTTGCTATATCAATGTCTTTACCCAGTACTAATGATCCTCCTGTTTCCTCATTGGTACTGAGAACTACTGGGTCTTGCAGAGGAGGAAGATTAATATCAGTAATATCCAACACAGTTGTCCTCAACTATGCTTTTCCTAAAGATTGTTCTTTTGTATTTCCCATCCTTGCTACTAACTACAAATCTTGTTCATATGTAACAGTGAAGGCAACCTACTCATCTGTTCTTTCCAAAAAAACCTTGGAAATCGATAAAGACAATCTAGGCTTTTTTGCTTCTACTGGAGCTATTTCTGTTTGACTCTTCACTAAGTAACTTCAAAAAATTCCACCTAGTCCACCAGTGTTCCTGGGATTCATTTGTATCACTGATATGTTGAGCAAGGTGCAGAAACAATATTGTCATTGTTGTCAACACAGACAGACAGATCAGTTGATGCAGTGGACAAGAGTTCAGAGGTCAGTGAGATCATGTACAATAAATTTCCAGGAAGACAGAAGTGGCCCAGATTCTCAGAATCAAAGAAAAAGACAAGTAAGAAAACTGTCGCGATATCGCGACATGTTTTCTGTCACGATTTCGCGACATGGCCGAGGAGAGAGAAGGCACAAGCAAAATTGTCACGATTTTATGACATGGCCGAGGAGAGAGAAGGCGCAAGCAAAATTGTCATGATTTCACGACATGGCCGAGGAGAGAGAAGGCGCAAGCAAAATTGTCATGATTTCGTGACATGGACGAGGAGAGAGAAGGCACAAGCAAAATTGTCATGATTTGATGACATGGAGGAGAGAGAAGGCAAGCAAAAATTGTCATGATTTCATGACATGGCCGAGGAGAGAGAAGGCACAAGCAAAATTGTCATGATTTCGTGACATGGCCGAGGAGAGAGAAGGCACAAGGAAAATTGTCATGATTTCATGACATGTTGGAGGCAAAGAAGCCAAGTGGAAAAATTGTCATGATTTCATGACATGTTGGAAGCAAAGAAGGCAAGTAAGAAAATTGTCATGATTTCACGACATGTTTGGAAAGAAGGCGCAAGCAAAGAAAACTATCATGATTTCGTGACATGTTTGGAGAGAAGGCACAGGCAAAGAAAATTGTCATGATTTCATGACAGGTTCGAAGAGAAAGCGCCAAGGATAGAAAGTGTCACGATTTCATGATAGGTTCGAAGAGAAAGCGTCAAGGAGGAAAAGTGTCACGATTTCATGACATGTTCCATTTTCGGCCAAAGACAGAAAAGGCACAAGGCAGCGAAAGTGTCACGATTTCGTGACATGTTCCGTTTTCATGGGTGAAAGGTAGAGAAGTGCAAGGAAGCGAAAAGTGTCACGATTTCATGACATGTGTGTTTTGCGGCCAAAGATAGAAAAGGCACAAGGCAGCGAAAGTGTCACGATTTCGTGACATGTTCCGTTTTCATGGGCGAAAGGCAGAGAAGTGCAAGGAAGCAAAAAGTGTCACGATTTTGTGACATGTGTTTTCATTGGCCAAAGACAGAAAAGGCACAAGGCAGCGAAAGTGTCATGATTTTGTGACATGTTCCATTTTCATGGGCGAAAGGTAGAGAAGTGCAAGGAAGCGAAAAGTGTCATGATTTTGTGACATGTCTGGTTTTCATGGTTGCAAGACAAGAGGTGAACAAGGAGGCCAAAAATGTCACGATTTCATGACATGTTGCATTTTCATGGGTAAAAGGCGAGAAGAGCATAAAGAGATAGAAGTGTCACGATTTCACGATAGGTCACGACAGCACGATCACTGATAGTTAACTGAAGCAGAACAATAGTTAAAGGGGCAGTTGTAGAGGAAAAGCATGCAACTATTTTAAGAACAGTCGAAGAAGGAGAAATCGAACAGTCGCATAAATAGAATCAAAAAATGCATGCATGCACAGAAATGAATACGAACAGTTATGTTCAAGAAGACGTACAATCATGGTAGAGATATACGTTGCATGTAACGTAATGCCCACTCTATAAATACAAAAGGAGTTACATAAAGAAGGAGTTACAGATTGACAAGTGGCAGAAGAGAATATTAAAGGACAAGTTACGGGTTGCATGCGTAAATATGGAAGTTAAAAATAGAGACTAATATGTTATAAAAGCAGGTCTGCATGAAGAATAAGGTTGCTGCTGTATGTGAGAAATTGCTATGGAAAGAGGGTTAGAAGAGGGCCGAGAGAGAAATAAGCAGAGCCGTGAGAGAGTGCAGAGTTTGATTAATTGCAGACCAGTCAAGGGTCGTGTAAACAACGAAGGCATTTTTATGTCATTAAGATAATTCAGAATTGCAGTCCAAGTTGGTGCTTGGCATTAGGGGTTGGTGCTCCTATCTGTTGCAACAAAAAAATAAGGGGTTGGTGCTCCTTCCAGTGGGTGCTGGTAAAGTGTTTGTAAAATTGGTGTTTTGCAAAGGCTGGATTTGGATTGGAGTCCAAGCAGTCATTTTTGAGGAGTAGCCAAATTGGTGAACCTCGTTACATTGTGTGTTGTGGTGTGCTCTCTTGTGAAAATTGCTTTACCTATTTTTAAGTTCTCTTTGCTTCAGCATTAAGTGTTGTAGATTTGAATTTTAAATAGCTACACTGATTCACCCCCCCTCTTAGTGTCATTGTGAGAATATCAATTGGTATCAGAGCAAGGTTCCTGAACAAAGCTTAATCAGCTAAGGTGATCTTGGAAGGAACACAATGGCAGGTAATGAAGGATTCTCATCAAACAAAGCTCCTTTGTTCAATGGAACTAATTACTCATTCTGGAGACTCAGGATGCAGACATATCTGAGTGCGTTAGGATACGACATTTGGGAGTCAGTAGAAAGTGGATACACAATACCCGCTACTCCTCCAACAGATATTGCTGAGAAGAAGAAGTTTGAGAATAACTCCAAAGCATAGAATGCCATAATGTGTGGGCTAGTAGACAGTGAACTGATAAGGATCATGAGTTGTAAATCAGCAAAAGACATGTGGGACAAACTGAAGAGCATCCATGAAGGAGACAACAAGATCAAGGAAGCCAAGCTGCAAACTCATCGAGCTCAGTTCGAAGCATTACAAATGAATGACGATGAGAACATAGAAGCCTATATGCTGAGAGTCAATGGAATCATTAATGCAATCAGAGGACTCGACAAAAAAATCGAAGATGCGGTTGTCGTGAAAAAGGTACTTAGAACTCTTCACAAAAGATTTAATTCTAAAGTTTCTGCAATAGAAGAGGCTAAAGATCTAAATAATTTTAGCATGGATGAGATGCATGGTTCTTTGACTGCATATGAAATGAGAATAGGACAAACTAAGCCCATAGACAGAGAAGCTACTTTTAAAGCACACAAGAATACAAAAGCTGAACAAGAATCTGAGGATGAAGAGACATCGGATGAAACGGAAGCCAATTTTGTTCGAAAACTTACAAAGGGAAAAGGAAAATATAGAGGAAAGTTACCGTTTAAGTGTTTCAATTGTGGAGGGGTCGGTCACTTTGCAGCTAAGTGTCCAATGAATGAGAAAACCAAAAGTGATGAAGGGTCACACCAAGAAAGAAGTGACTGGAAGAAGAAACCAAATTTTAGGAAAAGCAATTTCAAAAAGAAAAGTTTCTTATCCAAGAATGTCAACTCTTCTGAAGATAGCTCAGGTGAAGATTCTGAAGAAGAAACAGGTGAAGCTCTGTTCATGGCATTTGAAGAAGCAAAAATAGAAGAAAAATAGGAAGGTGATACAAAAAGTAAGGATGAGATTGAAGTTTATCTGGAAGGAGAGTTGGTTGCTGCACTTAAAGAGTTGAATACAGAAAGGAAAAAGAATAAAAAGGTCTCAAGAAAGCTTGAGGATGCGAATGACATAATAAACAGTTTGAAAGTACAGACAAAAGAATTTAAGAAAATGTCTGAAGAACTTGAAGTACAATTAACCATGAGAATAGATGAGTGCAACAAACTAGAAGAAGAGATTGTTGTTTTAAGAATGCGGCTAGAAGAAAAGAATCAAAAATTGAGTTGCTATCACAAACTTGAAGGAAGTTCTGCAAAGCTTGAAAAGATTATAAATAGTCAGAGGACTACAGGCATCAAGTTTGGCTTGGGCTTTGTCGAAGGAGAATCGTCAAGTGGATCAAAGGACATAACTGTAGAACAAGTAAAGAAAGGAGATAAGATCAAGGTTGATCAAAGAAAAATGAATCAGGCAAAAGAAAGCAACAGTGCCAGGCATGAGAAGAGTGCTGACAATGAGGGATTCATAAAAGTCACACATCAAAGGAGAAGAAAATTTGTGGCTCCTACTACAAAGTGGCAAAGACCAATTCCCAGGTTCAATCATTCCTTTTCTGGTTATTGTTTTAAATGCAATGCTTACGGTCATAAGATTTCAGAATGCATTCATAATATAGGACAAAGAAATTTTTCTAGTAGAAATGTCTTTTCACCCTTGATGGATTATGCAGTAGAATGCTATAACTGTCATAACTATGGACACATTGCAAGAAACTGTAGAAGCACATATGCAGCAAATAAATATCAAGGAAGAAGAACTCAACCAAACAGTTTAAGGCAAAACAGAAAATTCCCAGAAAAACATGCTCAGGCTACTGACAAAGAAAAGTCTAAACAAGTGACCAAAACTGTAGCCAAACCAGAGTGGAAAGAAAAGGAGCGACCCAAGGAAGAAAAGGAATCCTTGATTGTTCAGACAACATTCAAAGCACAGAACAAATCTGCACCATGGATATTGGATAGTGGATGCTCCAGTCACATGACAGGAGATAAACAAAAATTTGAAAAATTACAGAAATATGAAGGGGGTCTCGTAAAGTTTGGAAATAATGATGGAGCCAAAATAGTTGGCAAAGGATCAGTCAAGATAAGTGATGGAAAGATCAATTCCAAAGAAGTTCTGTTTGTAGTTGGTTTGAAGCACAACTTACTGAGCGTAAGTCAAATCTGTGACAGAGGTCATGAAGTCATCTTTAAAAAATAGGGTTGTGAAGTCAAAAAAGCACACAGTGGGAAGCTGATAGCTACTGGATCGAGGACTTCTGGAAATCTATATACTCTCTCAAAAACTTCAGAAGGAGCATGCTTGATTGGACAGGAAGATGAAAATTGGCTGTGGCACAAGAGGCTCGGTCATATTAGCTTTGACAATCTGGTAAAAATAAGTTCAAAAAGAGCAGTAAGAGATATACCTACCATTGGCAAACCAGTAAATAGCATCTGTGCTTCATGCCAAAAAGGGAAGCAAACTAGATCCACATTTAAAGCAAAGGAATACTTCACCAAAAAACCGTTAGAGCTGATACATACTGATTTATGTGGACCCATGAGAACACAAAGCATAAATGGTGACAAATACTTTATGTTGTTCATAGATGACTACTCCGGAATGACATGGGTACTATTTTTAAAGCTTAAATCAGATGCCTTTGAGATGTTCAAGATTTTTAAAAAATAGGTTGAGAATCAAACTGGAAAAAGAATTAAATGCCTAAGATCGGACAGAGGAGGAGAATTTATCTCAGAAGAATTTGTAGAATACTATCAAAAATATGGGATCGAAGACAGTTTTAGCAAGCAAGAACACCTCAACAGAATGGTGTTGTAGAAAGGAAGAACAGGACAGTGCAGGAAATGGCACGGACAATGTTGGTTGAGAACAAAATAGCTGACATATTTTGGAAAGAGGCAGTCCATACTACGGTTTACATCCAAAATAGGTGCATGCTAAGGACGCATGAAAGCAAAACACCGTATGAGTCTGTGGTTCGCGTAGAAAGGCAACAACAAGATATTTCAAAGTGTTCGGCAAGCAAGTGCTACATCAAACGAATCGAAGATAATCTCGATAAATTTGAAGATAGAGTCGACGAAGGTATTTTTCTTGGTTACTCAACAAAAAGCAAAGCCTACACATGTTACAACAAGAGGCTAAAGAAAATTGTGGAGAGTGCGAGATGTTAAAGTTGATGAAGGTAGAGATCGAGAAACAACTTATCAAGAAAACTACCCTATTTATGAAGAAGTCATTGAAGGAGATGAAGAAATGGAAATAGAAGAGAATCAAAAAATTGACCCAGCTGATTTAAGAATTGACTCAGAAGAAGAAGAAAACAAGAAATTCAAAACAGGCAGCTGGTAGAAAAATCATCCCAGAGAACAGATTATTGGGGACCCAACAGTTGGTATTCAGACTAGAAGAGCAGTAGTACGGAACTACTCTCTATTATCCAGCATTGAGCCCAAAAATGTTGTTGAAGCTAGCACAGATGAAAGTTGGATGAAAGCAATTAATGAAGAACTAGATCAGATTGAGAAAAACAAAACCTAGGAGTTAGTACCAAGGCCGACAAATAAAAATGTAATCGGTACTAAATGGATTTTTTGAAATAAATTGAATGAAGATGGACAGGTTGTAAGAAATAAAGCAAGACTGGTCTGTAAAGGCTATGCACAGGTTGAAGGTATTGATTTTGAGGAAACCTTTGCACCAGTAGCCGGACTAGAGGCAATCGGAATGTTTCTAGCTTTAGCGAGTTCATAAAAATTTCAAGGTATATCAAATGGACGTAAAATCAGCATTTTTGAATGGAAAACTGGAAGAAGAGGTTTACATTGAGCAGCCAGATGGTTTCCAACTCGGTGATAATCCCAACTTTGTTTGCAAGTTGAGGAAAGCTTTGTATGGTTTAAAACAGGCACCCAGAGCATGGTATGCAAGGTTGGATAACTATATGATTCAACAGGGGTTCAAGAAAGGTTTGGTGGACAACAATCTGTATGTCAAAATAGAGAATGGCCATCTTATTGTCCTTGTTGTTTATGTAGATGATATCATTTTTGGCAAGTAGCAATGATAAGTCCTATTAGTGACATAGCAAATAAAATGAAGAAAGAATTTGAGATGTCTATGATTGGTGAACTTTCTTATTTTCTCGGATTGCAAGTCAATAAAAGTGAAAAGGGCATTTTTATTTCTCAAGTTAAATATGTGAAAGAAATGTTGAAAAAGTTCACAATGGAGGATAGTAAACCTGTTAGCACTCCCATGACAACAGGTTGCAAGTTGAGCAAGGATGACAAATCTCTAGATGTAGATCAAACCATGTACAGATCTATGATTGGAAGTCTGTTGTATTTGACAGCTACCAGACCAGATATCTTACAGGCAGTATGCATGGTGGCAAGATTTCAGGCTAGTCCCAAAGAGACTCATGTGACAGCCATGAAGAGGATTTTTAGGTACCTCAAGGGTACTATGGAGTATGGGTTATGGTACCCAAAAGGTAAGGACTTCACTCTTATTGCATATTCTGATGCAGATTGGGCAGGATGTATTGATGACAGAAAGAGTACCAGTGGAGGAGCATTTTATCTTGGAGACAAGCTGGTAGCATGGCACAACAAGAAACAAGAATCAGTCTCTCTATCCACAGCAGAGGCAGAATACATTGCAGCAACAACATGTTGTACACAGATATTATGGATGCGACAAACCTTGAAAGATCTTGGTATTCACTTCAAAGAGCCAATTTCAGTTAAATGTGATAACACTAGTGCTATTAACATATCAAAGAATCCGGTTATGCATTCTCGAACCAAACATATTGCAATCCGGTATCACTTCTTGAAGGATAAAGTTGCAGAAGGTGAGGTCAAATTGGATTTTGTTCCAACTACAGAGCAAGTAGCAGATATCTTCACCAAACCATTACCCAAGGAAGTTTTTGAGTACCTTCGGAGTAAGTTGGGAGTGGTCACATTTCCCAAGAACTGACTATCAATTGGGATCACATTCTCAGGGGGAGCATTTATGCCTATGTTTATAGTTTTGCTCATATTCATGATTTTTGCTAACTATAACAATGTGTGTCTGAGAATGTTGTGCATAGACTCAGGGGGAGTCTACAGTAGCCCTTTGGTATTATTGTCAAAGGGGGAGAAGAATTATAGGAGATTGCATAAGTGTTGCCAACAATTCCAAAGGGGGAGATTGTTGAGCAAGGTGCAGAAACAGTATTGTCATTGTTGTCAACACAGACAGACAGATCAGTTGATGCAGTGGACAAGAGTTCAGAGGTCAGTGAGATCATGTACAGTAAATTTCCAGGAAGACAAAAGTGGCCCAGATTCTCAGAATCAAAGAAAAAGACAAGTAAGAAAACTGTCGCGATATCGCGACATGTTTTTTGTCGTGATTTCGTGACATGGCCGAGGAGAGAGAAGGCGCAAGCAAAATTGTCATGATTTCACGACATGGCCGAGGAGAGAGAAGGCACAAGCAAAATTGTCATGATTTTGTGACATGGCCGAGGAGAGAGAAGGCACAAGCAAAATTGTCATGATTTCGCGACATGGCCGAGGAGAGAGAAGGCACAAGCAAAATTGTCATGATTTCGTGACATGGCCGAGGAGAGAGAAGGCACAAGCAAAATTGTCATGATTTTGTGACATGGCCGAGGAGAGAGAAGGCGCAAGCAAAATTGTCATGATTTCATGACATGGGAGGAGAGAGAAGGCACAAGGAAAATTGTCATGATTTCATGACATGTTGGAGGCAAAGAAGCCAAGTGGAAAAACTGTCATGATTTCATGACATGTTGGAAGCAAAGAAGGCAAGTAAGAAAACTGTCATGATTTCGTGACATGTTTGGAAAGAAGGCGCAAGCAAAGAAAACTGTCATGATTTCGTGACATGTTTGGAGAGAAGGCACAGGCAAAGAAAACTGTCATGATTTCGTGACAGGTTCGAAGAGAAAGCGCCAAGGATAGAAAGTGTCACGATTTTATGACAGGTTCGAAGAGAAAGCGTCAAGGAGGAAAAGTGTCACGATTTCGTGACATGTTCATTTTTGGGCCAAAGACAGAAAAGGCACAAGGAGAGAAAGTGTCATGATTTCGTGACATGTTCCGTTGCGGGAAAGAGGAGAAGTGCAAGGAAGCGAAAAGTGTCACGATTTCGTGACATGTGTTTTCTGTGCCAAAGATAGAAAAGGCACAAGGCAGCGAAAGTGTCACGATTTCGTGACATGTTCCATTTTCAGGGGAAGGCAGAGAAGTGCAAGGAAGCGAAAAGTGTCACGATTTTGTGACATGTGTTTTCGCTGGCCAAAGATAGAAAAGGCACAAGGCAGCGAAAGTGTCACGATTTCGTGACATGTTCCGTTTTCGCGGGCGAAAGGCAGAGAAGTGCAAGGAAGCGAAAAGTGTCACGATTTCGTGACATGTCTGGTTTTCACGGCTGCAAGACAAGAGGTGAACAAGGAGGCCAAAAATGTCATGATTTCGTGACATGTTGCATTTTCATGGGTAAAAGGCGAGAAGAGCATAAAGAGATAGAAGTGTCACGATTTCGCGATAGGTCGTGACAGCATGATCACTGATAGTTAACTAAAGCAGAACAATAGTTAAAGGGGTAGTTGTAGAGGAAAAGCATGCAGCTATTTTAAGAACAGTCGAAGAAGGAGAAATCGAACAGTCACATAAATAGAATCAAAAAATGCATGCATGCACAGAAATGAATACGAACAGTTATGTTCAAGAAGACGTACAGTCATGGTAGAGATATACGTTGCATGTAACGTAATGCCCACTCTATAAATACAAAAGGAGTTACATAAAGAAGGAGTTACAGTTGACAAGTGGCAGAAGAGAATATTAAAGGAACAGTTACGGGTTGCATGCGTAAATATGGAAGTTAAAAATAGAGACTAATATGTTATAAAAGCAGGTCTACGTGAAGAATAAGGTTGCTGCTGTATGTGAGAAATTGCTGTGGAAAGAGGGTTAGAAGAGGGCCGAGAGAGAAATAAGCAGAGCCGTGAGAGAGTGCAGAGTTTGATTAATTGCAGACCAGTCAGGGTCGTGTAAACAACGAAGGCATTTTTATGTCATTAAGATAATTCAGAATTGCAGTCCAAGTTGGTGCTTGGCATTAGGGGTTGGTGCTCCTATCTATTGCAGCAAAAAAAAAATAAGGGGTTGGTGCTCCTTCCAGTGGGTGCTGGTAAAGTGTTTGTAAAATTGGTGTTTTGCAAAGGCTGGATTTGGATTGGAGTCCAAGCAGTCATTTTTGAGGAGTAGCCAAATTGGTGAACCTCGTTACATTGTGTGTTGTGGTGTGCTCTCTTGTGAAAATTGCTTTACCTATTTTTAAGTTCTCTTTGCTTCAGCATTAAGTGTTGTAGATTTGAATTTTAAATAGCTACACTGATTCACCCCCCCTCTCAGTGTCATTGTGAGAATATCAATTGCTATATCAATGTCTTTACCCAGTATTGATGATCCTCCTGTTTCCTCATTGGTACTGAGAACTATTGGGTCTTGCAGAGGAGGAAGATTAATATCAGTAATATCTGACATAGTTGTCCTCAAATCTGCTTTTCCTAAAGATTGTTCTTTTGTATTTACCATCCCTACTACTAACTGCAACTCTTGTTCATATGTAACAGTGAAGGCAGCCTGCTCATCTGTTCTTTCCAAAACAACCTTGGAAATCGGTAAAGACAATCTAGGCTTCTTTGCTTCTACTGGAGCTATTTTTGTTTGACTCTTCACTAAGTAACTTCAAAAAATTCCACCCAGTCCACTAGTGTTCCTGGGATTCATTTGTATCATTGATGGGATTTTGATCTCCTATCCCTTTATGGTTATGGAGGTAGGGATGGCCATGGATGCTAATTTCCTCACACTGGTTATAGCTAGCACATTATCAGATATGGGAACTACAACTTGCTCTATAGATGATGCTTTCTGAGAAGAGGAAGTTACTATTTCTTTACCTTTGTCTATATAGGTCTGTTGAGGAACTTCTTTTGGTGCTGCTCCTATTCTGAGTTGATCATTCACTAGGATTTTAACCTATTGTTCTACTACATCAACAGTTCTAACAATGACCTCCATTAAGTCTATGTCATGCTCCTCTATTAATTCCAACAAAGGGTATTATTTAATTCTTGGGTCTATCCTTGGCATAACAAGTGTTGTAGTATCTACTAAAATTTCCCGAAGCCTTCTTAGTTCTGCTGGGTAGTCATAGGCTTCACAAACCTGTGTGCTACCTCTCTTTTCTGGAGGGAAATTATCCCATTATGTCTGTAAATCTGATCTTTTCTCTATAGCTTCTAATAAGATTTTTTCAAAAGTATCTTCTCGATGCTTTATTCAAGCATACTCTCTCGTATCCATCATCTTACTGTAAGCTCCTTTTGGATCATAAAACCTCCATGACACTTCATCGAATCCCATATTGTTCAATTCAAACATTCCCTTGAGTAGGGAAGGATATCCAACAAATACATAATCCCAAAAATAGTAGGGAACATCAAGCGAGGGGACTTTTCCATGCTTCTTAACCAGTATTATTTTAGCCTCTTCTGCCACTTGTCTGCATAATTCTAGGGCTTCTATAGACAATGGGCAGTACTGGGGTAACACCTTAGGAGGGATTTTAGCTCCATATAATCTGATGTAAGTAAAACCCTCTATGAAGAAGAAATCTCCTATCTCCTTTTCTTTAATGAATGCTCTTACCCCTGACCCTACTCTTTTTGGAATTAGCCCAGTTAAGGCCCAATGGATTTCTACAAAAAAGCGATCACAAAACCAGCCCATGTGAGTTCATCCTTCATGAAGTCTCCAGAAGCTATTCTGTACATAGGGTCTATCTATGGCTTTTAATCTCTTACAAGCTTCTTCCCCCAATTGGCCAGCTATTAAGTGAGTGAGAAAATAATATGAAGAAAAGTGAGGCATCTCCTGCCTCTATTTGAAAATTGCTCTCTTTAGTTCTACCATTCCTTTATGTATTTGTGAGCTCAATTCCAGTTCCCAGGCATAGATTAGGGTGTTATGTCCTCTATTATATTGTGCAGCTAAATACAAAATCCTTTTCATTATTTTACTCATATCCTATACTCCCAATACTATGTTTATCATGTCATAGAAGTCTTGTATCCAGGGTTTAAAATAATTTTTATTAATTGAGAAATTTTTCTCTATTGCTGCATGTGTATCAAACAATTTTTTTTAAATTTTCATATCAGTGAACATACGAGATTGGTGTTCGATTACCTGGTCCACCAGAAATGTGGTAAACTTCGTTAGATTGAACACTTCTTGGATATCTTCAACTTTAGTACTGAACACATTTCGATTATTATGGTATCGAAATGTCCTCGTTCTTTTATCATATGCCACTACTAGCCAAGCCATCAAATCTGAGGAAAAATGCACTTTTGGGCATATCAGCTTCCCAAGGTTACTGTTCCATCTATTTTCTCTGGGGAAACCCTTATACTGCCACCTCAGAGATTTATGTAAAAAATTTATGATTATCCATGGGGTTCTGTTATCACCTTTCATCACTCGGGTGAAACTCTTAATGCAGGCATTTTTTATCTTGTACAGTTGAGCTAAGTTGGGTTTTTTATCTACCCCACATTTTTGGGTAAAATCATACATACTGGTACCAGGAACACGCACTATAGAAATTACATAATAGGGTGATTTATCTATGATAAATTTCACTGCTTCTCGTGTATCTATAGGTATGAACACATTTCCCCATGATGCCATTGCTCTCATGATTGCTGGTCAAGTTCTTCTTTGATTTCTCAGAATATGAATACTCTCTTCCCTCCGTGCTTCTGATGTATCAATTCTAACTCTTGGTATACTAGTGGAGTGGCCTTGACTGGTTTCATGAGTTCATATACAGGATGGTGGAGTGAACTTGATAAATTTGCACATTTCGTTATCGACCTGATGCCACCAACCACTGATCAAAATTGGCCAATGGAATCATGCCAACTCAGCATTTTTTGGAATTTTGTGCTTTATGATGGGTGATATCTATTAACTTACGTGCCTAGGCCCCTTTGATCTGTGTACCTAAAACCATTCATGCTTTCTATTCATTCATAAATGGGGAACTTTTAATCTTATGTGGAACAATATGTGCCACAAGGGTAGTGTCCTTTTTGAACCTCGTGCCACCTCGGATCCGAGTGATAACTAGATATTTGGGATCGATTATGTCTCCTTCGAGATTTTTGTGATATCTAATTCTCGGTGTGAGCGTTGGTTTTCATATTTCCTATGATGCCCCTTTTTCCTTAAGTCAATCGTGATTAATTGCAATCGTCGGATATAGGTGATTGGTTTTGCTCTTAGAATGTCGATTGATGTGTTGTAGTCCAATATGGGTAGGATAATGGTGTGATCATTGATATCTCGAGAGTTGCATGATGGTTAATGTACCTAGCTACATATAAAAACTTGACATAACATGTTTTATGGTCTTTAATTAATCATGATTATCCAATGTTTAATCCTTATATTTTCAAACCTTAGCAACTCATAATTTAATTGATGGTAATCATATGATACGTGCATTTTTCTTTTGCGATCATCGTTAGATCTTATTGTGGTGAGGTGTGACCATTAGATTGTATATATGCACATGGTTTTTAATAAATGGGAAACATTTATACGTACCTTGGTTTAATTAATCAACCTTTTGAAATAATAATGCTTAGATTAACCTTCGGTTATCTTCTCGTATGTGCACCATTGGATCTGGGGGAGAAACGAGTGCCACCATTCAATCTGTGGACTATTAAAATGTCTTTATTAGATTTGAATCTTTTTTTGCCACTACAAGCCTTTGTGACTGTCAATTTTCATATTAGTTTGGGTGCCATCGTTAGATTACCAATAAGATGCCCACCATATAATCAATGTAAAAACTTTTGATTTTCTATTAATAATGATTAAGGTAAAGGGGGGTGATTATTCAATGTATTAAAACCTTGCTAAACACAATTAATATTTATCTTTACCTTAGCCTTTCTTTTACCATTCTCATTTTTGGCGCGACCGTCGGATTTCGAGTGGAGATAAGCGCAACCGTTGGATCTAGTCAACCTGCAAGTTAGTTTAATCAAGTACATATAATATTAATCATGATTAAGGTGAAAGGGGGAAAATTAACTGATGTATTAAACCCTTTTTAATTACATGATTAACATTAATTAATTTTTCTAAACCTTAACACTCTTTAATGCATCTTCAACTAGTGCGCCACCATTAGATTAAAAATCGATCGAGCACAACCGTTCGATCTTGGTAACTAGCCTGATGATTAATCAAATGGGGTGCATCCTTTTTTAATACTGACTTTTAAAGTTCACTTTAATCGAATTAATCATAATCGTTAATCTGTACTTTGTTTGGCACGATTGTCCTATCTATCGGACTTACTGTTTAATTGAAACCTTTGACCATCAAGTCTTGCATTTAAAATTTTGACTCTTCGGACAACGCGTGACCATCGATTTGATCTTGGGGTCAGTGCATCCGTTGATCTTGTTAAAGGTGCAAGGACTTTAATCATGTTTTTTATTGTTCTATGACTTAACCTTTAGGTTTATTGTGATAGCGCGCTCGTTAGATTTATTTTTGATGCTGCGCTATCATCAGATTTAATGAGAGATGCTTGATTTTTAAACCCTAGGTTAACTTTATTGACCCTTTTGACTTTTCGTTCAGATTTTATCATGAGTTCGCATTCATCGAATTTACACAGGCGATGCACTACCGTTCGATTAAGTCTAAGGTGCTTGATTGTTAGCTGAGCGGTGTGCATACCCTTAGGTTTTGATTAATTACTACTTGCTTTAACCTTAGGTATTTTGGATCATGAGACTAGGGTGGAATGACTTAACTGACTTTAAAAGATTTTTATTTGTTAGTTTTTAGGCCCAAGGAAAGATTTAATTGAAGGTCGGACTTTGGCTTTAGATTTTTAATTTGAAAAATTATTCCCTAACCATTTGAGGTAATTTGATTTATACAATGAATCCCACATTATTAAAAAGGCTAAGGTTAGACTTTATCAAACCAACCAATGAAAAATTGAATTATTCACAACAACTTTAAGCAATGACCAACAATATAAGTAGTTTTATTGAAACCAAAAATTTAAATTTGGGGGTTTCAAAGTTGAATCAAATTTGGATCCAACACACCCTTTTTACTCCAAGTTAATAAACACATCCACCAAAGTCCCTTTTATTAAAACTCTTATCAAAAATAATAAACCTCTCAAAATTACTTTTAAAAAACAACTCCTTATTTATCCTAAAATTAATTCTCCATAACCATCAAATAAATCATAAACCAATTATGCTTTGCAATAATAATCATAGCCCTAATAACAAAATTTAATTTCCATTAACCACCTTATAACTCCAAACTTTAGGGCTAATAAAAATTATTAAAATGCAAAACGTAATTACCTCCTCAAGGGGATTCAAACCCCTGACTTGCCACACCACGAGTGTCTTAGCCGTGACTAATATTCCACACGAGCTAGGTGCTTATTGGAAAGGCAAAGGCCCAAAGTGCCTTAAACCTTCCTCCACCTTCCGTAAAAGACAAAGCACCAAAGTGCTTTCCACACGCCTTCCGAAATGTCGTCCAAGGGATTCGATCCCTGGTGTTTTCACTGCCTTGTGCCTTAAACCAAAATGATTTACCAATGCGCCACACTTCCCACCATGATTTGACTTTCCAAGTGCTATCATTTTATTTCGTGCTTCTCTGCTCAAAATTCACACGAGCTCATAGACTTATTCGAATGCCAAACATTTATCACAAGAGCAAGGATAAAACTTTTATTTATTTACCACCCCTTTATATAGTGTTTAAAACACTTTGAAGACATCGACGAAAATATGAATTTGTGTTTGCTTGATGACGTTTGCAGGAAAATTTGCATTTAAATTTAAATTTGAATAATTAAAATTTAAACCAAATATTAAAACTCAAATAACTCTATCACTGGGGCATATTTTTCAATGAAACGAAAGCCCAAATTGGGTTTTAAGAAAAACCCAGATCAAATCTACTGTCCATGGTTTTAACTAAAACCTTTTATTTTTCTTGCCTTGGGTTTAACAAAAACCCTTCATAGATCCTTTTGACATTAAATGCTCTTTTGACATCAATGACAACATTTTAGCTTAGGGACTCAAAATGTCCAACAATATTATTATGATTGTAGATTCCTCCTAATTGGAGAGGGCAAATAGCTACTTATCATGATGGTAGAACAAATGTTATAAGAGGAAGAGGAAGAGGAAGAAATCAAATTAAAAACCTAGAAAGTAGCTCTTCTATAGAGTGTAGACACCTAAATCGTGTCATGCTTAGGGGAGATACTTACATAGACACACTCATAAGATCATAAGACATAATCTTGGAATTTCCAAGCATCAACAGTGGTTCTCACCACTCATTTGGGGCATTTTCAAGCCATCCAAGCTTGGTCACTCAAACCAAGAGCGACTAGATCCTAGCCGCTCAAGCCTATAGTGTCCATACCTTAGCCACTGCAGATGATAAAAGCTAGATCTTAGCTGCTACAGATGACAGTAGCTAAGCCATAAGAAGTGGTTTACCAAAATCACAGTCGAAAGTGGTAGTCTGCATGCAATAAAGGTGAGCGGGAGAGACTTTGCATTCTTTTTCATGACCAGTTCACATAGGAGACTTGAGTTTGCATTTAGACTTAATTTAACTGACCTCTAAGCATAAACAAAGGACAAAAGCTTCTCATGCTAATGACAAATTTGCATAGAAGACTCAAGTGGGCAGTTAGATTTAGTTAATTGGCCTTCAAATATAGACAATGGACAAAATATTCTCATGCTAACTTGCAAAACGCATGAGAAATTCATTTCTAGGGCTTGGACATAGACCTAGGGTTTCACACTATAAAAATTGTAAGCCTAAGAGCACCAAGATATAGAGAATCAGATATCCAGAGATCTTTAGACATCTTCTTGAGGAGATATTTCAAGACTCAAAAAGTTCTCTTTGAGATAACGTGTACGACAGAGCTTTGACAAATCGAAGAGCATAACACCTACTATTTCAACATTATATTAAATTTTTTGACCCATAGCTTTAGGGCAAAGAGGGTAAGGTTTACTTTAGTGACCGTTATCTTGGACAGTGGCTCGCAGGCTTTAGCTTAAATAGACATAGCATCTTGAGTGACAATGACCAAGGGGCGGGATGGCAAAACTGTGAACCCTTGGCCAAAAAATCAAAAAAATTACAAATTTAACAAAATAGCTCCAATAAAACAACAAAGGGAGGGAATCAAATTTCCTACCCAAGCATAAAAACTAAGCTAAGTTTGAGAACACCCAAATGGTGGCAGCAGGTGAATAATTAAAAAAATTCAAAAAACCCTAAGCTGAAGCCACTAATAGATAGCAAAATTAGGGACTAACCCACCGTAGCAAAAGGGAACCTAAGCCTAATTACGGAGTTTTTTGTTGCCAACAGGTTTAGTAAGGTTCTTTTTGCTCATTACTTAGTGAAGTTCAATTTTAATTAGACAAAAAAAAAAGAGCTATGGTTTTGAAGAGAGAAATACCTGAGAAGCTCTGGCTTCTCTAGCAGTTAATGTCTCACCCCATGCATCCATGTCTTCAGCACCAGCAAGTTTTGAAGTCGCAACCGTCGTCGCTGCACCATAGGTCTGAAAATGAATCTTCAACAGTGAAAATGATAGGTCAAACACTAGAAAACAAATTTTTATATTTCCTTAATTATGCCTTGGCAGACGCTGACATCAGTGTCCTGAACTTCTTGGCAACTCAAGGTGACAACGACCACAGGTAGGAACTCAGAAGCCACTGTACCTGATAGCAGACAGATCCATAGATCAAAATAAGGGATTTTCTCCTTGAAGGATCCCACAAAAACAACAAATAAACACACTTTGGTGGTTTAGGATCATCAGAATATTCAAAATAACAAAAAAAATCACATAAAGTCACAATCTCAATTAGGCCTCATATATAGTTACCTACTCTATCCACTCGACGATTTCAACGATTTGCACTCCATGTATTTTGGTGAGATGAGTAGGCAACCATAAGGTCACTTGGGGCAAAAACAACTCATTTTGGAATTATGATGTCACCCTTCAAACCCAAAGAAGATCAAGATGATTGGACTGCTCCACGGATGCGAAGGGGTCATTCTAATTCCCCTATGACATCAAAAACATTAAGTCAAAATGATACAATCTAGACATAAATAGAATCACTCATCATAACTCCCTAAGAAGGCTATTGATAGCCGAACCGCTCCTCGAGATAAGGATGGATGATTATCATAAGCAATTGGAATCACACTTGGATGTGGGATGGCCCATTAAAAGTAGCAAATGCTAGAAAGGAACCATATTAGTCATATTGGTCAAGTGACTTGATGCTTCATTCATTGTCATTTCTTCACCAAATCATTGTGTGAGGAGGTAGTTCAAAACTTCAACATAATCATAATTAAAAATCAATAAAAGATCACTCGATCATATAAAAATCATGTTCGTCCTTCGAATTGCATACAACAATCAAAAAAATTTCTTGTTTGTTGGGAACATAAGCAGACATGACATCCTCAATTGTAGCTCTCCTATGATCGAAATTGTTGTAGCAGCTGAAGCTACCCGATTGAGTTTGAGGAACGAGTACAATTTAACATACAACAGCCACTGAACTAAGTCCTCTGAATGTTGATACAATTATTCAAGGGATGCACGCTATCTTGCATGATTGGGCCATCCGGTGTTGATCAGACCATTGATCACCATACACCCTACAAACATATCAGTCTACATTTTTGCTCAGCATTGTGTTTTCCACACATCACGTTGTAAAAAGGGGTATCTGTAGACATCTAAATCATGTCATGCTTAGGGGAGCTACTTAAATAGACACACTCATAAGATCATAATACATAATATTGGATTTTCCAAGCATCAATAGTGGTTCTCACCACTCATTTGGGGCCTTTTCAAGCCATCCAAGCTTGGCCGCTCAATCCAAGAGTGACCAGATCCTAGCCGCTCAAGCCTAGAGTGGCCAGACCTTAGCCACTATAGATAAAAGCAGCTAGATCTTAGCCACTATAGACAACAACAGCTAAGCCATAAGAAGTTGTTTGCTGACAAACATGCCTAATCACAGACGAAAGTGGCAATCTGCATGCAATAAAGGTGAGCGGGAGTGACTTTGCATTCCTTTTCATGACTAGTTCACATAGGAGACTTGAGTTTGCATTTAGAATTAAGTTAAATAACCTCCAAGCATAAATAAAGGACAAAAGGTTCACATGCTAACAACTAGTTTGCATAGAATACTCAAGTGGGCAGTTAGATTTAGTTAATTGGCCTTCAAATATAGACAATGGACAAAAGCTTCTCATGCTAACTTGCACTACACATGAGAAATTAATTTCTAGGGCTTGGACATAGACCTAGGGTTTCACACTATAAAAGGTGCAAGCCTAAGAGCACCCAGATATAGAGAATCAGATATCCAGAGATCTTTAGACATCTTCTTGAGGAGATCTTTCAAGACTCAAAAATTTCTCTTTGAGATAACGTGTACGATGGAGCTTTGACGAATCAAAGATCATAACATCTACTATTTGAAAATTAGATTAAATTCTTTGACCCATAGCTTTGGGGTAAATAGGGCAAGGTTTACTTTAGCGGTCGTTGTCTTGGATAGTGGCCCACAAGCTTTAGCTTAGATAGACATAGCATCTATTATTTTATTTTCTTATATCATTAGCATAGATTTACATGATTTCATGGCATAGTTTTATCATATTTCCATTACATTCTTTGATTACTAACAACCTCATCCGGGGAGGCAATCTCGGACACCTAAATATGTGTTGTTGTTTCATTGCTTGCAGGGCCACAGGTACATCAAATGAATATTATAACATACAAGAGCAAAAGGGATCCCTCTAGGAAATAGACCTGGAGAAGGAGGCATCTGTAAGCCCTCATACATTTTCATGTGCAAAATCGGGAAGCTTTTATAAGCGCACCACCTCTTCGCGAAAGGGGAACTCCTTGCCTATTTGTAATTTATAGTATCAAAATGGGTATCCCTAAGAGGGACCGACATGTAACCAAGCTTCAATATCAATAAAGAGATCCGTATTTTGTTATTTCATGTTATATGATTTTTCCTCTTGTCTTTCCATTTTATCTTTGGTATTTTAAATAAGCATTGCAATTAGAGTTTTAGAAAAAGGGACTGGTGCGTGCATTCCCGAGGTCGCTACATGGAGAATTAAAGGGAACTAGTAAAGAGGACTCTAGAACTAGCCATAACTCGGATCTTTAGGAATATAATGACCTAATGGAATGGAATAATTTCTAGAGGCTATTCATTATATGAATCCTATTATGATGAATCAACTCCTAGAGAATCCAAATATGGACGGATAACAAGAAGAAGGAAATGAATATTAGCAGGGGTGAGTTTATAATGATCGACTTGGTACCCAGGTGTTGTAGGTGAGTTGGAGATGAGAGGGCAATCATCCAAGGAAGGTCCCAGGTTCGAATCTCCACCCTACCAAAAATTTGAATTGGGTACCCAAAATCCAATTGATAATGTTGGTGTGGGCAGGTCGGGTGCGACCCCTGGGTGACTTTGACGGTGTAGAACCCCCTATTCATGGTCTCTCAGACCAAGGCAGCTTCGCAAGGGGTTTTTCGCTATAAAAATAATAATAATAATAATGATCGACTTGGTCTAGAAGTTGTCTAGAGAGATATCTTCAAAAATATGAAGAAGTTACAACCATCTAAATTCTTAGGGTTGAATGCTAGAAAATCATCTATGTACTAGTTTATCAAGATGCAACACTATTTTAAAGTGGATAATTACACCATCAAAGAGAAATCTAAAATAATCACTTTTTGTTAGAGGAATCTATAGCCACATGGTGGACAATGAAGAGTTGATAATGAGGTATAAAAAAATTAATGTACCTTGGAATAGTTTGAATAAATATATATCTCAAGCATATAATAAAGAATTCAATAATTTTATGACTTCCAACAATATAATACGTCAATTATAGAATATGATCAAAATTTGTTAAAATCCTAAATGAGATACCTCTAATTTAAAATAAGGTTATGCAAGTGAAGCAATTTTTGTTGGGGTTGTGACAAACAATAGCAAAAAATAATTATGATGAGCAATCCATTAACTTAGAAGAAGTATAATCAGCAAGCCTTAGTCATGGAGAATAGATCTAGTGATCTATTTAAGGCCAAAGAAAACAATTAATACCAAATGAATAATAAGTACTAATGGTTAGCGAAAGACTACAAGTCCTCATAACTTTAATCATAACTATAAGTATTCTTATTAAAATGACCAAGCATGAAAATAACCAATTGTTATGCCTTATGTAGACCGGTGCCTAGATTCATTGGGTTGTTATAGCAATTTAACAACAATTTTAATTATGAAACAGAGAGAAGGGGAAAAGAAAATTGGCGTTCTTGATTTCATTCGAATATCGTAACAAAACCAAAAGTTAACTAATGAAAGAAACGTATATAATGCATTCAAATAATGTAACCCATTATACAGATACACACAATACTATGACAAAGAAATGATAGGAATAAGACCCAGAATTGTATTGATTCATGAAATATTACATGCAGAGTGGGAGGGATGCCTTTTAACTCTATTTTTCTCAAAAGAATATAGTCAATACAATGGAGAAAACTCTGTTCAAATAATGTAACAGGTCTCTCCAACTCTCCTTGTTCCAATATGGTAATAGAAGAATCTCTGAATCCTAGGCTCAATAAGGTAGGAAATATTCTCAGCTTCTTGAACGCTTTCCTATCATACAATCCTGCAAAGCAAGGGGAGGAAGAAAGAATGAATAAAATAAAATAGACACAAAGAAATACAACAACACAACTAACAGGGCACTCAAGTATACCTCTTAGCAAAAATGCTATTCTCTAATTGCTTGATGCAGAATCCAGACCTGCCTGCTTCCTTTTATAGCTGCTGGTTCTTGATTCTATTATTTCTGGTTGAATTCTGGCTGTACACTTGGCATCATCTGATTGAATTTCCAAAATTGGTGCTATCCAGCTGGCTTTGAGGTTTTGACTATGCTCCCTTCTTTGACTTGTTCAAACAAATTCCCACTAAACTGGTGATTTAAGTATGAGGAGAACTTTCATCTGATTCTGCTACTTCTTGGTGCGTTTAGCTACTGCTTTCTGAACTGGCCTCTTTTGAGTTGCCTTTCCTTGATCCTTTGACCCTTTAACTACCCCAGAGATGTCTCCTATTATTGCAACTATCTGTGGTGCAGAATCTACTTTTTGCTGTTTGCAGGTATTGACCTTTTTCCCCTTTAAACTCCTTTGCAACCCTTTAATATGCTCATCAATCAACCTCCATATTTCTGTGTCAAAAGTGGCTGCAATCCTGAGCATATTCATTTCTTGCAAAATTCTATTTTTTTGTATAACAATAACAGGCATGTTTCTATCATACTGAAGTAGTAAGGCTTCTGTAGCATTCACCATGAGTGTAGTTTGTTTAATCATCTCCTCCTCATCACCTTGTTCACAGTCAAATCTCTCAAGGGTTTCTTTGAATATTCCTTCTATGTCTGATGCTTCCAGGCATTGATCTAAGGATAGGCCAATATCTATCAGTTTATCTGTAGCATCCTTTATCAGGTCATTCATCTCAGTCACAGAATTTGTCCATTTCTCTTGGTTTGATCCAAACAGGCTGCTTTGAAAAATTCAAAATTGATTTGAATCTTATTGCCTTCAGGTGTCGTTATTTCTTGTCCTTGCAGTTCTTCAAAATGATCCCCTATGTAGTCCAGGGTTGGGTGAATGAATTTAAAATATTTTTCTCTTTCCTGCATCAAGGTCATGATTTCTTGAGCAGTTATTTGAATCACCCTTATTTTCCTAAACATTTCAGTAAAACCTTTGGCCTGAGCTTTTATTCTTTTGTACATGTCCTTTTTCATTACATTCAAATAATATACATGATCTTGAACCTTGGTTACTACAGGGGGTTGGGCAATTGAAGCATATTTCTTATTTAATTCTTCTTGTTGCTTACTTATCACAACTTTTAATTCTACCTTTTCCTTTTCTTCTTGGTCCAATTGTTTTTTGAGTGTTTCAATATTTTCAACAAATTGATCAATGGCTTGAGCATTCACTATTTTGACAAGTTTTGCTATATCAACGTCTTTACCCAGTACTGATGATCCTCCTATTTCCTCATTGGTACTGAGAACTAGTGGGTCTTGTAGAGGAGGGAGATTAATCTCAGCAATATCTGACATAGTTGTCCTCAACTCTACTTTTTCTGAAGATTGTTCTTCTGTATTTCCCATCCCTGCTACTAACTGCAACTCTTGTTCATCTGTAACAGTGAAGGCAACCTGCTCATCTATTCTTTCCAAAACAACCTTGGCAACTGGTAAAGACAATCTGGGCTTCTTTGCTTCTACTGGAGTTATTTCTGTTTGACTCTTCACTAAGTAACTTTGGAAAAGGCCACCTAGTCCACCAATTTTCTTGGGATTCATTTGTATCACTGATGGGATTTTGATCTCTTGTCCCTTTATGGTTATAGAGGTAGGGATGGCCATGGGTGCCAATTTCTTCACACTGGTTATAGCTAGCACATTATCAGATATGGGAACTACAACTTGCTCTGTAGGTGATGCTTTCTGAGAAGATGAAGTTACTATTTCTTTGCCTTTGTCTGTACAGGTCTGTTGAGGAACTTCTTTTGGTGTTGCTTCTATTCTGAGTTGGTCATTCACTGGGAGTCTAACTTGTTGTTCTACTACATCAACAGTTCTAACAGTGACCTCCATTAAGTCTATGTCCTGCTCCTCTATCAATTCCAGCAAAGGGTCTTCTTTAATTGTTGGGTCTGTCCTTGGCATAACAGGTGTTGTAGTATCCACTAAAATTTCTTGAAGCCTTCTTAGTTCTATTGGGTAGTCATAGGCTTCATAAACCTATGTGCTACCTCTCTTTTTGGAGGGAAATTATCCCATACTACCCGCAAATCTGATCTTTGCTCTATAGCTTCTAATAAGCTTTCTTCAAAAGCATCTCCCCGATGTAGTATACGAGCATACTCTCTCTTCTCCATCATCTTGTTGTAAGTTCCTTTTGGGTCATAAAACCTCCATGACACTTCATCGAATCCCATATTGTCCAATTCAAACATTCCCTTGAGTAGGGAAGGATATCCAACAAATACATAATCCCCAAAATGGTAGGGAACATCAAGCTAGGGGACTTTTCCATGCTTCTTAACCAGTCTCATTTTAGCCTCTTCTACCACTTGTCTGCATAATTCTAGGGTTGCTATGGACAATGGGCAGTACTGGGGTAACACCTTAGGAGGGATTTTAGCTCCATATAATCTGATGTAAGTAAAACCCTCTATGAAGAAGAAATCTCCTATCTCCTTTTCTTTAATGAATGCTCTTACCCCTGGCCCTAATATTTTTGGAATTAGCCCAGTTAAGGCCCAATGGATTTCTACCAGGAAGCGATCACAAAACCAGCCCATGTGAGTTCATCCTTCATGAAGTCTCCAGAAGCTATTCTGTACATAGGGGCTATCTATGGATTTTAATCTCTTACGGGCTTCTTCCCCCAATTGGCCCGCTATTAAGTGAGTGAGAAAAGAATATTGTGAAAAGTGAGGCATCTCCTGCCTCTGTTCAAAAATTGCTCTCTTTAGTTCTACCATTTCTCTGTGTATTTGTGAGCTCAATTCTAGTTCCCAAGCATAGATTGGGGTGTTATGTCCTCTATTACATTGTGCAACTAAATACAAAACCCTTTTTGTTATTCTACTCATATCTTGTACTCCCAATACTATGTTTATCATGTCATAGAAGTCTTGTACCCATGGTTTAAAAGCATTTTTATTAATTGGGAAATTTTTCTCTATTTTTGCATGTGTATCAAACAATTTTTTAAAAATTTCCATATCAGTGAACATACGAGATTGGTGTTCGATTACCTGGTCCACTAGAAATATGGTATACTTCATCAAATTGAACACTTCCTGGATATCTTCGACTTTGGTGTTGAACACCTTCTAATTCTTGTGGTCTCGAAAGGTCCTCGTTCTTTCATCATATGCCACTACTAACCAAGCCATCAAATCTGAGGAGAAATGCACTTTTGGGCATATCAGCTTCCCAAGGTTACTGTTCCATCTATTTTCTCTAGGAAACCCTTGTACTACCACCTCTGAGCTTTATGGAATAAATCTACCATTATCCATGGGGTTCTGTTATCGCCTTCCATCACTCGGGTGAAACTCTTAATGTAGGCATTTTCGATCTCGTACAGTTGAGCTGAGTTGGGTTTTTTATCTGCCCCACATTTCTGGGTAAAATCATACATAGTGGTACCAAGAATAGGCGGTCCAAAAATCATAGAATAGGGTGATTTATCTATGATAAACTTCATGGCTTCTCATGTATCTACAGGTATGAACACATCTCCCCATGATGCCATTGCTCTCATGATTGTTGGTCAAGTTCTTCTTTGAGTTCTTAGAATACGAATACTCTCTTCCCTCTGTGCTTCTGATGTATCAATTCTAATTCTTGGTATACTAGTGGAGTGGCCTTGACTGGTTTCGTAAGTTCATATACAGGGTGGTGGAGTGAACTTGATAAATTTGCACGTTTCGTTATCGACCCGATGCCACCAACCGTTGTTCAAAATTGGCCAATGGAATCATGCCAACTCAGCCTTTTCTAGAATTTTATGTTTTATGATGGGTGATATCTGTTAACTTACATGCCTTGGGCCCCTTTGATCCATGTGCCTACAATCATTCATGCTTTCTATTCATTCATCAATGGGGATATTTTAATCTGATGTGGAACGGTATGTGCCATGGGGGTAGTGTCCTTTTTGAACCTCGTGCCACCTCGGATCCGAGTGATAACTAGATCTTTGGGATCGATTATGTCTCTTTCAGGATTTCTGTGATATCTGATTCTTGGTGTGAGCGTTGGTTTTCATATTTTCTATGATGCCCCTTTTTCCTTAAGTCAATCATGATTAATCACAACCGTCAGATACAAGTGATTGGTTTTGCTCTTGGAATGTCGATTGATGCGTTGTCGTCCGATCTGGGTAGGATGCTAGCATGATCATTGATATCTCGAGACTTGCATGATGGTTAATGTACCTAGCTACATATAAACACTTGACATAACATGTTTTATGGTCTTCAATTAATCATGATTATCCAATGTTTAATCCTTATATTTTCAAACCTTAACAACTCGTATTAATTGATGGTAATCATATGATACGTGCATTTTTTTTGTGATCACCGTTAGATCTTACTATGGTGAGGCGCGATCATTGGATCATATATATGCACATAGTTTTTAATAAATGGGAAAATTTATACGTACCTTGGTTTAATTAATCAACCTTTTGAAATAATAATGCTTAGATTAACCTTCGGTTGATCTTCCCGTATGTGCACCATTGGATCTGGGAGATCAATGAGTGTCATTTTCAATTTGTGTACTATTAAAACATCTTCATTTAGCTTTCAATCTTTTTCGCCACTACAAGCCTTCGCGATCATCGATTTTTGGATTAGTTTGGGTGCTATCGTTAGATTGTCAATAAGATGCCCACCATATAATCAATGTAAAAACTTTTGATTTTCTATTAATCATGATTAAGGTGAAAGGGGGATTAGTCAATGTATTAAACCCTTACTAAACATAATTAATATTTATCTTTACCTTAGTCTTTCTTTTACCATTCATGGTTTTGGTGCGACCATCGGATTTTGAGTGGAGACAAGCGTAGTCGTTGGATCTAGTCAACCTGCAAGTTAGTTTAATCAAGCATGTATAATATTAATCATGATTAAGGTGAAAGGGGGAAAATTAGTTGATGTATTAAACCCTTTTTAATTACATGATTAACATTAATTAATTTTTTGAACCTTAACACTCTTTAATGCATCTTCAATTAGTGCGCCACCGTTAGATTAAAAATCGATCGAGCGCAACCGTTCGATCTTGGTAACTAGCCTGATGATTAATCAAATGGGGTGCATCCTTTTTAATATTGACTTTTAAAGTTTGCTTTAATTGAAGCAATCACAATCGTTGATCTATACTTTGTTTGGTGTGATCGTCCGATTTGTCGGACTTACTCATTGTTTAATCGGAACCTTTGACCATCAAGTCTTGCATTTAAAATTTTGACTCTTTGGACAATGCGATCATTGATTTGATCTTGGGGTCAGCGTATCTATTGATCTTGTTAAAGGTGCAAGGACTTTAATCATGTTTGTTATTGGTCTATGACTTAACCTTTGGGTTTATTGTGATAGCGCACTCGTTAGATTTATTTTTGATGCAACGTTATTGCCAGATTTAATGAGAGATGCTCGATTTTTAAACCCTAGGTTAGAACTTTTTGACCCTTTGACTTATCATACGGGTTCTTTTGGAATGCGCATCCGTTAGATTTTTTATGATGATGCGCTACCGTCCGATTAAATCTAAGGTGCTCGATTGTTAGCTTAGTGGGGTGCATACCCTTAGGTTTTAATTAATTAATATTTTCTTTAACCTTAGACCTTTCGGATTTTGAGACCATGGTGAATGACTTAACCGACTTTAGATTTAAGGACTTTATTAATCGATTTTAGGCCCAAGGAAAGATTCATGAAGGTCGGACTTTGGCTTTAGATTTTTAATTTGAAAATTTCTTCCCTAACCATTTGAGGTACTTTGATTTATACCATGAAGCCCACATTATTAAAAAGGCTAAGGTTAGACTTTATCAAACCAACCAATGAAAAATTGAATTACTCACAACAACTTAAGCAATGACCAACAATATAAGCAGTTTGATTGAAACCAAAAATTTAAATTTGGGGGTTTCAAAGTTGAGTCAAATTTGGCTCCAACATAGGCTCTGACTGGGACAATGTGTTGAAAACATGAAGCACTTGAGAACCACAGAATCTCCTGGTTTTATTTTGCAAAAATTTAACAAAAAACAACAAAATTTTGATTGCTAAGCAAAACTTGAAATGCATAACAGAAAAAACTTCCTTCCTCTTTTTCTTTCTTTTCTTCATCATTTTTTTTTTTTATATAAAATATTGTATGAATAACATGATATCAAAGCAAGTAGAGTATGAAAAACTGTAGATCCCTTTTCATTCAATTTGGAAACAAAGGTTAGAAATTTTAGAAATCAATGAGTTTTATTTTGAAATATTGTAATGCTTGTTTTAGCTAAGTCATAAGATATGATTACATAGATTTTGTCATAACCATTTGTCTCATCATATTTTTCCCATGTGTGTGTTTGTGCATTATTTTTTGGATTTCTAAATATTTTAGAACTTTATCATATCTGAGCAAAATAGCCAAGCCTAATATGTGATTTCACTCTTTAAAAATTTTCACCATTCTGTAGGGCTCCATTGCCAATCAGGCATCTATAGCCTCGGTGGAGTTGCTTCTAATCCCATCTTAGTTTTACCCTACTACTAGTCAAGCGTCTATAGCTCCGGTAGAGGTTTTCCAAGATATCTCAGGTAGTGACTCAATTTTACTTTATTTTTTATTTTTCTTTCTCGTGAGAGAAGTGTTTGGATATATAAGCAAATTGTGCAATAAGTATGTCTGAGTTGAGGATTAGTTTCTGGCTATAAAATATGAGTGTAATAATTTTTGGCTCAACTACCCTCTCAAAGATAACTCAGTTCTTTGGACCTTTGAAGTCACTTTAAGTATCATTTGTAATGTGAGGCTTGACATGATGTTTCAATCAACTTTGTTTTCTATCTGTTTTATCTCATATCAAACAACTATTGCATAAACACTCATTTTTGATAGAATTGTAAAGCTCATCAACATCTAAAATAAATTCCCTTTTTTCTTTTTATTGTTTTTGGTGGAATCAACAGTTAGATATACTCATCAAACTAAGATATCATGTGTATAGTAAACTCAAAATTATTCAAGAACAAAAGGGAAGCTTAACTAATAAACAAAATACACCACTCTGTTTTTGGATTTTTGTTTTTCTATTTTTTTGTAATGTTTTTTTTTAAGTACACCTTCAACAGGGATTGTACATTTTGAGGTGTTGGCCATTAATAGGGATAGCCATTATTTCTCCCTACAAATTCTGTAGCTTGTAAGTATTATGGGCAATTTGGTATGGGCCAATCCATTTAGGTTCAAACTTACCCTTTTCACCATGCTTATCATTTTTAGGATCCCAATAGATGACTATATCTCCTTGAGAAAAAGGAGTACCCTTGGCTTTCTTATTAAACAATTTTATAGTTTTCTGGGTTTGTTCCATCATTCTATTGAGGGTCTCTCTTCTTTGTTCTTCTAACAAGACAATTTGGTCAAGCCTTCTCTGAATGGGATCAGGGTTTTCATGATCTTGCAATAAAAGGGAAAGTGCCATTTTTTCCATTTTTGGGGGTAGTAGGGCTTTTTCTCCATAAACCATCTCATAGGGGGTTCTTCTTGTATTTCTTTTAATAGACAACCTATCAGCCCATAAAGCAAATTTAAGTTCACTGTCCCATCCCCTTTTGTTTTTCCTAATGACCTTTTTATTCTTGTTATTACATTTTTATTTGATGACTCAACTAGACCATTTCCTTGGGGATAATAATTAGCAGAATGAGATAATTCAATTCCATATTCAACATAAAATTCTACCATTTCATATGACACAAAATATTGAGCATTATCAGTTACAAGCTTTTTAGGAACTCCATACCTGGTCAAGATATTTTCCTCTATGAATCTGATGACTGTAGCAGATGTAGATGTTCTCAAAGGTGCAACTTCCACCCACTTTGTGAAGTAATCTGTTGCAGTTATGATCCACTTATGCTGGCCAGATGAATTAGGCTTGATCTCTCCAATCAGGTCAATACCCCATTGAGCAAAAGGTGCTTCAATGATTACTGGCTTGAGGGGCATGGCTGGTAGATGCTTTTTCCCTATAAAAACTTGGCAGTTATGACAATTCCTAACATATTTATATACATCCTTAAAAAGGGATGGCCAATAATATCCTGCTCTCATGATTTTATTAGTTGTAGCTCTTGGAGCAAAATGTCCTCCACAGAAACCATTATGAAATTCATTAATTATTTATGGGACTTCTCTTTCATATAAGCAGACTAATAATACTCCATCAGGATGTTTCCAATATAATACTCCATTTTGTATATAATACTTTTGAGCTTGAAGTTTGACTGACCTCATTCTGTTTATTGACATATTTTTGGGGAATGACAAAGTTTGTAGATATGACAAAATTTCTTCATACCATTTACATTCTTCATTTTTTATTCTTCTATCATCATATGTCTGATCTATGGTAAGAATATTTTTAGATCCTGCTTCTTCTTTGTTAGCCAATAGTTTAGCTAAACCCTGCCCTTTGATTGTTTTAACTATTTTGAATTCAACATCATATTGCAAAAGTTTTACCATCCATCTTGTTGGTCTTCCCAATGGCTCTGATTGAGAAAAGATATCTTTTATTGCTATAAAGGGAATACAATAGTAAACTTTGTTTGAGCCAAATATACCTTTAAAGTGTTCCAAATATTGGATGACTGCATAGGCATGTTTTTCTAGTAAGGTGTATTTAATATTTGCTCCTTTTAGACTTGAGCTCATAAAGGCTATTGGCCTTTCATTATTTTCTTCATCTTTCTGTGAAAGAACTGCTGCAATAGAATGTTCAGATGCATAGGAGTAGATATTAAAATCCTTTGTATAATCAGGGCAACTTAGGGCTGGTGTGGTTGATATGGCTTCTTTGATTTTGTTAAATGCTTCCATATTTTCTAATGTCCATTTTATTTCTCCAGTTTTCTTCACCATATCATTTATGGGTTTGGTCATTTCTACAAAATTTGGGACAAATATTCTGATAAAATTTATTTTTCCAAAGAATGACCTTACCCCTTTTAGATTCTTGGGTGGGGGAATTTTAGAAATGGCTTCTATCCTTTCTGGATCAATGCTTATTCCCTTTTCTGAAACTATATGACCTAGCAATTTTCCTTGTGTAGTTCCAAATATGCATTTTTTGGATTTAGAGAGATTCCAAATTCCTTGCACCGAGCAAAAACTGCAGTCAAATGTTCTAGATGATCTTCTGGATTTTTAGAAAAAACTGTGATATCATCTAAGTACACTACTACAATTTTGAACATTAGTCCTTTGAAAGCAAAGTCCATCGCTCTTTGGAAAGTAGCACCTGCATTCATCAATCCAAAAGGTATTCTTAAATATTCAAATGTGCCCTAGGGTGTGGTGAATGTTGCCTTGTGTCTATCTTTTGGATTTATCAAAATTTGATTGTACCTTGAAAATCCATCTAACAGGGACAATCTAGTTGAACCTACTACTGCTTGCAGTAGTTGTTCCATGTTAGGCAATGGGTAATTGTCTTTTAGTGAGCTCTTGTTTAAATTTCTAAAATCCACGCATAGTCTAATGTCCCCATTATTTTTCCTAACTGGTACTAAGTTGGATATCCAGGAGGAAAATCTGACTTTTCTTATTATCTTGGAGTCCAACAATTTTTGAACCTCTTTTTGCATTACTAGGTGCAGAGTTGGATTGTACTTTCTCTATTTTTGTCTAAATGGCTTGGCCTCTTCTTTCAAGGGTATTATATGTGTCATCACATCCATTTTGAAAGTTTTGAGATCTTCATAGGTCCAAGCAAAATGTTCTTTGTTCTTTTTTAGGAAATTGATATATCCAACTTTTTCTTTAGCAGGTAGTGCCATGTCTACTTTCACTATTCTGGGTTCTTTCATTGAGCCAATATTAATATCCTCAGATATCACTTCTCTGCGTATAGGTTTATAGGCTTTGTCAAAATCATCAAATAGGCTTTCAAGAGACACCAATCCTTTGGGTATTCTATTAGTTTTCAACTGGATTACTTCTACTGGTTCTCCTATTTGATATTTTAGCTTTTCTTCATATTTTTCATCATAGATGACATCTGCATACTGATTTTGCAAAGTCATAAAATCCTTAATATCTATATCATCTTGAAAGACCTGAAGATAGACTATGTTATCTAGCACATAAGGTTTATAGACTGAGATAGTTGGAAATCTATCCATATATTCTGTAGTTATTTCTAGGTGATCTAGACCTGAGGCATTCACAGCTAAGAGATCTACAACATGATTTTGTTCTCTAGGAATATATGAAATATTGAAAGCCAAAAATTTATCAATTTCTTCTAGTATTGCATTTCTATATTGCTTAAGTCTAGGATGCTTGGTCTGATATTTACCTTTTATTTGTAGTATAATAAGTTTTGCATCCCCTATTATAGTTAAGTAGTTAATACCTAACTCTTTTGCTTTCCTTAGCCCTAATAGTAAAGCTTCGTACTCAGCTACATTGTTTGTGCAAGGAAATTGTAATCTGTAAGGGATACCAAGGTAATTTCCTTTAATATCAATCAAATTTACACCTGCACCTGCTCCAGATTGGGATTTAGCCCCATCAAATGACATGGTCCACATTTCTTGGGTTAATACTCGATTTGATTCAGCATCAGTTATTCTCATATCTTCTGGATCCATGTTCTTTGCATCTGGTACTTCCATCAGGAATGGGTTGTGCCATATTGAATAGACTCCCATCCCTTTTTCTTCCATAGAGTTAACTAAGTTAATCATGGTTTCATCTATTTGAATTAACTCTATGGAGTGTTTGTTGAATGGTTCCCTTCTCAAAATTATATTCTCCTTATCTGATATGGGGATGGTAGCATAAGACCAGTCTAGTTGTATTGATCCCCCTAGTTGTTCTGCCCAATGCCTACTGAGTAATAGTGAGAAGAATGGGTCAACATCAACTACTGCTACATCCATGACAATGCCCTTTTTGGGGTGTTGGTCTAGGAAAACTAATAATCTAGTTATCACCCCTACATAAGGAATTTGTCTGTTGTCCATTATAAAAATAGGGGTAGAATCTCTAGTACAGATTAATCCCATTTGGTCAGCTATTAACTTAGGCATGATATTATGTGAAGCTCCACTATCAAGCATGCAATTATGAATCACATATCTTTCCCCTTCATCTGAATTATATCTTAATGACACGTAGAAGGGTCTCGACAGAAGATGGTGATCTTGTATCATGTTGATTTTGTCTAGCAGCATGACAAGTAGGGTCTTCTTTCTGCTCTACTAATCCAAAAGCTCTGCATACTTGTTCTCTGTATGTTTGAACTTTCATAAGTTCACCAAATGTGATATTAACTTTTTGCTTACTGAGTTCTGACCCAACATCAAATTCTATCTTCTTTATATCCAATGGTTTATTACTTTCTTCTTTGGGAACTTCTTCTATTGATTCTATTACCTCAGGAGTAATTTTGTTAGGGTTCCTATCAGTTTTCTCTTTACTGATATTTTTATTGGTGAAAGTTTATCTTCTTGTTTCATTTGTAGATAATTTCTCTATTTTTTTAGGGACTGTTCTATTCCTCAAATTTAAAACATGGGTTGCCTCTAATTCTTCAACCTCTTGAGTAGTGGGAATCAATTTCCCTTGCTTCATCTTATCATATCTTGACTCATGTGATTTCTACAAGATTTTAGTTCCTTCAGTTACTAAGATCTGAGGATGATGATTTGAAGCATATTTATCCATGTCTTCTTCAAACAACCTTTCTCTGGATTCATCTTCAATGGACCAACATGCATTGATTCTTATATCCTCTTCTGATTCTGCATGCATATCTACATTACGTTGATCACTCAGGTGTATTCCACATGCATCAGGGTTATGGGGTGCATCACAAGTAGAGCAAAAATAAGGAAAACCTTCGACTACATTGGCAGATGGCATTGGGTTAGGGACATTGTTCTGATCCCTATCGAGATCTCTATTTTTCTAGTTGTTATTCCCATTACCCCTATTCCTATTCCCTTCTTCAAAACCATTGTTGTTTCCCCAATTCTTGTTGTAATTTTTCTTAAATGGGGGACGGTTGTCAACATGTGGTCACTCTGTCTATGAAGATTCACCGTTATTTCCATTTCTTTCAATTCTTGCTAACCTGTTACTCATGTTGTTGAACATTTCTATCATTTGACTAGTCAACTTCTCCACAGGATCAATTTCAGTTCTTCTTTGTATATCAAAAGCCACTCTCTTAGGTTTTCTCTCAGGCATGTTAACCTCTAAAGAATAAGGCTTCATCTTACCACTGTCAAGCATATTTATTTCTATATCCATTGCTTTTTCCATACAACCATCAATGGTAGTGGCTTGTTCTTGCCTTAATTCATAGTTAAACTCTCCTTGAAAAGCATTCTTATAAAAATAAATAGATTGAATATCACTAGGCCTGAGGTTGGCAGGGATTTTGTTTCTTGTTTTTGAAAATATTCTGTTAAAATCACTAACAACCTCATTTTCTTTCTTCTTCATAGTGGCTAGCTCAGTTAACAATGATTGTTCATTTTTCCTTTCACCATACTTCTTTAGGAACACCTCTTCCATTTTGGTGAAGTCTGGGATATCATTGTTAGGAAGGGAATTAAACCATTCTCTAGCATCTTTTTCTAAAGTCTGTAGAAATAGTCTTAATACTACATCTTCATGTTCAACTTCTAGATTGTCCATTGCATATAAGAAACTTTTGATATGATCCTCTCTAGTTATTGCACTATTTCCTAAAAACTTAGGGAGGTATTTGTGAGCTTTACTAGGTAAGGCATTTAAATTTACTAGTAATACAAAAGGCCTATATCTGTTAGTTCTCCATAAATGAACATTACCCTGAGCCATAGCTACTATTGAATTTAATTTCATAGATGTAGTACCTATGGTGGTATGGGTCTGGGTAGTTTGAATGTAGATTGATGAATTATCTACCTTTGAATGAGAATAATCACATATATCTTCTACTACTAATTTTAAACGTTCATCTATAGTAATATCAGTAGTAATAGTATTCTAGATTTTCTTTACGTACCTTTTACCACTAGAATTTAATCTACTATTATAAATAGTATTCTTAAAAAGTGGAGTTTTCTGGGTATGTATAAATACCTCTGGATTTTCGAGTTCTAGAAATAGCTCCTTACCACTTCTCCTGGTGTTCGCCAACACGTTTTGTTCTCTCCTTTTTTTATATTTTTCTTCTGGGTTCGTCCAGCAGAGTCGCCAACACTAGGGTGCAGAAAGAATAACGTATACTCTTATCAAGAATGCTTGATATTATCTCTCATCCTCACAGGAGTGGGTTCTTGGGAAAATCAAGAAAACCGAAATTTCAAGAAAATCAAGAAAGAGAAATTTTCAAGAAATAGGGAATAGAAAAATAAAGAACTTCTAACAAAGTGAAAATTAAAATGCTAGTTCTTTACTTTAACTGGTCATCCGTTGAATTAAAAATAATCGTTGAAGAAAACTTTAAGAAGATAATTGAATCTTTCTAAGAAGTCCTCCCTGACAACGGTGCCAAAAAACTGTTGGAACCGATTCTTGCATCCGTAGGAAATCAATTGTCATGCTACAAGAATCCATTTGAAACCA
Source organism: Wollemia nobilis (assembly GCA_028583015.1). Lineage (NCBI taxonomy): Eukaryota > Viridiplantae > Streptophyta > Pinopsida > Araucariales > Araucariaceae > Wollemia > Wollemia nobilis. The sequence goes on along the minus strand of JAQPPZ010017170.1, from coordinate 2,661,053 downwards.
ATGAGCTATTACAGGCTCTGGTCGACCTGCCTCATGTTCTGCTAAACCCGAATATTGCTAAAGAAGATGACAGAATGGGTAAGGAAACCCCAATGACAATTCTTTAATTAAACTTCTAATTTGCATGCTCCAGATTTATATTAAACTATAAGTATTCTTATTAAAATGACCAAGCATGAAAATAACCAACTGTTATGCCTTATGTAGACCGGTGCCTAGATTCATTGGGCTGTTATAGCAATTTAACAACAATTTTAATTATGAACAGAGAGAAGGGGAAAAGAAAATTAGCGTTCTTGATTTCATTCGAATATCGTAACAAAATCAAAAGTTAACTAATGAAAGAAACGTATATAATGCATTCAAATAATGTAATCCATTATATGAGATTACACAATACTTGAGACAAAGAAATGACAGGAAAAAGACTCAAAATTGTATTGATTTAAAAGAAAAGATTACATGCAGAGTGGGTGGGATGCCTTTTAACTCTATTTTTCTTAAAAGAATACAACAATACAATGGAGAAGACTCTGTTCAAATGATGTAACAGGTCTCTCCTACTCTCCTTATTCCAATATGGTAATAGAAGAATCTCTGAATCCTAGGCTCAATAAGATTGGAAATATTCTCAGCTTCTTGAACGCTTTCCTATCATACAATCCTACACAGCAAGGGGAGGAAGAAAGAATGAATAAAATAAAATAGACACAAAGAAATACAACAACACAACTAATAGGGCACTCAAGTATACCTCTTAGCAAAAATGTTATTCTCTAATTGCTTGATGCAGAATCTAGACCTGCCTGCTTCCTTTTATAGTTGTTGGTTCTTGATTCTATTATTTTTGGTTGAATTTTGGTTGTACACTTGGCATCATCTGATTGAATTTCCAAAATTGGTGCTATCCAGCTGGCTTTGAGGTTTTGACTGTGCTCCCTTCTTTGACTTGTTCAAACAAATTCCTACTAAATTGGTGATTTAAGTATGAGGAGAACTTTCATCTGATTCTGCTACTTCTTGGTGCGTTTAGTTGCTGCTTTCTGAACTGGCCTCTTTTGAGTTGCCTTTCCTTGATCCTTTGACCCTTTAACTACCCCAGAGATGTCTCCTGTTATTGCAGTTTTCTATGGTGCAGAATCTACTTTTTGTTGTTTGCAGGTATTGACCTTTTTCCCCTTTAAACTCCTTTGCAACCCTTTAATATGCTCATCAATCAACCTCCATATTTCTGTGTCAAAAGTGGCTGCAATCCTGAGCATATTCATTTCTTGCAAAATTCTATTTTTTTGTATAACAATAATAGGCATGTTTCTATCATACTGAAGTAGTAAGGCTTCTGTAGCATTCACCATGAGTGTAGTTTGTTTAATCATCTCCTCCTCATCACCTTGTTCATAGTCAAATCTCTCAAGGGTTTCTTTGAATATTCCTTCTATGTCTGATGCTTCCAGGCATTGATCTAAGGATAGGCCAATATCTATCAGTTTATCTGTAGCATCCTTTATCAGGTCATTCATCTCAGTCACAGAATTTGTCCATTTCTCTTGGTTTGATCCAAATAGGGCTGCTTTGAAAAATTCAAAATTGATTTGAATCTTATTGCCTTCAGGTGTCGTTATTTCTTGTCCTTGTAGTTCTTCAAAATGATCCCCTATGTAGTCTAGGGTTGGGTGAATGAATTTAAAATATTTTTCTCTTTCCTGCATCAAGGTCATGATTTCTTGAGCAGTTATTTGAATCACCCTTATTTTCCTGAACATTTCAGTAAAACCTTTGGCCTGAGCTTTTATTCTTTTGTACATGTCCTTTTTCATTACATTCAAATAATATACATGATCTTGAACCTTGGTTACTACAGGGGGTTGGGAAATTGAAGCATCTTTCTTATTTAATTCTTCTTGTTGCTTACTTATCACAGCTTTTAATTCTACCTTTTCCTTTTCTTCTTGGTCCAATTGTTTTTTGAGTGTTTCAATATTTTCAACAAATTGATCAATGGCTTGAGCATTCACTATTTTGACAAGTTTTGCTATATCAACGTCTTTACCCAGTACTGATGATCCTCCTATTTCCTCATTGGTACTGAGAACTAGTGGGTCTTGTAGAGGAGGGAGATTAATCTCAGCAATATCTGACATAGTTGTCCTCAAATCTGCTTTTTTTGAAGATTGTTCTTCTATATTTCTCATCCCTGCTAATATCGTGTTCATCTATAATAGTGAAGGTAGCCTGCTCATCTATTCTTTCCAAAACAACCTTGGCAACTGGTAAAGACAATCTGGGCTTCTTTGCTTCTACTGGAGTTATTTCTATTTGACTCTTCACTAAGTAACTTCGAAAAAGGCCACCTAGTCCACCAGTTTTCCTGGGATTCATTTGTATCACTGATGGGATTTTGATCTCCTGTCCCTTTATGGTTATAGAGGTAGGGATGGCCATGGGTGCCAATTTCCTCACACTGGTTACAACTAGCACATTATCAGATATGGGAACTACAACTTGCTCTGTAGGTGATGCTTTCTGAGAAGATGAAGTTACTATTTCTTTGCCTTTGTCTGTATAGGTCTGTTGAGGAACTTCTTTTGGTGTTGCTTCTATTCTGAGTTGGTCATTCACTGGGAGTTTAACCTGTTGTTCTACTACATCAACAGTTCTAACAGTGACCTCCATTAAGTCTATGTCCTGCTCCTCTATCAATTCCAGCAAAGGGTCTTCTTTAATTGTTGGGTCTGTCCTTGGCATAACAGGTGTTGTAGTATCCACTAAAATTTCTTGAAGCCTTCTTAGTTCTGTAGGGTAATCATAGGCTTCATAAACCTATGTGCTACCTCTCTTTTCTGGAGGGAAATTATCCCATACTTTTTGCAAATCTAATCTTTTCTCTATAGCTTCTAATAAGCTTTCTTCAAAAGCATCTCCTCGATGCTTGATACGAGCATACTCTCTCTTCTCCATCATCTTGTTGTAAGTTCCTTTTGGGTCATAAAACCTCCATGACACTTCATCGAATCCCATATTGTCCAATTCAAACATTCCCTTGAGTAGGGAAGGATATCCAACAAATACATAATCCCCAAAATGGTAGGGAACATCAAGCTAGGGGACTTTTCCATGCTTCTTAACCAGTCTCATTTTAGCCTCTTCTACCACTTGTCTGCATAATTCTAGGGCTGCTATGGACAATGGGTAGTATTGTGGTAACACCTTAGGAGGGATCTTAGCTCCATATAATCTGATGTAAGTAAAACCCTCTATGAAGAAGAAATATCCTATCTCCTTTTCTTTAATGAATGCTCTTACCCCTGGCCCTAATATTTTTGGAATTAGCCCAGTTAAGGCCCAATGGATTTCTACCAGGAAGCGATCACAAAACCAGCCCATGTGAGTTCGTCCTTCATGAAGTCTCCAGAAGCTATTCTGTACATAGGGGCTATCTATGGATTTTAATCTCTTACGGGCTTCTTCCCCCAATTGGCCCGCTATTAAGTGAGTGAGAAAAGAATATTGTGAAAAGTGAGGCATCTCCTGCCTCTGTTCAAAAATTGCTCTCTTTAGTTCTACCATTTCTCTGTGTATTTGTGAGCTCAATTCCAGTTCCCAGGCATAGATAGGGGTGTTATGTCCTCTATTACATTGTGCAACTAAATACAAAACCCTTTTTGTTATTCTACTCATATCCTGTACTCCCAATACTATGTTTATCATGTCACAGAAGTCTTGTACCCAGGGTTTAAAAGCATTTTTATTAATTGGGAAATTTTTCTCTATTGTTGCATGTGTATCAAACAATTTTTAAAAATTTCCATATCAGTGAACATACGAGATTGGTGTTCGATTACCTGGTCCACCAGAAATGTGGTATACTTCATCAGATTGAACACTTCTTGGATATCTTCGACTTTGGTGTTGAACACCTTTCGATTCTTGTGGTCTCGAAAGGTCCTCGTTCTTTCATCATATGCCACTACTAACCAAGCCATCAAATCTGAGGAGAAATGCACTTTTGGGCATATCAGCTTCCCAAGGTTACTATTCCATCTATTTTCTCTAGGGAAACCCTTGTACTGCCACCTCTGAGCTTTATGGAATAAATCTACCATTATCCATGGGGTTCTATTATCACCTTCCATCACTCGGGTGAAACTCTTAATGCAGGCATTTTCGATCTCGTATAGTTGAGCTGAGTTGGGCTTTTTATCTGCCCCACATTTCTGGGCAAAATCATACATAGTGGTACCAAGAACAGGCGGTCCAAAAATCATAGAATAGGGTGATTTATCTATGATAAACTTCATGGCTTCTCATGTATCTGTAGGTATGAACACATCTCCCCATGATGCCATTGCTCTCATGATTGCTGGTCAAGTTCTTCTTTGAGTTCTTAGAATACGAATACTCTCTTCCCTCTGTGCTTCTGATGTATCAATTCTAATTCTTGGTATACCAGTGGAGTGGCCTTGACTAGTTTCGTAAGTTCATATACAGGGTGGTGGAGTGAACTTGATAAATTTGCACGTTTCGTTATCGACCCGATGCCACCAACCGCTGTTCAAAATTGGCCAATGGAATCATGCCAACTCAACCATTTTTAGAATTTTGTGTTTTATGATGGGCGATATCTGTTAACTTACATGCCTGGGTCCCTTTGATCCATGTGCCTACAATCATTCATGCTTTCTATTCATTCATCAATGGGGATATTTTAATCTGACATGGAACGGTATGTGCCATGGGGGTAGTGTCCTTTTTGAACCTCGTGCCACCTCGGATCCGAGTGATAACTAGATCTTTGGGATCGATTATGTCTCTTTCAAGATTTTTGTGATATCTGATTCTCGGTGTGAGCGTTGGTTTTCATATTTCCTATGATGCCCCTTTTTCCTTAAGTCAACCATGATTAATCACAACCGTCAGATACAAGTGATTGGTTTTGCTCTTGGAATGTCGATTGATGCGCTGTCGTCCGATCTAGGTAGGATGCTAGCGTGATCATTGATATCTCGAGACCTGCATGATGGTTAATGTACCTAGCTACATATAAACACTTGACATAACATGTTTTATGGTCTTCAATTAATCATGATTATCCAATGTTTAATCCTTATATTTTCAAACCTTAACAACTCGTATTAATTGATGGTAATCATATGATACGTGCATTTTTTTTTGTGATCATCGTTAGATCTTACTATGGTGAGGCACGACCATTGGATTATATATATGCACATAGTTTTTAATAAATGGGAAAAATTTATACGTACCTTGGTTTAATTAATCAACCTTTTGAAATAATAATGCTTAGATTAACCTTCGGTTATCTTCCTGTATGTGCACCATTGGATCTAGGTGATAAATGAGCATCGCCATTCGATTTGTGTACTATTAAAATATCTTTATTTAGCTTTCGATATTTTGCCACCACTACAAGCCTTCGTGACCATCAATTTTTGGATTAGTTTGGGCGCTATCGTTAGATTGCCAATAAGATGCCCACCATATAATCAATGTAAAAACTTTTGGTTTTCTATTAATCATGATTAAGGTGAAAGGGGGGATTAGTCAACGTATTAAACCCTTACTAAACATAATTAATATTTATCTTTACCTTAGCCTTTCTTTTACCATTCATGGTTTTGATGCAGCCATCGGGTTTCGAGTGGAGACAAGCGCAGTCGTTGGATCTAGTCAACCTGCAAGTTAGTTTAATCAAGCATGTATAATATTAATCATGATTAAGGCAAAAGGGGAAAATTAGCCGATGTATTAAACCCTTTTTAATTACATGATTAACATTAATTAATTTTTTTGAACCTTAACACTCTTTAATGCATCTTCAATTAGTGCACCATCGTTAGATTAAAAATTGATCGAGCACGACCGTTTGATCTTGGTAACTAGCCCGATGATTAATCAAATGGGGTGCATCCTTTTTAATATTGACTTTTAAAGTTTGCTTTAATCGAAGCAATCGCAACCATTGATCTGTACTTTGTTTGGCATGATCATCCGATCTGTCGGACTTACTCACTATTTAATCAGAACCTTTGACCATCAAGTCTTGCATTTTAAATTTTGACTCTTCGGACAGATGCGACCATTGATTTGATCTTGGGGTCAGTGCGTCCGTTGATCTTGTTAAAGGTGCAAGGACTTTAATCATGTTTGTTATTGGTCTATGACTTAACCTTTGGGTTTATTGTGATAGCGTGCTCGTTAGATTTATTTTTGATGCAGCGCTATCGTCAGATTTAATGAGAGATGCTCGATTTTTAAACCCTAGGTTAACTTTATTGACCCTTTTGACTTATCTTTTGGATTTTATGAATGTGCATCCATTGAGATTTATTCAGGATGCGCTACCATCCGGATTAAGTCTAAGGTGCTCGATTGTTAGCTTAGCGGGGTGCATACCCTTAGGTTTTGATTAATTAATATTTGCTTTAACCTTAGACCTTTCAGATTTTGAGACCATGGTGAAATGACTTAATCGACTTTAGATTAAAGATTTTTATTTGTCGGTTTTAGGCCCAAGGAAAGATTTAATTGAAGGTCGGACTTTGGCTTTAGATTTTTAATTTGAAAATTTCTTCCCTAACCATTTGAGGTACTTTGATTTATACCATGAAGCCCACATTATTAAAAAGGCTAAGGTTAGACTTTATCAAACCAACCAATGAAAAATTGAATTACTCACAACAACTTAAGCAATGACCAACAGTATAAGCAGTTTGATTGAAACCAAAAATTTAAATTTGGGGGTTTCAAAGTTGAGTCAAATTTGGCTCCAACACACCCTTTTTACTCCAAGTTAATAAACACATCCACCGAAGTCCCTTTTATTAAAACTCTTATCAAAAATAATAAACCTCTCAAATTTGCTTTTAAAAAACAACTCCTTATTTCTCCTAAAATTAATTCTTCATAACCATCAAATAAATGATAAACCAATTATGCTTTGCAATAATAATCACAGCCCTAATAACAAACTTTAATTTCCATTAACTACCTTATAACTCCAAACTTTAGGGCTAATAAAAATCATTTAAATGCAAAACGTAATTACCTCCTTAAGGGGATTCAAACTCTCGACTTGCCACACCGTGAGTTTCATAGCCATGGTTAAGATTCCACATGAGCTAGACGCTCATTAGAAAGGCAAAGGCCCAAAGTACCTTAAACCTTCCTCCACCCTCCGCAAAAGACAAAGCACCAAAGTGCTTTCCACACGCCTTTCGAAATGTTATCCAAGGGATTTGATCCCTGGTGTTTGCGTTGCCTTGTGCCTTAAACCAAAATGATTTGCCAATGCACCATGCTTCCCACCATGATTTGACTTTCCAAGTGTTGTCGTTTTCTTTCCTTCTTCTCTTCTCAAAATTCACACGAGCTCATAGACTTATTCGAATGCCAAACATTTATCACAAGAGCAAGGATAAAACTTTTATTTATTTACCACCCCTTTATATAGTGTTTAAAACACTTCGAAGACTTCAATGAAAATATGAATTTATGTTTGTTTGGTGACGTCAGCGGGAAACTTTGCATTTAAATTTAAATTTTAAATAATTAAAATTTAAACCAAATATTAAAACTCAAATAACTCCATCACGGGGGCATATTTTTCGATGAAACGAAAGCCCAACTTGGGTTTTAAGAAAAACCCAGATCAAATATGTTGTCCATGGTTTTAACTAAAACCTTTTATTTTTCCTGCCTTGGTTTTCACAAAAACCCTTCATATATCCTTTTGACATTAAATGCTCTTTTGACATCAATGACAACATTTTAGCTTAAGGACTCAAAATGTCCAACAATACTATTATGATTGTAGATTCCTCCTAATTGGAGAGGGCAAATAGCTACTTATCATGATGGTAGAACAAATATTGTAAGAGGAAGAGGAAGAGGAAGAAATCAAATTAAAAACCTAGAAAGTAGCTCTTCTATGGAGAATTAAAGGGAACTAGTAAAGAGGACTCTAGAACTAGCCATAACTAGGATCTTTAGGAAGAGAATGACCTAATGGAATGGAATAATTTATAGAGGTTATTTATTATATGAATCCTATTATGATAAATCAACTTCTAGAGAATCCAAATATGGACGGATAACAAGAAGAAGGAAATGAAGATTAGCAAGGGTGAGTTTATAATGATCGACTTGGTCTAGAAGTTGTCTAGAGAGATATCTTCAAAAATATGAAGAAGGTACAACCATCTAAATTCTTAGGGTCGAATGATAGAAAATCATCTATGTACTATTTTATCAAGATGCAACACTATTTTAAAGTGGATAATTACACCATCAAAGAGAAAGCTAAAATAACCACTTTTCGTTAGAGGAATCTATAGCCACATGGTGGACAATGAAGAGTTGATAATGAGGTATAAAAAAATTAATGTACCTAGGAATAGTTTGAATAAATATATATCTCAAGCATATAATAAAGAATTCAAGAATTTTATGACTTCCAACAATATAATAAGTCAATTTTAGAATATGATCAAAATTTGTTAAAATCCTAAATGAGATACCTCTAATTGAAAATAAGGTTATGCAAGTGAAGCAATTTTTGTTGGGGTTGTGACTAACAATAGCATAAAATAATTATGATGAGCAATCCATTAACTTAGGAGAAGTATAATCAGCAAGCCTTAGTCATGGAGGATAGATCTAGTGATCTATTTAAGTCCAAAGAAAAAAATTAATACCAAATGAATAATAAGTACTAATGGTTAGCAAAATACTACAAGTCCTCCTAGCTTTAATCATAATTCCCCTTAGTACCAACAACAATAGGAAAAATATTATATTTACCAATTTTAGTAGAGGTTAGAAAATTTTAAGGACCAAAGCCCTCCAAGGCAATTCAAGAGAGCATTTTCAAGATGAATCATACCAATAAGACCTTCTACACCCCCCTAATTGGACCCTACTTCTCAATCTAGGGCCTGATAATAGAATTAGAAGAGACCCACTGCCAATGATTAAAGCATGGGAATAAAAATATGATTCCTTTTGTATGAGATGCTCATATTTCTATAGAATACTCTTAGGCTAGAGATAGAATAGGAAGAGAAAGTGTAAGCTAACAATAATATGCTCAAATAAAAATTAATGCACCAAATCAACATTAGGTATATATACCTGTGGAAAACCACCAAATTGAAAACCAAGCTACATCTGAGATCACCAAATATTTATTTTGATAAATCTTGGAGCCTTCATTTTCTTTATTAACTATAATATACTAGGGATATTTGTTTTTTTAGAGCAAGAGCTAGGTAAACCTTGGTAAATGGAGATGACTTTAGGTACTCTTTAAGCCATTAAGATTGAAGTGAAGAAGTGTGAGATTAATTTTGGATATTGAACCAATTTTAGATCTCTTGGTAATACCCTTTAGATCTTATGATGTTATTAGTGGCATGGATTATCTAGGTAGTCATTGGGTAAAACTCTATTACTACATTAAAAATACTGAATGTGTTTGTGATTTGGGAAATAAGGTAGGGATCCAATCAATAGAATGCTTTATGTCAAAAGAATGCCAAATATTTGCTATGATAATTCAAGATAAGTGAAATCAAAAGAGAAAAACAACCATAGATTCACATCCAGTTCTCAAAGAATTGATTTCCTGAAGAGTTTCAAAGGCAACCTCATACAAGGGAGGTCAAATTATTAATGGATTTCATACCTAGAATCAAATGAATATTCAAGGTACCTTATAGAATGATAGCTCCTAGATTGAGTGGATTAAGTTACAACTTCAAAAACTACTTTATAAAATTTTAATTCACCATAGTGTGTTATCATGAGAGACATCCATAATTTTTGTTAAGAATAAGGATGGGTCAATGAGGTTCTACATTGATATATGCAGTTGAAAAAATCCATTATTAATAATAGATGACCTTTGTTCTACATTGATAATATATTTGAACAAATGTGAGGAGACATGGTATGTTCAAATATTGATACGAGATTAGGGTATCACCAACTATGCATCAAGGATGTTGATATCCATAAGATAACATTTAAAAATCACTATGTGCACTATGAGTTTATAGGTGTTTCTTTTAAACTAACTAATATGCCATCTATATTTATGATTTTGTTGAGCAACATATTCGAGAAGTATCTAGATAAATTTGTTATTTTTTATGATGTACTGATTTACTCCAAGCATGAACATGAACATGAAATCACCTAAGATTAGTTCTATAATACCTTAGAGAACAAAATTTGTATGTAAAAGTTTCAAAATAATCATTCTTTCAAAAAGTGATAGAATATCTTGGACATATTTTAACCAGAGAAGGAATATAAGTGAATCCATCAAATATTGATGCCATGTTATATTGGTCACCCCATACCAATGTTTCAAAAGTTAGAACATTTATGATATTGGTAGGATACTAAGAAAATACTTATTATATTTTTCTTAGAATAGCTAATCCTACCACATATCTATAGATAAAAGAAAAGAAATTTATTTGGATAGAGAAGTGTGAGGTAGTATTTTAAGATTTGAAATTATTGTTGCATAGTGCACGTATTTTGGTTATATCAAATCCTAACAAATATTTTTATAGTGTGTATTGATGCTTCCAAGTAAGGACTAAGGGGGTTGTCTTGATTCAGAATAAGCATGTAATTTATTATAAATTGTAAAAACTCAAGGATTATGATGTAAATCACCCTCCACATGACCTTGAGTTAGTTTTTAGAATTCAAGCTTTAACAATACGGGGGTATAATCTACTAGGAAAAATATTTGATGGATCACCAAAATTTAAGGTATATTTTTACTCAATTGTATTTTAATTCCGAATAACATATATGGATGAAATTGGAAAGCTCAAAAGGTTCCAATAAACTATATCTAGAAAAAATAGTAAATACAAAATCAAAGGAAAAAGAAGATAACAAATACACACATAACATAATATTTCACCTAGGAAACCCTTATAGGAAAAAACCTAGCACAGTAATATCTCCTTATTGTATAAACTTAACTATCTCCAATACAATAATGTTCATCTCTCATATCTCATATCTATTAAAACCCTAATGCAAGTGCAATTAAATAACAATAGCACAAGAATGAATTTTACAATACCATGGGCGAAAAACCATGGGTTCAAATATTTTAACCCTAAACAACCCATATGGGTCTAAAAATAGCTTAATAAACCCTAAAAATTCTATCGAGGGTTTCCACCCCTGAACCCCAACAAGGGTACACAAAGAGTGTCCAGTGCCTTTTAGAGTTAACCCTACCATAATAACATGGAAAATATTCAACATATTTCCAACATCCTCCCACTTGTTGAATATTTTCCATAGGGACCAAAAACTACCATTGTCAACTGTCAAGGGCAACCATACCCATAGATCTTCTACACCAAGAAATTTTTTGAGCATGTACAACCTTTGTTAATGAATTAGTAGCATTATTATATGTATCAACTTTCTCCAGCATCACCCGATTCCCTTCAACCATCTCTCTCACAAAATGGTACTTAATATCAATACATTTTGACCAATCATGAAAACGAGGATTGTTGACCAAAAATATTGCACTCTGACTATCACTGTCAATTCTCATAGCCTTGTTCTTAATACCAAATTTTGAACACAACCTTTTTAGCCACACTACTTCTTTACAGGCATGAGTTGTTGCAATGTACTCTATATTTATTGTGAATAAAGCAACAACTAATTACTTGTTACTCATACAACTTACTACCCCTCAAAATAGTCTGAACACAAGTACTCATGGATCTTCTCTTGTCTAGATCTCCATCCCAGTCATAATCCACAAAACCTTGTAGATTTACAATATTACTATCTCTAGATTTTCCTTGGTAACAAATAGCATAATCTAAAGTTCCATGCAAGTATCTGAAGATCCTCTTCACAATAGTCCAATGTTCCTTTCTTGGATTGGACATATATCTGCTAACTATTCCCACTGCATATGAAATATTAGGTCTAATACAGACCATTGTATATATCAGACTACCAACAATACTAGCATAAGGAACATGATGCATTTCTTCAATTTCCTCATCTATTTTAAGATATTGTTTAGCAGATAACTTTTTACCAATAGGATATGGAGTACATATTGGTTTACAATCATGCATCCTAAACCTCTATAGTATCAAATCAACATATTTCCTTTGATTTAACCATAACTTTCTATTTGCACGATCCCTTATTATTTCCATATCCAAAATAAATTTTGCAACACCCAAATCCTTCATGTCAAATTCAAAAGATAACTGAGATTTTAGTAAATTTGTCATCTCCTTATTCTTACCAATTAACAACATGTCATCCACATACAAAATAATGATAACAAAATATTTACCTTCTTGTTTAAAATACACACATGGATTTGATTTAATTTTTCCAATCCCAATTATCAAAATAAACCTATCAAATTTATGGTTCCACATTCTTGGAGATTGCTTCAAGTCGTAAAGAGACTTTTTCAACTTGCATACCATGTCCTCCTTACCTTTTTTCCTAAAGCATTTTGGTTGTGATATATATATATACATCAAGTTCACCATGTACAAATGTTGTCTTTACATCCATATGTCCTATTTCAATATCAAAAGGAGCAGAAATAGCCAACAAAAATCTAATTGAATTTAGTTTAGCCACAGGAGAAAAAATCTCATCAAATTCAATTCCCTCAACTTGAGAAAATCCTTTTGCTACTAGGCAAGCCTTATACTTATCCAAATTTCCTTCTACATTTTACTTCTTCTTGAATACCCACTTACAACCAACTAGTTTTCTTCCAAGGGGTAATTTCACCAAGTCCCACATCTTATTTTTATCTAGGGACTCCATTTCTTCCTCCATAGCCCTTTTCCAATACTTATTCTCACTTGACTGAAGTGACTCCTTTACAGTATTGGGTTCTTCATTAGTAACTAATATATTAAATATAGAAAAAATATTTGAAGGGCTATACCTTTTTGGGAGTCTTCTCACTCGATTTTATCTCCTCAAATATGGAGTTCCAGGTTTTACATATTTAGCTTCCTCCTCACCTTCTTCCTCTAAATTTTCCTCTTTAGAATCTCTTTGTAGTTCATCTTCTTCTATAGCACTAGGTTCTTCCTCCTATTCCAATTTTACTTGAACTATTTCAGGTTCTTTGCTTGGTTGCATTTCCTATTTTGGAACCCCTTTTGTGTCTCTAAATATCACATTATGATTGTAAACAATATTTTGTGTTTTTGGGTTCCACAACTTATATCCTTTAACACCAATACTATAACCCAAAAATATGCATTTTTCAAATTTATAGTCTAGCTTAGTCCTTTTCTCTTTTGGGACATACATATAAGCATCACAACCAAAAACCCTTATATAACTGAGAGAGGGTTTCTTACCAATCCACACTTCATGTGGAGTCTTTTCCATCAAAGCTGAGGTAGGAGATCTATTTATGAGGTAACAAGAAGTTAACATGGCTTCTATCCAGAATTTCCTTTATAACCCTACATCACTTAGCATTCTTTTGGCTTTATCCATCAATGTCATTCATCCATTCTGCAACTCCATTCTATTGTGGAGTATACAGAGTTGTTTTTTGCCTTTCTATTCTATAGTCCTTACAAAACTGCTCAAATTCATTTGAATAATACTCACCACCATTATCACTTCTCAAAACCTTTATCATTTTTCTATCTAATTTTATACAGAGCCTTAAAATCTTTAAATTTATTGAAAACATCGAATATGTTCCATAAAAAATATACCTAGGTATTTTTTGAAAAATCATTTATAAATGTAAAAAATAGATAGCTTTATCTAGCAATGGTACTTTTGCAGGTCTAAACACATTATTGTGAACTAGATGCAAAATACCTTTGGATCTTGTAGCACTACTAGGAAATTTGACTTGGGTTTGCTTTCTAAAAACATAATGCTCACAAAAATTAAAATTTTAAGGGCAATCAAAAATTCCTTCAACCATACCTTTCATTTTAAATGCTCAAAGATCTTTCTCACCAATATGCCCCAAGTTTTGATACCACAACATTGTCTTCACTACAATAATACTCAGAGTCACTTCTACCTTGTTATTCTCCTCTACAACTGAAGAGTTGCAATCAATACTTACAATGCTAACCTCAAGTCTGAACAAAGTTATTGTACAAACTCCCCTTACCAACACCAAGACTCCATGAACCATCTTGTAGCTATCCTTATTGAATACCATATTCACACCTGTGTCATTGATCTTAATCATGGATATTATATTCCTTTCCAAAACCTAAAATATGCAACACACCAAGAATGGTTTTAATTCTTTCATCTTTTAACCTCAACTTGGATCTTCCTCGACCTATTATTTTATATCATATTGTCTCCCAATAAGACTTCACCTCCATTTATCTTTTCATATTCATAGAACCCCTTCCTATGAGGAGTCATATGAAAGGAAGCACCTGAGTCAATCAACCATGAGTCATAGAATTCACTTGAGCATGTTGCAACTAAGAATAAGTCCCCTAAATCTTCTCAGATAACCAGCTATTATTAACCTTTTTAGATCTATGGTCTCTTTTATAATTCCCTATTTTACCACACTTCCAAAATTTCCTTTTTTTGGAGCAACATATTTACCCCTAGATCTCGATTTCCTTTCTCCTGATTTATTTTTTATTCTTTATTTAAAACAACCTCTCACAATGAAGGTATCCTAATGATAATCCTTAGAATATTTTCATATCATTTCCTCAAATAGCAATATTCCTACTATATCCTCTAATTTCAATGTAGTAGTATTGGTGATAGCCATAACTAGGTTATCCCATGAATTAGGTAATGAATAAAGTAAAGTAATACACTTTTCCTCTTCATCTATTTTTACTTCAACAGAGTTTAATTAACTTACCATAGTGTTAAAAGCATTTAGATGTTCATCCATAGAGTCACCATCATTAATTCAAAGTGAATACAACTTCTTTTAGAGAAAGAGTTTATTTACCAGTGACTTTGTTTGATACAAAGTTCTTAGCTTATTCCATAATGACTTTGTCATGGTCTCTGATGATACATTCAAAAATACTAAATTAGATAAGCACAATATGATAGAACTCCTTACCTTCCTATTGATCTTCAACCAATCCTCATCTATCATTGATGTTGATTTTATTCTCGAGATCACAATCCATTGATCTCTATCAACCAATAGATCCTCCATCTTGAGTTTCCATAACTCAAAATTCTATCCATTAAATTTTTCAATCTCTACCTGTGTGCTTCCCATCATTTTCCTTCACCCAGATTCTTCCATGTATAGATCCCACTCAAGAATTAATTTATCATAGGGTTGAAACCCTTACTTATCGAACAAAGCTAAAAAAACTAGCTCTAATACCAAATGAAGAGCAAAAGGCCCCAATAAACTAAATCTAGAAAAAATAGTAAATACAAAATCAAAGGAAAAAAAAAGATAAAAGATACACACATAACATAGTATTTCACCTGGGAAACTCTTAATGTCTTCTTATTGTATAAACTTATCTTTCTCCAATACAATAATGTTCATCTCTCATCTCTCATATTTGTTCAAACCCTGATGCAAATACAATTAAATAACAATAGCACAAGAACAAATTTTATAATACCATGGACGAAAAACCATGGGTTCAAATATTTTAACCCTAAATAGCTCATATGGGTCTAAAAATAGCTTAAGAAACCCTAAAACTTCTATCAGGGGTTGTTGCCCTTAGATCCCGTTTTTTGGATGGCTACCACACCCAAACCGCAATGAGGATACACAAAGAGCGTTCAGTATATTTTAGAGTTAACCCTGCTAGAATAAGATGAAAAATATTCAACACATTTCCAACAAATTCAACTATGAATATGATTTTAACATCTTATATATCAATAGAAAGAATAATAAGGTTACAAATGCCTTGATTAAGAGAAGACATGTTTGTGCATCAATGGTTGTGACTTTGGACCTTGAAAATTAACTCAAGCATAAACTTTTGGAAGATCCATGGTACAATAAAGTAATAAAATCCAAGCTTTTTGGAAAGCTAAGCAAGGATAAGTATGCAGGGTATTACTTTGGTGACGATATAACACTTAGATTATGAGAGGCTTTATATGTACCATCAATAGGAGAGTTAAGAACTCTTGTATAAGCAAAGCCTATAAGGTACCATATGTAGCCCATATAGGGATGAAAAAGATGTATATCGAACTAAGATAATAATTCTCCTGACTAGGGATGAAGAGATATGTAAAAGGGTTTATAGTAAGGTGGTTAGAGTATTAACATATAAATATAGAACATCAACATCCTATAGGCTTATTATATTTTTATGAGGATCAAGACCCAATCATATTAACAAAGAAGAAAATATTTGACTCTTATTAACAAAAGAAAATATTTTTTTTTTTGGTAATTAAGGATCAAATTCATTGCAATCGGGTTTTCTAGGTTGACCCAAAACCTTTTACAAGAATCAACACTGTGCTGTTACGGATCAAAAACTCAATAGGGACAGTCTGTCCTTCGCTACTAGTACCCTTCTGAAGCCCCCTTCTGTTTCGTCTTCACGCACCTCCGCGGTTTCGCGACAAGTCGCGAAAATGTGACATGTCGCGATTTCGCGACATCTTTCTGCCTTCTGCTTTCATCTTCCCTCATCTCCGCGATTTCGCGACAAGTCACGAAAATGAGACATGTCACGAAATCGCGACATCTTTCTGCCTTCTGCTTCATTTTCCAGCATCACCGCGATTTCGCGACAAGTCACAAAAATGCGACATGTCACGATTTCGCTACATCTTTCTGCTTCCTTTTCCAGCATCTCCGCGATTTTGTGACAAGTCACGAAAATGCGACATGTCACGATTTCGTGACATCTTTCTGCCTTCTGCTTCGTCTTCATGCATCTCCGTGATTTCGTGACAAGTCACGAAAATGTGACATGTCACGATTTCGCGACATCTTTCTGCCTTCTGCTTCCTTTTCCAGCATCTCCATGATTTCGTGACAAGTCGCGAAAATGCGACATGTCACGAATTCGCGACATCTTTCTGCCTTCAGCTACATTTTCCAGCATCTCCGCGATTTCGCGACAAGTCACGAAAATGCAACATGTCACGAATTCGTGACATCTTTCTGCCTTCTGCTTCATTTTCATCATCTCCACGATTTCGCGACAAGTCATAAAAATGCGACATGTCACGATTTCGCGACATCTTTCAGCCTTCTGCTTCGTTGCCGCCTCCACGTCATGAAATCGCGACATTCTTGTTGGGCGCTCCCCTCTGCCACTGTCGATCGTGAAACCGTGACATCTTTCCATACTTAACTTTTTCTAGCATTGAACACCGCGAAACCGCAACAGGTCGCGAAAATGCGACATGCCGCGATATCGCGACAATTTTCTTCTGTGCTCTTCACTGCTTCTTTTGGGCGTGATAACGCGACATGTCACGATATCGCGACAATTTTTGGTCAACACCTCTCCTGCTCTACTTTGACCGCGATACGGTGACACGTCGCGATATCGCGACAGTTTTCTTCTGTGCTCTTCACTGCTTCTTTTGGGCGCGATAACGCGACATGTCACGATATCGCGACAATTTTTGGTCAAAACCTCTCCTGCTCTACTTTGACCGCGATACGGCGACACGTCGCGATATCGCGACAGTTTTGGTCCGTGGTCGCTATTGCCTTTTTTTGTCACGAAATCGCGACAGGTCTGCTTCGGGTCACGAAAGTTCAACGTGTCGCGATATCGCGACGCTTTTCCTTTCTTGCTCTTTCTCATTGCTTTGACCGCGAAAAAGCACCATGTCGCGATATCGCGACACTTTCCCAACTTAGCTTTTTCTTTATGCTTCGAGCCACGAAAGTTCAAAAAGTCGCGATATCGCGACGATTTTTCCATCTTGCTCTTTCTCGTTGCTTTGACCGCGACAGAGCAACATGTCGCGAAATCGCGACACAACAAAAAAGGAAACAGAAAACTCCTCTTCCTTTTTTCGAACCCCACAGATGCATCATCATTGGCGATCATTTTGAATAATCTTGTCCACATCACTTGGTACCCCGAGTTCCCAAGTGACCAACCCATCGGCTTCCACCCCTATATTGGCCAAGATATCAGCAGTTTTATTGGCTTCCCTAAACACGTGCTGGGCCCTTCGCTCATTCCTGGCTTGGTAGAGGATCCTAGCCTCTTCGATGACAGTCTTAAACCGCCACGGAGGAATTTTCCCATTGCTGATAAGGTTTATGACGTGCAGAGAATCTCCTTCGATGATTAGTTTATCTTCAATCTCCTGAGCCATCTGAAGACCCCTCCATAACGCTCTTGCTTTCGCCTCGTTGTTAGTCCTTGTTCCCAACTGCTCAGAAAAGGCCATCACCAGAATGCCTTGATGGTCTCTCACTGCTCCTCCAACCCCTGCTCTGCCAGGGTTACCTTTAGAAGCCCCATCAAAGTTGAGCTTGAGCCATCCAACTGGGGGCGGTTTCCACCTGACATCTACTCTAGGATTGATCTTGGGAGACACGGGTTTCTCAACCAGGGTAAGATTTAAGGAATGAGCGATCAGTCTCTCCCAGAGGGGAGGATTTCGAGCTTCATGAGGAATAAGGCTAACATTTTCATGGGCAAAGGTAAGGATCTTATTGGTGATGGAGGTGACATCATGGCTCGACTCATGGAAAGCTCTATGGTTTCGTTCAAGCCAAACCTGCCAAAGAAAATGATGGAGACAGATCTTCCAAAAAAACCTCAACCTAAGGCTAACGAAGGGATTTGGCCATTGGTGGAAGAGGTCAATGATGGTGGCTGGTCTGACCCAGCAAATGCTAAAGGCTTGAAATAACCTATTGAGGATGCTCAAAGAGACCGGGCATTCAAGGAAAATATGGAGGGTGGACTCCCAATTGGCCCTGCACAAACAACAACGGTTAGCAACTATCATACCTTTCCTTATCAAGTTGTCAATCGTAAGAATCCTGCCTTGGATCGCCATCCACGAGAACATTGCAACTTTAGGAATAAGCTTTTTGACCCACACCAACTGAGTCTGGAGAATGGGGTCCTCAGTATCTACCATTAGCATGTATGCAGATTTGACTGAGAACTGCCCATTTTTGAAAGCTGCCCAAATTACATGATCCTGCCCAGGACTCATGGAGATGAATTGTTGATGCAAGATGCTTTGGATTTCTTCTGATTCGGCTTCAAATCCTAGAATCCTTATCTATTTCCAAATAAGCCTTCCTCTGTCCTGCCTCATGAAGTCAGCTACTTTCCTTCCAAAGAGATCCTCTGTGATTCTTTTGATCCTCGCTAGGTGAGGAACCTGAGATAACGCTTCATCCTTGGCCCACCTGTCATCCCAGAACCTGATCTTCTATCCATTACCTAGGACCCATCTTAGGCCTTTCTTTATGACCTCTCTGCTTGATAAGATTGCTTTCCAGAACGCAGAACCTCTCCTGTGCACCGTATCATCTAGGAAATCGAAACCTTGAAGATATTTCCTTCTAATTATGGCAGTCCACTCATTCTCCTCGTTGTTAATAAGACGCCAAGCTTGTTTAGCTACTAAGGCTGTGTTTAGATGAGCAACTCTTCTCAGTCCTAGCCCCCCATTTTCTTTCGGCCTACAAACCTTGCCCCAGCCCACAAGGTGGATCCTCTATTTTTCCTCTGACCCAGACCAGAGAAATTTCTTTTGAATCTGTTCAATTTTTTGGTGAACTCTGGTTGGAGCCCTAAAAACAGAAAGAAAATAAACCGGAATGCTCTGTAAGGAAGCCTTAGTGAGGGTGAGTTTCTCGGCCTGTGATAAAAAATGTCCTTTCCAGCCAGCCAATTTTTTTTGGATTCTTTCTACCACTCTATCCCACATAGATTCACACGGAGAACCATAGAAAAGGGGAAGGCCTAGATACGTGGTAGGGAGAGTCGCTATCGAACATCCCAAAATTTTTGCTATTCTGGCTTGTCTCTGATTTGGGGTGTTAAGGAAGTAAAGCTTACTCTTGTTGAAATTCACCTTCTGACCCGCCGCATCCTCATAGAGTTGGAGAATGTGCTTAATCCTTCTTGCTTCAACCACTGACGACTGAGTCAACATCAAAGTGTCATCCACAAATTGTTGGTGACTAATAGGGTTGATGAGAGAGGTGGCTTTGATCCCCGAAATTAATCCAGCATTGCATGCTGCTTTAATAGTTCTACCCAGTGCCTCTGCCACAATGATGAACAACATTGGGCTTATTGGATCTCCTTGTCTGAGCCCTCTGTGACTCTGGAAGTACCCAGCTGTCGTGCCATTGACCAGAACTGAGAACCAGGGTTCGGATATGCACTCTTTTATCAGCCTGACCCACTGAGGATGAAAGCCAAACTTCAGAAGAACAGTCGTCAGAAAATCCCAGTTAATGCGGTCAAAAGCTTTGTTCATATCGAGCTTTAGGGCTAAGACCGCCTTGTTGGTTTGTCTGGCAGAGTGCAATGCTTCATGGACTGTGATCACACCATCCAAAATTGATCTCCCCTAAACAGAGCTGCCTTGGCCAGGGTCGATAATGAGGGGCAGAATTTCTTTCATCCTGTTAGCAATGGCTTTTGATAATATCTTGTAGGACACGTTGCATAAACTAATCGGTCTGAAATCTGCCATTGTCTCTGGTGTTGGGCCCTTAGGAATCAGGGCGATAAAGGTGGACTTGAACCCTCTCGGGATATGTTTTGAAGCCTGAAATTCTTTGATTGCAGAGATGACATCCTCTCCAACAGTGTCCCAAAAAACTTGGTAGAACCGAGGAGGGAACCCATCAGGGCCAGGGGCCTTCTCAGGTTCCATGCTAAACAGAGCCTTTCTGATTTCTTCATCAGTGAAGGGAGCAAGAAGCTTACCATTTATGGCCTCATCAACCAAACTCGAAATGGACTGGAGGAGGGTTTCCTTGGCTTCCTCTCTACACTGGGATTCATCCCCGAGAAGGGAGCTGAAGTAAGCAGCTGCTTCCTCCCTGATCTCAATTAAGTCCTGGGTTTTGGATCCATCGGCTTTGGTCAACTCTCTGATCTTATTATTACTTCTGTTCCTCAAGGTTGAGACATGAAAGAACTTTGAGTTCGAATCACCATCCTTTAGCCATAAAGCCCTGGATTTCTGTCTCCAGTATGTCTCCTCACAAGCTAAAATATTGTGATATTCTGACAGATTGGCTTGTTCCTCCTTCCTAGTAGCTTCATCACTGATACCATTCTGTATCGTGTTGTCAATGACCTGCAGCCTTTCCCCCACTTGTTTCTTGTTCTCAAACAGGTTCCCAAAAACCTCCTTATTCCAAGTTCTAAGGTTATTCTTTACTAATTTCAGCTTTTGAGCAAGTATGAAACCTGAACTTCCGTGAAAGGGTTGCTGCCACCATTTGGAAATACTTTCTTTTAAATCCGGGTGTTTGATCCACATTGACTAAAAATGAAAGGGTTTTTTGAAAGAGTTTGACTTTGGGACCTCCAAGAGGATGGGATTGTGATCGGAGGAAATTTTGGGAAAAGTTTGCAGGGTAGAGTCTCCAAAACCAGCAATCGCCTCCTTTGATAAGAAAAACCTGTCAAGTCTTTCCTGGATAAGTTGGCTTCCTGTTCGCCTGTTGCTCCAAGTATACTTGGCTCCTCTTAGCCTCACATCCATCAGTTGGTTCGAGTTAACAAAATCATTGAAGTCTTCCATACTTCTGGTAGGGAGCCCTGATCCACCCTTTTTGTCTGATGGGTATAGAGGCGTGTTGAAATCTCCTGCCACCACCCACGGGATGTCATGGAAAGCATCACCCAGTTTGCCCAGATACTCCCACAAAGAAGCTCTCCCCTGAACAGAATTAGGAGCGTAAACATTGGAGCAGATCCACGATCTATTGTTGTCAATATCATGGAAAAAAACACTCAACACCCTGTCGTCCTCTTGGATGATACTGCCTTCCACTACCCGAGGGTCCCAAAGAACCATGAGCCCCCCTGACGTTCCTCTAGCCGGTTTAAACACCATTTCCCCTTGACTCCACATCTTTTTTGCTATTGATTTTGACTGGGCTTCGTCTAATTTTGTTTCTTGCAACATCAAAATTGTTGGATTGTATTGCCTTCTTAGCGAACTAACCACTCTCTGAGTGGGCCGGCCATTGAGGCCTCTCACATTCCATGAGAGAACCTTCATTTAGATTGTTTAGAGTTTTTCCCCTTCCCCCTTCCCTGAGGAGGTTTTCCTGATTTGTTATCTTCGAGCCCTGGGATAACTTGTTGTATCAGAGTTTTTTGTTTACCGCTGGCAATCTCATTGTCAGTCCTCATTCTGTTGTGCTCTGCATTTGAAATCCTCCCCTTCTTTCTCTCACAGCCATAGTCAATAGGTGACTTGGTCGTACTCCTGGTCTTCTTGGGGCTAAATTGTGGGGGATCTAACTGTTGTAGAACCGGACTCACGCATTCCTCAAAATCATCCATTTCTACCAGCTCAGTCCTTGATTCTAACTCCTCCATATTTTTCCTGTATTCTCCTGATTTTTGTAAAGAATCTTCTAGATGGTTTGGCGGGCTTCTGGCTATGATGTTGGGGAGGTCTGGTTTCGAAGACTCAATCTCCTCCACCCTTTTTCTATATTCTCTGGGGCTTAGCCTTACCCCTCCCTGGGGGTTTGAGGGGTTATTTGTTATGGGATTTGATGGACCCGCCCTTGATGGGGATTCTAGGGTTTCAGGGAGTTCACATTGCCTGTTTCCCTCTTCTAATTCCTCGCTCTCCCCTTCTACCGTTAGATCGGCTAAAATATTGAACTTATTTGAGCTTGGAAATTTAGGGCTTACCTGATTTTCCTGTTCTTCGATGAGATGTTGCTTGTCTTTGCTCTGATTTTGCCCTGCACCCTGTTTGTCCTTCTCCTGATAAATGTAGTTCTTTTTAAATGGCCTAAACCCTCCTTTGCCAACAGGGCCTCTTTTTAGAGGGGGGTTCCTAGGAAACCCTTTCTCATTTGCATGTTTGCCTTTCGATCTGTGGTTGTCTCTGCTGGCTGCTAGAGTAGGGCACTGATTTTGTAGGTGGCCTTGGGATTTACACTCAGGGCAAAAAGTTGGCTTGTTTTCATATTCCACCGCCTATTTTCTTAGGTAGTTGTCGTACCCTAGCTCCACAACATTTGGCAGCTCAGATTCAAGATTAGCGTTGACGCATAGTCTTGCATGTGTCATCCTTGTC
Source organism: Wollemia nobilis (assembly GCA_028583015.1). Taxonomy (NCBI): domain Eukaryota; kingdom Viridiplantae; phylum Streptophyta; class Pinopsida; order Araucariales; family Araucariaceae; genus Wollemia; species Wollemia nobilis. The sequence goes on along the minus strand of JAQPPZ010017170.1, from coordinate 2,637,749 downwards.
CTAGCCAAGGTTGCATGATCTATGGACACCAGTTCTCCGATCGTTCTGGCGATGCCATGCAGCCAATACTCATTGAAAAACTGAGCTGGTAGGTTGGGGAGCCGAACCCAAATGGGAGCAGTATTGATATTCTATTTTTCAGGGTCAAAATCCTCCCCCCATTTCCTGAGGAAAAGACTGCGTTTCCCTAAAAACCAGGGTCCTCCAGTGAGAACGCGGTTCGCATCCTCCTTATTGTTAAATCTTATGATAAAAAACCCCCTGGACAGGGCAACAACCTCCATACTACCCACCGTTCTCCATTTGGATAGGGCCCAGGACCGAATAGTTTCTATATCTGGCCTTCCACCCAGAAACTTGCCCACTAATGAAAACTCTTCCATGGCTAAACATGGCCCCATCGAATCAGTAGGTGCAATTATCCTATTATTTACCGGGATGAGGGGCGGGAGTGAAAGAAAAACACTCTTTCTCCCCTTGACAGTTTTCGCAAAGGACCGGCCTCCTCCGGGACCCGCACCGCCCATCTGGGTCCCTTTGTCCGGATCTTTTTGGGGAGGGTCGCGCTCTCTCTGGACAACCCCTCCTGCCGCCGCTGGCCTCCCATCCTCTGGATCCTCGCCTGGGTCAATCTCGAGGGTCCTACCCAAACCCTCCGAGCCTTCTCTGCTCTTCCCGCCTAAAAATTTTAAAATTTCTCCGCTGCTCCTCTCCTCCATGTTCCCTCCTCCTCGAGCTTGTTATACAAAAGAAAATATTTGACTCTTATTAACAAAAATGGAAAACAAGACAAACTAAGACCTTGATTTATCTTGAAAGCACTATTATGTTTTGAGGTACTTAGGACCTTACATAGATATTATGAAGTATTTATCATTTATAATTACTAAGGTAGGATCTTGAATCTTTTATGAGATTGTCCAAAGAAAAAATATATAATTATTATGTTGGAAGGCATGTGACCCTTCTATATAGCCCATTCCCATACAATATTCACCATCATTATCCCGTATGCAGTACATAGGCAAATATTCCTTATATCTAATATAGAGTTGAGCTTAGATAAGATGGCATGAAGTAATAACCCCATGAAAAATATAGCATTATAACGACTATCCATATCCATGAGTGATAGTGAATTAGGTATTTGGATTATTTTGGAAGTATTGGATGATGTTTTACATTTTTTTAGGACTATTGGGAAAAATGGATGGGGGATAAAAATGGAAATGGAGAAGGGTGGTAACAAATACAAAAAGATAAGTGTTGAACAAACAAGGAGGTGGAAGAAAAATGAAGTTAGAATCTTTATTTGATGAGATGAATTGTGAGGATACTATTAAGCATTTGTGAATAATTCTATTAAAATATAGATTTTAATTAGTTAATGAGGGTGATTACATCCTAGAATTATATCTTAATTCCCTTGTGATTGCTCATTTTGGGAGCAATATTCTACATAGAAATTTGTGAGCAAAGGAAATACAATCATAAACTTCAAATATAAATCTAGTGGATCAAATAAATGTTGCTCAATCTATTCCAAACATGGTATACAGACTAGAGGAGAACTAATGGATTCATACTTTGGTTTTTGGTGTTTATCTCTAAAATATTTGAAGGTGCAATAATAAATTCATGATAAGGAGATGAAAATAGTTAATGAGATATTATGAAATATGCTATAGTGGAATCCATGAGCTAGACAACAAAAAATAGGATCATCAAATATGTTAACAAAATGATGGGTTGTTTGAAAAGAAGTAACATTCATTATGGTTGCACAAGTATGCATGAGTAAGAAGATTGCCTTTTTTTCTAAAATAGTAGAATATATTTTGAATACAAAATTTGGGAAGATACAATTTTATGGTAGTTACCTTTAAGCATAAGATTTATATCTTTCTATATAAGTTTTATTTATCATGAAGAAGTCTTTGATAGGAAGGGTTTTATATGGTTCCATGGAGGGGATCCCTCATACATTTAAAGAGGCCTTATTTTGATGAACTAGAACTTATTGTTTTTATCTCAATAAAAAAATTTAAATATTAAAAATTAAATTGATGAAAGTATTTTATTCTTTACATTTTTTTAAATGGTTATATGGGGTTGAAATGGGTCCCACTTGTATTACATTAAAAGTAGCAATATTTCAACAAAAAATATTGTGGTATTATAACAACCTATAAAACCATGACATACATAAAAATTGAGTCTTATTGGACTCTTTGTGATAATTAGTTATTTACATTGGTATCAATGCATGCTACAATTATAAATACTAACATATGCAATATGGATTATGCCAATGCCATTTATTGTTGTATAAGATCCAATTAAAGAATATTGTGTTTTTATATATTATTTAATTAAGTTGTATGTTTTTAATTATATAATTATTTTAATATAACAAATAAATATTTTATAATTATAAAATAAAAAATGTAAGTAATATTTGTATAAAATTTGGAGTTGGGAGTAAGTGTGAGAAGGGATGCAAGTGCGAGTAGTGATGCAAGTGTAAGCAGGAAGCAAAGTGCAAGTAAGGAGCAATGTCACTTCTTCTTGTTCCATATCTTAGGAGAAACTCAAAAACTAAAGAATTATTATGATGAAAATCTAGGTAACATGGAAGGAAAGTCATTTTTAAAAGTTCTTAATAGAAGTAAGGATGTCTTAGTTGAAAGTATGATGTCTTAGTCAGGGATAAGAGGAAGATAAAATCTATGGCAAACTATATGTAGGTAGCAAACACTACACTAGAAGTGATTATCAATAATGATATGATTGATCATTGATATAATGATTTTTAAATGTAGAGGGTCAATATATAAGTTCCATGGATAGTAGCCAAGTATTTTAGAGAGTCCAAATTATATCAAGTGGAAGTGGAGAGTTGAATTTAGATTACTCCATGGATCTTATCTGAAAGGATTTTTCTCAACATCTTCTCTAATTTGAAAATTAAGGATAAAATAATGGATGGTGTCCCTCATCTAAGGGGTAAAGATGCATTATATTTAAGACCATGGAGTGAGAACTTTTGTGTGGAGATAGAGACAATTAAAAGGCTTCCAGTGTGGATTATGATTTTTGGACTTCCTTATCAACTTATCAATAAGAAATTTTTTAAGAATATCAATAGTATTCTAGGGGATTTTATCCAAGAGGTATCAACTACTGAGGATAGAAAGCATGTTGTATACACTCAAATATGTGTTGCCATGGATATTTCAAAATCCTTACTATAGTCCATTAGGATTGATCTAAATAGAGAGAATGGGATCAACAAATGGATTATGAAAACATTATATTCTTATCACAAATAGTATGTGATAAAACACATAGCAAGAGCTTACAAAGTGGAAATAACGGAGAAAGATATCAAAATAATCGAGAAAAATATAAACTTTAATATGAAACAGGGAGATCATATCATAGTAGAAGATGGGTCAAATCAAATATTTTCCACTCCCAAAAAAGTGGTAAAAAAATTCCCTCTATATCATCAAATGAAAAAGTCCATTATAGTTTATGTTTGAATCAACCATTAGAAGAAAAGTTGATACAATGTATGATGAATTACAATACACAAGTTCAAATTTAGGAGTTAAAGATGCTAAGGAATATGGGGAGGCAAATTTTAAAGCAAATGTGGTAAAGGAGATCAATGTCAAAGTAGATAGATCTTTTTTATTTTCCTCAAGTAGTATAAAATCCCCTCATTGAAATGAAAATAAAAGTAGGATACAGGTGTCCACTACACTTTGGGGTTTTAAGAGTTGCATAATTAAGAAATGCATATGGAGGATATCCATAAATTTTTTTAAAATAACCTAAGAAAGTAATTACTATGGAAAATCATCCTTGTATTTAGGGTTTCTAGGAAAACATAAAGAAGAAATTGATTATGAGGCTATTTATTGCCTTTCAAATTCTCTAAAGTAGTATAAATCTTTAAAAGTTAAGTTTCATTATCAATAATATGAAAAAATAGAACAGGTAGATAAAGATGAAGTATTGGTAGAAATGGTAAAAGGATAAGAAATCCATTAAAGTATGAAGAAAGATAAAAGGAAGTTCAAAGGGATATCTATTTGGAAAGCCACAAACAAATATCATAGGTATTAACAAGAAGTGAGGCTAAGCCCACTAATAAAAATAAAAAATGATAAAGAAATGGTATCATGGAATATTAGGGATATGAATAAGATCCCCCAAAAAAGAGTTATTAAGGAATTAATAGGTTGTTAGAGTCCTAAGTTTATTTTAATACAAGAAATAAAATTAAGTAGTGAGGAATATAAGTATACTTTTACAAATATTTGGAAAATGGAGGATTGTTTGGTGATTTTATCTATAAGAACTCTTAGTGGTATTAAAATAATATGGGACAAACACATATGGGATGGACAATCATTAGAAGTAAAATATATTTGGGTTGTTGGAGTATTTTGCAAAAAAGAGGTAAACATCAAAGTTAGGATTTCAAACATATATGCTTCAACTATAGTTACTCCTCATGAAATATGTTGGAAGGACCTTGGCATATATTTGTGAAATACAATGATGATTTATAATTATGATCCATGGATTCTTAGGGGGTAACTTCAACACAATTCTATCTCCTTTAGAAAGGAAGGGTGGTATTCCTAGATGGTTTAAATCAATAGAATATTTTGATTCATTTATCAATTCAGATGACCTTTGGGATGCTTTTTCTTCAAAAAAATATACATGTGGAAATATGCATTAGGCAAACTCATACAATAAAAGATTAGATAGATTTTTATTGTCCAACACATGGTTGCAAATGAAGCATACAATATTTTCAAATATTTTATTGCAAGCAGGATCATATCACAAACCCATTCTTTTGACTTGTGATTTACTAAATAATAGTCATCCAAAGTTATTTTGATTCTAGTCTATGTGTCTCCAAGACCCTACTATCTTCTATATGATTATGTTATAGTGGGATGAAGCCAATTTTAAAGGATTATGTATGTACTAGTTTGTTCAAAAGATGAAATATCCAAAGGGGCAAATGGAGATTTAGAATGCCAAATATTTTGGTAACATTTTTAAAGAAAAAAAAATTGAATACAAACTCAAAAATTTACAAGAGCTACTAGAAATCAATGGAATTGACCATGATTCTTATGTGCAATAAAAAAAATTATTTTCTTATTATCATAATGCATTGAAAAACTAGGAATCATATTGATTCCAAAAAAACATATGGAGAAATGGCTTAAGGAAGGAGATAGAAATACTAAATTTTTTCATGCTACAATAAAACAATTTTTTTTTTTCATCACATCAAAAATATTTTAACTCTAGATGGAAGAAATATTGAGGAAGAATAAGATATCAGGAAGGAACCAATTAATTCTTTTAAAATAGTCTTTCAATTTTTGGGCAAGATAAGGAGGCCCAAGGTAATCTTTTGCAAAATATTCCATCAATTATCACATGAGCATAAAACGAAATCTTAATGAAGAAGATGTCAATGAGCTACATGAAGCATTTTCTCTTTCCTTCTTAACAAAGCACTTGACCCCAATGATTTTTCTATAATTTCACTTCATTTTTTGGGGTATTTATTGAAGAGTGAAATGTTAGTCGTGGTAAAAAGGGATCAGAAAAGAAAGACTATATAAGTGAGATCAATGCCACCCTTACTATATTGGCTCCCAAGAAAAAATAAAATAAAATACTTTGATCATTTTCGTCCAATAAGCCTTTTGTAATATGATCTATAAGATCGTTTTAAAAATTATGGAAAATAGGTAGAAAAGCATTCTAGATTGTGTTATCTCATAGGAACAAGGTTGTTCTGTTCATGATAAAAAAATACTTGATGGTGTAATCATTGCATAGAAGGCAATGCATTCTCTTCATTCCATGAAAACCCAGGTTTTCTTATGAAATTAGATATGAACAAAGCATATGATAAGGTTTGTTGGAGTTTTCTACATGATATTCTAAAAAAAAATGGTTTTGATCAAGGTTGGTGTGAATGGATTAGATGTTAATATAACAGTCTCAAATATTATGTTTTGATTAATGTTTCCCTTGTTGGATACTTGAAGTCATCTTATGGACTCCACCAAGGTGTTACACTGTCTCCTTGTCTATTTATTATTCTTGTAGTCATTAGGAAGAGATTTCTCAAAGGCAAAAATAGAAGGAAACATAAAAGGTATTCAAGTTTAAACAAATAGTCTTTTTGAATCTCATCTCCAACTTGTTGATAATACTTATTTTCTAGGTCATCCCTCAGTTAGTGAGGTAATTGAGTTTAATCAATATTATCATGTTATGAGAAGGCTACTATGTAGTTGGTTAATACTACAAAAACCAAGCTTTTTTTAATTAACATTGGCCTATATTTACAATGGATTATTATGGATATTTTAGGGTTTAAAATTAAGAAATTTTCTCAACCTACTTAGATATTCCTTTTCCTCATAAAGGCAAAAAAATGAAGCTTTGGGACTCATTTTGGATAAAATAACATCTTGTTTGGTAGGTTGAAAAGGTAAGTTCTTAACCATGGCAAAAAGGCTACAACTCTTTAAGACCACTAAAATTCATCCCTATTTATATGATATCAATTTCAATATTACCAAAAGGTATATCATAAAAATAATGATAAAATTCAAAGAGAATTTCTTTGAAATGGATATGAGGAAAAATTTAGGTTTCCTCTTTATAAGTGGGATAGGATTGCAAAGGAAAGAATATTGGAGTATGGTTGTTGAATTGCATACTTATGAGTTTTTCCTTATGGGAAAAACTTGGCCAAAGATTATTCAAAGATTAAGGAAAGAGTTGAGTAAAAATAGCACTTCAAAAATATATAGGTTATTTCAATGCAATATAATTATTTAGGAAACAAACACTACCCAAATGATCACCAATATGGAACTTCATATCAAATAGTCTCAATTGATCAAGAAACACATTGGATGATCATTCAATGAAAGGGTTATCCATATTTTTTGTATGATTCTTGGTTCAAGCCATATCCTCTTATCTCTAATTCAAAACGACAATCATTGGCTCAGACATGTCTAGCTTGTAAAGGTCCAAATGTCAAAAATCATATTAATGTGAGTAATAACTCTAGATCATAGATTTCTATTAGCAATCTAATTGAAGGAGAGGAACTCAAAAAAATGGTAGATAACCTTTAAAAGGTGCTTCAATATTTTTATTTACCTATTTTTGCATTAAAAACATGAGTTGGTTTGGAATCTATCAGAAGATGGTGGATACTCAATTAGGATATGAGGATATAGAGCAATTGAAATTTCTTGCTCTCAAATATTTCCCTTGAAATAATGTTTGGTCTCTAGAGGATCCCCTTAAGGCCTCAACATTCCTTTGCTTAGTAGTTCAAAGTAAGATTCTTATAGGACAATCCCTATATACAAGATGATATCATGGATATTTCAGATCTACCTTGTGTGATAAGAGTTTAAAAACATTAAATCATGTTCTTCTTTATTTTCCTTTTGCTTATACCATTTAGGGTTGCTTTTTTCAAAATTATGAGAATATACTAGGTAGCTCCATCAACATTAAAAGAGTTGATGAAATGTTGAATTAATAATTCAAAGCTAAAGCATTATGTATTCTATGGAGGATTTGTCTTGTCATTATTTGTTGGAACTTGTGGCTTGAAAGGAATAATTCAATTTTGAATCTCAAAATCATGCCCAAATTTAGAACCGTATTATTACCTCTTTTATTGAATGTGTATGGTGCTTATCATGGGAAGTATTTAGTGTATAAAAAGAGGTGCTAGCCACTTGATTATAAGATTTGAATAGACATGGAAGGGTCTTTTGTAACAATGACATTAAAACAAAGCATTTGCTTCGATTTGTGGTAAATAAAAATGTCCATAAATTCAACTTATTCAAATTATTTTTGATGATGTTTCCAAAGGATATCTAGGAAAAGGTCATGTTTTTTTTAAATAATGAAGGTAAAATTCTCCTCACTTACTCAAAATTATATGGAACTTCAACTAACAACTATGTAGAGGCTAGGGCACTTCTTATAGGGATTAAAATTACAATTGAAAAATGATGAAAATATATTTCAATTAAGGGTGATTCATAAATTATCATTAATGCTATCAACAATAGATGTGGGGATTGAATAAAAAAGAATTTTATTGTTGATGTTCATCAACTATGATTGGAGGCAATCTCTTAAAAATGTGAGCATATCTATAGAGAAGGAAATTGAGTAGCAGATAATTTAGCCAATCATGATGTTGATCTTTGTCTTGGTGAAAATCAAATTTTAGGTCACTGGTTAAGTGAGATTTTATCTCCTATGAAAATAATGTCAATGAATTGATTGCAAAAACATAGCATTTTGAGGAATATGAAGAATATATTTGATAGAAAAGGAAATGAAGAATACCTTTGATAATAAGACAAGCTAGATATAATTTAGTTGACTTAATTTAGTATTTTGATGGAAGTGACATGATAAAAGCCACATATAGCTTATTTTAAAAATAAATAAAATTTAAAGGAGAATACTCCATGATCAAAGATATTCTTCATTTCCTTTTCTATAAGTATATTCTTCATCTTCCTCAAAGTGCTATGTTTTTCTAATATGTTCTTTGACATTCTTTGCATAAAAGAGAAAATAGGACAAGCTAGATATAATTTATTTGATTTAATTTAGTATTTTGATGGAAGTGACCTAATAAAAGCCACGTATAACTTATTTAAAAAATGGAATTTAAAGAAAAATACTCTATGAAATTGAATCTTTTTATATAAATATCTTTGACATTTACAATTACAAAATATTTAGTTATAAGTAATTTAATTGAAAATTGTCGAGGGGAAGAACAACTCAATGGTTCGAGCTTTGGCTCTTCTTCAAAAGGTTTAAGGTTCAAACCTCAGCTGCATGTGGATGTGTGTTAATCCTCTATTGATAAGCTTAGCTCTCGATATTACAAGGGATCATGGCTAGGATGGGAATGCTCAGCCCTACAAATTGGTTGTAGGGGTTTCTCACACTATCCAAATAAAAAAATAATAATTGAAAATATTATATATAAAAGTAGGGTTTGAAAGGTTTGTCCTTTCCTTTTAGTATAATACGTCATATCAACTAGTTACATCAAACTATATAGTCCTTATGTTGTGGTTGGGATTTAAACCTTGGTGTTGGTTGCATCACCTATCCATTGAATCAAGACCTCATTGACAATGATCAAATATTATATTAAAACAAATTGTATTTAATAAAAATAAAATTTATAAAAAAAATTATTCATCATTTCAAATATTTTTTTCTCATTACTTTTTTAAATGAATTAGAAAACATCTCACTTAGAATAAGCACCCACTACTTTTATTTATTTATTTATTTATTTATATATATATATATATATATATATATATATATATATATATAATAAGAGCTTTACATATATTAAGACTAAAATAAATAATAATGTATAAAATGTGGGTGTGTGTTAATCCTCTATTAATAAGCTTAGCTCTCGGTCTTACAAGGGATCATGGCTAGGATGGGAATGCTCAACCCTACGAATTAGTTGTAGGGTTTCTCGCACTATCCAAATAAAAAAATAATAATTGAAAATATTATATATAAAAAAGTAGGGTTTGAAAGGGTTGTCTTTTTCTTTTAGTACAATATGTTATATCAAATAGTTACATCAAACTATATAGTCCTTATGGTATTCTTGGGATTTAAACCTTGGTGTTGGTTGCATCACCTATATGTCTCAACCATTGAATAAAGACCTCATTGACAATGATCAAAATATTATATTAAAACAAATTGTATACAATAAAAATGAAATTTATAAAAAAATTATTCATCATTTCAAATAATTGTTTTTATAATTTTTATAAATGAATTACAAAAAACATCTCACTTAGAATCAAGCACCCACCACTTACATATATAAAACCTTTACATAATTAAAACTAAAATAAATAAAATGGCTTGGCCAGGATATATTGAACCTAAATAGACTTTTTTTTGCTTGAAGCTTATTATTTTATGGTTTTCCTTTTGGAAAAATATTAAAATATTTTGAAATAGAGAATCCTTCTTGCCATTTTTACAGTGCTTCAGAGGATCCCCTTCATCTTTTTTGGCAGTGTAGGAAAGCTCGAATGACCTGAGATTGGCTTGAGTCCTTTCGGCCTCATATGGCCAGTTCATTCACCTAGCATCATGCTTTGCTTGGCGACCCACCAAATTTTTCCTTGCCCTTGTTGGAAGTGTGGAACATTCTTTGCATCAGTATACTCTTTCATATTTGGAAAACTCGTAACAGAGTTCTGTTTTCGTAGGAGCATAGTTCAGATGAATTTTCAATTGCTGATAAATGCACATTTTATTCTTATTTTTGGCTCTAGATTTCAGTTCAAGTGGAGAAAGTTCATATGGAGGTGGAGCATCTTCATGCTCTTATGCAGCATTGGGGTAATGCTCCATGTACAATCGACCGGATGCCTTCTACAGAGCCTTCTCGGTCTCGCAAAGTTTCTTGATCGCGCTCTCGTCGACGACTTCCCTCTCGATCAACAAAAAGACATTGGTCTCAATCGTCTCTAGTTCGCCAACCCCAAGCAACATTGGCAATAATACATCTCATCATGGCAGTGGTTGGGAGGTTTGGCAGGTGAAGCCAGATCCAGTTGTTGGTTGGGAAGATCCCATGTGGTAGGATAGGGTGTATCTGATGGCATTAATGGCTCTATACAGGTGATAATGTTCGCACGCCTAGGGAGGATGGGTGGCTCATTCCTTCTAATACCATTTGGCAGCATATGGAGGGTGAGGGATATTCATCTCATCAGCATACCCCCCATAATTGACATGATTTAATGCATGATTTTTGGTGATGCAATTGGTAACAGATTTAACCCTATTTTTTGTTGTTTTGAGTAACCGCTTCCTAACTCAACCTGAATTAATGTAACTACCTATTGAAGCGTGTCTATCCACCCTTTTTTTTATATTACTTATATTTTTAAATTAATTAAAAATTAAACCTTTATATTTAAAAAAATAAATAATAATATATAAAATCTTATCGTTATAAAAAAACAATAAAATTATTAATTTTTAATAATTACTTCTAACTTAGCACTATCCGCCGGGAAGAGTGTTCGAACATGCAAAACTTTCTTTTGGCAGCCATCCATAAAAATTTGCACAAATGTCCTATGCACACCCTTGACGCATGCTAAAGGCTTAAACCTCAATAAACAAAATTGCACAAATGTCCTATGCACACCCTTGACGCACGCTAAAGGCTTAAACCTCAATAAACATTATTTTTTATTTTGTATGGTTATTATTATTTTTAGATACATAGGAGAGTTGTTTTTGAGGAGAACGTTTACAAATTACATCAACAACTACTTTCAAGGAGTTTGAACACAAGACCACTTAAGAAACAACCACCATCTTAGCCACTAGGACAACTGACAATCGGTCATAGGAGAGTTGTTTATATTCACATCATTTTTGTAATTGTCAAGCTGAAGATTTAAACCATAGGGGTTGCTCTCAACAAGCCTATACCACCTCGTTATTGTTGACTTGAAGTGAGGGAACCACCCTGATCCATACTCTCATCGTAGACTTCATGCATGCCCCCAAAATTTAAACCTACAATTGATAAATGTTTAATTGAACAAACAATTACCAATCCACTAAACCTTAAAAACATTTTGTATGGTTATTATTCAAATTTAAGAGTTTCCTATATAATTTGTATGATGATGCATAAAAATAAAGTCATACAGTCAATTGTTAAGTGTAATTGATCATGATGATACATAAAATTAAAGTCATACATTAACCCTAATAATTATATATTTTTAGATTTCAAAATTAAGATAATTTTTTTTAATTTTTAAATAAAAAAATAAATAAAATTGTGTAGATAAATTAAAATTGTATATTGGTATTTACGAGTATAACTGTAACCTACCATATCAGTTGCAAGCGACTTTTGTAGCGTGGGCAAACATGAGTGCCCTCCCACTTATGAAGTCGTTGACCGCAAATTTTATTTTATTGTTTATTTTTCTTCTCAATAAGACAATGGGTTACATTTACAGTTCAACAGCATCTATTTCACTTTCTTGTTTTATAATAAAGGTAAAAGGACCACTAGTTGGGATTTGTACTGTACGGTCGCTGTGGGCTGGGCTGGCATGCATGCAGGTCAAACTACTATCCTTACAAACAAACATACTTAGGGATCAACTCATTCAATGAATTCATTACAAACAAACATACTTAGGGATCAACTCATTCAATGAATTCAGGTAAGACTACTACCCTTACAAACAGGCATACTCAGCTATCAACCCACTCATTGGATTTAGGTTAGACTATTACCCTTACAAACAACCAGGGTTATGCACAACGGCGAATATTTGCAAATTGTACGAATATTAAGATTTCCAAAATTAGAAATTAAGGAATATGATGATGATCCTCGACCTCTGTTCGCCTAATTTTTAAGATCAATTTTTTCTTGGGTCAATTCACTACAATATATATCTATATTTGTACTTGTTGGAAAGCTTTTTTATCAGTGTTTTATAAAGTTATAAGATGATTCAATTTTGATGTGAAGATGATTGATTTGATTTGCTTTGATTCACCTTGATTTCCATTAAAATTCGTTACTTTTTACAAATACATTTCAAATCCAACCCCTTATACATAACTCTCCAAACAAACATACCACAATATTTTAGTATCACAATATTTGAACCTAATATTTTTTAAAATAAGCACCAAAACTTACCAATCCCATGGACCCGGTTCCAGTTGACTGAGAATTGATTGAGGGTAATTACAGGTAAGGTTCCAGTTGCATGAACCCTAACGAAAAAGACAAAAATTTGTGACGTGTTGAGAATGAATGAGTATGAGGAATTAAGGGAGCAGCAGCTTTCGTGCCTTAGAAAATATGTTACCGACGCGGTCTACGTAAATTAAAGGGTGAAAAAGTCAAGGGTACCGAAGTAGGTATACGACAGCTTTAAGAACGACGGCATGCCAGACAAACAACGACGGCTTGCCAGTGGATGATGACGCTGGATTTCTCAGAAACGGTCAAAAGTGGGATGCTCGCCATTAAAAACGGCGGCGCGGCTGCACATGTCTCTTGTCGCTTTGCTGTACGTACTTCACCTGACATCTGACACAAGTTTGGCAAGAAAAAAGCTTGGAATTACGTGAACTGGTTCCGTTTATTCAACGTTCACTGTAATAGGATAAGAAGTACGTCTCCTCCACTAGATTCGACATCAACAAGTGCAGATCTTCTCGATCTGCTCGCCTAAGCGAGGCTGGCTGACCAATCAAAGCGAGACATGGCGAAGGGCTGGAGGCTGACCAGTCAAAGTGAGACATAACTAAGAAGGGTTGTTACGAGTTATTAAATATGGTTGGGTGATGTATTTTTTTCTTCTTTTTGCTGTTAATGTTTTGAGCTTTACTTTAATTTGGTGTATTGATTTCTTGTTTAGGCGGTATTCTAGTTTAAGTGGTAAGTTGTTTCAGTCAGTATAGAAAAGTGGAGAAAGTTTTTACAATTGACAAGACCGTAAGAGTCTGAACTTCACAAAGTACCTAAAAGTAGTTTATGAGAACTACATGTAAGCTAAAAAATAAAGATAAAGCTAACAGGAGGCAGTTTTTTTTAAATATTTGACAAGTACTTAGTCGCTATCAACTGGCCTTATCCTTTTTTAGGTAAGGGGGTCAGTTCTCTTGTACCAGGGTTTGAACCTAACTGTCGTGAATAAAAATCCAAAGACATGCCATTATGATATCCTCCAAGGGAATAAAAATATTTTTTTGTTTAAATAAATATAGGGGAGTTGGTTACATTCATACTACGGAATAAAAATGTTAACTGGCCTATCCCTTTCTAGGTAAGAGGGCCGGTCCTCTTGTAACAAGGTTTGAACTTAACTTTCTCTCGAATGAAAATCTAAAGACATGCCTTTATGTTATTCTTCTTCACGGAATAAATATGTTAATTGGCCTATCCCTTTCTAAGTTTGAACTTAGCTCTCTCTTGAATGAAAATTTAAAGACATGCCAGTATGATATTCTTTACGGAATAAAAATGTTAATTGGCCTATCCCTTTCTCGGTTTGAACTTAGCTCTCTCTTGAATGAAAATTTAAAGACATGCCATTATGATATTCTTTACGGAATAAACTTGTTAATTGGCCTATCCCTTTCTAGGTAAGGGGGCCATGTCCTCTTGTCCTCTTGTACCAAGGTTTGAACTTAGCTCTCTCTTGAATGAAAATCCAAAGACATGCCATTATGATATTCTTCACGCGATAAAAATGTTAATTGGCCTATCCCTTTCTAGGTAAGGGGGCCCAGTCCTCTTGTACGAAGGTTTGAACTTGGCTCTCTCTTGAACGAAAATCCAAATACATGCTATTATGATATTCTTCATGGGATAAAAATATTAAGGTAAAGCGAAGGTTTTTACAAGGGTCCTGATTCCCTCGTAATTTTTTTTTTTAGCTAGTGTGAAAAACCTTTGCGACCACACACTAGGTATACCCATCCCATCACGAACTCTTATAAGAAAAAAAGTTGAGTTTATCAATAAGGGTTAAACACACAACCATACACACCCCCACCTCCTCGTACACTAGCTCACACCGCGGTGTGAACCTTGGATTTTTCAAAGAAGAGCCAAAGCCCGAACCGTTACGTTGCCCCCCTAACTTATAATCATTTTTATTTCTATAATATTGATATTTTGTTATCAATTTTATTAATAAATTCTCTTACTTTCTTTAATTTCTCTTCTTTCTTTAATTTCTCTTCTTGAGAGTCTAATTATGAGAGTCTAATTAGGTAATGGAGGGTTGTTACCGGTTATTAAAAATTGTTTTGGTGGATTTTTTTTTTTAATCATTTTCAGGATGTTTTTTTGGGTTGTTATTTTTAGGTGTCTTGCTTTGATTTTTAGTTTTGTGTATTATTTTTTAGTTGTCGTAGTGGTGTTCTAGATTAATTGGTGAGTCTTTTAAATCGATATACAATAGAATACATTTTTTTTTGCATCCACAAAGTCAAAAGCAGTCTATGAAACAACTTTATAAAGAATTGTTGTTGCCAACCTTAATATTTGATTTAATTATTTTTCTTTCTATAATGTTAATCTTTAGTTATTGAGTTTGATGAATAATTTTGCTACTTTCTTTACTTTCTCCTCTTCAAACAAATCTTCCGATGATTCTATTACTAGAGCATCAACTTAACTAGCTTTAATATTAGTATATGCCTTACATTCCAAAATAAAATGTTTCTATGTCTTAGCTACCCTTAATGTATAAAAATGATATTTTCTCTCCTCCTATTTCATACTCATACAACATTATTGGTACCTATTGAGGACCAGATCCGATCTGTATGCTCTTAGCACTGCAACCACTTGCAATGTGGCTTTGTTGAGTGCATTCGATGCTTATGCCTCGTGTGGAGCGCTAGTCCTGGGAAGTCTAAGGAGCATGGGATGCACTCCTTTAGAGGACCTCCAAGGTTTTTACCAAGGTTGGATCCTTGTTTGAAGGTGAAATTTGATGCATCACTACATTCCTAAGCTAAACTAATCTATCAGGTTCTTGCCAAAGAAAATGGTTAAAGGGGAAAATAGTAAATGACTAAAAGCAAATAATAAATGAAGGAAAACTACTCTAAGGGAGCGATGTGTTGAAGATCTAGAACTCCCTGCATCATGGCAAGTTGAATGAGCACATGCATTACGGCTGACAAAGCACAAGGAACACATTTTACCCAAACACAAAATGCACTAAACAAGCATACATAAGAACCATGACAGAGAGAGAAATAGTCATAACTTATTATATATACAACGGTCAGATTACATGCATGTCAGAGAAAGAGGCTCGAAGATAATTGACTTAAATGACCCAAGGCTCAAGCCAGGCTATGATACAAGAGAGGGCGAAGAAAAATCCTAAACAAGACCACAATGAAGAAAATATAAGTATTCATAAACAAAAATAAGGAACTTTCTCTTCCAATATTTTAAAATCCCTATTTCTAGAAAACCTGCCTAGGGGCTCCTACATCAATGGTGCACAATCCTAAGATTTTTGGGTCGAAATTCATGTGGCATCTTATTGCCCATGCTAGAAATTTGCAACAATTAGATAGAGAGATCTCTCATAATTAATGTTGTTAGGTCCATGGTTGTTCCTCGATAATCCCTAGACTAATGCCTTCAATATTGTACTTATTTGCAAGAAGAGAACCATACACCTAGGAAGGTCAAACACCTTGACATGATGTGCGGGCTCTAGGGTCGTGACCCCGATTGGGAGGTATGTGGGACCAACGACCCTCCATATGGGGGGTTAGAGGTGGGAGCCCCTAAAGCAAGATTTGATCTCCTAAAACATTAGAGTTTGGGTGGTGCAAGCCTGATTGAAATTTGGGTCATTGTTCTTTTGTGTAGGACTTCCCCCTTACCCTTTGACTATAAGTTTTGTCTTTGGGATCCTATGTACTTTTAATCTAATTGGAGCTTATCTCGACTAACTTCCCATATTCTTCTATCTGGTGTCTCGATTATCATTGTTAGTTTACAATAAATAAATGTTTAATTTGTATGAGTGTGTCTAAGTCATTTTTCTCTTTTGATTATAATTGTTTTGCACATATTGCTACTTTAGAATTTCACCTAGCCTTTGATTTTGTTTCCAATGACAAATGGGGAGATTGTTGGAAATTTTGAGTAATTAAGTTGTCATTGATGTCAAGATTCAGTTTCAGTGAGCAATGCAAGAAGAAGTGGTTCCGAAATCAGTGCAAAGGAAAGTCCATGTCTAGTTGGTCAGATCCGGTTCCAGGTGGTCAAATGAGGTTCAAAGAGCAATAAAGAGGCCCAAGAAAAATAATATTATAATATTTTATTATAATATTAAAAGGGGAGATTTAAATTAATTTAATAGACTTCTAAAGTTATTAAGTTAATTATAGATTAATTATAATTTAATTTATGTTAATTAAAATAATCCTAAAGTTAGGATTATAAAGTTTATTTTATAATTTGAATTCAAAAATTTGAATTATTCGCCGACGTTTTCAAATCTTGGTCTATGCATATTAAAAGGGGCAAGACTTTGTCTAAACCCCATCCATGTAATTCGCATGTGTTATGCTCTCGACTATTGTGCGCAAAGGGAAGAAGATAATTCGTGTTACAGAGTTTTTGGTGGCAGACTATAAGATAAAGAGGAGTGGAGCTCCTTCTTCATCGCACAATGCTATGTAGCATAGCTAGAAATCGAGGGAGGTGCTAAGTGTGGCAGGCTCGTGGTGCAAGGTGCGAATCCCACCGATGTCAGTTTTTGCAAAGCGAAAGTGATTATTTTTTTTTGTGCACTGCGCCATCGTGGAAGGCACAAAGGGAAAGCATTAGCTTTCCTCTTTGTGGTATGGCGTGTATCCTACGTGGTGAGCTAGCACCTTGCTAAGGTGCTCGGCTGGGAGAGGTTCCGTGTTCAAACCCACCGAGGCCCTTTTGCATAAGAGAGAGGTATGCACTCATGATTTTCCAAGGTTAATTGCTATTTTCGGATTTGCTAAAGGTTGAATAAAAATAAATATTTTTTAGGGTTATAAAGTTTATTTTTTAAAGTTTGATTATTGAGAATTTGACGGAGATAGAAGGATAGGAAGCATTATTTTTGAGGGTTTGATTTTGGAGGTTGGTAATTAAATATTGGAGATTATAAGGAGTAATTGAATAATTAATTTTTGTATGCTTTGATGGTTGCTAATTTCAAACAAGGAGTAAAAAGGCGTATTTGAGTTTGATTATTTTTGTGATAGAGAAATATTTTTGAAGAGAGCTAGTGTGATATTTTTGTCATCTAACCATTGAAATTGGCAAAGAAGAAAATTGTGTTTAAGACAGGTTTTGAGGTTATTTTCTTCATAAAAAAAAACGTATGGGCACATCTTCCTAGTGAGTGATTGTTGAATGTTGTGAATGCTAAGTTGGAATGAAAAGGGTTATTTTATAAGCATTGTTGAGTTTGGTTTTTCTGTAATGAAAGTTGATTCTAGAAACCTTGTTTTATAAGCATTGTTGGAAATATTGAGTAAAGCTTTCATATGCTTGAGCTAGGGTTTGTGCAAAGAACATGAGTATCATTGTTATGTGAAGTGGTGAACTATCTTGAACTAGGGTTTGTAAAGATCATGAGTATCATTGTTATGTGAGGATTGTTTGATTAGCATTGTTGTTGAAGTGATTGGTTGAGTGAATAACTTGAACTAGGGTTTGAAAATATCATGAGTATCATTGTTATAAGAGGATTACTTTATAAACATTGTTGTTGAAGTGATTGGTTGAGTAGAAGTGATTGATCTTAGTTGAGAGGATGTATTGAAGTGATAGTTCAAGTTCTGTGACCATATTCTAAATTGATTTGAGAAAGAGGTTGAGTGTTTGTAAGTGTGAAACATATTGAGTCTCTAACAATTCTCTATATGTTTCTGTGATAAAAAGAGATATTGAAAGTCTTTTAGCATTGATTTGAATGTGAAGCATATTGAGTCTCTAATAATTCTCTATATATGTCTATGAGATTGAACAAGTTCTAGTGAGGACTTGTTGAGAAAATTTTAGGTAAGTCTTTGAGAAGACTTGTGGATAGTTTGGTGTGAGATTTTGTGGAAGCTTACAATATAGATTTGAGGACAAATATTATTGAGCATATTGGACAAGTTCTAGAGAGGACTTGTGGATATATTAGAGTGAGCTTTTGTGGAAGCTTACAGTACATATTTGAGAACAGAGATTGTTGATCAGATTGGACAAGTTATAGAGAGGACTTGTGGATAGATTAGTGTGAGCTTTTGTGGAAGCTTACAAGGTAGATTTGAGACAAGTATTTGAGAAGACTTGTGAGCAGAGTTGATTGATTGATTTTTTCAAACCTTGAGTTAAGGTTTGGGGCAAATCCAACAGAGTTGATTTATGATTAAGTCAAGCTTTGTGTTAAGGCTTGATGATAGAGATTGAGCATATTTGTGCTAGATCAAAGTACAATGTTTAATGCAGATCCAAGGACAAATATTGAGGATAGATTTATGCTAGACTGAAGGACTGTGTTTAGTACAGATTTGAGGACAAAGCTTGGTGCAGATTTGAGGACAAAGCTTGGTGCAGATTTGAGGACAAGTTTGTGCCATACCAAAGATAGAGATTGAGTAAATTTGTGCTAGACCGAAGGACTATGTTTAGTACAGATTTGAGATAGAGCTGAGAGCAAGCTTTGGAGGTGATAGAGTATAGAGGATGACAATATCTAGTGGATAGAGATCCAATAGCCAGGGTAGTGAGGGTAGGTATTATGAGTGGGGATAGATATCTTAAATGGATAGAGATCCATCATCCAGTGCAGTGGATGCAACAATTCTTCTAGAAGATCACCAACCAGATCTGAGGAGAAAGGAGTTATCCTATGGATATAGATCCATGAACTTAATCAGGGGATTGGTGTCTCCTTTGGACAGAGGTACATAAACATTGTAATAGGGAAATGATTCCCAAGAGATTTATTGAGAAAATATTAGTAAAATATTTTCTCTGTTTAGTAGCCCACATTGGGTGAACCATGTTAAATTGGTGTCTCTATTGTGTGTGGTGATTTATGCATTGCTTTGATTATTGTTGTTGATATTGCTATTGATACATTGCATAATATTGATTGGGAAAGAAAAGTAAAAAGTGGTCTTATATTGTTCACCCCCCTCTCAGTATAAGCTTGTGTTATTCATGGGGCTGGGATTGGTAGGGGCAGACAATGCAGATATCACAACATTCTTGGTGAAAAAGTGAGGGCGTGATTATACAAGATAAGAAGAAGGTCCTGATGGATGGGATGGGAGGATTTTCCACTCCTAAAATTATTTATGGACAGCTCAAGGGACTTGTACAAGTAATCTGGGATATTCATCTTTTTAATTCCCCTGAGGTGGTTCAGGAAGGCCAGAAGCAAACTGTGGAGGGGGACATAGATTTTTTCGATGGTAAAGTACTATAAAATTAGAACCATAACTTGGTCCCAAGGGCTAGGGAGAGAATTTCTATCTACTCCTTCATCAACCACAACCAGGTCCTTACCTCTATCAATAAAGAACTCCTTCTCCACTGCCATAGTGTGCTTATTGTACCTAATGGTTTTATCATCATTTGGAAAGCCCGTAACCTCGTCCAGTATACAGAAATCGATCATGATGTCTAAGCCTCTGATAGTAACTTGGACTCCATTCCAGGTGTTGATAATTTCATCTAAAAATTCTTCATCATTACCAGTAAACTTCTTTAGGAAGGGTAAACAGTCATGGCTTTAAGTTGACGAAAGGAAGAGATTATAATAACTTGTTAATTAGATTTGTGTGCTTTAGTTAATAAGGAAGAAATGATTTATTTATGGATTAAGATAGGTGACTTTAATTCATTAAATAAGTAGCTTGTTTTGTAATTTGAAGGTATGGGTCCTTAATTTATGAAATGAAAGAAAGGTTTTATTTATGAATTAAAGTAGTTGAATTTAAAACTAATAAATAAATATGAAAATAGGTTGTTTTGTAAATTAAGGGTATGGGTCCTTAATTTATGAAATGAAAGAAAGGGTTTATTTCTAAATTGAAGTAGTTGAATTTAAAATTAATAAATAAATATGAAATTGGGTTGTTTTGTAAATTAAGGGTATGGGTATTTAATTTATGAAATGAAAGAAAGGGTTTATTTATGGATTAAAGTAGTTGTCTTTGATTCTATGAATAAATATGAACCTAGATTGTTTGGCAATTAAGGGTATGGGACTTTAATTGTTGAATAAGGGTTGAGTAATTTATTTCAAGTAAATTTTGTAATCTAGATGCATTGTTGAAAGACTCTCATAGGATGATGAGAGGGGAAATAGAAAGAGTAGTTTATATGATATCAACTATGCAATAGAAAATTAGATTACTTGATTGTTTGTATAGTTGCAATTTGGCAATGAAATGAGTAAATACATTTAGAGTTATGCCTATCCTGAACTATGAGTACCATGATCCCTACTATCCTCAAATGATTGATGGGAGAGTAGGAGGACCAAAGTCACAGATGGACCAATGCACAATTTTACTCTCTACTTCACATCTTGTTTACTTATGTTCAAATAGACTAGAATTATGGGGATATTTCCTTAATGAATTTGATGTAATGTATTGTTTAAAGGTATGGGTGTTTTACCATACATGCTTTTGTAACAAATTATCAATGTGGTTAATGCTCCTTTATATTATAATTGATTTATTGTGAATGTATCTAAACCTTCTCTAGTTCATGTCTATTCTTTAAATCTTACTTTATGTTTCTAGTTATCTTTTGCATGTTTGATGAGTTATGTTTTGTTATATTTAGTATCTAGATCTATCTTTTACCTTCATAATTGAATAATATTTTACAGAATTTAGTGGCAAGTTCTAGGGTGAACTTAGAGGATAACCTAAGGGCTTGAGACCCCCTTAGGGATAATGGTAACTAGGTTTATAGAAGATTGTATCTGAGTTAAGATAGCTTGTTGAAAGACGAGATTGATAGCTTAACTCATAGTACACGTAGCATACCTATGCATAATGGCTTACGTAGAGTATGGAGATGTGTGTACACCTTCTAATGATCAAAGGTGATAAGTCTAGATCATCGAGGATGATGATATGGATAGACTTATGTGCATAACATGAGGTATGCCTACGTAGAATGGACTTGCATGAGGGAAATCTTGTGAGGTATTGTTCTTGAGAAACTTAAGGGATTCATTAAACATTAAGTTAATCTAAGCCTGGTTAGGGTTTATGAATCCCTCTCCTTAGTCAAAAAATCTTTCTCTTTCTGTGTATTTTATTTTTTCTTGTTTTTAGGATTGTTACACTTGACCTCCTCAATATGCCTCTTTCATCCGAGTTCAATGGTGGTAATCTCTTCTTCACTGATTGCAATCACTTTTCATACTTCTAAAATATTTCAACAACCTTCATGTAGTAGTTTCCATTCCAAAAACTCTCTCAAGATGGCACTTGAAATTACCAAGGTGGCTATCTTCACCCAATCAAGCTCTAATACCATTGTTATATTTCTAGAAACATTAACTTAAACTATTTTCAAGATCACATATAAATATCACTTCACAAAATAAAAATGAATCATAGTTGTGGAATAACAACGATATATCATAAATATATCAAATATCATAGAACTACAAGATTGATACAAAGAGAGATACATTGCTTGGAGCTTTATCTCCAATATATAATTTTACATAACTTTTTAGTACTCTAACTATTTCTCTCCTCAAACATCTGGGAGATGCATCCTTTCATATTCCTCTCATAAATATAAAACTCTCATCTTGTCACATATCATGTGACTCTTCATTCTCTCTCTTGACACCTTGCACTTTCTCTCATATTAACACATACATTATATAATATATAAATCAACTACCAAACTAATATTTATGAGGGGGTCAAATAATGTAATACTTCCAACAATATTGCTACCAATTATCCATCATTTGTTATGTTGCTATCAATTTTCCATCATCTTTTATGTTACCACCGATTGTCTGTCATCCAATAGTCAATATTCTATCATCAATTGTGTTGTTATCGGTAGGCAAGAGCCTATCATCCATTTTATTGCATCGATAGTCAAGATTCTATCGTCCATAGTGTTACTATTGGTAGTCAAGTGTCTATCATTGATTGTGTTGCTATCTGTATTCTAGATCCTATCGTCTATTGTGTTGTTGTCAGTAGTTTAGAGTCTATTGTCCATTGTGTTGCATCGATCATCTATCCTTATTAATGTATAGTCTTTCAATGCTACCATGGCCTTTAATTCTATTTAATTGAGTACATTTTAAATTTTTACAAGTTTTTTGAAATATTATGATAAATTTACCATATTTTTATATTTTTTGGTGGAAATAAGACAATTCACCATGTCTTTAACATTATTTTGGACACTATTTACCTTGAATTTGAAAATATTTTACCTCATTTTATAAATACATTTTGGGTCTGACACCTTACACATAACCCTGTGTAGTTTAGTTACATTGTGGTTTGAATGGTATAAGGCAATATTGTTAGCCAAATATCATATGCATCTAATCCACATTTTCTACACCTAACTCTCCATTTCTTACTCTAGTCTTTCCCATATTTTTGTTTTTATTTTGCAATAAGGGATGGACCTACAATCTTGGCCCTATAGTTAGGGGCGTAATCCTATCCATTAGGTAGATTATAGACCAAGATTTTTTGGCACGCCCAATGAGACCAAACCTATCTAGCTTGTTTCTTTCAACATGTTATCAATGGGATAAATCATTTAATATTCATCTCATTTACCTAGAGGACCCAATATTTTGGTTAATATATTGACCTCACAAGTAAAAAATACACATTCACTTGGTGAATCCACTATTAAAAAAACCTAATATTGGTGACTCCACTGAAAGAATGAGCTCCAAGGATGAGTTCTAGAATCATGTATTAACAAGATCAGAGGCTACAAATCTCAAATAACCTATGTAGTTTGTTAAATTACCTAACCAGAGAGCTCATAGAAGACTAGGTAAATCCCACTCTCTAGTTAGAGCTCTTTGCATTCAAACGCATGTTACTCTATAATAATTTCCTTGGAAATATTCCTATAGTCCTCATCCAAAAAATATGATCAAAAAAATCTACCCAAGGTGGAATAGCAATGGCCTCATCTTTCTAATAGATCTCCATGAAATACCTTAGTCTACTCTTAAAGCTTTACCAAATTTTGATGGAACTAAGAAGAATGTGTAACAACCCACCAAAAACAACTCAATATATATATATATATAGATATAGATATATAATTTCAAGTAAGGTTCACAAAAAATATCCTAATGTTATTTTTTAGCATTCACAAAGCTTCATCACATTTTAGTTCAATGTCACTAGAGACGACACTCAAGTGGACAAGAGTGGCTAACGTCCCATATCTCTAGGGTTCACCTTACTAAACCTCATCATTTAGAAGGATGCCAATAGTGGTCCCCCCACTTTTCCCATACCCTCACCAACATAGAAAAATTTGACCATAACATAGGGATTATCCTTTAAGGCCCATAACACTTAAAGAGGAATGCCTATTCCCTAACCCTTCCATAAGTTTATTTATGTAGGATATTCTGGTGTAAGCCTTGGTGCTTAGTTCCAACACATCCATGGGTTAACTAATGTCATTATCACTCACTTAGAAATTAGCATGGTCACTTGAACCTCACCATTCAAGGTACCACCATTTTTATCTCATGAATAATTCCATCAACTTCTTAGTTATGGAACACCCAATACTCATCGTTCAAGTGTATCAATCATGAAATTTTTTGCTATTGGATCACTGTAAATCCTTTCAAATTTGTGAATACCTAGCTATTGCACCACCATAACTCTTTTGAGGGTCCAAAAATACTTGGTTATTGCATCCCCACAACTCCTTATAAGATTGGGTTGACTCTTTAACTCAAGGGTCCTAAAGTGGTTTTAGATCCATACCCAATAATTACATAAACAATATAACATCTATTCCATAAAATCAATTAAAGTGCTATAACAAAAATAACATGCTTAGTTATAACACAATGCTAGATCTTGGATTTAAATAGAACATTTTCAACCCATACTTAAATAAAACATAAATTCCAACATAATGCTAGCATGAAAGAAACATCTCTCTAATTTAAATCATGATTAAAAATTAATCATAATACTAACATCCAACCCTAATACTAGCATTAAACATCTATTTAATTGAAGCTAGCAAAACAAGCTTAAAATAGATCATAACTAACTCATTAATTCATTTGATCAAAACCAAAGATTATATAAATCTACATAAAAAATTCCAAGCCTTAATAATTCAAAGATAAAATATCCAAGTGTTACATAACAAAACTTCCATTTACATAACAAATTTTCATTCCTAAGTACATTAGAGCAAGTTTTCCCAAGTTGCCTTTACACTACCTTCTTTTCATGATCCTCCTCATGAAGGAATCTCCCAGGGACTTTTAAGAAAACTTATGGATCATGACAACTCTTAATGCAATGCAACTTAACATATGCATATATGCAAGTAACCATACAAAATACATTTCAATAATCAAGGATATAATCTCATACTTCTCTCTCTAATGGTTCCCTTACCTACACAAGTCTCAGGAAACCATTATAATTTTTTTTTTCATTCCAATGCTCATTTCTCAAGCAACCATGAAACATGCATTTGAAGAACTAAAAATATGATCACTAACTTTCTTTATGAAACACATTATAGCATAATAAAGTGTTCTAATTTTCCTTATAAATTAATTTAAAATATCATATTCTAATTAAAGGAACTCCATAAATTATAAACCTCTAATCAATAAGTTTGACACAAAGAAAACATTCACAAACCCTAAATATATTTCCATAACCATATATTTCCTAAATAATTATTGATTAAAGTCTAAAAAAATATCTTATAAAACCCTTAAATCATTCCATCTAAATAGCAAAAGAGAACACACCAAATTTTAAACTATAATCTTATTTATTTCTTTAAAAAGGATTTTCCTAAGCTTACGTTGATTAACATAATAGTCCTAAAGAATAATAGCTTCCTCTAACACTTCCAAACTTAGACAAGCATGGGAATGCAAAACACTAAAGGCTCATAAAAATATTGGTTAAGAGCAATATTAAGGTTAAACCATACAAGAGCCACAACATAACATAGACTATACAACTTGTCATCTAGCTACCCATGCCTCGGTATTGAATGCTTTGAATCATGAAATGATCCAATGCTCAACACCTGCAAGGTGATAGCACATCTACAATATAAGACTCATTGTATATAGAGCACAAACACAAACTAATATCATTGGCAAAGCAATCTGATACTAAAAATTATAGGGATGAAACAAGGCTAGACATCAACTATGAAAAACTAGGATGCTTTGAACGTTTAGAGCCTTTAGATATCTTCCTCGAGCAATTAAAAACTCATTATCCATATCAAGAAGATATTTGAGCCCACCCAAGATTAAAACCAAAGAATACCATTCAAACTAAGAAAATGATGACCCTCATACATAGATAAAAGCAACAAGCTCAATCCAAAACTTAGCAAAACTATAGAGACCAAAAATAAAGTGCATGCATCATGTAAAAACATAAGAGGATACATCAATGACAAGCCAAGAAGGAATTATGGTGGAGCTACATATTGCTATCCAAAAATTTGTCTCCTCAAGGCTTACTCTATACTCAGTCTCCCCTTCCTTGATCCTTCCTACCATTCAATTGCCAATATCCCCCCCTTCATCACCAAGAACCTCCTTTATAAGAGCGAATTCCCCCCCAAATGTAACATAAATCCGATTGGTGCATTTTATTGCCATGCTTTTCCCCACCACTCGACTCAAGTCTTACCATATTGTAAAATGTTATTACCATTGCATAACTCACCCTAACTTGGGGACCCAATTGAAATTTTTGCATTTTTTTATCCAAAATTTTGCTTACATCAAGAATTGCAAATTGCTTACATCAAGATTTTTGAAATTGCTTGCATCTAAACATTTGTGAAGGATGGGATTTAACTGCATTGATTTAAATCAAAATTTCTTTAGATTTGCATATAAGTTGCATTACTTTGAATTGAATATTTCAGAAATTTGGATTTTCAAAGGTTTTCAAAGGTTATAAAAAATTAAATTTCATTTTAGGGTTATTCCAATTTCGTCAAAAAATGATGTATAATTGAAATGGACATAACTTGAGCTACACAACTCTGTTTGAG
The DNA here is from genome assembly GCA_028583015.1 of Wollemia nobilis. Taxonomy (NCBI): domain Eukaryota; kingdom Viridiplantae; phylum Streptophyta; class Pinopsida; order Araucariales; family Araucariaceae; genus Wollemia; species Wollemia nobilis. The sequence goes on along the minus strand of JAQPPZ010017170.1, from coordinate 2,610,736 downwards.
CCAATTCAAAGCCTTGTAGAAATATATTGATCTTCTCTCTACAATGGAACCAAATTTATAGAATTTTAGATGGGAATTATTTCTAGAAATAGCAGTTTTCCAAATCTATCTATGAATTTCTAATTGATATATCTCTTGATCCATGGTGAATTTTTAAATTATTTTAACATTTTTGGATACCCATTTGGCTTATTTAAAAGTGTGCAAATTTTCATTAAATTCTGGGTATTTTTAATTTTGCCCTATTTTCACACCTAACTCGCTAAAGTCAATGGTCATAAGAAAAATAAAATAAAATTTAATTTTTTTAAGGTACTATTTAAGAGAATAGCGTGACATGGCAATTGGCCAAGAAAAATCAAAGTTTGATTCACCCACCAAAACTTAGCGCCGATTGGCAATTGATCCGCCCAACTCAAGCTCGATGGTGATTCATCATAGGAAAAGGACAAAAGTGGTTCCCCAAAGTATTAAGTTGTTTGATTATCCATGTGGTCAAAATTTACCCTCATACCATGCAAAATTTATTTCCAAGGTGTCTATGAAAAGAAATATTTTTAATTAATTTGAAAATATTAAAACTTAATGTTTTGGGCAAAATCAAAGCAACCTACATTTTTTTAAATATTAAATATTGGGAGGTTTTTGATTGTGTCACCAATATTTAGCATTGCATGAAAATTGGTCACCAAAAATGGTGTAGGGTGGTGATTGGATAAAGGTAAACGATAAATAAGTCATACCCCCATGCATACAATGAAAATTTTGACCATGTGCATCGGCGTTGAAGTAAAAAAAAAAAAAATTGATGCTTTGGCCCAGGATGGACGGATCACCATACTCGATCATGATAAGGGTCAACGGTCTAGATTTATCAACAAAAAATTAGCGATGGATGGCAATTGGTCTAAAGAAGAGGACAAACATATTTCTTTTTGGAAGCAAAATGATAAAGTTTTTAAACAACACATCAATTAAATAAATAGATAAAAAATCTTTGTCAAAACCTTAGGTAAAGATGTTTAAGTAAAGATGTTGATTAAACTTAATAATAAACCAAAATATTAAACCCTTTGAGAATGCTTCTCATTGGTCCACCAAAGCTGCAACGCTCGATGGCGATTGAATGAAAAGAAAAGATAAATTTAATGAAAGGGATTTTGACATTAAACTTAGGGCACAAAATTATTAAAATTGAATAATATTTTAAAACCTAAGGTTTCCTTGATTCATACATCATGAAATGGAATACTTCTCATTGGTTTGACATAGATTGGTGTTGCACGACAATTGGCCAAAATTTAAGGGCTAAAAATGATCCACCATAGAAGAACGGATGGTCAAGATTCATATGTAGAAGCTAGAGAACTCGACGATGATTGGTCGAAGGAAAATGACAAAGAAATAAACCCAAGTGGAAAAGATAAAGACATTAATTAAATTTAATGTTTTGGACATGAAACTTAAAGGATTTTAATTGAAACATTAAAACCCTTGAAATGGCTTTTGATTGGATCGCCAAAGTTTTGCATCGCATAATAATTGGTCACCAAAAATGGCATGGGTGGTGATTGGTCAAAAGAAGCAAAAAAAATTAATTTAATAAATCATTGAAGTGTCGAAAATAAAATAATAATGAAAACCCTAATTTTAATTTTTGTAAGTCAGCATTAAAATAAAATAAGAGAAATAAAATAAAATAAAAAAGAGAAATTTAATATTTGGGCAAAGAAATGGACAGTGCCATGCTTTGCCACAACCTTGGCAGATGGTCTAGATTCATTCATGAAAAGAAATATTTTTTAATTAATTAATGTGAAGATACTAAAGCTTAAGGTTTTGGAAACGCTAATTAAAAAAAATAAATTCTTCGAATGCTTTAATTGGTCCGCCACAAAGTGGTGCGGGATGGCTATTGGCCCACATAAGAAGGCAATATCGATGTGATTGTTGAGAAATAGACGGTTCGCCATGCTTCGTCGAAATATGGCGAACGGTCCATATTCATCCACCAAAAATTAGCATTGGATAGCTATTGGTAGAAGGAAGAAAATAAAAGGGCTTTGTTAATGAACATTAAAGTTGGATTTAATTCTTCTCGAAATCTTAAGATAATTTTTTAATTTGATTAATATCCCTTCACATGGTCCTAATAATAAACCTTAGTATTAATATTAATGCTTTGGCCTCAAAATTAAATAACAAAAAATGAAAACTTTAAAGTTAAATTCGATATTGGACCCTAAAATTAAAAATAAAATGATTAACATGAGATAAAATAAAATTTAGAGATAACATTAGGGAGAAGTGGGGAGGTCTCCCGCCCTGGGAAGGAGGATCCCATTCCAAATTCCTTACTTTCCCCCTCCCTTCCTATGGATTCCCAGCCAGGTATGACCCTATGTTAACCCTGCTGCACTTCCAGGTCCTTTACGAGATCATCCTGGGGTCTTTCAGGTGGTGTTTCCCATCTTGACGTAATTGTTGGAGCTTGGATGGAACATCCCTGTGTTTTTCCATAGTGGCCTTCTATGGTGGTTGGTTTTCAGGTGGCTCAAATTAGGAGTTGGAGTTTTGAAGTCTATCTCGATAGTCCTTTTGGATTTGGGAAGGGCTTGTGTATTCTTGCTTACCACTGGTTTGTTCCTGCTACTCCATTCTTGGGTTTGACATATGAAGGGGTTCCCACTTTGTTTGGTCTTGTTGTCTCAGTTTGGGGTTTGCTCTCTACTTATTTCTTAGCCTTGGGGATGGGCCATAGTTTTATATTTTACATTTGAGTAGCTCTTGGTTATGGCTAGTGTGGGCCTTCTAAAGTAGGATTTTTTGTCTATCTTAGATTTTCTATGATTTCTCTCCCTACTACATCTTTCTATCCTCTAGGGAAAGGCCCTGGGTTTCTCGTTCTTTTGTGGGTGTTAGTTTTCATAGATCTACTTTGGATGGATGGTTGGTGGGAAGGGTGGGTATCCTTGCTTCGGGGACTCTAATGAATTTCATCTTTGTAGTTATTTTGGCCTAGGGGGTTGGTGTGTGCGTGTTTACTACTATTGATGATCTCTTGTTGACAATACGAGTGGCTTGATCTCTTCTAGCCATGGAGTGCCATAGTGGATTGACCTTTGGGGTTTCTTACCTTCTGCTATGATCTTTGTCTCCATTGTAGCGAGACCTCGTTGCTTGAAGAGATCTCTTGTGGCTACTTGTTCTTTTTCTTGGCTATTCCCAAGCCTTTTTGGATAGGTTTTTTCACTTTCCTGGTTGTTCCCATGCCTTCTTGGATGAGTTTTTTTTATTTTCTAGGTTGTTCTTGTGCCTTCCTGGATGGGTTTTTCATTTCCAGGTTGTTCCCGTGCCTTCCTAGATGGGTTCTTCAATTTCCTTGTTGCTTTTGGGTAGCGTGTGGGTTTTCTCGGGCTTTCCTAGATGGGTTTTTTCTGTTGTTGCTAGGATTATGGTTTTTCCCAAAAATTGTTTTCTATCTTCAACTTCTCAACTTGGGCTCCCTTCAGTCGAGTTTTTCTCTTTTAGCATTTTTTCAACTATTCTTGGCTCTATTTTCTAGTTTTCTAATTTTGTCATGCGGGAAACCTCTTCTTTTTGGGTGAGACGCCCAGTTTCAATTTTTGCAGCTGGATGTCCTTTCATGGGCTATCTTGGGTAGGATTTTTTTTAGATGGTTATTTCTGTCCCGAGCCCTTCCTAGACGGGATTTTTTCAAATGTTTTTTAAATTTCTATCATTGTAGCTTTCTCGTGCCATTTTGGGTGAGATTTTTTTTTAAGCATTTTTAAAAGTTTTATCCTGAGCTCCCACAAGCCAGGTTTCTTCATTTTTAGTGCCATGTGGGATGATCCCGTTTTTCAATTCATTTGTTGTAGAGATGGTCCTTTTGGGATCATCTTCTATTTAGGTTTATTCCATTGTCCCAGGATCCAAAAAGTTGGGTCTTCATTTCTAGTGCTTTTTGTTCGGGATGGTCCCATTTTTCATTTTTTTTTATAAGTTAAATTTTCATTAAAAGGGGTTTTGAAAGGGTCCCAAAACCTTATTACAATAGGTCACTAGACCACAAGAAATGACACATAAAATCTCGTAGAAAATGCCATCGAAAAGTCTAGAGGAAAGGCCCAAGGAAAGGCCAAAGGAAAGGCTTAAGGAAAGCCTTCAGGAAAAGCATGTAAAAAATACACCCATAGCGAGAAAAAAGAACATCCCACCCAACCATGAATTTGAACAGCCCGCTAAGAGGAAAAAATAAAAAGCAAAAATTTGAACACTCCCGCCTAGACACTAATTTGAACAACTCATTGAGTGGGAAAAAATAAGAAACCCTCTAAAGAAGGGAAAATACAAAAATGCACAGTCCTATGTAGGGAAAAAACCAAACTCAAGTAAGACAACACTAAAAAACCAAAATTGCTTTACAAAAAATCACCCTGAACAGTAGGATGGGGCAGAGAATCTACCAAAAAAGGAATATCCCACCCAGGGAAGGATGGGAAACAAGCAATGATGCTAGAAAAACACCAGAACAACATCCTTCACAGGCCTAGAAAGTGGCACAACAAACTAGGGATCTCCACAGGCCATAAAATCCCCTTGCAATGAGGTAAACTACTAAAAAACTATAAGAAGCATAGGAAACAATAGATGCATAATTTCAAACCATGATAGAAAAATGGGAGGGTCCCAAGGAAGCCTAACTAAAGGAGCCTTGAGGAACCAAGCTACATGCGTTAAGAACAGGTCCACTCCAAGACCAAAGAAATGTAGCCAGGACCCAAAAATAGCCTCCAACACCGCCAACAAACATCTTCAGGGATCTATAAAAGGAAACCCAGTAGGATATCAATAACAAGAAAACTAGAAGCCCCCAACAAGCCATGAAAAAACTAATCTCCCACCAAGAAAACCATAACTAAACACTCAAAGAGTAGCTCCATAGTATGAAGCATGTGGTACTGGCAGACCATAAATATGTTGTGGAACTACTCATGAAGCACACCCAAAGCTATAGTGCACCACACCTACAAAAACTCTTAAACTAGGAACCAAATAGAAACTTACAAAAAACCTAGGAAGAAACTAAGAGTGCCAAGGAAAAAATCCTTGAAAAAAGCTCAGAAATCCTAGGGAATATCCCAGGGTTGTCCCATAACAAAGGCACCTAAAATAACCCCACCAGAAGGTATGGAAAAGGGTATACAAATGGATTAGTGACCTCCCACCCCAAGGAGCTAATTTGCAACACCATCCAGCCAAGAAGGAAGGGCCAAAAAAGTTCCAGGGAACTAGGACATGACTAGGGAGGACGAAGCTACATAACAACATCCCACATAGGTCTGAAAATTGGAACAACAAGTTGGGGATATCCATAGACCATGAAATCCCCTTGCATAGAGGTTGAGCTACAAAGATGCCAACAGAAGTAGAGGAAGTAGCAAAATTAGATGAAGCAGCAGAAGTAGAACCACAAGACAAAATAAAGGGAAGGGGAAGTTTCAAAGGAACCCAAAAGAAAGGAGCCATGTGATGAACAAGCTGTAGGTGTTAAGCATAGGGCTGTCCAAACCAGAAAAATGCAGTAAGAAACCCCTAACAACCTTCAACACTACCAACGAATAACTTTTGGAAATAAAAAAAGGAAGACCAATGGGATCACAGTAGCAGGTAATGCAGAGGTCCCTATCAAAGCCATAAAAAATGTTGATAACCCACCAAGAAGTCTACATCCACGAACCAAAAGAGCCGAATCAGGAAAATAAGCACATGTCCCAACCTTAACCAAAAATATACTATGCAAAACTACTCAAGAAGAAACTCTCCCAAAGCCACATCCTCCCACACTTGGAGAACCACTCAATCTGACTACCAATTAGAAACCTAAAAGAAGTTGGGACACACTGAGAGCATCAAGGAAAAAATCCCTGAAGCAACCTAGATTTCCTAGGGAAGGTCACAGGGATTTCCCAAACCAGAGGCATGTGAAGGAAACCTTAAAAAAATCATGGAAGGGGTAGAAAAAAGGAGAAGTGACCTCCCACCCCAAGGAGATCATCTACCAATCCAACCAGCCAAGAAGGAAGGACCGTCCCGTTTTTCATTTTTAATGTTTTAGAGACTATCCTTTTGGGATCATCTCTTGTACTGTTTTCATCTCTTTGTGGATACCTTCTCCATTTGGAGATCTTCTCCCTGTTCCATTTGTAAAAGGTTTGGGGTCCCTTTCAAAACCCCTTTATAACCAATAAAAAAAAAAGTAAGAGATAACATCAATATTAATACATTGGAATTAATATTAAAATGGAACTTTAATATCGAGATTAATACTTTGGCCTTGAAATTAAAATACGAAACCTTAGCATTAATACTCTGGATATAAAAAAAAGTAGACCTATTAAAGGATAAATAAAATAAATAAATAACATAATAATAATAATGAACAAATAATCTAAAATTGAATTTTATACTTTAGCATATAATATAAAATTAAAAAAATATAATTGAAACTAATGTTAAACCTTAGGAAGTCATTTAATAAAATTAAAATCACCAACATTAATAATGATAATAGCAAATATTAAATTTCTTTTACTACCAAAATTCTAATTCAGACTTCTTATGTTTTACAAGTGATAAAACCAAGGAAATCGAAACAACGAAAGCTGAAAGTTGAAGAAGATTTACATGCAAGTGTAAAAAAAATCGTTCACCATATCAAGAGGGTGAAACATTGAAGCTTCTAGAATGATTCAAAATAAAGCTCATATAGTTGGAAGCCATTAGAGTCAAGCTAATTACATAAATTGAGCCATGGAAGATATTGGAAGTTGAATAATCGAGAATAAATGACATACATTGAACCTGGATAGGATTTTGAATCCTCTGGTGCTTGACAACTAGATTAGCTCAATAATTGAAGATTGACAACTTGGCAAGGCAAATAATTGCAGAGATCAATGGATGAAATTGCAGATATAAATTAGGAAAACACCCAATTGGACACCTCATCCTCTAAGTTGAAGACAACTCAGATAGACAACTCATCAAATCCAATTGTAAACCACCAAAATACTATTGTAAAGCACTAAAAATTTTAAATTATAAGTCTATAAATAACCAATGAGATCCCATTCCAAAGGGTTGGATGCCATTTTTAACAATAGATATTTAGAAATTTTCCTTTTTTTTGATAGTTTGATCAGCATTCGTACCCTTGTCATTGTAATTGGATATTTGTAATGGTAATCATTTGTAGCAAGAAATTCTAAGAATATGTAATTCTTGAATATCTTCATTTAATGCAAAGTACTAGTGTTTTTGGTGTAATCTACGCATGATGATGGTGGTTGCATCAAATTTAATTTCAATAATTTTTTCTTTTTCCCTTTGAATATGGTATCATCTTGGTCTTAGATTGTGTGATAGATGATCAAGAGTGAGGTTGGTTTGATTCAGAATTAGATGCTTCAACAGATTCCTTGCAAGGCTTCAATATCACAATGACTTGTTTGAATTTTCTTTCTCTAACCCTTTCCTTTTTATTTGTTTTTAAACATGATTAGATAAGGAGTAGATTAGTTGAATTTCAGTTTCTGAAGCTTATTCTTATGATTATATGCTTCATTTCCTTTAAGTTTCAGAACAAACATTGCAATTAGCTATAAAGAATATGATTAATGATGCAATGAATGAATGTATGATTGATAATATTAAGGTAACAAGCCTATAATATTGCTTTTCTTTGATATTTTGAGGTAATTTATGTTATTACATTTATATCTGATGATTAATTGAGTAATTAAGCTAGATCTTTAATTCTTCATGCTTAGAAAATGAGACAACAGTCACCCTTGTAATAATTATATGTAACCTTGAGTGATCCATCTGCTTGATGTTCTTATATTCTTTGATTTAAAGACTTAACAACTAACATACATTATCAATCAGGTTAGACCAACCTTACCCAAACCTTGGGGGATCAATGTTCCCTTTCAAGAGAGGACACCTTGTCCTAGTCATTGGTATATGTTTGCAACTGGGCAAATGTATCACTCAACAGATTTGGTTCTAGAAGGAGAGCCTAGAATGTTTGTTTTGTTTTTACTAGAGTTTAATTGTTGATTTCTATATATATTTAGCCTAATTAACACACAACAAGAGAAATAAAAGTGATTTCTATTTTTACTATTACTTTAGGGCCTAAAACAGTCTAAAATTTTTGCATATTGTTTAATTTTGAGCTTAAATTCTCAATTCTATATTTATTGAGCTTAAAATTGCTTGATTCTCACTATTATCATTCATCATATTCCATACATACTTATTCACAACCCATTATACCATTTATTGATATATTTTTCACTCCATTAAATTCACCAATGGCAACATTTGCACCTTGGTTAGGTGGTAGTAGTCCACTGAATATACCTAGACCAACCCATGATATGCCTAAGAATATAGAGAAATATTTATGTAAATACAAACATTATGGAGCTAGGATAGCTAAATAACACATTCAAGCTTATAAGGATATTTTAATTCGGTTATAGGTTTAACATGAAGATGTGGCTTGTATAATGTTTCCTTTTACGTTAGATGAGCAAGCATATGAATTGTATATCAGTCTGCTTGTAAATTCTCTTACCTCCTGGGTTTAGTTGGAAATAATATTCATAAATCAATTTAGGATACCTATAAATCTTGCTATTATATATCATCAATTTGCCTCTACCAAGAGAGAACCTAACGAGCCTCTAATGTTATTCAATACCATATTTCATAAGCTACATAACAAGATGATTCCACCTTATAGTATCAATGTTGAAGCAACTATATAAATATACTTAGATCCTCTCACTTCTATATTTGTAAGAAGAACACCTAATATCACTACTTTACAAATTTTATATAGTGAGGCTTTGTTAGTAGAACAACAATTGATGCCTCAAGGTTTTGGTATAGGTCAATTATCTCTTTTAGAACAACCAGATGCATATAATAAAATACCTATGATTAACCAAGATTATTCACAACTACCATTGTTGAATACCATACCATACTCTAATTATAATCAATCATTTAATACCATTAATACCCCTATCCATTCCACTACTCCTACATATTTAGATAACCAATTCCCTACTCAGAATATGCTAGCATTCCCAAATGCTAATCAATCCCAGAATACCTCAATGTTTTTGAAGAATGCAATAAATTAGACCACTGCAACTCATGTTAAAAATTCCAACTCTCATATAGACAATCTACAAAGGTTAGTTCAGTAGCTTAGTAAAGACATGGTTCAATTACAAAAGTGAGTAACCTAGGATACACTTTCTAATAATCTTGCAAATAATGCTCATAATATGAATTTCAATATCCAATCCAATAATACTCAATGGGATACTCCCTCAAACAATGGAGGAGTCCAAAATATCAATAGCAATAAATAAAAAAAAAACTTAGGAGCTTCCATAAGTTTGGTTAACCTTCCCACTACACAACAAAATGAATATTATTGTCCAAAGTTTGAAACTACTTTAGATCCTATCCAAGAAAAGATAGAGATTTTAGAATCAATATCCACCAATGAGGATTGTAGGAATTCATTTAATAAAAATACAGGGATAAGCTTAGTTTAAAAAATATATGAACCATCAAATGTGGATGAAGATGAATCTGAAAATGAATCTATAGATGAACCTAAATATTACATAGAAGAGGTAGTAGAATTTGACCACTTATTTCAGGAAGATGATGATTATATTCTTCATAATAAAGAAGAGGAATCATTCATTCACTTCACATCTCGTAGAGAAACTCCCATCCCATCTAAGATGCAATACATTGAAATCCCTTTCTCACCTAAAGATCCTGTAATTCCTATATATTCAAAAAATAGCATGCCATGGTCAAAAATAGAGAAAGCTCTAGAACCAGGTGATCTAGGATATAATTTTATTGAATATCTTAATGAAGCCAAGAAAAATAGTCCTTTGATTGAGATTGTTCAGTTGACTAATCATAAAGATTTATTATTTGAGAAAGAAGAAATTATAAATGCTACTTATGCTATGGTGGTTGTAAACACAGAAAAAATATAATCTCAACCTTTCCTTCCAACCACTAGAATTCTTGGTAAAAGTTTGCACAATTGTCTATTGGATTCAAGTGTTGTTGATAATGAAATGCCATATGTTGTTAACAAATAATTAGAGTTGACTCCTACTCACACTAGTAATAAGGTTGTTATGTTGGACAAGATAGAGGTAGATGTTATTCAGGTACTGAATCAAGTCTATAAACAACTAACTACTAAACCTAGGATACATAATTACAATGATCCTCATATGGTAGATATCCTATATACCTATAAAATGTTGCATAGTTATGATTGGTCTAAAATCATGAATAGTGATTTGGCAATCAAATTTTTAGAAATAGGGTCAATATTGAAAGAACTCATATCTGATCATAAGAATGGGGATAGTATTCTAAGCATTGAATTGAAAATAAAAATTTACACCTTGCTAGTAGAAACTGTGATTGAAGATAAAAGTTCAATATTAGATATATTACACAATAAACAAAAATTAATTGAAGATCAATTAAGGACTTCTGAGTTTGAGGAATCAAAATCTAAGTATGGAAGTGTTGAGGAAATAAAATCAAGTTGGTGGGGTGAAGGGGTAAAACAAAAGTTCTCAATTTTTTAGGACTGATGTTTTTTTTTTTGGTAGATAAGATACTATAGCATTAATACCGAGTTTTACAAGTTGACCCAAAACCTTTTACAAAAATCAGCCCAGGGTTGTTGATGAACATATCCTTACTAAGGATCCTATATATGTAAAATCTACATGTCGCCAAAGCCATTACATCCGGTAAGGCACATATCCTGTTATCAAAAAGAAACTTCCCATACAACATTTTGGGTATACCCCAAGAAAACACACATGCATCATAATTACAAAAAATAAACAGACACGGATCCCTTCCTTGAGATAATGGAGAAACAAAAAGCTACAGACACACATAGCAGAGTACTGAAAAAAACTCCCACAAGCTCTGTATTGACAATTACTCTTAATAATTCTTTGGTAATTGCTTTCTTCCGTATATGACATGCTTTGGTACCACATACTATCTTGGCCAATCAGCCTTGGAGAAGTGAACCTGCTGGCTAGATTTATGGCGGTGGCTATCTGGTGGTCCACGTGGCTTTGGTTTGAAGTCTTATATTATTGTTTCTTTCCTTTCCTGTGATTATCAACCAACCTCAAATTACTAAGATGACTAGGAGCCATGTTATCTGACATGTGACTGTCCCCATTAGTCTTTGTGTTATTTCCAAGCAGCATCCACGAAGACTGACAACTCAGATAATTTTTATTGTGAGTCCAATTCAAAAAAGATACGGGAATACTCCTAGCCTTCAAACTTACAGTGCCTTCCCTATTGGTAAATTTGACTATCATTCTTGGCATTCTTGTTGAAAGCTTCTCTACTTCACTCGGGACATCGTGTTCCCATTTGAAAAGTTTATCACCATCGACACCCAAATTGGCTAGCTTATCAACAATTTTGTTAGCTTCTCGAAAGACATGTTGGGCTTTTCTATCTTGTCTTCCCTGGAAAAGGATCCTAGCCTCTTCAACAATTGTTTTAATCCTCCAAGGAGGTGTTTTCCAATTATTGAGGAGATTTATAACATGCATAGAGTCTCCTTCTACGATCAAATTGCCTTCTAAGTCTTGAGTCATTTGAAGGCCTCTCCATATAGCTCTAGCTTCAACTTCGTTGTTCGTCCTTGTTCCCAAATATTCAAAAAATGCAAGCATCATATTCCCATTATGATCTCACACAATGCCACCAATGCCTACTCTGCCAGGATTGTCCTTAGTCGCTCCATCAAAATTAAGCTTAAACCAACTCGTAGGAGGTGGAGACCACTTAACATTGGCTCTGGGGTTGACTACCCTAGGCACAGACTCATATAACAAGGTTAAGCTTAAATATTAAGCAATCGTGGTCTCTTGCAGATGAGGTTTACAGCTATCAAAATGAATAAGGTTCACATTCTCATTGGCAAAGGATAGGATCATGGCAATGATAGTTTGATGATCATGGATAGACTCATTAAAGACCCTATGGTTCCTTTCTAACCACACCTGCCAAAGATAGTGATTGAGACAAATTTTCCACATGTATCTAAGTCTTTGGCTTGAAAAGGGGCAAGGCCACTGGACGAACAAATCAAGTACGGTGGTTGGTTTAACCCATGAAATATTGAAGGCCTAAAAAACCCCACTTAGGACAATCAAGGAAAAAGGGCACTCAAGGAAAATGTGATAAATGGTCTCCCATTAGCCTTGCACAGATAACAACGATTAGTGATACAAATACCTTTATGCATCATATTATGAGATAAGGCTCATGAAATCCAGTATGCTTACCATTATATGAGTCTCCCAAATGATCAAAACCATGTCTAGGATCCTGAAAAAGTCAATAACTATAAATAGTCATTGTACCATAGTCTCTTGTTTTGATGCACTTTCTTTTACTTTGTTTCAATACAAGTTTCATTTTGTGTGTAGTTTATTGTGTTTTCTATTATTTTGAAATTCTTCTCTTCATGTTAAGCGTTTTAGGTGTTTGTTTGATTTCACTTGTTTAATTAGTTTATTTTCATGAAAGTTCATGTTTGCTTTTATGTTTTAGTTTGTTTTATTTTCGTGCTACTTTTCCCCTCTCAAATTTTGACAAGTGGATTCATATTGAAATCAAATTTTGGTTTCTCTAAAGGCAAATGTTCTTGATCGATTGAGGATGAATTACTTATTTTTAAATTAGGTGAGATTAAGGATTAATGAATCAGATTATTTGGTTGTGTTATCTGATTATGGGGCTGAAATAGATAAAGTTGGGAATGACGTGACATAATGCTGAAGCCTCACATTTATCAATAACCTTTAAATAATTCTTAGATCATAAGGATGAAGTCATCTTGATTTTATGATTAGGTGAAAATACATATACTCTACTTTTAGCCTTATAGATCCCTAACCCAAAAGCACACTCAATAATTGCAATTGATCAAAATACTTCTTAAACAAGAAGGTAAATTTTAAATAATGCAATAAAATAAAGTGCTTGGGTGATTCGAATAACCTCTATCGGGGCTATAGATACCTATATAGAAGTACAACAATATCTAGAAGGGATTGAGGTCATCTCAACCAGAGCTATAAACGCTTCACTAGCAGTGGAGCAATGCAAAGGCAAATCATTTTTATGAGTGACATCTTTAGTAGCCTAACTTCAAATCAAGTGATAAAATTTTGATGGACCTAAAGAATGGAAATGAATGCACTAGAACACACTGAGGTGAAACAAAATGGAGCATTAATCCTAAATAAATTTGTTTAACCCCATTTTCTTAGAATATTACCAAGTGATTTGCATTTCATTAGTTAAAAATTTCACTGACTTCAAGTTGGGTTCTTTGTCCAAAATGCTTAGGAGCATTTCCAGGAGAGTCGGTATTTGTCATTGCCATTGCATAACTCACCCCAACTTAGGGACCCTCTTGAAATTTTTGAATTTTTTTTATCTAAAATTTTGTTTACATCAAGAATTGCAAATTGCTTACATCAAGATTTTGGTTGAAATTGCTTGCATCTAAATGTTTGTGAAGGATGGAATTTAACTACATTGATTTAAATAAAAAATTATTTAGATTTGCATATAAGTTGCATTACTTTGAATTTAATATTTCAAAAATTTGCATTTTCAAAGGTTTTGAAATATTAAATTTCATTTTAGGGTTATTCCAATTTCGTCACTTTTACCCTAAAAATGATGTAAAATTGAAATGGACATAACTTGAGCTACACAACTCTGTTTGAGCCGATTCAAAGCCTGGTAGAAAAATATTGATCTCCTATCTAAAATGGAATTAAATTTGTAGAATTTTAGATGGGTATTATTTCCAGAAATAGCAGTTTTCTAAATCTATTTGTGAATTACTAATTGATATATATCTTAATCCATGGTGAATTTTTGAATTATTTTAATATTTTTGGATACCCACTTGGCTTATTTAAAAGTGTACAAAATTTCATTAAATTTTGGTTATTTTGAATTTTGCCCTATTTTCGCACCGAACTCGCTAAAGCCAATGGTTGTAAGAAAAATAAAAATAATTTAATATTTTTTTAAGGCACTATTGAAATGCCATGCTCAATTTCTATTTGCAAGCCAAGATAATAGCACAAAATGGCGATTGGCCAAGAAAAAATAAAGTTTGCTTCGTCAGTTGGCAATTGGTTCACCCAACTCAAGCTCGATGGCGATTCATCACAGGAAAAGGACAAAAGTGGTTCTCCAAAGAATTAAGTTGTTTGATTATCCCCATGTTCAAAATTTACCCTCATACCATGCAAAATTTATTTCCAAGGTGTCCCCAAAAAGAAATGTTAATTTGAAAACATTAAAACTTAAAGTTTCAGTAAAATCAAAGCAACCCAAATTTTTAAAATATTAAATACTGCGAGGTTAACCTTAGGTTATGTTGATTAAAATTAAACCAAAATATTAAACCCTTTGAGAATACTTCTCATTGGTCCGCCAAAGCCCCAACCATTAGATGAAAAGAAAAGATAAAATTAATTGAAGTGATTTTGAGATTAAACTTAGGGTACAAAATTATTAAAATTGAATAATATTTTAAAGGACAAAGAAATAAACCCCAAATGGAAACTATAAAGACATTAATTAAATTTAATGTTTCGGGCATGAACATTAAAACCCTCAAAGTGGCTTTTGATTGGGTCACCAAAGTTTGACATCCCATGGTAATTGGTCGCCATTTTTGGCATGGGTGGTGATTGGTCAAAAGAAGAGAAATTTATGTTTGGCATTAAAAATAAAAGATAAATTTAATAATTGGACAAAGAGATGGACGGTCCGCCATGCTACGCCACAACCTTGGTGGATGGTCTAGATTCATTCCCGAAAAGAAATATTTTTTTAATTAATTAATATGAAGACACTAAAGCTTAAGGTTTCAGCAACCCTAATTTTGAACATTAAATTCTTCGAAATAGGTGGCAATATTAACATGCTTCACCGAAAGATGGCAAACGGTCTAGATTCATCCGCACGATTGGTATAAGGAAGCAAATAAAAGGGCTTTATTAATGAACATTAAAGTTGGATTTAATTTTTCTCAAAATCTTAAGATAATGTTTTAATTTGATTAATATCCCTTCACATGGTCCTAATAATAAACCTTAATATTAATATTAATACTTTGGCCTCAAAATTAATAACAAAAATAAGAACTTTAAAGTTAAATTCAATCAGTATTTGGCCCTAAAATTAAAAACAAAATGATTAACATGAGATAAAATGAAAGTAAGAGATAGTATCAATATTAATACATTGGAATTAAGATTAAAATGAAACTTTAAAATGGAGATTAATACTTTGGCATTGAAATTAAAATATGAAACCATAGCATTAATACTAAGAATATAAAAAAAAAATCAACCTATTCAAGGATAAATAACATAATAATATTAATGAACAAATGATATAAAATTGAATTTAATACTTTAGCATATAATATAAAATTAAAAATTAAAAATTTAAACTAATGTTAAACCTTAGGAAGTAATTTAATAAATTTAAAATCACCAACGTTAATAATGATAATAGCAAATGTTAAATTTCGTTTACTCTCAAAATGCTAATTCAGACTTCTTATGTTTTCCAGGTGATAAAACCAGGGGAAACCAAATAGATAGAAACATCGAAAGCAAAAATATGAAGAATATTTACAAGCAAGTGGAAATTAAAGTGTTCGCCAGGGGTCCAAGGGCTTGGTTCAACGTCAAAATGCTTCTATAAGAGCACGAAGACCAGGGTTCCAATCCCTCAAGCCCCGTAGTATCGGTGGGCATGTCACGTTAGCGTAGCCGGCTACATAAAAGGTTTAACCGATGCATCTGGAGGTTATAGTGGTGACAAGAAGTGATATTCAAACCCATGAAGAGGCATAGAAAATTGTAATGAGTTATCGATTCCTCTAGTATAATTTAAAAAAATGAAAAAAAAACATTCACCAGATCAAGAGGGTGAAACATCGAAGATATTGAAGTTTCTAGAATGATTCAAAATAAATCTCATACAGTTGGAAGCCATTAGAGTCAAGCTAATTGCAAAAATTGATCCATGGAAGATACTAGAAGTAGAATAATCGAGATGAAATGACATACACTGAACATGGATAGGATTTTGAATCCTCTGGTGCTTGACAACTGCATTAGATCAATAATTGAAGATTGATAGCTTGGCAAGACAAATAATTGCAGAGATCAATGGATGAAATTGCATATCTAAATAAAAAAATACCCAATTGAATCCTCTTAGTTGAAGATAACTCAGACATACAACTCATCAAATCCAACTATAAACCACCAAAATACTATTGTAAAGCACTAAAAATTTTAAATTATAAGGCTATAAATAGCCAATGATACCCCATTCCAAAGGTTTGGATGTCATTTTTAGCAATAGATATTTAGGAATTTTCTCTTTCTTTGATAGTTTGATAAGCATCTACACCCCTATCATTGTAATTGGAGATTTGTAATGGCAATCATCTATAGCAAGCAATTTTGAGAATATGTAATTCTTGAATATCTTTATTTAATGCAAAGTACTGAGATTCTTGGTGTAATATGTGTGTGATGATGGTGGTTGCATCAAAGTTAATTTCAGCATTTTGTTCCTTTTCCCTTTGAATATGGCACCATCTTGGTCTTAGATTGTGTGATAGCTGATCAAGACTAAGGTTGGTTTGATTCAGAATTGGATGCTTCAACAGATTCCTTGCAAGGCTTCAAGATCACAATGACTTGTTTGAATTTTATTTCTCTAACCCTTTCCTTTTGATTTTTTTTAAACTTGATTAGATTAGGAGTAGATTAGTTGAATTTTAGTTTCTAAAGCTTATTCTTATGATTATGTGCTTCATTTCTTTTAAGTTTTAGAACAAATATTGCAATTGGCTATAAATAATATGATTATGATGCAATGAATGAATGTATGATTGATAATATTAAGGTAGCAAGCCTAGAATATTACTTTTCTTTGATATTTTGAGTTAATTTGTGTTATTAAATTTATATCTGATGATTAATTGAGTAATTAATCTAGATATTTAGCTCTTCATGCTTAGACAGTGAGATAACACTCACCCTTGTAACAATTATATGTAACCCTAAGTGATCCATCTGCTTGATATTATTATATTCTTTGATTTAAAGACTTAACAACTAACACACATTATCAATCAGGTTAGACCAGCCTTACCCTAACCTTGGGGGATCAATGTTCCCTTTCAAGAGAGGACATCTTGTCCTAGTCGTTGGTATATGTTTGCAACTGGGCAAATGTATCACTCAACAAGAACTTCAACCTTAATTAAACTTATGGCACCAAATCGAATATTCCTATAATAAACACGACTTAAAGAAAAATATTACTTCTAAAATTAATTATTTTAATATTCTTAAAATTGAGCTAAAGCTATAATATTATTTCCTTAATGTTTCCAACATTAGGAATTTCAAATATAAGTAATTAATGTAATGGCCTATACACCACCTTATTACTTCTAGCAATAATTTACTTGGATTGAATACTTATTAATTGATATCAATTGTTAATCTTAATTATTAACATTAAAATTAATATTTCTAGTATTAACATTGATATTAATATTTCTAGTATTAATATGACTAGACATACTAATACTTCATTTGACGAGTTCACCAAATCTGAGCTTCCAAAAACTCAAGCAAAACAAAGACTTTTCAAATCCATAATACATCATGTTGCTTTATCCTTGAGGAAGTGACTTTTTAAGATAGCTAAAACGTTATCCCCTGCCTACTTAGGATGTCTCCTTTTATAATAGCAATCTCATGGTCCAACGTGTATTCAAACAACAAGTATATATATACAATGCATCTATATGAAGAGTACACTTTTATCCTTGAGTTGTTGATGAACAAGTCATCCATCATTTTCCAACTTTTCTCTCATCTTTGGTGGTTATCCCATACCAATCCACCAGTGAGAGTACCTAATCCTGCAACCATAAATACATCAATAGTACCATAATCTAAAGATAGTAATCAAATCATAAAGTGCAACCACCTACTCTTATTGATATCATAAAATGAGACTATGCATTAGATATCAACAAATCAATACATAACTCAATGTCAATAATAAATCCTACCAAAGAGGGTCATTACATACTTCCTCCTTGGACTAAACATAGTTCTCTATGTTTTTATAACTAAGCATACATATATTTTAATCAAATAAATAATGGATTTTCTTTCTCATTTCTTCAACATCTTCCTAAGTTGCACAATTTTCAAAATACTGGTTCCATTGGACCTTACATTGATCTAGGGTTTGTTCCTTAATATATTGGAACAAAATCCTAAAATATTTATCGATATTACCTCAATGGCTAAGGGATATACCATCTGTAACTTAGAAAAATTCCAAACATAAGAAAAATCAACAACATATTTTCTAAGCAAAGATATGTGGAAAGTATCATTGATATTTAATAAGTTGAGCGACAAGGCAAGCCTATAGACTCCTGGACTAATATTATCAATGATCGCAAAAGACGCAATATAACAAGGATCTAACTTAGTTTACTTGATGACACTTTTCATGGGTCTTTACCACAAGAAGACTCTATCTTTCACAGAGAATTCTCTTGGTGATATTTTTAGATCATCATAGCTCTTCTAGTAATTGGTAGCTTCCTTAAGCCTTTATCAAATATCTCTTAGTTGCTCCTCCATCTCCCTAATAGTGTTAAGTCTGATCACCACCAAATCCTCTACATTGTCCTATGATAGAGGTGTTCTTCATCTTCTACCATACAAGGCCTCAAATGGATCCATTCCCAAGGATGCATGATATCCATTATTATATGCAAATTCAACTAGATGCAAAAAGTCTTCCCACTTAGACTTTTGATCCATGCAATACATGTGAAGCATGTCCTCTAAAACTTGGTTCAACCTCTCCATTTGTCCATTTATTTTTGGATGATATGTAGAACTGATGTTTAGCTTAGTACCTACTACACGGTGAAGAGCCTACCAAAATTTTGAAGTGAGCCTAGAATTGTTGTTTGATATGATCACCTCAAGAAAACCATGTAATTTGAAAAAAAATTGCAAACTCATTTGTGCATCATCCTTTATGTTCCTTGGTATAAAATGTGCAACCTTGGTCAACTTGTTAACCACTAGTATTGCATCATATTGGCACCCAACCTTAGGTAAATCCACAATAAAATCCATGGATATGTGTAACCCAAAACTACCAACCCATTTTTTTTTTGAAAATGGATAGATTACCTACTAAGGTTCATAATATTTTAGTATGCAAGGTTTTACCACATTTGAGTTCCAATTTATTGCAAATGAAACTCAGTGGATATGAATAGCCAATTACTAGGATTTTTTGGGTTTCACCTTACTAAATCTTTAGAAGGATACTAATAAGGGGTCCCCTCATGTTTCCCGTACCTTCATCGGCTAGGGACCATGTGACCATGATGTAGGGATTATCCTTTAAGGCCCATAACACTTAAAGGGAAACACTTATTCCCTAACCATACTCTAAGTCCATTTAGGTAGGTTAATCAAGCATAGAGCCTTGGTGCTTAGTTACCACACCTTTATGGTATAACTAAGTTCATTGCCATTTTGATAGCAACTGACATGATTACCCGATCCTACATGATCAAGGGATCACCATAACTAACATGTAAATATTCTCACAACTCCTAGTTGAGGGTACACCTGATCCTACATGTTCAAGATGCTAATAATTCACAAGTACCCTAGATATTGTATCCACACAACTCTTTATATGTTCATGAGTTCCTATATATTGCATCCATGCAACTCCTTCTAAGACTCATGTTTACCTAGTTATTGCATACACACAACTCCTCCTAGGATTGGGCTTTATGGCTATCTAGAGGAACATTCTTACCCAACCCAAGGATAGATAAACATTACATGGAATACTCTAAAATAAAAAATATTAATAAGCATGACATAATCCATCAAATATGAAATACTCAAAATATAATCCAAGAGCTCCTCTTAACCAAAGCCAAATTTATTCAACACAAAGAACTTGATATAAAGTTTTTAAAACAAAAGTTACCTAATCCATGATAGAATTTAAACCACATTGTATATATTTCCGTTACTTAAGGAAACATACTATCATCTAAAGGAAATAGCTAAAGAGATCAACAACCATTCCATTATCATATTTAAAGTAGCTCCATGCTAACTAGGAACAAAATATTGCTAAAACAAACACTTCATTGCTCATAACAAAAGGAAACATTAAAGCAACATAAATCCTTCTTTTGAACAATTGTCAAGTCTTACAAATCTTCCAAGAAAATATTTTCCTTTACAAGCCTTTGCTTATTTACATCATCAATACATTTGAAAAGCTAAGAAACCTCCACCAAGGACCTCCAACCCACTAAGCATCTACAAGCTTCCTTGAGATAGAAAAACCACCCACAACTTATGAGGTTTACTTAGGGATCAAGACAACTCTAAATGCAATGCAAACTAAAACATGTCATTTTCTATTATGCAAAACCATGCATAAAATATAAGCAAGCTTCCTAAGGAGAATCCCATACTTCTCCTTATAATAATTCTTTAACTTACAAAAGTCTCAAGAATTATTATATAAGTTTCTCTTTCAAAACCATTGAACAAGCAATACATCCTATAAAAGAGAATCCCATACTTCTCTTTATAATGATCCCTTAGCCTACCAAAGTCTTCAAGAATTATCATAGCTTTCCAAAAGCCTAGCTTATTAAGTATTAATAAAATAAATGATAAAGCTCTCACTTAAATACAAAGCCTACAATAAATCTTTTATCTAAGTATAAAAATAAACCTCTACATTCTTAACAAAGTAAAGCTTTAACTTAAACATAGAACTATCTACATTCTCTAAATATTTTACTAAAACATAAAATCATATATATTCTTTACAAAATAAATAAAGCTTTTACATAAGCATAAAATCATCTATGTTCTTAAATAAAATAAAGCTTCTAATAAACCACACTGGTGAATTAAAAACTATAAAATTAAAGGCAGGCACCTGAGCTCAAAGGAGATTCAAAGCAATGAAAATAAAATGTAGCCAACCAAGTAAATGATATCTTCTATAAAACCAAAGGACTCTATAAGACGTTGTCCATAAACCTGCAAATAGTGAAAGACCAGCATTCACTCTACACAAACCAGAGCTAAGACAAGAGGGCACTCCACTTACCAAAAACAAGTCATGCAAACATCAAAGTACAACCAGATGGTTTAACTAATGCATCATTGTTGGATGGCTTCACATAGGCTTACAACTAGGAAATAAAGCACTCAAAATGGACAAACTTGGATTCTTTTAGCAAAAGGAAAGAATAAGGTGCATATGGGAAGAACACCAACCTTCATAGGCAATCCAAGCAATGCAGTAAACTCTAAAAAAAGAGAATTATGCAGAATGAGTTAAAATTCAACAAAATTTAAAACCCAACAAATAAAGCACAACCAAAAAAATATAGACAAGGCAACAATGAGAAAGCTTTAACAACAATGTCATAAACCAAGAGTATGAGCAAACACAAATGGAAGCACCTGAATTGCAAGCTCCACTTACTTTCAAAGGATGTCTTGAACATCATTGCTTGCTTCTAAAATTTCTCCTCCTTGCCTTTGTTTCTCCACTACCTCTTTATATTTTGATTACTTCCTTTTACTCACCTTTCCATAAGATTTAAAGAGCATTACGTTGCATGGGTGAACGCATACCAAATTCCCAAAGAGCGTTACACACCACCTTATTATACATGCTCAATGGTTTCATTGTCCAAGTATTTAATGAAACTAAAGCTTACCTTTATCTTCCAAGGGATGACTTAATTACCATAACTTTCTTTAATTAACACCCAAAACATAATAAGTTACTTAAAACAAACTCACATTCTATGGTAACTTATTATTTGGTACTTTTTAAAACATATATATATATATATATATATATATATATATATATATATATATATATATATATATATATATATATATATATAACACACACTTAGTTATCAAGTTCGAGTTCGTATTCGAGTTCGATACTCTTGAAGTTCGAAAAAAAATTGACATGTTTAAAAATTTGAAATAAAATTTGATTATTATAAATGTACATATATTTTTTGAAATAATTTTATTTTTTATTTTTATATAAAATTTAAAGATACAAAATTATAATATTTGATTTTAATAACTTTTTTTCAAATATATACTTTAAAATATTTTTAAAAATATAAACATTTTTATAACTTTATCTAAACATAGTAATTTTTTACAAATGAGAAGATTTTCAAACGTTTAAATCAATAATTTTTTTTAAAGATTAATTACAATATTTCTATCAATTATAATAAAAAATCACGTGATAAATTCATTCTAAAAAATATCATGCATATTAACACATAACTATCATTGATGTCCATTCTCTCAAGTGATAATAAAGAACTAAAGAAAATAGATTGAAAATGGTTGCATCCAACATAATTTGTGCAAGACGTGGATTTGAAGAATATTTTTTATAACTTTCACATTGATATATATTTTATATTTTAGAGGTAAGATATTTTACCATATTGTAACTTTGCTTGAACTTTCTATAAGTCATGGGTTTTATTTTTCAACTATCAATGACTGATTTTAGGGTTTTTTATACCTCTTTTATGTTTAGTTTTTTTTTTCTACCAAATTTAGGGTTTATTCATCGAATTTATTCGTTATAGTTTTGAATTTGATAATTTTTTTTTTTTAAGCGAAAAACCTCTTGCGGGGCCACCTTGGTCTAAGAGACCACGAACAGGGTCACCCGGGGGTCGCACCCAGCCCTGCTCATACCAACATTATCAATTGGATTTTGGGTACCCAATTCAGCTTTTTGGTAGGGTGGAGATTCAAACCTGGGACCTCCCTTGGAGGATTGCCCTCTCCTCTCCAACTCACCTACAACACCTGGGTTGAATTCGATGAATTTGATAACTAAGTGTGTATATATATATATATATATATATATATATATATATATATATATATATATATATATATATATACATATAATTCTTGATTTACTAAGGTATTTAAGCTGCCACTCAAGTAAATACAAAAGTATTAAATTTCTAATCAATACATAACAATATTTTTTTTCAACAAGGTAAAACATAGACAAGCATGACATCACATCAACAATATCCTACACCATTGTTTTATCCCCAAATAGGTGGTATTTTATGATAGTCTAAGTTATCACCAATCCTATTGAGGAGGCTCATTGCGCAAGCAACATCCCGAACCAATGGTGCAAACATGGAAACAAACAAAATGATATGCATCTACATGAAGGGTAATTTTCCATGTTACCCTGAGCTACCGATGAACAACTCATCATCATTTCCTAAAATATCTCTCATTGTAGGTGGTTTACCCATATATTCCCACCAGAGAGAGGTACCTAATCCTACATCCATAAATGCATTAGTAGTACCATATTCTATGCCCAAAAGAGGAAAGAAATCATTTCATCATATAGACATCAAGAAAGAAACTATACCATTAATCAATCACATCAACACATAGTTCATTATCCATAAGAGTTCTACCAAGAAGGGGTGTTACAATATGACCTGCCACTTTTGAGTAGGTATATCATGTGGGTATAATTTTCCTACTAGGTATCATTATTATGCCTTAACATTTTGATACTATAAACATATTATAATAAAACCAATGATATCTCATTTCATTCCTACCCAATAGAAGGTATTTTTCATGTTTTTACACATCTTTGCACCTACATAATGAGAAAAATATGGAGAACTATGCACCTCTTGCATAATCATTCTCCTTAATTCACTAGTTTTGGGTGTGATAACTCTATCCTTGAATCATAAGAGTCCATATTTTATGTTGAAATCCCTATTTTCCTTAGGATATTTCTTAAGTTTAACCTAACTTTTCATGCAATAATAATCCTATAGCTGCATTTCTTTAAATTTTTCCATCAAGTTTATATGAATCTAGGTTAATTTTGCTATTTGCATTCTCCTACTCATGCCATCTACAACTATATTTTATTTTCCTTTGATATACTCAAAACCAAAGTCATATTATGCTAAGAACTCTATCCATCTTCTCTATCTTGCATTCAACATAGATTGGGTAAAAATATACCTTAGAGTTTGATGGTCTATCCTTATATCAAATGTTTTACCCAATAAATAGTACCTCCAAAACTTTAATGCATGCACAACTGCTACCCATTCTAGGTCATGTGTAGCACAATTTAACTCATACTTATTGAGTTTTCTAGACTCATCTGCTACTATAGCCTCTTTCTGGGATAACACCCCATCCAAACCTTCCAAGGATGAATCTATACACATTGTAAAATTCCCAAGAGGGTCTGGTATCTTGAAAATTGGTGTCATACTTAGTTTATTCTTCAAGGTTTCAAATGTGGCCTCACAATTTTATAACCATTTAAATTCCTTTCCCTTTCTGTGAAGGTTGGTGATAGAGTAGGAAATATTGGAATAATCCTTCACAAAACACCTATAATAACCAGTGAATCCCATGAAGCTTCTCACTTCAAACACACTTGTTGTTGTAGGCCAACTCATTTTCTTAGGATCTACAAGAATTCCATCTACCAAGATGATATGTCCTAAATAGTGAACTTATGAGGTATAGAACTCATATTTAGACAAATTTTCATATATCTGGTTTTTCCTCAGTACCTCTAACACTAACCTTAAATGTTGGTCATGTTCCTCTTTGGTGCAAGAATATATCAAGATATCATCTAAAAATACCAAAATAAATTGATCTAGATATTTCTTGAACACAATGTTCATCATATTCATAAAAAAAATTGGTGCATTTGTCAACCCAAATGGAAACACTATGAACTCATAGTATCCATACCTAGTCTTAAAGGTTGTTTTGTGAGTATCCTCCTCTCACTCAACTGATGACATCCTATTATAAAATTAATATTTTAAAATATAGCAACATCCTTTAGCTGATCAAAGAGATCATCAATACTTGGGAAAGGATACCTATTCTTGATGGTCACTTTATTCAACATCCTATAGTCAATGCACAATATTAAGGAACCATCCTTCTTTTTTACAAATAGTACTAGAGCACCCCAAGGTGACACACTAGGTTTGATTAGACCCTTTTCTAACAAATATTGAAGTTGCACCTTCAACTCTTGCAACTCAATAGGGGTCATTCTGTAAGGTGTCCTTGTAATGGGTTCAACTCCAGGTATTAGTTCAATAGTGAAGTCAAATTTATATTGAGGTGGTAGCCCTAGGAGATCTTCTAGAAATAAATCCCTAAATTCATGCAAAATGGGATGTTTCTTAAATATTTCCTCATCCCCTTTATCACCTTTCTTGCCATTAATCTTGACTACATACAACATACCACCTCTTTTAATGGCTTTCTTTAGTTGCATATTTGATAACAAATGTGGTCAAAAAGACCCTTGCCTACTTTGAACTCTTACTCTCTTCTTATCCTTATTGGTATAATCCATCCACCTCTCTTGGAAGTTGATTAAGGCTCCATGATCCTTCAACCAATCCTATTTTAAACTTTTACTCTCTTCTTATCCTTATCGATGTAATCCATCCACCTCTCTTGGAAGTTGATTAAGGCTCCATGAGCCTTCAACCAATCCATCCCTAGGATAATATCAAAATCATGGAGTGGTGCTACATATAAGTTCCATATAGTGGATCCATTGGGTAAGGTAATCTCATTTGTAGATAAGCATTGATCCACTAAGTAGGTCTATCCAAACCCATACTCGACTTTCCATCCTTGTGCCAAAAATCTAGTTCTTTCTGGCACATCCTCAATAATACTAGTGGAAATAAAACTATCTATAACTCCACTATCTATTAAAAATTTAGCATCCTTTTCAAACAACTTACCATTTAATAACATAGGTATTTCTTGTCCATCTAGGTTCTAATCCTTGATAGCGGCATAGATTAGATGTGGCTCTTCCTTTGCTTTATTACTCGACTTTGGTCATTAGGGACACTTATTAGCATAATGATGATCCCAACAAATGAACCAATCCATCTTGGGTGCCTGATATCTTTCTTTTCTTTTATCCCCTATTCCCTCTCTATGTTGACTCATTTGGCTTCTAAGTTTGAGGGTTGGAATTGTCATTTTTTTATTTCTTCTTATATTGCCCTTGGTTCCCATTTTTCTTATTACAAAAATTTGGGTTCCCTTTACTTTTCTTGTTTTACTCCTTATCCCATTTCATAAACACCACTATTTATCTTTTTGAGTTCTTTCCTCTCTACCTCTATCAACTTTGCATAGAAAAAAAATGTCTTTTTGGTATAAATATTGGTCTCTTCTTATCTAACCAAATCATAAGCTTTTTGCAAATTTTTGGGTTTGATAAAATTAATTATTATCCTAATCTTAGGATCTACCCCCAATATGAACTTATGCACCTTTAGTTTTTTATTGATCTTGTACTTAGAAATATACTTTAAAATTTTAATAAATCCTTGGTGGTATGCCTCCATAGACAAGGTACCCTTTTGGAGCATAAAAAACTCCTCAAAATTTTCTACATAAAATTGTTCTGATAGGAATCTCTTCTTAAATACCCCAACAAAATATTTCCATATAAGGTCCATAGCTTGGATTCCTTTGCCTACCCTGAAGGTGTTCCACCATTCTAAAATTGCATCCTAAAAATAAATAATAGCCCATACGGTTTGGACTTTAGAAGAGTAATTCTTCATGGAACATGACTCTTCTACATCACCCCCTTTCTTTCCATTAAATTTAGCTACCTTAACATTCTTAAGGTCTTTAGCAAGCTCAACCTCTATCCGAGCTTTTCCTTCATGGGTCCTTCTAATAGGATTCTCTTCTTATCTACCTTCTAAATCCTTGTTACCAGTTTTCCTATTGATCAAGGCTTTTAACAATTTCCATTGTTGTTCCATATATTATTGAAGAAAAATAAATATGAAAGAAAGATCTTCCACTCTCTCACTAGATCCTACTATTCTTCCAGTTTTCTTATTGGAGTATGTTGTTCTTCCAAAATTCCTACTGGAATCCATTCTCACAGTTTTCTTGTTAGAGTACATTATTATTTCATGCTTCTTTTGTATCACAACTTCCTCCTGTGTATATGATCCTACCTTCTTGGATGATCCTTCTCTTAGAATAGGTGTCATCTCCTATCCATACAAAAGAGATGGGTAAGTTACAATTTCATTCAATTGTACTTACAATCAATTAGTTTTATTTCTCCCATGAACTAACTTAGACCATTTTCACTCCCCTGATGATTATCATGGTCACTCTTGCTTTACTGTAAAGTGAAATATCTATTAAGAAACTATACTCCCTAGGATTTCTACTCCCTAGTTTGAATGGTCCAATCGACATGTAATGCCTAGATTATCCCAGATCATGTTAAGGTCCCTAGTAAAGTAAGTCTTCTCAAAGTAGCACATCAAGTCAAGGCTCAACCTAGGTGTAATCCATGGAAGCTTCTAGTACTATGAACTAGAACTCTAATACCAACTGTAACAACCCACCAAAACCAACCTGAGATATATATTTTTTGAAGGTTCACAAAAAGGATCCCAATATTATTTTTTAGCATTCACAAGGCTTTATCGTATTTGAGTTCAATATCATTGTAGACAACACTCAAGTGAACAGGAGTAGCCAACATCTCATATCTCTAGGGTTCACCTTACTAAATATCACCATTTAGAAGGATGCCAATAGTGATCCCCCCACTTTTTACATACCCTCACCAGTATAGAAAAATTTAACCATAGCATAGGGATTATCCTTTACGGACTATAACACTTAAAGGGGAATGTCTATTCCCTAACCCTTCCATAAGTTTGTCTATGTAGGTTATTATAGTGTAAGCCTTGGTGCTTAGTTACCACACCTCTATGGGCTAACTAAGGTCATTACCACTCACCTGGCAATGAGCATGGTCACATGAACCTCACCATTCAAGGTACCACCATTGTTGTTTTTGAATGATTCCATTAAATTTATAGTTATGGAACACCTAGTCCTCATTGTTCAAGGTGTATCAATCATGAAAATTTGGCTATTTCATCACCATAATTCCTAGGGTTCACAACTACCTAGTTATTGCATCCCACAAATCCTCCTAGTATTAGGTTGACTCCTTAAGTCAAGGGTCCTAAAGAGGTTTTAGATCCATACCCAAGAATTACATAAACAATATAACATCTATTCCATAAAATAAATTAATGTGCTAAAACAAAAATAACATGCTTAGTTATAACACAATACTAGATCTTAGATTTAAATAGAATATTTTCAAACCATACTTGAAATTATAGATACATTCCATTATAATGCTAGAATGAAAGAAATATCTCTCTAATTTAAACATGATTAAAAATTAATAATTTTACTAAAATCCAACCCTAATTCTAGCATAAAACATCTATTTAATTGAAGCTAGCAAAATAATCTTAAAATAGATCATAACCAACTCACTAATTCATTTGATCAAAATCAAATATTCCATATATCTACCTAAAAATTTCCAAGCCTTAATTAAGGGATAAATTATCCAAGTGTTACATAACAAAACTCCCATTTACATAATAACTTTTCATTCCTAAGTACATTCGAGCAAGTCCTCCCAAGTGGCCTTTGTGCCACCTTCTTTTCATGATCCTCTTCATGAAGGAATCTCCCGTGAACTTTTAAGAAAACTTAGGGATCATGATTGCTCTTAATGAAATGAAACTTAACATGCTTTATGTATATATGCAGACAACCATGCAAAATATATTTCAACAATCAAGGAGAGAATCCCATACTTCTATGTATAATGGTTCCCTTACCTACTCAAATCTCAACAAACCATTATAATTTTTTTTATCCAACGCTCATTTCTCAAGTAACCATGCAACATGCATTTCAAGAACTAAAAAGATAATCACTAACTTTATTTATGAAACACATTATAGCATGCTAAAGTATTATCTCTTTTTCCTTATAAATTAATTAAAAACATCATCTTCTAATTAAAGGAACTCCATAAATTATTAACCTCTAATCAAGAAGTTCAAAAAATAAAGAAAACATTCACAAACCATTAACATATTTCCATAACCATTATATTTCCTAAATAATTATTGATTAAAGTCTAAAAAAATATTTTCTAAAACCCTTAAATCATTCCATTGAAATATCAAAAGAGAACACACCAAATTTTAAACTATAATCTAATTTAATTTTTTTTTAAAATATTTTCCTAAGATTACGTTGATTAACACAACAATCCTTCTAAAGAATAATAACTTCCTCTAATACTTCTAGACTTAGACAAGCACAGGAATGAAAAACACTAAAGGCTCATAAAAATATTGTTTAAGAGCAATATTAAGGTTAAACCATACAAGATCCACAATATAACATAGACTATGCAACTTGTCACTCGATTATCCATGCCTCAATACTAAACGCTTGGAATAATTAAACGATCCAACACTCAACACCTGCAAGGTGATAGCACATTTACAATCTAAGAATTGCAACATACAGAGCATAAACACAAACTAATATTGTTGACAAAGAAATCTACTACTAACAATTATGGGGATGCAACAAGGCTAGACATTGACTACAAAAAATGAGGGTGCTTTGTATATTTATAATCTCCAATTTTTTCCCTAAGAAATGATAAATCCATGATCAATGTTAAGGAGCTATTTGAGCCCACCTAAGGTTAAAATTAGAGAACACCATTCAAACTAAGCAAAGGATGACCCCTAGACATAGAGGAAAGCAACAAGCTTAATCCAAAATTGAGCAAAACTACAAAGAGCAAAACCAAAGTACATGCATCATGTAAACACATAAGAGGACACATCAATCACAAGACAAGAAGGAACTATAGTGGAGCTATGTCTTGCTATCTAAAAATCATTGTATCGTCAAGGCTTTCTTTGTGCTTGGTCTCCCCTTCTTGCATCATTCCTCTCATCTGATTGCCAATATCCCACCCTTCATAACCAAGAACCTCCTTAATGAGAGTGAATGCCCCCCCTCAAATGTAACATACATCTGACTGATGCATTTTCTGGCCATGCTTTTCCCCACCACTTGGCTCAGCCATTACTAGCTTGGGTGCTTTAACCTCAATCAGACTTAAGGTTCCAAATTAAATATTTTCATAATAAACATGACTTAAGCAAAATATTACTTCTAAAATTATTCATTTTAATATTCTTAAAATTGAGCTAAAACTATAATATTATTTTTTTAATGTTTCCAACATTAGGAACTCCAAATAATTATAAATAAAAACCATTTAAAATAACTATAAGTAATCAATCTAATGACCCATCCACCATATTTTTACTTATAGCAATAAGGAACGTGGATTAATTACTTATTAATTAAGATCAATTGTTAATATTAATTATTAACATTGTTATTAATATTTGAATTATTAATCAAGTGGCATTAGCTCAATCGAATATATTCCTCAATGTTTTGAGGAGACCCAAGTTCAAATCTTGCCAAACGATACATGGATAATATCTAAGATTTGTTGTAGTACCACTATGTGGTGATGATGTAATATGGATGAGGTCAATTTCAATCCCATATAACCCATTATATATATATATATATCAAGTATTAATATTACTAGACATACTAATACATTATTGGATTAATCCACCAAATCCAAGCTTCCAAAAACTCAAGCAAAACAAAGAATTTTCAAATCCATAATACATCATGTTGATTTATACTTGAGGAAGTGGATTTTAAGATAACTTAAATATCATCCCCTACCTACTCAGGATGACTCCTTTGCTAATAAGAATCTCATGGCCTAGCATTTATTCAATAAAAAAGCATATAAGTAATGCATTTATATGAAGGGTACACATTTACCCTTGAGTTTCCAATGAACAAGTCATCCATAATTTTCCAAATTTTCTCTCATATTTGGTGGTTGTCCCATACCAATCCACAAATGAGAGTACTTGGTCTTGCAACCACAAATATATAAATAGTACCATATTCCAAATATAGTAATCAAATCATAAAGTGTAACTACCCACTCTTATTGATATCATAAAATGAGACTATGCATTAGATATCCACACATCAATACATAAATAAATATCAATAATAAGTCTTACCAAGGAAGGTCATTATAGACTACCTATGAGCACTACCAAGATGTGGTTGTCCTAACTACTATTCACAATATCCAACATGAATATGTCATGGTGAGACTGCTAGCCATACCTTTTAGAGGAAATATTTTCACTTGGTATAGATAATTTGATGATATTAATATTACCTCATGGGCACAACTTGCCAAACCATTCATCTTGGAATTCAACCAAGTAGGAGATCCATTTTTATTGCTTACCCAATTCACCTCCATTCAAAGGCATCCACGAGAAAATATCTCTAATTTTAACATGAGATTCAACAAAATATGAAAGAATATTCCTCAAGATATTAGACCTTCCCATCCTCAAGCATATATTTATTGCATCTAATCCCTTGACCCAAATCTAGGTCTCTAGATCTAGATAGCTAATGATATGAGATTCCTTCAAGTATTTCATGTTGCAATTACTATAAAAAATGCACTCTTCTTAGTTGGAAAGCTCCCTCCTAAGGTTACTATGTCATATTTCCTAAAATTATTGCATCTTGCACAATAAGATCCAACTACTGTTGTGTCATAATGTGCTCATGTACCAACACCTGGAACTCTAGTTAAGCCTACTGCACCATCTCTCTCTCTTGCCAGCTACAAAACCTAAAGAAAAAATAGAATTATTAGAGCTAAGGGTAGAATTGAAGAATCTTAGCAATAAAATCATTATGCTAAAGAGGCCAAATGTAGAGAAGAGATATGAGAGATATTAGCCCAAAATATTTTCCTATATCACCAAAGACCAAGGGGCCTCTAGCAAAAATATTATCAAATAAAAAATTACTACATATAATGAACTAGAGGAGATGACATCTACTTCCACTCCTCATGAAAGCTACTACTGTTTGGCCTATAATGATCCTCACAATATAGAAACATATATGGTTTATCAACACCAAGCCCAATTGGTAGTGACGAAGAAAATAAAAAGAGCAAAAAAGGTACAAAAGGAAGTGGTCAAAATTCTAATGGATCTAGAACAAGTCATGGTAGTTGAGAAACCTGAGGAAGATGAATCTATTCAAGTCCTGACCTAATCCAAAAAGAAGATATTGCAAGTGGAGCCATAAAAGTTATAGCCATTCAAAGTCCCTGATCAACCTTACAAAGAGCAAGCAAAAGAGTACCCAAGGCTAGAGCCAACAAGGCCAAAAATAGCAAAAGCAAAGGTTATGTAGGGAATATCCTAATGAACAATAAATAAGAAGGTTGTTGTATCCCTTTATGACTAATATACAAAGGTTGAAAGATATTGAGTAGTATCATAGAAAATTCAAAGAACTTGATCAGAAGGAACAAAAATTATCAGGAGTAATCGAGTATAGTATTTTTGAAGAACTCAAAAGGATCTCTTCCAAGCCAAGTATGTATGATGCATTGCTTGTTGTGGGCCAAACAAGGTGAATGGTTTCCTATTTTTGTCACATGCCCGTGCATTTAATTATCAACCCAGGGAGCTTCGTAAACTTGCGAAGAGTCGAAATTAGGTTACTACAATACCACTGGAGGTGAATCTGCTAATCCTACGTTTTGGGGGGTGTTCTTGAAATGGTTGTCAATCATTCCCGCACTCCTCAATAAATTACGTAAGAAGAACATAATTAAATCTACAGAAATAAATCATGTACACATTCCTGAAAATAAATCTACTGCAAAATACTGGAACTAGCAAACCAATGAACATTCCTATGAAAGCAATAAACTAATTAAAATAAATAAACAAAAAGGAAATGGGGAAGAAATACTGGCTTGGAGTGGGCCCAGGCTCCAGCAGCTTCTTCCCGATCGAACACGCGCTTTAGAACTTCTGGAACTGTAATATATTTATCAACGTATTACAATCTATCTTCTGCAACTCTAAATGGATCTTTATTAATTATTTCTATATATCTCTCAGAACGATCTGCGTGTGTTTATATAACACACCCATAGAACTTCTATTACAGAAGTGGTTACAATAGTCGATTCTTCCCGGACTAAATTAGAACAGTCTGGCGAATGCAATCGACGTCTGGCATTCTATTTTGATGGTGGCATGTTCATTTCGGTTCGTGCTTTGCCTGGCATCAGTAAGACATTTTGATACATTGGTGCTATCTCCAATTTAGCTCTGCATGATGCAGAGCTAGAACTGCACCAACCACTACTATCCACGTCATTCAAATCTGGTCAACGGGCAAAGAATCAGTGACGCCTTCCTTATGAGGAAGGTACCTTGTTATCACGGCGCCTTCTGGTTGTAGGGAGGCACTTGCCTTCTATTAGCACCTTCCGACTGTGGGGAGGCGCTTGCCTTCTATTAGCGCCTTCTGGATGTGGGGAGGCACTTGCCTTCTATTGGCGCCTTCCGGTTGTGGGGAGGCTCACATTCAGTTGGTGCCTTTCGACTGCAGGGAGGCGCTCATATTCAGTTGGCGCCTTTCGACTGCAGGGAGGCGCTCGTATTTGGTTTGGCACCTTTCGATTGTAGGGAGGCGCTTGTTCCCTTGGTGCCTTTCGGTTGTAGGGAGGCACCTATGTTCTCTACATTGACCCTCGATGAAATAAAGTGCCAGGTCCATCAAAAGACCTCGACTATTCCAAATCTAACTAAATCAACTGCAATTCCACAAAACATACTAAAAACACACAAATTAGATAACACGCATAATTATATCAAATATCTATATAATCATTCATAAAAGTATGCAATCCTTATTATACAACTGCATATTGATCAAAGAAATATGTACAAAATATGAGCATTTCTGGTGCTCATCATCCCCCCACGCCTAACATATGCCACGCCCTCATGGCATCCAAGCTGCAGGTAGCCCTCTGACTTTTCATCGTCGCCATCTCTTGGAGGATTCTGCTGCCCCTACGGCCCGAGTCTATCTTTTCGTGCCGGCATTTGAAGGTGTGGTTCACCTTTGCCTATGGGAAACTATGGCTATCAATTGTCCCCTTCTTGTTCTGGCCGCTACTGGTGGTGGTCTAGCCAGCGTTGTTCCTGCCGATTGAAATGCAGCTTCGATAGCTTGCCAGAGGTCGGCGTCTGGAGGTCTGACCACTACCAGAGGGATATCCGAGTTATCCCCTCTGGAAGGCACTACTTGGGCCTTGTATAATCTGACCGCTTCAGGGGTAAGCCCTGTATTCTCCTTTGCAATCGTCGCGGCCTCCAATTGTGGGCCATATACTCCCCACCATTCCAAGTACCTCCTCATCATGGAAGGCCACCCTCGGGATGAACCATAGATGTCCCAAAATTGGTTGTCTTCTGTCGGATTGACGCAGATGCCAGAATCTCCTTTTACCCTCGAGGATGCCTTCCTGGCCTCCTTGGCTACTTTCATTTCGTTGCACAGCTGCTCAAAATATTTTTGCCTTTCGACGAATAGCTGCATGTCCCATTCGTCCTCCTCTGACTCGACGAAGGTCACTTTCACCTTCTGTCGAGCCATCCTGGGCCTCTTTGCCTTGGCCTCTATAGAAAATGTGGCGGCTCGGACCGGGGTCTCTTCTTTCTCCTTTGGGGACTTCTCTTTACTCCGAAGGATCGGCTGTGCTGCTATCTCCGGGGGTGATCCTTCGTTCTCCTGTCTACCTGGTGTCGACCCCTCAGGCTCTTCTCCTTCTTCAGGCCTGGGGAGGTCCTCCTTATCCTCTGGTCTTATCTATTGCTGGAGACCTTCGTCCTGCTCTGTGTCACTCAGGACAATGACAGGGGGCATCGTAGGACTTCTTTCCTTTTCACCCCTAAAAATAGAGGAATCCTCCCCTGCCTCCGGGCTGCTCTGTCGGGCATCCGATCGAATCTCCCCTGAAGAGAATACTCGTTCGGTGGATGTGGGAGAGTTCGTCGGCACTTCTTCTACCCAATCAGTCTGAGTGGATGCCTCCTATCTTGTTGTTCCTCTATCCTGGAGTATTTGATTTTCCTCCTGCAACTACCGAACCAGCTGCTCGAGCTGAGCAATTCATCTATCCCTTTCCTCCAATTCCCTTTTATGCTGGTTCTGGCAATCTTCCAGAGTCTGCTGTGCCATCCAGCAATCGGTTTGCCATTCGAGCGCCTCCTCCAAGGCCGCATCGATCTGGTCGTTACTCCCGAAAGTTCCTTCATTCCATGGGCTCCGGTTCATTAATTCTCGAAGGGTTTGGGCGGCAACGTCTATCTCCGGGTCACTCTGTCCTTCCTCTATCGAGAGGAATCACCGTAGACGTTTCCTCCTAGGGATTGGTTCATCCTCACCACCAGCGAGTGGCGCTCCTTCCTCCTCATACTCGGGCACTAGGGAATGCCCTCTGTCCTCTATGTCTTTGGGCACCGGTGACTGCTCTGCTCCTCCTAGAAAATAGGGCAACGCCAATTGCCCGATGTTTGTTATCTCCTCTGTAGGGGATGCTTCGTCTTGCCCTAATTCGGCAACCGCATTGTGTTGCTCTATTTGGCCGCCATCTCCCTCTGCGTCGCGGTTCTGTCCTTGTGCTTCTGCATGGCGGACCAATGCCGATATCAGCCCATGGTGGGCTAAGGCGGACGGTGCCCCTTTCTGGTATCGAGCCGCTTCATCTTTCAGAGCATTCGCCAGGTAGAAAGGTATATTTAATTTCCTCCCATGCACTAGGTGATTGAGGAAGTGCACATGATTAAGGTGCAGATGGGTATACTTCCCTGTGCATGTGAAGAATCGAGCAATCTGCTCGAACATCTTCCGTATATTCATGGGGAGACTATTTTTGAGTAACCCCTCCCTGTCTATCTGCACATTTTCTCCTGACAGTAGTATTTCGGTGTATAGTTTTAACACTCCTCCCTTGTATGTACATTCCCCCATGAGAGGCAATCCAGTCGCCTGTGAGATGAACTCAGGGGTGACTAGAATTTCCATCCCTCGTACTTGGGCCGCATCGCCCCTCAAAGAGGTGGCGAATTCTCTAGCTGCCTCCATGTCCTGGCCCTGACTGACCAGGGTGCAGTATTCGAGCCACCCCTCGGCTTCGAATTGGGTCTTCACTGCCCCTCTGATCCCATCAGTATCACTGGGTTCATTCTTCTTTACCGCGTGGTTCTTGGACCTTCCTCCCATGGCGCCTTCTGCTGTTGTATTTTTTTTGTCCTTCCTTCTTCAGGAAGGTGCCTTCTTATAGAAAATATGCCTAACCCTAGCAGTTATGGAAGACGCCCTATCATTGGCACATGTTTTCGGCTTTGGGGGGATACGATCTCTATGACGACGGTATCTTTTTTGGTACTACGTATTTATAAATAATTATATAAACGATTTGATTTAATATGCGCGTACCTGATTTGGCGTTCCTGTCGTCGTGGTAGCCACTGATTTGCTGACTTGTGACACGAGGGAGGGGTATGGTCATTTGATGTCGCTTATTCGTGCGATGCTTCGTTCCGCTCGAGGCATCCGATAGATGTAAATGTTGCACGTGGAAGGCATTCTTTGGTACCTTCCCCATGTGGATGGTGCCCTTGTAGCGCCTTTCCAACGTTGTCGGTGCTCTTCGTCGAACGAATGCGCCTTTCGGCTGCAGGAAGTGCCTCTGATTGGCTATCGTCTGGCGGTGGAAGGCACTTTTGTCTGCAAGCGTCTTCCCAATGTGGGAGGTGCCTCCTTCTGGTTCGTGCCTTCCCGATGTTGGAAGGCGTTCGTCTTGATGAATGTGCCTTCCTGATGTTGGAAGGCGTATTCGGCTAGATGAATGCGCCTTCCTGATGTTGGAAGGCATCTCGACTGGATGAATGCGCCTTCCTGATGTTGGAAGGCATATTCGGCTGGATTTTTTTTTTTTTGATTTGGTGCCTTCTTGCCACGGAAGGCGCCTACATATGTATTTTTTCATTTTTTTTAGAACTTCTGAATGGATGGAAGGCGTTGTCTTCCGATTTGGCGCCTTTCGGATGCAGTAAGGTGCCTTCTTCTGGATGGGCACCTTTCGGGTGTAGTAAGGCACCTTCTTGTGGACTTGGTGCCTTTCGACCGGATGCAGTAAGGCGCCTTCTTCTGGATGGGCACCTTTCGGATGCAGTAAGGCGCCTTCTTCTGGTCTTGGCACCTTCTTCTGGATGCAGTAAGGCGCCTTCTTGTGGACTTGGCGCCTTCTGGATGCAGTAAGGTGCCTTCTTTTGGACTTGGCACCTTCTGGATGCAGTAAGGCGCCTTCTTCTGGACGACGATTTGACTGGAAAAAGGGTGATCAAACCTTCCCAATTTTTCACGCTGCCCAGATTCTACCTACGAGCCGGTGTCGAAATGCTGAGCCGAATCAGGCCTCGGTTTCCCGGATACCTATCCCTCGTGCTGTCGGGTCCTCCACCTACAAAAAGCAACCAAAAAGAAAGGAAAATAAAGGCGAGTTAGACGCGTTCCATGCCTGTTAGGCCCTGGATTAGGATGCCCGCAGCTTGCATGCGGGCGTCGTCCCTGCAAAAACACACATTACAAAAAAAACTATATTAACTACAAAATTTGGGTGAGCACTTTCGTGCCCACCATTTCACCTGTGAGAGTTCGGTCCAGATCTAGCAAGATGGGGTCTCCCCCATGCCTACTCTGGATTCCACCTGTAACGTTTTGGACGTATTATAGGGGCGTAGTCGGTGGCCATTGACTGTGAACATGGTGTTGCTGCCATCAATTGTCTTAACGTGCACCGCCCCGTTCCTAATGAGCTCTGCCACCTCATACGGCCCCATCCACCTCTGCATAAGTTTGCCCTTCCTTTCCTGGAATCGAGAATCGTACAACAGTACCCATTCCCCTACCTGGAACTTCTTCAACTTGATGTGGTTATCATGCCACTTCTTTCTCTACTTCTGTATAATCTCTGTCCTCTGCAAAGCATCCAGTCGGATTTCGTCCAGCTGATCTAGCTGGCGAATCCTCTGTGTTTGAGCTTCGTCCAAGCTCAAATTTAATTCTGAAGCCGTCCTCAGAGTTTTGATTTCGAACTCGATGGGCATCATCGCATTTTTCCCATAGACCAGTTGGAAAGGTGTGCATCCTGTGGTGGATTTCCACGTGGTGTTGTATGCCCAAACTGCCTCCGACAACCGTGTGGCCCAATATTTCTTGTGTTGCTGCATGGTTTTGGTCGGGATGTTTTCTATCTCCCTGTTTGTCACTTCTACTTGCCCGTTCGCCTATGGATGGTAGGGCGTGGTTTTATTGTGCCGAACTCTATACTGCTCCATCAGCTCCTCAATCAATTTGGAGGTGAATTGGGGCCCTTGGTCTATTGTTATCTCTCGAGGAACCCCAAATCATGTGAAAATATGGGCAAATAAGAAATCGGTGACCGTTCTTTCCTTTGAGTCCCTTAATGCCTGCACTTCCACCCATTTGGTGACGTAATCCGTGCAGACCAGAATAAACCTCCTTCCCATCGAAGGTGGATTAAATGGTCCCACGAAGTCCATGCCCCATTTATCGAAAGGTTCCAGGTGTACCTAGGGCTGCAGGGGCATTTCATCTCGGTGGGTTGGTCTACCCATCCTCTGGCACTCGTCACACTTGCTGGTATACGCTGTCACGTCCTTGAACAGAGTGGGCCAAAAATACCCAGCTTGTAGGATTTTGTAGGCAGTTCGTTTCCCTGCAAAGTGTCCTCCGCATGGCTCATCGTGACATGCCTTGAGCACTTCTGAAAACTCCTGTTCTGCTACGCATCTTCTTATAATTTGGTCCCGTCCTATTTTAAATAGGAGACCATCCATCCAAAGGAATGATGCGCTCTTCTCTATGACCGCCTACTTTTCTCGGTAGGAGAGAGCAGGTGAGGTCCTTCCGATGGCCAAGTAATTGGCTATGTCTGCATACCACGGAGTTTGTTCACTAATAGCGAACAGATGTTCGTCCAAAAACTGATCTTCCACTGCTTGATGATCTGCTGGTATCAATCTGGACAGAAAATCCACCACGACGTTGTCCTTGCCCGGTTTATCGACTATAGTGATGTCGAATTCCTGCAATAGCAATAGCCATCTGATAATTCTGCCACCAATGGCCGGCTTGCTCATCAGATACCTAATAGCCGCGTGGTCCGTATGGACGAAGACCTTGTATCCCGTTATATAGTGGCAGAATTTGTTTATTGCATGGACAACTACGAGGAATTCTTTTTTTGTCACTGTATAGTTGAGCTCTGCTCCCGCCAAGTTTTTACTGACATAATAGATGGCATAAAATTCTTCGTCGTATTTCTGCCCGAGGACTGCTCCGATCGCACCGTTAGATGCATCGCAGTAAATATGGAACGGTATGGCCCAATTCGGTCCTCTCAAGACCGGTGCAGATATCAATTTTTCTTTCAGCAATTGGAACGCTTCTTCGCAATCTCCCATCCAATTGAACTCTACGTCCTTAGAAAGTAGGGTGTGCAGTGGTTTGGCAATCTTACTAAATTTGACGATAAATCGTCGGTAGTACCCGACTGATCCAAGGAAACTTCTTACCTCCTGCATTCTGGGGCTAGGTAGGTCTCTGATGACCTCGATCTTCCTCTTGTCTACTTTTATTCCTTCCATAGAGAGGTGGTGTCCCAACACGATGCCTTCCTGCATCATCATAAAACATTTTTCATTACTTAGGGACAAATGATTTTCCTTGCTCCTGTCGAGCACTCTTTCCAGATTTGTCATTGCCTCCTCGAAGGTTTCTCCATAGGCGGTGAAGTCGTCCATGTATACTTCCACCCCGTCTCCTATCATATCAGAGAATATGCTAAGCACCGCCCTTTGAAAGGTGGCCGGTGCGTTGCATAGTCCAAAAGGCAATACCTTATAGGCAAACGTTCCCCATGGACAGGTGAACGTTGTTTTATCTTGATCTTCTTCCCCTATCTGGATCTGGTTGTAACCACTGAAACCATCCAGAAAGGAGAAGTATTTTCTTCCTGAGAGTGTGTCCAAGACCTGATCGATGAACGGGAGTGGGAAGTGGTCTTTCTTAGTCACCTTGTTCAATGCCCGGTAGTCCACGTAGATCCGCCATTTCCCATTCTTTTTGGGGACCACCACTAATGGTGATACCCATTCACTATCAAAAATCGGATATATGAATTCGGTAGCCAGAAGTTTGTGCAGTTCTTCTCTGACAATGTCTTTCATTGTTGGGTTCATCCTTCTCTATGGCTATCGACTAGGAGTTGCCTGGTCATCTAAATAAATCCGATGGGTACATATTTTTGGGCTGATGCCATGCATATCTGCGTAGTCCCATGCAAATGCTTGCTGGTGTTTTACCAGAAGCTCTTCCAATTTTTCTAGTTGTGTGGGCGTCAACCTGCTGTTGACGTTTAATATCCTCCCTGGCCCAACGTGTATTTTTTGGATGTGCTGATCTTGGGCGCCAATCAACGGCGATCCAGGTGTGGGGGTGGACGATTCTCCATGGAGAAACTCCATGATAGCACCATCCTCGTCCTCTTCTGCCACCTCCTCCAAGGTCATCACCGGCTGGATTATGGACAACTCCGTAGTTCCATGCTCGGTGATCCTGGGTTCTTCTGCCGAGTCCATAGACTGAGTTGGCGGTGAAATGGTCAGCCTTTTGACATTTTTCCCATTGGAGATGGTCATTAGCCCATCCCGATAGCTGATGTAAGCGTCAGCTGTTGCCAACCATGGCCTCCCCAAAATGAGCGGGTAACCGCCCAACCTGGTCTTGGTTTGCAAAACTAAAAAATTGGCTGGATATTCCCATGCACTGATTGTTACGATCACATCTTCCAACATCCCTTTCGACGACACGGTTGATCGATCGGCTAACTGTAGCACTGTCATGGTTGGCTTCAGGTTCGTGAGCTGCAGCCTCTGCATGGTCTCTTGAGGCATCACGTTGATGGCTGCCCCGAGGTCAACCAATGTGTTGGATAGGGAATGTCCTCCAATTTTTATGGTCAACATCGGGCTGCTTGGATCTGCATACTTCGGATGATGTGTTCTACCCATCATTAGATCTTCCAGTTTACCCACGACGTTGATAGTCTGGGTAGCTTTTCATCCCGGTCTCCTTAGACACATTTCTCTGATTGCCTTGGTGTAAATGGGGACATCTCGAATTGCTTGAAATAATGGGATTGTCACCATGAGATTCTTCAAGCTCGACAAGATGTCAAATTTTGGCTGTGTTGTTTTTCTTTGTTCCTGTATCCGGCTAGGAAATGGAGCCTCCGCTCTCTCAAGTGCTTTTCCCTCTTCTACCAGAGGTGTCTCCTCTATTTCTTCCTCCTCTTCTACCAGTGGAGGTGTCTCTACTATCTCTTCCTCCTCTTCTACCAGAGGTGGTGTCTCTACTCCTAGCTGCCTACCTGATCTAAGCTGAATATTGTACATATGATACATCTCACCTTCTACGTTGTATGCCGACTGATTTACTCTGTTGTTCGGGTTTGCTGTCGGTTGTGCTGGTAGCTACGTAGGTCTCACTACTGGCAATGCTGGTAAGTTCTGTTGGATGTGAGCAGGCGCTGCACTCTGTGGAGTCTGATTCCATGCATTGTGGCCTCTCCACTGCTGCCCAGGATATGGATATGGCATCCATGGCTGCTGATTCGAAAATGTTGTTGGGGGTGCGTTAGTCCAGGGTGATGGTCCCCACCACCCCATATTAGGTGGTTGAGGGGGTCCTTGGTGCATGTATGGCCCTCCCCCATATGATGGCATTTCGGTTGGTATATTCCCCATAGGGGGCTGTGGCCAACTCTTCCTATTGCCTATGAAGTAGGCCTCCGTGCTCTCAGCCGCTTCCTGGTTACTGGGCAGTTGTGGGCACAATCGAGTTTTATGATTCAGCCTGCAAACTGCGCATACTCTGACCTTGTTTTCTGGACATGCATTCTTTGCATGCCTTCCTCTGCATTTTGGGCAAAAATAGGCTAATGTTGCGTCATTTTCTTGTTTCTTCTTTTCTAACAGCAGCGTATCCATCTGTAGTGCTAGAGATGAGAGCATTTCGCTCTTCAAATCCTCCAACATGTTGCCTATTTCTATTTTGGTGATCGAAGCAGTCGCCTTCATGGTCCTGGCGGTGATTTTGCCTCGCCTTCTCGAGTAGTTCCGGCATAATTTCTGGATGTCGTCCATAGCATGCTGATAGACATCACCTCCAGAGATCATGTTGAGAGCCTCCAGTGACTCATTGGTAAGTCCCCTCAAGAAGATGCTTTTGAGGGACTTATCAGATAGCTTCGAGTGAGGGGACCGTTGAAGATTAAAGTTGAATCTCTCCCAATACTCCTCGAGAGACTCATCTTCTCTTTGTGTCATGCTCAGGACCTCCTCCCTGGAGTCTCTTGCTCTCCCGAAATCTTGATATTGCTCTAGAAAGAGCTTCTTCATCTGGTCCCAGCTGGTGATGTGTTTGTCTCCCAGACCGATGAACCATCGCAGAGCTGCATCGTCTAATGTAGAAGGAAATAATTTCAACTTCTACGTGTTTGATTTGTAATCCACAGACCTGCACAAAACATCAAACTTGAATAAAAATAGGTCAGGGTCCTCAGTCGGGTGTCCTCTGAAGGACGAAAGGTGAGCAGGGGATATGTTTTTCATTTTGGTATCTCCTACTCCCTCCTCTATTGGGAAACTAAAACCAGATGAGACTTCATCGTTATCTACCATTTTTTTGGAAATGTGGTTTCTAATGCAGCGTTTATGGCCTTCCAGTCATTTAAAACTTTTTGAGTCAATGCTCTAAGGTTGTCTGGCGAGATCGTCTGATCCTCCATAGCCTTCCACAACAGGGCTTCCTCTAGAGGAGTCCTATTAAATAGGGGATTTATGATGATTCGTTCATCCCCTTGTTGATGGGATGAGGTGACACTTTGCACAAAGTGTGGTTCCTCACTCCAATGGACTATTGGTAGGTCGGGCGAGTCTAACTCAAATCCAAAATGCTCGGCTGACTCAGGTCCTGATGGATTAGTTCTTATAAAGCGACCGTCAGGTCCTCTTCTTCTCGAAGAACTCATACAAGGTCAGATGGAAGGTTTCAGGGTATTGTAAGTAATCTAATTAAGACTCTTCCCCAACAATGGTGCCAAAATGTTGCGGGCCAAACAAGGTGAATGGTTTCCTATTTTTGTCACATGCCCGTGCATTTAATTATCAACCCAGGGAGCTTCGTAAACTTGCGAAGAGTCGAAATTAGGTTACTACAATACCACTGGAGGTGAATCTGCTAATCCTACATTTTGGGGGTGTTCTTGAAATGGTTGTCAATCATTCCCGCACTCCTCAATAAATTACGTAAGAAGAACATAATTAAATCTACAAAAATAAATCATGTACACATTCCTGAAAATAAATCTACTACAAAATACTGGAACTAGCAAACCAATG
Source organism: Wollemia nobilis (assembly GCA_028583015.1). NCBI lineage: Eukaryota > Viridiplantae > Streptophyta > Pinopsida > Araucariales > Araucariaceae > Wollemia > Wollemia nobilis. Next base: position 2,566,896 of record JAQPPZ010017170.1, on the reverse strand, counting down.
AACATTCCTATGAAAGCAATAAACTAATTAAAATAAATAAACAAAAAGGAAATGGGGAAGAAATACTGGCTTGGAGTGGGCCCAGGCTCCAGCAGCTTCTTCCCGATCGAACACGCGCTTTAGAACTTCTGGAACTGTAATATATTTATCAACGTATTACAATCTATCTTCTACAACTCTAAATGGATCTTTATTAATTATTTCTATATATCTCTCAGAACGATCTGCGTGTGTTTATATAACACACCCACAGAACTTCTATTATAGAAGTGGTTACAACAGTCGATTCTTCCTAGACTAAATTAGAACAGTCTGGCGAATGCAATCGACGTCTGGCATTCTGTTTTGATGGCGGCATGTTCATTTCGGTTCATGCTTTGCCTGGCATCAGTAAGACATTTTGATACATTGGTGCTATCTCCAATTTAGCTCTGCATGACGCAGAGCTGGAACTGCACCAGCCGCTGCCATCCACGTCGTTCAAATCTAGTCAACGGGCAAAGAATTAGTGGTGCCTTCCTTATGAGGAAGGTACCTTGTTATCGTGGCGCCTTCTGGTTGTAGGGAGGTGCTTGCCTTCTATTAGCACCTTCCGGCTATGGGGAGGCGCTTGCCTTCTATTAGCACCTTTCGGCTATGGGGAGGCGCTTGCATTCTATTGGCACCTTTCGACTGTGGGGAGGCGCTCGCATTCAGTTGGCGCCTTTTGACTATAGGGAGGCGCTCGCATTTAGTTGGCACCTTTCGACTGTAGGGAGGCGCTCGTATTCAGTTGGTGCCTTCCGACTGTAGGGAGGCGCTTGTTCCCTTGGCGCCTTTCGGTTGCAGGGAGGCGCCTATGTTCTCTACATTGACCCCCAATGAAATAAAGTGCCAGGTCCATCAAAAGACCTCGACTATTCCAAATCTAACTAAATCAACTGCAATTCCACAAAACATACTAAAAACACACAAATTAGATAACACGCATAATTATATCAAATATCTATATAATCATTCATAAAAGTATGCAATCCTTATTATACAACCGCATATTGATCAAAGAAATATGTACAAAATATGAGCATTTTTGGTGCTCATCATTGCTAATCAATGATCAGATAGTCTGCTTAAAGTAGTGCTAAAATTCATAAATCCTAAATAAGAGAAGTTACCAAACTTAAAATTGGCTCAAAATCAACCAAGCCCTGGTGTAGTTAAGATCTAACCATCCTCATTCTACATATCTTTATAAATCAAAGGGTTGATAGTATACAACTATATGATTGACTCAAGATAAGCCACTACTATCATGCTAAAGGTAGTATGCAAAGAAATGGGAATGGAATACACTTGTTTGATTTCTAGAGTTCAACAATTAGATGGTACCCCTATGTAGATAGTTGGGGTGGTTAAGGACATACCAGTGGTGCTACACAAGCTTTTAAAGGTAACATTTATTCAGAAGATGATCATAGTGGATATTTTGACCTACTTTGATTTATGCCTATCTAGAGAGTGTTAGAGTATATCTTAAGTTCCACTAGGATATTTTGGAGTTACCACTCTTGCATGAGGTTGGTAAACTCCTAGTTATGTTTAGCTGAGATCTATTGGGTTGTTATAATCCAATGGCTCTCAGTGATCAGCTTTGTTATTTATGCAAAGTTGATCTCATGGAATAATCAATCAGTTCATTGAGCTTCTCTCAAATCTCTCATGATGCTTATTGCATACTATTTTCTCTGGGTTCAAATATTATTTTCTTCAAAAATTCTTACATGGTATCAAATCCTTGATAGATGCATGCATTTGAGAGTTTTATTTTGAAGTTCTCTTTCATATGCATTTGAGGTATCAAATAATTAGTAAAGATTACTTTTTTGCAACCCTTACAGGTGAAGCAATAGATGTTCCTAATTTTTTTTTGTGAAACAGTTGGTCATAACTAATACTTCACATGGCAACTGAAGGAAAATCTACCATTGAGGGCTGTCAAGACTCATATTTGTTATAATTAGTACTTTTTGTAGAGGTGTTATTGTGTTAAATTTAAGCACTAAAAACAATTTTAAGAGCACGTAAGTGGATAGTTCGTGGCGCATCAAAATCGTGGTGGTGATGAATGTTTTTCAAATGTGTGATTCCAGGAGTAGCATAAAATTTTTTTAGAAGTGTGGTGGTGATGAACATTTTTCAAACATGCAAGTCAAGGAGCAGCGTACAAGTTTTTTATTTTTTATTTTCAATGATTGCATCATCGGTTGAGAAGAAGATAGGATATGACTGAAGATATGTTCATCCACCAGAAATCCATCCACTCGGATGGGTATCCTCTACTAGATCCTTTCTTAGCAGCCATGTGTGACCCATTGTGGCTCTCTTTGAGATAGATCTATTTGCGATTTCCATGCAGACTTGATCATCAAATTCATCACACAGTATCACAAATATTACCATCAACTTCTCATCTGCCCTATTTTTTACAAAGAAGCTGACTATGTGCTGACATGAGGAAGTGAGCTATCTAGGGATATGGAGCTGGGAATACAAAGTTTTTTATGTTGATATTATCACATTATGCATTTTGGCAATGAAAGCAACAAATACCAAAAGATTTGAAATCTCAGTAACCATCGTGGTTGTGCATATTTACTTTGCAATCGTGACTTACGAGAAACACTTCAGTTTGCTAGCCCATGAATAGTTTTCCACAACAAGTTAAGTGAAGACTGGAAGAAAGTTGAGCATTTTTTTGGCCATGTATGCAACATTAACGACTACTATTTCAGCTTTCTGGCCCATGGATAGTTAAGTAAAAAAATGGAAGAAATTTGCTGGTCCATTCATGATTGCCTAAGTTCCCCATGATTAATGCTAATGACTAGCCTGAGTTCTACATGATTAAAGCTAACGAGTAGCTTGAGTTCTACTTGATTTAAGCTAAAAACTAGCATCAAGAATCAAGTAGCTTGATCACTTTAAATTCTCTTCATTGGCTTCATCCTTTGTATATTCAAAAAAGCAATTCAAGTTGCACCGTAGTGGAAAATATTACTCGCTTTCATCCTTTGTAGATTCAATGAAGCAGTTCAAGTTACACCATAGTGGGAAATATTTCTAGCTTTCATCCTTTGCAGATTCAACAAAGTAATTCAAGTTAGTGTGGATCACTCTGGAGAAAGCGTAACACTAAATACTATATTTAATTTGATGAAGTAGGTTGCTTTGTGCATGCGTTGAAAGCTACGGATATCTATTGATGACAATGAACCAAGTTTTTTTATTTCCAATGACTATGTTTTAACTTGGTTCTTTGTGCTCACATTGATGAATTTAAACTAGCTACTTAGTCGATCTACATTTAGCCAATACACCCTGGAGCTATGAGCCTTTGTGATGAAGTAGGTAGCACTATTTCAAGTTTCATTCAAAGGTGTTACTTTGTGCTCACGCTGACAAATCAAAATAGTTGCTTAGTCAATATGTATTTATCCAATACACCTTGGAGTTATGAGCTTTTGTGATGAAGGAGGTAGTACTATTTATGTTTCATTCAAAGGTGATATGCTATCTAAATCTATAGGGGTGACTCTATGTGCTACCATCCCAATTTGTTTTACAGCTAAGCACAGGGAGATATGCTATTTTTTGAAAACATTGAAGTGAAGGTAAACTACGTTTATTAATTTTTTTGGTTGCAATCCATCCTGGTTTTCTACAACCAATCTATAATAGGATTTTGCAACTATCACTACACCAACCTGGATCTATGTCATTTTGTGATGAAGGATAAACATTTTTTTGTTTTGTTTCATGTTTTTTTAGGATGATCAATGTTGCCACTATGTATGGTCCAAGATAAAATCTTGAGCACATCATCAAATAGCAAACCATCAGCCTCCATTCTGATTGTTGCAAGTTGCACCTTCACTGTAACACATTCTTGCTATTGTTTCTCTACCACTATTTCTAGTAGAAACTACTCTCAGGATTCCTTATTGAGAATTTTTGCAAAATTGTAAGCATTTTCTATAAAGTCATTCTTCATTGAGAGACATTCCTTTATAAAAAAATAATATTTTTTTTGGGTGGGAGGTTTATCGGTGCTGATTTTTTGCACCTTTTTACTACACTAGTTCAAGGGGTTCTTCACGTTTTTTTAGCACCTTTTTGCTGCTTTGGTTTAGAGCGGTATTGTTATTGTTTCATGCTCACTGCATCAGTTCCTTCTTCTTTTTACAAAATGAATTATCTAACACCAAATGCAATAGACCCACTTACTCCACACAATTATCATACATGGAAACCAAGAATCCTAAATCTCATTGCATAAAGGGGTCTCTCTCACCTGCTAGAAGAGAAATAACCTGAGTTCTAGAAAGAGTATGAGATATTTGTTCATAAAGGTAAAATGTATGAAACAATGGGCATAAAAGCATGAATGTAAGTGAGAGCTTATGGTTCCACATTTTTGAGTGTAAACCTCCATTTGAAAGTTGGGAAAAATTATAGAAATTATTTGGTAAAGTGGATCAAATAATATCTATGCGGCTTGAAGCAAAATATACAACATTATCACTTGATGATTACAACACAATTATGGACTTCCTCACCAAATTTAAGGAACTCCTAACTCAATTATAAGGAAGTGGGAAAAACAAAATAGATGATAAGTGCATCTACCTTATTCTAGAAAAATTAAGGGGTGCCTTTCAAATATTTGCAACAAATTTTCTCTCAAAAATGGATGCCCTTGGCACAAGTTTCAAAATGCCCACACTAGAAGAATTTTGTGATAGGCTCACTAGAGAAGAAATGAAACTCTCCAAATATGAGACCTTCCCTTCTTCATCCAAAGCTTTGGTATCTTCCAACTCAAAAAAGTAAAAAATCAAGAAAAGAGAAAAAGCACCTGTAACTTGTACCCATTGCAAAAAATATGGTCATTTAGTAAACAAATGTTGGAAAAGGTTACAAGAATTAGAAGCAACAATGAAGGATCATAAAATTGATGTCAAAAAACAAATTGGAAAGGCTTTAAATGTCCAAGGAAGATCTTGTAGACACCTAAATAGTGTCATGCTTAGGGGAGATACTCACATAGACACACTCATAAGATCATAAGACATAATATTGGACTTTCCAAGCATAAATAGTTGTTCTCACCACTCATTTGGGCTCTTCTCAAGCCATCCAAGCTTGGCTGCTCAAGAGCGACCAGATCCTAGCCGCTCAAGCCTAGAGTGGCCAGACCTTAGCCGTTGCAGATGACAGTGGCCAAATATTAGCCACTGCAGATGATAGCGACTAATCCATAAGAAGCGGTTTGTCGACAAACAGGTCTAATCACAGGCGAAGTGGTAGTCTACATGCAATAAAGGTGAGCGAGAGTGACTTTGCATTCCTTTTCATGACCAATTCACATGGGAGGTTTGAGTTTGCATTTAGACTTAAGTTAACTGACCTCCAAGCATAAACAAAGGACAAAAGATTCTCATGCTAACAACCAGTTCTCATAGAAGACTCAAGTGGGCAGTTAGATTTTAGTTAACTGGCCTTCAAACATAGACAATGGACAAAAGCTTCTCATGCTAACTTGCACTACGCATGAGAAATTCATTCCTAGGGCTTGGACATAGACCTAGGGTTTCACACTATAAAAGGTGCAAGCCTAAGAGCACCAAAGAGAGATCCAGAGACCTTTTATCCTTTATCACAAGAGGACAAGAGATATACAGGAGAGATCATATCAGAGAGAGAGACATCTTTTTGAGGAGAGCTTTCAAGACTTGGAGAGTTCTCTTTGAGATCACGTATACAATGAAGCTCTGATGGATTGAATAACATAACATCTACTATTTCAACATTAGATTACAGTCTTTGACCCATATCTTTCAAGCAAATACGGTAATGTTTACTTTAGCGGCTGCTGTCTTGGACAGTGGCCTGCAGGATTAGCTTAGGATAGACATAGCTTATTTTATTATATTCTTTCTATTTTCATGTCACTAGCATAGATTTACATGATTTTATTGTATAGTTTTATCATATTTCCATTACACTCTTTGATTACTAACAATGTCATCCAAGGAGGCAATCTTGGATACCTAAATGTGCATTATTGTTTCATTGCTTGTAGGGACACAGGTACGTTAGATGAAGATTGCAACATACGAAGATTGCAACATACGAGAGCAAAATGGATCCCTCTAGGAAAAAAACCTAGAGAAGGAGGCATATGTAAGCCCTCATACATTTTCGTGTGCAAAACCAGGAAGCTTTTATAAGCACACCACATCTTCGCGGAAGGGGCACTCCTTACCTATTTGTAATTTATAGTATCAAAATGGGTATCCCTAAGAGGGACCGACATGTAACCGAGCTTCAATATCAATAAAGAGATCCATATTTTGTTATTTCGTGTTATATACTTTTTCCTCTTGTATTTCCATTTTATCGTTGGTATTTTAAATAGCATTGCAAGTAGAGTTTATAAAAGGGACCGGTGTGTGCGTTCCCGGGGTCACTACAGATGGTGATCACGATGGGACCACCACTAATTTTTCATTTTCTATCGAAATAATAGCTTAATTTTATGTGCAGGTCTAGCCGCTTTGAGCTACAGCAGCTAGAAACTAGCCGCTCTAAGCTACAATAGCCAATAGAGATTAGCCACTCTAAGCTACAATGGCCAAGAACCAGTCGCTTTGGTCAACAATGGCCATAACTAGAGTGTAGTAGAGGTAAAAACACCGACTCTCTAAGTTGGATCAAAGTTTGGTATAGCTTCTCTGATATTTTATAGCTTTTTGTCTGCTTCTATGTGTCTAAATAGAGAACTTAAAGCACATTTGTATTTGGAAATTGAAGGAATAAAAGAAGAAAGAATTAAGCATTTCACATATCTTAGATCTACTTTTAAATTTTCCACTAGGTGTTGCTAGGAACATCGGCTTATGCTTGAAAATTTCACCCTAGAATCCAACATGCTAGACATTGTATGTTTTTTGCTTGCTTTGAGGCCATCCTAGAGGCCATAGCTACACGAAATAAAGTGCACTCATACAAATCATAGTAGTTCATGCATCTTTCTGAATATTGAAACGTATTTTTGTACTTAGGCATATAGGAAAGATTCATTGCTACTATATAATGCAATTTATGTTATGCAAGCTTAAAATGAACACCACACACGCACGTTTCATTTAAAAATTGGAGAGTTGGATTTCATCACCAACCTTCAATTCAGTCCAGTGACATTGGAATTCATCTCCTTCCACTGGTTTTACCCCTAGAGCTTCCTAGAAACAGATTGAGAAACTTACTTATAGTGACACTAAGTTACTTGTGTTCAAACTATCTCCCACTGTTGGAACAAACTTTGGTTCAGAGTAGAAGAGCTAGGTGAACCCTCCATTGGGTCTTCAGTGGTGTACCCTAGCTTATTTTGAGAAAATCATGTTTGGCACGAGTATACTTGATTGTCACTATGGATGAGTCTTCTCATTCTTAATCCAAGAACAATAGAAAAGAAATCAAGAGAAAAACACATCAAAACAAACCAAACAGTTTAGGGCACACTTAAATTGGTAAGAAAGATAAACATTTGTTTGGTATTGTGTGGTCATTCCTAAATTGCAACTCAAAAGATCAAGTCATAAAACAACATGGTCAAAACAAGAAGTAAGCACCCTCGGTCTGATATTGAGGGAGAGATAGAAGCAATTCATACCCATAGGCGGAGTCATAGTAACATTGAACGACCTACCCATAATACTATGAGACGTAGCTCCACGAGCCTAAGGGGTGATAACTCAACCCTTGGGGGATCTCCTTGAGAAATATCAAGTAAGGAACCACATAATGGAACAAAGTCACATAAACAAAAAGAGGCTTCATAGCCATCCTCATCAAGGATATATGAGGAGACCTCAAGGGCCTCCTATAAACACACAAAAACATATAAAAAATGTGAGGAAGCTTCAAGAGATTCCTCCTCACATGGGCATAAAGAAGGTTCTAAAACCTATTCTTTGCATAGGGATGACGAGACTACTACATCTCCATCCACATGGAGAAAACATGTTACCACCTAACCTTCTTCATCAAGAAGGAAAATAAGAATTGAAACACCTCAAGACTCACAAGAAACATATGATATAGGTCTGCCCACTATAGGACAAGAAACTAGACCTACATCTAGTCATGGGGATCATATAGAAGAAACCCTTCACATAAAAGGAAATATTCCCATAGACTATGACATCATAGGAGTAAATGGCACCCCACGGGACTAGCCATGTAAAAAAAGATAGCTAGATGGGTTGGATCGATTTCCCACTCAAAGAACTGTAGCTACTAAGAATTTTGCATCTAGAAGCTCACAAAATGTGATTTCTAAACACACCTCCCTATCTGGGGGTACCTCAGAGTGAACCCATAAAAGATGTGTGGAGTCTAATCATAAGGATACTCAAAAGTACACTGAAAAAGTCACATTAACTAGCAAGAGAACAGATACAACAGAAACACCCTCAAGGAATCTGTGAGTGAAGACAACAAGAAAAGAGTAAAAAAAACATGAGTCTCCTATGACAACACAAAATGACCAAATGAGGTGGTTAGAAAATTCATTACACAAGGAGCAAGAGCTAGTGGAAGCTCTCTAACAAGAGAAACAAAGATAAAGACTCTTGTTCCAACATGAGCAGTGCTTAAGAGAGCAGGCTGAGTGGTTAACTCTTAACAATTTATAGATAAATGGTGGTGACCACCAAAGAACTAGACGTGTTGACTCGCCTAAGGAGAGGCACACTAGACAAGATAACCCACAATGAAATCCCCCACCAAATCATGAATGAAATCCGACTAATGGGGAAAGGGCAAACATAAAAAACCAATATCATAATACTGAGTCCCCTCGTAGGAGGGAGGAAAACATAACAAATCAAATGGATAGAGATTTACCTCCATTGCCAATGCGAATAGGCTTACAATAGGAGGAAATACATGCATCAAAGGCATTTCAAGAGCTTGCTAAAAAGATGAAAAACTTTGAGAAACAAGAGGCAGCTGGGAACTCACCAACATTGAGCAAAATACACAACCAACCATTGTGCCCATCAATCCCTAGCCCTCCATATCCTAAGCACTTTGAGATGCCTAGGTTAGAGAAGTTTAAAGGTGAAGAGGACGCACGAGAACATGTTACCAACTTTATCAATGCTTGTTTTCATCTTGAAGACAATGACACTCTTATGCTAAGAATATTCATAATGACATTTTTAGGTGCTGCCACTCAATGGTTCAATCAACTACCTAAGCATAGCATAACCAACTTTGAACAACTAGTAAACACATTCTTAAAGCATTTCTATTTTAGTGCTAAGAAGAAGGTGAACCTTTTAGAATTAGTCAAATTGAAACAATATGATGATGAGACTGTAATGGATTATAGGAATAGATGGAGAAAAGTCATGGTAAAATTATCATTCTCCATTCCCACAGAAGAGATCATTTTCATGTTCACCAAAATTTGTTCTAAACACATATCCCTCTTATTACAACTCCAACAATATCCTTCGTTTGAGGAAGCTTTGGCACATGCCAAGCTCATCGAAGAAATAAAAGTAGATTAGAGAACCATTAAACTCTGAAACAAAATGGAGTGGAACAAGAATGGTAAGAGTGAAAAGTACAAGCAGAAGCAGGGCAATCCGGCTCTAGTCAATCAAGTCGTATTGGCTACACCCAAGGATGGGGGTGCACAAAAACCCCAGAACTATTAAGCACATCCCCCGCCAGGAAACTACGATAAAAAAAACAATCAGGAAAGAAACCAAGAATGCAAGCCACCTCGTTATTTCGTGCCTCTAACATAATCAATGCAATCAATATTTAATTGGTTGAACGAGTCTAGGAGGATCAAATATCCTAATATACCTCTTATATATCCCAACCATCCTAAGCCAAAAGGATATAGGGAAGATCAATTTTACCCTTATCATAGGATACCAGGACATGGCATTGAGGATTGCATCGGGTTTAAGCATCAAGTGCAAAACATGATTGAGGTGGGAGAACTCAAAGTTGACAACCCACTAGCTCCTGATAATAGAAACATGGGCATATACAGAAACCAATTACCCAATCATGAAGTCCCTCTAGAGCAAGGGGCCCAGGTCAATCAAGTTCGAGATGACATACCTACCCATGGATGCGTTGGAATGGTTGAGATTGTTAACATAGCAACAAGGACTAGGCAGTATGGTCAACCACAAACACTTTTAGGTCCCATGAACATCCCAGCCGCTCCTAGGCAAAGGCAAGACAACCTTATTGGTCCACCAACATGACCTGTGGTAACTATTCGGAGTAGATTGGAGCAAAAATTATAGATAACTCCAGCTAAGTTATCCATCTATGAGCTCATACAATAGTACCCAAAGCATAGAGAGACTATAATGGAGATTTTAAGAACGTTTGAGCTCCAATTGCAATATGTGAATGCATTCATGCACTTTGTGGGACAAGTACAAGAATGCCAGGAATCTATAATCCGATTCTATGATCATGAGATTAATACAGTTCCTGCTGCCTTACCAGACCCTTTCACTAAACATTGTAGCGACCATCAATGACTTACCTTTCAAGAGGGTTTTGGTCGATACAGGTTCATTGATAAACATCATCACAACAACTGCAATAGAGCACCTCAAGATCCCCAAGTCTAATATCATTCTAGGAGCTTACACATTGAGATATTTTAATGATGCTTTAAGAAATACTGTGGGAATGATAGTCCTACCGATCAAGGTGAGGCATAAGACCATCCTCATGATGTGTCATGTCTTGAAAGGAGCTATACAGTATAAAATCCTCTTAGGGTACCCTTGGATAAGGGCCATGAGGTGTGTACCTTTGATATTGCACCTGTGTGTCAAGTATGTGCATGAGAACAAAGTCTATGTGGTTCTGGCTGATGAAGAGCCTTTTAAATACATCAATCAGGTGGACATTCCAATATAATTCGTGATCCCTTCTACTCACCTATACGTAGCACCTTCATACCCAACCACATAGGTGGATAAAAAAGACAAAGGGGTGAGAAAAAACCCATGCACATCAACACCTCCTGGTGCACTCAAGATTGTCAATGCTTCTAAAGTACCATCAACATAAAAACCAAAATACAATCAAAATCTAAAGGCACCCTTAGTTAAGGAAGAGATGCCCAAAGAAGTGCCAACTATAGCCATTGCTAAAATGGCAAGTCCTATGGAAGAGGAAGATCCTCAAGATCAAGATGAAGATAGTGATTATCACCATGCTTCCCAGGTATCTTCCATGGGGTCATCCACGTCATATGCATCAATACACTTGGCAAGTACAAGCATAGGAGAGTACCTTGTGCAAAAAATTACCTTTACACCTATCACTTAGAATGCACAAGACATAGGGAGGCCTAAGGACTTGAGGCCGCTAGTAGGAACATTGGTTCCACTTGGAATCCCACCCAACCAAACCAACTTTGTCTATGCTTTCTTGGACTGCACTCATAAGTTGTCAGATATAGAAGAGGATACTGATGAATTATTCATGGTCAATGTTCATTACCTCTCTAACCCCAAGTTTCCTCTAAGTTACTTTGAGCATTGCCATTGGCATGGCTATGGCCTTGGCATATATGAGTAGGGGTGCAGGAGGCCTTACGAGCCACTATACCTTCCCTCTGACAAATTTGGCTTAGGCTATTATAGCAGAGGTCAAGATGAATCTCTTGTAGTAGCATTGGAAATATTAAGTATAGGGCTGGGAGAAGACATTGATTTTGTTCCTTATCACCCCTTAAGAGTAGCAAATTTTAGCAACAGATAAGTGGCCACGGTAAACATACCACCTCTAGAAATTTATCATCCAAACACCTCAATTGATTCCACCCCAACAAGGTACAACTCCTGGGATGAAGAAAATGGATATGCGACAAGTGATGATGAGGTGCAACTAGGCTTAGCCTATCAGGGGCCTCGCTATTTGTAAAGATTCACATGGTCCATTCATGATGAGAGTGGATATACATCAGATGAAAGTGACTATGAATCATAAAAATCAATAGAAAAATCTTACTTAGGCCTAAGCCATCAACCCCTGACTTTGGGGCAAGAGACAAATGCAAATGGATTATTCATAAGTGACAAATAATATGAAGATGAAACAGAGATGGCCTACTTGGGGCCAAGACATGATCCCTTTGTCTTAGGGCTGCATACCAATGCTAACAGTTTCTAGATAAGTGATGATGACTTTGAGGATGACACCGAGATTTCTTATCTTGGACCTCACCACTTGCATCAAGTCAATGAGCTAGTAGAGAGAGGCGGCACTTCATGCCATAGACCCTCATCTCCAATTTTTGGGGAGACCTATTGACCTAGGAGCAATTCATCGGATGGTAAATCCCCCTCCGCCTACATTTAGAGAGCAATTAGAGCCCAATGATCCTATTGTCCGCCCTACTCATGGGACAGATCCAAAAATTCCCATTCCTCTAGAACCTCATCGCGAGTATGGAAGGGAAACCCCTAAGACAATATTACACCCATGTGGTCCTGGAGACTTCATTCCATCCATCAACATGATCTCCATTGATTTGACCACTCCACTTCATAATCCAGCAGATCCTACCAAATCATTGCATCTTGATGTAGAGGTTATTGATTGGGATCACGCTAATTCGCCCATAGAGCCTGAATACCTCTTCCCCAATGAAGAGATGTTACAACCATTCCACTTTGTATCAGGTTGTGCATATGACATCTTTCGTGTTGGTTTAGAACTTGAGTCACTAGGTCCTATAAATCCCACTGATGATATTCATTTAATACCCATGCCTCATCAGTTGGAGGATGGATCTCATATGGCTATAGAAGCGACTTTCGAGGTGGACATCAGTGATGATCCCACCCAACCAAGGAAAGTCAAGTTCGAAGAAAGTCTATCTCTAAAGGAACAAGCCATCCTAATTTCTCTCCTCAAAGAGAGGCCAAATATTTTTGCTTGGACTTACAAAGACATGCCAAGGGTAGATCCAAAGTTAGTCATTCACAACCTTTCATTAGATCCCATAAAGAAGTCAATCAAGAAAAAATTGAGGAAAATGCATCCAACCATTGCTTTGATGGTGAAGAACAAATTGCAAAAACTACTAGATGCAGTATTCATAGTTCCTATCGAATATCCTGAGTGGGTGTCGAACATAGTACTTGTAGGGAAACCTGACGAAAGAGTCCGTATCTGCATGGATTTCAAATATTTGAATAGGGAAACACCAAAGGATTCATTCCTGTTGCCAAGCATAGATGCTCTTGTAGATGCAACTGTAAGTCTTGAAATGCTCTCCCTAATGGATGGTTTTTCTAGATACAATCAAATCTGAATTAAGCCCGAAGATCAACATAAAACTGCTTTCATTACTCCATGGGGAACATTCTGTTACAAAGTGATGCCATTCAGTCTAAAAAATTCTAGTGCCACATATCAATGGGCCATGACATATATATTCCATGACTATATGCATAAAATCTTTGAAGATTACATGGATGACTTACTAGCCAAGTCCCTATTGTGGAAATAGCATGTCGAAGTCCTTAGACAAGTATTCGATCGCCTCATAGAACACAACGTCCGATTGAATCCTAAGAAGTGCGTATTTGGCATAACTTTTGGCAAGCTTTTGGGATTCATCATATCCAAGAGAGGCATTGAAGTAGATCCTGTAAAGGTAAAGGCTATACTAGAAATGACTGCCCCTACCAACATTAGGGAGCTAAGGAGACTACAAGGCAAGATAACATCCATCAAAATATTCATCACACAATTATCAGACAAATGTAGACCTATGAATAGGTTGCTACGCAAGGGTCCCATTTCATTGGGATGAAGAATACCATCAAGCCTTTGCAAAGATCAAAAATTATTTGGCAATGTCGCCAGTATTGGCTCCACTGAGGCCAGACATACCATTTTTACTATATATATCGACTACTAATTTTGTATTGGGCACCATGTTAGCCCAAAAGAATGCACAAGATAAAGAGCAAGCCATATATTACATTAGTCTCACCTTGGTGAGTTATGAGTTAGGATATGAGTATGTCAAAAATTTGTGTTTAGCAATGGTATTTGCAACTCGAAAGTTGTGACACTACATGTTGAGCCATATGACCTACGTCATATCAAAATAAAATACTTTGTAGTACATGATGAGCAAGACATATCACAATACACATATCGTAAAGTGGATCATGCTATTGACATAATTCGATCTAGATTTCATAAGCCAAAAGTCCATCAAGGGACAAGTCATAACAAATCAATTAGCAAAGGAACCTCTTCAGGATAACAAGCCTCTCACCATAGAATTTATTGATGATGCGATCTTTGCATTATTAGATCCGCCAGAAATTGAAGAACCTAAGAGAGAAAAAGACATGTCATTGTTCTTCAATGGTTCAAAGTGTGAAAAAGGGGGTAGAGCAGGGATTGTCTTCATCACACCGCAAGGCACTTCATTGCCCTTATCATTCAAACTAGACTTCCCTTGCACAAAAAACAATACAGAATATGAGGCCCTGATCTTGGGACTCCAAATAGTTGTAGCAATGGGCATTAAAAGATTGAATATCTTTGGTGAATCCTTGCTCATAGTAAACCAGGTCAAAGGACTATTCCAATGTAGGTGCCCACTCCTGAAGACTTACAAGGAACTTGTTGACACCTACTTAGCCCAACTAGAATGGTACGACATCGAGACAATACCTTGTACGTCGAATAGATTTGCAGACACCATGGCCTCTTTGGGATCCTTAATACCTCAGAATCTATCTACTGATTTTACAACCGTTCATGTGAAAGTTATTTCACACTTAGAAATACACCGTGAAGCTTTTAACAACCAAGAATCAGTCAACATGATCAACATCGAGCCAAATAAGGATTGGTCCATCACAACCAGAGATTTCTTGTAAACGACACCTTGGGGATATTTGATCTCCCAAGAACCTATAGAGTGTGGTGCAACCATATACCATAGAGTTGTTCCTTAATCCATGTTCACCACCTCAGAAATACAAGAAGAGCAAGCCATATTTTCTATAGAAGCTGTGGCTTATAAGGATTGGCTTTCCCAACTGCAGGACTTCCTGAAGCTTGGAATAGTACCTCAAGGTTTGTCACATATTGAAAGGTAAATGTTCAAGAAGAGAGCAACAAGAAACATTTTTCTAGGAGAAATACTCTACATACAAAGATATGATGGAGTATTACTCCGTTGTCTTGAGCCCTAGGAAGCATCTTGGAAAATTTTGCAAGCTCACGACAAAACATGTGGAGGCCATTTCAGTGGCATGGCCATCATTAAATGCATCTTGAGAATGGGTTACTATTGGACCACCATGGAAAAGGACTGCTACGAGTATGTCAAGAAGTGTAGTAAGTGCCAGCATCATGCAAATCTAACACACTTTCCATCGCAAGCCTTGCAACCCATACAGGAAGCATGGCAATTATCGCAATGGGGACTAGAATTGATTGGGAAGATCTCACCCCATCCTCAGGTCGACACACATTCATCATAACGACCACAAAATACTTCACTAAATGGGTAGAAGCGATCCCCTTAACATCAAAAATTGGACCAAGGATTGCGGAGTTTATACTCCACAATATCATAAGTCATTTTGGGGTCCTTTCTAAGATAATATTGGATAATGGGCCATATTTCAAGAACAAAAATGTGCGTGCTTTAATGAAAAATACCATATTAAACACAGTTTTTCAATGCCTTATTATCCGCAAGAAAATGGGTAAGCAGAAGCCTCAAACAAAACAATAGTCTCTATTTTTGGGAAGACAGTGCAAGAAAATCATAAGGATTGGCACATGCAGTTGCCTCTTGCACTATGGGCATACAAGACTAGTATACGGATGCCCACTAGGGCAACACCGTTTTCACTAGTATATGGCAATGAGGCCATCATGCCTCTAGAATTGGAAATCCTGACTCTACGCATAACATTAAAGGGCTTCATAGATGATGATGCTACGCAACAAGGCCGTCTTGATCAGTTGATGCTTCTTGATAAACACCGAGTCAATGCTTTAGAGCATCTTCATGTTTATAAGGATCGATTTGCGTGAGCTTACAATAGTAAAGTCCACCTAAGAGAATTCAAGGTTGGAGACATAGTTCTCAAAGAAAACCAGTAGAACTTGAATCTACCATCGCATCTACGAGATAAGTTTGTGATAAACTGGATAGATCCATACATGATTTCATAGAGAATTGGGCCTAGAGCATATCGCCTTATATCATTGGGTGGTGCTGAAGAGACCGAACCTCTCAATATCATTCACTTAAAAGCATTTTACACATAAAACACAAAAACATTCAAATATTTCATAAAACACAAAAACATTCAAATAGATCATAAAATTCAAAAACATTCAAATATGTCAAAAACAAAAACAAATCATAAAAACATAAAATTTCAAAAATCATTCAAAGGCTCCAAGGGTAATTCAAACCACTTGGTCAAACATCAATGCAAAGGCTCTAGGGGCAATTCAAGTTGCTTGGTCAAAATACAATCAAAGGCCCCAAGGGTAATTCATACCGCTTGGTCAAAAACAATCAATCAAAGGCTCCAAGGGTACTTCATACCGCTTGGTCAAAAATAATTCAAAAAGGCTCCAAGGGTAATTCATACCGCTTGGTAAAAAACAATCAATCAAAGGCTCCAAGGGTACTTCATACCGCTTGGTCAAAATCAATTCAAAAAGGCTCCAAGGGTAATTCAAACCACTTGGTCAAATACCATCAAATCAAAAGCTCCAAGGGTAATTCAAACTGCTTGGTCAAAATCAATTACAAAAGCCCCAAAGGCATAATAAGCCCTTTGGTCAAATAAATCAAAAATACAAAAAAAATGTAAAATAAAAAATACAAAAACAACTGCACTTCACATTTTGCATCCACATCATTGCATTGCATTTTCACATCCATTACAATTGTATATGTCATGGGAGTCTTAAAAGTGATACCACAGTTTGTCAGATAAATCATTCATATCCATACCTCCATCCACATCAGTGTGTAATTGTGTTTTTCAACACAACCATTATTGTTGCTATACATAATATACTAAGGTTTTTCAATTAATCAACCACACCTAGTGATCTTATCAACTTTTGAGGAAAACAACTTTGATTAGTAGAAGGTAAGGTCTAGCTATGATAATACCTTGGATATTCAAGATCCCGTCACTAATTGAAACACTAAAATCCTAGATGGTACGAGGAAAATATGAAAGCTACAAAGTCGTCTAGGTTACCTTAAGTGAAAAGGATCTTCCTTGCTTATCCTCCTGTGCAACCGGTTTAAAGGTGCTGAGAATTGGCAAAAGTACAAGCTTTACCCTATCCAAATCCCTTGCTTAAATCAAAATAAGCAAAATACCAAAGCAAAATACATGATCAAAAGGCCAAGCATACAGTCAAGATTTCAAAGCAATAATCTGATACACAAATCATATATTCAAAAAAAAAAAATATAAATCTCAAAAAAATCAATAAAAAATAAATAGTGATTTTCATCACTACATATGAGCAAAATAAACAGTGATTATCATCACTACAAATCCCCTCTCAAAGAAAAAAATAAATCAAAATAAATAGTGATTTTTATCACTATATATGAGCAAAAATAATAATCCAACAAGAAGCCAAAAATAAGGGAATAAAGCTTGAATCCCTGGAAATCTAGCATTGTACAAAACCGGAAGGAGAAATCATTATGCATGATGATATGTCTACCACAATTGCTTCATGCATTTGTGTAGACCAATGTTTGAAAGTGGATGAGCTAGCTTAGGTAACCCAATATTGCCTAGTGGTATAGTCCAACTAAGTCCAACATAAGGATGAGATGAACACTTGAGGATCCCTGATATTAACAATGGGCTAAAAGAATCCCGCATGACATCGGAGGAAATGCTTGAGTTCTACCTCAAAATATACAATCACATGCACACATAGAGATCAAGAAAAATCGGGTCCATGGTAAAAGCCTTTCTTTTCAAAATTCTAAGTGGTAAGTAGACAAATGTTGATAGGGGAACTAGAGTGTTTGAATCTCCGAAAGCCCTAAAAATTTGTACATAGCAACAAATCATAACATCATTCACACCATCATATTCTTTTTAAGATTCTATAAATTAGGGGGTATCAACATAGTAGGACAAATACCACATATATATTAGAAATAGTATATAGACGACCATTGACTACTTTATATATTTTAATTTACAGAAACTTATTAAGAAAATACATTACACACCATTACATATCATATATGAATACTTAATCAATTCTTATGATAAGAGTGATTATTTAAATTCATGATTATTATTTTTTTTTACTTTCTGTGGTATCACCCATTAATATTGTCAGTCATATGCATTCCGTATGTTTTAAGTGATTAGAGCATAAAGGTTCATTTATACCATTCCACCACATAAATTAGATGCATATAATTAAAGCAAAGTTAAAACATGCATTTAGCAATAACATCATATTCACAAAAACAAGTCATTAATCATCCATAAACCACATCATAAAACATATAGGCAATATCCATTTGCATTCAACCATAAATTCACCATTTACCACTTATCAAAATACATCACATCATATCATCAAATCATATAAGCATCTACACATCCATCTAAGCATCTCCAATATCATCTATCATATAAATCATCATAATACCATCATCGCATCATATCATAAAATAAAATAATAACAAAAACATGAGCAATAAACGATACACATAATAAGTCATAATGCAAAGATATCATAAAAGTATGTGTGTCAAGTCCATGGATGTACAAAAAATCCCGTGGGCTACAGTCATATAGGTCAATCGACCTCAAAAATGAATCAAGGACCAAGTAGAGCATCAGTCAAGTACCGGGCCTGAGCCCCCTACATCACCTCCTCTAGTGCTACCTCCCCCTGTGGCGGTATCACGAGTTGAGTGATGTGAACTTGTAGGTTTCTCTATCCGATTCTGGGTCTATTGGCTAGGACGAGCGAAATACTGCCCCAAGGTGGAGCGCCCACTAATCTGCGAACCACCCGCACCTACTGGATCCTTAAGGACAATCCCATGCCTCCTAAGCTACATTTGAAGAAGGGTAACATGATCCACAAGTCCCTGGATCTGATCCTCATGCTCATCCAACAGAGACTAGAGATGTCCCACATCTACCCCTGAGCCTACTATTGGAGCCTCCTATGGTGTAGAAGGAGGAACAACAAACTACATCCTGAAATCGCCACCCCAATAGTATCTTGCAGAGCCTATATTTGTGCTATGAGCTTCTCAATCCTAACATCTCGCCACTGTACCTCAATCTCAGTTTCCTGAACCTCAGCCTCGACCTCATGTAGCTGTACTCTTAGAGGAGAGTCTCTCTCCTCGGGCTCTAACTCTTCCTCCTTAGGAACATCAGGATCCTCCACTACCACCTGCTCTACTGGCTGGCCCCATACCTTGGTCCTGGTTCAGACTCTACATCCTATCGGATCTATGCCATCACCCCTGCCATCATCCTCGTACCCTAGGTTGCCAATGCCATGCCACATAAGATCACCCAACCACTGAGTGTAGGCCTCTGTAACTCCCCCAACCAGTATAGGGTCAATAGTTGGGGCATCCTCCTCATATGAGAGCTCGATAATTTGTCATGGAGGTAGGTCCTTCTTTATTGTGAGATGCCTGTACAAGAACGGTATCAAGGGCACATCCTGCTCTAATCTGTACTGATGAAGAACCTGAGAGTAGAATAAATACTCTCGAATGACAATATTACGACCAATGAGCCATCGCTCGTGTCGTGTCCTGGCAGTAAAACTAGCTGGATCATCCCAAATAGGACACTCATAGTAAGGCTGCCACACAATGTCTCCGACCAATAGTCTAGTAAAAGCATCAGTGTAGTGGGATAGCTCCCCTATAAAAGTGTGGCTCTTATGCTCCTCATGCTCTCGAGCCCATCTAGCAGCATAGCATTATGTCTGAGCATTGACCACTATGATCTCAACTGGGAGCTCCTTAGGGCGATCTACTATAATGTACTTCCATCCCAAAACTTGTAGGAACAAACTGTAAGCAATGCCGACACATCCCCACCGATGGATGTGGTACAACTCATCATAGCATTGAGCCAATAGTGATCTATCCCATGCATAGATGATAGGCTCCTCACTATCCAATAGGTCCTGCACCATCACCAGAAGGTTCCACGAGAACCTCAAACTCGAGCAATCCGGGATAAGAACATTGCTAATCACCATCAACAATACGACATGCCTCACCATGATTATGCCCTCCCCATGCCAATGACTGATAGACACTCCTCCAGACTTGGTGTCCTTGAGAGCATCCGTAGAGTGCCCTATAAACACCCGAGTGAAGACAACCACTTGATCATTAGTGTCCAAGGAGGTAATGGCCACCCCATCAAAAGGAATCCGAAAGATCCTATACACATCCTCCGGCGTGATGGTCATCTCGTCGATCGGGAGGTGGAAGGTATTAGTCTATGGGTCCCAACGGTGGGCCAGAGCTATAAGATAGGCCTGATATGCCATGATGTAAGGAAGCCTGATGACATACTACAACCCACGAGCCTTGAACCAGGCCCATTCCATGTCATCAAAGCTAGGAAGCAAGTCAAGTAGGAGCTTTGGGTCTCGATCCCAAGCAGTAAGGATCTAAGCAAAGCAAAAAAAAGAAAAAATATAACTACAGTGCATCTAAGGCATAATTCATAATAAACATGAAAACGGTGCAAAAGAGTATGAGTTACTATAAATCTAAGGAAAAGAAGAATAAATTGCACCTAATCAAGCAAAGTCAATTTTTTTTTATAAAAAATTCAACAAAATACACAAAACAAAAAAATAAGGCTCAAGCTTTAGCCGTTGTCGCCTACAGCGGCCAAAACTTGGCCGCTAGAGGCAGCAGCGACCAAGACCCAATGGTCAATTTTTTGACCATTGGGATTCAATCTTGGCCGCTCTGAGCAACAATGGCTCAGATTTAGCCGCTCTAAGCGACAACGGCCAAGGGGTGGAATGACACACCCATGAACCCTTGACCCAAAAAAAAATAAATTATAAACTAACAAAATAATTTCAAAAATAATAAAAGAGGGAGGGAAAAAAATAGAATGTAAAGCAAATGTTCCTACCCAAGCATCAAAACTAAGCTAATTTCAAAACACCCAAAATGGCGGCAGTAGGTGAATAATTGAAAAATTAAAAAAAAAAAACCCTATGTTCAAGCCACTGACAGAAAGCAAAATTAGGGACTAACCCATCATAGCAAAAGGGAACCTAAGCCTAATTATGGAGTTTGTTCATTGCCAGCAGGTTTAGTGAGGTTAGTTTTGCTCATTACTTAGTGAGGTTTAGTTTTATGCAAAAAAAAGAAAATAGAGCTAGGGTTTTAAAGAGAGAAATACCTGAGAAGCTTCGGCTCCTCTAATAGCTGATGTCTCGCACTGCATAGCCATATCATAAACACCAACAAGTTTCAAAGTCGCAACCGTCATCATCGCACCAGAGCTCTGAAAACGAATCTTCAATAGTGAAAATGATAGGTCAAAACCTAGAAAAACAAATTTTTATATTTCCTTAATTATGCCTTGGCTGTCGCTGATGTCAGTGGCCTAAATTTCTTGGCCGCTCAATGTGATAGTGGCCATAAGCAAGAACTCAAAGGCTGCTAGACCTGACAACGACTAGATCTACAAATCAAAATAAGGGATTTTATCCTTGAGGGATCCCAAAAAACAATAAATAAACACACTTCGATGATTTAGGATCATTAGAATGTTCAAAATAACAAAAAAATCACATAATCACAATCTCAATCAGGCCTCGTATCCAATTACCTACTCTATCCACTCAACGATTACAACGATTTGCACTCCATGTATTTCGATGAGATAAGTAGATAACCATAAGGCCACTTAGGACAAAAATAACTCATTTTAGGATTACGATATGCCACCATTCAATCCCTAAGAAGATCAATATGGTCGGAATGCTCCACGGGTGTGAAAGAATCATTCTAATTCCCCTATGAGATCAAAAAAATTAAGTCAAAGTGATACAATCTAGGCATAAATAGAATCATTCATCCTAACTCCCTAAGAAGGCTATATATAGCCGTACCGCTCCTCGAGATAGGGATGGATGATTATCATAAGCAATTGGAATCACATTTGGATGTGGGATTACCTATTAAAAGCAAAAAATGCTATAAAGGAACTAGATTAGTTATATTGGTCAAGCGACTTGTCGCTTCATTCATTGTCATTTCTTCACCAACTCATTGTGTGAAGAGGTAGTTCAAAATTTCAACATAATTATAATCAAAACCAACAAAATATCACTCGATCATAACAAAATCATATTCGTCCTACGAGTCATTGCATACAACAATCACAAATTTCCCTTGTTTGCTGAGAACGTAAGCAGACATGACATCTTCAATTGTAGCTCTCCTACCGGTCAAAATTCTTGTAGCAGCTAAAGCTACCTGATTGAGTTTAAGGAATAAGTGCAATTTAACATGCAAAAGCCACTGAGCTAAGTCCTCTGAATTTTGAGGCAATTATTCAAGGGATGCATGCCATATTGCATGGTTGGGCCATCCGGTGTTGATCAAACCATTGATCACCATACACCCTACAAACAGATAAGTCTACATTTTTGCTCAGTGTTGTGTTTTCCACACAACACGTGGCAAAAAGGGGTATCTGTAGATGCCTAAATCGTGTCATGCTTAGGGGAGCTGCTCACATAGACACACTCATAAGATAATAAGACATAATATTGGACTTTCCAAGCATCAACAGTGGTTCTCACCACTCATTTGGGGCCTTTTCAAGCCATCAAAGCTTGGCCGCTCAAATCAAAAGCAGCCAGATCCTAGCCGCTAAAGCCTAGAGTGGCTAGACATTAGACATTGTATATGAAAGTGACCATATATTAGCCACTGCAGATGACAATGACTAAGCCATAAGAAGTGGTTTTCCAAAAAACAAGCCTAGTCATAGGTGGAAGTGCAGTCTGCATGCAATAAAGGTGAGAGGGAGTGACTTTGCATTCCTTTTCATGACTAGTTCACATGGGAGGTTTGAGTTTGCATTTAGACTTAAGTTAACTGACCTCAAACCATAAAAAAAGGATAAAATATTCTCATGCTAACAACCAGTTCACATAGAAGACTCAAGTGGGTAGTTAGATTTTAGTTAACTGACCTTCAAACATAGACAATGGACAAAAGCTTCTCATGCTAACTTGCACTACGCATGAGAGATTCATTCCTAGGGCTTGGACATAGACCTAAGGTTTCACACTATAAAAGGTGTAAGCCTAAGAGCACCAAAGAGAGATCTAGAGACATTTTATTCTTTATCACAAGAGGACAAGAAATATACAGGAGAGATCATATCAGAGAGAGAGAGAGACATCTTTTTGAGGAGAGATTTCGAGACTTGGAGAGTTCTATTTGAGATCGCGTATACGAAAAAGCTCTGACGGATTGAAGAGCATAACATCTACTATTTCAACATCAGATTACAGTCTTTGACCCATAGCTTTGGGGCAAAGAGGGCAAGGTTTACTTTAGCGGTTGTTGTCTTGGACAGTGGCCCGCAGGCTTAGCTTAGGATAAACATAACTTCTTTTATTTTGTTCTTTCTGTTTTCATGTCATTAGCATAGATTTACATGATTTTATGGCATAGTTTTATCATATTTCCATTACACTCTTTGATTACTAACAACCTCATCTGGGGAGGCAATCTCGGACACCTAAATGTGCATTGTTGTTTCATTGCTTGTAGGGCCATAGGTACGTTAGACAAAGATTGCAACATACGAGAGAAAAAGGGATCCCTCTAGGAAACAGACTTGGATAAGGAGGTATCTGTAAGCCCTCATACATTTTTGTGTGTGAAACCAGGAAGCTTTTATAAGTGCACCACCTCTTCGCAGAAGGGGCACTCCTTGCATATTTGTAATTTATAGTATCAAAATGGGTATCCCTAAGAGGGACCGACATGTAACAGAGCTTCAATATCAATAAAGAGATCCGTCTTTTGTTATTTTGTGTTATATACTTTTTCCTATTGTCTTTCCATTTTATCGTTGGTATTTTAAATAGCATTGCAAGTAGGGTTTAGAAAAGTGACTGGTGCGTGCGTTCCCGGGGTTGCTACAGATCTATAAAGTCTTATTCAAAATATTGGGTTCTAGATTCAGGGGCTACTCATCACATGACTTCCTAAAAAAAGTCATTTGCTTCTCTTTCCTCAAGTTCCACTTTCAACATTGAAGTAGGGGATTCATCCTTAATTCCTATCAAAGGCAAAGGTGACATACTCTTAGATGGTGGTTGCATAAATGATGTTCTTTATGTTCTAGATATATCTACCACTCTTTTTCTATCTACCAAATTTATCAATCTAGGATGGAAAAAACAGTTTTATTCACACCCACAAGAGTTGAGATTAGAAGCTTGCAGGAGCCACATTCTCTTATAGCTAAAGGAGAGATTGATCATAATGCTAGGTTGTATAACTTTAAATGTTTTAATGACACTACTATAGCTTCATGTTTTGTTGCTCATGCAGATCTTGAGAGTAAACTTTGGCATGAAATATTTGGTCATCTCAATTATCAATACTTAAAATAGTTAAGTACTCATGATATGGTACTTGGTTTGCCCAAAGTCTCTTCTGTTTAAGGTGTTTGTCATGGTTGTGCTCTTGGGGAGCAACACCAATATTCTTTTCCCCAAAGTAAATCCCAAAGAGCCTCCTCACCTTTGGAACTTGTGCACAATGATTTGATGGCCTTCCCACATCCCTCTTTCAAAGGAGCTAAATAGGCTTTGACATTCATAGATGATTTTTCAAGATGTACTTAGGTATATCTTCTCAAGTAAAAACGTGATGTCTTATCTCAATTTGAAATATTTAAATCCTTGGTCGAAAATCGGGCTTCGTGTAAAATCAAAAAGCTTTGTACAAATAATGGGGAGAGTACTTCAGTAATGAATTTTTAAAAATCCTTTCTACTCATGGTATTATTCATAAATATTCTGTACCATATAATCCTCAATAAAATGGTGTGGCAGAAAGAAATAATAGATCCTTAAAAGAAATGGCTAATTGTATGCTCCATTAAAGGAATTTTTCAGCAATTTTATGGGTTGAGGCAATTAACTGTGCAAATTTCATTCAAAATCGCACACCTCACAAAGCTCTTGAACATTTAACTCTAGAGGAGGCCTGGTCTAGCTCCAAACCTGATGTCTCATTTTTTTGAGTTTTTGGGAGCACTGCTTGGGCCCACATTCTAAAGAAGAAAAGAAAATATTTAGATAAAAATAGCAAGCAACTTATATTTATTGGCTATTGTGAGGATATGAAAGCCTATAGGCTTCTTGATCCAACTATTCATGAGATTTTTTTTCACAAAAATATTGAATTTTATGAAAAACTTCCATCTAAAGATCCTCAACCATATTCTTCTACCTTAGTTTATTCCATTGAGCCTTCCTCCTTTTTTGAGACTCAATCTGATGAAGAACCTATTCTTGAAAATCCTACACCAGATGCTATAATTCCTATCCCACCTATCATTGTTCCTCCAACCACGCAAAAATGGGCCCACACCACTATTGAAGAAGCAACACCTTTCATCCTAAATATTTCCTCTTCTAGATGTGCTTCTTCATCAGGTACTGACCTTGTTTGTTAGTAATTTTTTGGTCATCCACAATATTTTTTGTAGGCTCATGGGATATAGGAGTGGGACGATGCCATGGCAACTGAGTATTCTTCTTTGATGAAGAATCACACTTGGGATCTTGTTTCTCTTCATAAGGGGAGAAAGTTGATTCGTTGTAGTTGGTTTTACCAAACCAAGTATGCAGAAGATGGGTCCATTGACAAGTACAAATTCCACTTGGTGGATAAGGTTTTTTCATAGGTTGAAGGTATTGATTACACTGAGACCTTTACCCTTGTTTCCAGGATGGATTTTTTTAGGCTTGTAATTGCACTTGTTGCATCACAAAGATGGCCTATTATTCAAATGGATGTGAAAATTGCCTTCTTGCATGGAGACTTGTAGGAAGAAATATATATGGAGTAGCTCACTGGTTTTATTCAAGATTATTCCCTTGTTTTTAGACTAAAGAAATCAATCTATGGTCTCAAACAAGCTCCTTGGGCTTGGTATGAGAAGATATATTCCTTCCTTCTCTCCACTAGATTTGTTTGTTGTGAATCTGATGCTATAGTTTATATTTGGTGAGATAAAGAGAACATCACTATTATTGTTCTCTATGTTGATGATTTGCTTCTCACTAGTAGCTCCACTTCTCACATTCAGATTGTTCAACACTCTCTTTCTAAGAGATTTGAGATGACCAATTTGGGATTGGCTCATTACTTCCTTGGATTCTAGATCACTCATACATATTTAGAGGTTTCATTATGTCAATATAAGTATACACTAGATCTTCTTCTTTAGAGTTTTCATTATGCCAATTTGGGGTCACTTTGAATTCCTCCTACCCTTAACCTATTTGTGATGCTACATTGTATAGAAAGCTTGTAGGAAGTCTTTTATATCTCACTCATACTCGCCCTGATATTTCCTATGATGGTTTGATATATTGATTTTCCTAGTCTCATCATGATAGTCATTGGCAAGCAACCAATTGGATTCTCTGCTATATGCAAGGCACTACTCATTTTGGTTTGTTCTATGGCAGAGGTTCTATAGAGTTGGTGGGATACACAAATTCATATTGTGTAGGTTCAGTTGATGATAGATGTTCCACTTTTGGCTATGTATTTTGTATTGGTTCTTCTCCTATTTCTTGGTCATGCAAAAAGCAACAGGCTATTGCACTATCATCTATAGATGCAGAGTACAGAGTAGGTATTTTAGCAATTTAGGAGGCTTTTTGGCTTCGTCAGTTATTGGTAGAGTTTGGTTTCTTCCATGATCATCCTGTAGTACTATGGTGTGATAACCAGAGTACAATTCATATTTCTCGCAATCTTGTTGAGCATCAGTGTACCAAACACATTGAGATACATATGCACTTCATTTGGTAGCACATTCAGGATGGAGATCTTAGCTTGGGGTACATTTCAACTCAATGACAAATTGCATATATCTTCACCAAATCCTTTGCTTCACCATGCTATCTTCAGTTGCATGAGCTACTTGGGGTGATGGATGTTGTTCTAGGGGGGGTTGATGAGGACATATTACTCTCCATCATCTCTATCTCTTCTTATTCTATCTCCTTTGGAAGATGGTTTTTTTCCCATGTGGTTTTTTCATCATATCTTCAAAAGAAGTTATTCATATATTGTACATGAGTACCTTATCAGGCCTTGTTGTCAGGACTTATATCTGTGGATATGCCACTTGTTTATTTTATTGGTGTTCCACTTCCCCTAGCATCACTTAAGGGGGTGTGTTAGAGTATATCTTACGTTACACTAGGATATTTTAGTTACCACTCTTGCATGAGGTTGGTAAACTCCTAGTTATGTTTGGTTGAGATATATTGGGTTGTTTTAATCCAATGGCTCTCAATGATTAGCTTTGCTATTTATACAAAGTTGATCTCATGGAATAATAAATCAATTCATTGAGCTTCTCTCCAATCTCTCATGATGCTTATTGCATACTATTTTCTCTAGGTTCAAATATTGCTTTCTTCAATAATTCTTACAGAGAGTTCACTACCAAGCTAGAAAAATATTTGTTCTGGATTATTCTCATATGGTCAATACTTATAAAGGCCAAAATATCATGATCTATATGGAAAAACCATCTCCCTTCCACATTGAAAATTTTAAATAAAGGGCTAACCTACTAGAGTATGATCTAGTCTACATAAAGGAGGTTAGCTTGGTTTAAAAATACTGGGACTACATTTATAAATTGGATGGAGAAAATCAAAGGGAGGATGATTACTACATTTAAGAAGTGGCTAGAGAATATCAAATGGAGGTTGATCACTAATCAAAAGAGGTGGCAAAATACATTTAAATGGAACATGAATTTTCTCTAAAGGATTTATTTACCACATCTCAAGTGGGTCAGTTTATTATGATGATGCAAGGTTAGGAGGTCAGCAGTTGTCAGCCACTCCCAATCAAGGGTTCCATTAAATTATGGAAGTTATATTGCTATTACAAGAGGAACTAGAAAGAATTCTTTTGATAGCCTATGGCATCAATAAGAATCTACTAAATTCTTATCTAACAAGGATATTTGGTAACAAGAATTGTTAAAAGGTGACCCACTACATTGGGATGAGGTAAAATCTAGGCTAGGAAGATGCAAAAGGTTTGATTCCATAAGGTCCAATCCTTAGCAAAATATTCAAAGACACAAGTGCAATGTGTATGTGCTGGCAATAATTAACAGTCAATATTTGTTGATAATGACTGAACGGTTGTTGCATGGAATGCTTTGCATAAAACAAGAAATACATCAAATAGCATTATTATTGTGCAAAGGAAAGTGTAATAATTCAAGCCCATGGTAATTTTGAATTGTAAATAAGACATTGGTCCATAATGTAAAAACCATTAATACTAGTACATGATTTTAGTCACTCACACACCTTGGTAGCTTGAAGAAGAAATTTTAGTAACAAGGGCAGAACAAGCAAATATTGTTAGCTTTTGATGATATATATTAAAGTAAATGCAACCACAAAATGTAAAATTAGAAAGCAATGATAACTATATGATAATGCCACTATAATATGTAGGAAAAGTATATGAGAAACTTCTATAATAACTCAAAAATATGCCATTGATGAAAGCTCACAAAAGTAGTACAATGTAATATAATGGAGGACATGAACACTCCAAAAATACATGAAGGATCTACATTGTACTCACTATACTAACTATCTACTAATGCTACTTCATTCAACTACACTCAAATATCTCAATGAAATATATATAGTGAGATAAGTCCCTTGGCCTTTTGTAATGCCCCAAAAACATGAAACAAGAAAACACAAACAAAAGAAAAGTTTACATATATATTTTTTTACTTTCATAAATCCTCAACCAACCTTAGATCAACTTAAATTTTGATATCCCCTAAGTTTCTCAAGAACTATACCACACAATATTCCCTCTATGCAAGTCCCATCTGTGTAAGCCTATCTTATGTTATGCACATAATTTAATCCCTCTCATCAGTCTTGATGATCTAGACTTACCACCTCCAATCGTTAGAAGGTGTACATGAATCTCCATATCCACATAAGTCTTTATGTGTGGCATGCTACATGTACTATGATCTAAGCTATCAATCTTGTCCACTAACAAGCTATCTTAACTCTGGTAAAATCTTCCAAACCTAGTTACCAATTCTCCCTAAGGGGGTATCAAGTCCTTAGGTAACCTCTAAGATTACCTAGAACTTACTAATGTTCCTTTATTTTTAACATTACAAGAGCATAAAAATCTAGATACTAAATCTAACAAAAATAAACTGTCAACACGCAAGAATAATCAAGTGCAAATAACAATAAAAAATTTAAACATACATTAAAAGAATTAAACGCAGGAAACTAAATAGAGAGGTACTAAATATAGTAGTTGCAATGTTCATTTAAATACATAAGTATGGTACACCCCATACTTTCCATAATACTTTACATCCATTTTATTGGAGAAATATTCCCACAATCTAATCTATTGCATAAATAACAAGATGTAAGGTAGAGAGCAAACTTGTCAATTGGTCCATCCCATGAATTTGGACTTCCCACTCCTACATTGATCAAGTTAGAATAGTAGGGGATCAGGACACTCATGGATCCGGATAGACATGCTTCTAAATGCACTTACTTATTTCATTGCCAAATTTCAACTATACAAATAACCCAAGAAATTTAACTTACTAAAGCATAATACTTATCATGGAAACTACCCTTTCCATTTTTTCTCTCACTTATATTGAGAGAAACTGTCAACCATGCATTAGCTCATGTGCTCTATTTGCAATAAATAAACTACCGTTCTCAACAATGAAAGTCCCATACCCTTGATTGCTAATAAAACTAATAGCAACTACTATAATTCCCCTTAGTTTTTTTTTTTTTTCATTTCGTAACATAAGGTCCCATACCCTTAATGTTGGAAATTTGAGTTATTTTATGTTGTCATTGATGTCACATGGATC
This sequence comes from Wollemia nobilis, assembly GCA_028583015.1. Lineage (NCBI taxonomy): Eukaryota > Viridiplantae > Streptophyta > Pinopsida > Araucariales > Araucariaceae > Wollemia > Wollemia nobilis. Next base: position 2,536,534 of record JAQPPZ010017170.1, on the reverse strand, counting down.
ACATTGAGTTTTGGTGGCCAAAGCATTTCATAAATAAGCATTTATGATATTTTGGAGAGCATGGATATATACAGGGTTTTTGTGAAAACCAAGGCAGGAAAAATAAAAGGTTTTATTTAAAACCATGGATGGCAGATTTGAAATGGGTTTTTCTTAAAACCCAGGTTGGCTTTTCGTTTCATCGAAAAAGGTGCCCCGGTGATGGAGATATTTATTTTTAAATATTTAGTTTAAATTTTAAATTATTTAAAATTTAAATTTTAATTTTAAAATTAAATATATTAATTTTAGCGCCGACTAAAGAAAGGAGGAAAGGCTATATTAATTTATAGCACCGACGTCTAAAGAAAGAGGAAAGGCATATATATATTGCCAACAAAATCTTAGACTTCATAAACCCCAACGCTTATTTTTCGAATGCCTTCGATTGGGGAACAAATTGCGAAAAGAGAGAAGTGTGACTTTGGTCTATTGAAAAATCATTCACGGAGTTTAATAAGATGCATAGGCATCTTTGGCCTAGCGGTTCGTGCTTGTGTGTTATGCAGGAGGTCCTGCGATCGAGTCCCACCGTGGTTATTTGCTTTGTTGAAGCGCTCGAAGCGTTGTTAAGTTTTTCGAAGGGTGCAAAAGTTTATGATATAAGTTTTTGTTCGTGTCCCTTTGGACACGTGAGGGCGTGTGGCCCAATGACAGGTTGGTTGTGGTTAAAGCACTGAGCAAGGAGACGTCACGAGATCGAATCCCGTCAGGGACAGAGGCAAGTTAATAATTTTTTAATATATTTTATTTTTTCTAAAGTTGCCCTAGGAGGAATAAGGGTTGTGATGCATGTTTAGAAAAAGAGAGATTTTTGGTGTTTCTCCTTTTGAAAGTATATCATATTATATATCGTTGGAAAGCTTATTTCGAGGGCTATTTGATTAACTTGCTTAGAGGGAGAAATAAGGTGTATGTAAAGAGATATTTCTATTTTTGTAAAGGGTTTCAAAAGTGAAGGTTGTTTTGTTCTTTTTCAAAGGTGATTAATTCTTTCATGAGGGGACATGTTGTATCTTATTGAGTAGGAGTGATAAGGTGTTATTTGGATATTATTGTTGTGATATTAATCATGATCTCTAACCCTTGTTGAAAGTTGAAAAAGAAGTTTGTTGAGTGTGGCAGATTTAGTGGACATCCAATAAGGCATCAAAAGGTATGAGCAATATTCTCCATTGACTTTGTTTATGGTGGTTGATTTCTGAAATATCATTGGAGAGAAAAGGATTGATTGTGGTTTCCTTTTCGAAAGTGGTTGGTTGAATGCTTCAAGGTTTTCTGGTTTGAGAGTTGTGTTTAAACCTTGTTTTATAAGCATAGTTGTTGAAGCCCATTGGTTATGCAAAGAACTTGAGTTAGAAAAGAACATGAGTATCATTGTTATGTGAGATTTGTGGTTGAGCATTGTTGGAAATATTTGAGTTGGTTGATACATGCTTGGACTAGGGTTTTGTGAGAAAGAGTTGTCCCTTGTGGTGATTGGTTGAGTTGAGTTGATTGAGCCTAGTCAAGTGATTGTGTGATGTGATTGTTCAAGTCCCATGAAACAAACAATTCTATAATTCTGATTTGAGTTGAGATTGAGCTTTGAGATTAGAACATATTGAGTCTCTAACAATTCTCTTTATGCTTCTATAAGACTTGAGTTGAGTTGAGATTGATTTGAGTTGAGATCATTGTGGATCATTGTTGTCATCCATTGTAGAGTGCATTGCCATTCATTGTTGAATTCATCATTGAGCCTTGCCTTCATAGATTTGTGGATGAGATTTGAGTGCTACTTGAGCATGATTGGTTGAGCCTTTGAGAAGGCTTTTGGGATAGATTTGTGGTAGTTTTTGTGTATGATTGATTGAGCCTTTGAGAAGGCTTTTGGGACAGATTTGTGGATAGATTTGGGATAAATTTGAGCAAGTTCTTGGTGAGCTTGTTGAGCAGATTTTGAGCAAGTTCTTAGTGAGCTTGTTGAGCATATTTTGAGCAAGTTCTTGGTGAGCTTGTTGAGTAGATTTTGAGCAAGTTCTTAGTGAGCTTGTTGAGAATATTTGAGCAAGTTCTTAGTGAGCTTGTTGAGAAGATTTGAGCAAGTTCTTGGTGAGCTTGTTGAAGCAGATTTTGGGCAAGTTCTTAGTGAGCTTGCTAGAGCAGATTTTGGGCAAGTTCTTGGTGAGCTTGCTGAAGCAGTTTTGGGCAAGTTCTTAGTGAGCTTGCTAGAGCAGATTTTGGGCAAGTTCTTAGTGAGCTTGCTAGAGCAATTTTGGGCAAGTTCTTGGTGAGCTTGCTGAAGCAGATCAGTGGATTGCCTACCTGAGCAGATCAGTGTATTGCCTAGCTTTGAGCAGATCAAAGTAATCATTTGTATTGGGATAAGGATCCTTATTTCTATGTGAAATATTATAAGGATATTATCTTGTGGAGTACCCCACATTGGGGGAACCACGTTAAATCTTGTGTCTCAATTGTGTGTGGTGATTTGTGCACTTGTTTACTATTGCTATCTATGTCATTAATGCACACTGCTATATTTGGTTATTGCAATTAAGGACACTAATTGATATTGGTTTGGAAAGAAAGTAAAAAGTGGGTGCTATACTGTTCACCCCCTCTCAGTATAAGCTTGTGTTCTTCAATTGGTATCATAGTGGGTTCCTTCGAAAAGGCTAACAACTTGAGGGTAGATTCTACAAGAACACAGATGGCTTCATAGAATGGATTATCTACAAATAAGGCTCCACTATTTGATGGTAACAATTATGCTTTCTGGAGCATGAGAATGAAGAACTACTTGATATCACAAGGATATGAGGTATGGCAGATGGTTGAAAAAGAGTATAAGGTTGAAGGTGATCCCGAGGTAGATAAGACTATCAAGAAATTGGTTGAGATCAATGCAAGGGCAATGAATTGTATTTTGAGTGGGCTACGTGAAATAGATTTTGCAAAGGTCATGGTATGTAATTCAGCTAATGAAATGTGGACCAAGTTGTGGAATACTTATGAAGGAGATTCAAAGGTAAAGTTGGCAAAACTACAAACTCATAGAAAAATATTTGAGGAATTGAAAATGGAAGATTCTGAAGATATTGCAAAGTTTTTACTTCGAGTTGATGAGATTACTAACACCATGAGAGGCCTAGGATTTGAGATGAAAGAATCAGAAGTTACTCAAAAGGTTTTGAGATCACTTCCCATGAAGTATGATGCAAAGGTTTCAGCAATAGAAGAAACAATGGATATCAACAAGCTAACAATGGAAGAACTACAAGGAACTCTCACAACTTATGAGATGAGGGTGAGTAAGCATCAGGTTCCAATAAAAGAGATTGCATTCAAGGCTTCAGAGAAAAAGAAAGGGAAAGTTCCAGAGACAGATAGAGATTCAGATAATGATGAGGAAGCTAACTTCATCAAAAGGAAAAAGGACTTAAGAAATTTCAGGGATATGAAGAAAGTCAAATGCTACAAGTGTGGTGATTTTGGTCACTATGCACACAAGTGTCCACATGAAGAAAATAGTGATGATGAAAAATAGGGTCACAGAAGAAAAGAAGATGGAAAGCATAAGCATGACAAAGATGACAGATTCAAGCAAAACAGGTATGAGAAGAAGAAAAGTTTTCATAAGACAAAGAAAACTTACTACATTGTAGAAGCAAGTGATAGCTCAGATCACAGTGATAGAGACAAGTCAGATGATGAAAAGGAAGAACATATATTCCTTGGAATAGAAGGTGAAAGAGAATAGTGCTTTGTGTGTGGTCAAAGAGATCACAGATCAGGATATTGCAATGGTTTCAGTGATAGTGAAGATGAGATGACACATCAAGGAAATAGACATGGTCAAAGAAATCATGAGAGTTTGTTTGCTATAGAAGATAATAATGATCTCAGTGATAGTGAAGATGAAGAAGTCTCACTTTTGGTAATAGAAAAAGAAGAGGATGAGCCAAGAAAACAAAAAATAGAAGTCAAAAGGCTAAAATAAGAAATCAGGAATCTTGAAAACAAGATTCGAACAGATGTAAAAATTAGAGAAGAACAACTTCAGACAATCAGTGATCTAAGAGATGAGCTTCAAAATGCAAAAAGGATAGAGGAAAGGATGAATGAAGAACTAAGGGTAATAATGACAAGACATGACACATTAGATGAAAAGGTTCAAAAAGGAGTGGAAACTTATTTTAAAGTTGTATCCTATTTCCAAGAAAAGTCACACTCAAAAGGAAAGGAAGTTCTAAAAGATGAAAGCAAGGAAGCACCTAAGTTTTATGAAGAAAGTTCCAAAGTTCCTATGGCTTCAAACATTCAGTTTGGATCTTGTTTTGAGATAGGTGAATCAAGTTCAAAAGGAAAATAAATTCTTGAAGAGGAAAGCAAGGAAGAAACTAAGGAAGAGGATTTAGATACTACAAAGAAGGTTCAAGGATACAATGCACAAGTTGAAAATGATCATAAGGATAATGGTCAAGAAAGGTATGAGGAACCAAGGCATGAACAAAGGGCTTTTCAAGGACATTGTTTTTCTTGTAATGAATTTGGACACAGGGCTATACACTGCAGGATCCATGGATCAAAGAAGTTTGATTTTGCTAGAAGAAACTTCAAAGGAAGAAGGTATGGTTTTCAGGGACATTGCTTCTTATGCAATAGGATTGGTCATAGAGCTTCTCAGTGCAAAGAAAATGAGCAACATGGTTTTGGTTTTAGAGCTACACAAATCAGAAGTCATGGTCATAATGGTCATGAAAACAAAACTTCACAATACAGGGTTCAGGAAAGGAATGGATATGGAAATTATTTCAAGAAAGAATTCAGGATATGGGCACCATCCAAAGGCTACAATATCAAGTGTTTTAATTGCAATAACTTTGGACATATTGCAAAATGGTGTAGGACTCAATTCCAAACAGGTTCAAGACAAGAAGGTCAAACAGGTTCAAGACAAGAAGATCAAGTAATTCATCAAGAGAAGGATATCAAAAAAATATGGAAGGAAGTTGACAGAGGAAAGAAACAATGTAATATGGGAGTAAAAGTACTCCCACCCCAAAATTAATCACCTCAAGAGAGAAGGTGGTGAGGGGGCTAAGCTTAAGAGTCATATCTTTTAGCCCCATAGGTGTCCCTTTTGCCATTGATGTCAAAGGGGGAGAGATTTGAGTAAGGGGAGAGCATTGAGTTAGGGGGAGCAGCCTCCAAAGAGAGCATTGAGTTAGGGGGAGCAGCCTCCATAGAGAGTATTGAGTCGGGGGAGCAACTTTGATTCTCTGGAGATGGTTTTTGTAGTGATTGTGGTTTTTGCATTAGAGGTGTTGCCATCAATGACAAAGGGGGAGATTGTTGGAAATTTGAGTTATTTTATGTTGTCATTGATGTCACATGGATCACATTGAGTTTTGGTGGCCAAAGCATTTCATAAATAAGCATTTATGATATTTTGGAGAGCATGGATATATACAGGGTTTTTGTGAAAACCAAGGCAGGCAAAATAAAAGGTTTTATTTAAAACCATGGATGGCAGATTTGAAATGGGTTTTTCTTAAAACCCAAGTTGGCTTTTCGTTTCATCGAAAAATGTGCCCCGATGATGGAGATATTTATTTTTAAATATTTAGTTTAAATTTTAAATTATTTAAAATTTAAATTTAAATTTTAAAATTAAATATATTAATTTTAGCGCCGACTAAAGAAAGGAGGAAAGGCTATATTAATTTATAGTACCGACGTCTAAATAAAGAGGAAAGGCATATATATATGCCAACAAAATCTTAGACTTCATGACCCCAACGCTTATTTTTCGAATGCCTTCGATTGGGGAACGAATTGCGAAAAGAGAGAGAAGTGTGACTTTGGTCTATTGAAAAATCATTCATGGAGTTTAATAAGATGCATAGGCATATTTGGCCTAGTGGTTCATGCATTGTGTGTTATGCAGGAGGTCCTACGATCGAGTCCCACCGTGGTTATTTGCTTTGTTGAAGCGCTCGAAGCGTTGTTAAGTTTTTCGAAGGGTGCAGAAGTTTATGATATAAGTTTTTGTTCGTGTCCCTTTGGACACGTGAGGGCATGTGGCCCAATGGCAGGTTGGCTATGGTTAAAGCATTGAGCAAGGAGACGTCACGAGATCGAATCCCGTCAGGGACAGAGGCAAGTTAATAATTTTTTAATATATTTTATTTTTCTAAAGTTGCCCTAGGAGGAATAAGGGTTGTGATGCATGTTTAGAAAAAGAGAGATTTTTGGTGTTTCTCCTTTTGAAAGTATATCATATTATATATCGTTGGAAATCTTATTTCGAGGGCTATTTGATTAACTTGCTTAGAGGGAGAAATAAGGTGTATGTAAAGAGATATTTCTATTTTTGTAAAGGGTTTCAAAAGTGAAGGTTGTTTTGTTCTTTTTCAAAGGTGATTAATTCTTTCATGAGGGGACATGTTGTATCTTATTGAGTAGGAGTGATAAGGTGTTATTTGGATATTATTGTTGTGATATTAATCATGATCTCTAACCCTTGTTGAAAGTTGAAAAAGAAGTTTGTTGAGTGTGGCAGATTTAGTGGACATCCAATAAGGCATCAAAAGGTATGAGCAATATTCTCCATTGACTTTGTTTATGGTGGTTGATTTCTGAAATATCATTGGAGAGAAAAGGATTGATTGTGGTTTCCTTTTCGAAAGTGGTTGGTTGAATGCTTCAAGGTTTTCTGGTTTGAGAGTTGTGTTTAAACCTTGTTTTATAAGCATAGTTGTTGAAGCCCATTGGTTATGCAAAGAACTTGAGTTAGAAAAGAACATGAGTATCATTGTTATGTGAGATTTGTGGTTGAGCATTGTTGGAAACATTTGAGTTGGTTGATACATGCTTGGACTAGGGTTTTGTGAGAAAGAGTTGTCCCTTGTGGTGATTGGTTGAGTTGAGTTGATTGAGCCTAGTCAAGTGATTGTGTGAGGTGATTGTTCAAGTCCCATGAAACAAACAATTCTATAATTCTGATTTGAGTTGAGATTGAGCTTTGAGATTAGAACATATTGAGTCTCTAACAATTCTCTTTATGCTTCTATAATATTTGATTTGAGTTAAAATTGACTTGAGTTGAGTTGAGATTGATTTGAGTTGAGATCATTGTGGATCATTGTTGTCATCCATTGTAGAGTGCATTGCCATTCATTGTTGAATTCATCATTGAGCCTTGCCTTCATAGATTTGTGGATGAGATTTGAGTGCTACTTGAGCATGATTGGTTGAGCCTTTGAGAAGGCTTTTGGGATAGATTTGTGGATAGATTTGTGGTAGTTTTTGTGTATGATTGATTGAGCCTTTGAGAAGACTTTTGGGACAGATTTGTGGACAGATTTGGGATAACATTTGAGCAAGTTCTTGGTGAGCTTGTTGAGCAGATTTTGAGCAAGTTCTTAGTGAGCTTGTTGAGTAGATTTTGAGCAAGTTCTTGGTGAGCTTGTTGAGCAGATTTTGAGCAAGTTCTTAGTGAGCTTGTTGAGCATATTTTGAGCAAGTTCTTAGTGAGCTTGTTGAGCAGATTTTGAGCAAGTTCTTGGTGAGCTTGTTGAGCAGATTTTGGGCAAGTTCTTAGTGAGCTTGCTAGAGCATATTTTGGGCAAGTTCTTGGTGAGCTTGCTGAAGTAGTTTTGGGCAAGTTCTTAGTGAGCTTGCTAGAGTAGTTTTGGGCAAGTTCTTGGTGAGCTTGCTGAAGCAGATTAGTGGATTGCCTACCTGAGCAGATCAGTGTATTGCCTAGCTTTGAGCAGATCAAAGTAATCATTTGTATTGGGATAAGGATCCTTATTTCTGTGTGAAATATTATAAGGAGATTATCTTGTGGAGTACCCCACATTGGGGGAACCACGTTAAATCTTGTGTCTCAATTGTGTGTGGTGATTTGTGCACTTGTTTACTATTGCTATCTATGTCATTAATGCACACTGCTATATTTGGTTATTGCAATTAAGGACACTAATTGATATTGGTTTGGAAAGAAAGTAAAAAGTGGGCGCTATACTGTTCACCCCCCTCTCAGTATAAGCTTGTGTTCTTCACTTAAATCACAAAATAAACCATTATTTCATTTCATTTCATAACATAAGGTCCCATACCCTTAAATTATAAAATAACCATAATTTCATTTTATTTCATAACATAAGGTCTCATACCCTTAAATTACAAAATAACCATCATTCCATTTTATTTCATAACATAAGGTCTCATACCCTTAAATTACAAAATAACCATCATACCATTTTATTTCATAACATAAGGTCCCATACCCTTAAATCACAAAATAATCATCATTCCCTTTTATTTCATAACATAAGGTCCTATACCCTTAAATCACAAAATAACCATCATTCCAACTTATTTCATAACATAAGGTCCCATACCCTTAAATCACAAAATAACCATCATTATATTTTATTTCATAACATAAGCTCCATACCCTTGAATCACAAAATAACCATCATTCCATTTTATTTCATAACATAAGGTCCATACCCTTAAATCACAAAATAACCATCATTCTATTTAATTTCGTAACATAAGGTCCCATACCCTTAAATCACAAAATAACCATCATTCTATTTTATTTCATAACATAAGGTACCATACTCTTAAATAACAAAATAACCATCGTTCTATTTTATTTCATAACATAAGGCCCTATACCCTTAAATCACAAAATAACCATCATTCTATTTTATTTCATAACATAAGGTCCCATACCCTTAAATAAAAAAATAACCATAATTCTATTTTATTTCATAACATAAGGTCCCATACCCTTAAATTACAAAATAACCATCATTCTATTTTATTTCATAACATAAGGTCCCATACCCTTAAATCACAAAATAACCATCAACATATTTCATTTCATTAAATCTACCATTTTAGATAATAAATATTAATTAAAGCTTCTTCCAACAACAATGAACTAAGGGAGGGAACATCGTCTAGCAAATAGACTAGCACCATACATTACAATATGAGACATAATGTGGACCAAGGATCGATCGAAAGGCTTCTGCCCTAATAGCTCCAGGGTGGATGGTGCTCATGTAGCCATGGTGCCAATAGTTGTCATGACTCAAGTGGTCCATCCTCAACACTAACTACTCCTGAGGGAACTTCCAAACCCCACTGTAATTTGAAAAGGAAGGACTACCACCCATAATCCCAAACCAACAACCAATAAAAATGGTAAAACAATTATGACAATGACATCATAAGACATAGAGAAGAACATAAACCAAACTATCAATGGAAATGGCTAACCATGATGCCATCACGTCTTTGAGCAGAGAAAAAGCATGAGCTATATTTCCAACAGTAGAGGCCATTATAACGATTCCTACGCGTCTCTAAACAAAGAGATACACAAGCCATACTACCAATGGTAGAGGCCATTATAATGATGCCATCACATCTCTAAAAAAAGAGATACATAGGCCATACTACCAATAGTAGAGGCCATTATAATGATACCATTGCATCTCTAAACAAAGAGATACATAGACCATAATGCCAATGACAGAGGTCATTATAATGATACCTTCATGTCTTTAAGAAAGAGAAAGAAACATAGGCCATACTACAAATTGCAGAGGCCATTATAATGATGCCTTCGCATCTCTATGCAAGAGAAAGAAAAACAAGCCATACTACCAATGGTAGAGGCCATTATAATGATGCCTTCACATCTCTAAGCAAGAGAAAGAAACATAGGCCATACTGCCAATGGTAGAGGCCATTATAATGATGTCTTTGCATCTCTAAGCAAGAGAAAGAAACACAAGCCATACAATTTTAAGACATAACCAACCTGGCTTGCCTGTAGTAGCTAGATCATTTGCACTACTTGGGTGGACATCCATCGCTCATTTCTCCTTCACTCACGATGCTATTCCCACCACCTACTGCTCCATTTTCTCTCTATGCTCATTTTCTCCCTGATGCCATCCTCCCCACATCTTTCTCCTTTCCTCTTCATACACATCTTCTCTTCCTCCTTGGTCTACATCCCCACCTACCCGCCATTACTTCCTTGACCACTTCTGTCGGGCGGTAGGGTAGACATACCTCTCTCCCTCTTCCAAAGGTGATTGACAATAAGAGCTTTCCCTTCATGTTAGGGGAAATTTGCACATCTGATCCAATCATATTTTTCAAAGGGCAACTCAACTCATTCTACCAAATGTCATCTTGTCGCATTTACACCTTAGGGGGTCGATCGTCAAGTGGGCGATGACTTCCCTGACATGCCATGGAAAAGACCTTACCTTGGAGTTTAAAGAATTGTGTTATATTCCCTATTTTATTTTAGGATAGGTTCTCCATTGTTGGATGGAGTAATCATTCGATAAAATGATCATCTCTTTGCCTCTTTAGATGCTAATGTTATTAAATAAATCAACCATTTAATTAAACATTATCTTTTTACCTTTTTAAATAAATTAACCATTTATTTAAACAATAACCTTTGACTTTAAATAAATCAATCATTTATTTAAACAATATTTTTTTTTCCTTTTTAAATAAATCAGTCATTATTTAAACAATATCTTTTTTGCCTTTTTAAATAAATCAACCATTATTTAAAAAATATCCTTTTTGCCTTTTTAAATACATCAACCTTTTATTTAGACAATATCTTCTTGCATTTTTAAATAAATAAACCATTTATTTAAAAAATATATTTTTTGCCTTTTTAAATAAATCAACCATTATTTAAACAATATTTTTTTTACCTTTTTAAATAAATCAACAATTAATCTAAACAATGTACATATGAAGTTGTGAAGACAAACCATCTACTCCATGCTTATGAGTTATCAAGGTTAATGATGCTAAAGTAAAAGATAATAATGCAAGTGCATCAAACAAATAGGGAGTCTTTATGTCAATCTAATCACCTATCTCAGCCTCCATAACTTATGATAGCTACTAGGCCTTTAGTTTGGGACTCAAGGTGGTTAGATATTGATGATTATCCCTTAACCGAATGCATGCCTATATGAAGGTATCTATCCATGTTACCTTCAAGTTGCCTTATCATCATTTTCTCTTCCTCAAGTACTCTCGTCTTTGGTGGATGACTCAATTTCCTCCACTCACGAGTGCACTTGATCCTACATATTGGCAATTTATTAGCAGTATAATATCCTTCATTATCTACTCATTATCGTGAGGTTGCTTAATTACACAAAATTATTTATTAGCCACATTTTCTAATACATTGTTTTTCTACGTTCAAAGGTCCATATGGGAGGGTTATGACACCTTTCATCTACCAAACCTATGACTCATGTACATGTGGACTACATGCACATTTACATCATTGCACATTCTAACACTTGTGCATTTATTACATTGCATGAAGTAACTACTCAAACCTTACTCTAAGGTAAACTCCTACTCTAGTTATGTACCCAAGGTGGTACATTAGCATGTACCAAATAATGTAATATACTCCAACACCCTCCTGTATTACATTATTTGGGTATTGAAGACTTTAGTCTTCAATATGGATCTTCATATTTATCTTCAATAAGGTCTTTGTCTTGATTTTAGAATTTGAGCTCTTCTTTCCTGCTTTCTTCATTGTACCCTTTGCCTATATCAGGATGAATATCTTCATCTTGTTTCTTTAGCTCACTTTGATCTGGATTCAGCTTGAAAGTACTTTCTTTCATCTTCATCTTCTCTTTTCTATCATGCTTCCTTTTCCTTCTTCTTCTTCTTTGTTTCTGCAATTTTGTTAATGATATATCTTCTTCTTGTTGAGTTAGTATATCATCACAATAGTATTGACTAGGATTGTTATTTTGCTTCTCGTTTTGAAAGAATTAAAAAAAAATCAATGATAGATATATCATCAAACATTCTTCCGAAGTAAATATAATTATATTTTGAGTATTCCACCAAGCTCTAAAAAGTACTTCATGAAGATAACCAATTAATGTCATAAAATTTCCTTCCTTTGCTTCCTTAAGAAACATCGAGAATATTTCTTTTTTACTAGTGGACAAGTATTTGTACCCATCAAAGGTATCTATTAAATTTTGAGAATAAAATTCCAACTCATGAAATAGTTCCTCATTATTGAATGCATTCCTTACTATTTCATCCATGATTCTTCTAAGTAATTCTTTGAAGTGGGACTCCTTATAGCTCCCTAGTGTTTTTGAGAATGCTTTGAGAATCTTAATGTTCAATCTATGGTTTTGATAAGACTTTACTTTTCCCAAATCTCTAGTTAGAATACCTTTTAATTCCCAAGTATTTAGGACAATTTTGATGGAAATTTTGTATTTCAAAACCTTTGAAGTTGTCTACCTTATGACTCCCTAGTTTAGAGTATATGAACTAACTTGATAAAACCTTTTCAAATATTAGGTTTTGTAGAATCCCTTATATCTCCCAAGTGATTAGAGTATGCTATGGTCTTGATAAAGTGCTTAGCATCTATTAGATTTCCTTTTGAGTTGATTCTCTAATATTTTGAATATAATGTTAATATAATGATCAACTCCTATTTCACCTTATTTCTCCCTATTGATATATGCACTTTTCAATTTGATGAAGTTCTCTATCTTCAAGACTCTATGGTTGGATTCCTTTTGTCCCTTTAATTTGTATATGAGACAAGTATAAGCAATAAATTCCAACTTTTAAGCAATTAATGATTTTTCTTCCTTTATCCTTAATTTTCAATGGTTTAATTTTCTAAATTCCAATGATCTAAAGTTTGATGTAGCACTCCTTATATCTCCCTAATTTGGAATTTTAGAAAATGATAATATTTGCAAAAGAATAATGCTTTAATTTTTCCAAGGTAGAAAACCTTATATCTCCTATTTTAATTATTTACAAATATTATGATATTTATATTTCAACTAATGCACTTTTGAAATATCACTTAAGGATATAAACTCCTTGTTTTGATTTGCTTTCTAATTCACTAAGGTTGGTATTTTCTTATATCTCCAATGCAATAATAAATAAACTCAACCTTATATAATGCACCTTATAACTCCTTGCACTTAAAGAAAGCAAATATTAAATCATGTAAAACTATACCTTCCTTGTAATGTTGTATGCTACGAGATGATTGGCTTCTATTTTGACTCCTCTATCCAAGATTTGGGCATTGTATTTTTTGGTCTTCAACGTATGATAGTGAGCATTGAATGCTCTATGTTCAATGGGTACCTTATGATAGTCTTCTCCTCCTTCAATGCACTTTGACCTCTCTATGTTGGATATGCATGCTCTTCCTATGTGGGGCTATTAATACCTCTTGTCCTCCTTTGAAATGTATGCCAAGTGGCACTTACGTTGCCTTAGAATGTATACCTTCTTGTTAGGTGGTGCAGGGAGGTTACTACCTTTTAGAGGTATTATTTTACGTGGTGCAAGCCTGGTAATAATATTTGAGCATTGAAATGATGATTAATGAGGAGTGTTACTCCAACTTGGGTGCTCTTTGGCTTTATTGGAGCGTTACTTCAACCTAGGCACTCTTTGGCTCCTTTGTGCAAGCGTTAGGTTAATGAAGAATACGTAGATGCTCTACTTCCTTTGTGCCAAGTGGCACAAGATTCCTTTCATTGATATGGCAAGTGGAGGCTCTTTCTTTTGCATGCAACCAAACCCTTCAACGTCCTTATCACCTTAATGCACTTCCAACTCCTTTGCAAGTTGTTTTGATTCTTTTACAATGTGCTTTCTTGAGCTTCAATGTCTGGTGGCTCCTCTTCCAACCAAGGTGGCTCCTCTCTAATGAAGGTGGTTCTTCCAATGGTGTTTCAATACTTTCTTCATGGTGGTCATTCATCCAAGCTCCTTTCCACATCCGCTTGGGTAATATTTGAAGTTATCCTCCTTTGCACCTTGTCTTTGCCACTTGTATTACATTATGCAACTTGCACTATTGTTGCTTTATGCTATCCTTGCTATTGATGTTGAGTTGTCTTACTTAGTCTTCTTCTTGTTGTAGGTTCCTTTTGCTATGACAGGTGTCTTTATTGTGGCATTGCATTCATGGGACTATGGTACTGAATATGGTATCTTTTGACACCTTGAAGAGGATGGTATTGAGCCCTTTATATGGCTCTATCTCCTTAGCATCGTAGCTTGTGCTTTAACCTTGATAAAGATTACACTTATTGACTGTAATATTGTGCTACGTTGGTGTCTTAAGACACTTGAACTTTGTCTCCTTTTGTGCTTTGTAGAAGACTAATATGATGCTTATTAAAACCTGAAATAAATCAGCAATAAACTAAGATAGATTACCTTAGTTGCACCTTGAATTTTGAGACTCTTTTAGTCTCTTTATGTAGCTTAATTTCTTGCTTGAATATGGCAACTTCTTCCCTATTCCTTGGTGGTTATAATGCTCCTTTTTGGTGGCTTCTCTTCACCAAGATTTGTTGTTGTTCACCTATGCTTAATGGTGTCTTTTGACACTCCAACTCAACCCTGCTTGTGCACTAATATTTCTTCCTTTTCTAAATACTTAATGCACTTTAATAACTCTTGGAGATAATTTGTATTAAGCACTAAAGTCTATTCAACCTTCACTTTAGAATAATGTCTTATTTGCTTTCAATAGAAGGTAGGATGTTGATATTTTTATTTCTTTCAAAATATATCTAACTCCTCTTTCTTATGTGCAAGTTTTAACCCTTGTAGAAACTATCTTCTGCACTTCCTTGAAGACTTTAATATGAAACCTTCTCCTTTGCAAATTTAAAATCTAATTTGGTGCTTAATGAAACTTAATAATGAACTTAATATAAGTGTTCAAATAATGAACCTTTTGCACCTAATTTGCATACCTTTTTAACCTCTATAGATGATGTATTTCTTGGTGATTTGGATCACCTAATTGTTGCTCTATGTTAGATGAAATCATAACTCTTTCTTTGCTGTCCAAAACAACTTTTTAACTCACCAATTTGCAGCTTTGAAACTCCTCTAACTTGCTACCCGAAAATATAGTTTGGTGGCTTTAACTCTCCTTCATGATGCTCCTTTAAAATCTAAAAATTAGAAGCTAATAATGCTACCCAAATTGCTACCTGCAAATCTAAAATTTTTATATTCTAATGCAACTAATTTCTCCTCTAAAATGTTGTCCTCGAATCTCCCAAATTTGGTAGGAAACTCCTCCAAATTGTAGCTAAAACTTTCCTTCTAGAAACCTTCAATTTTTGCTGTAAAACCAACAATCTCCTTTCTCCGAAATAGCCTTCAATGGTAATCTCCAAATATCTCATATTTGGTGGCTTCTTCTAACTCCTTTCTCCTTCAACCTCCTTGTCGAATTCTGACTTTGACCTTGGCCTATCTAGTGGCCTTCTTCTCAAGAATCTGAATGTCTTGAGGTCTTCATTATTCTCCTCCAAAATTTGGCAAACTCCTTGCCAAATCCTTCTCCTTTTGGGCTTGTTGTCGGATGGTAACAATTGTCCCAAATTCTGTTCTATCAAGAACTTCTCCTTGCTAGCTATCTTCTCTAATGAGTTCTCCTAAAATCTTCTCCAATGGCCTTCTCCAAATCTCTTCAATGACCTTCTTGAAATCTTCAATGAGGCTTTCCTAGCCTTCTCTTTTTCTCCTTTCAATCCTTCCTTGAGACCTCTTCTCTAAGATCTTTAATTTTTGCAACTTCTCTAGTCTTCTCAAAACTTCAATGAGACCTTCCCTTGATCTCTTCAATCTTCAACTATGGAAGTTTTGCAATGAGATCTCTTTCTTGGATCTCTAAAATCTATACTTTTGAAATCTGTAGTAGGACTTTTGCTAGTCCTTCTCTATCTTCAATATTCCAAATCTGGAAGTTCTTCAATGGGACCTTTTATGGGTCTCTTCAACTTCTTTAATGTGAAGTTTTCAATCTTCAATGGAGATCTCCAATCTCCAATCTTCTCTAGGACTCTTTTCCTTGAGTCTCTTCTTCCTTCAATGGGATCTTCTTTCTTGGACCTCCTTCTTGATCTGTAGTCTTCAATGTGGCTTCTTTGGCCTCCTCCTTTCTTCTCAATCTTTAGCTATGGAGTCTTCAATCTACAACTCTTACAATGGGACCTTTTCCTTAGGCCTCCAAATCTTCAATATTTTATTTGTTGCTTCAGGTACTGGATTGATTCCAAAGAAGATATTCTTCCTAGCTCTTGTAGGAAGCTTCCCAACTTTCTTTGAATCTCCTTTTTCTGCAACAAAATATTAGAAACTATAATGGAAGAAATTCTAAATCTAGATATAATAAATCTTCACTAGTTGATTTGTCAATCTAGTGGAATCAATGTTGAGTCCTAGTCTTCACAAGTTTTTTGCAACTCTATGGAAAGACTCTAGCCAAATATAATTTCAAAAATTCTGAAAATGAGATTTCCTATCTCCTCTCAATCTCTCTTGTGGCTCTCCCTATTTCCTATCGATCTATCATGTGCTCTGATACCATTGTTAGCTTTTGATGATATATATTAAAGGAAATGCAACCACAAGATGTAAAATGAGTAAGCAATGATAACTATATGATAATGGCACTATAATATGCAGGAAAAGTATATGAGAAACTTTTGCAATAACTCAAAAATATGCCATTAATGAAAGCTCATAAAAATAGTACAATGTAATATAATGGAGGACATGAACACTCCATAAATACATGAAGGATCTACATTGTACTCACTATAACTACTAATGCAACTAATCTATATTCTAGCACTCTCTCTAATCTCTACCTCAAAGGCATATATATAGGGAGATAAGTCCCTTGGACTTTCATCTACCAAACCTATGACTCATGTACATGTGGACTACATGCACATTTACATCATTGCACATTCTAACACTTGTGCATTTATTACATTGCATGAAGTAACTACTCAAACCTTACTCTAAGGTAAACTCCTACTCTAGTTATGTACCCAAGGTGGTACATTAGCATGTACCAAATAATGTAATATACTCCAACAAATATTTCACATTAAATAACCCTAGCCTACTATAGTATAAGACTCATAATGGTAATTGCATAGTAATATGATTAAGCAATTGAGCATTTTGGAATTGAAGCACTAAAAATAAAAAAACACTTAAGAAAAGCATCATTACAGACTATTGGCTAAAATTTGAGTGAAATTACCATTCCTAATAAGATGATTGAATTTCAAGATAGGATAGTTGAATTCTATAACACAACTTACTATAAGGACAAGAAAATTTAGAAGAAAATAGAATAGGAAGTTATCATGCATCTAGGGGAAAAACTAGCTACAACCATATGGGATTCCTTGTTGCCAATTTACATGCTCAAATGTGTCCATCCATACCTAGATATGGTAAAATCTATGGATGACTATTATGACATAAAATAATGAGCAGTCTATGGTAATAGAGGTTAGGTACTTTTACCCTTTTTTGCTAAAAATATTGTAGTGACGTTTGCATTAGTGATGCATAGCCAATTTGGTAAATATCGTAGAATCCTAAAAAAGGATAAACAAAAGAGACATTATGAGAACAATTTTTTCTTTGGCTCAATTACCATTTACACCATCTCCCCATAGAATTCCAAGAGGGTCCCATCAATATTACGAAGTTCATATTTCTAAAGGATTTGTATGCCAGCTAGCAGTCATATTTGTTTTAAATAATTATGAAAAGATATATGAATTTAAATTAGTTATGGCATACATTTTGAGTTATTTCATTTTTTTCTTTGAATGGGACTAATACCTTAGTGATGCAATACATAACCAATTGATGCACTTTAAGAAAAAAACAAGGATATTCAGGTACCCTTCATACTTGGCTTGGTTGTTTGTTTACCATAAACCAAAGTTTTTCATGAATCTAAAAATTAACCAAAAAAAACCAAAGGGGAAATTATTCCAATGGTATATTGGACCCCAAATCTTAGGACTTCTAGTTCCTATATGAATTTCAACAAATATTTTTTGGGTCCTACTCTAGCATGCATCTATAGAGAAATATATTGATTATCAAAGAAAGTTATATCATATCTAAAACCCTTTGTAAATATGCCAAATATTGGTATTTCTTAAAATATAGTATAGTAATATGAGTATATGGATTTGAGGAAAGCCCTATATACTACTCTTTTATGTAACAGATTGGGTCTTTGTAATTGAATTTTGTCGATGGACACACTATACTAATGCAATTTTTGGGATAGGAATAAACAAGGGTCTTATGTATAACCTACCCCTTAACTATGGGCCCATAATTTTAGTATCCCAAAAGAAATATGAACTCTTGGATGTAAATATTAAGGGGTATAAACTCAGGGTGGTTGTGGACTGATGGTGATATGATCGAGAAAGTATCTTTTTAGAAAAATTGATAGAAAGTGAATAATAAGCCTCCTACATTTGAGCATGTCCAAATACAAGAAATAGAGGTATTTCAAAATAAACCAAAGATAAAAGAGGTTTACATGGATATGTGCCACATAGAGACAAGGTCTCCATGGAATAACTTTTATGCAGTGGTAAATCCATACAATCCAATAAATAACAAGGATCGTATCTTGAACAAGTAGAGAAAATAAATAATGCAAATTAGGTATAAATGATTGGAAGAAAATATTCAAGAATTATGGATTTGTAGATGTGAAAATGATCTCTAGAAGAATGGCCTTGCTAACATGGACCAACAATTTTTGTTAGAGTATATTAAATTATTTAGGTACATGTCAATGTACCACCTTGGGTACATTGTTAGACTAGAAGTTCATCTTAGGTTACTTGAGAAAGAAGTAATAAATGCACAAGTGTCAATGTGCAATGATATAAATGTACAAGGAGTCCACTTGCACATGATTCATAGGAAAGGTATTTAGGAAGAGCAGGGGTCAAGTAACCTATATAAGATATTTGGATATTATATTTCATAGCTAAGAAGGCACATTTCAAAGATAGGGGTTTGCTGAATCTATAGAAAAATACTAAAGAATTTTGGAGAAGAATCCCAACTACAAAAATTTAGATTTCCAAGGTACATCTTGAAGGAGAAGTTGAAGCAACCTACTAAAGTTTCATGGAATCAAGATAGAAGGTTTCAAAATATGTGATTAGACGAGTTAGAAATTTTTTCTAGATAATAAATAAGAGCTACAGTTACATAAGAATAAAGGTAACAACTTGGTGAATCAAATTACCAAGACATCGACCATCTTCAAAGGTTATTAAAGTTATGCAACTTAGGTGCAAAGGATTCATTACTTAGCTTCATTAAGCACCTTATTAGAATATAGAAGTTGCAAGAATAAGGTCGTATTTTAAAGTTTTCAAAGGAAGTGTAGAAGATAGTTTTTGTTAAGGGTTGTTACTTACACATTAAAATAAGAGTTAGATATATTTTTAAAGAAATAAAGATATCATCTTCCTGTTATCAAGTTAAAAAAAATAATACTACATTAGATTGCATAGATTATAGAACATTTGTAAATTCTTTAAGAGTTATCATTAGTGAATATTATAAGGAGTAATAAAGAGATTGCAATTGCACTATATTAGTGTCTCTTAAAGCTGATTAGAAGTGCACCAAGTGAAAGTAAAATTAGTGCAATATTAAGCCACCTTAAGGGCACATTAGCTGCATGATTATTAGTTTGGATTCATTGTTAAATTATCCAAACAAAGGAGATATTTGTCCAAGAAGATAACATTGAATCATCCCTTGCCTACAAGGATTAGTACAGAGAAGCCACCATCAAAACCTGCAGAAAGAAATTCTACAAAAAAGATTTGAAAGATCTCAGATAATAGGTGCAAAATCAAGGTATTCTATTCTATATATTGTAAAGTTATTTAAATTAGTTGCTTGCACCATAATATCTTGTTCTAGGTAACAAAAGGGGATAAAGTTTGAGTGTCTCAAGGACACATCCAATGCTAGCAAGTATCATCACAAAGTTACTGATAGAATAACACTATCCGAAGTAAGGTTGAAGAGCCAAGAAGCAACTCACATTATGGTGTCTAAAGATACCTCTGGTAATCACCAAATAAAATGTACATAGTAGTGTATACCTATATTTTTAATGCAAGTGTAAGGAGCTCATTTACCAATGTGAAATATAACATATTCATTACGATGAAATACAAGAAAATATAGCAGAAAAAGAAGGCGTTACCAAAGGTGTATTTTGGAGGAATTACCAGCTAGAGGAGCACCATATAGCCATCATCAAAGTGACCGTTGAATCGTCATTGAACTAGAGTAGAAGGATAGCACTTTAAATAATTCAATTAGAAAAGGAGTAAGAAAAGTACCAATATGGATTAAAAGCATGATCAATAACTCAATAGATAAATATATGGACGGGAAAGAAGAATCAATAGGATTTAAAAGGATTTTTAAAACTAGTAGTAATGCAAAAATATATTCTTCAAAAAATTCCTCTAATGAGAGCAAAAGAAATTGGTGATAACTATACTAATGAAGATATAAAATATCATATTCAAAAATAAGAAAAGAATATTGATCAAAAATATATCATACAGATGTATGAAAGAAGTAAATATGGAATAGCCTCAATTGTTCACATATGGTTTAAGTATCTCATCAAGGAGATAGATAAACATGATATTCCTAAAATAGACAACAAAGTAGTTGGAATACCTTTACTATGCACTTATTGCAACCAATTTGGTCATGAGAAAGTCAATTGCTAGAGTTTCCATCCATGTAAATATTGTGGAGGAAAAAATCATTTATCTTTCTTCTGCTACTATAAATATAAGTACTATAAAAGTTATGAAGAAATATTACTACACAAAATAGATTATTTATTTTAGGATCTTATTTCATTAACATCCACTAACAATAATTTCAAGCTTGACATTTGTGAAGATCAAAGAAACAGGTCATACAGAGAATCAAAGGAGAGAAAATGGATCAACTTTGATCCACTTATGACATGTAAAATTATGAGATCACTAGCTCATCAAAGATGCTTGACAACAAAAAATAGTGAGTTGGAAAAGACAAGAAGATATAACATGAAGACTACAGTAGAAGAAGAAGAAGGACCTAATCAAGCTGAAGACTATTCAAAATAAGAAGATCCATATTGAATACTAAGATCTTCAATACCCAAATAACATAATACATGGGGGTGTTAGAGTATATTACATTATTTAGGTACATGTAAATATACCATCTTGGATACATTTTTAGACTAAAAGTTCATCTCAGTTTACTTGAGGAGGAAGTATTAAATGCACAAGTGATAATGTACAATGATGTAAATGTACAAGGAGTCCACTTGTACATGAGTCATAGGAAAGGTAGTTAGGAAGAGTAAGGGTCAAGTAACCTATCTTCTTATATATAGGGTCCATAGTGAATAGAATGAGATATAGCAAGAGTGTGATCACTACAAAGTAGTGAGTAGGTACAATGTAGTTTCCATTAGAGTTATGGAGTGTTCATTTCCTCCATTACATTGTATTGTACTATTTTTGCAACTCTCCATTAATAGCATATTTCAATATTATTATAGAATTCCATTATCTTACCTTTCTACATATTTTACATCTTGTGATTGCTTTATCCCATATCATACATTATCAAAAGCTAACAATTTTCATTTCTTTATGATGCCAATTACCAAAAATGGAAGGATAGAGGCAATGAGAAATATGAGCCTCTAAATCAAAATATTGAGGAATACATATCATAGGAAGAATTTGTTTTCCAAGATGAAAAAAACTCTAAATATATAGATGAACATGGATCTTCAAAGGAGATGCCAACTAGAGCAAGGGGATGAAATTATGATAGAAATAAGTTTAGTTGAAAAATAGCAAGAAAAGGATATTCAAGGGCAACAATAAAAAAGTAAGTGATCATCACCATAAGAGCCTCAATAGAGATATAGAGTCTAGTCAATAAAAATAGTAGAGGATGAGCTCATTCAAGAGATTGATTCCATAGAAAAAGGCCATGGTGAAACTCTAGTGGAAATTTCCAAATCCACTCATCCGACACAAAGGAAGTATATTGAATTGAGAGCTAGCAATTCCTATACTTGATGGAGTGCTAAGAATACCATGTAAACTCCATATATTATAGAAAAAATATTTGTGCTTGAAATATTTGAAGAGCAGGAAAAAACTTTAAAAAATAAAAGGGAGGGCTCTTCATTACAATATCTAAAAGGAAGGAGGAAAAGAACCAAGATCCAACATATACTCTTTGTAGTTCAAGAGCAAACTAGAGGACACGACACAAGTAAATTTTCTCATTGCTATAATTTGTATTCTTCTTCTATACTACCTCCACCACCTTCATTTCCCCTTGAGAAACTTCCACCTCCATCAAAAGAGGTTTATTCTTAGTCACCTACTAAAATCATCGCCTTTGCCATATCCCCATAACATCAACAAATTTCTAAGGAATTTAGCCTCCAACATATAAATATGTTGATACCATAACCTAGAGTCCCTCTCCTTATTAATTTTACCTATTTAAATCCCACTTTTCTTCTACACCCTTATGCCATCCAACTCCTGATATCCTAAATCAATCCCAACAAGCTCAATCTGGTACGTAAAAATGGTTAAGTGAGTATACTCCAAGAAAAGAGAAAAAGAGAGAACCACCAAGGATGAAAAATATTGCAAACCCAATGAAAGGAAAGTATATTATGACAACTAATAATCCTACTACTAACAAACCTACCCTGAAGCTAACAATAAAAGATATGAGAGAAAAAAATAGGAAGTAGATATTGTTAGAATTCCATTAGAGGACACGGTACAAAGTGCTCATTCAACTATCAAATTAGTGCATGTGAAAGCAATACACATGGAAGTAAAGTATCATAAGATGAAGAAAATGGTAGAATACCTAAGTCATTGGATGAAGAGTAGGCTAAGAAGAAAACCTTGTGGATACAGATTGAAGAATTATAGAAGAAGCTTGATAATGCTTCCACAAAGGCATAGTTGCAAGAGAAAGACCAGATTTTTTTTTTTAGAAGAATATTTTGGGTGGCTAAAGCAAGAGCTCAATGAAGAAAAGAAGAAAGCATAAGCCTCCCATTTCTTTAAAGAATCCTTGATACAAAACAAGAGGGTTATATTGAAAAAAATATTTGAAATCACTAAGTAACTCTAGCCAACACTAAAATTCTTAACTTTTAGCTGATAAGCCATAAATGAAGCCTAGGCTAAATTAAAAAAAATTTGGAGTCAAATGGGTAAAAAATTGCAACAAGCATATAATATTGTCAAAATTTTGAAGGGTTTGAGCCTAAATTAAAAACATTAATAGTTCAAAAAAAATATGAAGTAATGGAGATGGCTAATGAGCTCATTGAATGGTATCAATTGATTCAAAAATATTAGGAGGTATCTAAATCACTCAATGATAAAGGGGATAAGATGGATGATCCATTGTAAGAAGTTGTTGGTCTTATATTTTCTTGTCTCCTAGACTAAAATGCAAATATATTCACTACATAGCAACTACAATCATAATTTGAGTGGATATGCAACAGTGAAGAATATTTTAGCACCTAACTAGAACATGGTGGAAAATAAATTATCTTAGAATTCTTTGAAAATATAGTCACTATGCATAAAAAGATACAAGAACTATCAAAAATATATCTAAAGCCCTCTTAAAAAAAGACCTATAAACTTAAAGGTATATCTAATAGGCCAATGAAATTCAAACTCCCACCATAGTAGGTTTGGGATGTAGGTTTTAAAGTTTTAAACCTTGGGAAGGATATCCTAGTTGGCCAAGAAAATGAACTAGTTTTAGTGGAGTGAAGGTGCCAAGAACAAGGTGAGACCTTTGGGGCTCAGAAACCTTAATCCCTTAGGGTGATACTTTACTTCAATTTTTGCTCTAAATCCTTTATCCCATTTTTGACTCCAATGCCTAATGAATAATGCTACTTAGGTTCTCATTTTTACAAGCAAAAATTCCTTATAGGCACCAATAATGTGGGTCCATGAGAACTCCAACATAAATAGTTCCTAGAAATTTAACTAGGCTATCAATTTTGTAAATTTTTTACTACCAATTACAAGAAAACACTATTAAGTCTAAATATTTGCATAGAATTTAGATAGAAACTAAAAAACAACTTGTTAGGTCCAAAACTAAGGCAAGGAAATCCAACCACTCTATATCGGTTGGGTGCATAAGTGGCTAGGTTTTTTCTAGTGGTAAGAATATTTAAATGCTTATGATAGCTCTAGAAAAGTCCCTAAACTATTGATGACCAATAGAGGTTTATGGTAGATGATGACAAAGGAGAATAAATCTCATCTAAGTCTGTTTAAGGGAAGATCATGTGCATTAGAGGTATGGACCACTTGGAAACTTCCTAGCCATCCAAGATAATATAGTTATAGGAAAGATATAGGTAATCTCCTAGAGCCTACAACAACATCATGTGCCACTAATCATAAGCCAAGCTCCCTATAAATATGATAGTTGGCACAATGACAAGGTATGCTAGGAGAGGCTAGACATGTTTAGGTGGCATAAATCTACTAAAGACATGACTATTATAGATAGTGGATGGTGTTTATCAAAAGAAACTTGTGGGAATAGAGAAAAAAGTGACATGCATTTGTTCCCAAAATTTTTGTGAAGCATGATCTCTAGACTAGGTCAAGATGTTCCTATATTGTCAGGCCTATGATAAGATATCCTTGTAATTATTAGCTAGGCTAGTATAGAAAATTATAAATAGTAGCATTTATCTTAGTACGAGGGTCAACAATTTAAGTGTTTACCTATTGTGTATTATGTAATTTTGCTCTATAATTTTAATTTATCAGCTCAATTTTTTACCTTTTCTAGCATTGTATTATTAAATTCTATCATATGTGGATGCTCTGTAGGCCCTAGATATTTTTATAAAATCTCTCTATGGAGGTCTAGTAGTCTATTCTATTAGGCATGACTATTGGAATATTAGGGATGCTTATGTTTGATTTTTTTATTAAAATTAAAAAAGGGAATTTTGAAAGGATTCTCAAACCTTTTACAAACATAGAAGAACAATAACTAGAGAGGTCAAGAGAACCATAAAAGAGACAACCCCTTAAGGTTGAGGCTAAACCTAAAACTGCAAACAATAGATAAAAAATGCAGAGGAAAACCTCCAAAGAGGATAACAAAACTCAATGCCTCTGATCCTATAGGGGAGGAGAGAAATAGGGGGACCATGAAAAAAATGGAACGGTGAAGCTCCCCCACCATACTTTACTAATAATGGGGGTGACCACATTTTTTTAACTTGTCTAATGGTTGACCACCTCCTCCATGAGCATGGATGTCATATTGTTCATTCTATGCAATGATTTCATAATGTATTGGATAATGACAAAGTTTCTACTTAGAACAATAAATAAAATAAGGAATATTTTGGTCATTTAAATATATGACAATCCACATATGATAGAACATACAATACAAGATATGGCATGAAAAAAGCAATCATATTTGGAAGAATTTGGATCCAAATGAAGAGTCATCTTCCACCTAGACACGATAAGAGGAGTGGGCCTAATGTGAAATGATAAGAGAAAGAGTATGTAGGATTACAATGAACTAAGCATTCCCTAAGCAAACTAAATATAGAACTTTTGAACTCCAATGTCCACAAAAATACCAAACTGTAGATCTTGGAAAGGTAAAACAATGTGATAACAAGACCTTTCACAACACAATAAAAATAAATCAAAGTAGAAGAATCCATGCCGAAGACTCCATTAGAGGACTCTACTATGATTATCAACATGACATCATCTCTATGAGGATAAATAGACAAGACCAAATGGATACCACTTACAAAGTAAATGGATCTATCATGAAAGAAAATTAATAAAGAAAGCCTAGAAAGAAGGTGGTTTAAGCTTTTAACAACAAATGGAAAGAAATGGATTTACCAACAAGTCAAAGGCCTTATAATGTGGAAGGTGACCAATGCAAAAACTTTAAATACTATCATTTGAAAGAATAAGATTAGAATAATAATGAATAATAAGATTAGAATCTAAGAGATAATTCTAAAATAATGAAGCCTTAGAAGGTGTCTGGAGATCAAGAAAATTGCCTATCCTTCCAAGGTATTTATCCTTTAAAATATCCACCCATCCAACATAATAAGATTAGAATCACCAAGTCTCCATATAAAGCATTTTTGAATAATAAGATTAGAATCTAAGAGATAATTCTAAAATAATGAAGCCTTAGAAGGTGTCTGGAGATCAAGAAAATTGCCTATCCTTCCAAGGTATTTATCCTTTAAAATATCCACCCATCCAACATTTTCTTCTCTAAATAACTTCCATACTTGTTTAGCAATGAGTTCCATAGTCATTTGTTTGAGGTTCTTGAAACCCAATCCACCTCTATGTTTGTTAGAGAAAACTTGCTCCTAGAAAACCAAAGGTATTCTTTGCTTTCCATCCATGCCAGTCCAAAAACAATTCTAAATATTTAAATTTTAAGGAAAAATTTAGATGGTATTTTAAACAATGACATGAAAAATAATAGTATACTTTGGAGTGTAGCTTTGACAACCTAGGATTTATTAGCTTCACTAAGGATAGTGCCTTTCCATCTCGTCAATTTTTTCCTTACCCTCTCCACCACTAGGATCCAAGAATTTTATTGCATCCTACCACTGAAGAGCAGGAAACCCAGGTACATAGAAGGAAGGCTGTTAGTTAGACACCCAAATATTTTAGCAATTTATAGCTACCTTTTATGGGGGGTATTGAGGAAGTACATCCTACTCTTGATAAAATTGATCTTCTAGCCATATCCATCCTCATAAATAAAGGACATTCCTAATATCTCTAGCTTTAGGAATAAAATATTTAGAAGCTAGAATGGTGTCTTCAATAAATTATTGATGGGTAATAGGTGAGCATGTAGTAGTTGGCTTAATCCTTGCAATTAATATCACTGAACAAGCTATACTAATTGACCTTCCCAAGGCCTTTGCATTGAGTAAGAATAAATAGGGTGAAATATGATCACCTTGCTCAAGACCCTTGAGGCTTTTAAAGTACTCTAAAGGGGATTCATTGATCAAGATAGAGTTCATAACTAAATTCAGGCATCCTTTTATGAAGGAAACCCAATTAGGGTGAAATCCAAAATTACCCAAAACTTGAATAAAAAACTTCTAGGATACCCTATCATAGGCCTTGTTCATGTCTAATTTTAGCAAAAAACCATCCCCGCCACTCTTGTCAATGGAATGGACTTCATGCATGGTAATGACACATTCAAAATCTGTTTGCCTTTGACAAAAGCTCCTTGGCAAGAATCAATGATCATAGAAAGTGTTGTGCATGTTGCACAACACACCCCAATTTTGGGGACCCACCTTAAATTTTGATGTTTATTGAAAGTTTTGGTTTGCATTAAGTGTTTTGTTGGTTAATTTATACCAAATAATTTTGTAGGGTTGATTACAAATTCAAATTACATACCCCGGTTTCAAGGTGTTCAAGGAGAGTCTAAGGGCGTGACGTAAAAAGTAGGTTGACCATGGTCATGATTTTAGCATTAATTTTTTTTATAGTTGATCCTTTTGTCAACCTTAGAAAGCTCCATGTTAAATCCTTATGGGATAAGTTCCTCATAAAGCTCAATGGTTAAAATATGTAGTTTTTGAGGAGGAAATCAAAGTTTGAGTTTTTTAAAGCCATTTGAGAAATTTTGATCCATACCTTAAATATTTTGCATTGCAAGCCCAAGTTTCTCAGATTATCCACTTGTTATCATGCATTAAAAAAATAAGAATAAAAAAATAATAATCAATAAAATAAAAATAAAAAAGAGAAAATAAAGAATAAATCAATAAAAAAGAAAAAGAAAAATAATAATAATAAAATATCTATATATATGTATATTATATATATGGATATATGATATAAATAACCCAAAATATGTAAAAAATGGTTTTTTTAGGTTTGGTTTTATTAATATTATTATTTTAAAAGTTTTTGTTTAAGTTTGATTTTATTAATAGGTTTTTTTTGAAAAAGTTTAATTCATGTGACTTTGTTTATTTATGGCAGGTTATAAAAATTATGGGCATGATTTCCTAGGTGATTCCCAACCAGGCTGGACCAACAGACACAACATGTGAGTGTGGTCAATGCAGTCAATGGACCTGAGCTTCAAGTCACCACTAAGTGGTAAGGTCGAGAGGAGCGTAGTAAACATGAGGCATGGAATTCGAGGAGCCTCTCAAAGGCTTAGCTGAGTCATATGTGTTAGTGCATGTTTGCATTAATAAATCATCCATTGTGATACCACCGGATGCATGTGGGACTAATGGTTTTGTAAAAAAAATTGCTAATAAGAAACCAACATAACATTTTATAAAAAATTTAAAGCGATCCAAGTGTTTGTTGTTGTTTGAGGCTCTGTACAGTGTAAAGTTTTCCCTTGGATTCGCTTGCACATTTGTGTTTGCTTTGGAGGCAATTGAAGGTTTGAGGGAGAGAGACGGTCATGGCGGGCAAGAGCGAAGGGAAGGCAATTGGAATTGATTTGGGAACTACATACAGTTGCGTGGGAGTATGGCAGCATGATCGTGTTGAGATCATCACCAATAAACAAGGGAATATAACCACTCCCTCATATGTGGCCTTTAACGAGATGAAGGAGCTAATAAAAGATGCTATAAAGAATCAAGTGGCCATGAATCCTATGAATACCATATTCGGTGCCAAGATATTGATTGGATAGATATTCAGTGATCCCTCTGTGTAGGCATATTTGAAGCACTGGTATTTCAAGGTGGTCGCATGACCTAGGTATAAGCCAATGATCAAAGTTATCTATAATGTGAGAGTAAGCAGTTCACCTTGAAGAGATATATTATATGGTGTTGATGAAGATGAAGGAGATTGTAGAGGTCTATTTGGGGCACACTGTGAAAAATGCAGTGATTACCATACCTACATACTTCAATGACTCTCAAAGGTAGGAAACTAAAGATGTTGGATTGATTGTGGGGATTAATGTTCTGAGGTTTATCAACAAGCCCACTACAATTGCCATCCTGTATGAACTCGATAAGGAGGGTGGCTCCAATGGTGATAAGAATATTTTTATCTTTGATATAGGCAGTGAAACATTCAATGTGTCCTTGCTTACGATTGAGGAGGGCATCTTCGAGGTGAAGGCCATTACTGGAGACATGCACCTCGATGGTGGGGACTTTGGTAACAAAATGATGAATTATTTTGTGCAAGAATTTAAGAGGGAATACAAGAAAGATATCAGTAGTGGACAACAATATCAATGGGATTTTATAATAATAGATATTTGAAATTGAATAAAGTTGCATGATGTATCGTAACTGAGAATTATTAATGGTGCTTTAAAAAGAAGATTATGTTTTACCATGCGGTAATATCATTCCTAATAAGGGTAAAATAAAAAAGTGTTACTAATGGTCATGAAACCATGGTGGTTACAAAGAAATCATTATGAAGATAGAGGTGAATGATTGATGATTAAAGGAGGTGTTATGAAGCTAGGCCAAAAGGAGAGAAATGAAACTGAATAATGTGGAAGAGAAAACAATGAGTTTTGTTGTGAAATTTTAAATAGCCAATGAAACCCACAAAAGAGAGGTCATATAATTGTTGGCAGGTATTGCACATTGGAAACATAAGTTTGTGGAAGAAAACTCTCCTCCCAAGTTGCTGGACTGCACCAAGTTTCAACATTGGAAGCCATTGAAACACAGTATGCTGCAAATGTATTTATTTTAAAATATTTCTTTTGGTAATATATTGGAAATTTTAGTGATTTTTATGCATGCAGATGGTAAAATTATCTATTTTTTAATATATTGTGCCATTTTCCCTTAGAAGATTGCACCACATTAATGTTGGACTGCGTGAAGATGGGTCAAACTAATGTTGGTTTAGTGTAGGATATTTGTGTATGTAGGTTTGATTTGAAATTTTAAAGTTACGATAACTTGCCTTTTTATTTTTTTTCTCTAACCCTAGCCCTTTTACATTTTTTTTCTCTAACCCTAGCCCTTTTACATTTTTTTTCTTAATCTCATCAATTATAAAATACAAAAAAAATAAACAAAAAATTTTAAAATCTCCCCCCCAAAAAAGGAAGTATGGCAATTCCAAAACTACATTTTCAATTCTCATTTTTAATAAATTCACACTTTTAAAGGAAATTCAAAATTTCAAATTATACCCAAACTCAAATTTTTAAAGAAAATTCAAAATTTCAAACTTTGCACATTTCCAAATAATCAAATTAATTTCAATTTTATGGAAACCGAAATTTCAATAAATTCCAAATTTCATTAAAAATGAATAATTAGTATGATGTTCCAAAGATCCTATACTGCAAAGTTAGATTTTAGTCACCTTTATTTTTAGTTTCAAGCAAGTCTTAACAATCCAAGATAAAAATTGTTTAACAATTCAAGATAAAATTTGTTAACAAAAGAAGATAAAATCTACTTAAAAATTTTATTTGAGATAAAATGGATTAAATAATCGTTCAGATATTGTTATTTCAAAGTATATAGTTGATCAATAAATTCACATTTTCAATAATCACATGAGCAACAAAATTATCGTAAATAAAATCAATACCAAACAAGCCCCTTGTCAACAGGTATATGCTACACTGAGGAATACAATTAACTGTTAATATTTCACATTTCACTAAGCATTGCAAGTAATTTTAACACATTAAAAGTAACCTTGGGGAAATTACAAATTATTTCCTTGCAAGAGAGGATATCTGGGTAGAATCCTGACTATGAGTATAGTTTGTAAATTGGGCAAAATTATCAAAACTGAGGTTGTTATTCAATTTTTGGAAGAACACATTGTGACTAGATTTAGAATTCCATATTCAATTGTCTGTGATAATGGTCATGCTTTTACTTCACTCCATTTTGTAGAATGGGCATATGGAAACAAGGTGAGCATAAAATTCTTTTCTAATTATTATCCGTAAGGTAATGGTTTAGTAGAATCATCTAATAAGAACTTTTTGTCAATTATTAAAAAATTGCTTGAACATAATCCTCGAGACTGGTATAATAAGTTGAAAATTGCATTATGGGAAGATAGAACAAGAATTAAATAATCCATAGGAACATTACCTTATCATTTAGTTTATGGTCAGGATCCAATTTTTCCTTCAAATATTAAATTGCAAACTTTACAATTCATGGAGTATCTTGAAATAGATGATAAAGTTGAAGCTCATCTCACTCACCTTATGCATTTAGATGAAAAACGAGAGGATGTGTTACTTCATTTTAGTAAGCATAAAGATATTGTTAAAAGGTGATTTGACAAACGAGACACTATTAATGCATTTAGGATCTCGTATTTGGTTTTATTATGGGATAAGGCACACGATAAAAAGGGCGAGCATAATAAATTTGACTACCTTTGGCTTGGTCCTTATCAGATTTTAAAAATTCTTGGAGAAAACACTTTTCGATTGAAAAATTTAAGTGGGGAGGACATTCATTTGCATGTTAATGGGTAGTTTCTCAAGCAATATTTTTACCCATGAAATAATTGAATTTGCATCATTTGTACTCTACTTGTATATTCTTATATATAAATTTTGGGTTTTCGTGCTTTTATAGTTAGCTTGTTCTTTTTTGCGCTTTTGTGCATAATTTATTGTTTAGCAATATTTTTCTATTTGCTTTCTTATCAGTATTTTCAGGTTTAAGGAGCAGGTTCTCAATTGCTTATCAAATTTTCTTGCAATTTTGGGTTTGCTTCCATTGTGATTCTTTTTTTCACTTTTGGTATTTTCACACTTTTGGATTTGTTCCCTTGATTGAGGTAGTTTTTGGTGATAGCTACTAACTTCTGGTCTCTTTGTTGATAGTTGTTCCTTTTTCAAGTAGGATGGATTTCATAGCTTGGAATCAAGTGAAATTGAGGAAAAGGAAAAAAAAATTGTGTAGTGATCATTATTAGATTTTGGACTAAGATAGTGGATTTGTGAAAAATAAAACATTTCATTGAAGCTCCACATGTACCTCATTATATTAAAGGGCATTATTTGAAACCTTGAAGGATAAATTCATTATGGTTTGCAGATTAAGGCAAAAATCTAATACACTATATCTTTAGCCTTAAGTGGTCTCTAACCCAAGAGGTGCATACAATATTTTCAAAGCAATCATGCTTATATAAAAAAAATGTAAATAAATATATTGTTTGGGTGATTCAGATAATCTCTAACAGGGCTATAGACGCTCTGCTGGTAGTAGAGAAATGTCTAGAAGAGATCAAGGTAATATCCACTAGGGTTATAGATGCCTGATGGCAGTGGAGCAATGCAAAGGCACATCTTTATGAGTGACAGTTTATATCTTGAATGCAAAATAAATGATGAAATCTAGATTATTTCAAGAATGCAAAATGAATCACAGTTCACACACTGAGCAAAAGCAAAAGGGTTCATTTATTTTCATTTGAAGTTGTTTACCCCACTTTTTCTGTATATTGCTAGATGATGTATATTTATCTGATCTTTGGTTTTATTGATTTCAAATTGGGTTCTTCATCCAAAATACTCATAAGCATTTCCCAGCAAAGTTGCCATTTGTTGTGGTTGTCGCACAACACACCCCAATTTTAGGGACTCACCTTATATTTTGATGTTTATTGAAATTTTTAGTTTATATTGAGTATTTTTTTGGTTAATTTATACCAAATAATTTTGTAGGGTTGATTACAAAGTCAAATTACATACCTCGATTTCAAGGTGTTCAAGGAGAGTCTAGGGGCATGATGTCAAAAGTAGGTTGACCATGGTCATGATTTTAGCATTAATTTTTTTGTAGTTGATCCTTTTGTCAACCTTAGAAAGCTCCAGTTTAAATCCTTGTAGGAGAAGTTCCTCATAAATCTCAATGGTTAAAATCTGTAATTTTTGAGGAAGAGATCAAAGTTTGAGTCTTGTTGAACCATTTAATGAGAAATTTTGATCCATACCTTAAATATTTTGAATTGCAAGCCCAAGTTTCCTTGATTATCCACATATTCTCATGCATTAACAAAACATAAAAAAATCAATAAAAATAAAAAATAAAAATAAAAATAAAAAAGAGAAAAGAAAGAATAAATAAATAAATAATAATAATAATACTAACCGTTTGAAAAAATAATAATAATAAAATATCTATATATATATATATATATATATATATATATATATATATATATATATATATATATATATATATGGATATATGATATAAATAAACCAAAATATATAAAGAATTATTTTGTTGTTAGGTTTGGTTTTATTAATATTCTTATTTTCAAAGTTTTTGTTTAGGTTTGATTTTATTAATAGGTTTGTTTATAAAATAGTTTAATTCATGTGACTTTGTTTTTTTATAGCAGGTTATAAAAATTGTGGGCATGATTTTCTATGTGAGCCCCAACCAGGCCTGACCAGAGGACACTACGCATGAGTGTGGTCAATGTGGTCAATGGACTCAAATTTCAAGGCACTACCAAGTGGCAAGGTCGAGAGGAGCATAGTTAGCATGAGGCATGGAGCTCGAGAAGCCTCTCAAAGGCTTAGTTGAGTCATATGTGTTAGTGTGTGTTTGTATTAATAAATAATCCATTTTAATACCACTCGATGCATGTGGGACTAATGGTTTTGGTAAAAAAATTCTAACGAGAAACTAATGTAACCTGTTATAAATGTCTTAGAGCGATCCAAGTGTTTGTTGTTGTTTGAGGCTTTATACAATGTAAAGTTTTCTCTTGGGTTCGCTTGCAGATTTGTGTTTGATTTGGAGGTAATTTAAGGTTCGAGGGAGAGAGAAAATGAATTAGGGGAAAAATGGTGCACCTAATGAAGAGGAACAATATGCATCTATCTCCTATGTCTCATGAGCATCAAATCGGAAGCATGCAAGTAAAATGGAAGAAATACCAAATAGCAAGAAATGAAGTAAAGCAAGTCTATTTCTTATTAATTTGGTGGATCAAATCCAAGGTTACATAGAATTCCCCTTGAGGGCTCAAATATGATACAATTTTTACAAATTTTGGGTGCCCAAGGATCAAATCCTTCAAGTAACTCGGTGCACTTCCAATGTCTTTCCTCGTACCCACAATCGAGGTGGGTGGGCTAATGCTGCCACCACTTGTATATTTGATCTTGAGGTCTTGTGCTCCTTCCTAATGCACTATAGAAACCTGCACCTACACACAAGGAAATCAGAAATGTCAAATAGCAAGTGTGTATGATGAAAAACATGCAATCCCCACAGGCACTAAAAGACTAGAAATGTAAATATGCATGGATATGCTATACCAAATCAACTCCAAATGACTTGAAATTGTAGAGGTATGTAAAATAGATGGTTTTGGGAAGATATCACTAAAAATAGAACCGAAATTGCATCCGATGGCATGTCGCATTCATAGTGCACTTTTCCAACCTACAAAACCCAAAGCAAGCAATTTCTGCCCCTAAACATATCCAAAACACATGAAACTTGGAAAGAATACATAAAATATGATTTTAAGACAACCCATATGGTCATATTTGCAAAATAAATAACATTTTTAGGTGCTTCTCCAGATGACCTCCGTAGACCTGCATAAGACCCTACAAAACACTAAAAATGTGATATCTCGCTCAATATAGCTCCAAAATGCATGAAATTTGGATAGTAGCATCATATGATAATATAGAATATAACTAAAAAATAATAGTAAAGAAATCATGCACATATAAGCCACCATACTGGGGTGGGATGGTTGGGACTATCATAGACTAGGGACCATCCTGGGGTGGGATGACCACCAGTTCTACACTTATTTTATCACCAATTCCTCTATGAATTGGTTAGGGACCTCCTAAATAGTGTTTTCATCAAATTTTGTGGTAAAATTCACTCATATGGTTCAGTTTTGGAATCAAATTGCACCTCCTAGATCACTCGCAAACCTCCTTCGCTAGGTAGAGATTCCGAGGGAAAAAGGGCACAAAATGGTGAGGGGAAATCTTGGCAGCACTCCATTGCTATGTCTCAAAACTCCTCTCTATATCTTGTGTGGAAAACTGATCCACTTTATAGCCAAAGGAGGCCTTTGGGCAAAAAGGCATGCGAGGGCATGCAGGGCAAGAGGCGCCATTTGGCCAACATGGTGGCATGCATTGGAGGGGGAAGAGAATCTCCCTATTTGGCCTCTTACATGCAGCATGTCATAAGGATGTTGCATCCTCTAACTTGCATGCTTGAATAGGTAGGGAAAATGGTAATTTTTGGGTGCCATTTGTCCATATTTGACTTTTTGGGAGTCAAACCTTGTGGTCGTCCCACCCTAGGATGACTAGTTTGTGACCATCTTGGGGTGGGATGACCATAAACTGTGATCATCCCAGGGTGGGATGGTCATGCCTATATGGCCCAAAAGCTCCCAAAAGTGGGGTAGAGCCTTCCAAGAGTGGTTAGGACCACTAGTAAACCTTTGAGGGTTGCCCAAGGGGGCCATATGGTGTCAATTAACTAGTGCTTTTGATTGCCTAATCGGATTGACCAGATTTTAGTGTCTATAGATGCCCCTTTTTGAGATGCGTTGTGTGCAGCACAATGTTGAGCAAAAATAGATGACTAAAATGCTAAATGATTAGGGTTATTCAATAACCTAACCAAATTTAGATGCCCCAATCATGGAAAGAGCATGCGTTCTTGAATCCTTGCTTCTGATGAGCTAAGGAACTTGCTTCAAGTACAACCTTTTGTTTTAGGTTGACTTGATCTTGGACATTATTCATTCATGAAGTTGTGAGGCGTATAATCCTTCATGATTCTATAATGCCAAGAATTTGTTTAATTTGTGCTTGTTTGCTGCCCCAAGTAGGGGCATGATTGTCTTTGTCAAAGATTCGTTGAATGAATGCAATTTGCATGATTGAGTGTGTGATTGTTGATTGTGATTATGAATGTGCTAAGTATGACTACCCCCTCAAGTGATGAGTCTATGAGGGAGTGACCAGTGATAAAAGTGATGAGTCACTTGACACATATGACTTTGTTAGGGTTTCCTCCGATTTTACTCATTGAAAAATGGAGCATTTTTTAGAGGATTTTGGTGATTTTGTTGATGTTGTATGGAAGAAAGGAGCTGAAAAATTCATTCCCATGGGGTGGTCCAGCCACAATGGCCTTATTAGGGTGTGAAGTAAATAATTTTCCACTTCTCCATGAGAAATTTAGATTCCTTTTGATCCTATGTGAAATTTGACCAAATTTGAGCTATTTTTGGTGGGTTTTGGACCCTTTTTGGTGCATTTTAAGTTATTTTTGTGCAATTTTTTTATGGCCATCCTAGGGTGGGATGGTGGCATATTTTATGACCATCCTAGGGTGGGATATCTAGCCAATTAGCCACTTATCTCACCCTAGGATGGTCAGGGCCCTAGGAGGGTTATTTAAGCCAAAAATGGGTCATTTGGGCTCATTTGTGCATTTACAACTTTGTAGCTTGAGAGGTGAGGAGGAGAAGAAATATTATAAGTAGTGGAGTACTACTAAAATCATCCTATAGTCACCATGAGCTAGTATGTAGACTCATCCAATGAGGAGCCGGTGCGAGATGGGTAAGAATTTGGATTTCTTACTGCACTATGCTTGAAATTGAAATTGAAATTATGGCTTATTTTTGCTTTTTGATAGAGCACACTAAATTCTTGGTAATTAAACCTTATTAGGGATGCCCTATAATGTTTTATGCTTTTTTTTGTGTTTTTATGTGATTTTATTGCTTTTTAGGGCTTTATTTTGCCATTATTTGCCTATTTTTGAGGGCCTAGAAGGCCCAATTTTGCCTAATTTGGGGGCCATCCTAGGGTGGGATGGCCAGCCTGAGTTGTTTAGGGGTCATCCTAGGGTGGGATGGTCATAAATTTTGGGGCCTTCCTGGGTGGGACGACCACAAATTGGCCTAAAAAAGGGCCCTTTTTGTCTTTTTTGAGTGTTTTTGGGGCATTTTGAAGCCTATTTGGAGCTTGTTATTGACCGACTTGTCTCTGCTAGGTGGTGAAGAGTCGAT
This sequence comes from Wollemia nobilis, assembly GCA_028583015.1. Classification (NCBI taxonomy): domain Eukaryota; kingdom Viridiplantae; phylum Streptophyta; class Pinopsida; order Araucariales; family Araucariaceae; genus Wollemia; species Wollemia nobilis. The sequence continues at coordinate 2,499,341 of JAQPPZ010017170.1, read as the reverse complement.
GTCAAGTTCTGACCCTCTTTGATACCATGAGAGACTTATTGATTAATGTACCTGGGAGTGGCTTGATGCCATTGGCCTCAAGCAGGTGACATGGTTAGAGCCTATGTTGGGCGATCACGCTTACTTGATGATGCTTATTGATCTATGGGACCCATGCACCAACACCTTCCACCTATTGATAGGGGAGATGATGGTGATGTTGGAGGATATCTACTAGATATTATACATTTTGATAGAGGGATGGTCGATTGAGTCTACTCATCATGATTAGAGAGAGGTAGTTATGGAGAGGTACTTTGGTAGGGCTATGGAGGAGGTGATAGGGGGATCTTCTAATGGAGGTATACTTGTGGTGTATTGGTATGAGGCTAGGGTACTGGGTGTGAGGCACATGTTATTGATGACATTGATCTCTAATATGCTTCTACCAGACTCATCGGGTGCTAGGTTTCCTTGGAACCTTTTGGAGTTAGTGTTTACTCTGGTAGGGTGCACTATGGAGCGGCCACTAGTGATGGCATGGGGGATGACACTACTGGAATAGTTGTATGATGAGTTGTATGAGATCCACTCTCAGGGGTGGAAGGGCTTGGGGTGTAGATTTCTACTATAGGTTTGGGGATGGTAGCATATAGTGGTGGATAGGTCGTAGGGACTACCATGGATGACATGGGCAGAGTTGGAGGATCGAGAGATTGGCTATGGGATCCTATGGTAGGGGGCTTAGGAGGTAGGATAGAGTTGATGTTGGGTAGGTGATGTGGGTCATTATACCTAGTATTTTGTAGGACTTAGAGTAGTTGATGTGTTCTAGAGACCCTATAGGGATTGCCCAGCATGGGCTGATGTTGAGGTGCAGCTTCATTGAGTGAGGTGAGGGAGATGGTTGGTTGGCCGACATGGGATAGAGTGGGAGTTATTTCCATATGCTTGGGTTATACGATAGTTTGAGCTATGATAGGGGTTGCCTAGTGAGCTAGTGGTTTATCGATATCATGGGGATGAGAGGACACTAAGGTGGTCGATGGTGGAGGTGGTTAGTAGGGATGCAGATCCTATAGTAGACATTCTATATGTGGATGATGTTAGGACTATAGAGGAGTATGACTCCTGGTGGGTGATGCGCTAGTGGTGAGGAGAGGGGCCACTAGGGGTGATGTAGTAGGGGAGGAGGTAGGGAGGCTCCTGATGAGGACCAGGTTAAGGTAGGTGAGTGGCATGGGCATGGGCACATGGTAGATGAGTAGGTAGACCTCTTAGACTTAGGAGATCAGGGTGACTTTGGGGATGATGATACTAGGGATTAGGGGGTGCAGGTATAATAGGTGGCATAGGGTGACATAGATACTGAGTTATGGGATGAGCTGATTAGGGTTAGGTAGGAGAGAGATCTCCTTTGGACATAGGTATAGGATGCTCAGGTAGAGATAGTAGCTCTATGGGTATAGTTGTGATCTCGAAGCCCTAGGTGGGAGGGATCTAGTAGTGAGGATGTGGCTAGGCTATAGGTAGAGGTGACATGACTCCATTTTATAGTGGAGACCTACTAGGTGTGGTATCGATGGGGGTGGACCTACATGGATGAGTTAGAGAATGAGGTAGTGCACCTTGGAGGGCACCTACCAGATGATTTAGCTATGAGTGGATCACACTAGAGTTAGTGGAGTGGGATAGGGTAGTCTTCAGCTAGGATGGAGGCACTTGGATCTAGATGGTGGGCTGATAGGGTAGGTGGTAGTAGGTATGGGAGTTCACAATAGACTCTAACTATAGGTGGGAGTGTGAGTCGTAGTACCGGTCCTGCGTGACCATGGTCATTGAGACTCTGATGGCTCTTTTTGGATTTTTGGATGTTTTAGCATTGTGAAGTCTGAGGACTCACTTTATTGTAGCCTATGAGTAGTATGATGTATATTTTTACCCCATATATATATATATATATATGAGATTTTATGTGGTTTATCATCATGTGTTTATTGCTTTATGAGATGTATGCAATGTGTTTATTTGCTTTATGATATGATGATGGATGTCTATCATGTATGCATATGTTGTAATTTGATTTGATTTGATGCTATGCATGGATGCATATTGATATGGATGATGTATTGATCTAGATGATGAAATGTATATACTATATGACATACTATGTTAGCACCATAGACTGTATAGAATTCATCAATTCATGTGTAATGTTGTCATGAGACTATGTAATGTATTTGTGAATAATGTAAACTAACATATATGTGATAAAATGGAATGAATGATAGGATGTTATAGGATGTCTATGAGGTTTTCATGAGACTCAAACACTCTAGTCAACTGGTCAAAAGTTATATACTAACCATGCAAGACTTTTTGACAAGGTATGAATCTTCTAGGATGACCAAGATACTCAATATCCCTGTGTGTGCAAGTGAGTTCATTTTGTGATAAGCATAAGATTACCCTAGTGCCAAATGGGATTACGCAACCCATCTGTACTAAATATCACCCTATGAGTAGCATGATCCTAGGTTTTGTACTTAGTTGGATTAGACCACTAGGTAGTATAGGCTACCAAAAGCTAGCTCATCCACATGCAAACATTGGTCTACACACATGCAAAAAGCTAATGTGATAGACATATCATCATGCGTAAGGATACCACCATTGCTAAGTAGGCTTGATGCCACCAAACCTGTAATGAGGATCACCTAATGGTTTGTCGAATGCTGAGAATTCTAGGGATTCAAGTTCAATACTCCCTTCTTTTCTTTTATTTGAATTCAAGGATATTTGCTCATATGTAGTGATGATAATCACTATTTATTTTGTATTTTGTTTTCTTTGAGCAAGGGATTTGGGGAGTGGTGATAACCACTATTTATTTTGCTTTTGATTTTTTTGGGATTTTTATTTTGATAGTGGTGAAAACCACTATTTATTTTGGGGAATTGGGTAAGGAGGAGCTTGTCCTTTTGCCAATTCTCAACATTCTTGAACCATCCACATAGGGGGATGAGCAGGATAAAATTTTCACTTAAGGTAACCTAGACCACTTCGTAGGTTTCATATTTCCTTGTGCAAAACTTGGATTTATTAGTGTGAAAATGTGTTGGGATTTTGAAATATACAAGGTACAATCTAAGCAAGACTCTACCTCCTAAAAATCATGATAGCTTTCTACAAAATCTGAAAAGAAAACTAGAGATGGTTGAGTGACCAAAAACCCTAATGACATTCTAGAAAAAATGGCTAGGTGAAGGGAATGGACACAAATATGAAAAGTGGGAAATATAGGTGGAAATGATATGTGAAATATGAAATGATGTGAATGATGACTTGAACAACATAGATTTTGAATGATGACTAGTGTACAGTCTTAGTGCTAGACATGTATGAGCAACTCTAAAATATAAAGTGCAATGATGAGTATGCCTAATGCAATTGATTATATAATGCAATGGTATGCAATGTGATGAAATGCAATATTTTTGTATTTTTGATATTTTGATGATGTTTTTAAATTTTTTGATGATATATGTATGTACATGTGACCAATGGGCTTATTGGAGGCCATTGGGGCATTTGGGGTGACCAAAGGGCTTATGGATGCCTTTGGGGCTTTTTGGGTTGACCAAGTGGGTTGTAGATACCCTTGGAGCATTTTGGGGTGACCTAGATGGTCATAGACTACCTAGGAGCATTTTGGGTTGACCAAGTGGGTTGTAGATACCCTTGGAGCATTTTGGGGTGACCTAGATGGTCATAGACTACCTAGGAGCATTTTGGGTTGACCAAGTGGGTTGTAGATACCCTTGGAGCATTTTGGGGTGACCTAGATGGTCATAGACTACCTAGGAGTATTTTGGGTTGACCAAGCAGTTTGGATATACCCTGTGAGCATTTTGGGTTGACCAAGTGGGTTGTAGACACCCTTGGAGCATTTTGGGGTGACCTAGATGGTCATAGACCACCTAGGAGCATTTTGGGTTGACCAAGTGGGTTGTAGACACCCTTGGAGCATTTTGGGGTGACCTAGATGGTCATAGACCACCTAGGAGTATTTTGGGTTGACCAAGTAGGTTGTAGACACCCTTGGAGCATTTTGGGGTGACCTAGATGGTCATAGACCACCTAGGAGCATTTTGGGTTGACCAAGTAGGTTGTAGACACCCTTGGAGCATTTTGGGGTGACCTAGATGGTCATAGACCACCTAGGAGCATTTTGGGTTGACCAAGTGGGTTGTAGACACCCTTGGAGCATTTTGGGGTGACCTAGATGGTCATAGACCACCTAGGAGCATTTTGGGTTGACCAAGTAGGGTTGTAGACACCCTTGGAGCATTTTGGGGTGACCTAGATGGTCATAGATACCTAGATTTTGGGTTGACCAAGGGGTTGTAGACACCCTTGGAGCTTTGGGTGGCCACAACACTCTAGGCATGGAAAGGCCATAAATGAAGGATGTTCAAGGGTTTAGGATCCTTGATTCCTTCAAGGGAGGCTAGGTGATAAGTTTTGGGTCCGATATGACTAGTGATGACAAAGGGACCTAACCAGTTTATCATAAACTTGTCTCGTAGATGGGGTGACAAATTAGAATTTTGTTGGTTCTCTTTTAGAATGAGGTCACCAACTTGAAAGTCTCTAGGATGGACTTTCATATTGTAGGCTCTCTTAAGTCACTCTTGATAAATGTGTAGGTGCTCAAGAGCATTAACATGATGTTCATCAAGCAATGTAAGTTGATCTAGGTGAGCCTACCATGCGGTGTCATCATCGATGAACTCCTGCATGGATATGCATAGTGATGGGATTTCTAGCTCTAGAGGTATGACTACCTCGGTGCCATACACTAGTGAAAATGGGGTTGCCCTAGTGGGCATCCGAATGCTAGTGTGGTAGGCCCATAGAGCAAGGGGTATTTGCATGTGCCAATCGGTGTGATTTTCTTTAACTATTTTCTTCAGAATGGCAATCAATATTTTGTTTGATGCCTCTGCTTGCCCATTTTCTTGTGGATAATAGGGCATCAAAAAGTTATGTTGGATATTATACTTTGCTATCAAAGCATGCACATATTTATTCTTGAATGATGTCCCATTATCGAAAATGATCTTGGATGGAATACCAAAATGATAAATGATATTATGTAATATGAACTCCGCTATGCGGGGTCCTATCATAGTGGTAAGGGGAATTGCTTCCACCCACTTTGTAAAATACTCGGTAGCCATAATGATAAATATGTGATGGCCCAAGGAGGTAGGTGAGATTTTCTCGATTAAATCCAACCCCCATTGCGAGAATGACCAAGCCGATTGGATCGGTTGTAAGGCTTGAGAAGGTACGTGTGTCAAGTTAGCATGGTGTTGACACTTCATGCACTTCTTAACATATGCACAACAATCTCACTCTAAAGTTGGCCAATAATAGCCCATGCGAAGAATGCACTTTGTGATGGCCATGCCACTAAAATGGCCACCACAAGTACCATCGTGTGCTTGGGCCATTGCCCAAACTGACTCTTGATGCTCTAAGTAGTGAAGGAGGATACCTTCATAGCCTCGATGATACAAAATATCTTCGAGCAAGACATATTTTGTTACCTTCCATTTAAATGTCCTTTTGGTGGTATGTGACAATCTAGGAGGGAGATTACCAAGCTTTAGGTACTCCTTGATTTGTGTGGACCAGTCCTATTGTGAGGAAGCCTCGATTGCATGAATTGCCTGTCCCTCTTGAAGTTCATCTCGAGCGAATGTTGATTGGGAAAGAACTTGTAAGAATAGCATTGTACTACTATCAAAAGGGGTTTGAGGGAACAAAGTCCCCCAAGTGGCATGATTCAAGTACTCATGAATGTGTGAGAATCTCTCTTGATGAGGTTCAATTTGAATCAAGTGGACCTCTGGCATGGCTTGAGTGCTCTCATGCTCAACCATAGATTGTGATAGCATTTTGACCTGAATGGTTGTCATCTCATCAGTAGGGTTCTATGGGATCAAGGACCCTAGGGAGGCCATGGTATCTACAAAATGATTAGATGATCGAGGGAGTGCCTCGATGTCATACCATTCAAAATTTACTAGGAGTTTATCCACAAGGGCTTTATAGGCTTGCAGAACTGGACACTTGCATTGGAAAATCCCTTTGACCTAGTTGACAATGAGCAAGGAGTCACCAAAAATGTTGAGCTTGGTTATTCTCATGGTGATAGCCGTTTGAAGACCTATGAGCAAGGCTTCATACTCAGCATTGTTGTTGGTGCATGGGAAATCGAGTTTGAATGATAGGGGTATGGGAGCCCCTTGAGGTGTGAAAAACATGATCCCTGCACCACCCCCTTGCTCACACTTGGAGCCATCAAAGAATAGATTCATATCAGCCTGTGACTCAGGCTCATCAAAATCAAGTGATTCTGATATTTGGAAGACTCCATCATCGGGAAGCTCCATGCTAAGAGGTTGATCATCCTGGAGAGGAGCCTCTATGAGTTGATCGATGATGACCTGACCCTTGATTGATTTTTTTCCAATAAATTCTAGGTCAAACTCCATCAACAACATGATCCATTTCATCATGCGACTATTGTGATAAGTATGACTCATCATGTATCACAATGGATTCTCTTTTGATACAACATACATGGTATGGCTAAGCATGTAATGGCATAGCTTCTTGGTGGCAAAGACCACCACTAGGCATAACTTCTCAATGTATGCATACTTGATTTCATAGCTGACCAAGGTGTGACTAAGATAGTAAGTAGCCTGTTCCTTATGCAATTCATTGTTCTGGGCTAACATGGCACCCAATGCAATCTCAGTGGCTGAGATGTATAAGCGGAATGACACTCCTGGTCTAGGCGGAGCCAATACTGGTGGTGAAGCTAGGTATTGTTTGATTGCATCAAAGGTAGCCTGACACTCATCATCCCAATGGAATGCGACCCCCTTGTGCAATAATTTGTTCATGGGTCGACACTTGTCCAACAATTGTGCTATGAAGCATTTGATGGATGCGACCTTACCCTGTAGGCTTCGGAGCTGCTTAATGGTAGTTGGGGGAGGCATCTCAAGGATTACCTTGACCTTGTTGGGGTCCACTTCGATGCCTCATTTAGAGACTATAAATCCCAAGAGCTTTCTAGATGTGATGCCAAAGATGCACTTCTTGGGGTTCAATCTCACGTTATGCTCAATAAGGTGATCGAGGACTTTGCGCAAGACATCGAGATGCTCATGGCATAATAAAGATTTAGCCAATAAGTCATCCATGTAATATTCCAAAATATTATGCATGTAGTCATGGAAGATGTATGTCATGGCATGCTGGTAGGTAGCACCAATATTTTTAAGGCCAAAAGGCATGACCTTATAGCAAAATGTTCCCCAAGGTATTGTGAATATTATTTTGAGTTGGTCCTCTAGATTGATATGAATCTGATTGTACCCAAAGAAACCATCCATGAGGGATAACATTTCATGGCCCACTATGGCATCTACTAGGGCATCGATGCTCGACAAAGGAAAATCATCCTTAGGACTCACTTTGTTTAGGTCTCAAAAATTGGTGCAAATGTGAATCCTCCCATCAGGCTTCTTGATGGGAACCATGTTGGACAACCATGGTGGATAGTCTATAGAAATGATAAACCTAGCATCCAACAACTTTTGTAGCTCATATTTGACCATTAGGGCTACTGTCGGATGCATCTTTCTTAGCTTTTGCTTAATCAGCTTGGCCTTGGGGTCAAGCGTCAGATTATGGGTGACTAGATTTGGATCCAGTCTCGGCATGTCTTTGTAGGACCATGCAAAAGCCTCCTTCTTCTCTATGAGAAGGGCTATGTAATCGACTTGCTCTTTGAGGGATAGGCTTTCCCCTAACTTGATATATTATGGATTCTTGGGATCTGAGCTGATATCTTTGTCAATCATAGGCTCGATTGACATATGTGATCCCTCCTCCAATTGGTGAGGAGTAGGGATCAGGTGGATGTCATCAACTAGGTTTAGATCAGCAATTGGAACCTCGGGTTCCTCCTCAGCATGGAAGACATCATGAGTAGGCCTTGGAGAGAAATGAAATGGCTATAACATCTCATCACAAGGCCAATACTCAGAAGGTGATGGGGGTGAATCTCCTCGATCAAATTCAATTACCCCCAAGTCGAGGTGCAATGGCTTCAATGGGTTATTCAGATCTTGCAAGGGCTCAAACAAGTCTATGGAAATCATGTTTATGGATGGATGATTTCCCCTATGTGGTTGATGGTGTCCATGGACATCAAGATGTCACAAGACTTCTGGAGGTGGTTGCGATGGAGGCTGAATGATCGGAGGTGGTCGGTGTGGCTGTGGGTGAGCTTGCTCCTCTAGAGGTAGAAGTTGTCACTATATGGGATCATGTAATGGGAACATGCACAAATAGAACTCATCCTCATCATCCAGAGGGATGATCTACATGTATTCTCCATCAGAGCTATCAGATTCAATCGGTGTGACTCCATAGTCTGACTCATCATCGGATGTCCACTCATAAGGGGACCCTGGATCCTCTTCCTCACTATCATGGGGAAGAGTGTGTGAACCTTCACCTCTCTCATAATATTGGATGACATCATGAGGTGGGTCATCATCTCCCAAGGGCATAGGGAAGTAGTCCCCTAGTGAGTAGATATGATTGGGGTTGGCATAAGGATCTCATGCAAGCTCATCCCTAAATTCTAGAGTCATGCACTCTAAGCTATCTATGAGGACATCTAGGGGCACAGGCTTGTTGTGTCCCAAACTAGACTTGTCATAAGGCATTTGATACTATGGTTGATAAGGAACTCTGGTGCCTTGCTCATACAAGCCCAACCCATAACCATGCCAATTATAGATGTGAAGATACTTCATGGCAAATTCAGGGTTGGACATGTAGTTGATGTCCTCAAAAAGGGCTCTTCATCCTCTTCCTACTATTGGTAAGGCTCAATGCCATAGTCAAGACCCCCATAGATGAAATTTATTTGATTAGGGGGAAGACCAAGAGGTATGATAGTACCTATGGGAAGATGAGGTCGACCCATGTCTTGCACTGACTCTATAGTAGGGGTAGTTGTGATATTCCTAACCATGTACTCTCCTAATCTGGTAGAAGCTAGATGCACTGTGACCTATGGCTATGGAGATGAGAGTGAGGCTTGAATTGATTCAATATTTACCTCATGAGGTAGCTCCTCATCTATTGGGCTAGGGGTCTCATTTGTGGAGATGGTGGATATGGTCGGAGGACTCTCATCAATAGGCCTCTTCCCCATTCTCTCTAGGCAAAGGATTCATTGATGATGAAGGCATGTCTAGAGGTGCTGAATATGAGGATGGTATGGCATGAGATGATGATGGATTGATTGAAGGTGATGGTGATGGAGTCAGACCTTGGCTGGATTTATTCGGTTGAAAATCTAGATGGGTGGATGGTAAGGTAGACTCAGGGAGCTATTGCACCATGTTGCAGTACTTGAAGGGTTCTAGGTCTATAGGGATGACATGAACTTGCCCTTCATAGGTGTATTTGAGGCATTGGTGAGCAATGGAAGGGACACACTTCATGTCCCTGATCCAAGGTCTACCTAACAAGATATTGTATGCCATCTCACCCTCCAAGATGTGGCACAGTGTCGGTATGGTCTTTTGTCCTACCTGAATGGGTAGGACTATTGTGCCAACTATTGAGCATATGGCATCATTAAATGCTTGAAGGGTGTAGGTAGATGCAACAATATGGGATGCTGGGAGCTTCAGATGCTTGAGAGCTATTGTAGTGATGATGTTGCTAGAAGACCCAGTGTCTATCAACACTCTCTTGTAAGGTGTTCCATTTACACATGCGATGATGTGCAAGGGAGGATCCACCATATCATTTGGAACCAGTTTAAGTTCATCTTCTCGAAAGGTAATCATCGGTTTCGTGCATTGTCGCACATGCCCCACAAAATTGTTGAAGGAGTTAGACTCCTGGGGTTGAAGCTCTATTGCCTTAAGGATCTCCATCAAAGCTTCTCTATGAGGTGGTGAATTGAGATGGATATATGGAGAGTCGAGATGTCATTCTCAGGCTCTGAGCGAGCTTGCTCTTAATTGTGACCATAGGCCTAGGTGGGAGGCTCAGCACAGGAGGTGGTAAAGGCTATGATATCGAAGGAACATCACTCTGAGCCATAGGTGGTGCGACTGGACTTGGGTACCACCTATTCCTCATTACAATGTTGATCATGCCGACATACCCTTGCTGAGGGGGTGCATGATGAACCTCATTTACCTGGGGCACTGGCTTGGCTTGCTCCGCATGGGTAGGCAAGGGGTCTTTAAAGACCTCCATCTATTGGTTGTTTGGCATGATAGGGTTGTCTACCTGAAGGGCATTCCTATCGATCATGTCTTGCACCAAATGCTTGAACTTATAGCACATTTGCACGTCATGCCCATTTTGCCTATGAAATTTGCAATATAGGTCTTCTCTGTATCCTTTGGGCTTCGGTGCATTTGGGTCGATAGGTCGACTCTCAGGCAGATTGATCGAATTAGCCACTAAGAGGTGCTCAAACAATGAGTCCATAGACTCTGCAATGGGCATGTGAACTATCACTTGGGGTGATACTATTGATTTTTCCCTTGACTATTCTGGTTGTCCTTGGTATAGTTCCCAGGTGTGGCCTGATAATTAGGCTTTTGAGGTGGCATTGCTTGCACTGGCCCTAGGACACTAATGGCAACCTGATTCACTATTGCTGGCTTAGGCTGCACTAGGGTATTCTTAGAATTCTTGTTCCACTCCTTCTTGCGAGGCTTCACAATCTCTCCCTCTTGAATCTTGATGTCTTCAATGGTCCTAGCTTACGCTAGGGCATCTTCAAGAGTCGAATATTGTTGCAACTGCAACAACAAGGAGATCGGCTTTAGGTAGCTCTTGGAAAACATCTGAGTCAACTCTGATATGGGGAGTAGATAAGGTAGCTTGGCGAGCAATGCTCACCACCTATTGCCATAATTTGCTATTGACTCATCATCATATTGTTTCAACCTAGCTAGATCAGCCAACGTCACCTTCCTCTTGGTATTGAAGGTGAAGCATTCTAGGAATGCATCTACAAGTTGATCCAAATTATGGATGCTATGCTTCAGGAGTTGGGTAAACCACTTTGTGGTGGGCCAGAGAGGGTAGTCACAAATGTCCACAAAAGCAAAGCATCATTATCCTGGATGCCAAAGCATTGACTCAGGAATTTGGTGACATGTTCCTATGCATCTTCCTCTCCCTTAAAGGTAGCCAACTGAGGCAGCTTAATGAGATAGTACATAAGAAAATGAAACACTCAATAAGACAGATGATTATCTATTTTAAGTTTTAGATGTGAATCCTTAAACTATTTTGTGTCTTTTAGATGTGTTGTTTGTAAATAAGACCTTATATCTCGTGTTTGAAATCTTTTTGGATGATAATATTGTGTTTAATTGGATTTCACCTATATAATCATAGCTCAAAAACCTGGTGATGAACTCCAAGTCATGTTATCCCATCCATAATGTGTGGTGATGAGGACCACACATGGCCAGGGATCATATGTCCTACCAGTTCCTCACCCAGTTCACCCGTAATATATGATATACCTCCTCGAAGAGAGATACGTGCTATAACCCATGGGATATGATGTACCTTGGAACCAACCTTGGCAAAGAACAAGGTTTGTGGGATTTGAGACAATGGGTGGAGATGAAATCCACCTTATTTAACTCTACTAGTGGATGGTAATGGAATCCACCTTACCAGCATTTAAGTGAATCATGGTGTGTGTGGTTCCTTTTAAGCCAAAGAAAGTAAACAATGAAGCATTCGATGATCATTCACTAAATACATGCAAAAGTATGTTTTACATTTAGAATAATCTATATAAAAGGAAACCTACAAAATGCAAACCCTAAATGATGGCCTACCCATTATGTAGCCTACATGCAAGAAAACCATACAAGGGCATCATAACTTAACTTCTTTTTTATTTTTCTTCTTTTTTTTTTGTCATTTTTATATTTATAAGAAAATGAAACTATCTTTTCTACCTTCCTATCAAACAAAGCACGCAAGAACAACCAAATTTTAGCTAATTTTGACTGTGTAGCAGAAAATAGAAAGTTCAGGTACCTACCTTATCGCCCGAGGAACCTACTATTTTTTGGCATCTGAGTAGAAAAGGCTCTATTTTGTGGCCATCCTAGGGTGGTAGAGCTGCTATTTTTATGGCCATCCTAGGCTGGGATGGTCGTGTGGCCGTCCTAGGGTGGGCCAAGGAGCAGTCTAGAGGTTGTTTTAGGCCGGAATGACCAATACCTACAATAGAAAACAAGCAAAATCTGAGGTCAAACATTTAGAAAAGCAATAGGGATAGGGCCACACTATGATAACTACTGAATTAGAGGAAAAATGGTGCACCTAACGAAGAGTAACAATATGCATCTATCTCCTATGTCTCATGAGCATCAAATCAGAAGCATGCAAGTAAAATGGAAGAAATACCAAATAGCAAGAAATGAAGTAAAGCAAGTATATTTCTTATTAATTTGGTGGATAAAATCCAAGGTTACATAGAAGTCCCCTTGAGGGCTCAAATATGATACAATTGTTACAAATTTTGGGTGCCCAAGGATCAAATCCTTCAAGTAACTCGGTGCACTTCCAGTGTACTTTCTCGTACCCACAATCAAAGGTGGGCAGGGTAATGTGGCCACCACTTGTATATTTCATATTGAGGTCTTATTATAATTCCTAATGCACTATATAAACCTGCACCTACATGCAAGGAAATCAGAAATTTCAAATAACAAGTGTGTATGATGAAAAACATGTAATCCCCACAAGCACCAAAAGACTAGTAATGAGAATATGCATGGATATTATACCAAATCAACTCCAAATGACTTGAAATTTTAGAGGTATGTAAAATGGATGGTTTTGGGAATATATCACCAAAAAAAGAACCAAAATTGTGTCCTATGGTGTGTCACATTTGCAGTGCCTATTTCCAACCTATAAAACCCAAAGCAAGCAATTTCTAAACCAAAACACATCCAAATCAAATGAAACTTGGATAGTATGCATAAAATATGATTTTAAGAGAAAAATTATGGTCAGATTTACAAAATCAACAATATTTTTAGGTGCTTCTCCAGATGACCTCTGTAGACCTGCATAAGACCCTACAAAACACTAAAAATGTGATATCTCGCTCAATATAGCTCCAAAATTCATGAAATTTGGACAGTAGCATAATATGATAATATAGAATCTAAATAAAAATAAAATTAAATAAATAATTCACATATAATCCACCATCCTGGGGTGGTATGGTTGGGACTATAACAAACTGGGGACCATCCTAGGGTGGGATGGCCACCAGTTCTGCACTTATTTTGTCATAAATTCCTATTTGAATTGGTTAGGGACATCATAAATGGTGTTTTAATTGAATTTGGTGGTAAAAATCACTCATATGGTTTAGTTTTGGAATCAAATAACACCTCCTAGTTCATTCACAAACCTCCTTCGCTAGGTAGAGATTTCGAGGGAAAAGGGGCACAAAATGATGAGGGAAAATCTTGGCAGCACTCCGTTGTTATGTCTCAAAACTCCTATCTATCTCTTGTGTGGAAAAATAATTCACTTTATATCCAAAGGAAGCCTTTGGGCAAAAGGGCATGTGAGGGCATGCAGGGCAAGAGGCACCATTTGGCCACCAGGGTGGCATGCATTGGAGGGGGAAGAGAATCTTCCTATTTGGCCTCTTACATGTAGTATGTCACAAGGATGTTGCATTATCTAACTTGAATGATTGAATAGGTAGGGAAAATGGCAATTTTTGGGTGCCATTTATCTAGATTTGACTTTTTGGGAGTCAAATTTTATGGTCGTCCCACCCTAGGACGACCAGTTTGTGATCATCCTAGGGTAGGACAGCCACAAATTATGACCATCATGGGGTGGGATGGTCATTCCTATGTGGCCCAAAATCTCCCAAAGGTGGGGTAGGGCCTCCCAAGAGTGGTTAGGACCACTATTAAACCTCTGAGGTTTGCACAAGGGGGAAATATGGTGTCAATTAACCAGTGCTTGTGATTGCCTATTCAGATTGACCATATTTTAGTGTCTATAGATATTCTTGGTGGGCAAGAGTGAAGGGAATGCCATTGGAATTGATTTGGTAACTACATAAAGTTGTGTGGGAGGATGAAAACATGATCATTTTGAGATCATCGCCAATGACCAAGGGAATAGAACCACTTTCTCCTATGTGGCCTTTATTGAGATAGAGAAGTTGTTCGAAGATATTGTCAAGAATCAAGTGGCTATGAATCCTATGAATACCATCTTCTACATCAAGATATTGATCATATGGGGATTAAGTGATCCCTCTATGTAGGTAGATATGAAGCACTAGCCTTTCAAGGTGGTCGCAGGGCCAGGGGATAAGCCCATGATCCAAGTTGTCTACAAAGGTGAGAGTAAGCAGTTCATCCCAGAAGAGATATCTTCTATGATGTTGACGAAGATGAAGGATATTGCAGAGGCCTATTTGGTGCACACTGGAAAAAATACAATGATTATCATGCCTGCATACTTCAATGAATCTCAAAGGTAGGTGACTATAGATGCTAGATTGATTGTGGGGATTAATATTCTAAGGTTTATCAACGAGCCCACTGCAACTGCCATTGCCTACAACCTCAATACGGAGGGTGGCTCTAGTGGTGAGAACATATTGATCTTTGACCTGGGCGATGTTATAATATGTAGGCGCTACATGATTTTCTTGAATAATGAGGGAATATTCTGGAAATTTCATGGAAACCTCTTTTTTGTGGAATTTATGCTTTTTAGTATGATCTGGAATATTCTAGAAGATTATTAAACCCGAGAAAATTCTAGAAGGTTGTGGGTTCCTCTCCTTTTGTGATTATATAAGAGAATTATATGTATGTAATATGGCATTGCAGAGTTCCTCTGAATAAATATATGTTTCTCTATATTTATTGTGTCCTCCTTTTATCTGTTGTTCATATTTTTGCTTGCAGTTTTTAATCTATGTTTAATTAGCATATGCTCTATTTTTTATTTTCATGGTATCAGAGCACTATAGTGGAAGAGAGGTAGTTGTATATACTTTGGTAGTGAATCGTGATCTACCTCTCTGTAACATTTGTTGCTGTGTCTTTATTTTGGAGTTCTCCTTAGTATTTGTGCATTGGTTAGCAATTTGAGTGTGAGTAGAGAAAAATTTGTAGAAAATGAGTAGCAAACTGGAGATTGAGAAGTTCAATGGATTGAACTTCACATTGTGGAAGATCAAAATGGAGGACTTACTGGTGGAAAGGGACTTGTGGGTTGTAGTTGATGGAAAGCCCACTAGAATGGCACAAGAGGATTTTAATAAGCTGACAGAAAATCAATGGCCCTTATTAGACTAAGTTTAGCAGACTCTGTGATTTTAAATGTGACAAAAGCATAGTCTGCTCAAGATATGTGGAAAAATTTAGAGAGCATCTACGCTTCCAAGTCAATAGTGAACAAGTTAATGTTGCGAAAGAAGTTGGAAAATATCAAGATGAAGGAGAGTGGTAAGTTCTCAGACCACTTGAATGATTTTAATATGTTAATGAAGTAGTTAAACTCCATTGGTGATAAATGGAGTGATTAAGATTAGTGTCTGACATTGTTAATCAGCATGCCAGACTCATGGGAGAATCTTAGCTACTTTTGATACATTGTAGATGGAGTCAATGGTTAGCCAATTATTGAATGAGGAGGCAAGAATATCTATTGGTCAAGCATCCACTTTAGAGGCCTATTTAGCATGTGGATGCTCAAAGTAAAGAGGAAAAGGTATCCAATCCAATGGGAGAAGCAAGTCTAGAGGTAGAGGTTGATCATCCAGCATAGGAAAGAAAATTTTTAGCAATGTGGAATGCTACTACTATAAAAAAAAGGGGCATATCAAGTTTCATTGTCCCTTGTTGAAGAAAAAACTGAAAAGGTAGCATAAGAAAAGAGAGCTAAAAAAGTTGCAGATGAAAACTCCATGTTTCGTGCTTCTTCCTGTTTGTCAACTGAAGTGTGCCCTGAAGACTGGATTGTAGATTCAGGAGCCTCTTTTCACATGACACCACACCATGAGTGGTTTGTCAACTATAAAGAGGTAAATGGTGTAAAATTTTATATGGGTGATAATGCATTTTGTGATGTAGAAGGAGAAGGTACAGTTCTTGTGAGGGATTCAAGTGGAAAAGTCAAGTATTTACAAAAAGTTAGATATGTCCCTCAGTTGAGAAGAAATCTTCTCTCAGTTGGATAGTTGGCTGAAAAAGGAGCAACTGTTACCTTCTCAGATGAAGGATGCAAGCTCACTAGAGGTGCACTAGTGCTTGCAAAAGGAAAGAAGAAAGGAAATTTGTTCAAATTAGATGTCAACTCTTGTGTGAAAAGCCATTGCAATGTAGCTGATAAGAATGATGAAGCAGATGTTGGAGATTGTCTTCTTTGGCATAAAAGACTTGGTCATATGGAAGAAAGAAGCTTGAAGCAGTCGGTTAGCAAACATATGGTGTATGGCCTCAAGGATATCAAATCCAACACTCAACTTTTTGAATCCTGTGTGATAGGCAAACAAAAAAGGGTAAGCTTCTCTCCTCACCCACATAGAGCTAAATCTATTTTGGATCTTATTCATATAGACATTTGTGGTCCTATGGATACTCATTCTATTGGTGGTGCTCTATATTTTACTACTTTTATTGATGATCATAGCAAAAAATTATGGACTGTATTTTTGAAGAAAAAGAGTGACATACTTGATCATTTTAAAAGGTTTGTTGCTAATGTAGAAAGGCAGACAAGCAGGCAACTTAAGATATTGCTTAGTGACAATGGAGGAGAATACTGTTCAACTAAAATTTAAGAGTTTTGCAGGTAAAAAGGCATATTTAGACAAAATACCACACCTTATTATCCTCAACAGAATGAAGTAGTAGAGAGAATGAATAGAACACTATTGGAGAATATGAGGAGCATGTTATCAGATGCAAAGCTCAGTAAAGGGTTTTGGGCTGAAGCAATTTCAACTGCTAGCTGTTTGGTTAATTTGTCACCATGCACTACTTTGAGTGACAAGACACCTGAAGAGGCTTGGAGTGGGAGAAAAAAATATATCTCTCACCTAAGGGTTTTTTGTTGTGAAGCCTTTATGCACATTCCTACTAAAAAGAGAAAAAAATTGGATGAAAAATCTAAGAAATGCATTCTTGTTGGTTATGGAGAAGTTGTTGGAATAAAAGGATATAAATTATGGATTTCGGATGAACATAGAAGTATTTTTAGCAGAGATGTGATTTTTAAGGAAATTAAGATAGTTGGAGATATTCAACAACATGAATCACAACAATAGTTTTTAAAGGTTAGTGTGCATGAACACACTATGTCAGGTCAGCCTTCAAATGAAGCACATGCTCAGCCCCATCAGCCTCAACAAACAATATATTTTGATATTTCAGATAGATTTTCCAACCTAGAAGGACCTGGTGAATATTTTCCTGCTTCTATGCATGAAGAAGTGCATCAAAAGGATCAAAAAATAATGTAGTCTAATTATCAACCTTGTAGAGAAGAGGTCCAAGAATCAGTGGACCAGCCTCGAAGAACTAAAAGAGAGAAACATCTTCCCAATAGGCTTCAAGATAACTTTTGTGGATTTACAGCTACTGGTGATGATACTCTCACATTTGAATATGCCATGAATAGTCTAGAGAAAGATAATTGGAAGAAGGTCATGCAAGAATAAATGGATTCAATGAAGAAGAACCATGCATGAGATTTAGTTCAACAACCTATTGGGAGAAAAATAGTAGGCAGCAAGTGGGTTTTCAGAAAGAAGTTAAGGCCTGATGGGTCTGTGGAAAGATACAAGGTCATATTGGTTGCAAAAGGGTTCTCTCAGATCCCAGGTATTGATTTTCATCAAAATTATGCTCCCACTGTGAATTTATATTCTATTATACTTTTGCTTGCATATGCTACTACTTTTGATTTAGAAGTTGAACAAATGGATGTTAAAACTGCATTCCTGCATGGAGATTTGAAGGAGGAAATATACATGCAACAGCCTGAAGGTTTTGAAGTAGGAGGTGCAGGTGTTGTTTGTAGGTTAAAAAAATATCTCTATGGATTGAAGCAGTCTCCTAGAGAATGGTACCAAAAGTTTGATAATTATGTGTTACAAATTGGATTTTTTCATAACCCTCCAGATCCATGTGTGTATTACAAAACATAAAGTAAAAGTTTTGTAATTTTGGTTTTGTATGTGGATGATATCATCCTGATTGGAAATAATAAGCAATTGATTTCAAAAACTAAGGATTTATCGTCAAATAAATTTGATATGAAGGACTTGGGTCAGGCATGCCATTGCTTGGGTATTGATATTTTTAGAGATCGTAAGGGGAGTCAATTATGGCTTTCCCAAAAGGATTACATTAACCAAAATTTGAAAGAATTTGGAATGCAAGATAGTAAACTTGCCAAAACTCCTTTGCAACCTGGAGTTAAATTATCTACAAAAATGTGTCCAACTACAACTGAATAAAAGGAGAGGATGAAGAAAATTCCATATGCAGAGGTTGTGGGCTCATTGATGTATGCAATGGTATGTACCAGGCCTGACATTGCTCATACAGTTGGCATGGTTAGCAAATATATGTCCAATATTGGAAAGGAACATTGGATAGTTGTAAAGAGAATTTTTAGATATTTACAAGGTACTAAAGATCATGTTTTATGTTTGGTGAGCAGAAATTCACGTTCCGAAAAACATTCATTTCTCTTCCATAAATTATCAATCCGGTAAGTCCGTAAACTTATGAGTGTCACGCACAGTATATGCCTGCAGTGTTGGGGAACAAATCTGGTTGTACCTTATTTAGTTTGGTGGGGAGGTTTGTGTAATTGGATTCCAGCCAAACCAAATAAACTAAGTGCGGGAAATGAAATAAATAAATTATAAACAAAAAGTAAAGTGCTGGAAATAAAATGCGAGGAAATAAACACACACAACTGAAATTAAATAAAGCAGTAAACTAATCTACAGAAAGCAAATGCACAAATTAAATAGGGGAGGACTACTGCAGGGAGTGGGCCCAAGCTCCCGTGAGATAGTCCGCCCGGCTAGCTACGTAGAGCTTGCTCGAATAAGAGGAGTTGCACTCTTAATTAATTAAACAATAAAATAAAATAAGTTTTGTGTAAAATTAATCATTCATCTCCCTTGTTCATCTGGCCTGCGTCTTTATATAAAGCGCAGCCAGATCTCATTACAATAACAAATCAGTCTATTTTAATCACGTGATGTGATTTAGTTACAATTGATTCTACACATATTTTATTCTTCTATTTTAAAGTATGTTCGTTCACCAGAAGGATAAATATAAACATCCTTAGGTGTACGTAACAACAAATCCTAAACTAATGCATCCTAAAAATAATAATATGCTTTAAGAGCTTTACAAGGTCAACCGGCCAATCGGTTGATAATAATAACAAATACTTTATTCTATTTAATAAATGCATGATTAAAATAGATCTCCTTTGTCTTCACGTGCAACCTCCTCCATAGTCCTTGGTCAACCAATCAAAGTTGACTTGGTAAATCTTGCAAAGTATGAAGGCATGGAGGCGCCTTCTTTATAAGGAAGGCGCCTACTTTTGTTGGGCGCCTTCCTTATAAGGAAGGCGCCTACTTCTATTGGGCGCCTTCCTTATAGAGGAAGGCGCCTATTTCTACTGGGCACCTTCCTTGAAGAGGAAGGCACCTATTTCTGTTGGGCGCCTTCCTTGAAGAGGAAGGCGCCTACTTTTGTTGGGCACCTTCCTTGAAGAGGAAGGCACTTGCTCTCTTGCCTTAGTCTCTGTAAGCGAAGTATGCCGGGTCCAAGTGGATGTAGACTGGAAAACACCATATTAGTAATAAAACCTGCATTTATACACATTTCCCACTAAAAACACCAATCAAGCATAATACCGGATTTTCTATCAATTATATGCATAAGTTATATAAAATACATCTCATATGCTAATTGAACCAGTGATAATTCTCCTTAACCATGTATATAAAATGAGCATTTTTGGTGCTCATCATCCCCCCATGCCTAACATGTGCCATGCCCTCGTGGCACCAAAAGGTGAAGTTATCCCTCTCATAGGCTGACCATGCCAAAAATTTTGTCATGTCTTCGTGACAACAACCCCTGGGATATATATATTTTTTTCCTCTTTTTTTTTTTTTTTATTTTAATGGCCTTCAGCATCTCTGTTTCTCTGCCGCTGAGTGTTGCTATTTTTTTCCATTCAGCACTACTATTTTTTTCTCAGTACTATTTTTTTATTCAGCACTGTGTTTTTTTCATTGAGTGTTGCTATTCTTCATCCATAGAGCGATGCGGCACTAGCAGAAGTCAGAAACACATCCTGACTAATCATTGCGGATAAATAGTTAAATCGTGACCACACTTGTTTAGGGCAAATTACCACTGCACTAATGCTGGCATTTTCCAGTGTTGCACATTAGTCGGATTTGGTGAGACCAAATTTGTTTAAAACAAGTGCAATCACCAGCTACTACTTTTACCCACATCTGAAACATATTTGGCATCTCCAGAACCTCCTTTGTGGTAGAGAGTAGCATCATTTATATGTGTTCGCTCAAGATGACTACCATTGTCAGGAGGCGGCAATGAAAATGATGCCAAATTTATTCATGTAGATGCCATAGCCTCTCTCTTTTTTTCAATTATATTTTTTTCAAGGCACATCATGTGTTTGAATTCTAATGGGAGATTTTGAAAAACTATGGAGGCGTCGACTGGTATTAGCATAGAAATGATTTTAAAATAACTATACACATAATTAACAAGAAAATCAGTACATACCCGGGTGAATTTCATAGAATCTGATATATATGATGCTGGTGGTGTGAGACGTCTTCACGTTGGTGCTCCTGGAGATTTTATTTATTTATTTATAAGTATCTTTATCTATTCTGCCATGAACAGAATAGATCTTGACTCTCTCCCTTTTTTTCTTTCTTTTTTCATTTTTTTTTTCTTTTTTTTTTTTCATCCTCTGCATCAAAGAACAGAGTCAATCCACAACAATTGAGCTGGTGACTCTAAACTTTGAAATACCCAACTTTTTCTCAATAGCACAAAAAATATTTTAATCCTGCATTGACGTATCTCTCTCCGAATGCATTTATAGGATGAATATTAAAATTTATACCTGACACGTGTGCATCCAAAATGATCTCCCCTCTGAATTATTTCTTTTGCATGCATAATTGGAACAACACTGCATTCCTTTGTTTTTTGGAGTGAGGAAAAACAATATTTCTTTCATCATTCATGACATCTGTCAGGTGCATTGCTGAGATGTATGTGTTGTATGTGCTGGCATTGGTAGGATGTTCTCATACGTTGGTGCGATCCCCAAATTAACCTACATGATGTAGAGTTGGAACTGCACCAATATTTGTTGCCCATGTCATGCTTGTCTAGTCAATGGGCGAAGAACAGGGGCACCTTCCCTATGAGGAAGGCGCTTGCCTTCTAGTGGCACCTTCCTGTCGGTGCCTTCCTGTGAGAGGAAGGCGCTTGCCTTCTAGTGGCACCTTCCTATGGTGCCTTCCTGTGGCGCCTTCCTATGGTGCCTTCCTGTGGATGCCTTCCTGTGGCGCCTTCCTGTGGGTGCCTTCCTATGGTGCCTTCTGTCGGTGCCTTCGTATTGATGCCTTCCTGTTCCTTCGGTGAGAGGAAGGCGCTTGCATTCTTTTGGTGCCTTCCTAGAAGAGGAAGGCGTTGGCCTTCTATTGGCACCTTCCTGGAAAGGGAAGGCGCTTATATTTTCTTGGTGCCTTCCTGGAAGAGGAAGGCGTTGGCCTTCTATTGGTGCCTTCCTGGAAGAGGAAGGCGCTTATCTTTTCTTGGTGCCTTCTTGGAAGAGGAAGGCGCCTACCTTCTTCTGGCACCTTCCTTGAAGAGGAAGGTGCCTACTTATCAAATATTTGACATCTATTTTTTTCAAACTCCTCCCCCATTTTATTTAGCTACCAGTTGGAGGTTTCTCATTTCCCTTCGGGACCAGGTTGGTCCTCGGGAAAGAGGATACTCTCTTCCAATGGGCAGCAAAAATAAAACTTTGCTTCTGATTTGCATTTCATCGTGGAGCTATTTCAACAAAAGGGTTTTTTTTTTCATAGGAGTAAGTTAGGCACCGACAATAAGGCGTATTTCCCCCATGTCTAAAAATTGTCACGTCCTCGTGACAACAACCTTCCGAACTCTCCTTTTTTTTTAGGTTGAGCCTTCTTCTGTTGGTGTTCCCGTACAAGCTTTGTTTCTAATCAACATAAGTTTTTTTTTATTACGGGAGGTTCTGGTTCACCCGCATCTTCCCCCACTTAAATTGGTGATGCCCTTGTCACCAATGTCAGGTCCCTCTGTACAACAGGTCTGCAACCCTCTAAACATCAGGTCCCACATTGAGCAATAGGTACCCCCATCCAAGGGAGAAGAAAATTGCTTATTGGTACCTTCCTCCAAGTGGAAAAAGGCACTATTGTATTGGGCTGATTGTAGGCACTCTCTTCCTGGTGGGAAGTAAGTGCCTTTTCCGCTTTGCCACACTCCTAATTGTAGGGCACAAAATGTCACATATGTTAGGCCTAGTTTAAGCCGGCTCCACCTACAGATCATGCTCATGGTTGTGTACTATGAAACTACACCTACAAAAACTAGAAAACAAGAATCATGGCCTGTGCTTGAGGACCTAGCTCTTAGGATGCCTTCAGATTGCACTCATCGGGCACGATTACCTGCACACACGAAAGTAGTAAAATAGGAGTCATGACTCCATGCCTGTTAGGCCCTGGCTCTCAGGATGCCTACAGCTTGCAATTCGGTTCATGGTTTCCTACAAAGCAAATAAAAAGAAATTTTTATGCTAAGCAGGACATGTTCTATGCCTTTTTTTTTTCATTGGGAGGATTCGCATAATTTTTTTTTTTTTTGTGCCATCGAACCACCTAGGTGCGGGAAATGGATCAAGGCACCCTAGATGTCAAGGCGCATGCTTGTTGTGGAAGGCGCTTGCTTGTTGTGGAAGGAGCCTGCTTGTGTGGAAGGCGCCTTCAATGTATGGCACCTTCTTGATGCGGAAGGCGCCTCCAATGTATGGTGCCTTCCTGATGTGAAAGGTGCCTCCAATGTATGGTGCCTTCTGATGTGGAAGGTGCCTCCAATGTATGGTGCCTTCCTGATGTGGAAGGCGCCTCCAATGTATGGTGCCTTCCTCATGCGGAAGGCGCCTCCAATGTATGGCGCCTTCCTGATGCGGAAGGCGCCTTCAATGTATGGTGCCTTCCTGATGTGGAAGGCGCCTCCATTGTATGGCGCCTTCCTGATGCGGAAGGCGCCTCCATTGTATGGTGCCTTCTTCATGCGGAAGGCACCTTATTGATGATCAAGGCATCTTTCACTTTATCATTTTTTTTTTTTTTTTTTTTCATGTATCCTCCCTTTTTTTTCTTTTTTTCTTTTTTTTTCTTCTTCTTTTTTTTTTTTTTTTTAACGAATGATTGAACATTCGTCCAAGCTACTGGTATGGTATGGGGTCTCCCCCATGCCGATGTCTGATCCACTCTCGCAAATGTGAGGCGATTGTTAATGGAGCTCGTTGACCGTTACTTGAACATTGTCTCGGCACTCTACTTTGTACGTGGTGTAGCATCTTTGACTCTGCTCATCATTTACTCAGGTTGTAATAGTCACACACCTTACTGCAAAACATTCCCAAAGTTTCACAAGCACCTTGGGCTGGAAGCCTTTCGCTTGATCAGGGTTACTTAGCCTGCCTTCAGGTGCTAATGTTGCCAAGGTAAAACTCTGCTAGCTTTCACCTGCTAGATTGGATGCTACATGATCAGGTACACGAGATAGTTCGTATAGTGTTATTACGAACTCCATGTATAATTCTCAATTCATGAAATCTTCACAGACACCTCCTTATTTTTCTACTTCGCACTTCACGTTGTCCTGCAAAACATAAAAGAAAAATCTAAACTAAAGGCATTAAAATAAAATTCTAACTAATTTTTTTCTTTGTGTTTTTTTTTTTTGGGTCTATTCTGCCTTGACCAGAACAGATCTTGGATTATCATTTTTTTTCATCATCTGCATCAAAGAACATAATGTCAACTTCAACCATTTGAGCTGGTGATTTTCACATCTGGAGGTTTGTCAATGATCCATCCTAAGAATTTGGCAAAATGTGCCATGTACTGAAACATCTTTGCCCTCACACTTTTTGTGAAAAGTGAATTTCTCCATGGTTTCAGATCCTCTCAAAGTTGATGTTATCTTCCACCATAGTGAGACTCTGCCTCTCTTTTGTATATTTTCTTCACATATTTTAATAGAATGAGAATGCTACCATAAAAACTGTAATGTTGGCACTATGCATTCAAAAGTGGAGGCCATGTGAGTCAGGTAACTACGCAGCCTACTGTGTGAAAGTTACATTCCATGTACCATTATGAAAGGATTTTATGACAACCAACAACTCACATTTTTGAAACACCAAGCTCCTCCTCAATTAGCACATAAAAAAATGTTAATCCTGCTCTAATGCATATCCAAAGTATTGGACTCTCCGTATGCATTGCAGGGATTAATTTTCAAGCACCATGTGGCCTTTGTGCAGACATTTGAAATCTGATCTCCTCCAAGCTCTTTCCCTATTTTATTTAGCTACCGGTTGGAGATTTCTCATTTCCCTTCTGGACCAAGCTGGTCCTCGGGAAAGAGGATACTCTCTTTCAACAAGCAACAAAATAAAACTCTATTTTTGATTTGCTCATTAACTTGGAGCCTTTTCAGTAGATGATTTATTTTCTCTCTTTTTTTTTTTTTTTTAATGAACACTATAAATAGCGTTCATTGTGTTGTTGATGGCATTGATGAAGGTGGGGTCTCCCCCATGCCTATATTTAAACTAGTCTTTCAAAAATCATCTGCTTCATTATCAACTAGTTTAATACGTCATAGCATGAGAAGAGCATTTTATCCCATGGCCTCAAAACCAAATTTTCTCAACATAATGGCAAAACATGCAGGCTAGGAAATGACTATCCGTGAGCTAGCAACCTGAAGAAAACATGGCATAGCAATATGTTAAAAACACATGCTAGTTTCTGATTCACCAGGTCGCCTTAAGCGCAAGTGAAGAGCATACTCCATAACAAGGCGTTCTCTTTAAATTATGCTCTGTCATTTTCCCTGCATTATTAATTTCATCATAAAAAACATTTACCAATACGTTGCAAAAATTTCAAGCTTGTAAAATTTTTTAATTTAAAACCAAGCTTCTAGAGGCACAATTTTTCAATGGTTTCTGTATAAAAACACGTCCCTAAAAATTTTCAATCAGACTTGGGTTGTGCTTTTTCTTTTGATTTCTTGAAACCATTTAGAACATGATGGAAATCCTTCAATGCCAGATTTTTTTCTAATTTTGTTTTTTTTCAACAACACGTTTTATTCCTACTTCTACACTTAATTTGGTACATCAGGTTCATTCCCACGTTTACCTGAGAAGCTATAAAATGCAAACAGTTGCCAATGGAATTTAGCTCTAACTGTGCCGACAACTATTTTTGGCCTTATAAAAAGGCCCACGGTGGACTCACACTTCTCAGGTAAAATATCTACAGGTAATTTTAAATAGACTTTTTATCTGACTTGTAAATTAGAACACTACAGTTTAGACACTCCCCGACAACGACGCCAAAATGGTGAGCAGAAATTACGTTCCGAAAAACATTCATTTCTCTTCCATAAATTATCAATCCGGTAAGTCCGTAAACTTATGAGTGTCACGCACAGTATATGCCTGCAGTGTTGGGGAACAAATCTGGTTGTACCTTATTTAGTTTGGTGGGGAGGTTTGTGTAATTGGATTCCAGCCAAACCAAATAAACTAAGTGCGGGAAATGAAATAAATAAATTATAAACAAAAAGTAAAGTGCTGGAAATAAAATGCGAGGAAATAAACACACACAACTAAAATTAAATAAAGCAGTAAACTAATCTACGGAAAGCAAATGCACAAATTAAACAGGGGAGGACTACTGCAAGGAGTGGGCCCAAGCTCCCACAGATAGTCCACCCGGCTAGCTACGTAGAGCTTGCTCGAATAAGAGGAGTTGCACTCTTAATTAATTAAACAATAAAATAAAATAAGTTCTATGTAAAATTAATCATTCATCTCCCTCTGTTCATCTGGCCTGCGTCTTTATATAAAGCGCAGCCAGATCTCATTACAATAACAAATCAGTCTATTTTAATCACGTGATGTGATTTAGTTACAATTGATTCTACACATATTTTATTCTTCTATTTTAAAGTATGTTCGTTCACCGAAGGATAAATATAAACATCCTTAGGTGTACGTAACAACAAATCCTAAACTAATGCATCCTAAAAATAATAATATGCTTTAAGAGCTTTACAAGGTCAACCGACCAATCGGTTGATAATAATAACAAGCACTTTATTCTATTTAATAAATGCATGATTAAAATAGATCTCCTTTGTCTTCACGTGCAACCTCCTCCATAGTCCTTGGTCAACCGGTCAAAGTTGACTTGGTAAATCTTGCAAAGTATGAAGGCATGGAGGCGCCTTCTTTATAAGGAAGGCGCCTACTTTTGTTGGGCGCCTTCCTTATAAGGAAGGCGCCTACTCCTGTTGGGCGCCTTCCTTATAAGGAAGGCGCCTACTTCTGTTGGGTGCCTTCCTTGAAGAGGAAGGTGCCTACTTCTGTTGGGCACCTTCCTTGAAGAGGAAGGCACCTATTTCTGTTGGGTGCCTTCCTTGAAGAGGAAGGCGCCTACTTCTATTGGGCACCTTCCTTGAAGAGGAAGGCACTTGCTCTCTTGCCTTAGTCTCTGTAAGCAGAAGTATGCCAGGTCCAAGTGGATGTAGACTGGAAAACACCATATTAGTAATAAAACCTGCATTTATACACATTTCCCACTAAAAACACCAATCAAGCATAATACCGGATTTTCTATCAATTATATGCATAAGTTATATAAAATACATCTCATATGCTAATTGAACCAGTGATAATTCTCCTTAACCGTGTATATAAAATGAGCATTTTTGGTGCTCATCAATGTTATTTGCCCAAGAAGAATGAAGATTTTTTTTTGCGGGGACATGTATATGCAGATTGGGCAGGTGACTTGGACAACTGTAAGTCAACAAGAGTATATGTCTTCACTTTGTATGGTGGTGCAGTGAGTTGGAGGAGTAAAAAGCAAACCGTTGTAGCTTTGTCAAGTGCTGAAGCTGAATATATTGTTGCAATTGATTTTGCAAAAGAAGTTGTTTGGTTGATGAGGTTGTGCAAAGGTTTGAATTTAAACCAAGAATATATTGGAATAAAATGTGACAGTCAAAGTACAATAGCAATTGCATATTCTTCATCATTCCATGAAAGGATAAAACATATTGCAGTGAAATATCATTTTGTGTGTGATATGGTGGAGTGTGGAATGATTAACCTAATCAAATGCAAAACTCAAAAGAATACAGCAGATGCACTTACTAAGGTTGTCACAGTTCAAAAGCACCAATTTTGCAGCAATGAAATTGGGATAAAATATTCTAGAAAAATCCTGCATCAAGTGGGAGTTTGTTATAATATGCAAGCATTGCATGATTTTCCTGACTAATGAGAGAATATTCTGGAAAGTTCATGGAAACCCCTTTTTGTGGAATTTATGCTTTTTAGTATGATCTGGAAGATTCTAGAAGATTATTAAACCCTAGAAAATTCTATAAGGTTGTGGGTTCCTCTCATTTTGTGATTATATAAGAGAATTGTATGTATGTAAAATGGCAGTGCAAAGTTCCTTTGAATAAATATATGTTTCTCTATATTTATTGTGTCCTCATTTTATCTGTTGTTCATATTTCTGCTTGCAGTTTTTAATCTATGTTTAATTAGCATATGCTCTATTTTTTCTTTTTAGGTGGTAGAATATTTGATGTGTCACTGCTTACGATTAAGGATGACATCTTCGAGGTGAAGGTCACTATAGGAGACATGCACATCGATGGTGAGGACTTTCGTAACAGAATGGTGAATCATTTTGTGTAGGAATTTAAGAGGGAATACAAGAAAGATATCATCAGTGGAAAATATCCTCAATGGTATTTTATAATAAAAAATATTTGGAATTGAATAAAGTTGCATGATGTATCGTAACTGAGAATTATTAATGGTGCTTTAAAAATAAGATTATGTTTTATCATGCAATAATATCATTCCTAATAAGTGTAAAATAAAAAAGTATTTTTGATAGTCATGAAACCACGATGGTTACAAAGAAAGCATTATGAAGATAGAGGTGAATGATTGATGATTAAATGAGGAATTACAAAGCTGGGCCAAACAAAGGGAAACGAAACCGAACAAGGTGGATGAGAAAACAATGAGTTTTATTATGAAATTTTAAATAGCCAATAAATCCCATTGAAGAGAGGTCAGAGAATTGTTGGCAGGGATTACACGTTGGAAAATGGAGTTTGTGGAAGAAACCTCTCCTCCCAAGTTATTGGATTACACCAAGTTTCAACATTGGAAGCCATTGAAACACAATATGCTGCAAATGTATTTATTTTAAAATCTTTCTTTTGGCAATATATTGGAAATTTTAGTGAGTTTTATGCATGCGGATGGTAAAATTATCTATTTTTTTAATATATTGTGCCTTTTTCCCTTAGAATATTGCACCACATTAATGTTGGACTGCGTGAAGATGGGTCAAACTAATGTTGGTTTAGTGCAGGATATTTGTGTATGTAGGTTCGATTTGAAATTTTAAAAGTTACGACAACTTGTCCTTTTATTTTATTTTCTCTAACCCTAGCCCTTTTACATTTTTTTTTCTTAATCTCATCAATTATAAAATACAAAAAAATAAATAAAAAATTTAAAAATCCCCCTCCCAAAAAGGAAGCATGGCAATTCCAAAATTACATTTTCAATTCTAATTTTTAACAAATTCACATTTTTAAAGGAAATTTCAAATTTCAAATTATACACAAATTCACATTTTTAAAGGAAATTCAAAATTTCAAACTTTGCACATTTTCCAAATAATCAAATTAATTTCATTTTTATGGAAATGGAAATTTTAATAAATTCCAACTTTCATTAAAATGAATAATTAACAAATATCCTACATTGCAAATTTAGATTTTAGTCACTTTTATTTTTAGTTTCAAGCAAGTCTTAACAATCCAAGATAAAAATTGGTTAACAATTCAAGATAAAATTTGTTAACAAAAGAAGATGAAAAATTGGTTAACAATTCAAGATAAAAATTTTTAACAAAAGAAGATAAAATCTACTTAACAATTTGAGATAAAATGGATTAAATCACCATTCAAAGATTAATATTTCAAAGTAGATAGTTGATCAATAAATTCACATTTTCAATAATCACATGAGCAACAAAATTATCGCAAATCAAATAAATACCAAACAGGCCCCTTGTTAACAAGTATATGCTAAATTGAGGTATCCAATTAATTTTTAACATTTCATATTTCACTAAGCATTGCAAGAAAGTTTAACACATTAAAAGGAACCTTGGGGAAAATACAAATTATTTCCTTGCAAGAGAAGATATCCGGGTAGAATCCTAGCTGTGAATATAGTTTGGTAATTGGGCAAAATTATCACTCAACAATAAGGATAACCTTCAGTCTATTGGCCATGAATTTAGCCAAAATTTTGTGTAGTGTGTTATAGAGGCTTTTAGACCTAAATTATTTGAAATAATTAGCTCCTACCACCTTAGGAATAAGATTCAAAAAAGTGGAGTTGACATCACTAGGTATATGAAAGGACTTCTAAATCTCACCCAAAGTATTAAAGATTTCCTTTTTAATGATACTCCAAAATTTTTGAAATAAAAGGGCTATAAAACCATTTTATCTAGGTGCTTTCTCACCTATCGTACATAAAACATCTCTGAGTTCAACTTATTTAAAATGGGAAATGAGGCTAGAATTATTTTGGTCAAAAATAATGGAAGGGATTAAGTTTAACAGAGAATTGGAATCTTGCTCATTAATTATATTTTCAATGCCTAAGAGATATTCAAAAAATTGAACAACCTCCCCCCTTATTTCTAGAATATTTTCAGTTTTGGAGCCATCATATTTGAAAATTTCCTTGATCCTATTAAAAATTTGGTATTTTGATACCCATCTTTCAACCAGAGAGCCCTAGAATTTTATCTCCAAAAAGACTCCTCACAGGCTAAAATATTATGTTTATCCACTAGAATACGCCTTTCTTCCTCTCTAATAGCTTCTAAAAGGGAAATTTTTTCTACAAATGACTCAAGAGCTAATAACTAGTTTTTCATGGATTCCTTCCTCTAGAAAATATTGCAAAAAATAGACCTATTTTAATCCTTTAATTTTAATTTAATGAATCTAATCTTGTTAACAACTTGGTAAATAAGGGAACTAGAGAAATCCTTTCTCCACCATTTAGTAACCAAGGCCTCAAGGTTGCCATGCTTTAACCACATTGTTTCAAAGTGAAAGGGGTATTTAAAGAGTTTCTTCCTAGAGGACACTTCCAAAATCAAGGGGTTGTGATCAGAGCCTATCCTTGGAAGAGAGGTAATAAAAAAATCACCAAAATATTGAAGGCCCTCTTTAGATATAAAAAATATATCTAGCTTTGATTGAATCAAGTGGTCTCCCAATATCTTGTTACTCTAGGTAAAATTACTACTTTTCAACTCTATGTCCATCAACTCATTAAACTTAACAAAATGTTCAAAATCCTCCATACCAATGAAGGGAATTTGAC
Source organism: Wollemia nobilis (assembly GCA_028583015.1). Taxonomy (NCBI): domain Eukaryota; kingdom Viridiplantae; phylum Streptophyta; class Pinopsida; order Araucariales; family Araucariaceae; genus Wollemia; species Wollemia nobilis. The sequence continues at coordinate 2,468,318 of JAQPPZ010017170.1, read as the reverse complement.
TCCTTCCTTTCTTACCATAAGGAAAGAGGGGAGAGTTAAAATCCCCAACTAGAATCTAGACTTCATCTTGGAAAGCATTCCTAATTAGGCTTAGCTCTTCCCAGAGGTGACCACTACTTGGGGTTATGTTTGGGGCATATATATTAGAGAGAATCCAAGATGGCTTAGAGTCTTTACAAAAAAAAATACATATTGATATTCCTATTAGAGGAGGAAACACTCTTCCATCAATTATGTAATGGTACCAAATACAAATCAAACCTTCAGACATACTAGAAGCATGATTTATGGGAAATTTGGCATCTTTCTAGATGGATTTATTAATATTATAAATATTAATTTCACTTATTTTAGTTTATTAAATGAGAAAAAAATGGGGCTTCAAATTTTTTCTCATAGATGCAACCAACCACTACTTTGAATGGGCATTGAGACCCCTTATATTTCATGATAATATTTTCATTTATGAATTTTTATGGGATGCCTTTTTCTCCCTCTTAAGGGAAACATCAATTGAGTTCCATTTGCTATCTCTTTGAAGGTTTACCTTAACCTAACATCTTATTGTGAAGGTCATACCTATTTTGAATCAGATCCAACATCCATTATCCCATTTTTACTGCTTTTGGTTATATGGTTTGGATTGGGTTGGTATTTTTTGGATTGCTTCCCTTTTGGGGATAGTTGGATATCTATCCCTACTAGGAATAGGGATATATACTTTCAAAACATCAAGATCTATGTCAAAAGGGGAGATATTTTCTAGGACCTCAAAAGAGGGATTCAAGGAGATGACCTCATTAGATAACCCATCAGAACAAACATTCTCTAAATCCATAAGAGAATGAGACTGAATATTAAGGTCCAAATTAGCCTCCTAATCCTATAGGTAAGAAAACATATCTATGACTAAAACCTCATTCAATTCAAAGGGATAAAGAACAAGAGGGTTGCTTACCTCTTCCTTCTCAACAAAAATTTCTCCATCTTACTTGGGCTCCTAAACTTGCATAGGATGCAAAAGGGAAAAGACATACAGGCCTACCTTTAAAGAATGAACATCTTCCACATATTTCTTGGGCTACCAATGCTAGAAATGAACCTAAGATTTCTTCCTAGGACAATATTTAGATAAATGGCCTAGATTTTTATAGAGGCCACACTTGATGGGAATATTTTTAAACTCAATGGGATGAATATGGGTCTTGAAACCAACTCAATCGAGCTAGGCAAGGGTTCGTCAAAGATGCGATTAATATAGAAGTAGACATAAATGCACCTAGACCTCATAGAAGTGGTTAGATCAATGGTAAGGATTTGACCCAAGCACCTAGGAATGCTTACAAATATGTCCTCATGCCAAAGATAAAGAGGAAGCCCTAGAAGCCACTCCTAGACTAGGACTTCCTGGAGGTTTTAATAATGAGGATCAAAATCAATTGACCACCACTTTAGGAACAACCCTTTGCATCCAAAAAACCAAGGATCCTGATTTAGGACTTTCTCCAGATATTCACAAATGAACTTTTCCAAGAATAATTTCTTGGGAAAGGCAATAATATCCATGTGGCCTAAAGGCCACCACTTTTCACATGCCCAATTTTTAATGGCATCCATGCAACGACCCACCAAATGCAACCCAAGAGAGATTTTTTTTTACAAGAAGGTTCACACAAAGGGTCCTTAATATTATTTTTTAACATTCTCAAGGCATCACCATATTTGAGTTCAATGTCACTACAAACAACACTCAAATGGATAGAAGTGGCCAACATCTCATATTTTTGGGGTTCATATTACTAAAACTCACCATTTAGAAGGATGTCATAGTGATCCCACACCTTTCCCATACCCTCATCAATATAGAACAATTTGACCATAGCGTAGGGATTATCCTTTAAGGCCCATAATACTTGATGGGGAATGTCTATTTCCTAACCCTTCCATAAATTTATCTATGTAGGTTATTCTATTGTAAAGCCTTGTTGCTTAGTTACCACATCTCCATGGGATAACTAAGGTCATTACCACTCACCTAGAAATGAGCATATTCACATGATCCTCATCATTCAAGGTACCACCACTATTATCTCATGAATGATTATAATGACTTCATAGTTATAGAACACCTTATCCTCACCATTCAAGGTGTATCAGTCATGAATATCTGACTATTACATCAGTGTAACTCCTTCCATATTCATGAATATTTAGCTATTGCATCATTGTAACTCCTTCCAAGACTCACAACTACCTGGTTATTACCTCATTGTAACTCCTACCTGGATTGATTTGTCTCCTTAACTCAAGGGTCCTAATAAGGTTCAAGATCCATACCCAAGAACCCCCACAAAACCCAAGTACAATATAATATTTATCCCAAGAGAATAATTTAAAGTGCTATAATATAAATAAAATTCTTAATTATAACACAATGCTAGATCTTGGATTTAAAATATAACATTTTCAATCCATACTTAAATAGAACATAAAATTTCAACTTAATGCTAGCATCTCTCTAGATTTAAACATGATTAAATTAATCACAATGCTAACATCTAAACATAATGCTAGCATAAAACATCTATTTTATTATAGCCAGTGAAACAAGATTTAAATAGATCATAATGCTAACATATAATTTTTCTTTTCTTTCCTCAAGGAAAATCATCTTCAAAGAGTTCAAAACCAAATCATTCTTTTTTTGCTCAAAAACTAAATATTTCCTACATTTTACATAAAGACTTCCCAACCTTCTTAGTTCAGGAGAAATAATGGCGTATTACATAAGAAGACTTCCATTTACATAACTTCTCATTCCCAAATACATTAGAGCATATCCATCTAATTAGCCTTTGCACCAACTTATTTTAATGATCCTCTTCATGAAAGAAGATGTCCCATAAACTTTGAGAAAATCTTAGGTATCAGGACAGTTCATAAATTGCTTATGCAATCCTACCATGCACTAAGCAAATAAAGGATGCAAACATGCAATAACATACAATAGATGCAACACCCATACAAGCAAAATCATGCAATACATTTGAGAGAATCCCATACTTCTCTCATTAATGGAATCCTTATCTACGTAAGCCTCAGGAATTCCATTAACTTAAGTAAATCCCTATTTTTTTCCAATATCCCTAAAATTTTCCATAACTCATTCAAATTAATAACTTATCAATTAAACAAGCTTATTCTATTAAAATAAAATAGAGCTAAATGAATCCATTCAACAAACCCTTTACTTCATCTATACTATCCTTAAATAGAATAATATTCTACATTATTTACTTAAGTAGAACACTACCCAAAGATATAAAATTTAATACTAACCCCCAAAGAAATTTTTTTATTAAACATCCCCAAAAGTTCATTCACTTTACATTTAAATATATATAATATCCTCTCAAGAAAATAATGCATGCATGTTTAAATCTCTCATAGAGTAGTAAATCAAAAGCTACATTATAAACATTAAACCTGCATTGAAAACAACCAAGCTTTACCAAAACATTAAGGCACTTGAAACACCATTCTATAATAGTCACTCATAACACTAACCCATTCAAACCAAGCATAGGGTGCTCAACACTAACCAATACAGTGACAAGTAGGGTTCATTAACATGGCTCACACAAACCAGACCTAAAATAGGGTGCCCACACTCCACCCAACCTAACGACTAGCAAAGCTTACTAACATGGCTCACATAAACCAGACCCAAACTAGGGCGCTCACACACCACCCAACCTAGTGGCTACCAAAGCTTACTAACATGGCTCACACAAACTAGACCCAAACCAAGGCACTCATAGGGGAAAATAAAGAGGAAAATATAGAAACAAAAAGAGCATAAACACAAGGCTTAAGTTCCCAAGTGCGCTCTACAACGCAGGCCAGATTACAAGGTGAAACTGCAAGTCTAAGAAGACTAAAACAACTTCTACAAATAAATAAAGCACCCCATCATAGGTAAAAATAACTAGTAAAGCTTGATAAGGAAACACGCTCCAAAATAACATAGAGTACATAATTGGTTCATGACTTACCTGATCCTCCTACTTGCAAGTCTTCTATATTCATTGTCACCATTGCCCATAGCATAAAATATGTATTTTCCATTTTCCTTATATTCCAAAAGCAATATTTTTTCCCTACAACAAATCTTTCCTTCCTTCCTATTTCACCTTTTATTTCCTGGAGGTGCCCATCCTACTCACCAGGCAAAGGAGTTCAAGGTTGGTGATGTCTTAGTGACTAGGTGTTATCAATGATATAATGTTTATTTAATTATAACGAAGCTCTTCCCCGCACAAACATATATTTAATTTTATGAATAATCACTTTACTTACTCAAATCTTATTGACCATAGCATTAACATTATCAACATATTCCTTTATTTTGAAACAAATGCATCCTCCTATGCATAAATAATATATACTCATATATATATATATATATATATATATATATATATATATATATATATATATATATAATATATTAAAAATAAAGAAATGCTTTTGCAAAGCTTAACTAATTAAATCAATTAATCCATTTTTCTAATGCTACCAACATTAGAATAATTATCCATCCTATAAATTAAATTAATACCAAATGTTAATATTTATTGGTAGGTAAAATATTTTATTTATAGACTGGGTTAAAGGGTCCTGCCCCTATTACAATGGGCATGAAAATTACCGAAAGTAAAAAATTGACAGTCTGACAAAAATAGTCTGGGGGTTTGACCCCCTGTGGACTAGCCAAACCATGGCCACAAACATTACACACAAAATTGAGATAAAATAAAAACAAACAAAGGCATTCCAACTACTTGAAATCACCTTCCCAGAGTTACTAAGAGTCTTTTTCGTCTTCCTTATCAACATTGTCTTTCTTATCATTGGTCCAGAGGACCTTAAGCAATGTAAGGAGCTCTTGTATTTCAGAGCATTGGATAGGAAGGAACCTACCTCTCGGATAATATTGGTGGCAGACTTTAGGTGTTCTATCACTTTGTTGATATGATTGAGGGTAGCAGTGTGTAACATGTCTTCAATATTGCTGATCGTTACCTCGTCTTCGTCATTGATGACCTCTGGTGACGAGCATTGGGCACTCGCATTCTAGGACTTTAGCCTATGGGATTTCTTGCTCTTCTATGGTGGGTGAACATCTTTTCACTTTCTTCTTAGGGTATTGCCAAGAGGGCAAGGGTCCTAAGGGATAGAGTCCTTGGGTGTGGGGGTAGGAGAAACTTCATGCTTGCTGCTGGTTTGGGTAGGATTGGGATTTATTGGGGGTGAACCAATGGTAGTATAAGACAATGGGGGGGTTTCAGCAAGATAGGAGGAAGGGGAGGGGCTCACCTCAGCCTTGCAGGTGGACGTAGATAAGGGCTTGGGGTTGGAGGTGTGGGTAGGGAGACCACTAGAAACCTAGTGGGCTAGGGCATGCATATAAAGAACAAAGAATAGACCTTGGTGATGAGGGGGGTTCAAGGACTTGCACTCCCTAAAATTTGTTATAGTTATGTTGATGGAACGAAATATAAAGTCATGTATGTTAACTGGATTGACATACCAGATATGGTTAGCAAAAGTGAAATGGTAAGTGCACAAGGGACTATTGGGATCATCGACAATGATGTACTGGATGACAAGGATGACTGTGGTTCCCCAAGTATGGGGTAGAGAGGAGTGAAGCATACCCTTTTTCTTCCACTCCATATCCTTTTCCTTGATAGGGAAATGTTATGTCTCCTCTTTGAAATTATGCCTATCCCTATGAATGGCCCTACCAGCAGGTGGTAAACTAGAAACTTTAGCAATAGTGTGGATGCTTAACTCAAAGTGCACCCCTCAACCTAAAATTCACCTTCATTCCAAGATTTGATGAAGTCACTGGTCACCTCATCATCTATAATAGTGAAAATCCTAAAGAAAGAAATGTATCTCTTGGTATCAAGAAGAGTTTCAATCACCAGATCAAGCAAGAGATTTGTAGGCTCGATCAAGGCCATCGTGCCTCTAGAATTGGAGTAAGCAAAGCTAGTGAAAAATCTTCTATCAAAATAGGTGGAGAGCCTCAAGTGAATACTCACAAAAAGGATAGGGAAAGGATTAAGGGGTTGAGGACTTAGGCGAGAGAGGCAATCGATAATCGTGACAAAAATGGTGCATAAATGGGAATAGTAGGCAAGAGAAATGACCTTAATCGGGCATGAGGGGAGAGGACCATAATGGATGGAATTGGAGAAATATGCAGAATGGGCGACAAAAGGAGCAGGCAAAGGATAAAATAGGGGGGGTGATGAATGGGCAATGATACAAGGGGGAAATTAAGGGTGGGTGGGCAGAGGTACGGAGAAATAGAGGGCCAAAAGGGCTGATAGGGCACATTGGCATGGGTTGGGAAGTCTGCAAAAATGGTCATACTGGAAAAGCTTCAGAAAATGATGTAGAGATATAAGTCCCAAAGGGATGTGGTGTTGAGTAAAAACATTCGTGGTGTTGAAAAAATACCTTTGTGGCAGCAAGAGCTACCATTTGTGTTTTTTTTTTCGTTTAGGACTGGTGTTGACTGAAAACACCTTTGGTGTTGAAGAAACACCATCATGGCAACTAGCACTGCTCTTTTTAGGTGCACTCCACATCATGATTGGATGCCATGAGGACATCTAGGGGGAAGTCATATTTCTAGATGATCAAGTTGGTTTTATTGGCTACTCTGTTGGCCAGAAGGTCTACCACCTTGTTTGCTTCTCTAAACACATAGTGAATCATGCTTTGAGAGCATTGAATAAGGGAGGTTCGACACTCCTAAATTATGTTATGGATAATCCAACCTCCATTGTTTTTGTTATTCATATGACTAACTACTATAGATGAATCACCTTTGAACATGACAAGATTAGTCAAATATTTGCTGACCTCAATGCTCCTCTAGAGGGCTCTTGCTTCTGCATAGTTGTTAGTTTGGACTAGGGATTTTTAGCAAAAGCTAAAATGATGTTTCCAGCATGGTCCTTGATGACACCATCGGCCCCAGCTTCCCCCAGATTTCCTTTGGATGATCCATCAAAATTGGCCTTAATCCAACCTGGGGGTGGAGGGTTTCACTTGAAGTTACTCCTAATGTTGAGGGAATTCTGAGTTCAGGTGCACTCTATGGAAATCCCCAAATATTTGAACAGAGGGAGGGACTCTATCCGATAGGTTGGGATGTTTGTACAAGGGATGAGGTTGGAGTTTTCAATAGCAAAGGACAATTCTCTAGTAGCCATGGTTGTAGGATTTCTAGGACTATCGTTGAAGATGTGATTATTCCACTCCAACCAGATTTGCCAAATTGCATGGTGCAATAGGGCTTTCCATAGGAAACTTAGCCTAGTATTCCTAAAAACACTGGGCCATTGGGTGAACAAGTCCAGGCTAGATTTGGACCATACCCATTTGACGTGAAATATACTGATCAAGGAAGATAAAACATCCCAAGAAAAGGGGCATTCAAGGAGGAGATGCTGGGAGGACTCCCACACATGATTGCAAAGATAGCATCGATTGGGGACAACTACACCTCTTCTAATCAAGTTATGTGTGGTTAATATTTTGTTGTGAACTATGATCCAGCAAAAATGGGCCACCTTTGAGACCAGGTGCTTGAGCCAAATGGTCCTGGTCATGGATGGGTTGTCAATTGTGTTGAGATGCATAAGAGACCTGTTTGCCAATTGGAAATTCAAATTTTATATAGAAAATACCATCATTGGTGCCTTTCCATCATAGTTTTTCTACCACCTAAGTCTGGGGGATAAAATTTTCCTTGAGGATAGCCTATAGGTACACCAAGGCTTTGTCGATGGTAGCATTTCTAATTCTAAACTAAATATATTTCTATTTGTGGCTACCTTGGTCAATGATGATGAAGTCAGTAGCTCTGGGATCAAATTTGTTATCAGTGAGGTGTTTTATTGTAAAAATGTTGGGTTATTTGACAAGGAGCTCATCCCTAGCCCATGAATCATGCCAGAAGTCAATATCTTAATCATACCTACGCTACCATCTTATTCCTTGTTGAAGAAGGTTCTTGGTGTGGGTTATAGATTGCTAAAAGTGGGAAGCATTTCTGGGACTCCCTGCATCCCTAAAAGAAAGCTATTGCAAATAATTTCATTTGATAATATACACCCATTCCAAGTTGGCATTGGTGACAACCTTCCACACCTGTTTGGCTAAAAGGGCCTGATTCATGAGATTAATCCTACGTAGCCCAAGTTTACCTCTATATTTTGGAGTGCACACTTTATCCTAGGCCATCGAGTGAAAATTACACTGGTTATCAGACCTTGCCCATAGAAAGTGTTTCTGGATCTTCTCTATAGCTTCTCCCATAGCCACTAGGATTTATAAAATTGACAAAAAATACATCGGTATGCTTTGGAGGATAGCCTTGACCAAATTTGATTTACCTGCTTGGGAGAGGAGAGCCTCTTTCTAGCCTACCAATTTCCTATGAATTCTTTCAGTGACATTTTTCCACATAGTCTTGGTTGGTCTCCCTAGGAACATTGGGAGGCCCAGGTATGTGGTTGGGAAATCAGTAATGGTGCATCCTAAAATACCTACAATTTTGACTTTCCACTTGATGGGGGTATTGATGAAGTAGAGATTTCTTTTGATGAAATTGATCCTATGACCAGTCAATTCCTCATAGATATTGATAATGGACTTAATAATTTTGGCTTTAGCCATCGAGGTTGAAGTGACCAGCAGTGTGTCATCGACAAACTATTGGTGAGTTGAAGGTTGGAGGTTGGAGGCAATCTTAATGCTGGATATCAATATTCTCGAGCAAGCAGATTTGATGGCCCTCCCTAGGCTTTTATCCAGAATGATGAAGATAATGGGGGAAATAGGATAACCATGTCTTAGACCTTTGGAACTAGGGAAATACCCTGTTGCTGACCCATTGACAAGAACAGAGAACCAAAAAGAGGAGATATAGTTTGAGATAAAATTAACCCAGTTCTCATGGAAGCTGAATTTAAGGAGGATTTTGGTTAGAAATTTTTGGTCTACTCTGTCAAAGGCCTTATTCATATCAAGCTTCGGGAAGAATTTTGACTTGTTGGAGATGTGAGCTAAGTGGATAAGCTTGTGAACAATGATGACACCATCAACAATGTTCTGCCCCTTGATGGTACTCCATTGGCAGGAATCGAAGATGGAAGGAAGTATGTCTATGATTCTATTGGTCATAGCTTTGGACAAGATATTATAAATGACATTGCACAGGCTAATGGGGTGGTAATTTGATAGGGACTGGGAATTGGGCCCTTTGGAAATGAGAGCAAGGAAAGTGGAATTGGCATCCCTGGGAATGGATCTAGTGAGCTGCATTTCAAAAATAGCTAGGCAGAGGTTAGGGTCAACGATGTCCTAGTAGGTTTGAAAGAACCTAGGGGAGAAATCGTCGGGGCTAGGGGCTTTGTTTGGCTGCATGGAGAACAAGTCCTGGTGGATTTTTCTAGGGCTCAGAGGGCTAACGAGAAGGTTATTTATGGCTTCAGATATGGTACTTGGAATGTTCTTGAGAAGGATGTTCGTGGCCTAATCGAATGGAGGGGTGTGGGGGCCTAGGAGGGATTCGAAATGGGAAACAGTTTCATCCCTAATCTAGTGGATATCAGAGGTGACAATACCATATTTCTTGGTGAGGCTCTTAATCCTGTTAGCTCTCCTATTTTTGAGGGTGGAAATGTGGAAGAATTTTGAGTTGGAGTATCCTTCCTTGAGCCAAAGCTATCTCGATTTTTGGTGCCAGAACATTTTTTCCTTTTGAAAGGTACTGTGGTATTCTGAAAGAAGGACCTTCTCTTCTACTTTGATATTGTCATCTATCTGCCCCTGCTAAAACCTATCCTCAATCTGTTCGAGCCTACTTTTGATATTATTCTTATTTTCAAAAATATTCCTAAATTTCTCTCTATTCCACCCCTTCGATTTTATTTTAATGGCTCGAAGTTTCTGCATTACCTGGTTTATGATAGTCCCAGGGAAATTTTCCCCCCACCATTCGACAATTTAATTTTTGAGATTTTGGTGCTGATTCCACATTGATTAAAACTGGAAGGGGGTCTTGAACTAAGATCTATTTACAATTTCAAAAATAAGAGGGTTATGATCGGACCCAATTTTTGGGAGTGCTTGCAGGCTGGCATCACCAAAGAGTGAGAGCGCTTCTTGGGACATCAAAAAATGGTCCAAGCATTCTTGGATAAGGTCTTTGGACCTCTGTCTATTGATCCACATAAAATAGGACCCCCTCAACTGAACATCCATGATTTCATTGGAGTCTACGAACTGCACGAGGTCATTTGTGGTTTTGGGGGTTATGTCATTGCCCCCTCTTTTCTCTGAATAATGCAGGGGTATTGAAGTACCCTCCTAGGATCCATGGGATGTTGCTAAATTCAATTAAATTAAAAAATAGTTATACCTTGAATAGATTCTAGCTGCAAATTGATGTTGGTCTCTAGGTAGAGTTTATCTTCATTAGTTAATTGGTATTTGGAAGTGATAGGCTCAACACCAGCCTAGGGTAATACTATCAATCTGGAGACATCTACGATTGTGAAAGAAAGAACAATGTTTTTTTGTCAATGATAAGATTTACCTTACCTGAATAAATATTATAACCTGTAATGATCTTCTCCATTATTTTTGTTTTCGTGTCAAACTGCGGTATTGAAACTAGACCCCAAAGACTAGAGGCCGTGACCCATGACATGTCGAAGGGGGTAAACCAGGTTCTTATAATTAACTTTAAACATTACATGGGTTGCAGGGGATGCCATAGGGTGTACAGGTATGGATCAAAAGACACAGAGGATGGTACACGACACTTGACAGAAAAGGATTCAAAATGGAGGAAAATGGTTTAAATTGGCTTAAAAATTATGGTAAAAGGTTAAAACTAAGATAAAACTAGAGGAAGAGAGTTAAGAATGCATTAAAATGAGAGGAAAAGGGGTAAGAATGCATTAAAATGGGAAGAAAATGATTAAGAATGTGATAGAATAGGCAAAAAAATGACTGTTAATCCCTTTATATAGACTTCTTTGCATATAATCAACTTCTGGATGGATGACACGTGGGCTCTACATGAAATTATTTCATAGATGGTTTGACATGTGGTCTTTACATACAATCATTTCATAGATGGTTGACACATGGCATAGATGCAATGCTGCTACCAACTGGGCACTCGACATAGCTACAATCGATTGGTATTACTATAGTCGATCGGTATACCTGCAATCGATCGACATTCCTATAGTTGATCATCATGTTTACATCCTCAAAAACAATGTTGCCCATTTCTATAGTTGATCGTTATTACTATGTTTTATCAGCATTCTTGTAGCCGATCATCATGTCTACAACCTATCGTCATGTCTGTAGTTGATCGTCATACCAGCAACTGATTAGCATGTCTATAATCGAGCGTCATGCCTACAACCAATCAAAATATATGCAATCGATCTGTATATCTGTAGCTAATCATCATGCTTGCAATCAATCGACATTTCTATAGTTGATCGTCATGTCTACAACCGATCGACATGTCTGTAACTGATTGGCATGTCTATAGCCGATCGTCATGTCTATAAAATATTATCATGTCTCTAGTAGATTGTCATGCCAGTAGCCAATTTTCATACTAGTAGCTGATCATCATGCTTGCAACCTATTGATATGTATGCAACTGATCATCATGCCTACAACCGATAGACATGTCTTCAACCGATCGACATGTCTGCAATCGATTGTCATGTCTGTAACCGATCGGTATGTCTATAGTCAATCTTCATGCCTGCAATCGATCGATATATCTACAATCGATCGACATGCCTGCAGCCGATCATCATTTATGATGTGACAAAATATAGAGATTTTTTATGGTTTATGCTTTTTCATTCAGTTAACATTGTATATATACATAACTACTAAAAATTGTTCTACATATGTATGAAAAAAGCATATAGAATAGTACTCTAGATATGGAAAATGAAAATTTAAACCCATGCATAGATATATCCATTGTAAACTCACTCTGAAATATAAAAACAATATAGCATAATATAAATTACCATATTCAATTTTATACAACTATAATGACTATGAATGCATTGAAAATTGAAACCCATTCATGGATATATTCATTGTAAACTCACTTTGAAATATAAAAACAATATAGCATAATACAAATGATCATATTCATTTTTATACAACTATAATGATTATGAATGCACTGAATATTGAAACCCATGTAGAGATATATCCTTCGTAAACTCACTTTGAAATATAAAAACTATATAGCATAATACAAATGACCATATTCACTTGAAATATAAAAACAATATCGCAAAATAGAAATAAAATTACTCACTTTTATACTACAACAAGAATGAATATGAATAAACTAAAATTTAAACACATGCATAGATATATCATTCATAAAATCATTTGAAAATTGAAATATAAAAAAACATAGCATAATATATGGAAATTGAAATTTAACCCTTTCATTAATATCTCCATCGTAAACTAACATTGAATATGAAAACAATATAGCATAATAAAAAATACAAAACACTTTTCTATACAACAACAAGAATGAATTTGAATAAACTAAAAATTCAAACTCATTTGAAATTTGAAATATAAAACAACATAGCAAAATCAACAAGACAAAACTTATTTTTATATCACAACATGAATAACATGTAAATCTATACCTATGCATATATTCTACGTAAACTCAAACATATTTGAAACACCATAATACTTAAGAGATGAAAATAACACACAATTATAAATGTAAATAGTGTAATAGTAAAATAATAAAAGCAAGTATCTTTTCCAATGAAAACATATGAAATGTCTTAAAATTGTTTTTAAAATTCATTTTTTTCCTTCAAAATATTTTCCCCTTCCTCCACTCCTTTTGCCTTCTCAATGGCTTCCACAGTATCCATAACAATGACCCCTCCCTCATATTTCCCTTGTTCAGTTCCTTTTTCCTCATCCACTACTTCCATGATTACCACATTCTGCATTTTGACGGCTCTTTTATCAGGCTGGGTAACAGTACTATCAATTGCTCTATAATTGACAAGTATCATCTCAACATTTTGCATTCCATCGAGAAGGGTATTTTATTCTTTGCCAACATCTTCAGATGTTGGTCCTTGAAATTATTTACCCTTCTCCTTAAGCAGAACATCATAATTCAATCCATTACGGATAATGATTTTCCGTAAAATGTTGTTTTGTCGAACTGATTCCTATGCTCCTTTTTTCATTTCCATGGAAGGGTTTAAGAACTCCTTTGCCATCCTGAGATAGTATTGCAGGTTTTGTACCTGCTTCTTGAGATATTCATACTCTCTTTGCAAAAAAGAAAAAAAGTTAATCAACATGAAAAGATAATTACATTTTAAAAAAGAAAACAATAAATTTTTGAACACAAAAGTGATTAAGTCAAACCTCAACAACATTCTTTGCAGCTACAACAACCTTTTTATTATCACTTGCCCATTCATTGTAATAATATTGGGCCTCACCATTTATGTTCTCCAATTTGTTCATCATAAACTTTAAAATTTCATCTGTGTATGATGTATTCACCTTCAAAATACCAGATTTTACTTGCTGTAGCAGAGCCTCCATATTTTTAGGTTCATTTTCAACAACAAAATTTTTTCTCTTTTTGAAAAATTATTGTATCGGGCATTAATTTCCTTTATCAACACCTTAGCCCGATACTCCCATTTTTTCATTTCTATTATATCTAGAAGTAGAAAATCCTTAATTTTAGATTCAACATTATCAAAAACTAAATCTTTTTCTAAAAAAATTATTATTTCATCCTCTTGTTGAGGAGGAGCCTGACAAGTGCTTCTTTCCCTTGGAGGATATTTGCTTGAACATTATGCACCTTCATTTACTTTGTCTTGAAGCAATTCTGATAGTTGAAATTGAGTGGGTGTTTTATCTTGCAAAAATTCATCTTTATCAAGTGGAACATCATCCAACCCCGTACCAGAAGCTTCTGGTATATTCTTAAAAGTAAAGTTATTAATAGAAATACGATCGAAACTAGAAAAAGTCTTTGATGATTCTCTCTCTGAAATTTTTTGTGTTGCTTTTCTCTATGGCCTAGATGGAAGAAAGTGTTTTCCAACTGGGAATCATTGAAATCATATTTGAGTTGGGCGTTGTGGAGGAGGGGGTGACATTTGTTGATTTTTTTGATGAAATTTTTGCAAGGGACCGTAAAACATAAAAATAAAAATTAGTTATAAATTTAGTGAAGGTAGAAAATAAAAACTAGTTATAAAATTAAATTATGAAAATTGGTTTCAAAATTTGTTATAAAAATTATCGGAAGAAGAAAAAACATCTTGCGTAGCTGCTACTGCAAATGGAATGTGGTCATGCTGTACATCTGAAAAAAAAAATTAATTAAAAACAGTAAAAATATTGTAAAAAATTTGTTTCGGTATTAATTAAAAATTACTACCAGAATATGAAACCTCATGTGTAACTACGCCTGTTGGAAACAAACGTGCAGCCACAAGTGGAGATTGTCGACGATCAAGAGAAATAGATCTTCTATGTTTCCTTGATGATATTTTCCTTAGCGGTGGTGTTGCTTCCTCCGCAGGTGTTTTGGAGTCTCATGATTCCTCTGTATTATAACCTATGACAGTAGCATCCCGCTTTGAAGAGGAAGAGGATGCCATTTTCTATGTTTGGTATAAAATTTCAAAATTACAAAAAGACAAACAATGGAAAAATATAAAAAATTACTAAAATATAAAAAATAATTACCTGAACTTGTTGTTTTGTCATGGCTAGATTGACAAGGGCTGAGTGTCAAGATGTTGGTACTGGAGTGTTCTGCAAATTATGAAAAGATTCATAAAAAAAGCAATAATATAATTATATGTGCTAACTATCGACGAGGGTGAAGCGTGGGTTTTCACATTCTCTATTTCCAATCTGATCCGATTTGAGACATAAGTGCACCAGTCAAATTTTTGGTGTCCAATACAACGGAACAAATACGCTAAGGTCAACATTAGAATTTCTATTGGCTTTCCTTTCAGAAAAAGTCTAGCAAGAAAGAATTCACAACATGCCCAAAGAAATTTATTTTCAATCATCGGTACGGTCAAAACCCTTCTAGACTTGGTCGACGTAACTGCAAAAAAAATAAAATTAGTAATTGTATGGTCAATCACTGACAAGAATTTAAATTTAATTAAATAAAAAAATAGTTATACCTTGAAAATATTCCAATTGCACTTTGAAGTTGGTCTCCAAGTAGATTTTTTCATCATCAGTTAACTGGTATTTGGAAGTTACAGGCTCAATACCAGTGTGGGGCAATGCTGTCAATCTGATGACATCTGTGGCTGAGAAAGAAAGAATGATGTTTTTATTGTCGATGACAAGATTTACCTTGCCTAAATCCATATTATAAGCTACAATGATCCTCTCCACCAGTTTAACGTTCGTATTGAAATGGGACATTGAAACTAGACCTTGAAGACCAGAGTTCATGACCCAAGACATGTCGTAACCTGGTGTTGATAAAAACCAGGCTCTTATAATTAACTTTAAAAATTTCAGGGTTGTAGAGGATGCCATAGGGTGTACATGTATGGATAAGAAGATACAGTGGAAAATATTTCAAACGAGAGAAAAATGGTTAAAAATTGCTTAAAAATTAAGGTAAATTGTTAAAACCAAGATAAAAGTGGAGAAAGAGGGTTCATATTGGGTTAAAATGAGAGTAAAATGGGTAAGAAAGCGTTAAAACAAGATAAAAATGGGTAAGAAATATTTAAAATGGAAGAAAAAAGGTTAAAACCGCAATACAAAAGGTAAAAAAATGACTGTTAATTCCCTTTATATAGACTATTCTGCATGCAATCAACTCCTGGATGGGTGACACATGTCCTTTGCATGCAATTATTTAATGGATGGATGAAACATGGTATAGATGTGTCGCTTCTACTGATGGGAACTCAAGACTGTTATAGCACATCGACATGCATGCAACCAATCGACATGTATTCGATCATCACACTTGCAACCGATTGGCATGCATGTATTAGATCATCATGTCTATAGCCAATCATCATCAGATTGTCATGGTTGAAGATGATTGTTAGTATATTGTCATGGCTACAGTAGATCGGTATGGTTGTAGTTGATCATCATGGCTATAGTCGATCATCATCAGATCGGTTGTATGCATTAGATAATCATTAGATTTTCATGGTTGTAATCAATTGTCATGGATGCAACTGATTGTCATGGCTACAATTGATCGTCAACATATCGTCATGGCTACATCTGATCATCATGGATACAATCGATCATCATGGTTGTAATCCATCATCAACATATTGTCATGGTTGTAGTCGATCATCATGGATGCAATCAATCATCATGGTTGTAACCAATCGTCATGACTACAACTGATCATCAGCAGATCATCATGGTTGTAGCTGATCGTCATGAATACAATAAATCATCATGGCTACAACCGATCATCATGGCTGTAATCGACAATCAGTAGATCATTATGGTTGTAGCTAATCATCATGGATGCAATCGATCATGATGGTTGCAACCAATCATCATGGCTGCAACCGATCATCAGTAGATTGTCATGGCTGTAGTCGATCGTCATGTATGCAATTGATCATCATAGCTGCAACCGATCGTCATGGCTACAACTGATCATTATGGCTGCAACCGATCGTCATGGCTACAAATGATCATTATTACTACAACCGATCGTCATGACTGCAACCGATCGACATGCCATTGGTCATCATGTTGACCTAAAGTCTTTCATATCGGCCTAAAGCTTTTAAGTATTCCATATTTTTTTAGATTTTGCAAATGATATTCATAGCCCCCAACACAAAAAAATTCACCACAGTTTAAATTTTTTTGAGACAAATTAATAAAATTTGCCACGGTTTGAAAAATTTTGGAGATAAATAAATGCAATTTGCCATGTATACTTCTACAAATTTCATCGGGATTCCAAGATAATTCACCTTGATTTTATAAATAGATTTCGGGGTTGACCCCTTATGCATAACCCTGTCTAAAACAATATTTATTAAAAAACTATGCTAGAAAATCAATACAATGCATTGGCCATATCAAGACCATTTTCCCATCCTTTCTATCAAACAACAGCCCATGATCATCATGTTATATTTGGTTATATTATTTAGGTCCAACTTCCTGCACAATGCCACACTAGGTGACACTTGACCATCCTATAGTGAAACACACTTTAGCTTTGACACTCTTGATGACTTGATCTAGAGACCTCTTTTTCTACTCAATGGTAAGGAAATTCATGCATTAGAAATTATGTCATCCTATTTTTTTGGGTTCCTAGCTTTCAATTCATAAGGATGGAAAAATATGAGATTCCATGCAAAAATTATCAGACATGGTAGCATAGAAAATGGAGAAATTTAGGTACCCAAAGGATAATGCTCCTGATAATTACAAGAGAAGGTGGATTTAGCCAAGGGAAGGATGAATAATTTATATGATTCTATGAAAGACACAATATTTAAGAAAAAAAATATATTAGTAAAGGATTGTCCAAAAGTTTCCACACCACCATGGACAAGGTAGACAAAGCTTATGGTTATGGTTTTCATCAAGGATTTTGCATCTTGTGGAAAGGATAGCTTAGGGTTATTCCCATTAGATATGATGGAAGCAATATTTGAACCTATCTCTAATACCAAATAGAATGTTTGAGCAAATAAAGCTATATACCTTTATTACTTTAATGTCTCATATTTAAAATACAACGTATTAGTTATCAAGTTAGATGTTATAATCAAGATAACTGATGTAACTTGTGTAATTGGTGTAACCTCCCATGAGGTGCAAAAATAATGCAATAACTACCTTACATAAATAGGATAGATCCATAGCCCATTACAGTATTAATTAATATTTATTTTTTAGTTTCATTGAATAGGTTAGTAAATAATGTATATTTGTTCTAGTTAGGCTAGATCTAGGTTTCCTTTATAAATGGGTGTATACAACACATGCCTTGGTCATGTTTATATATTATTGTATTGATAAAGTATGACTATTACCTATTTATATAGGTAAATACTATAAAATAGGGATAAAACATGGGTATATTCATCCCTTGTGATGGAAGAAATACTTTCTACATTCTTCCACTTGGTAGAATCATAATTTGGTCCTAAGTAATTAATGGTTGATATGTGATAACAATAAAAAACTATTGTAGGCCCCAATAATAATTTTATTTGACAAGAAATAAAATCCCCAATGAATAAGCAAATCAATGATTTTATTATTTATATGATGGTGGATGAAAGATAAACAAGAAAAGTAGTCAAACTCAAGATCTTAATTCCTAAAGCACCCATGTTCCTATGTTCACAACTCTCTAAGGGTGGAAGGTAGTTGGTAATATTATAATATATCCACTTGGATCATATTAAACCTACCATAACAATGATAAATAATTTCACCAAATTGTCTAAACTTAACCTGGCAAGAATTGACCTCTTCTACATGATATAACTCATAGCCCAACTACAATAAGTGACAACCATTAGACATGGCCAAGTAACCATTGATGTTGAGGCTTATAAAAAATAACCATTTGATAATGCCCAAGTAGTATCATGACTAATGATAAAGAAAAAATAATAAGCAACCTAATTCTATCTTAGAATTATGGTATTTAAGAAAGAGGTGACCAAAAAGAATAAGGTAAAATGAAATATGAAGGGTTGAAAAGCCTTTTAGAAGAGAATGATAATATAAAGAAGTAATTATATGAATTATTATATTTTAAGATTTAGTTAGTGTGAGAAACCCCTATGATCGACGCTCAAGGTTGGGCATCCTCATCCCACCATGACCTCTCATAAGGGTGAGAGTTGAGATTATCAATAGGGGTAAAACACATAACCATACACGCACCCACCCCCTCACACACTCACCAATGCCATGGTTTGAACCTTGGACCTTGTGAATAAGAGACAAAGCTTGAACCATTGCACTACCTCCTTGGGAGATAAATAAATAAATAATTAGAATAATGATCACAATACAAGATCAACTAAGATAATAGTTAGAAAAAAATAAACAAAACCTAGATATTGAATTGGATGATATGTAGGTAACTCCTCAAGTGAAAAAGAAATAAATTGCTAAATTAAAGAAGATAAATGAGGAGTGCAATTCATCAAGTGGAAAAGGCATTGGCTACAAATAAAAATATATAAAAGTGTTGCACTAGATATCCAATATGACTTCAAAATATGTCAAAAAATTGGAAATATTAGACAAGTAGACTATAGCTAAGCAATTAATATCCCCAACATACAAAGGTAACTATAGGAATGTCAAAACACCCATGATGCTCTAAAGCTACTTGTAGAGAGGGAAAAACTACCCTACCACATATGATTCTCAACTGGATTCACTAGGAGCCTAGGTGATCGTGGGGATCTGTTATATCCTCTAAACTTGGGGTCTCATGATCAAAAGTGTTCACAAGGAATAATTTAAGGATTCCCTCCAAGTATGGGGTGGAAATGTTTGATGTGTTTATTGAACAAGCACCTATATTTGACCTTACTAAAATTTAAGCTATGAAAAGTAAAATAAAGATGTGGGGTAAACAATGATGTAATCAAATGAGGAGCTATCCCTAGAATTATTTTTTTATTTTTATGAGAACTAAAACCCTAGTTTTGTAAACAAGTAAATCTTTTTATTTTTAGCAAGGATTCAAGAGAATGCACAAATAGATTTAACCTAAGATGCAAACTATATGCTTTTTATCTTTCAAATTCCTAGAAATAAAGTCTCTTATATATATTGGGAATAGAAATGGATAGAAAATAGATAGAAAACAACATAAGAAGTTTACTCACAACACTTACTTGATCTAATGGTTGATCCTAGATTTTAACTTGCATCCCGAATATCCAACAACTTTAAAACCTACAAAACAACTTCAAACGCCTCAAAAAAATTAATTAGTGTTTGGAGGTCTTCTTAGGCTGCTATACGATTGAGCTTGGAGGTATAGTAGTCAAACTCCATTGGTATTTTAGCTAACATTTGGAACAAACAAACTGAAATAAAACAAATGTAAACAATGAAATGAAATGTAGACAAAAATAACATAACAAAAATGAACACACAAAAACTAAAATCAAGGTTTTGGGAGATAAAACTTGCCCCCAATATCTAATTATATAAATTCACAACCTATAAAGGGGTGTAAATGTAACTTGCCAAATTCACACCTTGTACAAATTGGGTGCAAATTTGGTTTAGAGTAGATTTTAACCTACAAAACATAAAAAATACAATGCAAAATAGGAAATAAAAGCTTGAAATAGACTAACAATGCATAAAAACCTGATTAGCTAATGGAGAAAGCAAGGAGCAATGAGAAAGTGAAGGTAGTGACCAAAATGGTAGACCTCTCCTATCATCAAGACTCCACTTGTTCACCAAGGGCAACCAATCACAAGAAGCATAGAAGCAAAGCAACACATCAATCCAAAAGCAAAGATTCATCAAGAGCACTTAGAAATCACAACTTGTCACACTAAGATCACTTAGAACTTGCTAGGAGAAAAAGAGGATCCAATCCCTCTATTTATAAGAGGTTTGGAGGGTTAAAATATGAGAAAATAAAAGTTAACCCTGGGCAAGGGCCACATCACAAAGAAATGACACTAGAAAGGGTTTTTGAGAGAAAAAAATTTAAATTATTAAATTTACACCTAGTCCTTACAGGGTGCAAATTTGGAATGCCATAAGGATTGGGTGCAAATTTGGCAAGGCTAAGGAAAAGTAAGCAAAACAAGAGGAAAAGGGGATAAAACTTGTGCTTGGTAATTTTGAGGGGAAAACTAAGAAAAATGACTCATCTTGATGGGTCAATTTTCTATGTCTGCATTTTTTCCCCCTTTGATGCATTTATGATTGAATAAATGCATCAAAGAAAGATGTAGACACCTATAGGAAAAAAATGACAAACACAAAAATGGATGGCTGATTTAGAAGAAGGGATATTGTAAAAATGGTGTCATTTCAAACACTACAAATTTACATGCAAAATGAGGCATTAATGAAAATTGATGTCTCTATGGCTGGGGTTCCCCCTTGAGTTTTAGAAGGAATGTAAAATTATTGAAGAAAATTGAAAGGAAAAATAGAGAAAAATGAGAAAGCAAACATATAAGAAAAGAAAAAGAAGGAAAAAAACAAAAAATGAGAAGAGAGAAGAAATGGAAGGAAAAAAGGAATAAGAAGAGAAAAGGGTGAAAATGAATTCATTTTCATCGCAAGAAGAAGATAAGTGCTCTAGAGAAAAGAGGGGAATGGTGCTTCCTATACAGTGTGAAACCATTATGAGGGGTAAATTTGGCACCATGGTAGACTGAGCATGGGTAAAAAACTTAAACCCAATCCTCGACTAGTTTAGATTAGGTTTACATGCATTAAAATTTAAATTTTTATAATTTTCTTTATTTTTTGAGCATTTTTACTACCAAGTGTGAATTTAGGAGTTGAGTGAGAATTCAGTTGCATGGTAGTACCAAATTTGTACCCTATGTGGACTCAATGTGACCTTATACAGACTAGGTGTAAATTTGGTAAAAATACAATTTTTTTAAATGTGTGATTTTTTTAATGTGTGAAATTGATGAAATCGTATTAAATTTTTATGGTTGTAGCATGATGTAATATTGAGCAGAGAGTGGTTATAGAGCACTCTAGAGGAGGCTATGAGGGAACTCATAGTGATGGACCGAGATACCCTATGGTACATGGAGCTACTGCATCTAAAATAGATGCCTCAGGTCAAGGCTAACAGAGTTCTACTAATGACGCTAGTAGAGAAATGGTATCTAGAGTCATCCAAATTTTAGCTATTGATAGGGGAAATTACCATCACATTTGAGGATGTGTAGAATATCTTGAGTATCCTCATCAATGGGAGGATAATTTATATGGTATGGATGCCACAAGTAGCATCAGAGAGATTTTTGGGGGATCCAACACATGATATCTAGTAGAGAAAATTTCATGTTGATGAGATATCACGATGATATAGAGTTGGTGAATTAACTTTCATACTCTATGGAGTGGTGGCAAGGATGCTGGTGTGCCATACAAGTAGGCACCACCTACCATGGGTACTAGTAGTAGTGGCATACATGTGAGACTAGTAGGTTAGTTTTTCATGAAGACCATATGTGTTGACCTACTTATAAAAAACTTTGCATGAAATCATGTATAAATGGTATATGGGATTGGTCTATATGATATTGCTCCAGGTATGGTGTTGTGAGAACATAGTGATCTAGAGATCGAATGCACTACTAGGACCATTTCCCAACCTAGGGTAACCAAAAATATATAGGTGGGACTGACATTATAAGTGTGGTTATAAAGCATATGTTGTTATTCTACCACTATAGAGGTAGGTAATAAACAATCTACAATACCACTAGATCATATGTAAACCATGGCATCACACCCTAGATGGGCTAAGGATGCAGAGGAGATAACTCAGGTTTGGAGGATCTGGTGGATCACCACAAAGAAGGGTGAATGAGAGCTATACTAGTTTGATAGAGTATAGTGACAGTTTGATATTCTCCAAGGATTTCCAAATCTTGGTGACTACTAGTTTAGGTAGGTTTGGAGGGACCCATTAGGAGTCATAGGGGACCCTAATGTGAGGTAGTTTTTAGATGAGGACCTAGATGATCCCCTCTACATCAACCAAGGAGTGGATAATATCAGGGTAGCTCTTGGGTATAGGAGATGGTACAAGAGCATTATGCTGCCATGGATCTCCCCACTAGTGCTAGTGTAGAGATGCAAGGTCATGGATTGATGAGTGCAATTTATAATTTGAGAGGCTAACTGATGGGTAGTAGATAAATTCTGGAGGGTTCTAGACCCTCCTAGTTAAGCACAAGTGCAAATCAATATAGATATGGTGACGGCCATAAGGATGACCATCATCCTCTCTAGTTTAGGGGAAGGGAGAACATCTAGAGAGACCCCCATAATAATATAAGTGGTACCTAGCAAGGCTATGGGTCAAGAGGACTCAAATAGAGAGGCTGAGACATTGTGGGCTAGGTTGGTAGCTATGCAGGCTAAGATGGATTCCATCAGTGTAGAGTTATACTAGACTTGAGTAGAGTGAGACATGATGATGATTAAGGTAGAGAACCTCAAATGAGATATGAGATGACTGGAGTAAGAGCAAAAATAGGCCCAAAAAAAGGGGATGATATTCATCATAGACAACGAAAAGTGTGAGGTGGTCCAATTGCTATAGAATCTTCTATAGAGAGTGAGAGAGGCACATGAGGTGATGACATGGAGGGAGTCCTTCTACAAGATGCTATACTTCTAGGAAGTCCCAATAGAGAAGAATATCCAATCACCATTGTACCTATGATCATAGAGTCATTCACAATTATACATAATTTGTTTCATGATCTATGAACATGCCCCCACCATAACCACCTCCAATAGGTAACGTAGAGGATATAGGCTCACATGACTAGGGCATGGATTAGGATGAGATGAATTTTGATTGTGGTATGCATCCTTGGGTATGTTTGAATGTGCCAGGCTTGCTACTATGGCACATCGACCAACCGACATGCACTCTATACTTTATGAGTAATACACACTACTTTTATTATTTATGGTGTAAAATATGTGTGCATTATGTGTGTGCTTTTTATTTTTTTATGTATGATGGTTGTAAACATAATAAATGCAATGCATAATGATCTTAACTAAATGAAATGCATGTATGAAATCTAACTAATAAGATGTATGAATAAAATTAATGCAAATAAAACAAGTGAATGAGTGGATGGAAAGAAGAAGGGGATGGAAGAAAAAGAGGAAGAAAAGAAGAGAAACAAAAAATGAAAATAGGAATACAAATAAAGAAAGAAGAAAAAAAATATAAGCAAAGTTCCAAAGAGGTGAAAAAAAAAGAAAAAAAAAAAAGAAAAAAAAAAAGAGTGGAACCCTGTAGGGATGTATGCTCACAAATGGACGAATGGAGGTTGCCCCTCGCTAGTGGCCATGAAGCTATCTCATAAGGATATAATTCTCTTAAAGTGATCAAGGGTGGAGTGACACCCTCTATGGTGTGGTACTCGCTAATGATTATAGTTGAAGAGATGCCCACTAAGATGTATGCTTGTAAATGGTTGAATGGAGGCTGCCCCTTGCTGGTGACCATGAAGCTATCCTTATAATGGGTGCAATGATGTGATTGATTTTCCAAAAGAAGTGTAACCCAATAGGGGTGTGGTGTGTGTAAAATATATGTTGGAAAAGTATGAGCATGTGTGTGTACATGTGCTAGAAGAATGAGAAGATAGAAGAATGAGAGAAGTAAGAAACAAACAATAGTGTGTGTGTGTGCCTTCTAAAATTTTGATAGCTAAGAGGTATATGTAATATAGTTAGTGGTTGTATGAGCACCATAAATTATATTCATGTGATATCTACCCTATCCCACAAGGATCCCTCAACAACTAAAATATCAAGAAGGAAAAGGGTGTGAGCAAAAAAAATATGCATAAATAGAAGGAAAGCATTATCCTATGTTTTAAAGAGGAGAAAAAATGATTGAAAACTTTCAAATGAGAAAGGACATAAAAGATATGAATAACTATACCCTTTTATTTGGAGAGATTTTAAATTATTGTGAATTTCAAGGTCAAGGAATATAATGGAAGAGAAAAGAAGATAAGAAACGAGTAAAATGTAATGATGAAAAATGTATGGAGATGTGCCCTAGGTTGGGTATTCACTAAGCATCAATGCCCTAGTATGAGTGTAATGCATGTGAGCTAGAACCTAACTAGGTTTCATCATTTTCCTCCTCACAAAGTCCCCAAGAATATATATGATCAATCTAATATGTAGGTATAATCAAGCAACAACGTATCTATATGGCAAGCAAAGATGCAAATGGAACAAAATGTCAGGTAATTCGTGCAAAATATGATAGGTAATGATGTAGTATGAGCAAGTAAAAAAAATGTAGTATGAAGAGTGAAGATGCAAAATCATGCATAATATCATTTTAGGTGCATTATGTTCATTCGTTATTTAATTTCTTTACAATATAAAATTGCTAAATGATAGGTTCCTAAGCCAAAATTGGCTATTATGAAAAATGGTCCTACCCAATTGGGTTGGAACTTACCTTTCAAATTTGAATGAGCATTCGTGTTCTTTTGGTTTTCCTTGAGAACAAGGTCCCCAACCTCAAAAGAACAATTATAAAATTTCTTAGAGTAAGATCTCTTGAACCTATTTTGATAGGCTCGAAGATGCTCAAAGGCATAAATACACTTTTCATCCAATTTCTCCAATTGGTTTAAATGCTCTAAAAAAATCAACACACACTCTAAAGGTATCATCTTTCTTTTCTATTGAAATTATGATACAATGTACTAACTCCTTAAAGAAAATGTTATGACGAAGGAAATATTTATGAGCCATGTCACAAAGATTTTCCTCCTTAGCACATTATCTAAGAATTTCTAAATGAAACTTAGCAAATGCTCTAAATGTGCCTTCTTAGTGACAAGAACAATGACTCCTAATTTCTCAATGTCTATGGGAGATAGGAATAAAATCCACTTGAGAACTAGAAGACTCAACATGGGTGAAACAAGGTATTGACCCATAAAAGAAGAAACTATTTTGGATGATATCTTCATACTCCATATAACAAAGAGTATCCTCTTTAGCATACTCCCTGGGGGTCACAACTAAATTAGGGTGCACCAAAGTTATCACATTGTAAAATAGAATGTTAGAGGGATAAGGTGGTCCCTCATCCTCATTATCCCACTCTAAGCCATGATGATCCAAAAATTTAGCATATGTGACAAGGTGATCATCATCAGTTGGTAAATGCTAGTTTTTATTGGGAATGTAGCCTATGCCCCATCTCCTAGTCCAAAGCTCAACTTCTAAAGTTTCTTGAATACCTTTTTATTATGGCCCTAAAACCTTACCTATATATCCCATACTAGTCAAGATCTATTTGGGAAGTGGGAAATCATTAGATAGATAAAAATTAGTGAAGTATTACTCTACAAGAAAGGGGTTTCTACCATGGATATTATCTTCAAGGGACATATCCACATAGATAAAGGTACACATAGCAATGTGTACTACTTCACCATTTTTTTGAAGTAAACCCATAGTTTCGGGTGAAGGTGGTATCTTTGTTAGATCTACAAGAGGAATTTTATTAAGCAAATGGATTTGATCCCATGATGAAATTATGGTTGGTGGTTCCTCATTTATTTTAAATTTTTTAAACTCCTAGATGATATTAGAAGAAGTAGAAGAAATTTTGTGGAGATAAATAGATGGACAAAAATCAAGACTTGATTGAGATTTCTCAACCATTGAACAATATTGAGATGGTTGAGGGCCACCCTGAATGGTGAAAAGTTGATCTTTGAATTCATACTTTAAGCATTGATGAAGAGTAGAAGTGATAACCCTTATTGCATGAATCCAAAGGCATCCAAGAAGAAGATTAAAATATGTTGGGCAAGATACTACATAAAACAAGGTATCTAAGATCTTGAGTCCTACATTAAGGGGAAGGGATAAAGTGTCATAGGCCTCTTGGAACTCATTGTTGAAAGCTTTAATGATGACATCAAATTTGGTTAGATATAAGTACATAGATTGAGGGAGGAACCATTATCTCTGGATAAACTTATCCCCAATGTATGCAATAATGTAAAGGGGATAATCCCCTTGTAAATTTGAGGAAGGAATATTGTCATCATAAAAATATATATGATTAATCTCAATGGAACCGACAAAATTAGCTAGGTTTCTAAAGGGAAGATCTTGAGGAATAGATTATTGAATTAAAATTTTTAACAAGGTTTCCCTATGAATAGGAGAAGTTTGTAGAAGATCTAAGAGGGAAATATTGGTAGGTGTGTTACTTAACTATTGTTGAATGTCGAAGGAGACTTTTGGTTGTGGCTTCAACACTAAGGTTGGTTTTTCTACACTTGTGCTCATTTTTTGGGTACTCTTCAAAACTAAAGGTGGTCTAAAAGGTTGGTTGGATGTAGAACTCATATCTTACTAAGATTTTTGAGTTAGTTGAGCTTGAGCTTGTTTCCTAGCAGTAGGCACTACCTAGGGTTATGCATAGTGGCAAATATTTGCAAATTGGGCGAATATTAGGATTTCCAAAATTGGAAATTGGCAAATATGAGGACCCTCGACATCGGCCCATTTGCCTAAATTTTTTAGGACAAATTGTTTCTTAGGGTCAATTTTCCATAATATATATCCAAACATAGGCATATTGGTACTCGTTGGAAATCTCTTTTCAGGACTGATATAATGGTAGTGTTTTTATGAAGTTATAATATGATTTAATAGGTCAAAAGTAGCCCCAAATATGACTTTAAATTTTAGGGCTTCAAATACCCCAAATTTTGGTATGAAGATGCTCGATTTGATTTTCTTAGGATTCTCCATGATTCACCTTGATTTTGATTAGGATTCGCCATTTTTTTTACAAGTACATTTTGATTCCAACCCCTTATGCATAACTCTGGCACTACCATACCCACCATGTTTTTGTAGGGAGGTAGCACATTATGATAAGGCACCTGGTTGGATATCTATTTCTAATGATTGGATAGGGTATTTTGGAAGTTCCCAATATCTTGATTAGTTGTAGATGTTTGTTGGATAGGAGGCTGATTTGTTGGAGGTATGTGGTTAGAAGCAGGTTGAGAGTCCTCTATGACAAGATGACCCTCATCTATTAAGTCTTGAACCACATGTTTCAACATCTTACATGAATGTGTCATGTGCCATTCAACTCTATGATACTCACAACGTTGATCTAGCTTATTCTAATTTGCTATGGTATCAGGTTGCCTTATAGGAGGTAACTCAATCATGTTAGCTTCCAAGAGTTTCTTGAGGACCACTATCATAGGCATGTTGAGTCTAGTGAAATTCCTTGGTGGGGGTTTTTGAGGTCTACTAAGTACCATATTCTACAAGGTACTAGCAACATTAACATTATTGGTTTATCAATTGTCTATTGCCTCATCACCATGTACATGCTTATTATTATATTGAATTTTTATGGTCCTATCCTATTCATTTATTGATTTAAGTTGAAATATTTGAATGAGATATTTCTCTAATTTCCTTGCCAAATCAATTGCTTATTCAAAATATGTAACAATAGTTATTTCCAATTCATATGAGATCTATTATTTCAATATTTCAATAAAGATATCTAACATATTGTAGACACCCAAAAGTCACACATTGTTGTTTCTATGTATCCATAGGTGATTCCAGATATCCCTAGGCTATTGTAGGCTATCATAGTCATGCGGAGTCATGCATAGATTACCATAGTTAACCATAGCAATATGTAGACTTCCATATACCACTCCATCAGATTTCAGACCCTAAACCCTCGTAAGCCTTCAAAATAACATCCCATGCACTGGGATATCCTCTTACAACTTATTTGCACTCAATTGAGGCCCCCATGGGGTATTAGTTGACCAAAACTATTAACAAGTCAATGCCTAAAATCTAATTTAATGTTGACTTCACTTAAGTCACCTTTTTAGGGTAAAATTGATTAAAAGAACCCTTAATCTTGATTAACACTAATTACATCCTCCCACATGTGTGAAATTAGGATTTGTTAGGATATTTCTTTAATCATGTCCTTTAATCATGTCCTAAATTTACTTAAGACCTAATCAAGATTAGCCATAATCCATCCTCAGACATGTGTGAGGATGGAATATTTCCCATAAGGAATGTGATGTTGCCACATTGCATTTCCTAACCTAAACCTAGTTAGAATTCAACCTAGGTTTAGTCAATATAACTCCCACCTACATATAAATAGTGGGTCCTAAACCCTAAATTAAGATCTCTTCCAAATTCAACAAAGCACAAGAACTCTACAAAAATGGAAAGTAAACATTGAACAGTCAGTTTTTAGCACACACAGTTAGATTCTGACAATATACAGAGGCACCCAAGATACCTAAGAATTGATCCACTAGAGGGATTTTGCAAAAGATACCTCATAGCTTAGATCACCCCTTGCCCTACGAATTCGGCCTCAGTTCACCCCTCGGGTGGTGAATTGGGTCTACAGGCCCCAAATCACTCCATATTTGGGAGGTAAGCTTTGTTTCATCATATTATCAGCTTCTACATAATTTATTTTAGTTTTTGTTATGTTTTCATGGTCATTTCATCTTCCTAAATATGGGGCCTAACTAAGGCAAGCCCCCCATCACACTAATCCCCTTTTGCAGGTTCTTCATAGGTTATTTTGCAAATCTAAAGATGAAGAACAACATCAAACAAATAGCAACCCGACGGTGGCCCACATACAAAGAAGCCCACCTACACTAAGGAATGATTGAAGAAGACATCAAATTGATTGTAACATTGTTAGGAAAATAAATGGATAAAGGGTATCATGTACCTATTTTAAAATGTATCTCTTAATATCAATGAAATTATAGTTTCTTTGTTTAATGCATCATTGTGTTTTGTGTTAAATTATCAAATATCATTTTCTACCCATTTCATTCTGGCATGCCCGGTGGGACCCCCACAATGGAAAATTCTAGGTTAACTATTTTAAGTGAATCTAACTTTTTTCTCCATTTTCTATGTTTTTAGGTACTATATCTATTTTTCACAGAGATTTCCAAAGCCCTAGGAACCACCCTAGGCCATCAAATTTTATATTTGGAGCCTCTAAACTAGATTTTCCCCTCGCCTCACGAACCAGTCACCAATTCACCCCCTAGGTGGAAATTTGCACTTAAGAGCCCCAAAACCTCACAATATTGACTTCTCAGACCTCCCTGCAACCTCCAGAGGCGTTTGGAACTGTCAAATATTAGATCTGAGCCTTCAAAACCAAATTTACCCCCTGGGTGGTGATTTGAGCATAGAAACCTTAAAAACCCCCCAAATCCACAAGGGTGACTCTTTCAAGGGCCAAGAAAACCCCCCATAGCATCAGAATGTAGGTATGCCTTATTTTACACCTATTTTCTGTAATATTTTGAAAGCATAAAGCATGCACTAGTCAAATGAAAATTTCTAGGTGTAGATTTGCTTTCATTTCAAGTTAGTAGGATTGTTAAATTTCTTTGAAGTTCCAAGACCTGCAACTTTCTAGCAAGTTCTTAAAATTTATTTTCAAATAAATTTACATTTTCTTTAGTTGTTTGTATGTAGTACATGACTACCTTATTTCCCCCTTTGTTTATAGCATCTATCGCTAAAATAAGTGTATATTATAATGGTTAAACTTAGGGTTTCCTAATCCTATTATTCTATGTCATCTAATTTCTGAACCATACTATAATCGATAGCTTAAATCAAGGTTTCCTAATCCCATTTTACTTCACACACTTGGATTGCACATTTCCATGTTTTGAAAAGTAGATTAATTTACTTTATAAAGGCATTTAGGACTAGACCATTTATTTGCAAAGAATACAAGTTATCTAATCATTTGCTTTCGAAAAGGCATTAGGATTATTTTTCTTTTGAAAAGGCAACTATTTAGTTTCTTACCTTGCATACACCATTAGAAAAACACAAACCCAGACACACTCACATGGTATTTAAACAAGTGGTGATATTGGAATTCATCCCTGTTGAGCAAGGTGCAGCGATAGTATTGTCATTGTTGTCAACACAATCAGATAGATCGGTTGATGCAGTGGACAGGAGTTCAGAGGTTACTCAGAGTATGTACAGTGATATTAAATGCTTATGAGGATGTTTACCCACCTTTTTGCATATTTTCCAAGAAGACCGAAGTGGCCCATATGCTAAAGATCAAAGAAAAAGCAAAACACCACAAAGAAAAAAAAGTGTCGTGATATCATGACATGTTGCATTTTTGTGGTCCAAAGCAAAGAGAAAATGCAAGGAGAAAAAAGTGCCACGATATCACGACATGTTGCATTTTCGCGATCGAAAGAGCAAAGAGAAAAAAGTGTCGCGATATCATGACATGTTGCATTTTCGCGGCCAAAAGAGAAGAGAAAAAGCAAGGAGAAAAAAGTGTCGCGATATCGCGACATGTTGCATTTTCGTGGCCGAAAGAGCAAAGAGAAAAAAGTGTCGCGATATCACAACATGTATTTTTGTGGGCCAAAGCAAAGAGAAAGAGCAAGGAGAAAAAGTGTCACGATATTGCGACATGTATTTTCATGAGGCCAAATCAAAGAGAAAGAGCAAGGAGAAAAAGTGTCATGATATCACGACATGTTGTATTTTCACAGGCCAAAGAAAAGAGAAAGAGCAAGGAGAAAAAAGTGTCACGATATCATGACATGTCGTATTTTCATGATCCAAAGCAAAGAGAAAGAGCAAGAAGGAAAAAGTGTCGTGATATCGCATGTCGAATTTTCGCGACTCAAAAAGGGCAGGCAGGCAGAGAAACAAAAGTGTCGCGATATCGCGACATGTCGCATTTTTGCGACTCAAAAAGGGTAGGTAGGCAGAGAAACAAAAGTGTTGTGATATCGCGACATGTTGCATTTTCACGACTCAAAAAGGGCAGGCAGGCATAGAAACAAAAGTGTCACGATATTTGTGACATGTTGCATTTTCGCCAAAGGAATAGAGTAGTTGACAGTGCGTCTGATATTAGTGATGAACACCAGGATGGTGAAACTGAAGACTGCATAGTGACGTGGACCCATAAGGAATATTTAATGATTTGAAATCATTTAAGATGGTCGTTACACATGGAAAGAAGCGGACGCATGCCCATGTGGATAAAAGGAAATGAAGGGCCTCAAAATAGAAACAAAAAGCCTTTTCGAAAACCAAAACACATGCATGCACAAGGGAAGGAGAAAACGAATAGTCATCGAAGGAGAAAATGAACAGTCATGAAGGAGAAAATGAACAGTCATCGAAGGAGAAAACGAACAGTCATTGAAGGAGAAAACGAACAGTCATGAAGGAGAAAACGAATAGTCATCAGAGGAGAAAACGAACAGTCATGATCAAGAAAACGAATAGTCATGGTAGGAGAGTATGGTGTCAATTAGTTGCATGTGACGTGTTTGATGAAATGCCTTCTCAATAAATACAAAAGGAGTTACATAAAGAAGGAGTTACAATTGACAAGTGGCATATGAGAATATGAAAGGTGTTACAATTGACAAGTGGCGTATGAGAATATGAAAGGAGTTACAATTGGAGTTACAAAGAGAAAGGATAGTTATAAAAGGAGTGTTGCTTGGAGAATTTTAGTTGGGGGATTTTATTTTGTGAAGTGCGATGAGTGTGTGTGTTTTGTGAATTGTGGTAGACATTGGGTAAGAAATAGACCAGTAAGGGTCTTGTAAAAGTGAAGGCATTTTTATGTCAATCTTCTAGTTTCAAAATTGAAATCCAAGTTGGTGCTTGGCATCAGGGATTGGTGCTCCTTCTAGTTGGTGCTGGTAAA
Source organism: Wollemia nobilis (assembly GCA_028583015.1). Classification (NCBI taxonomy): domain Eukaryota; kingdom Viridiplantae; phylum Streptophyta; class Pinopsida; order Araucariales; family Araucariaceae; genus Wollemia; species Wollemia nobilis. The sequence continues at coordinate 2,435,584 of JAQPPZ010017170.1, read as the reverse complement.
TCAGGGGTTGATGCTCCTTCCAATGGGTTCTGGTAAATTGATTGTAAAGTTGGTGCTTTACAAAGGCTGGATTTGGATGGGAGTCCAAAAAGTCATTTTGAGGAGTAGCCAAATCGGTGAACCTTGGTACATCTTGTATTGTGTGATGTTCTCTTGTTATACTTGCTTTATTTGGTTTTAAGTTTTCATTGTTTCATCTTTAAGAGTTGAAGATTTAAGTTATAAATAGCTACACTGATTCACCCCCCCTCTCAGTGTCATTGTGAGACTAACAATTGGTATCAGAGCGAGGTTCCTGAACAAGCTTAACCGAATAGGGTGATCTTGGAAGTGACACAATGGTAGGTGGTGAAGGCTTCTCATCAAATAAAGCACCATTGTTTGATGAAACTAATTACGCATTTTGGAGACTCGAGATGTAGACATATCTTTGTTCTTTGGGATACGACATTTGGGATTCAGTAGATAGTGGATACACAATACCCACCACTTCTCCAACCGATGCTGTCGGTAAGAAATTGTTTGAGAATAACTCAATAAAATAATGCTATCATGTGTGGATTAGTGGACAGTGAACTGGTAAAAATTATGAGTTGTAAAACAGCAAAAGAAATATGGGACAAACTGAGGAGCATTCATGAAGGAGATGTTAATATCAAGGAGGCCAAGTTACAAACACATCGAGCTCAGTTCAAAGTATTAAAGATGAATGACGATGAGAAAATAGAGGCATATATGCTGAGATTTAATGAAGTCATTAATGTGATTAGAGGACTCGATGAGGAAATTGAAGATTCTGTCATCGTGAAAAAGGTATTAAGATCTCTTCCCCAAAGATTTGGTTCTAAATTTTTAGCTATAGAAGAAGCTAAAGATATAAATTCTTTTAGTATGGATGAGATGCATGGTTCTTTGACTGCATAGGAGATAAGAATAGGAAAATCTAAAACCACAGATAGAGAAGCTTCTTTTAAAGCCCATAAAAATATGAAAGCAAAACAAGAATTTGAGGAAGAAGAGACATCAGATGAAATGGAAGCAAAATTTGTTCGAAAACTAAAAAGGGGAAAAGGAAAATACAGAGGAAAGTTACCGTTTAAATGTTTCAATTGTGGAGGCGTTGGGAATTTTGTAGCTAAATGTCCACTTAATGAGAAGAACAAAAGTGATGAAGGATTGCACCAAGAAAGAAGTGACTGGAAGAAAAAAACAAATTTTAGAAAAGGCAACTTCAAGAAGAAAAGTTTCATCTCCAAGAATGTCAGTTCATCAAAAGACAGTTGCGGTGAGGATTCTAAAAATGAAATAGGTGAAGCTCTTTTCATGGCACTCAAAGAAGAAAAAATAGAAAAATAATAGGAATGTGATGAAGAAGAAATTGATGCAGAAGTAAATTTGGAAGATGAACTAATTGCAGCTCTGGATGAATTGAAGATAGAAAGAAAAAAGAATAAGAAAATTTCAAGAAATCTTGAGGATGCAAATGAAATCATAACCATTTTGAAAGTACAGATAGAAGAATCCAAGAAAATATCTAAAGATCTTGAAGTGCAAATAACCATGAAAATAGATTATTGCTGCAAGCTAGAAGAAGAGACTGTTGGTTTAAGGATGCAGATAGAAGAGATGAATTGTAAAATTAGTTGTCATCACAAACGTGAAGAAAGTTCTATGAAGCTAGATAAGATCATAAATAACCAAAGGACTACAGGCATCAAATTTTGTTTGGGCTTTGATGAAGGAGAATCATCAAATGGATCAAAGAATGAAGATAAGAAACAGGTTGATCAAGAAAAATTGACTCATGCAAAAGAAAGCAATAATGCAAGGCACGAAAGGAGAATTGACAATGATGGATTCACCAATGTCACACATCAAAGAAGAAGAAGATTTATAACTCCTATGAAAACATGGCAAAGACCATCACCCATGTTCAATCATCTATTTTCTGGTTACTGTTTTAAATGCAATGGTTATGGACATAAGATTTCAGATTGCAAGTATAACGTAGGACCAAGGAATTTTACCAGTAGAAATGTTTTTTCACCTTTGATGGATTATGCAGTAGAATGTTATAACTGTCATAAGTTTGGACACATTGCAAGAAATTGTCGAAGTACATTGGCATAAAATAAATTTCAAGGAAGAAAATTTCAACCAAATGGAATGAGACAAAATAGAAAATTTCTTGAAAAACATGCACAAGCTACTAAAAAAGAAAAGTCAAAACAAGAGCCCAAAACTGTAATCAAACCAGAGTGAAAAGAAAAATATCGATCTAAGGAAGAAAAGGAATCCCTGATCGTACAAACAACATTTAAAGCACAGAATAATTTTGCACCATGGATACTTGATAGTGGATGCTCTAGTCATATGACAGGTGACAAACATAAATTTGAGAAGTTACAGCAATATGAAGGTGGTTCAGTAAAATTTGGAAATAATGATGGAGCTAAAATAGTTGGCAAAGGATCAGTTAAGATCAATGACAGAAAAATCAAGTCAAAATAAGTCTTGTTTGTGGTTGGTCTGAAGCATAACTTGTTGAGCGTAAGTCAGATTTGTGATAGAGGTCATGAAGTGATTTTTAAGTAGGGTTGTGAAGTCAGAAAAGCAAATAGTGGAAATTTGATAGCAACTGGATCGAGGAAATATGGCAACCTGTACACTCTCTCAAACACTTCAGAAGGAGATTGCTTGATTTGACAAGAAGAAGAAAATTGGTTGTGGCACAAGAGGTTCGGTCATATCAATTTTGACAATCTAGTAAAAATCAGCTCAAAAAAGGTAGTGAGAGATATTCCCACCATTGGAAAACCATCAAATAGCATTTGTGCTTCATGCCAAAAGGGGAAGAAAACTAGAGTCTCATTTAAAACAAAAGAGTACTACACAAGCAAACCTTTGGAACTAATACATACTGATTTATGTGGACCCATGAGAATGCAAAGCATAAATGGTGACAAATATTTTATGTTGTGTATAGATGACTATTCTAGGATGACATGGGTACTATTTTTTAAGCATAAATCAGAAGCTTTTGAGATGTTCAAGGTTTTCAAAAACCAAGTTGAGAATCAAATAGGAAAAAGGATTAAATGTTTAAGATCAGATAGAGGAGGAGAGTTCATTTTAGAGGATTTTACAGAGTACTGTGAAAAATATGGTATTAGAAGACAATTTTCAGCAGCCAGGACACCTCAGCAGAATGGTGTGGTAGAAAGAAAGAACAGGACAGTGCAAGAAATGGCATGGACTATGTTGACTGAGAGAAAAGTAGTAGACAGATTTTGGAAAGAGGCAGTCCATATGGCGGTATACATCCAAAATAGGTGCATGTTGAGGACGCATGAAAGAAAAAATGCTTATGAGTTGTGGTTCGGTAAAAAGGCAACAGTAAGATAATTTAAAGTTTTTGGCAGCAAGTGTTACATCAAAAGAACTGAAGAAAACCTTGGTAAGTTTGAAGATAGAGCGGATGAAAGTATTTTTCTTGGCTATTCATCAAAAAGCAAAGCTTACAAATGCTACAACAAGAGGCTAAGGAAAATTGTGGATAGTGCCGATGTTAAAGTTGATGAAGGTAGGGAATGAGTAATTAGCTATGAAGAGAACTATCCAATTTATGAAGAGGTTATTGAAGAAGATGAGGAAAAGAAAATGGAAAAGAAATAAAAAATTGACTCAGATGATTCAAACAATGATTCAGAAGTGGAAGAAAATAAGAAATTCAAAACAGGCAGCTGGCAGAAAGATCATCCTAGAGAGCAAATAATTGGAGACCCCACAGTTGGTATTCATAAAAGAAGAAGAGTAGTAAGTAACTACTCTCTATTATCCAGCATTGAGCCCAAAAATGTTGCTGACGCAAGTAAAGATGAAAGTTGGATGAAGGCAATAAATGAAGAATTAGATCAAATCGAGAAAAGAAAAACTTGGGAGTTAGTACCAAGACCTGAAAATAAAAATATAATCGGTACAAAATGGGTCTTTCGAAACAAATTGAATGATAAAGGACAGGTAGTCAGGAATAAAGTAAGATTGGTATGTAAAGGCTATGCACAAGTTGAAGGTATTGACTTTGAGGAAAACTTTGCACCTGTGGCTAGACTAGAGGCAATTAGAATGTTTTTGGCTTTAGCAGTTTACAAGAATTTCAAAGTTTATCAAATGGATGTGAAATTGGCATTTTTGAATGGGAAACTTGAAGAAGAGGTTTATATTGAGCAGCCAGATGGTTTCCAACTTGGTGATGATCCCAACTTGGTTTGCACGTTGAAGAAAATATTATATGGCTTAAAAAAGGCACCCCGAGCATGGTATGCAAGGCTAGACAACTATCTTACTCAACAAGGGTTCAAGAAAGGTATGGTGGATAGTAATTTGTATGTCAAAACAAAAAATGGCCATCTTATTGTTCTTGTTGTATACGTAGATGATATCATATTTGGCAGCAACAAAGATGAGTCGTGTAAAGATTTAGCAAATAAGATGCAAAAAGAATTTGAAATGTCAATGATTGGTGAACTTTCGTATTTCCTCGGGTTGCAAGTTAATCAAAATGAGAAGGGCATATTTATTTCTCAAATTAAATATGTGAAAGAGATACTAAAAAAGTTCACAATGGAGGATTGTAAGCTAGTTAGCACTCCCATGATGATAGGTTGTAAGTTGAGCAAGGATGACAAATCTCCACATGTTGATCAAACCATGTACAAATCTATGATTAGGAGCTTACTGTACTTGACAACTACTAGACCAGATATTTTGCAGGCAGTATGCATGGTAGCACAATTTTAGGCTAGTCCCAAGGAGACTCATGTGACAACAATAAAGAGGATTCTTCGGTACCTCAAGGGTACTATGGAGTATGGGTTATGGTATCCAAAAGGTAAGGACTTCACCCTTATTGCATATTCAGATGCAAATTGGGTAGGATGTGTAGATGACATAAAGAGTACCAGTGGAGGTGCATTCTATCTTGGAGACAGGTTGGTCACGTGGCATAGTAAGAAACAAGAGTCAGTCTCCTTATCCACAGCAGAGGCATAATATATTGCAGTGACAACGTGTTGTATGCAGGTATTATGGATGAAACAAACCCTGAAAGATCTTGGTATTAACTTCAGTGAGCCAATTTTAGTTAAGTGTGATAACACCAGTGCCATTAACATCTCAAAGAATACGATTATGCATTCTCGCACAAAACATATTGCTATCCAGTATCACTTTTTGAAGGAGAAATTTGTGGAAGGTGAGGTTAAGTTGGATTTTGTTCCAACAATAGAGTAAGTAGCGGATATCTTCACAAAACCATTGCCCAAGGAAGTCTTTGAGTACCTTCACAATAAATTGGGAGTGGTCACGCTTCCCAAGAATTGACTAGCTATCGAGACCACATTCTTAGGGGGAGCATTTGTGTATTTGTTTATCTTTTTGCTCATGTTTGTGATTTTTGCTAAGTGTAATAATTTTTGCCTAAGAATTTTGTGCATGGACTCAGGGGGAGTTTGCAGCAACCCTTTGATATTGTTGTCAAAGGGGGAGAAGAGTTACAGGAAATTGCACGTGTGTTGCCAACAATTCCAAAGGGGGAGATTGTTGAGCAAGGTGCAGCGACAATATTGTCATTGTTGTCAACACAGTCAGATAGATCGGTTGATGCAGTGGACAGGAGTTCAGAGGTTACTCATAGTATGTACAGTGATGTTAAATTCTTATGAGGATGTTTACCCACCTTTTTGCATATTTTCCAAGAAGACCGAAGTGGCCCATATGCTAAAGATCAAAGAAAAAGCAAAACACCGCAAAGAAAAAAAGTTTCACGATATCGCGACATGTTGCATTTTCACGGCCAAAAGAGCAAAGAGAAAAAAGTGTCGTGATATCGCGACATGTTGCATTTTCATGGCCAAAAGAGAAGAGAAAAAGCAAGGAGAAAAAAGTGTCACGATATCGCGACATGTTGCATTTTCGCAGCCGAAAGAGCAAAGAGAAAAAAGTGTCACAATATCACGACATGTATTTTCGTGGGCCAAAGCAAAGAGAAAGAGCAAGGAGAAAAAGTGTCGCGATATCACATGTTGTATTTTTGCGGGCCAAAGCAAAGAGAAAGAGCAAGGAGAAAAAGTGTTGTGATATCGTGACATGTATTTTCGTGGGCCAAAGCAAAGAGAAAGAGCAAGGAGAAAAAAGTGTCGCGATATCGCGACATGTTGTATTTTCACGGTCCAAAGCAAAGAGAAAGAGCAAGAAGGAAAAAGTGTCACGATATCGCGACATGTTGCATTTTTGCGACTCAAAAAGCGCAGGCAGGAAGAGAAACAAAAGTGTTGCGATATCACGACATGTCGCATTTTCGTGACTCAAAAAGGGCAAGCAGGTAGAGAAACAAAAGTGTCATGATATTGTGACATGTCGCATTTTCATGACTCAAAAAGGGCAGGCAGGCAGAGAAACAAAAGTGTCGGATATCAGAGTAGTTGAAAGTGCATCTGATATTAGTGATGAACACCATGATGGTGAAACTGAAGACTGCATAGTGACATGGACCCATAAGGAATCTTTAATGATTTGAAATCATTTAAGATGGTCGTTACACATGGAAAGAAGTGAACACATGCCCATGTGGAGAAAAGGAAACGAAGGGCCTCAAAATAGAAACGAAAAGCCTTTTCGAAAACCAAAACACATGCATGCACAAGGGAAGGAGAAAACGAACAGTCATCGAAGGAGAAAATGAACAGTCATGAAGGAGAAAATGAATAGTCATCGAAGGAGAAAATGAACAGTCATCAAAGGAGAAAACGAACAGTCATGAAGGAGAAAACAAACAATCATCGAAGGAGAAAATGAATAGTCATGACCAAGAAAACTAACAGTCATGGTAGGAGAATATGGTGTCAATTAGTTGCATGTGACATGTTTGACGAAATGCCTTCTCAATATATACAAAAGGAGTTACATAAAGAAGGAGTTACAATTGACAAGTGGTATATGAGAATATGAAAGAAGGTGTTACAATTGACAAGTGGCATATGAGAATATGAAAGGAGTTACAATTGGAGTTACAAAGAGAAAGGATAGTTATAAAAGGAGTGTTGCTTGGAGAATTTTAGTTGGGGGATTTTATTTTGTGAAGTGCGATGAGTGTGTGTGTTTTGTGAATTGTGGTAGACATTGGGTAAGCAATAGACCAATCAGGGTCTTGTAAAATTGAAGGCATTTTTATGTCAATCTTCTAGTTTCAAAATTGAAGTCCAAGTTGGTGCTTGGCATCAGGGGTTGGTGCTCCTTCAATTTGGTGTTGGTAAATCAGGGGTTGATGCTCCTTCCAGTGGGTGCTGGTAAATTGATTGTAAATTTGGTGCTTTGCAAAGGCTGGATTTGGATGGGAGTCCAAACAGTCATTTTGAGGAGTAGCCAAATCGTTGAACCTTAGTACATATTGTGTTGTGTGATGTTCTCTTGTTATACTTGCTTTATTTGGTTTTAAGTTTTCATTATTTAGGCTTTAAGAGTTGAAGATTTAAGTTATAAAGAGCTACACTTATTCACCCCCTCCCTCTTAGTGTCATTGTGAGACTAATAATCCCAAATCCGTCACTCGAGACTGGTGTGGATCGAGTTTCACTCTCCACCAGCTCACCCCCCTAGACACCTAGCAGCCCCACATGAGCAGTTTTCTAGATTTCATCATCGTAAAATACCCCACTTTTGCGATTGGGCCCTAGATTTCATCACCAGTGATTACCTACAGAGTGGAATAGGATTAGACACCTTCATACACAAGGCTCATATAATTTGTGGACACGACATTCTTTACCAAGCCCGTTCGAGGATGAAGCAAAAGCATGGGGTACGCCAACCATGCCTAGCATGTCACAGACAGTGCCACCTCTTCTCATGAGAGGAAATTATGAAATCACTTCAGTATAGTGGGTTCTCCCGCTTTAGGATATCATTTTACCGTACCTTCCATATGAGTCACCATTCGCACATTGCGATACCCTTCTATTATGTGCATCTCTGGGTGTTGCAGGAGGTTTGATATTGATGACATTTCTAATTTTCTAGAGTACTCACTCCATTACCCACGATTCTACATAGGGATTATCAACATTACAACACACAAAATGAACAAAACATATTTCCTTTCTCAGCATTTAGAATTGATTATGGTCTATCATTTTTTGCATGATCACAGACCGGTCTCAACACATTACACTATATATTATTTTGCTACACATAGCATGTCACTTACTTTACAGTCACATTAGACATAGTTGAGTCTATATCACACAGGTTTTATTCCCAAAAACCTCTTTTACACATGCTACTATGCTTGTTGTCACCCGTAGTAGAGCGTGTGAGTAAGCACGCTCTATGGAGGAATGGCCTCCTCCTTACTCTAATCAGTCCACTCTTGCTCCTTTGATCATGAAGGGGAAGACCATAGACACATCTGATTCACATATAGAATCTGATGTACAACTCACACACATGATGCCTCATGATGCGATGTCAACCTTGAGTGAAGCCCTTGCTACTTCACTCGCAGAGAATTACCTGCTCCTTTCATCCCCATCCTCACCTAATCCACTGACCACGTTCTGTGACCATGTAATATACGTAGCACCAGGACAACCTCCTCCATTATTTACCATAGATGAGAAGGTCATGCCTACTTCAACTTCCTTCACACATCCCTTCTTCCAAAATATATCTCAATTCCTTTTTGAGAATGATTCATCACTCCTAAACTGTACCCATCCTGAGGTTACATCATTCGCCCCTACCATAGGAATGGTATTTGACCCATTCTCATCCACTGCAAGAATCCAGAAGCCATCCTTCCAAAATGCACAATAGATCCCTTCCCAGTAGGAACCGCAAGAATTCCCTCAAACCTCACATCCATACTCTTCACAAGAGTACCAACCATTATCTTCCCAAGACCCATTTTTCACCAAGGTTATGCATAAGGGGTCGGCCCCGAAATATATTTATAAAATCAAGGAAAATTGTCTTGTAATATTGATGAAATTTGTAGAAGTATACATGGCGAATTGCATTTATTTATCTCCAAAAATTTTTAAACCGTGGCGCATTTCATTAATTTATCTCAAAAAAATTTCAAATTGTGGCAATTTTTTTTGTGTTGGGGACTATGAATATCATTTACAAAATCTAAAAATGTACGACATACTTAAAAGCTTTAAGCCGATATGAAAGACTTTAGGTCAACATGATGACCAATGGCATGCTGATCAGTTGCAGTCATGATGATCGGTTGTAGTCATGATGATCGGTTGCAACCATGACGATCGGTTGTAGCCATGATGATTAGTTGTAGCTATGATGATCGGTTGCAACTATGATGATCGGTTGCATCCATGATGATCGACTGTAGCCATGATGATCTGTTGACGATCAATTGTAGCCATGACAATTGGTTGCAGCCATGACAATCGGTTGCATCCATGATGATCAGCTATAGCCATGATGATCTGATGATGATCAATTATAGCCATAATGATCAGTTGCAGCCATGATAATTAGTTGCATTCATGACAATCGATTGTAGCCATGACAATCTATTGATGATTGGTTGCAGCCATGATGACTGGTTGCATCCATGATGATAGACTATAGCCATAATGATCTGCTAATGATCGGTTGTAGCCATGACGATTGATTATAGCCATGATAATCGATTGCATCCATGACGATCGACTACAACCATGAAAATATACTAATGATTTGATGCATGCAACTGATTTTATGACGATCAACACAACCATGATGATCAGCTGCAACCATATCAATCGGTTGTAGCCATGATGATCGGCTACAACCATGACGATCTACTAACGATCAGCTGTAGACATGATGATTTGATGCATGCATATTGATCGGTTGCATGCGTGTCGATGTGCTGCAACAATCTCGAGTTCCCATCGGTAGCAGTGATGCATCTGTACCACATGTCATCCATCCATTAAACGATTGCATGCAAAGGACATGTGCCACCCATATAGGTGTTGATTGCATGTAAAAAATCTATATAAAGGGAATTAACAATCATTTTTTTGCCTTTTCTATCATGGTTTTAACCTTTTTCCTCTCGTTTTAAAGCTTTCTTACCCATTTTTCTCTTGTTTTAACGCTTTATTACCCCTTTTCCTCTCGTTTTAATGCAATATGAACCCTCTTCATCAAATTTTTATCTTGGTTTTAACAATTTACCTTAATTTTTAAGCAATTTTTAACCATTTTTCTCTCATTTGAAACCTTTTCCACTGTATCTTCTTATCCATACCCGTACACCCTATGGCATCCCCTCCAATCCCTAGAATGTTTACAGTTAATTATAATAACCTGGTTTGCCCCTTGATTTTAGAAATTTTATCAACACCGGGTTACGACATGTCTTGGGTCACGGACTCTGGTCTTCGAGGTCTAGTTTCAATACCCCATTTTGATACAAATGTTAAACTGGTGGAGAGGATCATTGCAACTTATAATATGGATTTATGAAAGGTAAATATTATCGTCGACAAAAAAAACATCATTCTTTCTTTCTCAGCCATAGATGTCACCAAATTGACAACATTACCCTACACTGGTGTTGAGCTTGTCACTTCCAAATACTAGTTAACTAATGACGATAAACTCTACTTGGAGACCAACTTCAAAGTGCAGTCGAAATATTTTCAAGGTATAAATATTTTTTTATTTAATTGAATTTAAATTCTTTTCAGTTATTGACCGTACAATCACTAATTTTAGTTTTTTTACAGTTACGTCCATCAAGTCCATAAGGGGTTTGATTGTACCAACGATTGAAAATAAATTTCTTCAGGTATGTTGTGAATTCTTCCTTACTAGACTCATTCTGCAAGGAAGGCTGACAAAAATTCCGATGTGGGCCTTAGCGTATTTGGTCCGTTGTATTGGACACCAAAAATTCGACTGGTGCACCTATGTTTCAAATAAGATCAAATTGGAAATAGAGAACGTGAAAACCCATGCTTCACCCTTGTCGATAGTTAGCACATGTAATTATATTATTGCAATTTTTATTAATATTTTCATAATTTGTAGAAAACTCTAGTACCAACATCTTGGCACTCAACCCTTGTCAATTTAGCCATGACAGAACAACAGGTTTAGGTAATTATTTTTTATATTTTAGTAAATTTTTTTATTTTTCCATTGTTTGTCTTTTTGTAATTTTGACATTTTATACCAAAAATAGAAAAGGACATCCTATTCCTCTTCAAAGTGGGATGTTGCTGTTAAAGGTTATAATCTAGAGGAATCAGGAGACTCCAAAACACCTATGGAGGAAGCAACACCACCGCCAAGAAAAATATCATCAAGGAAATGTAGAAGATCTATTTCTCTTGATCGTCAATAATCTCCACTTGCGGCTGCACGTCTGTTGCCAACGGGCATAGTTACACATGAGGTTTCATCTTCTAGGAGTAAGTTTTAATTAATACCAAAACAAATTTTTTACAATATTTTTACTATTTTTAATTTTTTTTTTAGATGTACAGCATGACCACATTCCATTTGCGACATCAACTATGCAAGATGTTTTTCTTCTATCGATAAGTGTTATAAAAAATTTTGCAACCAATTTTCATAATTCAATTTTATAACTTTTTTTTTTTATTTTCTACCTTCACAAAATTTATAACTAATTTTTATTTTTATGTTTTAAGGTCCCTTGCAACAATTTCATCAACAAAATCAGCAAATGTCGGCCCCTCCTCCACAAAACCCAACTCAAATGCGAGGTCAATGCTTCCTATTTGGAAAACACTTTCTTCCACCTAGGCCATAGAGAGAAGCAACACAAAAAAATTTAAAGATAGAAGCATCAAACGCTTTTTCCGGTTTCGACCGTATTTCTGTTAATAATTTTACTTTTAAGGATATATCGGAAGCTTCTGGTACTGGGTTGGATGATGTTCCACTTGATAAAGATTACTTTTTTCAAGATAACACACCCACTCAATTTCAACTATCAGAATTGCTTCAAGATAAAGTAAATTAAGGTGCAAAATGAACAAGCAAATCTCCTCCAAGGGAAAGAAGCACCTGTCAGGCTCCTCCTCGACAAGAGGATGAAATAATATATTTTGTAGAAAAATATTTGGTTTCTGATAATGTTGAATCTACAATTAAGGATTTTCTTTCCAGATATAATGGAAATAAAAAAATGGGAGTATCGGGCTAAGTTGTTGATAAAGGAAATTAATGCCCGATACAATAATTTTTCAAAAAGGAAAATAAATTTTTTTGTTGTTGAAAATGAACCTGAAAATATGGAGGCTCTGCTAGAGCAAGTAAAATTTGGCATTTTGAAGGTGAATACATCATACACAGATGAAATTTTAAAGTTTATGATGAACAAATTGGAGAACATAAATGGTGAGGCCCAAGCTTATTACAATGAATGGGCAAGTGATAAGAAAAAGTTTGTTGTTGCTATAGCTGCAAAGAATGTTGTTGAGGTTTGACTTAATCACTTTTGTGTTCAAAAATTTGTTGCTCTCTTTTTTAAAATGTAATTATATTTTCATGTTGATTACCTTTTTTCCATTTTTGCAGGTAAAGTATGAAAATATCAAGAAGTAGGTTAAAAACCTGCAAGACTATCTCAGGATGGCAAAGGAGTTCTTAAACGCTTCCATGGAAATGAAAAAAAGTGCACAGGAATAAGTTCGACAAAACAATATTTTGTGAAAAATCATTATCCGCAATGGATTGAATCCTGATGTTCTGCTTAAGGATAAGGGTAAAGAAGTTCAAGGACCAACATATGAAGATGTTGGCAAAAAAGAAAAGACCCTTCTCGATGGAATGCAAAATATTGATATTATCCTTGTCAATTATGGAGCAATTGATAGTATAGTTACTCGGCCCGAGAAAAGAACTGTCAAAATATAGAATGTGGTAATAATGGAAGTAGTGGATGAGGAAAAAGGAGCTAAACAAGGGAAATATGAGGGAGGGGTCATTGCTATGGAGACTGTGGAAGCCATTGAGAAGGCAAAAGGAGTGGAGGAAGGGGGAAAAGATTCTAAAGTGAAAAAATGAATTTTAAAAACAATTTTAAGACATTTAATATGTTTTCATTGGAAAACAAGATACTTGATTTTATTATTTTACTATTACACTATTTACATTTATAATTGCGTGTTATTTTTATCTCTTAAGTATTATGGTGTTTCAAATATGCTTGAGTTTACGTAGAATATATGCATAGGTATATATTTACATGTTATTCAATGTAATTCATGTTATGATATAAAAGTGAGTTTTGTCTTGTGGATTTTGCTATGTTGTTTTTATATTTCAATTTTCAAATGAGTTTGAATTTTTAGTTTATTCAAAGTCATTCTTGTTTTTGTATAGAAAAGTGTTTTGTATTTTTTATTATGCTATATTGTTTTCATATTCAATGTTAGTTTACGATGGAGATATTAATGAAAGGGTTAAATTTAAATTTCCCTATATTATGCTATGTTGTTTTATATTTCAATTTTCAAATGAGTTTACGAATGATATATCGATGCATGTGTTTAAATTTTAGTTTATTCATATTCATTCTTGTTGTAGTATAAAAGTGAGTATTTTCATTTCTATTAAGCTATATTGTTTTTATATTTCAAGTGAATATGGTAATTTGTATTATGCTATATAGTTTTTATATTTCAAAGTGATTTTATGAAGGATATATCTATGCATGGGTTTCAATATTCAGTGCATTCATAATCATTATTTTTGTATAAAAATGAATATGGTCATTTGTATTATGCTATATTGTATTTATATTTCAAAGCGAGTTTACAATGAATATATCTATGAATGGGTTTCAATTTCTAGTGCATTCATAGTCATAATAGTTGTATAAAATTGAATATGGTATTTATATTGCTATATTATTTTTATATTTCAGAGTGAGTTTAAAAAGGATATACCTATGCATGGATTTTAATTTTCATTTTCCATATGTAGAATACTATTCTATATGCTTTTTTCATACATATGTAGAAATGTTTTTAGTAGTTATGTATATATACAAGGTTAACTCAATGACAAAGCATAAACCATAAAATATTTCTATATTTTGTCACATCATCAATGACGATCGGTTGTAGACATGCCGATCGATTGCAGACATGTCTATCGGTTGTAGGAATGACGATCAACTATAGAAATATCGATCGATTGTAAACACGACGATCAGCTATAGACATGTCGATCGGTTGCAGATATGTCGATTGGTTGCAGGCATGATGATCAACTATAGAAATATCGATTGGTTGCAAGAATGATGATTAGCTATTGGTATGATGATCTACTGTTGGCATGACAATCGACTACAAACATGATATTTTGTAGACATGTCGATCGGTTGTAGATATACCGATCTATTACAAACATGATGATCAGCTACAGACATATTGATCAGTTATAGGCATGACAATCAGTTGTAAATATGTCGATCGGTTGCAGACATGTTGATCAATTATAGGTATGATGATTGACTACAAACATATTGATCGGTTGCAAGCATGACGATCAACTACTAGTATGATGATCAGTTGCAGACATGACGATAGGTTATAAACATGACGATCAACTATAGGAATACCGATCACACATAGTAATAATAGTGTTCCATGGGGACGCGTACTCCCATTTTCCACATCCCCTAGCATGGGGGGATGACAAGGGGGACATTTCCCCCCATCACCATTTTTAGGGGATGGTTGGGAAACGTCCCAGGATGGTTGAGGCTTGTGGCCTCCCATCCCTAGGATGTACCCCTTTTTGGGGTATTCCTGGGGATGCTCATCCTTCCTCATGGATGGCTGGGTCCCATGGAGGACGCTCAGACCATCCCTAGGGATGGTTGGTCATCCCCTGGGATGGTCTGAGCATCCCCCATGGGGCCCGACCATCCTTGGGGATGCCCAACCATCCTTGGGGATGGTCTGAGCATCCCCCATGGGGCCCAGCTGTCCCCCACAGCTGGGCATCCTCACCCAAGGGGGAAAAAAAATTAACTTAAAAAAATGTAAGGGGTGGGACCCATTTTGAGTCTCACCCCCATCAAACCCTAAACCTTACAAAACAAGGAGTAAAAATAGAATACTTCACTTATTTCCATAGCAGCATGAAAAAATCTTTCTACACAGGTTTTTTCCATCTCAACATGAATTGTAAACAAATAATTTAACCAAGGATAGTACCTGGTTCTATTTGCAAAAAAACCCTAGATGTTCTTAGCAAAATTTGCACAAGATTTCTCTATTCACTGTCTCACTTCCTCTCTTTTTTTATCGATGTCCCAAACCTTTGAGGGTTTACTGTTATAAGACCAAAAATGGTGCATTTCCAGCGCCAAATCCATCTCATTCCATGCACCCCTCTCATTTCAATCAAAATCCACAAATGGGTTTTGTAGGAAGTCAGCAAAATCAGAGGTTTGATTAGGGCATGGCTTCCATGAGGCAGTGCCATTGCATCCTCTTGCTAGTTTGCAGTGATGGTTTAGACCTCCACTCTCTCTTTCACCAAAACTTAGGGTTCCAATATGAAGGCATGCAAGAAAAGAGTTGCTTTATATTTATTTTTATAAGGTTAGCCCTAATTTGGTTCTTACCCCTTATGTAAAATTAAACTTTCAGGCTTACAAAATTTCCCCACCAAAGCCAACACTAAACTAATTCACTTGTGGGGTCTAATCCCCAAGGACCTATGGTAAGGGTCTTTGGAATTATGCTATAATGCCATCATTACAAGACTAAAAGGAGGTTTATTTAAACAATACCAATTATTTTAGTATAATGATTGAAAATATGAACAGTCAGTGACAGTTAGTGACTGAAATATTTTAAAAATGACAGTCTTTGTTTGAACATTGGTGGCTGAAAAAATGATGACTGTTATTACTTAAAATGATGATTGTTTGAACATTGTTTGCACTTGATATCCTTCTCTGAACCTTCAAGTTATAGTTTTTGAACTTGAAACAATTAAATAGCTGTAAATTAGTAACTAATATGAATATGAAAATGTTAAATGACTCAATTATGGCTGCACTTATGTGTTAGTAACTAATCTGAATATGAATGATTGCACTTACATAGTTAATTAGTAATATGAAATATCATTTTTGTTGGGTGTAGAATTCTAAATGTGTAGATTATTCTAAATTTCTAAAAAAAATCAATTTTTATAGTATTATACCAGCCGTTCCCCCAATCGTCCCCTAGCCATCCCCTAAAATTGGCTTGTCGTCCCCCACCATCCCCGAAAACCCATCCCCCTGTCCCCCTGTCCCCCTGTCCCCCCGTCCTCTAGGCTCATGGAACCTTGAGTAATAATGATCAGCTATAGAAATGGGTAACATTGTTGTTGAGGATGCAGACATGATGATCGACTGCAAGAATATTGATCAGTTGCAGGTATGTTGATCGACTACAGTAATGCCAATCGATTATAGCTATGGCAAGTGCCCAGTCGATAGTGGTGTTGCATCTGTACCACGTGTCAACCATCTATGAAATGATTACATGCAGAGGCCATGTGTCAACCATCTATGAAATGATTGCATGCAAAGGCCATGTGTCACCCATCCAAAAGCTGATTGTATGCAGAGAAGTCTATATAAAGGGATTAACAATCATTTTTTTGCCTATTCTATCATAGTATTAATCATTTTCTTCCTATTTTAATGTATTCTTACCCCTTTTCCTCTCATTTTAATGCATTCTTAACCCTCTTCCTCCAGTTTTATCTTAGTTTTAACCTTTTACCATAATTTTTAAGCCAGTTTTAACCCTTTTCCTCCATTTTGAATCCTTTTCTATCAAGTGTCGCATACCATCCTCTGTGTCTTTTGATCCATACCCGTACATCCTATGGCATCCCCTACAACCCTTGGAATGTTTAAAATTAATTTTAAAAACCTGGTTTACCCCCTGATTTTCAAAATTTTATCAACATCGGGTTACGACATGTCGTGGGTCACGACCTCTGGTCTTTGGGGTCTAGTTTCAATGCCGTAGTTTGACACGAAAAAAAACTGCTAGAGAAGATCATTGCAGGTTATAATATTGATTCGGGTAAGGTAAATCTTATCATCGACAACAAAAACATTGTTCTTTCTTTCATAGCCATAGATGTCGCCATATTGACAACATTGCCCCATGCTGGTGTTGAGCCTATCACTTCCAAATACCAATTAACTAATGAAGACAAACTCTACCTGGAGACCAACTTCAATGTGCAGTTGGAATATTTTCAAGGTATAACTATTTTTTAATTTAATTGAATTTAAATTCTAGTCATTGGTGTATTACTGATTTTGTTTTTTTTGTAGTTACATCCACCAAGTCTAGAAGGGGTTTGACCATACTGGCGATTGAAAATAAATTTCTTCGGGCATGTTGCGAATTCTTCCTTGCCAGAATCGTTCTGCAAGGAAGGCCGACAAAAATTTTGATGTGGGCCTTAGCGTATTTGGTCCGTTGTGTTTCACACCAAAAATTTGACTGGTCCACCTATGTCTCACATCGGATCAGATTGGAAATAGAGAACGTGATAACCCACGCTTTACCCTCACCGATAGTTAGCACATGCAATTATATTATTGTTTTTTTTATGAATATTTTTATAATTTGCAGAACACTCCAGTACCAACATCTTGGCACTCAATCCTAGACAATGCAGCCATGAGAGAACAACAGGTTCAGGTAATTTTTTTGTCAATATTTAAATAATTTTTTTTATTTTTCCATTATTTGTCTTTTTGTAATTTTGACATTTTATATATACATAGAAAAGGGCATCCTCTTCCTCTTCAAAGTGGGGTGCTGTTGTCAGAGGTTATAATCTAGAGGAATCAGGAGACTCCGAAACACCTATGAAGGAAACAACACTACCTGTATGGAGAAGATCAACAAGGAAACCTAGAACATCTAGTTCTCCTGATCGTTGACAACCCCCACCTACGGTTGCATTACATCCACTGCCAACGGGAAAATATTCTGGAGCAAGAAATTGAATTTTAAAATTTGATATTTTGAAAGACAATTTTATGACATTTCATATGTTTTCGTATGAAAACAAGATACTTGCTTTTATTATTTTACTTTTAAGAGATACACTTTTATAATTGTGTGTTATTTTCATCTTTTAAGTATTATGGTGTTTCAAATATGCTATGTTGTTTTTATATTTCAATTTTCAAATGAGTTTACGAATGATATATCTATTCATGTGTTTAAATTTGAGTTTATTTATATTCATTCTTGTTCTTGTATAGAAAAGTGTTTTTTCTTTTTTATTATGCTATATTGTTTTTATATTCAATGTTAGTTTACGATGGAGATATTTATGAAAGGGTTAAATTTCAATTTCCATATATTATGCTATGTTGTTTTTATATTTCAATTTTCAAATGAGTTTATGAATGATATATCTATGCATGTGTTTAAATTTCAGTTTATTCATATTCATTCTTGTTGTAGTATAAAAGTGAGTATTTTCATTTCTATTAAGCTATATTGTTTTTATATTTCAAGTGAGTTTACGAAGGATATATCTATGCATGGGTTTCAATTTTTAGTGCATTCATAGTTAGTCATTATAGTTGTATAAAAATGAATATGGTAATTTGTATTATGCTATATTGTTTTTATATTTCGAAGTGAGTTTATGATGGATATATCTATGAATGGGTTTAAATTTTCATTTTCCATATCTAGAGTAATATACTACATGCATTTTTCATACATATGTACAGAAATTTTTACTATGCATACAAGGTTTACTCAATGACAAAGCATAAATCATAAAAAATCACTATATTTTGTCATATCATACAACTAATGATACTAATGATACATACATACATTTAAATTCAAAGGAAAAATAACTATTTTTTGTCAACATATACATTTAGTTCAATAACATAGCATCATTACGTATACATGGTTTTCAAATTTTCAACTTACTCAAAGCTATAGCATACATCATAAATTTTGAAAACATAGACAATCCATAACATTAAAAAGCAAACATGCATAATCATTGAAAATTGAATGATTATATGATTTTACAACAAATCAAATACAAAAAATCTTTGATAATATGAAATATTTCAAATCCGAAAAATCACTGATAATATGAATTTATTCAAATCACTAAAATTTTACAAAATGATTTCAAATCCGAAAAAATCTTAGATTATATGAATTTGTCATATAATCATTGCAATTTTTACATTTTTGGAAGGTAATACAAAGCTTTATCAACTTCTCCACAAGAACACAAAATCTGTGAATTATGTGTTTCCATAATCTCATCATCACTCCTAGCTGAATCATTTTCGTCATTATCAACCATATTAGAGAGACCTCTTCTTTCTTCTAGGGACTTCCAATATGTCAACGCTCTGTCATAGGGAAAGTTACCCACCTCATACGATGACACATACATTCTCAAACAATTTTCCAAATTTTTGTCCAACCTATTATGAACTTTTGATTTAACAAAAGTTAATGCACTGAAAACCCTTTCGTCTTCAACAGATCCCAAAATCATTGTTTGACATAATTCATATAAAATAAAGTATTCACTCATAGTATCTTGCAAGACACTACTTCGATACAATTTTTTCCAGAAACGCGTGATTGAACCAGTCTCTTGTGGATTTTTGAATTGTGCAATTTGATTATCCATTGTTATTCCAAAATTGGTTGACTGATGTCTCAAAAGATCTTTGTTTAGAATACCATTGATTTCAATGCCATTTATTTCCACACTTTTAGAGAAATGTGTCATAAGATTACCCATATATTTTACAAACAACTCACTTCTACTACTTTGGTCACCACAAGGATTCCAAAAATTAGGATTAACAATAGCCATGGCCTCAAGTGTCTCATCTCTCTTAAAACGATCTCTTATTTCACTTGTTAATGCATTTGCAATTCTTTTCAATTTATTCTTAGTGTTATCCAAAACCTCATCGAATCCGGAATGTGTAACGGGCACTTGTTCAACATCATCTATTAGAGTATTTAATCGCTTTTCAAAATGATATACATGAATCAAATTTCCATGGATAGCAATACAAAGATTATCGTTGATGTTGAACTTTAAAAAGTTGTTCGGTTCATTGACATTAATTAACGTATTCCAACTATCAAACTTGGGATCATCAAAATGTTTTCCGGATAAATAAATCCTGTCAATAACCATACATATTTGTTTTCTCATCCTCATGAAATTGACAATATAAATTGCCCTTTCCTGTGCAAGTTTAATCATAGTATTCATTTCTTGTAACATTGGTAGAATACCACATAATGTGAGAAGAGTTTCCAAGTCAATCATACAAAAAAGCAAATATTTTGCCTTGTCAACATCTCTACGATGTGCATACATAAACCCAACCAAGGATTGATATTCTGAAAATACCCTTTTTGCAGGAAGAAACAATGAAATCCACCTGGTTTCCACATATTTTAACATTTTTCTGCCTTCAGTTACACCTAGAGAAAACTATTGAAACTCTGCAAACCTTTTTGGACTGCATGAAAAGTATGAGTGTATATCACGGACGAGTTCTTCCACTCTAGCTACATTATCAAAATTGCTCACAATTTTGTATGCAAGATTCATTCGATGAGCCATGCAATGAATAGGAATCACATATGGGGCAATGGAAGTCTGAAGCCTAACACAAAGACCATTCCTTTGTCCTTGCATTGTAGCCGCACCATCAGCTCCAACACAAATTAACTTTGTGGCAATTTCCTTTTCATCCATTTTGGCAATATCCTTTAAACTGGTTACAACAACATTATAAATGTTTTTCGCATTACAATTTTCAATCATCTTATGTAGTGCTAGTAAATGAGGTTGTCTCAAATGATTTTTGAATGTGTAAACATGTATGCAAATCCAAGATGTGTTGTCAACAATTGTTACCTCATCAATGGAAAGTGAAATAAATTTGGCTTGTTTCACATTCTCTCTCGAGGTCTTCCTTCTCAACCAGTGATAGATATTTTACCATTTCCCAACCACTTCGATCTGACCAATGTGAACTGGTAAGGTTTTGTACATTGGCTAGTTGAAGTATTTCCTTAAAATCAGCAAAATCAGACATGGGTCGACCTTTTTTTAGAATATTGTATACAATAGCAAACTGCAATTTCTTTGAGGCTAATACAGTATTATTAATTTTTTGAAATTGTGCCTCGATTGTTCCACCCTTCTCAATGAGAGTTTGTTTTTGTTTCATTGATTTTTCATATTCAAGTGCATATCTCACATGCACACATTCTGTTGCATCCTTCCACCTATGAATTCTGTTAATTGTTCCATCACTTCGTATTTCTTTGATGTAAAATTTCCCACAGTGTTTTTCTATTGTGTCTTTCTTATTTTGCAATAAATGATCCTTTCCTAGCTTCCATGTACAAATAATGCATTTACACACATTCAATTTCTCATCTCGCTCAATAAAGGGGTATAATCGTGCCCATTCATTTTTAAAATCCCTTCCAATAGTCCATTCACTTATCTTTTGATGTTTAGATTTTTGACTACAAGATTCCCTAGAGGTCTGAATTTTAATTGTACTGTCTTTTTATTTTTTGGTTGATGTGTCTAAATTTAAAATCTCCTAAAGTGGTTGTTGAATGTCATTATTAGAAAAATTATCATGTGGTCCCATCTCATCTGCTAGAATATCTTCGAGTGAACGCACATCAGGGTCGACAATGTTTACTGCATTCAATGTTTGGTGTTCTCTATCATTTTTTGTTGTAAAAAAGGCACTATTTTAAAGAATTAATAGAATACAGTTTTACAAAGCATTTAAAAAGAGGTAGATAAGCATAAAACCATTTATCTATTAATAGAGAAAGGTTTTACATTTAAGAAGAACATAAATTTTAAAAAACTGATGGTAAAAGGTGTATGTACCTGCAAGTTGTGTAGAATCTGTAGAGATTGATGTCTCATTGCATTTTGATATTTGTGTAAAATATTTTAGAATTGTCTTTTTACAAGAATATTGGCCTCCCTTATTTCCATCTTCAGTAGGTGACATTGTATCTGTAAAGAAAAACCTTCAGATGTTAGGAAATGTATATGAATTTGAAGGAAAATAGCAGACATCCCTCAAGATGAACATATGATCCTAACACACAACATGATAGGGAATACTTATCGACCACAGTTGTAGATAGTGCTTCTACACTACGTATGAAACATACTCTAAGAGACAAGAAGCAGTCTCTAACAAGAGAAATGCTCTTGACACACAACTAGATGACATTGATAGTTGTCTACCATAGTTGCGTATAGTTCACCTACAGTGCCTATGAAACTATAGAAAAAGATATTTGGATAAAATAACAATGGAAGAAGAATACTCTACCAATTTTTAGTCATGAATCCTCTACAACTGATACGCTTTTGTCGATAGACACTTCCCTGCAACCGATCGACTTATACCGATCGATAGTCCCTACAACCGATAGATAAATGTCGATCACACATCCCTGCAATCGATAGAATGATGTCGATTGAAACCTCTACAATCGAGAGATAAATACCGACAACACTACCGATCGACTATCCCTACAATCGATAGGCTTATATCGACAACACTGCAACCGATCGACTAATGTCGATCGACACGGTCCTGCAACCGATAGACTAATGTCGATCGACACATCTACAACCTACTAACAAATTTTGATAGACAATCCCTACAACCGATAGGTAAAATTTGATCGACAGTCCCCACAACCGATAGATGAATGTCGATCGACACCACTACAATCGATTGACTAATGACGATCAACACGGTTTTGCAACCGACTGACTAATGTCGATCAACATCTCTACAATCGATAGGTAAATGTTGATTGACAATCCCTACAAATGATAGGCTTATACTGACATACATGACTTTGTAATCGATAAGCTCATGCCAATAGATACAACTCTACAATCAATCGGCTCATGCTGATAGACACAGATCTACAACCGATCGACTTATACCGATAGACAACTCTACAACCAATTAGCTTACATCGATAGACATGACTCTACAACCGATCTCCTTATATCAACAGACACGACCCTATAATTGATCGGCTTTTACTGACAGACATGGATCTACAACCGATCAAATTATACCGATAGACACAGCTCTACAACCGATTGTCTTACGTTGATAGACATGACTCTACAACCGATTGGCTTATACTGACAAATATGGCTCTACAACTGATCGAATTATACCGCCAAACATGGCTCTGCAACCGATCGGCTTACACCGATCGACATGGCTCTGCAATCGATCGACTTATGCCGACAGACACACCTATGAAATCGATCAGATTATGCCGACAGACATGGCTCTACAACCGATCAACTTATGTCGATAGACACGGCTCTACAACCGATCGTCTTGCTACGATCGACACTCCTCTGCAATCGGTTTATTTTGATAGTCACTCCTCTACAACCTTCTCAAGTTTTTCATTGTTTCAGAGCTATTTTTGAGTTAGAGTATTTTTTATGTATGTTTATCGGTACCTAGTATAGTATATATACGGGTAGTATATGAGGCGATTTGGGTGGGAAAAATAAAATCATTTATAATTTGAAGGCGATTTGGGTAGGAAATATAAAATCATTTATAATTTGAAGGCGAATTGGGCGGGAAAATCAAAATCATATGTAATTTGAGGTCGGCAAATTAAAATAAAGTTAGGTTCATGATTATCAATGGCGGGCGAATTTACCCCAAAAAAACTTCCACCCCGTAAATTTTGGGCGAATGGGCCCTAGTGAAAGGATCCAAAATTAGCCTTTTCAAAATTTTAAAAATCCTAAATAGAGCCAATTTATGATATTTTGCACTTGTGCATAACCCTATTCTTCACCATATCTGAAGGCATCTACCAACCGCCCCTTCAGGAGCAAGATGCACAAACCCAAGAGGGAGTGTACACATATACTTTCCCCTCGACCCAAGCTCCTTCCTCAATAGCTTATCCCACCTTTTCGACAGCTTTCCTGCCAATATCTTAGGTATTCAGACTGTACAATACCCAACATTTGGAGCCACCTTTGCCTATGATGAATGTTAGGATACCACCACCTCCTCCTTTTCAGGCTCCCACTACCAATCTTCATCCTACTTATGGACCGATACTGGCAGCTTACCCACCCACTCAGGCAAGCTATTCCACATAGTTTATCTTCCCTACTTCTTACCCTCATGGGCAGATACAGATACCATCCTTTGATACCTCATCTTGACCACCCCTAGTATCAGTAGTTTTGACACCTACACTACCACCAACTACAACTAGCTTCTTTACACCTCCTCCAGATTAGTCATCATCGCCTATGGCCCAACCATTACAACATGCTCCAACCCAACAAGTACACGTGCCACAATCGCATGTTCCCAGTCACAATCCTATTATCCTCAATGGACACCTACCCCACAACCTAATGTACCAGTGGACATGACAACACATGTCACCTGGTACCTACCTTATCATGATCAGGCACAAAAATATTCCCCATAGTATTATGAAGAACAACAATACCAATATCTGCCACATCCATAGGGTCAGCCTACCCTAGCTCAATCCCCTATGGCTATGATACCCGAACTTCAACTCTTACAAGATGAAGTAAAAATGTTTAACCTATGCACCTCTAGCTACAGACCACAAAAGCCTTGTTATGATGAACTATGCAAAGAGCTAGTTCATCCATTAGTTCCTATTCCTCCCTATACCTATTGCTTAGAAATACCAAAATTCAACAAGTATAGAGGTAAGGAAGACCCTAGAGAGCACGTGAGCAATTACCGCTCCTCCTGCTACCAACTTCATAGTAGTAACCCTATTATTTTTCTTACCTTCTCCCTGTCCCTTACTGGGCTAGCACTAGATTGGTACAACATGCTCCCACACCATAGCCTATATACCTTTGAGAAGTTGGCCAACTCCTTCCTAGAGCACTTTTCCATCAACATCAAGAAGAAGACCACATTTTCTAATGTCTACACCTTACGACACTTTTCCATGTCTACACTTTTCCATTACTAAGTTTTTTGCTAGATGGAGAACGATTATCCATGACCTCACCCATAGCATCCCCACCTCAAAGCTCATGACACTCTTTTCCAAGAGTTGTCACAAACACATTTCCACATCCCTCCAACTTCACCAAAGTTGTACTTTTAAATATGCCATCTCACAAGCAAAAGTGATCGAAGATATTAAGGTTTAGTCTGGGAAGATTAAGTTGAGAGCGAAATCCAACTATAAATCCAACTTTTGCTTCAATAGACCCACACCAAATCAGCCTTACCCTAATCCACTGCAAGCCAACCAAGTCATAGCTGCTACCATAGAACTAGCACCAACTCCTCCACCCTATACACCACAGCTGCAAGCATTGTTGCGGGCCAAACAAGGTTAACTTCTTTCCTACTTTTGTCACATGCCCGTGCATTTAATTTATCAACCCAGGGAGCTTCGTAAACTTGCGAAGGGTCTTGAACAAGATTGCTTACAATACCACTTGAGATGAGTCCGCTAGTTCTACTATTGGGGGGTGTTTCAATGGTCGTCAATCATTCATACACTCCTCAATAATTTACGTAAAAACAATTAAATCTACAGAAAGGAAATATTCACGCATTCCTGGAAATAAACCTATTGCAATACTAGAAATAACAATGCGATAAACAATCTTATAAAAGTGGTAAACTAATCTAGAAAACACAGGAAAAATAGGGGAAGAAATACTGGCTTGGAGTGGGCCCAGGCTCCAGCAACTTCCTCCCAGCTGAACACGCACTTAGAAACTCTTAGAACTGTATTATAATTATCAAAGTATTACAATGCTTCTTCTGTATATCTCTCTACATTTACTATCAAAATATTCTATATATCCTCAGAGAGGTCTACGTGTGTTTATATAGCACACCCATAGATCTTCTATTACAAAGAAGTTATAACAGTCGATTCATTCCAGACTAAACTAAGACAGTCTGGTAAATGTGATCGACGTCTGCTAAAACTGGCATTCATTTCTAATGGTGGCGTGTTCACTGATTGGTTTGTGCTTCACCTGGCATTGGTAGGACGTTCTCATACGTCGGTGCGATCCCCAATTTAACTCTACATGACGTAGAGTTGGAACTGCACCAGTCTCTGTTGTCCACGTCGTGCTTGTCCGGTCAACGGGCGAAGAACAGGGGTGCCTTCCCTATGAGGAAGGTGCCTAAGTATGTCGGGCGCCTTCTCTATGCGGAAGGCGCCTTACTGCCATTGGTGCCTTCCTGGAAGAGGAAGGCGCTTATCTTCTATTGGCGCCTTCCTGTGAGAGGAAGGCGCTTGCCTTCTAGTGGCGCCTTCCTGTCGGTGCCTTCCTTATGAGAGGAAGGCGCTTGCCTTCTAGTGGCGCCTTCTTGTCGGTGCCTTCCTTATGAGAGGAAGGCACTTATTTTCCTTTGGTGCCTTCCTGGAAGAGGAAGGCGCTAGCCTTCTATTGGTGCCTTCCTGGGAGAGGAAGGCGCTTGTCTTTCCTTGGCGCTTAGAGGAAGTTTGAAGAGAATTTTTGGGCCTTCTGGAAGAGGAAGGCGCCTACTTACGCTTGGCGCCTTCCTGGAAGAGGAAGGCGCCTACCTTCTCTGCATTGATTTTGAAAGAAACAAAGTGCCAGGTCCATGAAAAGACCTCGACTGATCCAAATATGACTAAATCAACTACAATTCCACAAAAACACATTGAAAACACATGAATTAGATAACACGCATAATTTCATCAAATAATTATATAATCATTCATAAACATATGCAATCCTTATTATACAACCGCATAATAATCAAGAAAATGTATACAAAATATGAGCATTTTTGATGCTCATCATCCCCCCATGCCTAACATATGCCATGCCCTCATGGCATCAAAACTATAGGTAGCCCTGTTGACCCCTCATCATTGTCATTTCTTGGTGGATCCGGTTGTACCTACGGCCCGTGTCTGCCTCTTCTACACACTGGCATCTGGAGGTGTGGCTCCTCTTTTTCTATGTGGGGCTATGGGTGCTGTTGTCGGCTTTGCTTTCCTCATCCTGGCCGCTATCGGAGGTGATCTAGCTAGCGTCATATCTCTGCTACCTAAAATGCAGCTTCTTAGCTTGCCATAGGTCAATGTCTGGAGGTCTGACCATTGCAAGAGGGATATCTAAATTATCCCTCTTGAGATGAACTACTTGGGCTTTGTACAATCGGGCTGCTTCAGGAGTAAGCCCTACGTTCTCCTTTGCAATGGCAATGGCTTCCAATTCGGGGCCATATACCCCCCATCATTCAAAATACCTTCTTATCTTGGAGGGTCATCCTCGGGATGACCCGTAAATCTCCTAGAACTGGCTGTCCTCTATCGGATTGACGTAGATACCAGAGTCCCCCTGCATCCTCGAGGTTGCCTTCCTGGTCTCCTTAGCTGTTGTCATCTCTTTGAGCAGTCGTTCGAACTATTTTTGCCTCTCTACGAATGATTGCATATCCCACTCATCTTCTTCTGGCTCGATGAAGGTCACCTTCACCTTCTTTCGAGCCATCTTGGGCCCTTTTCCTTTGGCCTCTGTAAAAAATACGATGGCTCGAATAAGGGTTTTCCCTTTCTCCCTGGTGGACGTCTTCTCGCTCTAAGGGGCCTGCTCTGTGTTCCTGGAGCATTCTCTTCACTCTGGGGGACCTGTGTTGCCATCTCTAGGGGTGCTTCTTCGCCCCCTTGTCTGTCCTATGTTGACCCCTCAGGTTCTTCTCTTTCTTCCTTAGGTCTAGGGAGTTCTTCCTTATCCCTCGGTCTTGTCTACTATTGTTGGCCCTCGTCCTGCTCTGTATCACTCAGGTCGATGATAGGGGGTGTTGTGGGACTTCTTTCCCCTTCACTCCCAAAAATAGAGGAATTCTCCCCTGCCTCTGGGCTGCTCTATCGAGCGTCCGATCAAAATTCTCTCAAAGAGAATACTCATTCTGTATATGTGGGAGAATTCATCGGGACCTCTATTGCCCAGTCAGTTTGGGTCGATGCATCCCTTCTTTCTGTTCCCCTATCCTGGAGTTGCTGGTTCTCCTCCCACAACTGCTGGACCAGCTGCTCGAGCTGGGTGATTCATCTTTCTCGTTCTTCCAATTCCCCTCTATGCTCATTCTGGTAATCCTCCAAAATTTTTGGGCCATCCAACAATTGGTCTGCCACTCCAACGCTTCCTCCAAGGCTGCGTCGACCTGATCATTGCTCCCAAAAGTCCCTACATCTTGTGGGCTCTAGTTTGTCAATTCTCGAAGGGTTTGGGCTGCCACGTCGACTTTCGAGTCATTCTCTTCTTCTTCTATCGAGAGGAGTCACCATAGGCGTTTCCTCCTGGGGACTAGTTCTAGCGGTCGAAACTCGGCCTCATTGCTAATAAGCGGTGCTCCTTCCTCTTCATACTCGGGCACTAGGGAATGCCCTCTTTCCTCTATGCATTCGGGCACTGGTGAATGCCCTCTTTCTTCCATGAAATTGGGCAATGCCAATTGCTCGATACTTGCCATCTCCTCTGTAGGGCTTCCCTCTTCTTGCCCTATTTTGGCAATAACATCCTGTTGCCTTTCTTGGCCGCCATCTCCCTCTGCGTCGGGGTTCTACCTCTACGCTTCTGCATGGTGGACCAGTGCTGATATCAGCCCATGGTGGGCCAAGGTGGATGGTGCTCCCTTCTGGTACCTAGCCGCTTCTTCCTTCAGGGCATTTTCTAGGTAGAAGGGCATGTTCAACTTCCTTCCATGCACCAGGTGATTCAAAAACTGCACATGGTTAGTGTGCAAATGGGTATACTTCTCGATGCATGTAAATAATCGAGCAACCTGCTCGAATATCTTTCATAGATTCATGGGAAGGCTACTTTTGGGTAGCCCTTCCTTATCTATCTACACATTTTCTCCTAGCAGTAGCACTTCGGCGTACGGCTTCAGTAGTCCACCTTTGTATATGCATTCACCTGTGAGGGGCAATCCAGTCGCCTACGAGATGTATTCGAGGGTGACCAAAATTTCTACCCCTCGCACCTGAGCTACGTCACCCCTCAAGGAGGCAATGAATTCCTTGGCTGCCTCCATATCCTAGCCCTGACTGACCAAGGTACAGTATTCAAACCATCCCTCGACCTCGAACTATGTTTTTACCATCCCCCTGATTCCTTCCGTATCACTCGACTCATTCTTTTTCACCGCATGATTCTTCGACCTTCCTCCCATGGCGCCTTCCCTTACTACTACTTCTTTTTTCTATCCTTACTTCTTCAGGAAGGCACCTTCTTATAGGGAAGGTGCCTAACCTTAGCATTTAATTCTAGGGTACACCTTTCGAGCCATATCATTGGCACGTGGTTCCGGCCATGGGGGTATATGATTTTTATGATGATAATATTTTTTTGGTACTGCATAATTTATGAATAATTATATAAATATTTGAGTTAGTATGCACGTACCTTATTTGGTGTTTCATGCATCATGAAGAGCATTGATTCACTGATTTGTGACATGGGGGAGGGGTATGGTAATCTGATGTCGCTCGTTCATGTGGTGATTTCATTCCGATCGAGGCATCCGTGAGACTTAAGTGTTGGTTGTACGTGGAAGGCGCTCTTTGGTACCTTCCTAATGTGGAAGGTGCTTATGTGGTGCCTTCTCAATGTGGAAGGTGCTTATATGGTGCCTTCTCGATGTTGTCGATGCTCTTTGAATGGATGCACCTTCGGTGGTGGAAGGCATCTCTGATTGGATGTGCCTTTCGGTGGTGGAAGGCACCCTTTTGATGATGGTGCCTTCCTGCTATGGAAGGTGCTTCTGAATGGGTGCGCCTTCCTAATGTGGAAGGTGCTGAATACCTGTGCCTTCCTAGGGTGGAAGGCATCGCTGTATACCTATGCCTTCTTGGGGTGGAAGGCACCTTGGTCTGTATGCGCCTTCCTGATGTGGAAGGCGCCTCGGGCTCTTTTTTTTTTGTGGCGCCTTCCCGATGTGGAAGGCGCCTACTTTTTTTTGTGTGCCTTCTTTATAAGGAAGGCACTTCTTCGGGCCTTTTGCCTTCTTTATAAGGAAGGTGCCTTTTTGGGCCTTTTATGAAGGCACCTTCTTTGGGTGCCTTCTTTATAAGGAAGGTGCCTTCTTCTGGCTGGGTGCCTTCTTTATAAGGAAGGCGCCTTCTTCTGGCTGGGTGCCTTCTTTATAAGGAAGGTGCCTTCTTCTGGCTGGGTGCCTTCTTTATAAGGAAGGCACCTTCTTCTATGCCTTCTCGATGTGGAAGGCACTTTATTCTTGGCAATCATGTTGCGATTGACTGGGAAAGGGTGATCAAGCCTTCTCAGTCTCGCTTCACGCTGCCTCAGCTTCTACCTACGAGTGTCGATGTCAGAATGCTGAGCCGAATCAGGCCTGGTTTCCTAGATACCTATTCCTCATGTTGTCAGGTCCTCCACCTACAAAAAGCAAATGAAAAGAAAGAAAAATAAATGTAGTTAGATGCATTCCATGCCTGTTAGGCCCTGGATTAGGATGCCTATAGCTTGCATGCGGGCGTCATCCTTGCAAAACACATCGTAAGAAAAAAACTAAATTAACTAATTTTGGTGAGCACCTCCATGCCCACCGTTTTGCCTGTTAAGAGTTTGGTCCAGATCTAACAAGATGGGGTCTCCCCCATGTCTATTCTAGATTCCACCTGTAAGGTTTTGGATGTGTTATAGGGGTGCAGTCGGTGGCCATTGACCGTTAACATGGTGTTGCTACCATCAATTGTTCTAACGTGCACTACCCCATTCTTGATGAGCTCTACCACCTCATACGGTCCCATCCATATTTGCATTAATTTACCTTTTCTTTCTTGGAATCGAGAATCGTACAACAACACCCATTCTCCTTCTTGGAACTGCTTCAGTTTAATGTGGTGATCATGCCACCACTTTCTTTGCTTTTGTATGATTTCCGTTCTCTACAAAGCATCCATTCAGATTTCGTCCAGCTGATCTAGCTACCGAATCCTTTCTTTTTGAGCGTCATCCAAGCTCAAGTTCAATTCTGAAGCTGTCCTCAATGTCTTGATTTCAAATTCAATGGGCATCATCGCACTCTTCCCATAGACCAGTTGGAAGGGTGTGAAGCCTGTGGTGGATTTCCACGTGGTATTATACGCCCAAACTGCCTTTGACAACCGTGTAGCCCAATATTTTCTGTGTTGTTGCACGGTCTTCATCAGGATGTTCTCTATTTCTCTGTTCATCACTTCCACTTGCCCATTTTCCTGTGGATGGTAGGGTGTAGTTTTATTGTGCCAAACTCTGTATTGCTCCATCAGCTCCTTGATCAACTTGGAGGTAAATTGAGGCCCTTGGTCTATTGTTATCTCTCTAGGGACCCCAAATCATGTAAAAATGTGGGCAAATAAGAAATCGATGACTGTTCTTTCTTTTGAATCTCTCAACGCTTGAACTTCAACCCATTTGGTGACGTAATCTGTATAGACCAAAATAAACCTCCTCCCTATTGAAGGTGGATTAATTGGTCCCACGAAGTCCATGCCCCACTTATCGAAGGGTTCTAGGTGTACCTGAGGCTGGAGGGGCATTTCATCTCGATGGGTTGGTCTACCCATTCTTTGGCATTCATCGCACTTGCTGGCGTACGCAGCCGCATCCTTGAATAGAGTGGGCCAAAAGTACCCAACTTGTAGGATTTTGTAGGCAGTTCATTTCCCTACAAAGTGTCCTCCGCATGGTTCATCATGACACGCTTTGAGTACTTCTAAGAACTCCTATTCTGCTATGCATCTCCTTATAATCTGGTCACATCCTATTTTGAATAGGAGGCCATCAATCCATAGGAATGATGCACTTTTCTCTATGACCGCCTACTTTTCTCGAAAAGAGAGAGCAGGTGAGGTTCTTCTAGTGGCCAAGTAATTGGCTATATCTACGTACCATAGGATTTGCTCACTAATGGTGAACAAATGTTCATCCAAAAATTGGTCTTCCACTATTGTATGGTCTATCGGTATCAATCTGGATAGAAAATCTGCTACGACATTGTCTTTGCCTGGTTTGTCGACTATTGTGATGTCAAATTCCTATAGTAACAAGAGCCACCTGATAATTCTTCCACCAATGGCCGGCTTGCTCATCAAGTATCTGATGGCCGCATGGTCCATGTGGACAAATACCTTATACCCAATGATATAATGGTAGAATTTGTTTATGGCATGCACAACTACAAGGAACTCCTTCTCCGTCACCGTGTAGTTGAGCTCGGCTCCTACCAAGTTTTTGCTGACATAGTAGATGGCATAAAATTCTTCGCCATCCTTCTATCCGAGGACTGCTCCAATCACATTGTTGGATGCATCACAGTAGATATGGAATGGTATGGCCCAATTTGGTCCTCTTAAAATTGGTGCGGATATCAGTTTCTCTTTAAGCAACTGAAATGCTTCTTCGTAGTCTTCCATCCAATTGAACTCCACATCCTTAGATAATAGAGTGTGCAATGGTTTTGCAATTTTGTTGAATTCGATGATAAATCATCGGTAGTACCCGACTGATCCAAGAAAACTCCTCACCTCTCTCTACGTTCTAGGGCTGGGTAGGTCTCTGATGACCTCAATTTTTCTTTTATCAACCTTTATTCCTTCTACGGAGAGGTGGTGTCCCAGTATGATGCCTTCTTGCATCATCATAAAGCATTTCTCGTTGCTCAGGGACAAATTGTTTTCCTTGCTTCTTTCGAGCACTCTTTCCAAGTTCGTCATTGCTTCATCAAAGGTTTCTCCATAGATGGTGAAGTCATCCATGTATACTTCGACCGTGTCTCCCATCATGTCTAAAAATATGCTAAGCACCACCCTTTGAAAGGTGGCAGGTGCGTTGCATAATCCGAAAGGTAATACCCGATAGGCAAACGTTCCCCATGGGTAGGTGAACATTGTCTTATCCTGATCCTCTTCTCCTATCTGGATCTGGTTGTATCCACTGAATCCATCCAGGAAGGAGAAATACTTCCTCCCGGAGAGTGTATCCAAGACTTGATCAATGAACGGGAGCGAGAAGTGGTCCTTCTTGGTCACTTTGTTTAACGCTCTGTAGTCCACATAGATTCACCATTTCCCATTCTTTTTAGGGACTACCACTAACGGTGATACCCACTCACTATCAAAAATTGGATAGATGAATCCGACAATCAAGAGTTTTTGCAATTCTTCCTTGACAATGTCTTTCATTGTCGGATTCATTCTTCTCTATGGTTGCCTGCTTGGAGTTGCTTGATCATCTAGGTATATACGATGGGTACAGATCTCTGGGCTGATACCCTTCATATCTGAGTAATCCCATGCAAATGCCTATTGGTGTCTAACCAGGAGCTCTTCTACTTTCATCAATTGTGTGGGAGTCAACCCACTACTGACATTCAACGTTCTTCCTGGCCCGACGTGTATCTACTGAACGTGGTGATCTTGGGCACCAACCAATGGTGATCTAGGTGTGGATATGGAGGACTCCCCATGGAGGAACTCCACAATAGCACCATCTTCATCTTCTTCTACCAACTCATCCAACGTCATCATCGATTGGATCATGGATAGCTCAGGATTTTCATGCTCGATCAACATGGGTTCTCCTAATGAGTCGATGGACTACATTGGGGGTGAAATAGTCAACCTTTTAACATTTCATCCATCGAATATGGTCATCATCCCATCTCGATAGCTGATGTAAGCATCAGCTATTGCCAGCCATGGCCTTCCCAAGATGAGCGGGTAACCGCCTAGCCTAGTTTTAGATTGCAAGACTAAAAATTTGGTTGGGTATTCCCATGCATTGACTATCACTATTACATCTTCCAACATTCCTTTCGATGCCATGATCGATCGATCGACCAACTATAACACTATCATAGTGGGTTTCAGGTTCATGAGTTGTAGCCTCTGCATGGTCTCCTGAGGCATTACATTGATGGCTGCTCTGAGATCGACCAACGTATTGGATAGGGAATGTCCCTCAATTTTTATAGTCAGCATCGGGCTGCCCGGTCTGCATACTTAGGATGGCACATTTTGCCCATCATCAAATCTGCTAGTTTACCCATGACATTGATAGTCTAGGTTGCTCTTCATCCTGGCTTCCTTAGACACATCTCTCTTATCACCTTGGTATATATCGAAACATCTCGGATGGCTTGAAATAATGGAATTGTCATGGTGAGGTTCTTCAAGCTAGACAAGATATCAAACTCTGGCTGCGTTACTTTCCTCTATTCTTGTAGTCGATTGGGAAATGGAGCCTTTGCTCTCTCAGGCATTTCTTCTATCACCTCTTCTACAAGAGGTGTTTCTCCTACCTCTTCCTCCTCTTCTACCAGTGGAGGCATTCCTACTCCTAGTTGTCTACTAGACCTAAGCTGAATATGGTACATCGGATACATCTCACCCTCCATGTTGTATGTTGGTTGGTTCACCCTGTTATTAGGATTTGTCATCGGTTGTGTGGGTAGCTACGTAGGTCTCACTATTGGAAATGTCGATAAATTCTGTTGGGGGTGAGCTGGTGCTACATTCTATGGAGCCTGATTCCATGTAGTGTGGCCTCTCCACTACTGCCTAGGATATGGATATGGCATCCATGGCTGCTGGTTTGGGAATGCTGTTGGGGGTGCATTGGACTAGGGTGATGGCCCCCACCACCCCATGTTAGGTGGTTGAGGTGGGCCTTGGGGCATGTATGGTCCTCCCCCATATGACGACATTCCGGTTGGCATATTCCCCGCAAGGGGTTGTGGCCAACTCTTTCGATTGCCTATGAAATAGGCATCCACGCTTTCAACATCCTCCTGATTACTGGGTAGTTGCGGGCACAATCGAGTTTTATGGTTCAGCCTACAAACTATGCATACTCTGACTTTGTTCTCTGGGCATGCATTCTTTGCATGCTTCCCTCTACATTTTGGATAGAAATAAGCCAATGCTGCTTCATTTTCTTGCTTCTTTTTCTCTAACAATAGCGTATCCATCTGCAATGCTAGAGATGAGAGCATTTCACTCTTTAAATCTTCCAACATGTTACCTATTTCTGTCTTCATGACTGAAGCAGTCACTTTCATGGTTCTAGAAGTGGTCTTGCCTCTCCTTCTTGAGTAGTTCCGGCATAGTTTTCGGATGTCTTCCATAGCGTGCTGGTAGACATCACCTCCAAAAATCATGTTAAGAGCCTCCAGTGATTCATTGGTAAGTCCTCTCAAAAATATGCTTTTGAGGGACTTATCAGATAGTTTCATGTGAGGAGATCATTGAATATTGAAGTTGAATCTCTCCCAGTATTCCTTGAGAGACTCATCTTCTTTCTGCGTCATGCTCAGGACCTCTTCTCTGGAGTCTCTTGCTCTCCCAAAATCTTGGTATTGCTCTAAAAAGAGCTTCTTCATTTGATCCCAAGTGGCAATGTGTTTGTCTCCTAGATCGATGAACCACCGTAGAGCTGCATCATCCAATGTGGAAGGAAAGAGTTTCAGCTTCTGCGTATCATATTTGTAGTCCATAGACCTGCATAAGACATCAAACTTAAATAAAAATAGGTCAGGGTCCTCAGTTGGGTATCCTCTGAAGGTCGAAAGGTGAGCAGGGGATATGTTTTTCATTTTGGTATCTCCTACTCCTTCATCAATCGAGAAACTAAATCCAGATGAGACTTCTTCATTGTCAACCATTTTTTTAGGAAATGCGGTCTCTAATGCAGTATTTATGGCCTTACGATCATTTAAGACTTTCTGAGTCAAGGCTCTAAGGTTGTCTGGTGTTATCGTCCGATCTTCTATAACTTTCCACAATAGGGCTTCCTCTAAGGGTGTCCTATTAAATAGGGGATTTATGATGATTCGTTCTTCCCCAAGTTGATGGGATGAGGAGGCACTTTGCACAAAGTGTGGATCCTCACTCCAATGGATTGTTGGTGGTGGGTCGAGTGAGTCTAATTCAAATTTAGAATGTTCGGCTGACTCAGGTTCTGGTGGATTGGTTTTTATAAACCGACCGTCAGGTCCTCTTCTTCTCGAAGAACTCATACAAGGTCAGATGGAAGGTTTCTAGGTATTGTAAATAATCTAGTTGAGACGCTTCCCTGACAACGATGCCAAAATGTTGCGGGCCAAACAAGGTTAACTTCTTTCCTACTTTTGTCACATGCCCATGCATTTAATTTATCAACCCAGGGAGCTTCGTAAACTTGCGAAGGGTCTTGAACAAGATTGCTTACAATACCACTTGAGATGAGTCCGCTAGTTCTACTATTGGGGGGTGTTTCAACGGTCATCAATCATTCATACACTCCTCAATAATTTACGTAAAAACAATTAAATCTACAGAAAGGAAATATTCACGCATTCCTGGAAATAAACCTATTGCAATACTAGAAATAACAATGCGATAAACAATCTTATAAAAGCGGTAAACTAATCTAGAAAACATAGGAAAAATAGGGGAAGAAATACTGGCTTGGAGTGGGCCCAAGCTCCAAGCAACTTCCTCCCAACTTGAACACGCACTTAGAAACTCTTAGAACTGTATTATAATTATCAAAGTATTACAATGCTTCTTCTGTATATCTCTCTACATTTACTATCAAAATATTCTATATATCCTCAGAGAGGTCTGCATGTGTTTATATAGCACACCCATAGATCTTCTGTTACAAAGAAGTTATAATAATCGATTCATTCCAGACTAAACTAAGATAGTCTGGTAAATGTGATCGACGTCTGCTAAAATTGGCATTCATTTCTAATGGTGGCATGTTCACTGATTGGTTTGTGCTTCACCTGGCATTGGTAGGACATTCTCATACGTCGGTGCGATCCCCAATTTAACTCTACATGACGTAGAGTTGGAACTGCACCAGTCTCTGTTGTCCACGTCATGCTTGTCTGGTCAACGGGCGAAGAACAGGGGTGCCTTCCCTATGAGGAAGGTGCCTAAGTATGTCGGGCACCTTCTCTATGCGGAAGGTGCCTTACTACCATTGGCACCTTCCTAGAAGAGGAAGGCGCTTATCTTCTATTGGCGCCTTCCTATGAGAGGAAGGCGCTTGCCTTCTAGTGGCGCCTTCTTGTCGATGCCTTCCTTATGAGAGGAAGGTGCTTGCCTTCTAGTGGCGCCTTCTTGTCGGTGCCTTCCTTATGAGAGGAAGGCACTTATTTTCCTTTGGCACCTTCCTGGAAGAGGAAGGCGTTGGCCTTCTATTGGCGCCTTCCTGGGAGAGGAAGGCGCTTGTCTTTCCTTGGTGCCTTCCTGGAAGAGGAAGGTGCCTACTTACGCTTGGCGCCTTCCTGGAAGAGGAAGGCGCCTACCTTCTCTGCATTGATTCTGAAAGAAACAAAGTGCTAGGTCCATGAAAAGACCTCGACTGATCCAAATCTGACTAAATCAACTACAATTCCACAAAAACACACTGAAAACACACGAATTAGATAACACGCATAATTTCATCAAATAATTATATAATCATTCATAAACATATGCAATCCTTATTATACAACCGCATAATAATCAAGAAAATGTATACAAAATATGAGCATTTCTGATGCTCATCAAGCATTCTGAGCTAATGCTCTTGCTCAACCTTGACCACAAAAATACTAAGGCATGTGCCCATAGGCTCCACCAAACAACTTCACACTCTTATCTAAACCATTACCAACCTTGTTCCACATATTATGAGGGCAACCATCTCGTTCTACCTAAGATCCATCCATTGGATCCAAATTCACCCAAACCTCATGACTACAACAAGTATTTTTTTTGTCCTTTCCATGGGCAATGTGGCCATTATATCAATTTGTGTCGCTCCTTTCATGGGTAAGTTCAAGAACTAATCGATAGGGGCACTATTCAGGTAGTAAACCCTCTAGCCCCATAAAATCAAAACCTAGGTATTTTCCAAAACCCCCTACTAGATCACAGAGGACCCAACCCTCTTAGACCCTTAAAAAATCCCTCAGATGCACCTCACCAATTTAAAAATGTCTAGCATGATCCTCCATCATGTGGTGTAGTAGGTATGATCAAGCTTAGTACGAGGAACCAATGGTACCTGTCACGCTAGACAACACCTATTTTTTCTCCCCCTGTCTAGTTTACGTCCCCATAAACATCTCAAATACCTAATACTATACCACCACCTCAAAATGTGATCACTATCCATGGTAGCCTAACCCATCAGTTACACAATGCCCCCATATGGCTATACATATTTCATCTCCTATAATAGTCTCAACCCCATAACGACGCATTGAATGACATCCTGTGCTCCATTGACCTAGAGACACATGACACCAATGCCTTTGTCAATTTTTTTGGAAATATATCATGCTACCTCCAACCCTCGATCAGTTTTTATGACCATGAGATAACAGAACTCGTAGGAGAAGGATTAGACCCCCATCTCCACATACAAGCCAATATCAATGATATCACCTACAAGCGGGTACTCATTGATATGGGCTCATCCATTAGTATCATATCCACAATAGCTCTACATCATCTGCACATCTTGTAATCCCATTTTACCATGCCTTCTATTGAACTACATGCTTTTGATGCTTCTATGAGACCTACCGTAGGATCAATAGTCTTACCAATCTGCATAGGCATTCATACCATTCCCATCCTCTTTCATATCATCCAAGGAGAAATGCAATACAAAATTCTCCTCGATCAACCTTAGATTAGAGATATGTGGTGTGTTCCATCCACACTACATTATTGCCTTAAGTACATCCACAATAGACTTGTTCACTGTGTCCCAGCCAATGGAGACCCATTTAAATTTTGTAATGTGGTAAATCTTCCTCCTACACCATCATTCTCATCATCCCAAATGTTCTCTATATCTTCCCACCAGTAAGTAGGAGCATCGATATCCTCCTCAACCTCCACCTCAACGTCCCAGTGTTCATCAAGAGCATAAACCTTGATGTCTGCACCATTAGTACCATATTTTGGGGGACCCAAAACCTCTATGATGCCTTTTTCACCACCATCCATATGGCCTCCACAATCATCCCAATATTTACCATTTCAATTTCCATTCGCGGTACCCCAACCATCATCACCATCCATTACACAACCTATTATCGTACCTTCCCCACTTGTTGGTCCGGCTTTCATGCACACCCCGGGAAAAAGAAAGGATGAAGCAAGGAAAGCTCCGGAGACACCCACGGGACTGATCCCACTCATCTTTAGGATCTAGCTGGTTATCCAAGGTGCGAGTTACAGAGTTGGGTCGAATGGCAATTCACTCTTTTCCACTTCTGGAATAGATTTCAATATGGACTGCTCTGTTACCTTACAGGGGGTTCCTGAACTTGTTCGGTAGTTGCAAAAGTTGTTGACAATCAGATTTGACTTGAATTCTTTGATCTAGCTCTTATAGGTCAGCAGATTTAAATAAAAGGCAAATAAAGAAAATAAAAATGGATCATTCACGGAAAGCAAAGAGAGGGTAGGGTAAGGCAAAAAAGAGAAGTTTATCAAACATCAATTGTAAACCCAAACTGTCAATCTTATCTATGCTATCAGCTTCACAACAGAACAAATCCCAGAAGAAAGTGTCCAGTCAGTCTAAGATCACTTTCAACTAAGAGCACAAGGCAGAGTGAAACAGATCTAGCAGAAAATCATAAATCCAAGGGCAAACTGGTTAAAACTGGTATCTTTCATCGGTAGCCTAGCTCGCACAGTGAAGACAGAGCAATTAGAACAAACTTACACCTGAAATCTGTAATTTCCCCTAGCAGACAATAGAACAACCGAAGCCTAACAACATATTTAATCTTGACAATGGCAGATTTACAGCATATATCTAACAAACTTTAAATGGAGCGGATAACAAAAGAAAATACACTTATCACACTCTGCAAAAGATTAGGCTCCTGGCCATGCTATCACAGAAAAGCTAAAGCACATCAACTCCAAGTCCAGAAACAAAGGATTTCACAAAATTTGCAAGAAATTGCTTATAAGCCTTTATTTCTAAGTCTCCGCCTCCTGCGATTACATTTAGAATTTGTATTTATATTTAGAATTTGTATTTATAGACTCAGGACAGACCCTGATCTTTTCCAAAATATCTTTCTCAAACCCTAAATCTTATCGCACTTAAACCCTAGGACCCGGGTTTTACAATAAAAATCCATTTAAAAATCAAAGTCCGGATAGAACTTAACCCTTCGGCAAATCTGTGCAGTCAGCTGCCATAAATGGAGAAGATAAAATAAAATGCAACTTGCATTCATTCGCATCTGCAAATAAATGCTTCCGTTAATTCTGCTGGTGAGCCGGATGAGTCACCACTTCTCCATCAATTTGATCTCCGCAAATCCATCTCTGAGTTGAAATGGTCTCCATGCTATCAATTCTGTAATAAATCTCCATTAAATGCATTTACTGGCTTCTTCTCTTCTAGCATGGCGGTCCTTGACTAAATCCGCACTTTATCTTTGCCTTTATGGTCTTTCCCGGTTGTCCCGTAAGTGCCAGGTGGAATCCTGCATGAAAGACAAAAAGATGCATTAGATTAGCATTTTAATTAAATCATAAGCTTAAAACATTAAAAACAGATTAAATCCGCAAAATAAGCTTGCATGTCGGCTTCGTTTGTCCCATTCACGCTTTGACACGTGTCGCTACCCCGGAAGCCTTCTGTTTCCCGTCGAAATGCACTTTCAGGTCAACTATGACTTTCTCTCTCCTACCGCGATTCTGCGACATGTCGCGATTTCGCGACATGTCGCGAAATCGCGACCCTGCCAGCGCATCGGCAACTTCCTCCCTCGTCGGCCGCAAAATCGCGACCCTTCCTGGCCTCCGTACACTTCTTGATTTTCAGCCGCGATTCTAGAACACGTCGCGATATCGCGACAGTTCCCCTACCTGCATGCGTTGACCGCGTTGACCGTGATTTTGGAACATGTTTCTAACTTAACCGATTTTTCATCCTGCAGCCCATTTTCTCTCTCCTACCGTGAAAATGCGACATGTCGTGATTTCGTGACATGTCGCAAAATCGCGCCCTCCTTACAGCTTGCTTCTCTCGTCAAAAAACTGTCGCGATTTCGCAACATGTCGCGAAATCGCGACCTTTCTGGCACTTAGCTGCATTTTGACTTACCTGTCGCGATATCGCGACATTTCGAAAAATGGAAGTGTCGCGATATCGCGACACTTCCAAAAATGGAAAGTTTGATTTTTCGATGAATTATGCAAGCGTTTTCGGATTTTCTCGGTACCGGTGCAAGATTTTGCTTGTGCATGAATGATTCTAACATGTAAAAAGTCAATTCTTGGATAACACAACTAGAATGCAAGAAAAAGCACAACTTTAAAAAGGAGGCAAGCAAATTTGGATTTAAAACCTGAAAAGATCAAGAGGGTCCCTACTTGTAAAAAATGAAAGTTCAGAATTTTCTAAGGATGGAATCTCATTTTTCAGTGGGGGTGTGTTGCTTATCAACAAATGGCGATATCTGTGGGTAAAATAGTAGCACTATTTTAGAACCCAAGACTCTGGTTTCAAAACAAAAAGACCATGCATCATGCCTTGCCACAAGCATTCTTCACAATAAATTGACTACTAACGCCTAACTCGTTAAAATTTCCCAAGGACATACTTGGGTTGGATTATTTCAAGGAAGATTTCCGATGTGCAATTACAAAGGTATAGAACTTTCTTCAAGGATGACTGAATTGAATGATAAACTTGGATTAATCAACTTTTCTAGATTGTAAAAGGGGAAACCGAGTAGAGCTCTGTTTACTAGTTTAGCTTTTTACAGCCTAGACAGAGTTACCCTTTAGATTTACACGACCCAATTTACAACTGTAGGGCAGAATCTAATATTGGCTGCCTCTTTTGATCATATAACTCTTTTTTTTCTTTTTTTTCTTATCTCTCTTTTTTTTATCTCTCTTCTTTTTGAAATATATCACTATCTGGAAGACCTTAGAGAAATTACAATTTTCTTTTAATATTTGATCAATCTGGAACTGTTTCAGTCTAGGCATTGATAGCCTCTGGTGACACCCAAATAATTGCATGAACCATAGTCCCCTCTTATAACCAGCTTTTCTTGGATTCCCCGGGAGTTCCTCCAACTAAACAGCATAACGGTTTTTCTATCATTAAAACAACTGTGGCAAGTAAGACACAAGATACAATCATCTCTCTACCTTCATCCTGGATAATAAAATAGTTCCACAGTTCAAAGCAAGCAGACTATCTCAATTAGAATAATGAGCGAGAATGGGGAGGCACTTGGATTGAGGATTTATCGACTAGGAATAAAACAATTTTCAGCGAGTGACTTTTCATTGATTGCTCGAGGCGAGAGGCAAAGGACGAGAAAATTTTAGAAGCCAAAGGACTTTATACAGGCTTCCAAGGACGAGCACGAGCTTTAAAGCAAAACAAAATAAAAGCGCATAGATCGCAAATAAAATAAACTAAACACTGAAAGCTGCACAGCTGTACGTGACAAAGGAATAAAACAAACTGCAAGGCTATTTACAAAGGTCATGCAAAGCACAATTGTCATGAGCAGCAAAATTAAGAACTAAAACAAAAGAGTTGTACAGACAGCAAAGAAAAGGAAAAACAGGGAAGAAAATAAAAACTCGTACGAGCAATAAAAGAAATAAACTAAAAGAAGTCGAAGCAAATAAAAATTGCAATCGCAACAAAGCTAAACCATAGCAAAGATCGAAATAAACTAAACTACAATCGAAATAAAATAAATCTACAATCTATAATCATAATTGTACTGAGACATTTAAAAATAAAACTGCACTGACAAAGAAATAAACCGAAAAACAAATAAATTAAAAGCTACGAGCATTAAAATTAAACTGAAACGGATTAAAAGCGCACGTACATTGAAATAAAAACTGCACTGACAAAGAAATAAAACTGAAAAACTTCAAAGCTTATTTACAATGCATACATATGTTACAACTTCCCTTCATACTCAAAAAATGCAGCAGTTGGGAAAGCAGAGAAATGGTGCTTTAAAAAAAAATTTGATCATGCAAGTAATTTTAAAAAAAAATTACCTTTCAAGTCCTGTTGACGAAATGCACTCCAGACTGTGCTTCAAAAATTTGCTATCTGGGAAAGACTTGGGTTTACTGTCTTCCCTGTCCCATTTGAAAAACAAATCTGCAACTCCTTCAAATTAAACAAATCATATAATAACAAATCATATGATAACATGTTTATGCTTCTAATTAAAGGGTTTGCGAGTTATTTCAAAAGGATCTGAATGTAAAAAACCCCCGAGGATCAAATACTTTAAAACCTTGACAGACCCAGACCACCACATTTTCAAATTGATGTGACAACTGAAAGAAATCATGTTTTATCTGTATGCCCTGGTTCTTAACAACTTGAACATTTTGTGGTTGCTGCACTACTTCAATATCCAGGACTTCAATTTTTATCCCTCTAGCAGAATGCTTACAATTTTCCTTTTCACCTGAGCCTTGCTTAGACTTAACCTCATCAATGTGCAATGTCCAAACATCATTGTTGTTATTGATTAGGGCTATAATTGTTCTCACCTTTTCATTTGCCAAATCATAAACTCCAATATCTGCATCAACACAGTTTATAGCCTCCTCTTTGACATTATGTTCAGAAGTTGCGGGC
Organism: Wollemia nobilis; assembly: GCA_028583015.1. Classification (NCBI taxonomy): domain Eukaryota; kingdom Viridiplantae; phylum Streptophyta; class Pinopsida; order Araucariales; family Araucariaceae; genus Wollemia; species Wollemia nobilis. The sequence continues at coordinate 2,391,703 of JAQPPZ010017170.1, read as the reverse complement.
TTATGTTGAGACAAGTTCATCAATTCCAAGTTGGTGACCACATTCATATTTACCATATTTTCCTCCTTTTCTTGAAATTCAACAGGTGGTCCAGAGTAAGCCTCAATCAAGTTAATGTTTTGTCCAACAATCGAGGCGAGTTCATAGAGGGTGATGTCGGCTTTAAGTTCCCTCATATCCTCAATGATGCTATCCTCCTCAGTTACTTCTGCATAGTGAGATTGAATCTCACTTTCATCATCCTCTGATGAGGAAGGATCATTATTAAGTTCTGGACTCTGACATCTCAAATTATAACTGTCCATTTTGAACTGTTGAAAATCTTGTATTTCATCCACAGGAGTCTGTACAAGACTTTTTGACTCTTCAAGAAAAGTGAAAGAATTTGACTCTTCAAGAAAAGTGAAAGAATCTGAAACCCTGGTTGTACTATTTTTGGGTGAACTAGAAAGATCAATATTTCTTTGATCTCTAGGAAAATTTAACTCACCAGGAAAAACTTCAGATTTGGGTGGTGCCATATCACAACTGTTCAGTTCAAGCACCTGCACTTTGAACTTGTCAGAACTTTTCTCTGTATTTTGCACATGCTGAGTGGATGTGACAGTTAACGTAGTCTCCTTGGGTAGAGCATAACATGTTGGCACTAACTCATGATGTGGAATGGGAGTCCGGAACAGGCATGTTCATGTAACATAGGATATCAAAGGATCTGCTCGAATTTGAGATCCTAGCTGTCTTTCAAGAATTAAGGCTTCTTTATAAGCCCCTGCCAGGGTTGTGATATTAATGTCTCTCTTGAGGAAAATAGAGGTCACCGAATCCAATGCATTCTTGTAGATTTCTAAGGCTAGATTTTCATTTGGGATGTAATGGCCGATCATTCTACCGTAAGCTCTTTGGAACCTCATATTGAAAGACTCGACAGTTTCTCCCGATTCTCTCTTGATGCTTGGAAAATTGCTGATATAAAATGTCGGGATCTATCACTTCACCGAACCGTGATATAAAAGCTTTCTCTAGATCATCCCAGCTAGTAATGTAATTGCTGGTGAGGTTTAAAAACCAGTCATAAGCTCCCTCCTGGAGAGTGAACGGGAACAATCTGCAGGCAACATCTTCATGCTGTATATTCAATAATCTTAAAGCATTTTTAAAAGCTAGCAGATGTTCTTCTGCAGTTCTTGTCCCATCATGTTTGTACCAGGGAGATACCTTTCTGGACTTCTGGGCGGGTCATGGGCTATACCCGGAATGTTCAAAGCAGTGGGGCCCAACCAATTTGCCATTAATACTTGGCTGACAGTGATGTTCTGATTTGTAATTGGATAACTGCAAGTGATGATAGAACTGTTCTTAACAAACCACTGAACTTAAGGCCTTCTCTGGCAATTTCAAAAACTGCACTGACAACTTTCAAAAACTGCACTGACAATTTACAAAACTGCACTGACAATTTAAAAACTGCACTGACAATTTAAAAATCTATCGACAATTTATAAAGCGTATCGAAAATTTATAAAACTGTCTGGAGTTCACTGTGGGTCCTTCAAATGTTGTTGTTATGCCCTTACAACACTTGAACTGAGTTCATGCCCTCATTTTAGCGCCAATTAGATGTTGGCTGAGGAGGAGGGGAAAATTGGCTACCAAACTTTGGATAAAATACAGTTTTACAGTTCCACATACAGTCGGATTTCTCAACTCAAGTGCACTAAGAACAGATGTTCTGTGGCCCTCCTTCTAGCGCCAATTAGGTGTTGGCTGAGGAGGAGGGGAAAATTGGCTACCAGACTTTGGATAAAATACAGTTTTACAGTTCCACATACAGTCGGATTTCTCAACTCAAGTGCACTAAGAACAGATGTTCTGCCCTCCTTCTAGCGCCAATTAGGTGTTGGTCCGGCTTTCATGCACACCCCGGGAAAAAGAAAGGATGAAGCAAGGAAAGCTCCAGAGACACCCACGGGACTGATCCCACTCATCTTTAGGATCTAGCTGGTTATCCAAGGTGCGAGTTACAGAGTTGGGTCGAATGGCAATTCACTCTTTTCCACTTCGGAATAGATTTCAATATGGATCGCTCCGTTACCTTACAGGGTGTTCTCGAACTTGTTCGGTAGTTGCAAAAGTTGTTGACAATCAGATTTGACTTGAATTCTTTGATCTAGCTCTTATAGGTCAGCAGATTTAAATAAAATGCAAATAAAGAAAATAAAAATGGATCATTCACGGAAAGCAAAGAGAGGGTAGGGTAAGGCAAAAAAGAGAAGTTTATCAAACATCAATTGTAAACCCAAACTGTCAATCTTATCTATGCTATCAGCTTCACAACAAAACAAATCCTAGAAGAAAGTGTCCAGTCAGTCTAAGATCACTTTCAACTAAGAGCACAAGGCCGAGTGAAACAGATCTAGCAGAAAATCATAAATCCAAGGGCAGTTGGTTAAAAGCGGTATCTTTCACCGGCGACCTAGCTCGCACAGATGAAGACAGAGCAATTAGAACAAACTTACACCCGAAATCTGTAATTTCCCCTAGCGAGACAATAGAACAAGCTGAAGCCTAACAACATATTTAATCTTGACAATGGCGATTTACAGACATATATCTAACAAACTTTAAATGGAGCGGATAACAAAAGAAAATACACTTATCACACTCGCAAAAGATTAGGCTCCTGGCCATGCTATCACAGAAAAGCTAAAGCACATCAACTCCAAGTCTAGAAACAAAGGATTTCACAAAATTTGCAAGAAATTGCTTATAAGCCTTTATTTCTAAGTCTCCGCCTCCTGCGATTACATTTAGAATTTGTATTTATAGACTCAGGACAGGACCCGATCTTTTCCAAAATATCTTGCTCAAACCCTAAATCTTATCGCACTTAAACCCTAGGACCCGGGTTTTACAATAAAAATCCATTTAAAAATCAAAGTCCGGATAGAACTTAACCCTTCGGCAAATCTGTGCAGTCAACTGCCATAAATGGAGAAGATAAAATAAAATGCAACTTGCATTCATTCGCATCTGCAAATAAATGCTTCCGTTAATTCTGTCGGTGAGCCGGATGAGTCACCACTTCTCCATCAATTTGATCTCCGCAAATCCATCTCTGAGTTGAAATGGTCTCCATGCTATCAATTCTGCAATAAATCTCCATTAAATGCATTTATCGGCTTCTTCTCTTCTAGCATGGCGGTCCTTGACTAAATCCGCACTTTATCTTTGCCTTTATGGTCTTTCCCGGTTGTCCCGTAAGTGCCAGGTGGAATCCTGCATGAAAGACAAAAAGATGCATTAGATTAGCATTTTAATTAAATCATAAGCTTAAAACATTAAAAACAAATTAAATCCGCAAAATAAGCTTGCATGTCGGCTTATGTTTGTCCCATTCACGCTTTGACACGTGTCGCTACCCCAGGAAGCCTTATGTTTCCCGTCGGAATGCACTTTCAGGTCAACTATGACTTTCTCTCTCCTGCCGCGATTCTGCGACATGTCGCGAAATCGCGACCCTTCCTGGCCTCCGTACGCTTCTTGATTTTCAGCCGCGATTCTAGAACACGTCGCGATATCGCGACAGTTCCCCTACCTGCATGCGTTGACCGCGTTGACCGCGATTTTGGAACATGTTTCTGACTTAACCGATTTTTCATCCTGCAGCCCATTTTCTCTCTCCTGTCGCGAAAATGCGACATGTCACGATTTCGCGACATGTCGCAAAATCGCGCCCTCCTTACAGCTTGCTTCTCTCGTCAAAAAACTGTCGCGATTTCGCAACATGTCGCGAAATCGCGACCTTTCTGGCACTTAGCTGCATTTTGACTTACCTGTCGCGATATCGCGACATTTCCGAAAATGGAAGTGTCGCGATATCGCGACACTACCAAAAATGGAAAGTTTGATTTTTCGGTGAATTATGCAACTGTTTTCTGGATTTTCTCGGTACCGGTGCAAGATTTTGCTTGTGCATGAATGATTCTAGCATGTAAAAATTCAATTCTTGGATAACACAGCTAGAATGCAAGAAAAAGCACAACTTTAAAAAGGAGGCAAGCAAATTTGGATTTAAAACCTGAAAAGATCAAGAGGGTCCCTGCTGCAAAAAATGAAAGTTTAGAATTTTCTAAGGATGGAATCTCATTTTTCAGTGGGGGTGTGTTGCTTATCAACACCCACCTTTGCATACGGTTGCCCCTATCTTGCCTACACCACAAAAACCTCATCTTCCATTTTGATTAAAACCTAAGACATTTATATCTTTGTGTATCCTAGAACCTGTGTCGATACCATTCCCTACGTAAAAAAACATGTTCAAGACACAACAACCAAACATCATGAATTGGAACAACCAACATCAAATTTAGAGGAACAACTCCCACACCCTTTAGTCGTGACCATCAGGGAATCTCAACTTTCTCCTTCCTCAACTGATTCTGATACCCCACCTCAGTCACCAGAGTGTACCACATCACGCATATCCATCTTCATGAAAAATTTAGGCCCAAGAGACTATAATGTACGTGATGCCCGCATATGTGACCTGCCAATCCAATCCACCCATGATTTTGATTGCCCTTCAGCTTCGGTCCTTACCATTGGAACCATCATACAGTTAGGAAGTCCAAAAAACCATACCAACTTTGTGTATGCAGGAGTCAACTCTTCAATCCCCCCACCAACTGCTCCAATACCATAATCTAGCTTTGGTGATGCAATTACACATCTAGTCAACCCTTAATTTTCATTGTGCTACTTACAATACTTTCATTGGCACAGGTTCAAGCTAGGATGTTATGAGCAAGGGCTACGTACACCCATTAATCTGTGTTCGATCACCCACCAAAAAAATGGCCTAGGTTATCGCCCAACCACCATCTATACATTAGAATATGAGATCCAAGATTTATCTCTACATCCTCCTCCACGTCCAATGTACACCTTGGAAGAGTACATCGATATGGATACATTAGAAGATATGCCTTCACCCACTTCAACCATCATAGTCCCCTATGACTTCTTCCAAGAATCTCCCACAACTAATACCTCTTTATTCTGTGATGTTGAGAGATTGGTAGAACACTTTGCTACCTTATCCTTGGCTACCCCACCAATAGAGTCGTATCCAATCCCTCCTGACCCACCATCGATGTGGATAGACATGTTTCCACCTATACATAGGTAAATCCAGAGAGCAGCCTCTCATCTGCGTTCACCTCTAGTTGTATTATGGCCTCCCTTGAGCCTCTTAATACACACATAAGTCATTGAACCTCCCTCATCGAAGTCTTCTCCACCTACTTCACCTACGTCATCGATCAACATGGTCAAAGCATATTTACGCTCTCCCCTCCACTATAGTCACTAGCTAATTCGAGATGATATCCAAGATCCAAACTTTATCGATCTCGTACATATCTCGCACATACCAGTACCTGGAGACTTGCTTCTCTCTCCTCACATCTTACAGGTGATAAATAACTTGTCCTCATCCACGTCATCCCAAACCCCTCAGGTCCATCACACGGGCATTTACATAGATGATGAATATGAGTTTAGTGAGTCCATTGATGACTTCAACCTCATTCCTATCCCTAAACAATTGTGTGATGGATCTCGCATGCTCATCGAGGACAAAATCGACGTCGACATCAGTGATGATCCAAAAAATCCACATATCCTCAAATTAGTTGTTAGCCTCTCATCCGAGGAGTGCATCGCCTTCATGAACTTCCTATACAAGTACATAAAGGTTTTTGCATGGTCATACAAATACATACTAGGACTTGACCCTGCTATGGTAGTTCATAATATTATACTAGATCCCAATGCCAAACCGATAAGGCAAAAGATGCAACACATGCATCCAACTATCACATTGATAGAAAAATTTGAGCTCCAAAAGCTCATAGACATTGATTTTATAGTACCTATCGACTATCTTGAGTGGATATCTAGCATGATCCTTGTACCCAAGCCATCTAGTGATGTTCGCATTTTTACAGATTTTTGTGACTTAAACAAAGCTTGTCCCAAATACAACTTCCCTCTACCCAACATTGACTCCCTCATTGACTCCATCACGGGTTACGAAATGATTTCTCTCATGGACATATTTTTAGGATATAATCAAATTAGAATCAACCCAGCCGATCAACATAAAACTTCCTTCACAAAACCTTGGGGGACATTTTGCTACAAGGTCATACCCTTTGGCCTTAAAAATGTTTGGGCAACCTACCAATGAGCCATGACCTACATATTTCATTATTTAATGCAAAAAAACATTGAGGACTATGTGGATGATCTTATCGCTAAGTTCAAGAAATGTGTCAACCATCTCGAAGATCTTCGTCAGATTTTTGATCGATTTTTAGAACACAACGTGTGCCTCAACCCTAAGAAGTGCATGTTTGGTGTCACATCAGGCAAAATACTAGGGTTCATTGTCTCTCAATGAGGCATTGAGGTAGATGCTAGTAAGGTGAAAGCCATCATCGAGATGCCTCCTCCTACCACACTAAAGCAATTGCATAGCCTCTAGGGAAAGATCACTTCTATCTGTAGATTTATAGCGCAATTGTCAAAAAAATGCCAACCATTCAACCATATCTTCCAGAAAGTAGTAAGCTTAAAAATGGATGATAAATTTCAAACCACATTCGATGTTATTAAAAATTACCTTACATCACCATCAGTCATTTCACCGTTGCACCCAACATTACCACTAACTCTATACATTTTAGCTACAAAACTTGAAGAACACAAGCTTATACTTAGAGGGGGGTGAATAGTATAAGACCACTTTTTAATTTATTTCCAAATCAATATAAATTAATGTCCTTAATTGCAATAACCAAATATAGTAGTGTATTAATAACTCGGATAGCAGTAGTAAGCAAGAGCACAAGTCACCACACACAATTGAGACACAAGATTTAACGTGGTTCCCCTAATGTGGCGTACTCCACAAAATAATCTCCTTATAATATTTCACATAGAAATAAGGATCCTTATTCAATATAATGATTTCTTTGATCTTCTCAAAGCTATACAATAACAAGTTCACACAGAACTTATCCAAATCTGAATAACAAGCTCACATAGAACTTGTCCAAAACTGAATAACAAGCTCACACATAACTCATCCAAATATGCTCTAGCAATCTCACCAAGAACCTGCTCAAATCTCTCCAACAAGCTCACCAAGAACTTGTCCAAATCTGCTCTAGCAAGCTCACCAAAAACTTGCTCAAATCTGCTCCAACAAGCTCACCAAGAACCTGTCCAAATTTGCTCTAGCAAGCACACTAAGAACTTGCCCAAATCTGCTCCAACAAGCTCACCAATAACTTGTCCAAATATGCTCTAGCAATCTCACCAAGAAATTTTTCAAATATGCTCTAGCAATATCACCAATAACTTGCTCAAATATGTCCACAAATCTGTCCCAAAACTATCCACAAAGTTGTCCACAAAGCTGTCCCAAAACTGTCCACAAAGTTGTCCCAAAACTATCCACAAAGTTGTCCACAAAGGCCTTCTCAAAGGCTCAATCAATCATGCACAAGTAGCACTCAAATATCATCCACAAATCTATCAAGGCAAAGCTCAAAGATGAACTAAAAAATGAATGGCAATATACTCTTCAATGGATGACAACAATAATCCATAATGATCTTAACTCAACTCAACTCAAATCAACTCATAGAAGCATAAAGACAATTGTTAGAGACTCAATATGTTCTAAGCTCAATCTCAACTCAACTCAACTCAAATCAATCTCAACTCAACTCAAGTCAACTCATAGAAGCATAAATAGAATTATTAGAGACTCAATATGTTCTAATCTCACTCTCAACTCAAATCAGAATTATGGAATTAGTTTTTTTCATGGAACTTGACCAATCACCTTACACAATCACTTGACTAGGCTCAATCAACTCAACTCAACCAATCACCACACTCTTTCTCACAAAAACCCTAGTCCAAGCATGTATCAACCAACTCAAATGTTTCCAACAATGGTCAACCAAAAATATCACATAAAAATTATACTCATGTTCTTTTCAAGTTATTTTACAACCAATGGGCTTCAACAACTATGCTTATAAAACAAGGTTTAAACACAACTCTCAAACCAGAAAACCTTGAAGCATTTAACCAACCACTTTTGAAAAGGAAACCACAATCAATCATTTTCACTCCAATGATATTTCAGAAATTAACCACCATAAACAATCAATAGGAGAATGTGCCCATACCTTTTTTATGCCAAGAAGTTATCCACAAAATCTGCCACACTAAACACAAATTTCCTTTCCAATCTCAATAAGGGTTTGTGGACTTCAAATAATAATCACAAGATAAGCATGACTCAATTTACACCTTTTTACTCCAAATTAATAAACACATCCACCAAAGTCCTTTTTAATAAAAACCCTTATCAAAAATAATAATCAATAAGGCTCTCAAAAATATTTTATAACAACTCCTTATTTCTCCTAAATCTTCATTTTCAATTTCATGAATATCAAAATAAATCAACAACTCATCCACTTCTGAAATAATAATCACAACCCTTATAAAAATAAATTTTAATTAAAAACTTTAATTATTCCTTAACCACCTTATAACTCCTATCCTAGGGCATCAACAAAATTAATTAGAGCAAAACGTAATTACCTCCTCAAGGGGATTTGAACCCCCAACTTGCACACACTGTGAGTGCCTTAGCCGCAGCTAAGGTTGCCACACGAGCTAGCTGCTCGTTCGAAAGGAAAATGCATGACGTGCCTTAAGTCCTTCCTCCCTTCCATGCAAACCAAAAGTGCTTCGAGCACTTTCCTTCCAATGCCTTCAAATGCAGTCAAGGATATTCAAACCTTGACATAAAGTGCTGCCACACACCTTAACAAAAAGCCAATTGCCAATGTGCCACTCTGCCCACAATGTCTTGGACTTTTGATCAACCTTGGATTTATTTGTTGTCTCCCTTTTCAAAATGATTTTCGCATGAGCTCTCTTCAGATGCTTAGCCAACGATTAACATGAGCAAGAATAAATTTCAAATGAACCTTAGGATCCCCTTTATATAGTCTTCTCATCATTTTCAATGACGTCGATGCATTACTAATTTTCCCTCTTTCTTTAGACGTTGGTGCTAAATTTAATTAAAATTTTAAAATTAAAATTTAAATTTTAAATAATTAAAATTTAAACTAAATATTTAAAATTAAATATCTCCATCACCGAGGCACCTTTTTTGATGAAACAAAAGGCCAATATGGGTTTTAATAAAAACCCATTCCATCCATGGTTTTAAATAAAACCTTTTATTTTTCCTGCCTTGGTTTCCATAAAAACCCTGATTTTATCCATGCTTTCCAAAATATCATTTGCCCACCAAAACTCAAAGTGATCCATATGCCATCAATGATTCATGTGACATCAATGACAACATAAAATAACTCAAATTTTCAATAATATCCCCCTTTGTCATTGATGGCAACACCTCTAAAGCAAAAAACACAATCACTGTAAAAACCATCTCTAAGAATCAAAGCTGCTCCCCCTGACTCAATATTTTCTATGGAGGCTGCTCCCATGACTCAATGCTCTCTTTGGAGGCTGCTCCCCCTAACTCAATGCTCTCCTCCTTAAATCTCTCCCATTTGACATCAATGGCAAAAGGGACACCTATGGGGCTAAAATATATGAATCTTAAACTTAGCCCCCTCGCCACCTTCTCTTTTGAGGTGATTAATTTTGGGGTGGGAGTAATTTTACTCCCATATCACATTGTTTCTTTCCTCTATCAACTTCATTCCATGTTTTTATGATATCCTTCTCTTGATAAATTACTTGATCTTGTTGTCTTGAACCTGTTTAAACTTCTTGCCTTGAAACTATTTGACCTTCTTGCTTTGAACCTATTTGGAATTGAGTCCTACACCATTTTGCAATATGCACAAAGTCATTGTAATTAAAACACTTGATATTGTAGCCTTTGGATGGTGCCCATGTCCTGAATTCATTCTTAAAATTATTTCCATATCCATTCCTTTCTTGAACCCTGTATTGTGAAGCTCTATTTTCATGACCATTATGACCATGACTTTTGAATTGTGAAGCTCTAAAACCAAAACAATGTTGTTCATTTCCTTTACACTGAAAAGCTCTATGACCAATCCTATTACATGAGAAGCAATGTCCCTGAAAACCATACCTTCTTCCTTTGAAGTTTCTTCTATAAAAATCAAACTTCTTTGATCCATGGATCCTGTAAAGTATAGCCCTGTGTCCAAATCCATTACAAGAAAAATAATGTCCTTGAAAAATCCTTTGTTTATGCCTTGGTTCCTCATATCTTTCTTGAACATTATCCTTATGATCATTTTCAACTTGTGCATTGCATCCTTGAACATTATTTGTAGCATCTAAAACCTCTTCCTTAGTTTCTTCCTTGCTTTCCTCTTTAAGAATTTATTTTTCTTTTTAAATTGATTCACCTATCTCAAAACAAGATCCAAACTAAATATTTAGAGCCATAGGAACTTTGGAAATTTCCTCACAAATCTTAGGTGCTTATTTGCTTTCATATTTTAGAACTTCCTTTCATTTTGAGTGTGATTCCCCAAACTTGAAATATGAGACCTTTGGTGCTTTGGAATATTCCTCTTATTTTTATTTATTTGTGTCAAGTAGCAACTTGGCATCCATCTCTATAGCCTTTGAAACACATGTTTCCTTCTTAGTGAAAATATCTTGACCTTTTGAGTCATGTGATGGATCAAATTTCTCAAGTAAGGAACATTTCAATTATTTTAGATTCTCTTTAACCTCTTGTAGTTGCTCATGGATAACATTGAAGTCTTCCTTTAGATCAACTGAGATATTATCCTCTTGCTTAACTTCTTCTATTTGGAGTGAATGTTCTTATTCTACTTCTCTTATTCCATAGAAAAAACCTTCTTCATATTCATTGTCACTAAAATCATTATAATATTCTATAACAAACAAACTCTCAAGATTTCTTTGACCATACCTGTTTCCTTGATGTGTCATCTCATCTTCATTATCACTGAAACCATTGCAATATCCTGATCTATGATCTCTTTGACCACACACAAAGCACTGTTCTCTTTCAAATTCTATTCCTAGTAATATATGTTCTTCCTTTTCATCATCTAACTTATCTCTATCACTGTGATCTGAGCTATCACTTGCTTCTAAAATGTAGTAAGATTTCTTTGCCTTATGAAAAAATTTCTTCTCATACCTATTTTGCTTGTATTTGTCATCTTTTTCATGCTTATGCTTTCCATATTCTTTTATTTTGTAACCCTATTTTTCATCATCATCATTTTCTTCATGTGGACACCTGTATTCATAGTGACCAAGATCACCACACTTGTAGCATATGACTTTTCGTATATCCATAAAATTCCTTGATTCCTTATTCCTTTTGATGAAGTTAGCTTCCTCATCATTATCTGAACCTCTACTTGTTTCTGAAACTTTCCCTTTATCTCTTTTATTGGAACCTGATGCTTACTTACCCTCATCTCATAAGTTGTGAGAGTACCTTGCAATTCTTCCATTGTTAGCTTGTTGATATCCATTGTTGTTTCTATTGATGAAACCTTATAATCATATTTCATGGGAAGTGATCTCAAAACCTTTTGAGTAACTTTTTATTATTTCATCTCAAAACCTAGGCCTCTCATGGTGTTAGTAATCTCATCAAAATGAAGTAAAAACTTTACAATATCTTAAGAATCTTTCATTTTCAATTCCTCAAATATTTTTTTGAGTTTATAGTTTTTTCAAATTTACCTTGAAATCTCCTTCATAAGTATTGCACAACTTGGTCCACATCTCATTAGTTGAATTACATACCATGACCTTTGCAAAATCTGTCTCACGAAGCCCACTCAAAATACAATTCATTGCTCTTGCATTGATCTCAACCAATTTCCTGATAGTCTTATCTACCTCGGGATCACCTTCAACCCTATACTATTTTTCAACCATTTGCCATACCTCATATCCTTGTGATATCAAGTAGTTCTTCATCCTCATGCTCCATAAAACATAATTGTTACCATCAAATGATGGAGCCTTATTTGTAGATGATCCATTATGTGAAGTCATTTGTGTTCTTGTAGAATATGCCCTCAAGCTGTTAGCTTTTCTGAATGAACCCACTCTAATACCAATTGAAGAACACAAGATTATGCTGAGAGGGGGGTGAATAGTATAAGACCACTTTTTACTTTCTTTCCAAATCAATATCAATTAATGTCCTTAATTGCAATAACTAAATATAGCAGTGTGCATTAATAACTTAGCAATAGTAAGCAAGAGCACAAGTCACCACACATAATTGAGACACAAGATTTAATGTGGTTCCCCCAATGTGGGGTGCTCCACCATATAATATCCTTATAATATGTCACACAAAAATAAGGATACTTATCCAATACAATGATTTCTTTGATCTGCTCAAAGCTAGGCAATAACAAGTTCACACAGAACTTGTCCAAATCTAAATAAAAAGCTCACACAGAACTTGTCCAAAATTGAATAACAAGCTCACATAGAAGTTGTCCAAAATTGAATAACAAGCTCACACAGAACTTGTCAAAATCTGGTCTAGCAAGCTCACCAATAACTTGCTCGAATATCTCCAACAATCTCACCAAGAACTTATCCAAATCTACTCTAGCAAGCTCACCAATAACTTGCTCAAATCTACTCCAACAAGCTCACCAAGAACTTGTCCAAATATGCTCTAGCAAGCTCACCAAGAACTTGCCCAAATCTGCTCCAACAAGATCACCAAAAACTTTTCTAAATCTGCTCTAGCAAGCTCACCAAGAACTTGCCCAAATATCATTTAGAACCCCCAACTTGCACACACCGTGAGCGTCTTAGCCGCGGCTAAGGTTGCCACACGAGCTAGCCGCTCATTTGAAATGAAAAGGCATGACATGCCTTATGTCCTTCCTCCCTTCCACACAAAAAAAAAGTGCTTCGAGCGCTTTCCTTCCAATGCATTCAAATGCAGTCAAGGAGATTCGAACCTTGACGTAAATCGCTGCCACACACCTTAACAAAAAGCCAATTACCAATGTGCCACTTTGCTCACAATGTCTTGGAATTTTGATAAGCCTTGTATTTATTCACTGTCTCCCTTTTCAAAATGTTTTTTCGCACGAGCTCTCTTCGGATGCTTAGCCAATGATTAACATGAGCAAGGATAAATTTCAAATGAACCTTAGGATCCCCCTTTATATAGTTTTCTCCTCATTTTCGATGACGTCGGCACATTATTGATTTTCCCTCTTTCTTTAGACTTCGGCACTAACTTTAATTTTAATTTTAAAATTTAAATTTAAATTTTAAATTATTAAAATTTAAATTTAAATTTTAAATAATTAAAATTTAAACTAAATATTTAAAATTAAATATCTCCATCATCGGGGCACCTTTTTTGATGAAACGAAAGGCCAACCTGGGTTTTAAGAAAAACCCATTTCAAATCTGCCATCCATAGTTTTAAATAAAACCTTTTATTTTGCCTGCCTTGGTTTTCACAAAAACCCTGATTTTATCCATGCTTTCCAAAATATCATTTGCCCACCAAAACTCAAAGTGATCTATATGCCATCAATGATTCATGTGATATCAATGGCAACATAAAATAACTCAAATTTCCAATAGAACTTGTGCTAGGTACACTCCTAGATAAAAAATAAGGCACTCAACAAAGAGTAGGCTATCTACTACATCAGTCGTACACTAGTTAGTTACGAAATGAGATACAGATACATGGAAAAGCTATGCGTAGCAGTAGTAATTGCTACTCGGAAGTTAAGACACTACATGTTAAACTACACAAATTTTTTCATCACCCAAGATAATCCCCTTCAGTACATGATGAACAAAAGTTATCACAAATCACGCACAACCAAATGGATCATGCTCCTAACTGAATTCAACCTAGAATTCATATCTCAAAAATCCATAAAAGCATAATTCATCACTGACCAACCGGCTGAAGCCCCCCTAACTGACAATAAAACCCTACTCATTCAACTCCCTGACGATTCCATCTTCCACATAACCAAATAGGAATAATATGTCAAACTTGAATTTGTGGTTGATCTCACCATGTTCTTCGATGGTTATAGGTGTCTCCACACTGGGGGTGTAGGAATTATTTTCTTTACACTAGAAGGAGAACCGCTCTCCTTTTCATTCAAACTCGATTTCCCTTGTACCAATAACAATGCAAAATATGAAGCCCTAATCCTAGGACTGAAACAAGCACACTCCATGCACATCAAATGCCTCCACATCATAGGTGATTCACTCCTCATAGTCAATCAAGTGTAGGAAATATGGCTATGCAATTGCCTATTTCTCTAGTAGTACAATCAAATCGCACAACTCCTATCCCAATTTTAGTGGTATACCCTCTAAGTCGCTCTGCAATAATCAAACCAATTTGAAAACACTATGGATTCCTTAGGGTCCCTTATTCCACAAATACCAAAATCTGACACAACATATGTATCCATTAATATACTTACATAATATGCTATATCATCCACACCTCCCATAGACGATGGTGGTGTGTATGTGGTAAACACCAAACCTCACGATCCATGGTTCTCATAACTCAAAGAGTACATCAAACTAGGTTTCCTACCTTGTGATTTACCCCACGCCTAACGTCGAACCTTTAAACAAAGAGTGATCTGCTACACCTTGCTGGGGGACATCCTTTACTACTATAGATATAATGACATACTCTTGTGTTGCCTAGAACTACAAGAATCACAATGGGTTGTACAAGAAACCCATGACAATACTTGTGGTGGCCATTTTAGTGGCATGGTGATCACCAAACGCATCCTCTGTATGGGCTAATACTGGTCCAAAATGGAGCAATACTACGGTGAGTATGTCAAACATTGCATCAAATGCCAACAACATGCCAACCTAACACATTTACCATCCTGAGCACTACAACCTATCCAGTCCATGTGGCATTTTTCCCAATGGTCCCTAGATCTAATTGGACAAGTTACACCTACCTCCTCTAGCAATCACAAATTTCTCATCACAGCAATAGAATATTTTACCAAGTAGGTCAAATTCATCCCACCGGTTCAAACCACAGGAGCCAAAATTGTAGCATTCATCATAGAGCATATCATATGCTGCTTTGGAATTCCCTCCCAAATCATTTTGGATAATAGAAAATCCTTTAAAAACAAGATTTTTTGAAACCTATATGACAAATTTCACATACACCATAGCTTTTTTACCCCATATTACCCTCAAGGAAATGGCTAGGTAGAAGCCATGAATGAAATCATCTACTCCATTCTTCATAAAATTGTAGCAAAGTCTCATCGAGACTGGAATAATCAAATACCCCTATCATTGTGGGCATATCGTACCAGCATTCGTACCCCTACTGGGGTGACGCATTTTTCACTTGTATATGGGGCAGAAGCTATCATGTCCCTTGAACTTGAGATACCCTCCTTAAAGATTTCATTTATGACGAAACTACTCACCAAGATTGTCTGGATCAATTAACACTCCTCGATGAACATCGCATCCATTCCATCGAGCAAGCACGAGTCTATCAAGATCATCTTCACCATGCCTACAATAGTAAGGTGCATCAACACGAGTTCAAAATTGGTGACCTGGTTCTCAAATAGAACCAACAAATCACAAGTCAAACTTACTAGCAGTGTGATAAATTCATCCAAAATTGGTTGGGTCCATTCATTATCACACATAAATACGACTCAAGAGCATATCTTCTGGCCAATATTGAAGGCCTTAATAACCCTGAACCTATCAACATATTACACCTTCGTGCATTCAATGCATGATGTTCAAGTACATTCACCATCACAAGTGCCACAAATTACTAGTAATAAATCACTAAGCACATCACCGTCTCGATATTTTACTTTACTTTATTATTTCACTATACATGTATTTTCATCTTTATGTCATTTTTATGTTATAGGTATTTGTTTTTCCTTTTGTAGGATCCACATCATCAGTAGGAGAGTACTACAACATCCTCACACACCACCATGCAGGACCATCCACAACCACAAAATATACCCATCACATCGACTTATCTAGCCTAGCAACCATTTTCCCTTCACACTAGGCGCTCTTTGCATTCATCCCATTCAGGCCATCATACCTCACATTGATGCCATTCCCCTTGCCAATGAGATCCATCCTATTCACCATGCTCTGGAGATAGCCAGGTCACCCTCTCCTCTTTTTATGAAAAATAGGAATCCAACCAACCCCAAGAATAAGGGTCACCCTCCCATCCATCTGATGATCTCAAACATCTCTATTCACCAATAAATCATCCCCTTCACCCCATAGGAGATTATCGTCCTCCTAATAGAGGATACACCCATCATTTAGCTTGTCCATCATGCCTATATGTCCTGCTATCCAATGGCAAGTCCATATACTCCCAAGCTTTACAAGCCTGTGTGGCCTAAGCTGCTCAAGATGGTCATGCAAACATGCCCCCTTCCCATTTGCACCACTGCTTAAAGCCATCACCTATGCCATCGATGCTCAAGACGCCATCTTCCCCTCTATGAGGCTTGTATTTTCAACAAGATCTCCAATCTTTGAGACCTTTTCATTCTTCCCCATCATCATCGAGACCTCATCCACTGTCCCGTACCTATTAGACTACACCACTCACATCAAGGTTTCGATCACCACCTTCACTGACACTATCGCCACAACATCATGAGATACAACATCTCTTCTCTCACGTAGAGGCTTTAGAGCTACAGATGAGCCACTGCCATTGCCATGTTCACTCACGGTAGTCTCCCATGACCTGTCCATCCTCACCACCACATAGATCCCTCCTCTAACCTTGGACTCGATCCATGATGAATCCCAGACCCATACCTCCATTATCGGATCATCCTTCACCCAGGCCTCGCACACTGCCAATGGACCCATTCATTTATCCTATGCCTATTCCACACACATCAATATCTAAAATATTTTACCATCTCATGCATCAGGGCCTCATTGACCTACCCAAGATTTGGCCCATTGATCCCTCGCACCCCAAATCATGCAACTACAATTATAATAAATTTTACATTTACCATCGCTATTCAGGGCACGACATCGAAGAGTGCAGATCATTTGAAACCATGGTGCACAACATGTTCCACGATGAGTGTACCCCATCACCAGAGCATTCCCTCCCATTTAGCTGACTTCTAAGTTATCCACATCACCTCACTCCTAGAATATTGCCATATCATAGAACTCTGACAGTGTCATCTCATTACATCCATAACATATTCAATTACAGTAGCATCCACAATCCCAATCGAATCATCACTTAACCATCCCACTCCCACCTAGATCCACGTCACTTCGCCTGACAGTAGTTCAAATTTATTTCCTTCTTCTATCTTATTTCTTCTCTTGGTGACTATCACATATATTTATACAACTCACATCTTATACATCTACTACACACACACACACACCACACACTGGGGAAACCATGATCATAGCATCACACTTTTTGTCATCATTACACACTTTACTCATCTATAAATAGGTTCTTCTAAAATTCTCCTTCTACATAGCGTAACTTTCCTCTTGTAAATATTGCATTCCCCCACTTGCATCATTTACATTTACATCCATTGCACATATTCACATGCTTTATATTTAGAATATTAATTCATGTTTGTACATTCTCCCCCAAAATGTGCCTCAATAGGAGTAATACATGCACTTGTTAGCATCAACACCTAGATGTCCATTCCTCCTTTTCAGGATCAAGGTATACATGGGTGTCGTGTTTGATTTTGACCACTCTGTAGTTCAGTAAATCCAGTGTCACCCATAGCTACTGAGTCTTGTAAATTCTTCTTATGGTCCTTTAGGCTGGTTCAACTTCTCTCATGAACTGCTCACAACAGGTTACACATCAAAAAATTTGAGCCTAGGAAAGAGGACATCTTGAGTAGATATATCCATCTAGCGAACGATATCCCCTGCTCATCCTATCGCTCGCATGGTCAACATACGACCTGGGGATAAACAAAGGGATCAAGCATAAGCAAAAATAAATGATTTGGTAGAAAATAAACTTCATCGCCTATACAAAAAGAGCACCACGAGAATATAAAAAAAAAAAGCACTACCACACAAATAGGTCAACACTAGATGAGGGGCAGAAAACAAAAGGTAATTCCTCTTGATATCACCAATGTTATGCTTATCGCCTTTGGTCCCTAGGTTCAACATAACACCATGGGATGATTTCCATTGCTAGCAATAGGCTCCAAGAGCCTGCCTACCAATGGAATAGTCTTACAAGTGGTAACACATATGTAACATTAGCATCTCGCTTTTGTATAGATCACTATTTTTGATGGATGAGCTAGTTATTTTTGTAGCATCTAAAATGGTTTAATCCTACCTCCCTCAAAATGGATAAATGAACCTTACACATTCACACACATAAGTCCAAGACAGACTTTGAACCAACCCGATTATGTTATAAGTTGCCACAAATACTTGTATAGCTAAGGGTTTGAGATTTGATTGTCACAACTATGTTGTTCAAAACAATTATACATGCCTTACATTATCCACCATCCCTAAAATCAAGGAATGGATCGCATTCATACAGGTAAATGCCATGATACAAGTGCTTTCTTGGTGCATTTTAGTACGTTCATACATGTATCCATGCATCTATGCCACATACATTTCATACACATTATAGCATTGCATTCATACTACATGCATCTCACAAATCACATTCCATTATTCCATCCATGCTACATGCATTTCAAAAATCAAATCACAACATTACATTTACTCTACATGCATTCATTACAAAATCACATCAGATAACACATCACATTGCATTCAAAACACAATCATCATACTATTCTACAATTAATTCATATCATAGAACAATAATAGATCTAAATTATTCACACATGTATATTTATTTATCACACATACCTACAAATTATACTATGCTAATCTATGCAAACATAAAAAGAACACATTTCAAACCATCAAAATAACACATGTATATGTAACAGCCGAAACCAAAAGGTATCTATATGTGTCATCCATCATTCAAAATTAAGTTAAATTCACCTTGCCCTCATCAAATAAAATCAAATCACCAGGTTCAAAATGTTGCATCCTTTACCTCACCTTCATTAAATCAAATCAATCACTAGGTCCAAAAGGTTTCACCCTTTGCCTTGCCTTTATCACAAACATTTTTTTGTTAAAAACTAGGTTTTCCCAAAATCCTCAACAAAAAAATTGGAACATTCTTTTTAGAATTAGCACACTAGGTTTTCCCAAAATCCTTAGAATTTTTTTTGGAACATTCTTTTTAGAATTAACAAATTAGGTTTCCCCAAAAACCTCAAAAAAAATTTGGATAGGTTTCCCCAAAAACCTCAGTAAAACTTTGGATAGGTTTGTCCCAAAACCTTAGCAAAAATAGCATAGCCTAGCATAGCCTAGCATAGCACAACAATTTTTCACCTCTTTGTCCTCACAAATATTTTTCTTCCATGTGCACCCTTCACAAGGCTTGAAATTATTCATTCATTACTTCTATAAGTAGGGTCATCTTTTGTATAGCTTTCCACCTATCAAATCATCTCCAAATTTCCCAAAACTTTCACCATTGTATCGGGCTTGGAAATATCTTTCCAACGGTATAATATTTTTCCAATTTTGACATCGTTTGATCCCCCAAAATGCTAAAACACTGCACATAAACATAATTTTCCCCACGGGTGGTGATTTAGGTCAAAATTTCCCCCCGGGTGGCAAACTCAACCAAAATACCCCAAAATGCACCTAAAACCCTAGGAAAGCATGCACATGTCCCCTAAAACCCTAGGAACCTTCCAAACTTGTATTTTAACTTCATTTACAATCATATTCATCATGCATTGGTACTTTATAAATCGTTGCATCATCAAATCACCATATTCCATTCGCCTCATTGTTGATTCCTCATTTGAGGGGGTATTCATATCTAAAGTCAGCTCTAAATGCAACCACAACATTGAAAATACATAAGTGCAATTAGCACATTTGTATGTGAAATTTTTTGTTGAATATTATCATATGATCATAATATCAATCCCAAACAGACGTGGGTTACATCATGAGATATATGCGTCACCACGGAGAAGTCAATCTAGCATTCATGTACGTCGAGTACATAATGGATGATACATTTGAACTAATCCTAGCACAATATTTAGAAAATGATTTTGTGACCATGCTGATATGGTCATGATTTAATAATCCAAATGTCAACTAACTCGAGTGGTTTGACACTTGTCACCATGTTCTCATCAATCAATCAACAACAAAAATTTAGATAGGCTTTTGTTCTATTCATACTTTTGGACCACGTTGATCTGGTCGTAAAAACAAAGCAGTCAAAAGTTGCATTCTCAAGAAACTAGTATGGCATCGTAAATTTCATACGGACTCAACAAAATCACATCATTGCATCCATAATCATTCATTTTCATTCACCAACATTATTTTTATTTCTTTCCTCTTCTCCTTCTTTCCTTCCTCTCTTCTTTCCCTTGGATATTCGATCAATGTTGTATGGTCACACTTCGAGCGGCTACATACCTTTGATTGAATTCCATTCTCTTCTCTCCTTTCCCTTGGATATTCGATCAATGTTGTATGGTCACTCTTCAAGCAGCTACATACCTTTGATTAAATTCCATTCCCCTTCTATCCCTTTTCCTTCTACACAAACCCTTCACATTTTTGTATTAAACTGTGTTCCACATAGTATAGTACGAAAATGGGCAAATGTAGAAACCCAAAATTCACACATTTTTGTTTCTATGTATCCATAGGTAATTCCAGACATCCCTAGGCTATTTTAGGCTATCATAGTCATGTGCAGTCATGCGTAGTTAGGTGCAGTCATGTGTAGTAATGCATAGATTGCCATAGTTCACCATAGCAATATGTAGACTTCCATATACCACTCATCAGATTTTAGGTCCTAAACCCTCATAAGCCTTCAAAATCACTTCCCATGCACTAGAATATCCTTCGAAAACCTATTTGCACTCAATTGAGGCCCCCATGGGGTATTAGTTGATCAAAATAATTAACAAGCCAATGCCTAAAATCTAATTTAATGTTGACTTCACTTAAGTCACATTTTTAGGGTAAAATTGATTAAAAGAACCCTTAATCTTGATTAACACTAATTACATCATCCCACATGTGTGAAATTAGGGTTTGATAGGATATTTATTTAATCATGTCCTAAATTGACTTAAGACCTCCTAATCAGGATTAGCCCTAATCCATCCTCACACGTGTGAGGATGGAATATTTCCCATAAGGAATGTGATGTTGCCACATTGCATTTCCTAACCTAACCCTAGTCAGAATTCAATATAGATTTAGTATATCTAACTCCCCCCCTGCACCTTACCTTTGCCTATAAATAGTGGGTCCTAAAACCCTAATTAAGATCTCTTCCAAATTCAAAAAAGTACAAAAACTCTACAAAAATGGAAAGTAAACATTGAACAGTCAATTTTTGGTGCACACAGTCATATTTCAACAACATACAGAGGCACCCAAGCTACCTAAGAATTGATCCACTAGAGGGATTTTGCAAAAGATACCTCACAGCTCATATCACCCCTTGCCCCTCGAATCCAGGTTCAGTTCACCCCCCAAGGTGGAAAATTGGGTCTATAGGCCCCAAATCACTCTAGATTTGGGAGGTAAGCTCTGTTTCATCATATTATCAGCTTTTGCACAATTTATTTCAGTTTTTTTTTTTATGTTTTCATGGTGATTTCATCTTCCTAAATATGGGGCATAACTAAGGCAATCCACCCATCACACTAACCCCCTCTTACAGGTTTTCATAGGTTATTTTGCAAATCTAAAGAGGAAGAACAACATCAAACAAAAAACAACCCGACGGTGGCCCACATACAAAGAAGCCCACCTACATTGAGGGACGATTGAAGAAGACATCAAATTTATTGTAACATTGTTAGGAAAATAAATGGATAAATATCAATGAAATTATAGTTTCTTTGTTTAATGCATCATTGTGTATTGTGTTGAATTATCAAATGTAATTTTCTACCCATTTCACATATCTGTAAGAGGTAAGGTGTATCTTAATCATCCAACTAGACTTCTCCATCAAGCTAAAAAATCTGAGAAACTTTCATCTTTACCTTGTTTCAAAATACATAAATCTTGTATAGTCACATATTTATCAATATAAGCTCCAAATTGCTGAACAAATAACTTAGCTCTCTCTTTGAAATTCCTTAAAGAATGATGAGGTAGTTTATAATACCATTCTAATGCCATACCACCAAGGCTCTTAGGAAAAAATTTTAGCAACAAAATGTCATCATATATAATATCATGACATGTTATTCTAAACATCCTTAAATGTTCAATTGGGTCCTCTATTCCCTTATAAATAGGTAAAATTGGCATTGGAAAATGCTTAGGGTAGGGTCTAGTAGTAACCATAGGGTCTAGGGGTTGATTGCACATTTTCTTATAGTCATAAGTGAAACTTGGAGGTTGAAGCATATCCATTCTTGGCACCAATTATTTCACTACACTTGTTAAACTTTGTATCTCAAGGTTTTTGCTATGCAATATCCCTAGATTTCCTAGAGGGTTGTAAGTGGATTGTTGAAAATGGGTTTGGTTAATGTTAGAAACATTAACATTGTTATGATATGGGATGTTTTACATGGTATATATTTTTTTTATTGGTATAAAGGGTGTTGAAAGGCCCCTGAACCTTGTACAAGAGAAATTACATGAATTCCATATCTACCGAGGTGGTCCAAGAAGAAAGGAATAAAGAGCGGGCAAACCTCTGCACTAGGGAAGGTGTCACGAAATTGTGACCAAATTGGTGATGTCGTGAAATTGTGACAAGTTGCGCCTTTGTTGCCAAGAGAAGAAATGAAGTCACGAAATTGTGACAAGAAGCACCATCGAAGCCGAAGAAGGGAAGAAGTCGCGATATCATGACAAGTTGCAAAGTGTCGCGATATCACGACAAGTTGCTAGGTTGGAGCCGAATGAGAAGAAGAGCCATGAAAACATGACAAGAAGGAAGACCGCACCTGGGCAGAGAAGGAGTCATGAAATCGTGACAAGAAGTAAGAATGCTGCCAAAGAAAAAGGGTGTCACGAAATCGCGACAAGAATGTAGACCACAGCCAAATAGAAAATGTGTCACAAAATCGCAACGAAAGTGGAAGCCTGCTGCCAAGGAGAAAATGTGTCGCAAAATCATGACAAGATGGAAGACCGCTGCCGAAGAGAAAAAGTGTCGCGATATCGCGACAAGATGGAGGACCGCTGCCAAGAAGAAAAAGTGTCATGAAATCGTGACAATCTGGAGGACCGCAACCAAAGAGAAAAAGTGTCGCGATATCGCGACAATTTGGAAATCCACAGCCAAGGATAAAAAGTGTCGCGATATCGCGACAAAAGGGAAGACTACCGTTGGAGAGAAAAAATGTCGCGATATCGCGACAAAAAGGAAGACCGCCGTTGGAGAGAAAAAATGTCGCGATATCGCGACAAAAGGGAAGACCGCCGTTGGAGAGAAAAAATGTCGCGATATCGCGACAGAATGGAAGACCGCCGTTGGAGCGAAAAAATGTCGCGATATCGCGACAAAATAGAAGACCGCCGTTGGAGAGAAAAAATTTCGCAATATTACTATATTACTATGGAGGATAACTATGGAGGATAACTCACATTTTGTGGAACAAAATAAATGTTATAAGGAGGAATAAAATGATGAGGAAATTAAACATGATTTTGAGGTTCACTACTAGATGGAAGGACTTATAGAATATCCTCAATATTGGTGGTTACAGTAATGACATATGTAGGTTTATGAAATGGATTAATATCATGAGAATATTTTATTAAAGGATTGACTCGAATATCTGGAGGAGGAATGGTTTGATGAGGAGATGTCCCAACCTCTTCAAGTTGGGCTTCTTGATCCATAGCTTTAATCAAAGCATCCCTATAATATTTAATGAAACCCCAAATATGATCATATGATTTATAGGTGAGGTGTTTATTAGACCCCTCAATAGGATCAAGGTCATTACCAATATCTAGATTAGGATTCTTCCTATCAATTTGATAATTTTCTTGGTGAATCTGATCAGATTCTAAAAGCTTTCACTTACTCCTAAGGTTGGAAGCCATTAGGATTAAGATAAATTATAGGAATAAAAATAAGAAAATTTAAAACTAATGAGAGACACAAAATATCTTATTAAGACTTTTTATGTTTTTCTAATCTAAACAAACAAATTTTAATGATCTTGTTTATGATTTAAGACAAAACAAATAAGAAAAGCAAAGAAAAATCTTCATAGATGACCACTAAGAACGTGTTTCACATTGGATTCACCAAATATATAGAGGAGGGAAACTACCCTACTGTGTATGATTCTCAACTTGATCTGCTAGAAGCTGAGGTGACAACGGGGGTATGTTATATCCTCTAGACGTGGGAGCTCAGGATCAAAAGGGTTCACCAAGAATAATTTAAGGACTCACTCTAAGTATGGGGTGGAAATATTTGATGTGTTTATTGAACAAGCATCTATGTTTGACCTTACTAAAATATAAGCTATGAAAAATAAAAGAACGATGCAGGTCAAACAATAATGTAATCAAATATGGAGCTATCCATAGAATGATTTTTTTTTTCAATGAGAACTAAGACCCTATTTTTACAAATAAGTAAATATTTTTATTTTTAGCAAGGGTTAAAGAGAATGCATAAGCAAATTTAGCCTAATATGCAAACTATATACTTTTTCTCTTTTGAATGCCTAGAAATAAAGTCAAATATATCTTTTTATTTATGATCTAGATTTGGAATAGAAATAAATAGAAAGTAGACAAAAAATAACCTAATAAGTATTGGAATATATTATATTATTTGGTACATGCTAACATACCACCTTGGGTACATCTTTCGATTAGAAGAGCATCATAGATTAGAGTGTGAGTATTTACTTATGTAATAAATGCACAAGTGTGCAAAGTATTTTGGTAATGTAAATGTGTATAATAGTCCATGTATACATGATTCCATAGAATAGAAAAATGAAGAGTCTCTAGGAGAGTGAAGGCCAAGGGTACACCATATGAAGAGTCACATTCCATTTATATGTATCTATGTTTGAGATAGATATGGATGGATATAGAGAGTGTTTGCAAGTATGGGTACTTTTTTCAATGGAGATACAATTTTTGTGAGCATTTGTTAATATGGAAATTATATGAGTTATTTTTGAAGTTATATATGATTTTTACATATTTAAAATATTACCATTATATTATATTTCATATTGTAACTTTATTTTATATCTTGAGGTTAGTTTATATTTAGTATTTAGCATATGTAGAGGGGAAAAATACCCTATCGCATACAATTCCTAAATAAAAGGTTGGATCTGCAAGGTGAGAACCTTTCGTGGGGTGAACCATGGAGGTATGTTGTACTCTACACTTGGTGCTAGGGGGATGGGTTAACCAGGAATGGTTTTAGGACTCACTCCATGTCCTCAGGATATTTAGGAATGTCTGATGTATTTAGTTTTTGGGAAAAAACACCTATGTTTGGCCTTTCTAGATCTATGCTAAGAAATATAAAAGGACATTGCGGAAAACAAAATATAACAATTGAAAACAAAATGCAAGAATACAAGAGCTAACCTAATATGATTCTTTATTTTGAATACTCACTAACCTAGGGTTAAGAAAAAACTTACAAAATAAATGCACAAAAATTATCCCTAGATGAAAACTAAATGCTTTTCACTTTCATATACCTAAGAATCAATAATTAGATCAGATATTCAACAAATAAAATTATTAAAGCACTTATCTAGACCAGTGGTTGGTTTATCTCTTTCTGCATCTTGTCCAATGATATCAGAAATACCTGTTTCTACAAGATAACTCATGAAACACTTGAAAATAGGATTAGCTTTAGGGGAACTGCTTAGGCCACTGTGTAATAGTCCTTGAAGGTGCAACATTCAAGCCCCATAGGTCCCTTAGATGACCTTTTAACACAAAATAAAAAATTGACCTTTGGATAATTAATAATAAAATAGAAATGTAGTAACAAAAAACAAAAAATAAAATGCAACAGTATGATCTAGATGCAAAATAGAATGCAACAGTGAAAGAAAAATCTTGAAATTACCCTCGATGTGCTCTCAAGAAAAGTTGTGCCTTGCCTAGAGAGGGTGCGATAATGCAGCAGCAAAGTCACACCCTTCCTGGACGGGGTGCGATCTCACATCTACAGATTGGTTTACCCTAATATGGGCAAGTGAAGTCATGCCTCGCTAATATCGAGTGTGATATCGCTGCAAATTAACAAAACATAAAATTCAGATGTAGAATATGAAATAAATGCTAGAAACAAAGTAAGAAAACCCTGATGGACATCGTAGAAGTAGGCAAAGAAATTTGAAGTATCCAAGTGGGCACTCTATCTCTCTAAACCACACCACGAATCCACCAAGTCACACAATAATCCAATCCAATCCATGCAATAGAAGATCAAATTCTAAATTCACACTTCAGGGTTAGCTTGTAGTATAAAAAGCAAAGGAAGAAGAATGAGCTATCATAAAAATTTCAAGCTTATTCAATAATCAAAATTTTGCATTAAATTGCATATCACTTGCATCTCTTTAAGAAAGAACATCCTTCCTTTTAAATACAAAATCGAAGGGACTGAATATGGAGGAGTAAGATATGCCCCCACATAGATAAAGGGGCCATAGGTCAGAGATCTTGGGGAGGCATCCACATCAATAGTGGTGGGAGGCTAAATATAGGGGATAGAGGAGCTACGAGTATAGTTAGCTTATCTACAAATATATATGGCCCAATTATAGGTTGAGAGGGAAACAATATTGGTGAAGGCTACATGAATTTAGGGAGAAGTAGCCAAACTGGATGGAGAGCACCAGTGGGCCAGGGCTAAGAGGTTGGCTATCATTGGGAGCATACAAGTAGGGATTGCAGTGCAACTACTTTAGGTAGAACTATGACGGATAGACAATAGGCTAAATATATCTATTTAGAGGGCCACATTTTACGAGGTAGATTATTATGCAGTTGTCCCTCTAGAGCAAAGGATGGAGCCTCCTCCATCCCTTTAGTCAATGAGCAGATAATAATCCTAATCATGGGTGCCAATAACATCTCAACATTCAGTGGCATAGCTGAGGTTGCCTCCACCTCAAGGATGTCCAGAGGGAGCTGGCTCTCAAATCTAGGAGAGGGTAGGCTAGGGATTGAGATGACACACTAGTTTTTGATTGTGGCGTGCATCTCTAATTTTAGTGTACCGAGTCTATATTATGGTACACCAACCTCTCATGATGTACTCTTTTTCCTATGAGTAATACATAGCTACAAATATTATTGTGATTCTATGTGTTCTATTTGTAATGATTTAATGCATGTTTTATATATTTTTCTTATTTATTTCAAGTGTTTATATGTATGCAAACTATCCTAACACAAACTACATGAGAATGAATGAATGAAAAATAAAGGGGAGAACAAGGAGGAAGAAGGAGCAAAATTAGACAAGAGAAAACAAGAGAAATAAAGAAGAGAGAAGAAATAAGAAAGAGAAGAAGAAAAAGAGAAGAGAAAATAGGGGGGTCCAAAGGTCAACCATCAGAAAAGGAGAAGAACAAACACTCCATAGTATAAGACTAGCGTAGGTTGCAAAGAACCAGTGTATCTAGACACTATAGATTGTATTAACGAGATAGCTAGACCTTCTATGGGTATAACACTTGCATCAATGTGGAAAAGTGTATGTGGAGTTTTGACCCACTATGGGTGGTTGTTCCCTTATTTACTGTTGTGAGGCAATTATTTGCTAGGATGTATGCTGAGGTCTATTAAAAATGACCAAGGAACTTATCCTATAATGGGTTGTTCAGTCTACTGAGTCAAAAGAGAGTATGACCCGATAGAATATCGTGAATAATGTAATACCTGCTAGGATGTATAAATATCCCATGTGGGGTCTAATATGTATAAATATAGTATGCAAGTGCTATCCCATATTGGGATTTTTAAGAAAGACTTTGTGCAATAAGAGTTTTCAGCATAATGAAGGAATAAAAAAAAATAAGAAGTGATCATAAGAAGAAAAGAAGAAGGAAGGAAATATTCCCTAGGGGGGATCTTTCTAGGAATTAGAGTCCTAGTGAGAAGTGCAATACATGTGAGCTATGACCTAACTAGGTATCATCACATGCCATTATTGCAATATTCTCAAAATCTATATGAGCAAGCAGCCATGAACAACCAATCATGCATTTATGACAGGAAAACATGCAAGATGTTAGGTTAGATGTCAAGCAATCATGCAAGGATGACAAGCAATAATGCAACATGAGAAAGCAAGTGAATGCAATGGAAAATAAAGATGCAATTATATGATTTTTTTTGTTTTTTCTATATGTATATATATATTATATATATATATATATTTTTATGGAGAGTTAAAATCAATGCAAATTCTAAATGCACCATACATCTTATCAAAATAAATAGGTGTGCCATGAGGTGAAGGATCGAAGGTATCCTCAAAATCACATAGAAGCTCTTTTAAAGCTCTTCATTAAACAACTATAGCATGATAATCACAACATTTTCTAATAGCACCATTATTTTTAGCTTAAAAGACATCATACAAGGATTCATCATTTTCTTGAACAAAAACAATGTTATTTTTAGAATGAATAGAATCAACCATTTTACAAGACATTATATTTGGAGGAAAAGAAAAATTACACTTTTATTATCATCTATTAACAACTTTTGATATTCCATGTATTCTGCATAAGTCATAAGATGGTCATCATCCTCAAAAGGTAGAGGTTGATTCTTATTAGGTATAAAACCTATACCACATCTCCTAGGTCAAATCTCAACATCCAAGGGTTCTTTAGTACCCTTCTATTATGGTACCAATCCTTTACCTACATATCCCATATCGGATAAGATCTTCTTAGGAAGGGGATAATCATTAGTGAGATAGCATTGAGCAAAAGAGCGCTCGTTGAGAGATGGGTTGCTACCATGGATATTTTCTTTAGAATCTATACCTCCAAATATAAAAGCACACATGCTAATATGTATAACATCACCCTTCTTATGAGGCAAGCCCATAGTTTAGGATGAAGGTGGTAGCTTGGCTAGATCCAGAAGAGGCTCTTGAAGAAACTGATTATCATGATCCAAGGAGAAATAATGGGTCTTATGTTCCTCACTCACTTTTAAACTTTGAATATGCTTGGAAATTTGAGATGAGGAACATGGAGAAATTGTTGAAGAAATAGGAGGACAAGAATAAGAATTGATTTGAGCTAACTTTATATTTGAACATAATTCAAATGTTCGAGGGTCACCCAGAATGGTGATAACTTGATTCTTGAATTAAAACTTGAGACACTGATGAAAAATAGAAGGACAACCTTCATTGCATGGATCCAAGGTCATCAAAGAAGAAGATTAAAATATGCAGGACAATGTACCACATAAAAAAAAGTATCCAATATTCTCGGCCCTACTTTTAAGGGAAGAGATATGACACCACATGATTTTTAGAACTCATTGTTGAAAGCTTTAATGATGATATCATTTTTTGTTAAATCTTCCTCTTTTAATCCAAATTTTTGAAATAATTGATATGTACACAAATTGAGGGATGAACCATTATCAATCAAAACTCACTTGATAAGGGTATCCCCAATAAGTGTGGTGATGTAAAGTGATGAATCTCCATGTAATTTTGAGGAAGGTTTATCATCATATGAGAATGAGACATGATGTATCCCAAAATAACCTATGGTGTCAACTATGGCATCATGAGGGATATCTAGGGAAACAAATTATTGTTGTAAAAACTTCATTAAAGCATTTTCATGATCAAGAGAAGTCTTCAAAAATTTTTACATTGATATATTTGTTGGAGTACTAGCTAACTGCTTCTGAAGATAAAATGAAACCTGTGATTGTGGTCTCAACACTATAGGTGGAATCCTTGTAGCTAAATCTCTTCTTTGATTCTCCTTTAAAACTGAACTCGAATGAGATACTAAACTTTTTCCTTGTCGATGTTGCTGATTCTGAGCCTGTTTCCTTGTAGTTACCCCAACCATACAAACCACATTTCTATGGTGTAGGGAATCATCTTTATGAACCACATTATTGGTTTTTTGTTGCTCATGCTTGGGTAGGGGATCCTTAAATATCCCCATGTCTTGATTTTTTGTCAGAACCTATTGAGTAGGAGTTTGATTATTTTTTGATTGGAGATTTCCTAAATTAATGCATCCTGCATCAATCAAATATTGAACCACATGCTTCAAATTCTTACAAGTGTTCATCTAATGTCCTTCTACCCTATGGTAAGTGCAATATTGATTTACCTTAGACAAATGAGCTGTAGTATTTGGCTATCTTACTAGAGGTAATTCAATTGTCTTAGCATCCAATAGTTGTTTTAAAACTTCTTCCATAGGTATATTAAGTCTTGTAAATTTCCTTTGAGGAGGTTTCTAAAGTACAATATTTTGTAGGATGTTAGTGACATTATTAATAGGCCTACTATCACTATTGCCTCCTATATTATTATTCTTAGGTTGAGACTTGATTGTCTTATCTTATTTAATATTAATTTGACCTCTTCTAATGAGATATTGTTCCACTTTTCTTTCTAACTCAATTTCTTAATCTAAAGATGTGACAGTAGTAGTTTCTAGAGCATAAGATAACTGTTCTTGTAAATTACCAATAAATATATCAATCATATCTTTATGATACATAGGTTGTCTTAATCGACCAACTAAACTTCTCCAAAAAGCTAAAAACATTTGAAAAGATTTCTTCTTTACTTTGTTTTAAATCATATAGATCTCTCATAGTCACTTCCTTTTCAATATAATCACTAAACTGATGAACAAACATCTTTGTGGTCTTCTCAAAAATCTTCAAAGAATAGTTGGGCAAATGATAATACCATTCTAATGCCACTCTAGCAAGACTCTTTAGAAATGTTTTCAATAAGAACATATCATCATAAATAAGATCATGGTAAGCTATTCTAAATCCTCTTAAATGCTCTATTGTATCTTCATTTCCTTTATAGATTGGTAAAAATGGCATGGGTAAATGCTTAGGATAAGGTCTAGCAGAAACAATAGGATCCAATGGATGACTACATATTTCTTTATAATTGTATGTAAACCCTTAGGGTTGAATCATGTTCATCCTTGAAAAAAACTACTTCATTACATTTGCTAAATTTTGTACCTCTGAAATACTATATATGTTTTCCAAACTTCCCAAAGGAGGAAAGTATGCATGTTGAAATATTGATGTTTGATTCAAGTTTTGGATACTTTGGTTGTATGTAGCACTTTGTGGATAACTAAAATTTGGTGGAACAGAAGCAATGGTGTTGATATTAGAGGATACAGGAGGAAATTGAGAATAATTTTTTAGGCCATTACTAATTAGAGGGACTTGTAGATTCCCTCCAACATTGGTGGTATTAGTAATGGCACAAGTCACTTGGTTCTTAAAATTGTTTTGATGCAAGGATTAAGATGTAGGAATGCCATGATGAATAAAAGGAGACCTATTGGGAGGGTAAGGAGTAGCATCCTATTTTTCAAGATGAGCTTCTCGTTCTACATATTCCAATAGTTTTTCCTTATGAGCTTTCATGAATTATCAAATGATGAAAAGACATAACTTCTATTAGGTCCGGCAAAAGGATAAAGATTAGTTTAAATTTCCAAGTCTACCTCTTCTTGCTCTTCTAGATCTACATTAGGGTCTTTCCTATCAATATTATCATCTTCCAAAGGAACATAATCAGAATCTAGTTGCTTCCTCTGAATTCTAAGCAAAGGAGCCATTAGAAGTAGTGAAAAAAAATAGGGGAAAACACTAACAACAAAGTTTTATTTACTTAATGATTTTTCAAATAGAATTAATGATCTTGCTTAGTGTTTGAAAGAAAAAGATGTGTTCACGTCAGGTTCACCAAATATGTAGAGGGGGGAAACTGCCCTACTACGTACAATTCCCAAATAAAAGGTTGGATCTGTAAGGAGATAACCTTTCGTAGGGTGAACCACAAGGGTATGTTGTACTCTACACTCAGTTCTAGGGGGATGGGTTCACTAGAAACGGTTTTAGGACTCACTCCAATTCCTCAGGATATTCAGGAATATCTGATGTATTTGGTTTTTGATAAAAACACCTAATTTTGGCCTTTCTAGATCTATACTAAGAAATATAAAAGGTGATGTGGGCATCACTTTCTACTTAGGTTAATTTGCTTATTTAGCTAGTTCCTAGGTTATTTCCAATAACCCATGTGAGTTTTCTATCACATAGGATATTATTCAGCATGTTATTTACTGTTAGCATTATTGTTAGTATTATTATTGGCATATTTTAGGTTAAGCGCCTCCCTATTTCTCCTCCTAAGAGATTTGAGTTGAGATATATTGTAAACAAGTTTCATGCACCTATTTAAGCATTATTTTTTGAATATATTACCTAGGTTGATTTTTAACTAAATTTGGCCTCAACATTGGTATCAGATCCTAGCAATCCTTCGGGATCAGACTCATTGGTATTTTCAAATTTTGCCTCAGTTTCATTTGGCAGGACTTACGACAACTCAGATTTGCTATTGTTGGGTAACTTTGTTTAGCAACAATTGCCCTCAAAGATTGCTACATCAAGTGACAGGTGACCCACATGGGACTAACGTGGTTGATGTTGTGTTGAGGGTGCTAGGCCTAGCCACCGTAAAACCTGCTTGCTGAGGGTTCTAGCCTAGTCGCTACACAGCATGCTACATAGAGGATAAGAACTAAGCAGACACAAAGACTAACCTAAGTAAGATAGGTAATGATGCAAACAATGAGGAAGGCTAACCTAAGTAATACGAGACTAACATGATGTGATTCCTAATATGGGAGGATGCAACCCTCAATGGGATAAGACCAAGGATTGAAAATAATATATGCAAAGAGACGAGCGACATGTGGATTATGGCCAAATTTTTGGTTTATGAAGAGGTTACATGATGCGTAAGAAAGGGGGCTTGACTAGACAACCAAGAGGAAGGTTAAACATTGCAGAGGGGTTTGACCACCCAAAGGTGGTCGAATAAAATAGAGGGTGTTTTTATTTTTAAATCTCTCAATAATCCCTAGCATCCCGCATGTGGGAAAAGTTCCCCTATTGTTTTTGCTACTTGTAGTCTGCTAAACTAACCAACAAGCATTGGCCCCCTATGACGACACTGCCACATCAACAAAGACGTTGTTGCAAATTTTTCATTCACACAAAAGGTTCAACCTGACGCTATTGATAGACCTGATGGAAACTTTGCTCGCACTCTAGAGGCCTATGATTGGAGATCGTACTAGACATTTACCATAACCACTGGAGTTTTCGATACAGATGCATAGTTTTGTGCTTTTTATACATCATGGATGTAATTTTATTTGGTATTATTTTTCGAGAGTCACTCACGTAGATAGGAGTCGATTTGCAGACTATTTTTCCCACGAAGTTCCTCTGGTCAGGTTTCGATGATCGTTGTGGTGGGCTTCATTATTATTTTTATGTTTTTGTACTTTGCATCTAGATTCATGGTATTGAGTTGGAGTAGATATAGCATGCTCTCAAATCGAGAATTCCATTGGAATCGTGGATGCATTAAGTACATTTTTACATTTGGATGCTTTTCAATAGCAATTTTTTTATGGAACAATAGTATACGTTTCTTACGTTTGCATAATGATCACATTGCAGCACCTGTCCACCACATACTCCTCCCACCATGCGCTCGTTTTCATATAGTTTCCTCCATTCTCATTTGGTTCTACAGTGCAAAAGAGAGCAACAATATTTTCATTTTGAAATATCTATGCAAGGATAATCCCACATCTATGATGGGATGACCTCCAAAGGTCTTTAGGATAACCGAGGCTCTCTATTACCTTCGACCATCATCGATGGTTAGGCAGACCCCGTGTGGTGGTCGTCGCTACTCTGCCAGTTGTAGATGGGCTCTGCCAGATGAAGGTGGTCTTGTCTAACAATTACTTGCACAGTCATCGATGTCGACTGTGGAAAACTTCCCTGCGATCACATGGGCACCTATACCTTACATAAGGTATACAATGCTTTTTGCTAAGATTAAATTATTAATTTATTTTTTTAATTTAAATTATTAATTTATTTTTTAATTAAATTAATATTTAATTTAATTTAATTTAAATTAACATTTAATTTAATTTAATTAAAATTAA
Organism: Wollemia nobilis; assembly: GCA_028583015.1. Lineage (NCBI taxonomy): Eukaryota > Viridiplantae > Streptophyta > Pinopsida > Araucariales > Araucariaceae > Wollemia > Wollemia nobilis. Next base: position 2,357,129 of record JAQPPZ010017170.1, on the reverse strand, counting down.
ATTAATTATAATTTATTAAATGGCTTGAAGGCCCATTTTTAAAATTTCTTTAGTAAATATTTTCAAAGCATTGTATTAACCTTTTAAGGCTCAATTTTTTGCAAATTATTTCACGGAAGCATTGTTAAGCCCACGAGGCTTATTTTTGTAAAAATTTTATAATCTCCAAGCATTGGGGACATGTGGTTTTGAAAATTACCTATGAGGTAATCATTGTAAAAGCAAAATTTTTGCTTAAAGTGCTTGAAAATCATAGCACAAATTTCCTAAGAGGTAAAGTTTGAAAGTCTTTTTAGACTTCATTGTAAGTTTTGAAATACGCACATTTGTAATTGCCCTGTGAGGCAAAACATGAAAGCCTTTTGGCTTCATGAAGTGCTTGAAAACCATAGCACATTGTTATTGCCTGACGAGGTGAAGCATGAAAGCCTTTTGGCTTCATGAAGTGCTTGAAAACCATAGCACATTGTATTGCCCTGTGAGGCAAATATAGAAGACCTTTTGGCTTCAAAGAGTGCTTGAAACTCATAGCACCATTATGACCTTTCAAAAACATGTTTTTGTAGGTATTTGAGGAGATCAATTTCTCATCCCATTTTGGGATTCCAAAATTTGGTGGATTTTGTATAAAGTGCATTTTGGTGGTACCCAAAACTCTCCTTCTTTTGCAAACCACTTCATCCCACATGGCCTTTATGTACTCATTTATTTGAGACAATCTGATAGCCTTTCTGGCTTGCACCAACGAACATAAGGCTACTCTATTGATAGATGACATGGCCAGGCTAGCTACTATGATTAGTCTCATGGCCTTCAAGGACTTTTGTCCTTTTCAGGTGGTCATTCATCTTTACAGGATCAAATGACAAGGCTACCTACTATGGTTAGTCTCATGGCCTTCAGGAGCTTTGTCCTTCTTAGGTGGTCATTTTTTATTCTTCATCAAGACGTTGCTTCTTCTGCACCTATTGTTGTTCCACCTTGAGCACTACAGCGACCTCTTTACAGGTTGTTTTGATTGGGCTCCTTAGCGGTTAGAATTTCCTATCACAAAATTACATCGCTCTATTTGGACTTTATGCCACTTAGCTATTGTGTACTCTCATAGGTTCTAGGTTTTTATCAGCATATGCAGAGCAATAGGTTTTTACTCCTTGTCTTTCCTTAGCCTAGGAGTCCTCTCAATGTTGTATCTCTACACTGACATCCTAGGATATCCAGGATAATTTTAGTTATGAGACCTCTTTGCAGTGATTGGTGACTCACCCTTCCACTCCTGTTGTGTATGCATTGGATTCCAATTCTACTTTCCATGCCCTCATCCCCAAAGTCCCTACCTCAAAAGCCCTATCTGATTATCGTCCCATAAGCCTTTGCAATATTGTTTATAAAATTTTAACAAAAGCCATGGACAATAGACTAAAGGACATTATTCCAACCATGATTGACCCTTGTCAAGGTAGCTCTGTTAAAGGTCAAAATATAGTGGATGGAGTCATAACCATTCATGAACTCATTCATATTATCCACAAATCCAAAAAATTTACCTTCTTTCTGAAACTCGATATGAACAAAGCTTTTGACAGGGTGAATAGGGAATTTCTTTCCAAAATCCTTCAAAAATTTGGCTTTCATGATGAATGGGTCAATCTCATTATGCAATGTATTTCTACCTCTTGGTTCTCTATTCTAGTGAATGGGTCTATTGTAGGGTACTTTCCAAGTACTAGAGGATTGAGGCAAGGGGATCCCTTATCCCCCATCCTCTTCATAATCTTAGCTGAAATCCTTGGAAGAGCTATCAAATCTGCCTGCTCTATGGGGATGATTTTTGGTATCAAAGTTACATCCAACCTTCAGCCCTCAACTCACCAAAAATTAGTGGACAATACCTTTTTGGTGACTCTAGTATCAATTTTTGAGGCAAGAGTTATCAAATATATCCTCAATATCTATGAAGAAGTTGCAAGACAAAAAATCAATTACACTAAAAAAGCAAAATTTACTTCATAAATATCCCAGTCCCCTACCAAATCAAAATTGCAAATATCTTGGGATGCTCCATTGTAAATATCCTAGCTACCTATCTTGGCATACCTATGTTTTTGGGTAACCCTTCTAAGACAATGCGAAATAATGTTATTGAGTGGTTTCAAAAAAAACTTGCAAGGTGGAAAGGAGTTCTCTCTCAGGCAGGTAAAGCTACTCTTGTCATGGAAGTACTTTAGAGTATACCTATTTATTTTTTATCTATTTTTAAAATCCCTACAGTAGTTGGTTCCAAGATCGAACAAATTAAAAAATGCTTCCTCTGGTCTGGAGCTGACAATCAAAAAAAAATTTACTTGGTAGTTTGGGATAAAGTTTGCTCTTTGAAGGATAGGGGTGGCCTTGGGCTTCACAGGATTAACAAAATGAATCATGCTCTCTTAGCAAAGCAGGCTTGGAAGGTGTTCATGAATGAGAGCTTGGAATGGATCTCAATAGTCAAAAGGAAATATCTACAACATCATTCTTTCATGGATGATGAAGCTCCTCAAATGGGGTCTCATTTTTGGTGCTCAATCATTCAAACTAGACCCCTGCTTCAAAAAGGTGTCATATGGCAACTCGGAGATGGGAAAACTATTGATTTTTGGCATGACCCATGGATCAAGGATGAGCCTCTTATCAATGACCAAGAAATTTCTACCCTCAAACCCTTCACTGATGACAGGTTTGGATCAAAAGTTGCTGATTTTATTATGCAAAATCAGGGTCACCCAAATGTAAGCAACTAAATCTCAACATAAATAATGCAAATATTGACAGATTTGATAATGCCTTGCAAATATTCGATTTCCAAAATTAACCTTTGGTGCCCACATTTAATTTTTAATTATTATAATATTTTAAATCTTCATATATTTAAATATTTAAATTTATTTTTCTTCTTTGGGTCATTTTTCATTTAATTTTTAATTATTATAATATTTTAAATCTTCATAGATTTAAACATTATAATTTATTTTTCTTCATTTGCAAGTACCACCATGGTAAAAACATTAAACCTTTATTTTTCCTTTGACATAAATGACAACCAATTTCATCAACTTATGACATCAATCCTTTGACATCAATGACAACACAATATACTCAAAATTTCCAACAATCTTCCCCTTTGTCATTGATTGCAACCCTTTCTAAAAATTCATTTTCAACCACTATATTCCAAATATTCTCCCCCTAAGAAATAGCTCCTCCTAACTAAATGCCCTCCCCATTTGACATCAATGGCAAAGTGACTCATTTGGGGCTAAAGATAAGACTCTTAGCTAAACCCCCTCCCACCTCATTTCCTTGAGGTGATTAATTTTGGGGTGGGAGTAAAACTACTCCCAATTTATTTCTAAGATGCTCAAAAGTTTTCTTCGAAAGTGGTTTAGTGAATATGTATGCTATATGTTCCTTTGTAGTTATATATTCCAATATGACCTACTGATCCATCACCTTCTCTCTCAAAAAATGATATTTTATTGGTATGTTCTTGGTCCTTGAATGCATTACTCGATTCTTTGAATTGCTTATGGCACTTGTATTATCACAAAGTATCAGGATGGGATGATCATGCTCTATTTTAAAGTATTTTAATGTTTTCTTCATCCATAAAACCTGTGTACAATAAGAAACTACTATGATGTACTCTGCCTATGTTGTGGATAAGGAAACTGATGCTTGTTTCTTGCTTAGAAAATATACTAAACAATATCCAAGAAAGAATGATCCTCCACTTGTGCTTTTTCTATCATCAATATTGCCTGCCCAATCTACATTTGTATATGTTGTGAGAGTGAAATTGTCACTTCTAGGATACCAAAGTCCAAAATCCATAGTTCCTTTTAAATACCTAAGAATTCTCTTTACTACCAGTACATGTGTTTCCTTTGGCACTAATTGAAATATTTCCACTAGTCCCACTGCCTGCATTATATATGGTCTTGTAGTTGTGATATAGAGTAAGCTACCAATCATAGATCTATACAATGTTTGATTTACTTTAGGATATTCATCATATTTAATCAACATGCATTCTTTAATTATGGGGGTACTCACTGGTATACAATCCTCCAATTTGAATTTCTTTAGAATTTCTTTTATATACTTGGTTTATGAGAGAAATAAACCCTTTTATAATTATGAAATTTGTAGTCCAAGGAAGAAGGACAACTCACCAAGCATTGACATTTCAAATTCATTTTGCATACTTTTTGTAATTTTTTGACACATCTTATCATTACTGCCTATAAAACGATATCATCCACATAGACAACCACAATTAATAATTCATTTTCTTAATTTTTGATGTATAAATTACTATCAACTATTCCTTTTATGAAACCCTATTCTTGAAGATACTTATCCAGCCTCAAATACCAAGCTCTAGGAGCTTGCTTTAGTCCATAAAGAGCCTTCTTTAATTTACATACATAATTTGACTTATCAATAAGGCTGAACCCCTCATGTTGCTCAATGTAGACATCTTAATCCAAGATGCCATTGAGAAAAGCTGATTTTACATCCATTTGATATAATTTGAAGTTTTTGAAACTTGAGAAAGCTAAAAATATCCTTATGGCCTCAAGTCGTGCAACAAGAGCAAATGTTTCATCAAAATCAACCCCTTCAATCTGTGCATAGCCTTTGCATACTAGTCTTGCTTTATTTCTAACTACCTGACCATATTCATTTAACTTATTTCTATAAACCCATTTAGTGCCAATTACATTCTTATATTTTGGTTGTGGGACAAGTTTCCAAGCCTCATTTTTTTCTATTTGATCCAACTCCTCATCAATTTCCTTGACCCAATATTTATCTTCTCTTGCCTCATTGAAATCCTTGGGCTCAATTTTAGACAATAAAGAAATATTTGCATGTTCACTTGTTCCTATTATCTTCCTTCTTGTTTGTATTTCATTTGTATTTCCAATAATTAGATATCTTAGATGATTCTTTTGCACATACCTGGATGGAGTCTTAGGTGGTGTTCTTTGTGTTTCATATTCTGATTCTTCACCTACTTCTTCTTGACAACTTTCTTCTTCTTGATATCCAATTTCTTGAGATGGTTCTTTGACCTTGTATGTTCATCAACTGTCACATTTATACTTTCCATAATTGTATGTGTCGTATTATTATAGCATTTATAGGCTTTGCTCTTAGTGGAATAGCCAAGGAAGATACCCTCATCGCATCTTGAATCAAACTTGCCTAAGTTTTTCTCTTCTTGTCTAATGTAACATTTGCTTTCAAAAAATTTGAAATACTTTGCAGTACTTGGTCTTCCTTTCCAAATATCATATGGGGTTTCATGATGATTTACTCTTACTTGATATCTATTGATGATATATACAGTTGTATGAACTGCCTCTCTCCAAAAACCATCTAAAATATTAGACTCATTTAGAATAGCTTTGGCTATATTCTCGATAGTTCTATTTTTCCTTTCAACTAATCCATTTTGTTGTGGAGTTCTTGCTTCTAAATATTCTCTTTTGATCCCATGTTGTTCATAGAATTCTATGAATTTACCTGAAGTAAATTCTCCTCCTCTATCTAATCTTAAACACTTAATTTTTTTACCTATTTCATTTTCTACTAGGACTTTGAATGCCTGGAATTTATCAAAGGCTTCTGAATTTTATTTTAAGAAATCTACCCAAGTTATTTTGGAAAAAAAAATCTATAAATGGCATGAAGTAACTGTCATCTTGTAAACTCTTTGTCCTTGTAGGACCACATAAATCAATGTGAACTAGTTTCAATGGTTCAAATGAAGTAAATTCTTTTGACTTGAAACTTGTTCTTGTTTTCTTTCCAGGCTAACATTGTGTAGATATTGTGCTTTGTGGTATTTTTATCTTGGGTAAATCTCTTACTACCATTTTGTTGCTTATTTTCATTATGTTATCAAAGTTCAGATGACCCAATTTTTATGCCATAACTAGCTTTCATCCTCTTGTGATAAGAAATATTTTCTCCCTTAATTTCACTTAGTATGTAGAGATTGTGTGTAGTTCTAATGACATCTACAATAATATTTCCTATCTTGGATTTTCTGACCTCACATCTATTTGGATGAAAAGTGACTATGTGCCCCTGATCACAAAATTGACTTACACTCAATAAATTGTGCTTCAATCACATAACATACAATACATTTTTGTCCTTGATTTTCCATTATCTAAACTCAAAGTCCCTTTCCCAACAATTTTTGTTGAACCATTGTCACCAAATTTTACTAATCCTCCATTGATTTCTTTAAGAGCAAGAAATTTACTTTTGTCACTTGTCATATGACTCGAACAACCACTATCAAGAAACCACTGATTTATTTTATCTTGTACATGAAGAGTTGTTTGTACCAACATTGACTTATCCTTTTCCTGCTCTTTTATCTCTTTTCAAACTTTTGAGATTGTATTCTTTTGATCCTTCTAATCATCCTTCTTTTTGCTTGATTCAAAAAATATTGTTTTATACCATTTGGCCTTATGCCCAAAGTTATTGCATTTGTAATAGATAATATTGTTATTCATGAGAGGTGCAAATGAATTGAAATTTACATCAACATTATTTCTCACATGGACCATGCAATGTACAACTCTATGACCATATTTATTACATGAAAAAAATATCCATGGAAGAGATTTTGTAACCTGTTAGATTGCCTAGAATAATATGGTCGCATGTTTCTTCCTTTACTATTTCTGTAATTGACTTTTGTCCATGAAGCTTCTTTGTTTTCTTCCTTATTGATGCTTTTTCCTTTCAATACATTAGCATAGGTCATGGGCTCATATTCCTTTGATATCTTTGTTCCTTTGGAGCTTGAATCCTCTTTTTGTTTCCCTAACTTTATATCTTGCTGTAACTTATATTTAGGCTTTTCAACTCCCTTTCTTAGAGAGACACTTTTAGATTCCAACCCTTCACATTCTAACTCTTTTACCTTTAACTGTTCGACCATATCCTTTTCAATTTTCCTTACCTCTTCAACTTTTACCTTTAGCTCTATGAGATTTTGTAAAAGTTTTGTTTTTGCTTCCTCATCCTCTTGAATTTGAGCCTTCAAACTAGAATTATTCTTTCCAAATCTTTCCAAGTTTTTAAGAGAAACAATAAGGTCCTCTATCATGTCAATCATGGCTTATTTTCCATTTTATACGATCATGTATATTCTTGTGGGATCTTCCTTAAATATGTTAGGTTTTTCATGAAGGAACCTGCTCTGATACCAATTGAATAACATAATCTTATACTGAGAGGGGGGTGAACAATATAATATAATACTTTTTATTTTTTAATCCAAATGATAACAACAATAATATCAAATAAGTAAATAATGCACATATCATAACACACATGAGAGACATGTTTTAACATGGTTCACCCAATGTGGGTTACATCCATGAAGAAAATATTCCTTATAAATTTTCTCAATGAATATTTTAGGAACCAAATCCCTATTACAATGTTTATGGAACTCTGTCCAAAGGAGACACCAATACCCTATGCTCAAGTTCATGGATATCTATCCATAGGAGACCTCTATCCCCACTACTCTGATTTGTGGGTCTCTTTCCACAAGACAACTCTATCCCCTCTACTTTGATTTGTGGATCTCTCTCTACAAGAGAACTCTATCCCTTCTACTCTGCTCAACTCTGATAAAATATGTTCACAGATTTGATACAATCTACTCATAACTCTGATTCAATATTCTCATAAATCTACTCTCAACTACCTATACTAATCTATCGTATACTTGCTCACAATTTTACCTCAACCCTACTCACAAGACTGCCTCAAATCTGCTCACAAGTCTACCTCAACCCTACTCAAAAATCTGCTCTAGTCTACTCACTGTCTCTACTCAAGTTTTGCTCTAATGCATGCTCATAACTGCTCATAACACATGCTCAAAACTACTCATAATATTTTATTTATTATAATACTTCAAACATATTCTATCAATAATTATTGTTCAAGTACACATAGGAAATGATATGCAATATGATTCCACCATATGTTCTTTCCAATTTTACTCAACCCAATACAAAATTGTTTTTCAAAATTTTCTTATCCACTTCAATGCATTCAAACCAATGCTACTAGGATTACAAATTCATTCAAACAATAAAATTTGTTTCACAAAACCTAACTCAAATATTTCCAACAATACACATTAATTAATCCTTTTATCTCCACCTTATAATTTCAACCAAACACCTTAAATAAAGAGTGATATAACCATACCTCTTTGTTGATGGAGTTATTTCAAAAAACTACCTCAAAATATTCTCTTTATTATACCACTTTCAAGGGTTAGTTTGTGATTCAATTCACATACAAGTATATTTCTCAAAAATCTGATTACATTTTATAGAGCTTGATTGCAACAACTCAACATAGTAAAAATGCATATATTACGCAACAATATCTATACTTAGACTTTTTATAACTTCATCCAATATTCACTTTAACAATGCTAACATACTCTAAAACATAGGTACGTAGACTAAATATTATCAGTATCCAACATTCTCCCCCTTAAATTTGAGAGGTCTAACAAGACAGTCTCTCAACTTTATATACTGAGCTTTAGCAACTTCTTTGGTGAAGATTTTTGCCATGTCCAAAGTGCTACAAATTCGTAGCTCAACTACCTATTTCTCCACCATATTTCAAATGAAATGATACTTCATATCAAATTTCTTTGACCTAGTATGGTGGATAGGATTATGTGCCAATTGAATGGCACTCATATTGTCACAATACAATATGGTAGGACCACTTTGTCTTTCTCCTATTTATTCAAGAGCTTTTCACAACCATAAAGCTTGGGTACTAGCATTTGGGATTGCTATGTACTCAACTTCATTAGATGATAATGCTACAATAGTTTACTTTTTGGAACTCCAAGTAACTAGTCCTGGTCCAAGACTAAAACAATTCTCTGAAGTAGATTTTATATCATCTATATTGCTACCCCAATCACTATCACTAAAGTCAACTAATTTTACAGAATTACATTCGCGGTAATGGATCCCAAAATCCAATGTACCCTTTACATATCTCAAAATTCTTTTAGTTTCTTGTAATTGAAGTTCAAATGGATCAGCCATATACCTTGAAACAAGAGAAACAACATATTGAATATCTGACCTTGTGTTGGTGAGGAACATTAGACTCCCAACCATGCTTCTGTAAGTGGTCATGTCAAATTTTGGTGCTCCATATTCTTTGCTCAATTGGATCCCATGACCTGTTGGAGTTGCAACAAACTTACATTGCTCCATAGCAAATTTATTGATCATATCTTGAGAATATTTGTGTTGAAATATGAAGATCCCTTTACCCGTTTGATGTACTTCCATGCCTATAAAGTAATTCATCAAGCCTAGATCTTTCATTTCAAATTCTTTCATCATGGATTTTTTGAACTCCTTATTCATATTAGCACTACTACCCATGAATATTAGATCATCCACGTATAAAAATACAATTATAATATCTTTACCTTGTTTCATGTAGTAGAGAGTAGGTTCACTTTTACTCCGAGTGAGTCCATACTTCTTAAAGTAGCCATCAATGTGTGAGTACCATGCCCTTGACGCTTGCTTGAGGCCATACAATGCTTTCTTCAGTTTGTATATAAGGTTCTCCTTACCTTGTTCTTCAAATCCTTGAGGTTGTTGCACAAAAACCTCTTCATTAAAGTACACATTAAGGAAGGCACTCTTTACATCCATGTGTTTAATTTGCCACCCTTTATGAGTAGCCAAGGAAAGTACTAATCTGATGGTTTCCTGCCTAGCAATAGGAGCAAAGGTCTCCTCATAGTCAATCTCATACTTATGAATAAACCCTTTAGCTACTATCCTTGCATTGTGTCTTTCAATGCTTCCATCATCATAAAATTTGGTCTTATAGACCCATTTACAACCAACACATTTCTTACCTTTAGGAAGCCTCACTAGCTCCCAAGTGTCATTCCTTTTTATAGAGGAAATTTCCTCTTCTATGGCTTGCTGCCATACATCATGAGTACATGATTTTTCATAACTATATGGATCTAGCTCTACACTAGTCATTAAAGCATAATTTACATCTCCATTAGGCTCTTGGGAGTCATCATCACCATACATATGTAGATTTTCAAGTCTTTTCAAAACTGTATTCATTTCACTAGCTTAACTTCTAGTGTATCTTTTCTGGAAATTATTATCCAACATTTAAAAATATGGATGGTGTTGAAGTGTTATTTTACCTCTTAATGGAGAATCAATAGCCATTGGTGAAGAACTTATTGATCTTTGTGGAGAAGGACTTGGAGAAACATCTATTGTACTTGAAGTAGTCCTCATACTTGGGCTTGGAGGAGGAGTTCTTTTGTTGTTTTTAGGCTGCACCTGCTGCACTTGAGAGGAACTTGCATCATGAGATCCATCATCAACAAAAAAAATTTGACGACCCCATTCTCCACATTCATCAAAAATTACATCCCTAGAGAGTACAATTTTATGTGTTTTGGTATTGTAGAGCCTATATGCTTTGGAATACTCACAATATCCAATAAAAATACATGCTTGAATTTTAGGGTCAAGTTTCTTTCTTTGCTCATCAGGAATGTGGGCATATGAAAGACAACCAAAAACCTTAAAGTTTTTTACATTTGGCTTTTTGCCATACCATCCTTTATAAGGAGTGATCCCATCTAAACTAGAAGTAGGACTCCTATTCAAAATGTAAACACTAGTTCTAACAACATCAACCCAATACATGTTACTTAGATGCTTAGTTTGAAGCATTGATCTATCCATTACTACTATAGTGTGGTTCTTTATTTCAGCCACACCATTTTTTTGTGGGGTATAAGCAGTTGTGAATTGCATTTTGACCCCACAATATTTACAAAAATTTAGAAATGCATTAGATGAATACTCTCCTCCTCTATCAGTCCTTAGACTCTTTACAACAAACTCACTTTGATTCTCTACATTATTTTAGAAATCTATGAAACAATCAAAAGCTTCATCTTTAGTTTTCAAAAAATAGATCCAACACATCCTAAATAAATCATCAATGAAAATGAGAAAGTAAGAGTTGTTACCAATGCTTTTGGTTTACATTGGACCACAAATATCCGAATGCACCAATTATAGTGGATGGCTTGATCTCCATGCTTGTCCATTTGGAAATTTTGATCTTGAGTGCTTTCCCAAAGCACATCCTTCACACACCTCCTTGTGTTCTTCAACTCTTGGAAGTCCACTTACCATAGCTTGAGAAGTCAACAACTTCAAGCTTGTAAAATTAAGATGACCAAATCTCAAGTGCCAAAGCACACTTGGATTAGCAATAGCTACACTAGCAAGTTGAGCACCTCCTTGTTCCCCAAAATTAAGAGGAAATAACCTATTCTTTGTCATAGGTACTTGTGTAAAAACTCTATTACAATTGATTTTGTCAAAAATGATACATTTTCCATATTCAAAAACAAGCTTATAATCCTTTCCCATTTTTGTCCAACACTAAGCAAATTATGTTGGAGTTTGGGGGTGTAATAGATGTTATTTAACTTCTTGGTGCCTTCTTTTGTTGGAACCTCCATGGCTCTCATTCCTTCAAATTGTAGGGTCTTGTCATCTCCCAATATGATCTTTGATTTGTAGGTGGAATCCAATGTAGCAAAGAGCTCTTCTTTGCCACTCATATGATTGAAACAACTAGTATCCAAAATCTAAGTTTCATTTAGACTTTGGTATGATTTTCCATAGGTAAGGAATAAATTTGAAGTTCCTTCCTCTTCTCCATAGTTTCCATATTGACCTCTCCCATATTGAGAAGTCTTGGACCAACAATATTTAGCAAAGTGACCAAGCTTACCACAATTGTAACAACCTTTCTTTGATTTGTCACCTCCTCTTCCTCTTACTTGGTTGCTACCTCTACCTCTTCCTCTTCCTTGTCCTATTACTTGTCCTCTTCCTTGTCCTCTTCCTTGGCCTCTTCCTTGTCCTGTTCCATAACTCTCACCCTCCTTAGATGAGAATGCTTTTTCATCACCACCAAAGCTTGATGATGTAGAAACTTGGAGTCTCTCTTCATGAGACATTAAAGAACCAATTAGAGCATCAAAGGTTAGAGTAGACAAATATTTAGATTAAAAAAAATAGCAACACTTCTTCCACTTTGGAAGAAGTGTTCTCAACACTTTCTTCACAACCACTTTAGTTTTGATGTCATCTCCAAGAGTTTACATTTTTTTTACAATGACTTTCACTCTAACACAATAATCACCTACATTTTCCTCATTTTACATTTTTTAGATTCTCAAAATATCTCTTCAAGGTTTGAAGCCTCACTTGCTTCACCTGATCACTTCCTTGATAACTATATTTCAAGGCTCTCCATGCATCTAGATCTGATGTACATGAAGCAATCCTTGGAAAGAATATTTTCTCCAAGGTTGCTTGGATATGGTAGAGGGCAAAAGAATTCCTATTTTGTGCATCCTTCTTGGTAGTCCTATCAGCTACACTCAAGGTGGTCCAATATCCGAGTTCGGTGTAGCCTTCTTAGACTATGTCCCATAGTCATTTGCCAATGAGTAAGGTCTTCATCTTGATAGACCAATACTCATAGTTGAGGTCGTTGAACTTGGGAATAGGAATATTTTAGTTACCAACCATTAGTAACAAAACTTAGTAAAAAGAATATTTTACTCCTTTATATTATGTTTGCAAAAAAATAAATTTAATCAACAATTTGATTAATAATAAAATATTTAAGCTAAAAAATCAATTATTTTATAAAAGATATTGATTTTAAGCTAAAATATATTAAATTATTAAAAAAATTGAAATAAATTTATTTTAAAAATGCAAACAAAAAATAATATAAATTTTTTATACCTTTCTTTCTAGGCAGCTAGCCTCTTCTCAGTATTTTGACTTTTTTACAGAGCAATAGAACAACCGTATTCTCAAGGTGCAGATCTCTGACTACTACAGATCTCTAAATGGCAACTTCATCGACAAGACAAAATTCTATGATGATGTATTCTCTGAATGCCTTAACTTGATCTCCTCGCTGTCACTTCTATCCAATCCTGAGCTAACACCGCCTCATTGCCACTTTTTTCTATAGCATAGTCAACCAAGAGATGACTTTCACTTTTGATTTACAACAATCACAAATTATTTTTCTTTCAAATCTCGATCACAGGTACAAAATGAAATCATAACTCAGCTTTTCAGATGGTGTCTCTTTATCACCTCCAAATCGCATCACGAAAAAAAAATATTTAAATCGTGATAGATGCAATAAATATACCCAAATCATATATTTTTAAATATTTTTTATTTGAATCATGATCGCTAGCCAAATGTAATGATGACACCTTAAATTGTGATTCCTTTTTCATGATTTCATAGTCAATATTTCAAATCGAAGGTAAGATCAATATTTTCACAGATGTCCAAATATTTTTTTATATCACCGTTACCTCCATTCAAATCATGAGCATACAGTTGTACCACCTTCACATCATCTGCTTTACATAGAGACACAACATAGATCGATATATGTGACAAGATTCCACCTTCACGCCACACTTTCTTCATGTTATCCTTACATCACTATCCACGATTGGATCGTTGCTCGCTACTATTGTCTCAAAACACAACCAAGACCTCGTGTCTCATGCCTTAGATACTGTAATAGATCTCTCAATGGACGTCACAGCATGAATCAGTGCATGATTTTTTTATATATATCCTATATCCTCACAACAGCTTCCTCAACATAGGCAATCTCAGATGAACACAGTAGCTTCGTGGGCTCCTCTTAGCGTAGTATGAACACGATTCTTAGCTTGCTCAACACACACAAGATTTTCCTTTGCCCTTGCTTTGATACCAAATGTGATTCAATTCACATACAACTATATTGCTCAAAAAAATGATTACATTTTATAGAGCTCGATCGCAATAGCCCATAGCTCAACATAGAAAAAATGCATATATTACGCAACAATATCTATACTTAGACTTTTTCTAACTTAATCCAACATTATCTCTAACAATGCTAACATACTCTAAAACATAGGTACGTAGAGTAAATATTATCAATATCCAACATAGTTAGCATAACATTTTTCAAAACATCCATAAAATTTTTCCTCAAAATTTACTCATAAAACATCTTCCTTTTTATTTCCACAAGACAAAATAATCAAACAACTTATCACACCTTATTAATTCTAATCTTGCAAAATAATATTCAACCCAACAAAGCCACAAATTACACACATTAATTTTTCAATACACCTTATGCCTCCTACTTGAAATAAAATATATATATATATATATATATATATATATATATATATATATATATATATATATATTAACATGGTGGAATCGGTAGCCGCCATGAATCCGAGCAAGCTATCCAGATTTTATGGCCGCCATAGTATTTTTTGATTTCCACCCCAGAAGTCGCCACACAGATCTTCGTGCAGTCCACCCCTATAACTACCATGCCACAATCATTTTAAATCTTTTATGCTGCTCAAAGCACTAGGAAAGGGACAAGCATTCAGTCTGGAAAAAATAAAATATTTTAATGTACTTCAAATGACCATTAAAACATCACTTCATTTTATGCACCACTCATAGCACTAGTAATCTGGATACCCCTGCCTCCTTGGGTCTTACCCGAAAGTGGCATCCCTTTTGGGATGTTTTCCACAAATAAAAAAAAAATAGCACTAGTAATCTAAATTATAAACTCCACTTTATCCATTTTTAATTCAGAAATTAAAACACCACTTTAACCCCCTTTTAATTCAAAAATTAAAAGCAAAATAATAACCTTATGACTCCCTAAGAAAGTACATACCTTAGCCTTAGCAAATATTTATTTCACCAAAAATTATTGCCCTCCTTACTGTCACTGCCGCGATTTGAACCTGCACCACTTGCTAGCATGTGACCTAGCTTTGGCTAGGCCACCATGTTGGCTAGCTACCCACATAGAACCTAAGTACACTCATTCTTCCTTATACCTGATCTCCGATGCAAAAGAAGCTTTTCAACAAAAACTTTAACTCCTTACCTCAGTCGTATCTTGAACTCGAGACCTCCCTTCTGCCATGCCTTAGCATCGAGTCTTCTACCATATGGGCTAATTGAATTCTGCTACCCCTGCTATTTATACATGTGCTCTACCTCAAAACATGAATTCGACCTTTGTCTTATTTTTCTCCTCTACCACGAACGAACGATTTTCAAAGCACACAATTTTTCATTAATTGATTTTTCCACCTTAGCTTTGCACTTTAAATATGCAAATGTTTACTTGGTCCTTGACGTCGACGCATGGAAATATTCGATTTCCAACCTTAACCTTTGCCGCCCACATTTAATTTTTAATTATTATAATATTTTAAATCTTCATAGATTTAAATATTATAATTTCTTTTTCTTCTTTTGAAGTACCACACCATTATAAAACCATTAAAATTTTATTTTTCCTTTCACATAAATAAAAACCAATGTCATCAACTTATGACATCAATACTTTGACATAAATGACAACACGATATACTCAAAATTTCCAACAATCTCCCCATTTGTCATTGATGGCAACCCTTTCTAAAAATTTATTTTCAACCACTGGATTCCAAATCTGCTCCCTCTAACTAAATGCTCTCCCCCTTACTCAAAAAACTCCCCCTTTGACATCAATTGGAAAGGGACTCCTTTGGGGCTAAATATAAGACTCGTAGCTCAGCCCCCTCCCACCTCCTTTCCTTGAGGTGATTAATTTTGGGGTGGGAGTAAAACTACTCACAATTTCATTCTAAGATAATCAAAATTTTCCTTGAAGTGGTTTAGTTAATATATTTGCTATATGTTCCTTTGTAGTTATATATTCCAATATGATCTGCTAATCCATCACTTGCTCTCTCAAAAAATGATATTTGATTGGTATGTGCTTGGTCCTTGAATGCATTACTCGATTCTTTGAAATGCTTATGGCACTTGTATTATCATAAAGTATCAGGATGGGATGATCATGCTCTATTTTGAAGTCTTTTAAGGTTTGCTTCATCCATAAAACCTGTGTACAACAAGAAAATTCTACGATGTACTCTACCTCTACTATGTATAAGGAAATTGATGCTTGTTTCTTTCTTAGCCAAGATACTAAATAATTTCCAAGAAAGAATGCTCCTTCACTTGTGTTTTTTTTCATCAATACTGCCTACCCAATTTGTATTTGTATATGCTATGAGAGTGAAATTATCACTTTTGGGATACCAATGTCCAAAATCCATAGTTCCTTTTAAATACCTGAGAATTCTCTTTACTGCCAATACATGTGTTTCCTTTGGCCATGCTTGAAATATTACCAATAGTCCCACTGCTTGCATTATATATGGTCTTGTAGCTGTGACATATAATAAGCTACAAATCATAGATCTATACAATGTATGATTTGCTTTAGGAGATTCATCATCTTTACTCAACTTGCATCCTATAATTATGGGGGTACTCACTGGTTTACAATCCTCCAATTTGAATTTCTTTAGCATTTCTTTTATATACTTGGTTTGTGAGAGAAATACACCATTTTCTAATTGTGAAATCTGTAGTCCAAAGAAGAAGGACAACTCACCAAAAATTGACATTTCAAATTCATTTTGCATACTTTTTGCAATTTTTTGACACAACTTATCATTACTGCCTCTAAAAATGATATCATCCATATAGACAACCACAATGAATAAGTCATTTCCTTCATTTTTGATGTATAAATTACTATCAACTATTCCTTTTTTGAAATCCTATTCTTGAATATACTTATCCAACCTTGAATACCAAGCTCTAGAAGCTTGCTTTAGTCCATAAAGAGCCTTATTTAATCTGCATACATAATCTAGCTTATCAGTTAGGTTGAACCCCTCAGGTTGCTCAATGTAGACCTCTTAATCCAAGATGCCATTGAGAAAAGCTGATTTTACATCCATTTGATACACTTTAAATTTTTTGAAACTTGAGAAAGCTAAAAATATTCTTATGGCATCAAGTTGTGCAACAAGAGCAAATGTTTCATCAAAATCAACCCCTTTAACCTGTGCATAGCCTTTGCATACCAGTCTTGCTTTATTTCTAACTACCTGACCATCTTCATTTAACTTATTTCTATAAACCCATTTAGTGCCAATTACATTATTTTATTTTGGTCATGGGACAAGTTTCCAAGCCTCACTTTTTTCTATTTGATCCAACTCCTCATCCATTTCCTTGACCCAAGATTTATCTTCTCTTGCCTCATTGAAATCCTTGGGCTCAATTTTAGACAATAAATAAATATTTGCATGTTCAATTGTTCTTATTATCTTCCTTCTTGTTTGTCTTTCATCTAGATTTCCAATAATTAGATATCTTGGATGATTCTTTTGCTCATACATTGATGGAGTCTTAGGTGGTGTTCTACGTGTTTCATATTCTGATTCTTCACCTACTTCTTCTTGAAAACTTTCTTCTTATTTATATACAATTTCTTGAGCTGGTTATTTTGACCTTATATGTTCATCAACTATCACATTTATACTTTCCATAATTGTATGTTTCCTCTTATTTAGCATTTATAGGCTTTGCTCTTAGTAAAATAGCCAAGCAAGATACTTTCATCGCATCTTGATTCAAACTTGCCCAAGTTTTTCTCTTCTCGTCTAATGTAACATTTGCTTCCAAAAACTTTGAAATACTTTACAGTACCTGGTCTTCCTTTCCAAATCTCATATGGGGTTTCATGATGATTTAATCTTACTTGATCTCTATTGATGATATATATAGTTGTATGAACTACCTCTCTCCAAAAACCATCTAAAATATTATACTCATTTAGCATAGATTTGGCCATATTCTTGATAGTTCTATTTTTCCTTTCAACTACTTCATTTTGTTGTGGAATTCTTACTACTGAATATTCTCTTTTGATCCCATGTTGTTCATACAATTCTATGAATTTACCTGAAGTAAACTCTCCTCCTCTATTTTATCTTAGACACTTGATTTTTTTACCTATTTCATTTTCCACTAGGACTTTGAATGCCTAGAATTTCTCAAAGGCTTCTGACTTTTATTTTAAGAAAGCTACCTAAGTCATTTTGGAAAAACCATCTATAAATGGCATGAAGTAACTATTATCTTCTAAACTCTTTGTCCTTGTAGGACCACATAAATTAGTGTGAACTAGTTTCAATGGTTCAGATGAAGTAAATTATTTTGACTTGAAACTTGTTCTTGTTTGCTTTCCATGTTGACATTATGCACAAATTGTGATTTGTGTTTTTTTATCTTGGGTAAATCTCTGATTTCCTATTTGTTGCTTATTTTCACTATGTTGTCAAAGTTCAGATGACCCGATATGTTATGCCATAACCAAATTTCATCCTCTTGTGATAAGAAATATTTTTCTCCCTTAATTTCACTTAGTATGTAGCTATTGTTTGTAGTTCTACGGACATCTACAATAAGCTTTCCTATCTTGGATTTTCTGATCTCACTTATATTTGGATGAAAAGTTATTGTGTGCCCCTGATCACAAAGTTGACTTACACTCAATAAATTGTGCTTAAATCACTTAACATACAATACATTTTTTGTCCTTGATTTTCCATTATCTAAACTCAAAGTCCCTTTCCCAAAAAAATTTGCTGAACCATTATCACCAAATTTTACTGATCCTCGATTGATTTCTTTAAGAGCAAAAAATTTACTTTTGTCACTTTTCATATGACTTGAAAAACTAGTATCAAGAAACCACTGATTTATTTTATCTTGTACATGAAGAGTTGTTTGTACCAACATTGACTTCTCCTTTTCTTACTCTTTTCTCTCTTTCCAAACTTTTGAGGTTCTATTCTTTTAATCATTTAAATCCTCTTTTTTTCTCGATTTAGAAAATATTGTTTTACACCATTTGGCCTTGTGCCCAAAGTTATTACATTTGTAACAAATGATATTGTTATCCATGAGAGGTGCAAATGAATTGAAATTTCTATCAACATTATTTCTCACATGGACCATGCAATGTACAACTCTATGACCATATTTATTACATGAAAAACAATAGCCATGGAAGAAATTTTGTAACCTGTTAGATTGCCTTGAATAATATGGTCGCATGCTTCTTCCTTTGCTATTTCTGTAATTGAATTTTGTACATGAAGATTCTTTGTTTTATTCCTTCTTGATGCTTTTGCCTTTCAATACATTAGAATAGGTCATGGGCTCCTCTTCCTTTGATATATTTGTTCCTTTGGAGCTTGAATCCTCTTTTTGTTTTCCTAACTTTATATCTTGTTGTAACTTATTTTTAGACTTTTCAACTCCCTTTCTTAGAGAGATAATTTTAGATTCCAACACTTCATATTCTAACTCTTTTACCTTTAACTGTTCTACCATATCCTTTTCAATTTTCCTTACCTCTTCAACTTTTACCTTTAGCTCTGTGATATTTTGTAAAAGTTTTGTTTTTGCTTCCTCATCCTCTTGAATTTGAGCCTTCAAATTTGAATTCTTATTTTTAACTGTTTCCAATTTTATAGGAGCAGCAATAAGTTCCTCTATCATGTCGATCATGGCTTCTTCTCTATTTTTTTTGGTCATGTATGTTCTTGTGGGATCTTCCTTCAAGATTTTAGGCTTTTCATGAAGGAACCCGCTCTAATACCAATTGAAGAACATAATCTTATACTGAGAGGGGGGGTGAAAAGTATAAGATAAAACTTTTTTCTTTTTAATACAAATGATAACAACAATAATATCAAAGCATTAAATAATGCACACATCATCACACACATGAGAGACATGTTTTAACGTGGTTCACCCAATGTGGGTTATGTCCACGAAGAAAATATTCCTTATAAATTTTCTTAATGAATCTTTTGGGAACCAAATCCTTATTACAATATTATGGACCTCTACCAAAGGAGACACCAATCCCCTTTGCTCAAGTTCATGGATCTCTATCCACAGGAGGCCTCTATCCCAATTGCTATGATTTGTGGATCTCTTTACACAAGAGAAATCTATCCCCTCTACTCTAATTTATGGATCTCTCTCCACAGGGGAACTCTATCCCCTCTACTCTACTCAACTCTAATAAAATCTACTCACAAATCTAATCCAATATGTTCATAACTCTGATCCAATATACTCATAAATCTACTCTCAACTGCCTGTACTGATCTGTCTTATACCTACTCATAAGTTTGCCTCAACCCTTCTTACAATACTACCTCAAACCTGCTCACAAGTCTGCCTCAACCCTACTCACAAATATTCTCTAGTCTGCTCATTATCTTTGCTCAATTCTTCTTTAATACATGCTCATAGCTACTCATAACACATGCTCAAAACTACTCATAAAATTTTATTTATTATAATACTTCAAACATATTCTATCAAGAATTATTGTTCAAGAACACATAGGAAATGATATGCAATATGATTCCACAATATGTTCTTTCCAATTTTACTCAACCCAATACACAATTGCTTTTCAAAACTTGCTTATCTGCTTCAGTGCATTCAAACCAATGCTACAAGGATTACAAATTTATTCAAACAATGAAATTTATTTCACAAACCCTAACTCAAATATTTCCAACACACATTAATTAATCCTTTTATCTCCACCTTATAATTTCAACCAAACACCTTAAAGAAAGAGTGATATAACCATACCTATTTGTTTATGGAGTTCTCTCAAAAACTTCCTCAAAATATTCTTTTTCTTATGCCACTTTCAAGGGTTAATTAGCATAACATTTTTCAAAAAATCCATAAAATATTTCCTCAAAAAAATTTCATAAAAATATCTTCTTTTTTATTTTCACAAGATAAAATAATCAAGCAACTTATCACACCTTATTACTCCTAATCTTGTAAAATAATATTCAACCCAACAAAGCCACAAATTACACACATGAATTTTTCATATACACCTTATACCTCCTACTTGAAATAAAATATTTTAATGCACTTCAAATGACCATTAAAACATCACTTCATTTTATGCACCACTCATAGCACTAGCAATATGAATTATAAACTCCACTTTATCCCTTTTTAATTTAAAAATTAAAACACCACTTTAACCCCATTTTAATTCAAAAATTAAAAGCAAAATAATAACCTTATGACTCCATAAGCAAGTGCATACCTTAACCTTAGCAAATATTTATTTCACCAAAAATTATTGCCCCCTTGCTGTCACTGTCATGATTCAAACTTGCACCGCTTTTTGGCCTGCACCCTAGATTTAGCTAGGCCACTGTGTGGGCTAGGTACCCATATAGAATCTAAGTGCACTCATTCTTCCTTATACCCAACCTCCGATGCAAAAAAAAAATTTCAACAAAAACTTTAACTCCTTGCCTCCACCATATCTTGAACTCGAGACCTCCCTTTTGCCATGCCTTAATACAGAGGGTTCTGCCATCTGGGCATCTCAAAGTCTGTTGTCCCTACTATTTATCCATGTGCTCTACCTCAAAACATGAATTCAACCTTTGTCTTCTTCTTCTCCTCTACCGTAAATGAATGATTTTAAAAGCGCATGATTTTTTCATTAATTGATTTTTCCACCTTATCTTTACACTTTAAATATGCAAACGTTTACTTGGTCTTTGATGTCAGTGCATGGAAATATTTGATTTCCAACCTTAACCTTTGGTGCCCACATTTAATTTTTAATTATTATAATATTTTAAATCTTCATAGATTTAAATATTATAATTTCTTTTTCTTCTTTGGGCCTTTTCTCATTTAATTTTTAATTATTATAATATTTTAAATCTTCATAGATTTAAATATTAATATTTATTTTTTTTCTTTTGCAAGTACCACCATGGTAAAACCATTTAACCTTTATTTTTTCCTTTGACATAAATGAAAACCAATATCATCAACTTATGAAATCAATCCTTTGACATCAATGACAACACAATATACTCAAAATTTCCAACATTTCCATCAACACCATTGTCAAACATTTATTTTTCAATTATTCATAATCTTTCACAGTTTTGATTGTGGTCTTTTTCAAGGCATCCATTTGAAGTATAGAGCAGAAACTGAAACTCCCTGGTAATTCCTAAAGGCCACTTCCTCCATGTCAGCTACCCTCTTCATTTTCATCGTGTAAATTCCAAACCTCAGCTTTCCCAACCCCCTCATCATCTCACCATACACATTCAAACTATTTATTTCCCCTGCACCCTGGATGATGTGGTATATTATTAGTGGTTCCATATTTAAAATAGATTGGGCCCTTATCTCAAAGCTCGAACTCCAAGCTACATTGGGATGTGCCTTTAGAATTTTCTTTTCTTAACCTACGACATTTGGCGTTTCTTTAAAATCCACCACCTTCACGGCTGCTTTCATGTACTTGTTGATTTTGATTACCTTTTCAATGCCTCCTTGTGTTGGTCCCCTTAGCATCACCATCCGTCTGATACTATGGCCATCATTGAACCCTCTGTCTTGCAGCTTGACCCCATTTTTGATGCCCTACTTGGAGCTAAAGGATTTATCCCTTTTTTAAGCTTTTTTGTGGCATTGACGATGATGTTACCAGTGAGTTTGTCAACTCGTGGAACGATGGCATGGTGCAATTTCGTGGGCTCAAAATTGAGGTAAATTTTCAACTTTTGTCTAAAATTTCTGGTTTTTCCACTAAGGGTCGATCTTTGAGATGTGATCGTCTAAATTTTAGGAAAGAAACTAATAATTTCCTTGAAAAATAAAAAGACCTAGCCTGGGTTAAGGGTGGAGTTATCTGTTCCTCTTATAGATACTTAGGTGTGTAATGTAATAAATGATAGGGATTAAGATGTCATTATTATTGAATGTGACCTTATCTATTCATGTCTTGTAAATACCTATTTATAGGCATCTATTATCAATGGAATGCAAGTTTGGTGATTGTCTTCTACTTCCTTTTTCCATTGTAGTTTGCTACCATATCATTTGTATCAAAGCAAGTTACGGGGTATAGGCTAGTATCCTCTTACCCTAGGCTAATTTTGGTTCATAAAGGGAATGAGAACACCTTCGTAGATCTGTCTGTGGAGTGTTACATTTGTTTAGAATACTTTCATTGCAGGATTTTATTTTGCAATTTCATCCTGCTTTGTGGTTTCACCCCACGTTTTTCCTAGTAATTTTTTATAATCATAACCCTTCCTTGGTTCATTATGTCAACTTTCACAGAGATTTCTACTAGCCTTGTGGACATAACTACATGACTTCAACAAATTCAACAAACTCAAGCTACTTTCATTGTCATTCTTCAACAATTCCAAGCTGACCTTGTCGCTACTGATGACGACGATATCCTTGAAGTAAATCAAGATTTTTTCCTGATCTAGTAATTGAAGTAGTTATAGCCACACCTAGATTCAAGCTAGGATCTTTGGGTAAAATTCTTAACGTCTTGCCATTAGACCATGTGGATTTTGTTGCTCTTGAAGTCGATTTGAGCTTTGAAGCTCTTGATGTAGAATAGGCCTTTCCATCCAATGCAGATCTTGGCTCACTTGAAGTCGATGTAGTTGAAGATAAAGCTTCCATCTCTACTGCTACCATCATACCTACTACATGTTGATGCCTACCAGTTCATCCTCAATATCTTTGTCATTCATTTCTCGATTGACGGTTCCTATCTTAGACATTGGTATCCAGTTATCGGCCATCCACAAAAGCATTTCCACCACTTCTGTGTCTTTCACACCTTGATCTAGTGTCTTTGTATTTTGGAAGTTTTTATCTCCTATTGTCAGATTTTGATCAACTGCCTACGGATTTTCCACTGTCGTCTTTGGTGGATTTTCATCTCATTTTCAACGGCCTTGATTAGTCGTTCATTGGCATCTTTTTTATGTTTACGTGTTTTTAGGTAGTAGTTAGCCTAATTTGACATATTCTCGCATCACTCCTCATTTTGGTCATTTCCATCATAGTTTCTACCATGACCTTCACCCGTCGTGTGATGCCTCATTATTGTTCCATCGTTGTGATGTTTTATTTCATGATGTTATTGATTTATGTGATTTTTGCCGCCACCACTTTTGTTGGCCACTACCTCCATGGATGTCGTCATGCCAGATCTATCTTTTCCAGTGCTTTATGCATGTTTATTACCTTTCTTGGCCATTTTTAACTTGTTTTTTATTGTTGGTAGTTATAGAGATCATTACCACCACATTTCCATCAATTAAATTAAATTAAATTCTTAATTTAATTTAATTTTTTTTCCATCATTAAAACACATTATTAATGCATTCCCAAGCACAAGGGAAGAAATTTATAAGCCAAAAACTTATCTTGTATTCCATTGATAACAGATGCCTATAAATAGGCATTTACAAGACATGAATGAATAAGGGTGCATTCAATAATAACGATACCTTAATCCCTATCATTTATTACATTACACACCTAATTCCCTATCATCCTATCTCCCTCACCCTTGGGATTCAGTAATTATTCCTATCATGCAATAAATTATAGTGGATAATGTCAATTGTCCCCTCCGAACATTTCACCTTGCTTTTGTTAACCACCTACGAGATATTAAGCCCATAAGCATACCTAATTTCTTTTTTGATCTATAAGCCTAACCATTGAAAATTTTAGGGATAAGAAAACCAGTAAGCATCCGTCACACCAAGGGCTCTTTCTAGTCATTTATAAACATACCCTTAATGCTCAACTAGTTGTTGGCCTCTCTACACCTTCGTAGGCCCTTAAGCCTACCCCTGAGCCATCATAAGTCACTGTTATCGAGTTTCTTGATCCCATTCAATCAACTGGTCCTTCTACTACTAGTCCATATTCTATCAGTCTATCTTCTGTTAGCCCATCTATTGAAGTACCTGAACCTTTCTAGTCTAATATCCCTCTCGTTAATTTCTTGGGAGCTTCTTCCACCAACCCTAATCAACCCAATAATGAGGAAGATAATGTTACCCCTTTTAAGTCCAATGACTAATTACCATTGTATTCCCATGCCTCTAGTTTTGAATTCAGGTGAAGACCCCTGATAAGTAAGAGAAAGATCATTCATAGCCCAACTCCTCATAGAATTTTGAGATGTCTCAAAGGAAAAGCTATTGAAGGGACCCAATCTATGCTAGAGGTTATCTTGGATGAGGAGGAGAATGATAGGTTTGATGTTGTTTCTACTTTACAAACCAAAACTATCAACCATGTTTCTAGTGTTGTTGAGCAACTTATGGCGGTTGCCAATATGGTCAAGGAGGCTTGTATCATTTTCTCACGCACCATCAAGGAACTTCAAGATATTTTGGCTTCCCTCAATATTCTTCTTGCAAATAACCAAGAGAATACTGATAATCATGAGGACGGTGCAAATTACCAGTAATATTAGGAGTGGGATCTAGGGAGGATTGTTTTTCATGTCTTTTTGGTCCTGCTGGGATTGCTCTGTAATCTCTTTCTCTTTTCGCAGTATGTACTAACAAGTAATGTATTTACCTTTATCTATATGTATGTTTCAGTCCATTTTGATTAGATTATGGACTGGGTTAGTTTCTTTGTTGCTCAAGTGGGGCTATTGTTGTTCATCCAGTTCATCCCTATGGTTCTGGGATTGTTCAATTCTTGTATCTTTGGAAATCTAACCACCTTATGTAAATAAGGATTGGGTCCCTTCAACATGATAGATAAATTTAATTCATACTATTACCTACCAAAAAAATATATTATTTAAATATTAAAGCACCCTTGAAGATATATACCTTGCACTTAATGACAACTCAAAATTTCATCCTTGAATATATTTCTACCTTTGACATCAATGACAACTCAATATTTATAACAATCTCCCCCTTTGTCATTGATGGTAACCCTACAATGAAACTATCCTTTATTGCAACATGATCATAAAGCTGCTCCCCATTACAAAAATTCTCCCCGTTTGACATCAATGGCAAAGGCTCCTTGGGGCTTGTAATATAATATACTTGACAACACCCCCTACTCATTGCTCTTCTTGAGATGTTCAATTATGATATGGTAGTGAAACTACTCCCAACTTACTTTTGAGATACTCAAAGGTCTCCTTTGGAAGTGGCTTGGTAAATATATCAACAATCTATTTCTTTGTAGCAATGTATTCCAAATTGACTTGTTGATCAGTCACTTGCTCTCTCAAAAAGTGATACTTGATCGAAATGTGCTTGGTCCTTGAATGCATCACCATATTCTTTGAAATATTGATCATACTTGTATTATCACAAAGTATGGAGATAGGAATATCATGCTCTACTTTGAAATTTCTTAAGGTTTATTTCATCTATAAAACCTGAGTGCAACAAGCAGCTACTACAATGTACTCTACCTCTATAGTAGATAAGGACACTAATGCTTATTTTTTACTTAGCCAAGATACCAAACAGTCTCCAAGAAAAATGCTTCTCCACTTGTGCTTTTCCTGTCATCCACATTGCCTACCCAATTTGTATATGTATATGCAGTGAGAGTGAAATTATTGCATGTGGGATACCACAGTCCAAAATCCATAGTTCCTTTCAGATTATTGAGGATTCTTTTTATTGTTTTTACATGTGTTTTCTTTGGTCCAGCTTTAAATCTTAGCACTAATCCGACTACCTGCATTATATTTGACCTTATAGCTGTGATATAAAGTAAAATTCCAATCATGGATCTATACAAAGTCTGATTAGCCTCAGGAGACTCATAATATTTACTTAACTTACATCTTGTAACCATGGGGGTACTCATAGGATTGCAATCCTCCATCCTGAATTTTTTCAACATCTCTTTTACATACTTGGTTTGAGAGAGAAAAATACCTTTATCTGACTATGAGATTTGCAAACCAAGAAATAAGGATAGCTCACCAAGAATTGACATCTCAAATCAACTTTGCATACATTTTGCAAATTTCTAACACATCTTGTTGTTACTACCTCCAAAAATGATGTCATCCACATAGACTACTATAATTAATTGATCATTTCCTTCATTCTTGATGTACAGATTGCTATCAGCTATACCTTTTCTAAAACCTTGTTCTTGGAGATATTTATCCAACCTTGAGTACCAAGCCCTAGGGACTTTCTTTAGTCCATAGAGAGCCTTCTTCAATTTGCACATATAATCTAGCTTTTTTGTCAAGCTGAAAATATTTGGTTGCTCAATGTAGACCTCTTCTTCTAGATAACCATTAAGAGATGCTAATTTTAAATCCATTTGGTACACTTGGAAGTTTTTGATGCTTGAGAAATCCAAGAACATTCTTATGGCCTCAAGATGAGCAATAGGAGCAAATGTTTCTTCAAAATTAATTCCCTCAACTTGTGCATAGCCTTTGCACATAAGTCTTGCTTTGTTTCTGACAACCTAATCATCTTCATTCAACTTATTTCTATAGACCCATTTGGTACAAATTACATTTTTATGTTTTGGACATGGGACAAGTTCCCAAGTATCACTCTTCTCTATTTGGTATAATTCTTCTTCCATTGCCTTAATCCAATATTTATCTTCACTTTCTTCATTGAAATTCTTGGGCTCAACTTTAGATAGTAAAGAAAAATTTGCATGTTCACTTGTTCTCGTTATCTTCCTCCTTGTTTGTCTCTCATCTAGATTCCCAATAATCAGATCTTTTGGGTGGTTATTTTACACATACTTGGATGGTTTCTTAGGTGGTGCCTTACTTGATATTGTCTCATCTTCTTCAGTTTCTTCACCTTCTTCTTCTTTACAACTTTCTCCTTCTTGATACACAATCTCTTGAGTTGGTTCTCATAGATCTATTTCTTTATCAACTCTTACATTTGCACTTTCCACAATTGTATGTGATATTTTATTGTAGCATCTATAGGCTTTTATCTTAGTGGAGTATCCAAGGAAGATACCCTCATCACACCTAGAATCAAACTCACCCAAATTTTTATCTTCTTGTCTAATGTAGCATTTGCTTTTAAAATTTTTTAAGTAATTCATAGTAGTTGGTCTTACCTTCCAAATATCATACGGGGTTTTATGGTGATTTACTCTTACTTGAGCTCTATTGATGATATAAACAATTGTATGAATTGCATCTCTCAAAAAAGCATCAAAAATCTTAAACTAATTTAGCATAGCCCTAGCCATACCTTGAAAAATTATATTCTTCCTTTCAACTGCACCATTCTATTGTGGAGTTCTTGCTATTGAGTATTATCTCTTGATTCCATGTTATTCACAGAATTCTACAAATTCATTTGAGGTGACTTCACATCCTCTATATGATATTAGACACTTGATATTTTTTCCTATTTCATTTTCTACAAGTGCCTTGAATGCCTTGAATCTTTCAAATGCTTCTGATTTTTCTCTCAAGAATGTTATCCAAGTCATTCTAGAATAATCATAAATAAACAACATGAAATAATTCTCACCTTATAAAAAAAATTTCCTTGTAGGGCCACATAGATTAGTGTGAATTAGCTCCAAAGGTTTGGATGAAGAGAACTCCTTTGATTTGAAACTTGATCTTATTTTCTTGCCATGTTGGCATTGTGTAGAATCAAAAAAGAAAAAATAGAGAACACATTACACAAGAATTTATCTTGGGAAACCCTATCAGGAAAAACCTAGTAAGAATATCTTCTTGTTGTATAAACTTGACCTTCTCCAATACAGTAATATCCTTTCACTCGCCTTTCTATTATGATTACATTTCTTACAAATTCAGTACCAAACCATCATGCAAGTGTTGTTTTGTATACCAACACAAGAAGGGGTTTTACAATACCATGGGCCAACATTACATTAATCCAAAAATACCCATATGGGTCTAAAAATATCTTCAACCTCCAAAAACAATCCTTGGGGGCTGCCACCCTCGTACCCCCCTCAAGGCCCAATCTGACCTCAAAACTCGACAAAGATAGGAGTAGAGTGTAAAGTCCTTTAATATTTAGTGCCACTTGAATAACATGGAAAATATTCAACATAATTCCAATAACTCAACTAGCCTTTTACATTTGAATTTCACATTCTGACTCTTCCACAAGTCATAAACTGTAGAATACTAAACCCATTGTATATGGAATAACTGTAGTAAACCATTCCACACCTTTGAAGAAAAAGATAAAATAAGAAATAGGTGATCCACATATTCCTCTTCCATACTGTAAAGACTACACCCATTTATCATTTGAAAACCTCTTCTTTGTATATTATCCATTGTTAATATCATATTTTGTAAGGCCATCCACAATTCATAGGTAATATTGGGAATCAAATTCTTGATCCAAACTCTATTAACATAAAGAAATTTAACTATACCTCCCCTCAATACAATCTAAGTTGATTTAACTAAAAACATCCCCTTAGAATTTACCCCCTAGAAAAATTTATCTTCAACCTAAAATTGAGGAACATACATTTGACTTAAGATATAATTCAACTTAGCAATCTAATACTATTTTTGCATGTTCTAATATTCTAGAGAAATATTTTTTCATGCTTGACCTTGAGGCATATTTTCTAAATACCCATCAATTGATCTTCCATATTTGAGCATCAACAAATTTTCTATTTTATTAAAATCCTTCATTTGGTTTAAATGTTGATCACTTGCCCAAAAATATTTCCAAAATTGAGCCTTATTTCCTTTACCAAATTTTCATCTCACTCCCTTAGATAGTAGGGATCAAGAGTTCTTGATATCATCCACAAATATGATCCAAAAGAGTGATTCTTACATTTTAAAAAAATGACTCTTCTTCCATTAATTTGGCCTTTAGGATCCTAACCCATAACTTATGTTTCTCTACCATAAGATGCCAACCAACCTTAGAAATCAAATATTTATTCTTCTATCTCAATTTTCAAATACCCAACCCTCCTTCTTTTGACCTATATACTCAATCCCAAGCAACCAAACTGATCCTTTTCTTTTCTTCTACTCTGGACCAAAATAAATAATAGTAAATTATTTCCAATTTATCTACAATATTTCTTGGAATCTTAAATAAGGGTAGCATATAAATTGGAATAATCTGCAATGTAGACTTTAGTAGCTATAATTTAATAGCCTGATAAAGTGCAACACCTTTCCAACCTGTTAAATTTGTATTAAATCTCTCAATCATATTGTTCCAAAGCTTAGATTTCATTCTATCTCAAATTAAAGGTATTCCTAGATAAAAGGAAGGTAACACTTTAATCCAACAATAAATAATTATTGAAATTATTTCTTGTCTTTCCCTTTGAGTGTTAACAAAATAAATTAAGATTTTTGTAAAAATCATCATTTGTCCTTATGCTCCTTTATAAATTTTTAGAATTTCCATAATCTTATGGGCTTCAACAATCAAGGTTTCTCCTAGAATGATAGTGTCATCTACAAATTATTGGTGAATTATAGCCAAAATATTCGAAGTCGGTTTTATCCCCTTCAAAATACCTGCTTCATTTTCCCTTTGCAATATTCTTCCTAAATATTTGGACATAATAATAAATAAATAAGGAGAAATTGGATCTCCCTATCTTAATCCATGGTTGCTAGCAAAACACCTAGTAGGATGTCCATTGACTATAACTAAAAATTGAGTAGGTATGCATAAATATCCATCTTCTCCAAATTTCTCCAAAATCAAATTTTACCAAAACTTTATCAAAGAAAGACCATGAGACTCTATCATAGGCCTTATTAATATCAAGTTTTAGCAACATTCCTGTAGATCCTCTTTTGTCCATTAAGTGTAAAGCCTCATGAAAAATAGTAATCCCATCCAAAATTTATCGTTGTTGGATAAATTCATTATGTTCTAGAGAAATTATATCAGGTAAAGCCAAATTTAGTCTATTTGAAAGAATTTTTTTCAAAATATTATAAATTGAATTGCATAAACTAATAGGCCAAAAATATAAGCATATATTCTCCTTGTTTCTTCATAATTAAAACTAAAATAATTTAATTCCTTTCCCGTAGCAACTTTCTCTTGGAATTCTCTTAATTCTACATAAATATTTTGTTGCACTATTTTCCAATAAACCTAAAAAAAACATTGGGAAACCCATAAGGGCCCAAAGCCTTATCTTTTGCCATACCTAAAACAACCCCAAAAATATCTTCATCTAAAAAAGTCACAATCAACATACTATTCATTTCATCATTCAAAATGAATGGAATATTTTGAAGAATTAAATCTGCATCATCTTCCATTGTTGCTTCTTCCATTGCTAGAAGATTCTCATACACTTCAATAGTTGTGCTTTTAATATCTTCCTACAACAATATTATTCCATATTATATTCTTAAATATCTAATTCTATTTATTACCCTATACTTTAATGTATTCAAATGAAATAACTTTGAATTATGATATCCATATTTAAACCATTGAACCCTTGATTTCTTATTCTAATGGGTCTCTTACTACACTAAAATATTATGAAAATTATTGAGAAACTTTTTTTCTTCATTGTCCAAACAATTATAATGGTCATTATTTTTATTTTATTGCTCAATAAGTTGTAAACTATGTTGTAGATCCTATTTTTCAACCCATATATATTTTCATTGACAGAGTGGGTTTTGAAAGGGACCCAAAACCTTTTACAAAAATGGTTACAATATGATCCAGAGAGCTAGTTTTCGTAAGGAGAAGGACTCCATAAAGATATAATATACACAAGAAGACAATCTCAAAGGGACCATATTTGAATCCATCAAATAGAAGTATGGTATCATCCTAAGCAGTAATAAATTAAGAAACTCGTCTAGTGGGAGCCTGGGACAAAAGGAACAAAAGTGGAAACCCGTCCAAGAGGGGCATGAGAAGCAAATCAAATGAAAAATCTTGCCCAAGAGGGGCCTAGGATAGCAAGTACAAGCGATAGATAATTAAAACAAGGAATCCTGCTTAAGAAGGGCTCAGGAGAACAAGTACAATCAACAAAAATTCAAAATGTGGAATCCCATCCAGGAGGGGACCAAGAAACCAAAATTATACACTTAATCCCACCAATAAGAAGAACAGAAATATAGTTTCTTGATCAAGAGAAACAAACAGGTTGGAAACTTGCGCTCACAAAGAAAATTCTTCCATTAAAAAATACCTATAAAGTGGATTAGTAGCATGGAGATATCACCAATGGCAATGATATCTCACTACAAAGGAGACATGATGCAAAATCAAAGGATAGGAAATCCCACAAAAGTATCTAACCACCATGACACCTCGATATTAAAGAGGAAAAACATGTATAGGGACAACCATCAGGGATAAAATTCTATAGTATATAGGTATGTATAGGTCCCCCTCCAAGGACCAAAGGTACTGTAGAAGAAGCCCATTATAAATTCATCCATAATAGAATACCACAAGTCCTACAAAGAGTCCATCCAGGGAGAAAAAAAAGACACCATCAACTGCAACTACATGAGAAAGTGTAGGTCCACCCTAAAGACTAGAAATGAGTTACAAAGAATAGATCCAGAGGTAATACCTGAAATAAATAATGAATAAATCTTCTAAGGACAAAAGATCTTGAACCCACTCCTAAAATCCCATCTCAAAAAAAGTTGTAAAATTTATCCAACTATAGATGATAAAATTGTGGCTCCATACCAATACCAAAAAAGGTGTATAAGGAGACCCTAGGTTGTAAAAAATATAGTTAGACAAGAGGGGACACCCCATTTTGAAATCCTAGCTCTAGAGTAGAACGTAGGAAACCTTCCCTACAAATAGCAAAAAAGCACAGGGTCCCCTCAAAGACCAGAAAGGTCTACCAAGAAAGGCTTCACATCTCCCACTCCTGAGCCAAGCCACTCAAAAACCAACCTCCACTAGATGTTGCAAGGGAAGAAACTTTAGTACAAACCATCCAAGCCATACCAAACACATCAATATGGGACAACACATCCTTGGAAGCACACGAGTGTCTCGTGGGGATCCTAGAAATGCAGTAGGGTGATCCTAGGGAGATCAACCTAGCTGAGATCCTAATATTACCCTTATATTACCAAAAACTTCAATGTTCCACATATTAATAATGCTTTTAACATTTTAAATCTTTTGTGACATTGTATATATCTTGAAACCATAAACATCTATATTCTACCATTTTTCAATCATCTCATAGAGGGTGTCATGAGTACACCACATCAACCCAAAATGAAATAAATTATTCTTAGGTCGATCTCCCATTAAAATTTGCAAGAGAAGAGAAGAGTGATAAGAAACCACCCTAGGAAGAGCCCTAAGATAAAATTATTAAAGAAACCATCCAATTTTGGGATACCATAAACCTATCCAATCAAAACTGAATAAGGTCTGAGCCCAATATTCTATTTGACCAAGTATATTTGTCCCCTTTCAAATTAACATCCAAAAATTAGCAATTCAAAATAAACTCATTAGATTCAGCCATACTTTCAAAAAAATGGAACACCCCCTTTCTTATCACTAGGATGAGCTAGCTTAAAAATAACCACAAATCACCCAAGGCCAATTCAAAATCCTATGAGACTACCTCAAAAGATCCCAAACTCTTCTTCTACAAACTAATGAGTTTGGAGAATAAACATTAGTCATAACCAAGGAAAAAATGGTATACTTACATATGAAAAAATAGAAATATACTTGTCATTAATCTGCAAACACTATCCCTCCAGTTGCTTTAGATTCCACAAAGTTCATAAACCCCAAGATGCACCATTAGAAGGAACCATTAACACTTGAGCTATTTTCCAAATTGAATTCTTAACCTTCTAAAATTTGAATTATCCACTTTAATATCTTGTAATAAAATAATATCAACCCTCCTCTCCTTTCTTAATTCTCTAAGCACTCTATGTATAGTCATGGCATTCATACCCTGAATATTCTAAGATATAAAATTCATTTTTTATCAAGTTGAGGAAGTTTTCCTCCTCCCAAAGACAAAATTCTTTTCTTCCAATCATATTCATCCTTAGAAATGGCTCTGGTTCTCAATTCCCAAATATTTGCCTTCCTTGAGAAACTAAAATTCCCAAATCAACCTTCTTAGGTTTCCTTCTTTTTCCAAAAAAACAAGTTTGGATAATATTTTCCACATTTTCTAAGTTTAAATCACTAGTAGAAGTCTATTCTCCTCCATATTATTCATCCTTAGACCCATTCTGAACAATATTAATATTTTTATTTTATTTTTCTCCCATAGCCAATCAGCTTCACATTTTGTTGAGGAGTGGTTCTCCCAAAACCCTCGTTTCTCTGCTCTTTTTCTTTATCCCTAGTGGAGAGTGTGGATATTTCTCAATATTATCTTCTACATGCAAAGAAGAATTCTTTTCCTTTTCAATAAATGACTCAGTCACTGGTTCACTAATACCTCTAGGTTGAATTTTTAGAACAAACTCTTCTCCTCTAACAATGTCATCCCCATCAAGGGTAGCATAAATATCAAAGGTATTTGAAGATGGAACCCTACTACTTTCACAAATTTCTTTCTACCCTAGAAATTCTCCTTGCTTAGTTTCCTTTTTCCTCCAAACCCTCTAAAGCTATCCAGTTCTATTATTCATAACTTTCTCCTTAGGATTTTTTGGGTATGTTTTCTAAATATGTCCTACCCTGTTGCAAAGTTTACATAAAGAAATTGGAGTTTCATACCAAATATCTTATTCCCATTCCCTATAATTTGAAACTAGCCTAATAGATTTAGGTAATGATTCAACCAAACCCACCGGTACAAAAAATGGGCTACTATCATTCTAGTTTAGGATTTAGTAGCTGAATCAAAAGTGATTATTTTTCAATCACTTTAGCTATCCCAAGAATAATACTATCATCCTAAATCTCCATTGTAATCCTTGATAGACTCACCCATAAGGGCACCGATTGCAGAGTGATTATGCTTGGATTAAAGCCCTAGCTCCATTTTTGTAAAAATAACTCTCTCCTCCCAAAAAACCATGGGTCCCTCAACAAAACATTTGTCATATCCTTCAAATTTGTAAAGTTAAACAACAAAAAATTATTAGGCACAACCACCACCGCTTCCTACCCCAAAAGTTTCCATTTATCCCAAACCCACTTCCTTATTATATCTAAAGCTATTCTATTTCCACAAATTTCTTTATCAAAATTTTTTTTCCTTTTTGAATCACTTTGTCAGCCAAAATTTTTGGGACCTTAAGATTAAAACCCTTTTCATCCCAATTCTACAAAAAACAAATCCCTCTTCTTGCAAATTTTGACCTCTCTTCAAAACTTGCACCCAAGAAGTGCCTCCCTTTGACCTTTTTGTTGTTATCAAATTTGGATCTACTACTGTTGGATCCAAAGGATTAGAATCTCTCCTATCTACATCCTTAGGGGATTCTATCACAAAAAAACCCCACCTATCACCTTTCCTACTCCTCCTGTCCTTGCCACAATAGATCACTCACCTCTCTCCATCTTCAATGAAAGTTTAGGAATTTATCTTGTTGTACTTATTGGAAAAAAGAGGAAATTAATTACTTTGAGTTCTTAGAGTTTTGATAATTAAGATATTATTTTCCTTATAAAACTTTCTCTCGAGATACCAATCTAGTCAATATACCTTAAGGTAGAATTCAGATATACCTAAACCTTTCAATATACTTCCCTTCTAAGATACTCATTGATATATGGAAGAAGTTGGTACTCTTGATACACATAGTTGTATGTGAGAGAGACTTTGAGGTACATGAAATATTATGGTACATGAGAATATCCACTCCTAGATACATGATCCATGATGATACATGAGAGGTAATATAGTATCCTCCTTATGACTCCCACTAGCCCAGAACATTATACTTCTCAATAGGATTAAAGTATGTGTGGGACCCTATATAGGAGGGTGGAATCCTAGGCCTATAATATACCCAATGTATCTTATCAATTCATACTATGGCCATTCAAAGGGTTGCATATAACCCCCAATAGAACTTATAAGAAATATGGAGTTGTCTTGATGTCAAAGGGTGTATGGCACTCAAGGCAATGTCAAAAGGTGCATGGTACTCAAGGCAAAAATATTCTTCAAGGATGATGAGTTTATAAGGATGGAAAAATTATTCAAGGCAAGGTTTATTGCAAAGCAAGGCAAATGTTTTTATGGAAAGGATTATAATATTTAATATCCAATTTAAATATTATAAAGAGAAGTTTAAAAAAAAAGTATATAAATGTTTAAAAGTGCTTGGGACAAAGGTTTAAAATAATTAAATATAACAAGCAAAGGACAAGTATTTAAAAGTGCTTGGGACAAAGGTTTAAATATTACAAAGCCCAAAGGTTTTAAAAAGATTAATATTATAAAAATATTTTAAAAAATATTATAATGGGTTTATAATTTTTGACGCCAACGTTATTGAAGAGACAAATTAAATCCCTCATAAGTCTATGAGCTGACCTCCCAAAGTAAATTATAAAGCATATTTATATGGAAGTAAAATATTGCATTTGTTCAACCAATGCAGAATGCTAAATTGAAAATCGAGCGGCAGTTGGCAGAGAAGGAAGAAGAGCATGTTGTGGGTGGTAGTGAGCGAAAAAGGAAATATATCATTTAAGCTTCAACATCAATATCATCCATGTGGCTAGCCCAGTTGGCTGCCAAGCTAGCGCTAAGGTGTTGTGGGACAAGAGGTGGCAGGATCGAATCCCTACGATAGCATTTTTTGTTTGGTCGATAGAACGATGGAAAGGTCAAATAATACAGGCTCCAATTTATTATTCACACCATCGAGGTAGCTTGGTTGGTCGCATAGCCTTTGCTAAGGTGCTGTGTTGGAAAAAGTTGAGAGATTGAATCTCCTCCATGTGCATTGGGTGTTTTTGCTATGCGAAGGTAAGCATAAACATTTTAATTTGATTTAATTAAGTGGGAGACATAAGGTATGTTAAGATTATATTTTTGCATGCTTAAGTGGGAGACATAAGGTATGTTAAAATTATATGTTTACATATTTTAAGTGGGAGTTATAAGGTATAAAGTTGATATCTTTAAAATTAATTTTTGCATGTCATAAAAGGAGATATGAAGGATTTTTGTTGCTAATTATTGTGAGTCTCAAAAGGAGAAATAAGGAGTGTTTTTTAGCTTTATAGTATATATGTTTTGATAAGAGTGTTAAAAGTGGTTGATTTAATATTTGATCAAAAAGGGAAAAAGGAATATACTAACCTATTTTGAAGTGGCAAAATAAAGGAAAGTTATTTTTGTTAAGATAGGTTTTGAGAAGCCCATACAAATAGAAGATTATCATCATTAAGACAGATTTAGAGGTATGGTGATTTAATTCCTTTCTCAAGGATGTTTTTTGTTTGAAGGAAATATTTTAATGTCATATGGTTGGAGGTATAAGGAATGATTAGATATGCATTGGTTTTGATTGATATTGGGAGTAAATGTGCAAGGGTTATAGAATAGATTTGAAAGAAAAAATTGTGCATTGTGTATGATTGATTTTGGGAGTAGATGATATGGACAGACTAATTCATTGTGATTGGTTTTTGAAGTAAATATGGAAATCAACAATTACCACATCAGTAGTCAAGTGCTATAATAGAGCTACCTTTAAAATGTAATGAATGTGAGACATGTGAATGTGAAGAACATATTGGGTATTTTTTTAGTGCATATCATTTTCTATATGTTCATGAAGATAAAAGAATTATGGGTAGAATATGTCTGAATTGCTCTAGTTGAGGAAAGCACATTGAAGAATAGATAAACCACTTGATAACATCTATATGCAATATTTGGGAAAGATATGAGCATTGTTTGTATGCAAGATTTGGGAAATATATGAGCATTGTTTATATGCAAGATTTGGGAAATATATGAGCATTGTTTGTATGCAATATTTGGGAAAGATATGAGCATTTTTTGTATGCAAGATTTGGGAAATATATGAGCATTGTTTGTATGAGTGGATGAGCAAGCCTTGTGTGTAGACTTGGAGTAGATTTGAGCATGTTTTGGTGATCATATTTGAGCAAGCCTTGTGTTTAGGCTTGGAACACATTTAAGCATAGTCGAGAGCAGGTTTTGGAGAAGATTTAAGCAAGCCTTGTGTAAAGGCTTGGAGCATATTTGAGCAGAGTTGAGAGCATGTTTTATGAGCATATTTGAGCAGAGTTGAGAGTAGGTGTTATGAGC
Source organism: Wollemia nobilis (assembly GCA_028583015.1). Taxonomy (NCBI): domain Eukaryota; kingdom Viridiplantae; phylum Streptophyta; class Pinopsida; order Araucariales; family Araucariaceae; genus Wollemia; species Wollemia nobilis. The sequence continues at coordinate 2,318,823 of JAQPPZ010017170.1, read as the reverse complement.
ATATTTGAGCAGAGTTGAGAGAAGGTGTTATGAGCATATTTGAGCAGAGTTGAGAGTGGGTTTTTGGAGTAGATTTGAGCAAGCCTTGTGTAAAGTCTTGGAACATATTTGAGCAAAGTTGAGAGAAGGTTTTGGAGTAGATTTGAGCAAGCCTTGTGTAATTTCTTGGAGCATATTCAAGCAGATTTAATGAGTAGGTTTGAGCAATGATAGTGAGCAGATTGGATAAGTGTTAGTGAGTAAATTTGAATAGTGTTAGTAAGCATATTTGAGTAGGTCTTTGAGCAGGTTTATGGGCATATTTGAGCAAGATTTGTGAGCAGGATTTAGAGAAAACCAGAGTAGAGGAGATTGGTGTCTCCTGTGGATAAATATCCATGAACCAGAGTAAGAGAATATTGGTGTCTCCTTTGAATAAAGGTCCATGAACTAGAGTAGAGGTGATTGATATCTCCTGTGGATAGAGGTACACAAACTAGAGCAGAGGGGATTGAGGTATACTATGGATAGGTGTACATAAAACTAGAATAGAGTGGAGTGGTGTCCACAAAACTAGAGTAGAGGGAATAGGTGTCTCTTGTGGAGTAGTGTCCATAAAATGAAAACAAAGTAGAGTGGTGTCCACGAAACCAGAGCAGAGGGGATTGGTGTCTCCTATGGATTGGGATCCACAAACTTGTGAAAGGGGATAGGTTTCTCCTATGGATAGAGTTCCATAAACATTTTAATAGGGAATGAGTTACCAAGAATTTTGTTGAGAAATTTATAAGCAATATTTCTCTATGGAAACAAAAGTAAAAGTTTGATCTTATATTGCTCACCCCCCTCCTCTGAGTATAATATTATGTTATTCAATAATAGCAATTTTGGTAATATTCTTGATAAAAATTGATTAATGTGGGCTAACATATGAAAATAAAAATTGTGTGGTCTTGATTAAAAAGTTTAGCAAATTGTTATCTTTTATGAAGTTGATCTTAATATCAAGAAACTTGATACCCATAGGGTGTTCACGTCAAGTTCACCAAAATATGGGAATGATATGGGCCCTAAGGTTGGTGAACCTAGGTATACTTAGGTTCTCCCCTTAATATTTTGAGGTGGATGTTGTGTTCAGTACAACTCTATGTTTTGTGAGTTCAATTATACAAACACCTATGCGTTCCTAAGGAGACCAAAAAACTCTCCTTCTTCTAAGTAGGTTTCTAGGATCTGTACTACACCTAATCTAGGATAAAAATAAAATAATACAAGAGCTATCCTATATGAATATTTCCTTTCAAATGAGTACAAGAAAATTAAAATATTTTCCATTTTCTTATAACCAAGAGATCAAGAAAAATACACAAATAAAATTCACCTAAAGTGCAAACTATATGCTCTTCATTTTATTCCTAAATTTAGGAAATGAAAAATTATCTTAAATTTAAACTAAGTTCCTTTATTTTCCATTTTACTTGTTATAAAACCTAAATATAAGTATTAAATTATTATAGATAGCATGAAAAAATAATCCATAGAAGGAAAACATTAAGAGATTATAGAGAAAAAATACCTGATCTTATAGTAGAGACAAAATTATTACCTGTAAATGGACACCAGAGATTTCATTTTAGACCTAAAAACATAAAAAATCTTGCAATAGAGTTTTAATTTTAGAGGGTCTTCCAAGCTAAGGAAGATAGTGAGTTTCCTGGATTAGATGGTCAAACCCCTAGATTCATTAGAAAACTAGAATTTTGTAGAAAATATATATGTATAAGAATATATGACAAAATTATTGTCTGTAACTAACCAATAGTGATTTCATTCTCCAAGGAAAAGAAGAATACTGAGTACAAATTCCATATGTTATGGTCAATTACAAATGTATTGAGTAATATATAGTGTGAGCAAGCAAGGTACGCTATGAAATCAATATTAGAGGTCTAAAATCTATGAAAAATCTATGAATGAGAAATTCATCACATATAATAGAGCAACAACAATTTTGGTTAGTGATGAAAAATCAAAAGAACTAGGGTAAAATATTTCTAAAGTTCAAGGACAATATTTGCAAAAGAAATTTTATAGTATCAGAGAATGAGATATGCTACAAAAATAGAGTTATGATCATAAACCTTAGGATAAAATCACAAAAGATAAAATTCCCTCCTGTACAGAATTGTATTGATTTTCTTCTTGTGGTTAAATAAAACATTATAAGGTGGAAGCACCAAGTATGTGGCTAGAAATAGATCTAGGAGTGATCAAAAAGTAGGTGTGTGAAGGAGAACAAATAAAATATCTACAAAATGAGGTTAGATACTTATAAAATAGAAGAATATGAGTCTAAAATTAAGTATCATGAGAAAATAATAGCAATATAATATATATATATATATATATATATATATATATATATATATATATATTAGTCAAAATAAAGGATTAATATTTAATGAAATAATGAATTAGGGAGGATAGCTACAACACAAAGAACATGAGTTGGTTCTTCCTTCTGCTCCATTTGTAATATTCCCAAATGAAAACAAAAATAATTGCAAAATAGAGTGGAGTATGAGCACTTGAACAATTGTGACAAAGCAACTGCATAGAGTTTGTTTACCAAGGATTGTATATTGTGAGGGCCACTTATAGGCCTAAATTTATAAAATTTCATGGCCTTGGGGTATGAGAAGAGCATTCATGGTGACATGAAATGGAAGGTATTTTTTTTAAATTATGTCTTGGAGGATAAAGTAGGTAGATCTCAAAAAGAGAAAGTCTTAGAGTTTATAGTCATCTAGGAGATGGCACAAATCTAAGGTAAGATTAGCTCATATATGGCAATAGGCTTAATGGGGTAGAGAATCCAAGAATCTAAGATTTTATAATTGTCATGACAAAATTTCTATAGCAATTTCTTTCAAGTAATTTTATCAATTTGACCATTGTGGGTAAAGCAGGGTAAGAGCATTTAAAATCAATGCAAAAAATAAAATTTGCAAAATTTTTGTTGTTAATGGTGATTTCATTTCTGGTAATTTTGTTTTGACATTGACGATTTTGTCATTGAGTAGTAAATGCCCAAGATTTTGGTTAGAATAATTAATTGGGTTGATATGGATACTTAGTTGATTACTATATGTTTAGGTGTGTCAAAATTCGGTGTTTACACTAAAATGACCTTTGATTACTATAATTTTAGGTGTGCCAAAATTTGGTGTTTACACTAAAATGACCTTTACTACACCTTGGGAAAACATTTATTTTGTTGTCATGCATTTTAGGCTGAAAAATATTGGTACTACTTAACAATAGGCTATGACTATGGTCTTTCAATACTTAATGGGAAAGATAGTAAAATATTATATAGATGACCTCTTAGGTAAGTTCAAGAAGTGGGATAACCACCCCACTGACCTTCATGTCATTTTTTAGTGATTGCATCATTATAACATTAAATTTAAGCTTAAGTGTGTATTTTTTATTAATAGCACCAAGCTACTAGGATTTATGGTGTCTCATAGGGGTATAGATGTTAATCAAGACAAGAGAAAAGCTATTTATGCTATGACTCATCCTAAATTTGTTAAAGATATTAAATTTACCTTAGGGAAGTTTGAAGCTATTAGGCATTTCATCCCTAAGTTACCTTTTAAAGTTTATCCATTGAATCACTTGCTTGAAAACAATGTTAAATTCAAGTGGGATGAAATTTATAACAATGCCTTTCTAAAATTCAACAAATTTATTTTGTGCCCCCCTACTATTTTCCCACCCAACCCAAATAATTCATTCATATTGTATACCTTAGCTACTCAAGTTTCCTTGGGAGTTGTCTTACTCAATAATATTATAACAATAAGGAGTTTATCGTGTACTATACTAGTCAAACAATGCTTTTGATAGAAACTTGTACACTCCAATGGAAAAATATTTCCTAGCTATTTATTTTGCATATGAGAAATTAAGGTATTATATTTTGTATTAGATAAATTATGTAGTCATTAAAATTGAACCGTTAAGATGCCTGTTGGGAAATCCTTACATCCATAGTGACATTTGATACTAAAAATGGACTATGATGCAAAAATTTTATCTCTATATCATTACACAAAAAGTTGTTAAAGGTTAGGTAATTACTAATCAACTAGAAATAACTCCTAACCTAGTATAATGACCCTTAAAGGAGCCATTAAGAGATGAGGATAAATGATTATATATTGCGCCTCTCATGATATGGTTATATTTCCTTCCTTCATTGCCTCTAGTCTTATTCAAAATTCTTCTCCCTATGAGCTTATCATGCAAAACAAATCCCTCTTGGAGTCTTTCAAGGCTATCTATAGGCACCATCAAATAAAAATTGAATATAAACTTAACACTTCTTTCTCTTCTCAAGAATCTGGTGCAAACCTCCACCATAACACTTTGGTCCTTCACTTTGATGGTGCAAGAAATGAGTTTGGAGTAGGTTCTTGTATCTTTCTCAAGTCTCTAATTGGCCTAGATATCCCTATCCAAATTAATGGCCTATATATCCTTATAGCCTAGCTATCCCTATCCAAATTAATGGCCTATATATCCTTATAGCCTAGCTATCCCTATATCTATTATACTAGCAATAATGATGATTAATTTGATTACTTAGTTATATTTTTTACTTATTTTATTTTTTCTTGATTTTTTAATTTATCACTTGATTTTTTGTATCTATTTTTATTGGTATTTATTTTTATTTACAATATTTGTTCTTTTTTTACCTTTCTTCATCATGGTGTCACTCCTACTAATAAGAAGCACCATAGTCTCTTCAATATCTTCCTTGTGTCAGTAGCCTAGTTTAAGTTCCATATAGTAAATTACCATCAATCAACCCCTACCATATCCAATGTGGTATATGGTTGAAACACTAGTGCAAAATTTATTTATATATCTTGCAATAAAAACAACATAAAATTTTTTCAATCAATTAGTCATATTGGTGTCATGTTATGATGGAAATGATGCCTTGTTGAACAATGCACTTGAATGTATACTATTGTGGCCAACCCAATTATAGTAGAGGCATGATGGCTTTGCATTCCATGGGATATACCTCCACTAAGGCATATTGTATCATGTATCTAGCCCACCTTTGACCAATTCTATCATTTTGGTATCTCATTGTAGTGGCAAGTTTACTTTGTTGAACAATGTACTTGATTAGATGTTGTATTATAAATGCTTGTTACAATAAGGCTATGATGACTTTCTCTTCTAGGGGTTCTCCCTCTTGTAGGGTGTGTTTCAATTTCTATATAGCCCATATATTTTCTTGCTCTTATATTTCTTCCGCCCATCTTGGTGGGCATGCCTTGTTAACCAACACATCCATCATTAGTGGTACAACATGAGTTGGATTTAGGGATATATGTTTGTGTACCATTTGTGGGGTAGGTTAACATACCTTGAGCCCCTCATAGTAGTGATTCAACATGGTTGACTATCATAATTGCCATCTATTCCTATCTTACAATTTATTTTATGATTGGGGCCATATGCCTATGTTTGTACATGGTATATGACTGGTTTCTCTTAGTCCACTTTATTTTAGTAATAATTGTATTTTTTGGTACTTGGAACTTGTTTAATAACACGTGTCCTACCTAATTTAGTGGTGTGTATGATAGTCACACCACCCCACACATGGTCAATCTTGGAGGGAGGGATTTTTTACATAATGCATGATATTGAATTCTTTTCAAATCATACATGTAATTCAATAAATGATGTGTCATCGTGTGCTACACTTATATTGAGTATGCATCATAAAAATAGATTTTACATATTATCATGTGCTACAAAAATCTTAAGTATATATCAAGTAAATATGGACATGCCACTGAATGCTACACAAATCATAAGTATATACCATGGATATCTATATAATATTTTGTCTAGTTTTGTAGGGATGTCACATAGATAGTGCTTCTAGGATTTTTGGCATGATCTAGACTCATTTATATACTTTTTTTTCTCATTTTACACCTAACTAATGTTTTTTAGTGATTTGCACATTTTTATATGTATATTCCTTTTCAACAACTTGGGATAGGTAAATATCAATTTCTTTCAACCAAAATTTTTAGGGGCACATATTGGTAAGTATCAAGTGTATTTTCTTGTACTCATATTTTGGGATAAAATCCTACATATGTTTTCTATTTATTTCAAATATTTTTCATTTTTGTATAGACAATAGAATAAAAAATTATAAAATTTTTATTTTTATTTCATAGCATAGAATTTTGATTTTAGTTGCTTTGACTATTGCATATTTCTCTTTTTATTTCTTATTTTTCCTAAGGACCCATCTGTGGTTGTCCCTTGTATTATCACCCATGGTCCTTAGAGAGGGGAAATATGTATTTATAAAAATAGTGGTAATATTTGACATTGCAAGTGATGGAGAGTCTTGTCCTCCTATATATGGGATAGGGGTGGAATAACATCATTAGTCCTTGGGTAGGACAATAGCAAGACATCTTGGTCGGTGGTTTTTGTTCTCTTTCTTCACACAATTTTAATTTTTTTCCAATATTTCACGATGTTTTTACCTTCTAACTTTTCCAAAACCCAAAAATAAGGATAGAGATAGGATCAAGGAACATTGTGACACATGTCTCTCACTATGTGCTTTCTAAAAATCAATGGTATCACGATCACAAATTTAAGTTATGGTGATGGTTGTCCAATTATTTTTAGGGATTTTGATGTATGGTCATGATGCTAGTGTTTTTTAAACATAGGTTTCTAATGATGCATTTTTTGGACCAATGGTTATGATTTTATGGCCCTAAAAAGGATGAAAATAAATCATTAGCTCTATTGGAAAAGTTATTTCATTTTATTTTATATAAATACCCCTTTTACCCTCTTATTTTTTCACCATATATTTAGTAACCATTATCATGCATTCACTATTCATTCAACTATCAAAATCATACACTTGATAATATTGCTTTTATATTATTTACCTCTATTATTATCGCATCATGCACCCTTTTTCTCTCTTTCTCTCTCTATATATTGTCCTTGTAGGTATAAAAAAATCCATTAATTTTCTACCTTCCATTGAGGACAAGACACTCTACTAGAATTCACATCCAAATATCACTAATTATAGTTTGAGGATGATATTCTATGGCATGTCAAATTGCCTACAAACATCCCATGTGTGATTTCTCCTTACATAATTGTGCTAACATTGCAAGCAGGATAGGGTAGGAATGAGTTATTTATTTTGTTCACATATTGAACAATGTGGTCCTTGATGCACTAGGTGTCAAGTAATTATTTTAATTATATTAGGATTAGCCCTAGGTTATTGGTAGTTTATGGGTAATTTTAGTGTAGTTGTTCTTGAACACTTCCATTTATTTGTGTTGAAATTAGGATAGAGTTTGATGTTTATTGTTATTTAATTGCTTTGCTATCTTATTTTTAGCTTCTTGGTTTATCTAGTATTAATTTGAATAATTATTTTAGATATCACCCTTTTCCCACAAATAGTGCACTACGTGATCTTGTCTTACCATTATAAGCATATCAACCACTTCAAGTAGAGAGGATATTTTCTCTAAGGATATTTAGTTAATCTATATAGGATAATGACATAACATAAGTACCACAGTATTCATCGACCAAATCCCTACAAATCACCATATTGTTATAAAAAATAGTTATCATCAATGTAAGATCATCATCCCTTGCTAAATAATCAGTAGCAATCATGTTTTTCAAAGGAAATTTTATAACCAAGTTAGGGCTAGTATGAGAATCAATGCAAGAATTTTCTCTATGGGATTGAATATATTGTACTTAATAACACCTGAGAATGGTGGATATAATGTTAATAATTCTTGGTTCAAGCATATCCATCTCATCTAGTAGATCTCTTAACCTTTTTTCATTTGGAAGGAGATGTCCTAAGTAACTCTAAGTATGGTATTTTACATGGATTTGTATGTAACTCTTCAACCATATCCCACACTTTAGTTTTTTTCATGAATATTTTAAGCAACAACTCCTTAGGTTGGGTGATATCGTAATTCTACTATGGGAATTGAGATCACTACGTTAAGTATTAATCATAGTCTTTCAATATTTTTAGGAATAAGTCTTGTTGAGTGAATATTTTGCCCTATAGCAAAATGATCACCACAACTAGAGTCTCAAACAGGAAACTCTCGCTTGCAAAGAAATTAAATAGCATTATTCATTTCTCCAAGGTTCTTGTGAACAAACATTCATATTGCATATAATCACTCAAGACTAAAGCAAATAAATGAATGTATACCAGAATAACTTAAACCATGCAAGTAACAGTTAACAAGGGGCCTTTAATGATTTGAACAAGTACTTTGCAACCATAATCCATTAAATCAACCAAATGCGAAGATAGCTTCTTTTAATGTTCTTGAGATTAAAGTAATCTACCCGAAACCCAGTTAGTAACCTCTTTTATCTTCAGCTTAAAAATATTCCAAATGAGAAAGTGTGTGGTATGAGCCACTTCATTTTAAGCTCCGTGCCTTTAACATGAGGTTCATTTTAGAGTTAGCGGGTTCATTTTATCTTCATTTAAAAGTGTTCCACTATCCCTATGTTAGCATTTGGTGTTAGTAAAGTTAGCAATGTTAGCATTAAATGTTAGCAAAAAATTAGTAAATTAGCAAGCTAGGATTCATTCACTTGATCTGATTTAGTGTGCATTTGGAATTAGTAGCCCTCCTAAACCCATATTTTATCTAAAAATTAGATGAAGGTGTTTGGAGATGCAAGAATGAAAATCTAAATTAAATAAGTGGATCTAGAAGCGGCTTTCTCTTCTCTGCTATTAATCCCTGGTTTTCTTTGGGAAACACTAGATCTATAAACAAACCCTCCAATTTCTAGTGCGAGCAGATCGCTTTCTCAAGCGTAGACACAGAGCATACTCTTGGTAGATTTATTTACCTTCTTTATAACTTAGATTATTCATGGCAATAAATGAACTGTTTATGAACATAAATTCTGGAAAAGGACCAGAATCGAGAAATCAGCTACCTACAAGAATTATGGAATGGACCAGAATCCAGGAACGATTAGCAAATTTGGAATGGACCAGAATAGAATGAAAACAAATGCAAAAATTTTGGAATGGACCCAAATCGGAATAGTAGATTTTAGAACAAAACTAATCTAAATATCAGAAAACTAAAACAGAAACATTATTTACAAAAGTTAGCTGGAAAAACAAAACATGACATTAATTTGGTTAGCAATCTCCTCCCTACAAAACCCCAAGTTATGAGATGAAATTCTAAAACAACCTGACCTAACAGACCTGCAACATAAACACAATCAAATTAGATCAGATGCAAGACTCTAAGGAAACAAATAATTGCATCATTCTATCATTCACCTATCGTAACCCACTTTATGGCGTAAATGAATAGATACAAGAAGCAATAATGCAAAGGAAAGATTTACAGAAATAGCAGTAGTCTTAGTTTCAATCTCCTTTTGATTTCACACACAAGAGTTGCTCTTGCCAAAAAAAAATCCTTTATTCCGAAAGATAGTCTTTGTTTTTTTTCTACAATTTCCAGCCCCTCTCCACTTCTTTGAATGGCGTATTTAAAACCTCTAAAAAAAATTTGTTTCTCCCTCCATGACTGTTCGTTTTCTCCTTCCCTTGTGCATGCATGTGTTTTGTGGACCGCAAAATGCAACATGTCGCGATATCGCGACACTTTTTCCTCCTTGTGGTGTTTTGCTTTTTCTTTGATCTTTAGCATATGGGCCACTTCGGTCTTCTTGGAAAACATGCAAAAAATGTGGGTCCCCAATTTTGGGGTACGTTGTGGAGCAGCCACAACAAATGGTGACTCTACTGGGAAATGCTCCTGAGCATTTCGGTGAGAAACCCAACTTGAAAACCTACAACTCAACTGCAAGCGTTAGAAAATATCCAAAGAATGTAAATAAACCAGAAATACATGAAACATTAGAATTATTCAACATCCGCTCAATGTGTGCATAGTGATTCATTCTTTATCGTTTGAAATAGTTCCCCATTCTATTGCCAATTTCACATGAATGCATATAATGAATCATGGAGGGTCTATGCAAGATCGAATGTATTGCCAACATAATGAACTATGGCTGACCTACTTTACCAGGACTCTTAACTTTTAGTAGCATGAGCACAAACATTAAAACTATCAAACCCTCTCAGGACCAATCATGCATGAATTGAGTTCATATACCCAATCTCAAGGTTGGTTATGCGCCACTGCCATATTGAATCAATGTGCATGTGTAAGTGAAATCAGAGCTTTGGGGAATCAGATTCTCAACCTAAGCATGATGAGAATTTAACCCTATCCTTACTACTCGATTTGAGTTCATTACCTCATCTTAAGCAAAATGATTAAACCTATTATGGATAACTGCCAGGCTAGCCTATCCGTGTGAGCGGTCAGAGGTCTTGCTTTTAAATGAGACATGTCACCATGCATGAGCCTACTCCACTGCCAGTCAAGCGTCTATAGCCCCGATGGAGATCAGCCCCATAGTCCAGGCTTTGGCTTTGGCTTTCTTGAATTTTAGGGATGACTACCCATCCTTGTGAGGGACACGTAGTACGATCCTTCCAACTCAAATGATGTGATGGAGGTGGATTAATGATGGATTCCTTGAATCTTAGGGATGACTACTCATCCTTGCAAGGGACATGTAGTACGATCCTTTCAATCCAAGTGATGTTATGGAGGTGGAGTAGTAATGGCTTCCTTGAATCTTAGGGATGACTACTCATCCTTGCAAGGGACATGTAGTATGATCCTTTCAATCCAAGTGATGTTATGGAGGTGGAGTAGTAATGGCTTCCTTGAATCTTGGGGATGACTACTCATCCTTGCAAGGGACATGTAGTACGATCCTTTCAATCCAAGTGATGTTATGGAGGTGGAGTAGTAATGGCTTCCTTGAATCTTAGGGATGACTACTCATCCTTATGAGGGACATGTAGTACGATCCTTTCAATCCAAGTGATGTTATGGAGGTGGAGTGGTGAAAACCATTGTTTCATGGACTATGTTTTGCATGATGGGACAGACAAGAAAAATTCTTTTCACCTCACTTTTCTTCCAAGTAAGGTTTCAACCATTTTTCCCAAGATGTTCTTTATATGTGCAGAACGTGTCTAATTCAAGACAATGCGGCATCAGTTTCCAACCCCAAGACCTTACTTAATGTTTATTGTGCAATGATCCTAAGAGGGTCTGACATGCTTTTGGTGGTTGTCTTTGAAATATGGAATGGAATGAGACTCGAGGCTATTATGCAATGCATCCTGAACACAAATGGGTAAGATGGATTATACAAAAATGCTTCACCCTATCTTGCAAAATTGACAACTTTCATGTATCCCAAATTTCAAACGATATTCTTTAATGTGTTTGCAGTGCTCGTGGAGCTTTCTGTAATACAATTCTGTTGTTTCATATACTTCTAGTTTTAGAACATTGATAAGGATACAAACTAACCACTTTGCTATCCCTTTTTTTTTTTTTATCAAGCCCAAAACTGGTCCCATGACCAACACACTAAGCTAAGAAAAGAACAATGCAATCAAAATGCCTCCAAAACCTCGTTCAGAACAATCTCATCATGCTAAAATAAAGGTTGAAGGCAAAAAAAACTAACACACACCTAAGAAAATCAAATCTGCACACGCAAAAACAAAGCATGACATATTTACATATAATACAAGGCCTTGCCATTTCAGGCCTGGAAATAGTGCTTTAAATGCAGCCCATTGACGGGTAAAGCCAAATATTTTTCATCCAGGGTTTTTAATCTAAAGTTGTTTTCACCTAGGACTTCTGAAATTTGGTAAGGACCCAACCATAAGTAATCAAATTTATCATGATCTCCTTTCCTCTCATGTCTCTTATCCCACAACAACACTAAATCTGAAACTTTAAATGTTTTGACTCTAGACTTTTTATCAAACCACCTTTTTACTACATCTTGGTGTTTACTAAAGTGAAGCATAGCCTCATCCCTCTTTTCATCCGGATGCATCAATTGTGTTAGTCTAGTTTCAAGTTTATTATCAGTTCCAAGGTAATCTTTCATGAAATGTAATGTTTGTAACTTAAGATTTGTGGGAAAAATAGGATCTTGTCCATAAACTAAGTGGTAAGGAGATGTTCCTAATGATTCCTTGATTCTGATTCTATCAGCCCAAAGAGCCAACTTAAGTTTGTTATGCCAATCTCTAGGATTTCTTTCAAGCAACTTTTTAATGACACATAACAAGTTCTTATTAGAAGACTCAACCAATCCATTACCTTGTGGATAATAATTTGAAGAAAACTTCAAACTCACCATGTTGTCGAATGCCCAATTTGCAAATTCCAGAGAGGAGAAAGCGGAACCGTTGTCACTTACAATGGAGTTAGGCATTCCGAATCGAGTGACAATGTTATCCTCTAAGAATTTAATAACAACTTCTGAAGTGGCATTTTTAGTGGGAATAGCTTCCGTCCACCTTGTGCAATAATCCATAGCCGTGAGAATGTATTTATGGGAATCGGATGAATTGGGACTGATGATCCCAACAAAATCCAAACCCCATTGTGCAAAAGGTCTAGACTCGATTACAGATTGTAATGGCATAGAAGCACCCCTTTCTCTATTTGCCACGATTTGACAAGTATGACATGACCTCACATGAGCATGAGCATCTTTAAACACTTGAGGCCAATAGTAACCAGCTCTAAGGATTTGATGGGTTGTGGCATTAGCAGACCCATGTCCTGTCCCATACTTACCATGGAATTCCTCGAGTACTTGTGCTGCCTCTTTTCGATCAACGCAACGAAGGTAAATTCCTTCATGGTTTTTCTTGTATAATGCATCGGATCTGATTAGAAAATTAGCAGATTTTAAATGCAAGGCTCTTCGTTGAGTAGAATTCAAATGTGGTGGACACTTACCATTCAGTAAAAAATACACAACATCTACGTACCACTCATCTTCAGTTATATCTGCTATTTCATAATGCTGACATGAAACTAAGGGATCATTTTTTGCTATGGCCTTAACCAACCCTTGTCCCCGCACTATCTTCATAGGTTGAATTTCAAGATCAAATTCTTGAAGAGTTGAGATCCACTTACCTCGCCTTTCACCCAGTTCATTCTGTATAAACATGGCTTTAACTGCAGGATCTGGGACTATAGCAAACACCCTACTGTGGACTATATAATGTCTAAATTTTTTTACAGTCTTAAATAGGGCATACATTTGCTTGTCCAAGATGGAATATCTCAATTTCGCATCTTTGAGAGGAGTACTAAGGAAGGCAATGGGATTTTCAATGTTGCGTTCACTCTTCTGAGTTAGAACACTCGCAAAGGAATGGTCTGAAGCAAATGTGTAAATGTAGAAAGGCTTCGCATAGTCAGGACTCACTAAAACCGGGGCTCTAGAAATCGCATCCTTGATTCTTTGGAAAGCATCCCTATTTTCATTCGTCCATTTGATTTGGGCCTCTTTCTTCAACATATCGTTCAAGGGTTTTGCAATTTCTAAAAACCTGAAATAAATTTTCTAACAAAATTAATCTTCCCAAAAAATGATCTCAATTCTTTTTTGCTATTGGGAAAAGGAATCTATTGTATGGCATCTATTCTTTCAGGATCAATGGAAATTCCATCTTTGGATATTACATGTCCCAATAATTTTCCTTTCGTTACCCCGAAAATGCACTTCTTTGGGTTGAGTGAAATGCCATGTTCCCTACACCTTTGGAGAACTTTCCTTAGATCCTTGACATGGTTCTCCCTATTCTTAGAAAATACGGGAATATCATCTACATAGACAATAATGCACTTACCGATGAGTCCCTTAAAGGCAAAGTCCATGGCTCGTTGGAATGTAGCACCTGCATTCAATAATCCAAAAGGCATTCTCCTATATGCAAACGTGCCCCATTTTGTGGTGAAGGCGGTTTTCATCCTATCATTAGGATGGATGAGGACTTGATTGTATCCTGAATAGCCATCTAGGAATGACATCATTTCCGACCCATTTACCTTTTGAAGGATTTCGTCAATGGTAGGTAAAGGGTAATTGTCCTTTTGTGAGGCCTTATTCAGATTTCTAAAATCAATACATAGCCTTATCTCTCCACTCTTTTTCCTCACAGGGACCAAGTTAGCAACCCATGTGGAATGCCTAACAGGAAAGATGATTTTAGCTTCTAATAGTCGCTTTACCTCCTTTTCTATCAAGGGCTCTAGTAACGGATTGACTGGCCTCTGTCTTTGCCTAAAGGGTTTGGAGTCTGGTTTCAAAGGGATTGTATGCATTATAACATTCTGATCATAAGTTCTCAACTCCTTATAGCTCCAAGCTATGCAATCTATGTATTCCTTCAATGCATTGGCAATGGAATTCTTTTCATGTTCGGTACATGCCTTTGCAATGAGTATTTCGTGAGGGTTTTCTGCACTTCCAATATTGATCGAGTCACAAGCCTCTTTGGGAGGTGGAACTTTTCTCCCTCCTTTCGGTTGGTATCCAATATCAAACATTTTCTCTAATGAGGCCATCCCATTTGGCATCTCATTCCATTTTCCAGTAGCTTCCATTTTCAAACCTGCCTCTTCTTGCCCCCTCTCGTCTTCATCAATAACCTGATTTTCAAAGATACCAGAATTAGTAACAAAATTGAATATATGTCTGTCCCTATCAAAGACTTGGAAATTCGTGACGTTATCAGGTATCGAGGGGCAAGGGACTAATTCTATGGAAAATTTCTTGCACTTCTTGTGATCCGCTGGTTTAAGCATGCTAGCAGCTACGGCCAAAGAATCTGCCAAACGATTGCCTTTTCTAGAGATTAGAGATATGTTAAAAGCATCAAATTCGTTTATTAAATCTCTAACTCTGGTTTGGTAAAGGTTGAGCCACTTGTTCTTACATGCATATTGTCCTTTAACTTGTTTTACCACCAATTCAGAATCACCTAAGACCTTGATACATTTGATTTTCTTTCGAAGGGCCAATTGAAGTCCGAAAATCAAGGCCTCATATTCTGCCACATTGTTGGTGGTCGGGAACTGTAATCTATATGCAGCCAACATAGGTTTTCTGTCTAGACATGAAAGTTCAATACCAGCTCCCGCCCCTTGTTTGGACTTGGATCCATCAAATCTTAAAGTCCAAACCTTATGGTGTTCTTCAGAATCATTGCATCCAATACTTCCATTTTGAGAATTCTCAAGAATTTCTACGTCCAAGCAATAGGCTCCTAATTCAGTTTCAATGTATTGAATCTCATTAGGTTTGTTGTATTCTGTTATCATTTCCTTGAGCCTAGGTTCACTATCAATTCAAATTTGGTTGGCCACTCCTCTCCAAGGCAACCACATATGTGAAGAGTCTGTTACAATGTATCCGTTTAAGTTCTTGCTCCAATCTCTTCCCAACACCATGCCATATTTGATAGGAATGTTAAGTACCAATATATCTATGTGATGTTGAACCCTAGGTTCTGAGTTGACCTGAATAAGAATATCCCTTAATTCTCCCACTCGCCTCCATGGCCGATCTATCCAGTTGCACCACCTTGCTTTTAGAAGGTTTTGGTGTAAGTCCCAATTTTTGATAGATTTCTAGGGGCATAATGCTAGCAGAGGCCCCCGAATCTATTAGACAATTGTGTAGATTTCTACCAGCAATTCTAATGGTTATAAGAAATGGGGGCACGTCTCGCTTTTCCCTTTTCAAAACCAATTGGGATTCAACACCCTTAGCTTCATGAACTTGGGTAGGTGGATCCAAACCTTTTGGTGGACTTACTTCTTGGCCTAAAAGTTGGGACATATCATACATTGAGACATTGGCCTTAGTTTTCTTCATGTCTTCTATCAAGTCATAAGTGGGTTTTTCCAAATTTGACATGTTTTGCACCAACTTAGACTTCTCCGCCATTGATGGAGGAGGTGGATTAACATCTCCTTTGAAATCAGGAGGAAGTAATGGGTTGTTTGGAGGGGTAGAGGAAGTTTTGGGATCCTTAGAACTCCTTGTGTAATACTTGTGATTTCCTTTCCCAAAACGTTTATTGGCATGAACTTCCAATGTTTCTTCATCTTCTTTTCCAAAAAACTCCACATCCTCCTCTTCTTCACTTTCTTGGGAATATATAACTTCAGTCAATATAGACTCCTGCTTTCCATGGCAACAGTGCAGGCAATCATTATCACAAGATCCCGACTCTCCAAAATCTTTCGAGACATCTGCCTGATTGGCTACGGGATTGGGTACTCGTCCATTATTAGGATGTGTGTTGTATGTTCCTTTTCCTCTATGGTTATGAGGTCGGTTATGACCCATGACTTGGTCAACTTTTTTATTAACATTTCCCACAGTAACCAAAACTTTGGCCAATGTTTCCTTCATGTCTTCTATCACGGATTCAGGCCCATGTGGTTGGGGCACTGTAATTCTGGGCCCAGCTGTATTTGCTGCATTAGCCACCTCTGGAATAGGTACAATGGCTTGGGTCTGGGCACTTTGATTCCATCCTGGATTCACACTTTGAATAGGAGTGATTGTTGGATAAGTCATTGGGCTTGGCATACTAATCGGAGTGAACCCAGGTATGGTCAACAAGTTATTGCCCATACTGAACCCAGGCAAGGTCATCGGGTTATTTGGAATCAATGCCTGTGTTGAAACAGAGGCATTAGGATAAGTGGGAAATGATGCGACTTGAGATGGTTGTTGGAAATTGTTCATTGTTGGAACTTGTGGTGCCATTAATTGATTCATCATGGCGAATTGACTGTATGGACCGTATTGTCCCATCCCAGTCAATTGAGACAACCCTACTCCGGGTAAATTCATTTGTTGTTCAAGGGTCATTGTCTCCGCATAAGCTAACGAAAGCGTCGTAACCTGAGGATTCCTTCTAGTCAACAAGGATGTTAACGGATCTAAAGCTCCAAAGTATAGTTGCAGGGCCACCGCAGGATCTACTGCAAAGTGGCGAGTTAAATTTGTATATAGTTTTTGGAACCTCTGATTGAATGTTCTTATGGGCTCATTGGGTAACCTTTTGCATGATACGAATAAATTATAAATTATGGAAGGATCCAACAACATTCAAAATTGGCTAATAAATGCAGCTTCTAATTGGGCCCATGAAGTAATGGACCCTACGGGAAGATTCTTGTACCATTCATTGGTCGTACTGTCTAGACTAGCAGGGAAAATTTGACAAGCGATATCTTCATGGGTAACTCCTTGTCTAAACATGTAATCCTTGTAAATTTGGACATGTTCTTCGGTTGTTATGGGACCATCATGCATGAATTTAGGCAATCCCCTTTCAATATTTCTAGGCAAGTCATGGACTACCCCAGGGATATCCAAGGGAGAACTTTGCGCACCATACCAAAGGGCAGGTGGTTGTTGTTGTTGTTGTTGTTGGGCCATGTTATTCAAAGGTATCGACCCTATAGGAACAATGGTGACACTTGTAATGATGGGGACAGACGCACTTGGTGTAGCTGTCACGTTTGAAATTGTGGGCTCAGGCCCACTAGACGTACTTGAGTCTAAAGAAGCTCCTAACTCAAGTACACCGGGTGGTATTTCGATCTCTAATGTTTTGTTTCTCGGCTTCCTAGCAGTGGGAGAAAGGCTTTGGAAAATAGTTTCCCCTGTGGTTTTGGACCTAGTAGCTATGTACTCAGGTTGGGCCAGCTTGAAAACTCTAGAACTCTAAAAGACTTCTCTCAACTCACTTGCAAAATGAAACAAATAAATGTTATACCTGTAAGCACAATAGGTGGAAACAAAACTACCCACGTTAATCGTTAGAACAGATCGCAATCACAAAGCAATAAAGAAGGCCCTCCTTCTAGCGCCAAAATGTTGAGTGAATATTTTTCCCTATAGCAAAATGATCACCACAACTAGAGTCTCAAACAGGAAACTCTCGCTTGCAAAGAAATTAAATAGCATTATTCATTTCTCCAAGGTTCTTGTGAACAAACATTCATATTGCATATAATCACTCAAGACTAAAGCAAATAAATGAATGTATACCAGAATAACTTAAACCATGCAAGTAACAGTTAACAAGGGGCCTTTAATGATTCGAACAAGTACTTTGCAACCATAATCCATTAAATCAACCAAATGCGAAGATAGCTTCTTTTAATGTTCTTGAGATTAAAGTAATCTACCCGAAACCCAGTTAGTAACCTCTTTTATCTTCAGCTTAAAAATATTCCAAATGAGAAAGTGTGTGGTATGAGCCACTTCATTTTAAGCTCCGTGCCTTTAACATGAGGTTCATTTAGAGTTAGCGGGTTCGTTTTATCTTCATTTAAAAGTGTTCCACTATCCCTATGTTAGCATTTGGTGTTAGTAAAGTTAGCAATGTTAGCATTAAATGTTAGCAAAAATTAGTAAATTAGCAAGCTAGGATTCATTCACTTGATCTGATTTAGTGTGCATTTGGAATTAGTAGCCCTCCTAAACCCATATTTTATCTAAAAATTAGATGAAGGTGTTTGGAGATGCAAGAATGAAAATCTAAATTAAAGAAGTGGATCTAGAAGCGGCTTTCTCTTCTCCGCTATTAATCCCTGGTTTTCTTTGGGAAACACTAGATCTATAAACAAACCCTCCAATTTTTGGTGCGAGCAGATCGCTTTCTCAAGCGCAGACGTAGAGCATACTCTTGGCAGATTTATTTACCTTCTTTATAACTTAGATTATTCATGGCAATAAATGAACTGTTTATGAACATAAATTCTGGAAAAGGACCAGAATCGAGAAATCAGCTACCTACAAGAATTCTGGAATGGACCAGAATCCAGGAACGATTAGCAAAATTTTGGAATGGACCAGAATAGAATGAAAACAAATGCAAAAATTTTGGAATGGACCCAAATCGAAATAGTAGATTTTAAAGCAAGACTAATCTAAATATCAGAAAACTAAAATAGAAACATTATTTACAAAAGTTAGCTGGAAAAACAAAATAGGACATTAATTTGGTTAGCAATCTCCTCCCTGCAAAACCCCAAGTTATGAGATGAAATTCTAAAACAACCTGACCTAACAGACCTGCAACATAAACACAATCAAATTAGATCAGATGCAAGACTCTAAGGAAACAAATAATTGCATCATTCTATCATTCACCTATCGTAACCCACTTTATGGCGTAAACGAATAGATACAAGAAGCAATAATGCAAAGGAAAGATTTACAGAAATAGCAGTAGTCTTAGTTTCAATCTCCTTTTGATTTCACACACAAGAGTTGCTCTTGCCAAAAAAAAATCCTTTATTCCGAAAAATAGTCTTTGTTTTTTTTTCTACAATTTCCAGCCCTTCTCCACTTCTTTGAATGGCGTATTTAAAACCTCTGAAAAAATTTTGTTTCTCCCTCCATGACTGTTCGTTTTCTCCTTCCCTTGTGCATGCATGTGTTTTGATTTCCAAAAAAAAAATTCGTTTCTATTTTGTGGCCCTTCGTTTCATTTTTTCCACATGGGCTTGCGTCCGTTTCCTTCCATGTGTAACGACCATCTTAAATGATTTCAAATCATTAAAGATTCCTTATGTAACGTTTTGTCTTATTCATTGGATTTTGTCCTTATGTCCACGTCACTATGCGGTCTTAGTTTCACTATCCTGGTGTTCATCACTAATATCAGACGCACTGTCAACTACTCTGTTCCCTTGGCGAAAATGCAACATGTCGCGATATCGCGACACTTTTGCCTCCTTGCTCTCTTTTGTTGCTTTTAGCCGTGAAAATGTAACATGTCGCGATATCGCGACACTTTTTCTTTCTTTTCTTTTGGCCTGAAAATGCAACATGTCGCGATATCGCGACACTTTTCTTTCTCTTTTGGCCGGAGAAAATGCAACATGTCGCGATATCGCGACACTTTTCTCTTTTGGCCGTGAAAATGCAACATGTCGCGATATCGCGACACTTTTTCTCTTTTGGCCGCGAAAATGCAACATGTCGCGATATCGCGACACTTTTTCTCTTTTGGCCGCGACAATGCAACATGTCGCGATATCGCGACACTTTTTCTCTTTTGGCCACGACAATGCAACATGTCGCGATATCGCGACACTTTTTCTCTTTTGGCCGCGACAATGCAACATGTCGCGATATCGTGACACTTTTTCTCTTTTGGCCGCGACAATGCAACATGTCGCGATATCGCGACACTTTTTCTCTTTTGGCCGCGACAATGCAACATGTCGCGATATCGCGACACTTTTTCTCTTTTGGCCACGATAATGCAACATGTCGCGATATCGCGACACTTTTTCTCTTTTGGCCATGACAATGCAACATGTCGCGATATCGCGACACTTTTTCCTCCTTGCTCTCTCTCTTTGCTTTGGACCGCGAAAATGCAACATGTCGCGATATCGCGACACTTTTTCCTCCTTGCGGTGTTTTGCTTTTTCTTTGATCTTTAGCATATGGGCCACTTCGGTCTTCTTGGAAAACATGCAAAAAAGGTGGGTCCCCAATTTTGGGGTACGTTGTGGAGCAGCCACAACAAGTCTCATAGACTATGTTATGGCTCTATCAATAATATTTTCTACATTTTTGGGTGTTTCTATGTTTGTAGCAAGTTCTTTTATGACCAAATAATGGTTTGGAATCTTATCAATAATTGTAGGATTAACCATATCTTGGATATGTTCTTTTTCTTTATCTTTTTTCTCTTCTTCTTTATACGATTACTTCTTTTTGTATTGACATGCACTCCTAGTGATAGTAGCAAATTATTGTTCCAAGGATGTAGTTGTTTCTCTTTGCACCTCTAAAATATTGATATAATGATCCAAATTTGGTTGACTACAAATATATTCTTCATTTAGGCCAAGTTGTGCAAATACTTGGTTACCTTGAGAGGTATTATGAGAAGTGCTAGGTATAGAATTTTGATTTTACAAGGAAATACCATTTGGATTTATATGATTTTAACCCCCTTAGTCGCCTTGATTACATCATTGATTTTGATCATTTTAGTGGCCACCCTAATTAAATCATTAACCTTTATTTTGCTATTAATTAGGAGCCTATTGTTCATGGTTAGGAAAAAGGGCATTATAGATACCTAACCTTTGATTGTGAGGGTGATTAAATCTCTTATGGAGGATATTTTTCCTTTGATAAAATAAACTAATTTTATAATTATTGACTTTTTTAGGAATATTATATTATTTGGTACATGCTAATGTACCCCTATGGTACCTTCATGGTACAAATATATATGTAATAGATTAGGGTTGAGTATTTAGTTTATATGTGTAATTTATTTTAACCCTTTTATGTAAGTGTCAATGTGTAGGAAATGCACAAGTGTCATGTAAATGTATGTAAGTGTGTAATTATATAATGTAAGGATATGCACAAGTGTCTTAGATTAGGAGTGCATGTAGAAGTGTGCAAGTGTCATAGATTCAAGTGTGCATATAAGAACAAAGTGAAGAGTCTAGTATACAAGTGGCAAGATGATAAGCTAAAGGTCATGAGACTTGTCATATGGAGAGAAATAGTCATATTACTATGGCTATATTATATTACTAAAGGTACTTGAAGAGTCATATTACTATGGCTATATTATGGAAAAAATGCTACATAAAATAGTAATTTTATTATCTGATTATAATAGGAAGATACTAAAAAGTGAATAAAGCTTGTGTACAAATTTTGAGCAATTAATATTGTAAGTTTTCTTCATGCATGGTACATGAATGATTTAGGTCATTTACATTCATATTTGATATTATAAGTGAATGTTATTTTTAGTATTATATTGGTCTTGATATACATATTAGATTGCTCATATATATTTCTACTCTTAATTATTGATATTTTGACATTTAATATTGTGGCTTATTTATATTGGAAACTATGATATATTGTGGTAGTAAGGGTTAAAAGCCAACATGACATGATCATTGTTAAAGTTAGGACCAAATTAATTATCAAGGAAAACTTTATCCAAGTATGAACAAGTGGAATTATCATGACCATAGGTTCCATGCCAAAATAAAAATATGTTAGGATCATACCATATAGGTGCTCCATACCTATGATTGATGTGATAGTTCTTAAGCTTAGGTGGTGGTCATATTTTAAAAATATCCTCATGTGTACATTGAGGCATCATATCCTTAGGTTTTGAACCACCTCAAAATCTATTTAACATATGTATAGGAACTCTAAATATCTCCAACTCATGAGAGATATCTTGGATAGCTACATTGTCAACCCAATCCCCTATAGCATTTTTATTAGGGTTTTTTATGTTCCAAGGATTTTTGGTCTTTTGTATTTTTCCCAATATTAAAGGATTCAAATAATATGTATATTGTTTTCAAGGGAAGGCAAACCACAAGGGTTGTGTTCCTGGACCCTAGACTAAATAGAGGCCTAAGCTTATTTATAAACATTACTATAGTAGCCTCTTTAGTTAAATTTATGTTTGCATGATATTTAAGTATTTCTCACCTTTTGTGCAAATCAATACCAGCTTAATTAGGGTATTATTTTATGTTTAGAAAAACATTCATTGCCTCCATTATAGTCATGTCATCATAAAACTCTTATTTAGATTTTTAATAAAAGTATCTAGGGAATTAATGGAATGTCTAGGTAAGCATGCAAACCAATAGAGAGCATTTCCTACCATATCCCTAGTCATCAATTTTAGTAAAGCTTCCAATAGATAGTGAGCCACATGGGCTGAGACCCTCAATCCATTTCCAAAGGAGAACTAAAAACTTTCATGTGAGTTGGTCTACCTCACATGTATATGTATATGTACAAATATATATTCAAGAAAATTATTTTATGTGTCAATTTATCAAATCACCTAAGTTTGTGTTTTCTAACCTAAAGAATACCATTATGAACTAAAATAAAAGATAAAGGATGCAAGAATACAAGTACACGAGCAAGCAAACAAAATCTTACACTATACGCTCTTTTGATTTTTATGCTTACAAGAAAATAAAGGAATAATTTATTTTCAAGGGAAAACAAAGAGACAATGCAAGTAAACAAGCTAGCTTAATTTACAAATAATTGTTTTTGTAGTTCCTTGCCTAAAGTGTTTTATCATAATAAAATTATCCTAGATTTGATTCCTTTACTTTTTATTTAGTTGATAAAAAAAACTATATGTTATAGCAATTAGAGATAAAACAATAGAAAATAGGTTACATAAAATATAAAATTATAATCAGACATAGATATTACTAGATTTTGATGGTTGTTCAATAACATTGACTTTCTGCAATAGCATTAGTACTGGCACTATCATAAATTCCTAGAAATATTATAGTTGAACCTAAAAAACTAAATAAAAGTAATAGGTATGATTTTTAGGGTGTATATTTGATCACAGGGAAGAGGGTAACTATCTAGATACATTGATCAGACCTCCTATCTCTTTTGGCAATGAAAATAAGTATAAAATATAAGTAGATTTATAGTTTCATCAATAGATATGAAGTTAAACAATAGTATTGATAGTGGTACTGTTGGCATTTTTGCCACATTATGTTGATTATTGATTGTTCATGCATAAGCTGTTGAAATTCTAACTCCTCTACAGGTTTTGATGCAAAAAAATGCCTAAGTCCGAAGACTGTCGCGAAATCGCGACAAAAAATAGCATGGAGAGCCAAAGTTAAAAACCGTCGCGATATCGCGACATGTCACGTTATCGCGGGTCGGATGAGGAGAGAGAAAACAAACGCAAAGTCGTAGCGATTTCGCGACGTGTCAAAAAATCACGGTCAGCGCAGTCAACGGCAGCAGGGGGGTAAAATCGTCACGAGTTGGATGTGTCAAAATCATGGTCAAAATGGTCAACGGAGGGAAGATGGCGAAAATCATGACATGTAGTGATATCGTGACGGAATAACGAGCAAGGCACACAAAGCAAAAGACGTCACGAAATCGTGACGCGTTGCGTTTTTGCGGCGTGGGTGGACAAAAAAGTTTAGGGCATGAATACGTCATGATTTCATGACATTTATGGGATGAAGCCAAGCAAAGTGAAGATGTAGCGAAATCGCTACGTGTTGTGTGGTCGCGGTTCAGGTGGATGAAAAGGTTGAAGGCACGAAGACGTCGCGAAATCATGACAGGAAGTGGGAACAGTGGAGAATGCAAGCAAACATCATGATTTCACGACACAGTGAGCAAGAAAGGCTTAAGGCAAAAAATGGTAACGATTTCATGACATTTGCGGGATGGAGCGGAGCAAGACAGAACTTGTCGCGATTTCAGACATTGTTGAGGCTAAGGGCAAGAAAGAAGTTGGCATCACGATTTTGTGACATTCATGGAGATAAAGGCTAGCAGCAAGGAAACGTAGCGATTTCATGACACATTGTTGAAGAAAGACTAAGTGCAGAGAATTGTAGCGAAATCGCGTGTCAATTTTTGTCGGATTTGAAGATTTAGTTGAGAAGAGAACAAAATATGAAGAACGTCATGAAATCGTGCATTGTCACATTTTCATGACAACAGGGGAGAAAGAGCATAATTGTACGGATGTCGCGAAATCGTGCAGCGTCGCCTTTTCGCGGTTCAAGGTTGCGAAGGAGATATGGAAGCCGAATACGTCACGATTTCGTGACATGGTTGATTTTCGCGGTCTGAAAGTAAGAGAAGTGTATGGAGCAGAGATATGTCACGATTTCGTGACATGTCGCGTTTTCGTGACCTATTACAGTTTCGCGCTAGAAAGCAGTTCAAACGGTCCGATGAGGTTTTGCGATTTTTGATGATTAAAAGCACTCCAGAATTAAATGTGTTGCTGCTTTCCGATGCGGTCAAGGTAGAAGAACGCGCCCAAGCTACCAAAATTGAAGATTTCCATTATTCGAAGTTGTTGTTCGTGGTTTTTCTAATGGTTTCAAGCGTATTTCAAAAATGACAATTTAATGAAGACGACCGACTCCTTATTGCATTTAATTTCTGGTTTCTCCGAGGCTGTTTAAGGATATCATTTCCTTGTTTCCATTGCATAATTTGTAGATCTCGAGGAGGTCCGTTTCATATTTTTAATGCTGCAAAGAGGCAAGACCTCTATATAAATCAATGTAAATCTCAAGAACAAGGGTCGGGAGTTTGAGAGACATTTTGCTGGAAACATTCAAGTTTTTGCATAAATAAGAAATATTTGGCCTCTGATTTTGCAAGCGTCTTTATGTGTAATGATTTCCTTCTATTTCCATGTATTTCCTATTAAGCTCGTCTTTCCAATCTGCTGTTAGATTCAAATTCTGCATTTGAGTTTGAATATTGCTTAGAAGAAAGTGAGTTCTGGAATGCCATTCTGGAGGTTGTCTGCGCAAGGTCGTAAGTGGATTATGTTGTATTTTTATTATTATATGTTGTTTATACACTTGAAGTTTAATTCTTGCTGAGTTCTTTTCCCGATCTAACAAATTCGGCCTACGGCTATATTTCCCATCTCTTTCCATGTATTTCCTGTTTCTTTCTGCACATTTATAATTCCTTTCCAGCAACTTTAATCTGAAATCAAACTTAGTTATAGTAAGGGAACCAGCCCTCTCTGGAGATTGGTCTGGGAGACATCTCTTTCTCCCAGCCTTTCAATGTTGGCCGGGTCTAGGGTGCATAGTTTTAGAAAATCCTTTCCTGTGGCAGATTCGTGACCAACAGTTTTTGGCACGCCCGGTGGGACAGACTTCTTCTGTCTCAGAAAGATCCCATAGTATTGAAGGTTTAATGTTCACCTTCATGCCGTAAAGTTAGAGCATTTGGTGACTCTGCAGTACCCAGAAATCTCTGAACGTGGATGCAGTGAAAGCTGTACTTCATGATCACGAGATCGAAGTCTAAAAAAGTTGAAGATCTTGTTGAGTTTTTTGAACTTGACATCACAAAAAAAGGTGAACATTCTAGGTTGGTTTCCCCATCGCTTGCATCATCTGCCATATCCACACAAATCCCTGGTATTGTTACTAGTTTTCCATCTTCTCAGTTACATACACTAGTTCCAATGGCCCAGTATCCTCCACCCCGACAGTTTTCAGCATGGAACAGCTCAGGGGCCTTGAATTTGCAGGCTCAAAATCCAGTTCCCAGGCTGCTTTGAAAGCATTGCCAACCTATGATGGTACGGGAAAGACTGCATACGAACATATTCATGATGTAGCTTCTCTGGCAGCCATTCATGATATAACAGACGAAGATGTGATGGTGAAGCTACTAGTGTTATCCTTGAGAGGAAAATTGTTGTACTGGTATCGATCTCTGCAACCAGGCACTATTGCATCCTGGGATCAGCTAGGAGAACTGTTAGTTAAGAATTTTCATGAACAGGCTGACCCATTTTCATTGTTGCACCAGTTTAATGCAATCCAGAGGCACCCGCAGGAGGCAATAGCAGATTTCAATGTTCGTTTCACCAGAAGCTGGCAGCGAGTGCCTGAAGGACTTCGCCCTACCCCTGAGCAAGCTACGTTTTACTACCTTCGAGCGTTCAATACAGATATTGGCTTGGCGATCGAGCAGTCCAATGTGATGACTTTCCCGAAACTGTTCGAGCAAGCACAAAAGGTGAGAGGCAGACTTGATTGCAATCGGTAGGCTTCCCCCAAAGGTAGCAATGCCCATTTTACCTGATATTCCACAACATTTATATCCTAGTTCTTTTTTGCAATCTATGTCTTCTATGTACCCTGTCCCATCATGGAATTCTAGTGCTCCTCAAATTGCACCCATCCCAGTTCCTCAGTTGTCTACTTCAGCAAATCTCCAGTTACCTGCACCCAACATTCTGCCATTCCCCGCTTCCACTTCATTCCCAGCATTACCGGCACCACCAGCACCTTTGCCCTTACCAGCACCTCCTGCACCTGTAAATCCTGATCCTTATACAACACTCCTGCAAGAGGTAAAATCTGCCAATTCTGCAATAAGAGCAATGGGTAATAAGATCACGCTTATTGAAAGGAAGCAAGCTGAGCGAGATTTCCAGCCTAGGAGATTTCAACCCCCGTCGATTACTAGAGAACAAGCTGCTTCAACAAGCAAAGCACCCGAGAAGAACCTGACTGTTTTGGCAAATGAAGATGCAGTCCTTGCTGAAAGAACATATTGGTGTTCGACATGCAATGATCCCCATGGAGAAGACACCTGCATGGTTCATTTGAATTATGTGCAGACATTGGCTGCTAGTTCTTCGGGAGGGCAAGTCAATATGATCTCTGAGGCAGGCCATAGCTTAATGACTCCACTGGAAGAGCAAGTTTCGGTTCTCACAAGGACTGGAAAGAAGCCCGTTACAGTAGATCCTACTGAGTTAGAGCCATTAAAAGTGCCAACTGATCTGAAGAAAATAGTGAAAACTCATGTGCCAGCATCAAAGCTTGATGCGCCTATTTTGCCGAAAGATCCTGTTTTACACAGAGTACAAGAAAAGGCTGCACCTGCATAGACAAGATCAGAAGCAGAGGAGCAAGCTAGAGAAAAGTTGAAGTACCCTTCATTGACAAAGAGGCTGAGAGTAGAAGCCACTCAGCAGTACCGGAGCAGATATGAGCACCCCGTTGAAAAGAAGGAATCTACTGTGGTGACATACAACATTGTTGAAGAACTGAAGAAGACCCCAGCTAAGGTTAGTCTTTATGATGCATTGCAATTGCCTGGGCAGGTAGATTTATTGCAAGAATCTTTAAAATCTATGAAGGATAGTGAAAAGGGTCCTACCCAGACAATTTATGCTCAAGCCTTAACCACTTCTATCACTGGTAAAAATAGACCGCCCCCATTTTATCTATCATTGCAAATAGAGGGTTGGATCGTGCATAACTGCATGATCGACTCTGGAGCCGCTACAACTGTCATGCCAAAGGTAGTTTGCGAAGTTATGGGTATGGAATACACACGAAGTAGCCCTGGAGTCTTGCAGTTAGATGGTACTCCTATGAAAATGGTGGGTGTAATCAAGGATGTCCCGATTGTTTTACACACTATGCCTCAGATTACAGTCATTCAAGAGATTGTTGTGGTAGATTTAGAACCCTATTTTAGTATGTGCTTATCCAGAGAGTTTACTGCAAAGTTGGGAGGTTACCTGGCACTGGATTATTCCCACTTAGAAATCCCTTTCAAAGGAAAAAGACTCAGGATCCAGAATGAAAAACCTTCCTCTTTTCATATAGAGAAGCTGGAAGAAGCAGGAAAGACCATGCAGTCTGTTAACATGCTAACCGAAGAGTTAGAGGGTTCTGATTTGATGCATGAGGTTTTAGATGAGCTTCAGTTAGAAGACGGGTTTTCCATGCTTGATTTCAACGCCATGCTGGAGACCAAAATCGGTTGTTATTCTATCCAAAAACCAGAGGATGGCACAAGGCAGGTATTTCCTAACCAAGATGATCAGAATTCTGTCACGGATCAACTATGGAAGTTATATTTTGATGGGGCTAGATGCAAAAACGGTGCAGGAGCAGGTATTGTTTTGATTTCTCCTTCTGGTTTACAAAGAACATATTCATACCATCTTACTTGGAATTGTACTAACAATGCTGTCGAGTACGAAGCATTATGCTTAGGCTTGAAAAAGGCAAGAAAGTTGGGAATCGAACAATTATAGATTTTTGGTGATTCTGAGCTGATTGTAAACCAAGTAACAAACAGGTGTATTTCCAAGCAGCATTATCTCAAAGCATACCGCAACCAAGTTTGGGACCTGTTTGAGTTTTTCACAGCTCTGAATATTCAGGCCATTTCTCGAGAGCTGAATAAGCATGCAGATCTCTTAGCATCCCTTGGAGCAAATTTTTCTCCCATTGAGCAGGTAGTCAAGAAACCAAAGACAGTAAGGATGGTGTACAGGCCTAGTGTCCCAGATAAAGATACTTTCTGGCAGGTCTTCGAGAGTGATGAGCAAATTGTTAACTTTTTGATTCAAGAAGCTGCCACCATCGAAGGAAGAACCTTGGAGCACGAAGAAGCTGAAGGTCTAATTCAGTTATGGAATAATCATATTCCGAAGGGTCTTATCACTCTAGAAAGTTTGTTTGATCAGCATGATCGGTCCAAAAAACATCGGATTGAGATTGATAAGAAAGAGTACATGGAGTTGCAGTTGGAACCCAATAAGGTCATTAAGATTGGAACTGATTCTACTCCTGATGAACTACAAGAAATCAGGCAACTGTGTCAAGAATTTTTTGATATTGTGGCCTGGAGTTATGAGGATCTGAAGGGATATAATAAACAGATTGTTCAGCATACTATTGAGTTGGAAGAAGGTGTCAGACCCTTCAGGCAAAAGCAACGACCAGTAAATCCAAATATTGAGACTCTAATGAGGGCCGAACTTGTGAAAATGCTGTAGGCCAAGATTATATACCCGGTTAAGCACTCGACTTGGGTTGCTAATCTGGTCCCGGTTCGAAAGAAGAATGGAGACATACGACTGTGTGTAGATTTTCGAAATCTGAACCGTGCATCTCTGAAAGATCACTATCCCTTGCCTCGTATAGATCAGATACTACATGTTGTGGCTGGGGCTCAACGTTTCTCATTGCTGGATGGATTCTCTGGATATAACCAGATTTGGGTTAGGGATGAAGACCAGTACAAGACAACATTCACAACTAAGTGGGGCACTTTTGCTTATCAGCGAATGCCTTTCGGATTATCAAATGCTGGGGCTACGTTCCAGAGAGCCATGGACATTGCATTCGAGGAACTCTTGAACAAGATTATTGTTATTTATCTCGATGATATGACTGTCTTTTCACATAGACGGGAAGATCACGGTTCGCATCTGAGGCAAATTTTTGGAAAATGCAGAGTTTGGTATTTCCATTAATCCAAAGAAGTCGGTGTTTGCAGTGAAGGAAGGTAAACTCTTGGGGCATGTTATTTCAGAAGATGGTTTGGCAATTGATCCATCTCGAGTTGAAGCATTGAAGAAACTTTCACTCCCTGCCAACAAGAAAGAGCTGCAGTCTTTCTTTGGACAGATTAATTTTATCAGGAAGTTCATTTCTGATTTTGCCCAGGTTGTCAAGCCCATGACTGAGTTGTTGAAGAAGGATGCAGAATTTAAATGGACAACTCAGAGGAAGGAGGCATTCCAGGAAATTAAGGACAGAATAGCGCAGGCTCCTGTATTAATTAATCCAGATTATTCAAAAGATTTCATTTTGTATGCAGTTGGGGAAGATGAAAGCTATGCCGCAGTGCTCACACAGAAAGGAGATGATGGGAATGAAAGACCCATTGCTTTCCTTAGTCAGATTATTTTACCTCATGAGGCAAAGTATAATTTCATTGAAAAATAGGTGTATGTTGTCATGAAGTCTCTTAAAAAATTCAAGCATTTCATATCTCAGAGTAGGACAGTCATATATGTTATTCATCCAGATGTAAGGAATTTCATCATTCAGGGTGAGATGGGTGATAAACGCGCAGGTTGGGTCACCAAAATTCAAGAATTTGATGTTGAGATTCATCCAGCTAAGCTAGTGCGGGGTAAAGCCTTATGCCAGCATTTAGCAAAGACTGCAGCATCTGAAATAGTTGATTATCAAGTAGATGATTCTGCTAGAGATAACAGTCTGATGAACCTCTTAGTACAGGAACAAGATTGGGCAGATGACCTCATTGATTACTTCACAACTGGTAAATGCCCTTCACAGTTAAATGCCTCACAACGGAGAAGGTTTCGTCTGCAAGCTCTCAGGTATGTGTTGCTGCCTGAAGGATTGTTTTTTAAGAACATTGATGGCGTTCTTTTAAGGTGTGTCAAGGAATCAGAGAAGGCTAGACTCCTGGAGGAGTTTCATTCTGGCATATCAGGAGGACACTATGCAGGTAGACCAATGGCTTTAAAAATCATTCGGGCTGGGTATTATTGGCCAACCTTGTTCACAGATGCTTTCAGGATTGCCCAAGCATGTGACAAATGTCAGAGGTATACAGGAAGGGTTAGAAATGCATCATTGCCCCTACATCCAATTCAGGTTGAAGCACCTTTTCAGCAGTGGGGATTGGACTTTATTGGGATTATTGATCCGAATTCTTCAGCTGGACACAGGTATATTTTGACAGCTACAGATTATTTTACGAGGTGGTCTGAAGCTATTCCAACCAAGGTTGCAAATCAGAATGTGGTGATTTCTTTCATTGAAGGGCTGATTACACGTTTTGGCATTCCTGATGCTATTATTACAGACAATGGAACTCCGTTCATTGGAGCTGAACTAGCTGAATTTGCAAATAAATATGGTGTTTTTCTGAAGACATCCTCTAACTATTATCCTCAGGGAAATGGCTTGGCAGAGTCCACAAATAAAAATTTGCTCCAGATTTTAAAGAGGTCTTTGGGGGATAACAAGAGATCATGGCACCTTCTACTGAATCAAGCTTTATGGGCAGATAGGATTTCAATCAAGAAGTCTATCAAGACTTCACCATACGCCCTGGTATATGGAAAAGAGGCAAGGCTGCCTGTTCATTTAGAATTGCCAGTATTGCAGCAGTTGCAGGAATTTCAGGATGATGAAACAGCTGTAGATTCCATGGATATGCGGTTGGCTCAGTTGTTACAGTTGGAAGAGCAACGTTCCTTGGCTTATGAGGAGTTTGCTAAACATACACAGATTATTTCAAAATGGTTCCATAAGAATTCTGCTGATCGTCCACTCAAGGTGGGTGATTTGGTCCTGAAATGGAATGAAAACAAAGCCAAGCCTGGGAATCACAAGAAGTTTGATGCTCTGTGGGAGGGTCCCTTCCGCATTGTCAGTGTTGGTGCAGCAAATTCATTTCATCTGGAAGATTTGGATGGCAGCCCACTTCCTATTTCAGTGAACGACTTTCATCTGAAAGCCTACACTTCATGAACTGTCAGTCCAGTATCACCTTGTATATAGCAAAAAAAAAAAAAAAAAGAAAAAAGAAAAAAAAAAAAGTATTGCTTTGTCCACTTCGGCTCTTTTTGCATGCGAGCCCGTAGGTACGTGTTTTTCTTTCTTTTTCTTCTTCTATCCCAGCAGTTAGTGGCTTCCTCACTATTTCTTCCCTTCCCCTCTTCATTTCCCTCCTTCTCCTACTCCTTTTTCTTCTGTAGTAATCAAGCCACTGCTGTTGTTTCTTTTCCCCTTTTCTAATATTCCCGGTTCTTCTTTTCCTTTTCTTCTAACTACATTGTTGTTTTAAGCATTTATCTACAGTTCATTTCCCCATTCCATTCTCATTCCACAGCCTACACATTCACTGATCATCATTCTATTTATTCCATTCACCTCCATTTTCCTTTCATAGTCTGTATCTACCGCATCACTCCCTCCATTCCATTATTCCATCATTCATCATTTCCATTCCATGGTCAGTTCAGCCAAATACAGAATTCCTTGAAGTTTCAGTCATTCAGCAAGAGTTGTTGCAGCAGTCTGCCGAGATGTATCCCATCAGCCAGCTTTTTGTTCTCAGTTTTTCTTGACTCTGTTGCCCAATGGATTCAGGCCTGGGATTCGTGCATACAGCAGAACTGTATACCCCATGAGCCACCAAGAATGTTGGCATTTTTGCCACATTATGTTGATTATTGATTGTTCATGCATAAGCTGTTGAAATTCTAACTCCTCTACAGGTTTTGATGCAAAAAAATGCCTAAGTCCGAAGACTGTCGCGAAATCATGACAAAAAATAGCATGGAGAGCCAAAGTTAAAAATCGTCGCGATATCGCGACATGTCGCGTTATCGCGGGTCGGATGAGGAGAGAGAAAAAAATGCAAAGTCGTAGCGATTTCGCGACGTGTCAAAAAATCACGGTCAGCGCAATCAACGGAGGGCAGAGTGACAAAGTTGTAGCGAAATTGTGACATAATGGCAACGAGGGATGGGATAAATAAATGTGATCGGAAAAGAAAAGTCACGAAATCATGACATTAAGGTGAGAAAATGTAGCGATTTCGTGACATATTGTGGGATGATAGCCAAAAGCGAAAGGATGTAGCGAAATCGCTACGTGTTGTGTGGTCACGGTTTAGGTGGATGAAAAGGTTGAAGGCACGAAGACGATAGAAATCGCGACAGGAAGTGGGAATAGTGGAGAATGCAAGCAAACGTCGATTTCGTGACACAGTGAGCAAGAAAGGCTTAAGGCAAAAAATGGTAGCGATTTCGTGACATTTGTAGGATGGAGCTGAGCAAGACAGAACTTGTCAGATTTCACGACATTGTTGAGGCTAAGGGCAAGAAAGAAGTTGGTGTCACGATTTTTTGACATTCATGGAGATAAAGGCTAGCGGCAAGAAAACGTAGCGATTTCGTGACACATTGTTGAAGAAAGACTAAGTGCAGAAGAAAGTGTAGCGAAATCGGTGTCACATTTCTGGAAAATTGTGTCGTTTTCACGATTTGAAGCAGCGAAGAGAACAAAATATGAAGAACGTCGCGAAATCGCGCATTGTCACATTTTCGCGGCAACAGGGCAGAGAAAGAGCATAATTGTACGGACGTCGCGAAATCGCGCAGCGTCGCCTTTTCGCGGTTCAAGGTTGCGAAGGAGATATGGAAGCCGAATACGTCACGATTTCGTGACATGGTTGATTTTCACGGTCCAAAGTAAGAGAAGCGTACGAAGCAGAGAGATGTCACGATTTCGTGACATGTCGCGTTTTCGCGACCTATTACAGTTTCACGCCAAAAAGCAGTTCAAACGGTCCGATAAGGTTTTGCGATTTTCGATGATTAAAAGCGCTCCAGAATTAAATGTGTTGCTGCTTTTCGATGCGGTCAAGGTAGAAGAACGTGCCCAAGCCACCAGAATTGAAGATTTCCATTATTCGAAGCTGCTGTTCATGGTTTTTCTAACGGTTTCAAGCATATTTTCAAGAACAACCATTTAATGAAGACGACCGACTCCTTATTGCATTTAATTTCTGGTTTCTCCGAGGCTGTTTAAGGATATCATTTCCTTGTTTTCGTTGCATAATTTGTAGATCTCGAGGAGGTCCGTTTCATATTTTTAATGCTGCAAAGAGGCAAGACCTCTATATAAATCAATGTAAATCTCAAGAACAAGGGTCGGGAGTTTGAGAGACATTTGCTGGAAACATTCAAGTTTTTGCGTAAATAAGAAATATTTGGCCTCTGATTTTGCAAGCGTCTTTATGTGTAATGATTTCCTTCTATTTCCATGTATTTCCTGTTAAGCTCGTCTTTCCAATCTGCTGTTAGATTCAAATTCTGCATTTGGGTTTGAATATTGCTTAGAAGAAAGTGAGTTCTGGAATGCCATACTGGAGGTTGTCTGTGCAAGGTCGTAAGTGGATTATGTTGTGTTCTATTATTATATGTTGTTATACACTTGAAGTTTAATTCTTGCTGAGTTTTTTTCCCGATCTAACAAATTCGGCCTACGGCTATATTTCCCATCTCTTTCCATGTATTTTCTGTTTCTTTCTGCACATTTATAATTCCTTTCCAATAACTTTAATCTGAAATCAAACTTAGTTTTAGTAAGGGAACCAGCCCTCTCTGGAGATTGGTCTGGGAGACATCTCTTTCTCCCAGCCTTTCAATGTTGGCCGGGTCTAGGGTGCATAGTTTTAGAAAATCCTTTCCTGTGGCAGATTCGTGACCAACAGGTACTATTGTGGGAATGTGGTGTTATTTCTCTATGATAAAATAGAGAGTAGATTTACTAAGGTCCCTAGGTATTGTTAGTACTAGTTTTCTTGCAACTTGAAAATGGGATCCTAGAGGATCTAAATTGATGCAAAATTTGACTCAAATGCAAAGATATGATCCAAAATATAAACAAAACTTAGTTTTGGAGATCTTGATGATAAAAAGAGTTACAAAATGCTACAATTAGGTACCTAACGTTTAAAATATATATGAAGAGAGCTCGAGATATTATATATTGAAAAGATTGGTGATATAAGGTATACTAAATCCCTACAAAATGGAGTCTAAGGAGATCCCAAAACAAGATTAGATGTTGCAAATAGATGAGTTGTTACAAAATCTTAATCAAAGAAAAATATGATGTGATATAGTAAACACAAATATTATTGCAAGAGATATCTTATGAATATATATAGAGATTGGGCTTAAAAGGACCACTTAGTTAGCACTAAATGCTATAAATCAACTACAAATGATCAAATGAGAAAAAAAGTGTATGTAGGCAATATTAGAGTGAGTAGAGATGCTATTGTGATTATGCTATAGAAAAATAAGCATGTATTTGTTGTAGATATCTAAAAAATAACACAAATGAGCATGAATAGAGATCAAATAGACAAATAATAGCCTGTATATAGCTACAAAATGATAGGCAATGGGTATCAACTAAGATTAATAGCTATAAAATAGGTTATAAATCATAAAATAAGCTACTATGAATAATAAAAAGGTATTGAAAAAATGTTAGTAGCTACAAAGTGTACTAAGAAAGTGGTTAGCAAGGCAACAAAGAGGGAAAATGCATAAATGTGAAAAGCAATTTGAAGAGAAAAGCAAGCTAGGAGTGGAAAATTACAACCAAATCCCAACAAAGCATCCTACTCCTAGCCAAGAGGTCCTCCTTGATGGTAGCAATACGATGATATGACCTTGATCCAAATTCCCATATGCCTTATTTTACTTACCCTAAATGCCATAAAATTTGCTCTAAAAATTCAAGAGAGAATGAATGAGAGAAAATAGAGCTTAGAAAATTTTGTAGAGTTTTAATGCTTCAAGAATGCATATTGAATGTTCATCCATAGGATGCATTTATAGATTTTGGGAGGGTAAATTCTTAGAGGGAAATAGAGTTTGAAGATTCCATTTAGATAAGGGAAGGAATTTATATTTCATAGGCTTGAGGAGAGGATATAGCATGCATTATCAACACAAAGACTGAATGAATCTACATGCTTCTAGCTCATGTCAAAGAGATTTGACTCATGCCAGTGATAATGTTACATTTCTACAATAGTATTAGTAGTATAACTATCATCATATATTAGTTCCATCACACAATTTAACCATTGGAGGGTCAAACTAATAAAAAATAGTCAAATTACATTAGCACTAGGTTTTTCCAATAGCGATACATATAGCACTATTGTGGAATATCAATGCTACTACTCTAAAGTAGAAAATGAGGGATATTTTGGTTGATTTACCTTGATTGAATGAAGATCAATTTTTGGGTGTAATGATTAAAGTGCAAGTTGATTAGGTGTGTAAAAATTGGGTGTCTATATTTTACCCCTTTTTCTACATTTATCATTTGTTGTAGAAATCCAATTTTAACATTAGAATGCCTCTTGGTATCCAAAGATGTTATTCTAAAGAAATGATTATAAAAGGAATTGTTATAAAGATTGATGGTTTTCAATGTCATTAATGCATGTATGCCTCATATATGCCTTAGGGGTACCCTCTCAAAATTTAAAAGAAAATTTAAATTTCATGATGAAACTCAATTAGGGACATAAATATACAAAATAAATGGGTAAAATGGGGTGAACAAGTAAAAGAGTTATTTGGGGTGGATTTGGGATGGTTAAAAATGGGGAAGAGGGGGTAAAAATTAATTCATTTTTACTGTATACATTTATGACCTTCACATCCTTGAACACATTGTAATATTTGATGGCATATTCTCACAGACCTATTCACCATGTAGACCTCATTTGAGAGGTCATCTGATCAAATTGCACTATGCCTAAGGTATAGTCCTCAAAACCTTTCCCTTAATTTATAATTTTTATAATATTATGCATTTTAAATTTTTCTAGTGTTATCATTAGGGTGTAACACTAATGCATAGAAAATTTTCTTAGTTTTATTGCACAAAGGTAGAACTATCACAAATTTGTAATGTTATTGCATCTAGTTGCACAATTTTGACACTACTTTTTAAATGGATTTTTGAAAGGTGAAAAGAGATGTGGAGGTTTATTTAGAATTGATAGATAAATGATTTGCTTTATTTTCATAGTTGTAGGATCTTGGAGTGTTATATTACCACAAGAACCTACCATGAACCTTGAATTTTATTCTTGACTTGTTGGATGATATGGAGCTTGGATTTTTGATAGTAGTGGGCTTATACAACATGGAATACATGTTGAAGTTCAATTTTTGACAGGGAATTATTGATAGCACTAGATAAGAGATGGTATTAAAATATGAATACTTTTTTTTTACCCACAAGAGAGATGATAATCACCTTGGAGGATGTTTTGCACATCCTCAAGGTTCCTATTAGAAGGGCTCTAATTTGGCTTAGGAGTGATGATAAGTAGTGCATGGAGGTACTTGTAGGAAATAGAGATATATCTATGGTATGGTCAATATTGGATAATAATTTCAGTCCATGAAGCAATTCATTCAGTTTCAATCAACAAAAAAGTAGCCTTTCTTCTCAAGCTAGACATGAATAAGGCCGATGAAAGACTAAATTGGGATTTCCTTTTTGCTATTCTCAACAAGTTTGGCTTCCATCCTGAATGGATTTCTCTAATCAAAGGATGCATCTCCTCTGCTTGGTTTTCAGTCCTCATTAATGGATCTCCCGCAGGTTATTTTTAAAGTAGTCGAGGTTTAAGGCAAGGAGATCCTTTATCTCCTCTCTTATTTATAATTGTTGTTGAGGCTCTGGGAAGAGCAATTATTAAAGCAAAAAATGTTGGTCTCCTCTCTGGAATTCAAGAAACTTCCTAATGCGATCCTATCACACATCAACAATTTGTTGATGGTACTCTATTGTCCATAATTGCCTCTGAAAATGAAGCTAAGATTATTAAGAGGATACTCTTCCTTTATGAGCTTGCTGTAGGTCAAAGGATTAATTTTTAAAAGAGTAAACTTTACTTCCTCAATACTCCTCCAAGAATATAGAACATCATTTCTAACATCCTTAATTGTTCCATAGATTCTTTGCCTTCTACCTATCTTGTTTTACCTCTCTTCACTAGGAATGTCAAAGACAACTTATGGGACAATGTCATTGAGAGGTTACAAAAAAACTCACTACTTGGAGAAGCAATATTTTATCTCAAGCGAGGAAAATTACTCTCACCATGGCTTACCTCCAGAGCATTCCTGTTTACTTCCTTTCTTTGTTCAAAGCTCTAGTAAGTATTTATGACAAAATGGAAAAAATTCAAAAACATTTCCTTTGGACAGGATCTAAAAATAAGCATAGATTTCATTTGGTAGCTTGGGACAAAGTGTGCAAACCTAAAGAATGTGGAGGATTAGGTCTGAGAAGAATTTATCCTCTCAATATTTCCCTTCTTGCCAAGCAATCCTAGCGGTTGATTTCTAATGAGAATTTTCTTTGGGTCAAGATCATAAAAAGGAAATATCTTCAGGGATCACATTTCCCTCATGGGGAGGCACCTTCATCCGGTTCAGCTTTTTGGAAGGCTATTTGCGAAGCTCGATCCCTTTTGATCAAAGGACTAAGGTGGCAATTTGGTAATGGCACTTCTATTTCCTTTTGGGATGATAAATGGATAGGAGATCAACCTCTCAATCAAAATCCTATGTTTCAAAGGCTGAGGAATAATACAAATCAATTGGTTGGACCTTTGGCGGTAGATTTCATCTCTTCTACAAATGGACATAAACAATGGAGAAGGATTAACATTCCTACTTTTGAAAATGAATTAGCCTGTTTGTACAATCTTCTTTCTACTATCAAAATTCCTTTACATGACCAGACTGATTGTCCTATTTGGGAACCTACTGATTCTGGAGATTTCACGATCAAATCAGCTTACTTGCTCTCTCTTGATAGTATTGATACTCCCATCCCTTTCAAGCTTGTCTGGACTAAGTATTTGATTTCGAAGATTGCTTCCTTTTCTTGGTTATGTATTCAATATCGCATCCTTACCACTAAAAATATTATAAAAAGAGGTATTATTTTGCCTAATAGATGCCATATTTGTCATTCTGATTGGGAATGCACTACTCATCTCTTCTTATTTTGTTCCTATTCAAGAATGGTGCTTAACAAAATTTTCCATACTTTCAAGATTTCCTGGGCCTGTCCTCCTTCAATTGTTGATCTATTCCAACAGTGGCCAATTCCTTTCAAAAATCCCATACTCAGAGGACTTTGGAAGTTCTATTTGCATCATTTCCTCTGGCAAATATGGTTAGAATGCAATAAAATAATATTTGACTTGAAGGCTTTGGATGCCAACATTATTGTCAGAAAAATCATCCTTCATGCTAAGGAAAATGCCCTTGCTACTCCTTTTGATCCTTATCCTTGTTCATCCTTTGAGAAGGGCATCTTAAAGTCTTGTGATATTTGCATTGATGTCCCAAGGCCTGTTACTCAGCCTTCATCTAGAACCAACATCAAATGACAACCTCCTCCCTTTGGGTGGGTCAAGCTTAATTTTTATGGGGCTACAAAAGGCAATCCTGGCATTGCAGGGGCTGGAGGAATCCTCTATGATCACAGTGGCAATTCCATATTTACCTTTTCCGAACCATTAGGAATCCAATCAAATCATTCTACTGAAGCTAAAGCTATGTGGAGAGGCCTTCAATTTCTAAAGGACATTCCAGGAAAAGTCATTGTTGAAGGAGATTCTCTTAATATCATAAATTTCCTTAAAACTTCCAAGCCCAACAGCTGGAGGATCAGGAATCTCATCGAGGAAAGTAAGCAAATTCTTAGTCAGCAAGTCAATGTTGTGGTTCAACACATTTTTAGGGAGGGCAATTCTATCGCTGACAAATTAGCCAACATTGGAGTCAACGCACAAGGTTTGATGACCTGGATGGATGTCCTCCCCAATGACATGGCTGAGTTGGCAAATCATGATCAAAATACCATATGTCATGATGAATCTCGAAATCCTTAATTTTTCTATTACCAAAAATCTTCCCTTTTTCGTGATTCATAGGGCCCATATCCAAAGTTCCAGAAAGTTCCAAAATAGAGATTTTGTTCATCATTCCTATTATTCTCCTTTGAAAAGGGGATCCATGTTGATAATTTCCAATTCTCCGCCGCCTCTTTTTTATGCCCCTTCATTGTTGATAATCGTTTCCATGAGGAATTTCGATGCCATGTCCACCCTAATTTTAAATCATTTCAATCTCATGTGGAATGATGCTTGTAATTTTACCTTTTTGAGAACCCTATCTAAACGCTTTACCTTTCGCATTCTCCTGAGGCTTTCTCGAATGTATATCCCAATCCCTTCTGGGTTTTGTGCCTATTTTTGCCATTGGCCCTATCATGTGAGTATCACCAGAAGATCCATCTTCATTGGGATGGTGTTTTGCCTTTTTATTCCCACCCATTTTCATCGACTTTTTTTGCATTGTGCCCAATGCTCTAACCATCATTATCCTTTTTGCCAAGGGTTTCTTTTTTGGCCAAGCATTACTTTCTATTTAGTCCTCTTGTGGTCTTCCCAACAAATTTACCATTCCATCTCTGTTTCTTTCGATCCATGGCTTTTTTCACCCAATTACCGTCCTTCCTTATTTTCCTTTGTCACCATGAAGGAAGGAAAAGTTGTTTTCATCGAGCCTGAAACTGTTGATTTGGATTTTGTATCTACTGACATGTTCAAGGATAAGCATGGGATTATCAATTTCTTCAATCTGTTTAGCGGGGTGGACGACAAGATTACTAAGGTGTTCATGACAACCTGGGATAATGGGTTGGTCTCCATCCATGGCGTCCAGTTCCAAATTTCCTTTGAGCTACTGGAGAACCTGACAGGGCAAGACTTGGAAGGAAAAATCATCAGAAGAAATAAGCACAACTGGGAGGTAGAGTTGACACTCTTCGAGAAAAATTCACCCATCCACAAGAAGGTAAAGAAAGGTTTGTTTCGCCATGACTTGTCAACTCCCTAGAAAGAAATACTTAAGCCAATAATGCAATATTTTACCTATGACAATCTTGAGTCTCAATTATGTTGTTTTCATCTTGCATTTGTTAATCATTTCTGGGACTCAAAAATGATGAACATTCCCACTGCTCTATTCTGGTCCATGGACTATACCATCACCACCAACCGTTCCAAGAAGGATGAGGCCAAACCTTGCCACCAGGGTCTTTTCAAGGTCCTTTACAAATACCTCCTTTTGCAATTCCCTTTAGGTAATCTCCCTACCCCTAATTTTGACGAGGAGAATTCATCCTCAACCTCGAGCCCTAAAACCTCCAAATCCAAAAGAAAAGAGAAAGGGGGCAAATCTATTTTCGAGTTCTCCGTTAGAAAGAAATCCAAACTTGAAAAGACCCCTGTCCATAGTTCCCAGAGGCTAAAACATAAAGAAGCTGTCAAAACTCCTCCGTCCACCTCTGTAAAAACTCCAAAGGACAAGTCTTATTCTCCTGACCTTGTCGAAAGGTATCTTCACAAGTTGGTTGTGCATGCTACTTCTGCCACCATTGACCATATTGAAACTGCTCACTTGGCCATTGGAAAGGTGATTTCAACCCTCAAAGAGCAGCACCATGCACTTAGCCTCTTGTTCTTCTATGACAATTTCGAGAATGTTTCTACCCTAGCTAGTGCTGAGGTGTCCTTCGACACCAAAATTGATGTCAAAGATACTGCAAATGATGAAGATGTAATGGAGATTGCTAAGGAGGCTTGCATCATTGTTCCCAAATATAGCAAGGAGATTTCTATGAAAGATACTGGTCCGGAAGGGGCTGCTTCATCCCTCATGCAGCTGGACACTCCTCTTGATGACTAATGGTTCTTCCTCTAGTTTCTTGGGTCCTCTACGATGGTGGATTACATATTTTTTGGTTCCTTTTTGGTTGAGGACCATTCCTTTTTGAGCCCTGTTGTTTCTCTTAGTGCCTGTTTGTTCAAGGCTACTGAATCATTTTAGTTTGAGGTGTATTTTTGAGATTGTATGTTGTTTCATCTAGCAGTTTTTAGTGTCTTTCTCCTGTTCCTTTTTTATCCTTTTTTATCCTCTAAAGATCCTCTATTGTACAAGGCGTTAGGGCGCCTTTCAAATGCCCTAGTTTCAATAAAATTATTAATCTACCAAAAAAAAAAATATTGGATAATAATTCCACCTATAAGGATAGTCATTTGGATTAAATCACCTTCACTTTTTATTTTGTAGTGTCTAGAATCATAACGGATATCAATCGATAAGTCTTGATATGGGGCTAGGATGAGATCATAGAATTTATGTAGGATGATCATATCATATTTACTTTGGGTCCAATAGTATTGAAGAGGTTGCATAGGATCCTTCATAAAGTAGTCTATCATGGTGGGAAGTGTCTTGTATGTTGCATGCTCCTACAAGTTTGGACATGGGAGCACATATTTGTTAGGAACCCTCCATGATATCAATGTAGGTCTATGATCTAGGGAGGCTAACTACTTATATGTGGGATGACATGCATCAGGTGGGAAGAGGGGCACTAATTACTATCTCCTATAAAATTTATCAGTTGAGAGGTGATTAGGTGACTTGGTAGCCTTGGAGGGGCTACAATAGTTGGACTGAGGACAAGTGGGAGCTAGCCAAAGTTAAATAGATTATATGGATGATCAATAGGGACGATGAATGGGAGCTACACCAATTTTATAAAGTAGTGCATTAGTTTGGTTAGGTGGGGGGAATTCCTATTCATGGAGCCATTCAAATTTAATTATTGATATGAGAGGTTGGGTTTGGTGGCCCTTATGATATTTGTCATTCCTATAATATGACATAGATGATGCTTTCATCTCAAATATGTGTAAGGATGACCCAAGGGTGGATTATGGTTATTAGATATTGTATATACAATTTTTTCCAAATCATATGAATTTGGCACCAGTAGCACCACATCCTTCAAGATCTTTGAGACCTAAGACATATGAGTAGATTATGGATGCAACTAGATAGGTATGACAATATGATATAGAAGGCAAGGGAACAATGTATGGTAGGAGAATATGGTGAGACCATAGGTGGAGGTGGTGGAGACACTGATGGTGAGAAGGTGGGATCAATAATATAGTGTCCATTGAATGTGGGTCCTTTGGCCATTCTACTACTATTTCTTGGCACACTTAGAGGAGTTGTATCAAGTAGGTCACTAGAGGAGATTGAGCAAGAATAGAGAGGCTTTGATGTGATGTATCAAGTTCCTCAAGATATAGCTAGAGACTACATAGGTAAAGGTGACTATAATGCAGTAGGAGCTAGATAGGGTGATACAAGAGTGATATTAGTCTTAGGCCAACATTATTCAGTTATAGAGTAAGTTTGATCAACTTAAAGTTAATATGTATGTTTCTATCACACATGCAATAAGAAAACCAAGAGGTGCCATGGTATAGCTACTAGTGATCCAATGGTAGGGTCAACTTGCTTAGTTGCAAGCACAATTATAGACTATAACTCATTAGGTCTAGGTTGCAGTGAAGAAGGTTAGTGTAGAGAGAGTGAGAGAAACCCATTATCAATCACTATATCATGTCACCCCTACCCCATAGAGGTAGACCTCCCCTACTTGAATGAGTAGGTTGAGATCCACTACTTAACAATCTTAGCAGTCGATATGGTTTTAGTCTCCTCCACACCATCCACTCCAACACTAGGTATCAAGGATACATGATCTAACTATTGGGATGTTCTAACATTTTGAGAATAAGCACACTAGTTTTTAGTGTTGTGGTACACTACCCTTTCAATATAGGGCCAAGTGTAAACATTTTTATCATTGTGGTACCCTAGATCTAAAACTATGTATTATATTGAGGTATTTATACATTAATGATATTTTAGGATCAATGTTATTTTTTTTATGTGATTTGTTGATGCTTTTAAGATTTGTGTTATGTGACATTGATTTTGGTTTAATTTATAAATTGATTTTGAGATAAATTAGGAATAAATTCATAATTTGGTAAAATATCTTTTGGATGCATATGATGGGTTGTATTTGATATATAGATATGGATTATGATGTGGTTTAAATGAATTTCTAATAATTTGATATTTTAACAAATTTATTTCATGTGGAAATATGTGAAAAAATGTTTAAATGGCTCATAATAGGAAAATTGGGATTGTTCAAGGCAATACAAAGTAAGGCATGGATATGATGTTATAAGGGTATTATGATGGTTCAAGAACAATTTGGGCAAATTTTGTAATCTTTTGCTAGATTTTTGTAAATTAGGAAAATGTTGATGATTAGAAAAATAAGAGGAAAGATTAATTAAAATTCATAGTGCTCTATAATGTGACCAAAAGTTCCTTTATAAAAACTATGATTACAAGAGAATGCTATAAATTATTTGCAAAGTGCAATCAAGAAATGATAATATTTTTAATAAATTAATTTGGATTTAAAAAAATTGGATGTAATTGGTTAGTTGATTTGATCAATTATAATTTAATTGATCAATGGGTCAAAATAAGGATAATTATCAACTTGATTACACTTTTCGAGTGACAACATATCCTAACAAGTGAAACCATTTCCTCGTTGAATAATTTTTTATAGTCATTTATATTAGACCCAATAATGGAGTGATTAATTTAGATTGGAAATTTTTTATAATAAATTAATAATTCAATGGAAGATAAAATTTATCATTTTTAGGTATTAT
The DNA here is from genome assembly GCA_028583015.1 of Wollemia nobilis. Lineage (NCBI taxonomy): Eukaryota > Viridiplantae > Streptophyta > Pinopsida > Araucariales > Araucariaceae > Wollemia > Wollemia nobilis. Next base: position 2,274,090 of record JAQPPZ010017170.1, on the reverse strand, counting down.
TTTTATGAAAATAACTAAGGATGACATGAATTATTAGTCACGATATTCATTTTATATTTTAAATTTAATTATTTAATGAGGTATTTAAAGTCACTTCGCTACAAGATGGATGAATTTCATAACTGGATGGCTAGCAAATAAAATATTTTGCAAGATGAATGACATCCAACTCTATAAATATGAAGAATCATTTTGTTATTGGGATGGCTACATTAAAAAATAAAATGAAGAAAAAAATTAAACCATAGATGGCAAATGGAATAAAAAGAAGATGCATCTAATAAGAAAATGAGAAGACAAAAACCTAGGACTGAGGTAAAGAAAAATATATACTTAAAATTTTTACCCCAAGAAGTGGCCTAGGAGTGGTATGATAGACAAGTGTTTATTGTGGGTAAAAGTGCAACTTGATTTGTTGTTAAGGAGTGACCTATAAGTCAAATGATAGACATTGATCACAAGCATATTTATGGTAAATTATTTTGAGTGATGGTCTATGACCATAATAATAGATAAGTGCACATGAATAGCATGTAAATATGTACAAGTTATGATCCCTTTCTTAAGAGGTGGCCTATATGTGATAATGATGAGAAAACACTCGTGAAATATTTACCTAGAAATATGCACAAAAGATAATATCATCTCTAAGTGGAGGCTTGAGAGCCATTATAAAGGACAAGAACCTAGAGGATGTATAATAAATATTTTACTATAACCTATTTTTTAGTGATGCCCAAAGTTTGATGAAGGAAGTTGCATCAAATACAATATTCACTAAGCTAATTAGGCCTCCTAGGAAGGACAGTGGGTATGATTTAGCATCAAAACCCGGTTACCAAAGAAAAATATCATGCAACCAAAAGGAAAAAATGTAGGACCATCAAGACACATTTTTCAAAGGTAATTTTTTGTTAGTACAATATTTGTATCTAGTAAACCCAATCTACCTCCATATTTTGTAGCTTTATCCCTCTACTAAAATTATTAATTGTCGTACTAAGTCTTTTCTTTTAAACCTTTTATGCTATTGAAAGCACCAAAAAAGGGATAAGTGTTTAGTTCGATGAGGCCCAAAATTTGAACCTTGGACCTTCGCCCCCCTTAAGGGATTGGGGGAACCAATTGGTCTACACCTCGGACCTAGTTATACATATATGTAATAAATGCTTTTTAATATGAATACAATGGATTGTGACCTCTTCAATATTTGTATCCTATTCTAAGCATTCATATACTTTTTATACGGGACTATTACTCCAATGTTTCTATCCTGATGTCTATAGAGAATCATTAGATTTGCATGTTGTATGGTTAAATCTATATTTAATTTCATTCTTTTGCTTGGTTCAAGTGTTCATTCATACTCCTAAGTTGTAATATGGAAATTGCATTATCTTAGCATATTTCCATCCTTAGGCTAGATAGGCTTTATTTTTTGTAATTTACATTTCATTTTATTTCCTATTTTATTCCTTTCCATTTTTCCTAGAGAAACCCAATAGAGTAGGCTACTAAAATAGGAATGAGCACCAAAATACTATATCACAACAAGGATCCAGCCTTGGTAAAAAATCTTAAAGGTCATTTAGAGGAACCACATTCCAAGCTTTCGTAGACTTCATAGGACTAGCACGTTGCATGAGGTATAGGGCATGTGATGCACCCACTCAGAAAGAAGAAAATAAAACCACAACCATGGTGGGTCACAATGCTTGGGGCAAAATGGTCATTTCTAGCCCTCAATAGTTCAAACTAGCATTCTTGGTGGGACTTAAACTATAAAATTTTATCCCTTGATTGAGAAGTTAGTCTGTGGTTTCGATGAAGGTCATGGTCATCAACTTCTGAAGCTTCCAATAAATTCACCTAGTGACTCCATTACTTAGAAAGAAGAATCCAGTAGTTTTTTTATCATTTTTTAGATGAGGTTGTGATAGGAATCTCCTTTTGAGTGAATAATCATCACTTGGAAACTCTATTGTATAAGGAATATAAAAAGTCTCAAACAAGGTGGTTGGGGATAGACTTATGATTTCATGAGCGCAAGGCCTACCACTAGATCAATAATAAGATAAAACCCTTAATTTATCCTCACCCCTTTAAATATTATCAATTAATGAAGGAATCAATGATAAAATATGGTTGCTACAACTAATAAAAATCAAATAATACTTTCAACATTAGATAATGGAGCTCCCCTACAATTTTCAATAGCATTGACTACCTAGAATCAAGCCCCAACCTCTATGGTGAAGTCCTTATTATATTTTAGTAGATAAGACATGACCACCCTAACAAATAATCTCCAACACATTTAAAGTTTGTACACACTTTACAACATTGGATAACAAGACATAACCCTTATAATATTGGTGGCCTCCCTTAGAGTAAAAGAAAGAGAGTGGTATGTCTCTATTGCTCCTAACTCTATCATCGACTAGGACCATCTCATAAACCAACTTATTGATTGCCTTAGGGAGAAGATGGATGGGGTATCACTATTAGAAAAATTAGCAAGCATTAAGAGGGCCCCTATGGAAGCCATGGATGATTTCATTGCTAGATTCCAAAAGTCATATTCTAAATTCAAAAACAATATTACCTATACTAGGTATGACTTTCATTTACTACCTTAAAGCAATCAATTTTAAAATAGCCATGATGTTGAAAACCTAGGAAGGCAACTCATTACCACCAACCTATGGGATAGCCACTTAAGCAAAAAGAGACATCATTTAGATTAGGATTTTGTCCCCTAGACCACCTACACCCCTTTTTTCTAATATTCAACCACCATATTAACCCCTCCAACTATTCAAGAAACCACCTTCCAACTCGCTATAGTTCTCGATTATTTTCCTTCACTAGCATTCTCATCTACCACTACCACTACCCCCCAGCTTTGTGATCCCAAAAAATATAAAGAATTCACAATTCTATAAGGAAAATGAACAATGAGATAATATACCTTAAATTATAGTAGAAATTCTAGAGGTTTAGCTATTAGAACTATCCTCACCACCCCTTCCACCAAAGTAATCAAGGATACCAACCTCCACCAAATATATTTTTGAGATTTCCTAGTCCATCCAATAGATAATCTAGTCCTTTCAAAGGCTTTGAGAGACAAATGATACCCATCCTATTTCATATGTAGTTGGCTCCCAAAAATCTAATGAGATACATAATCCCATCCCAAAACAACTATATAGTATATCCATATGGTTGACCATATTACTACCTAGATAGCTATTATATGAATTATAGTATGTTCTAGCAAGTCACATGTCCAATGCCTCTGCCCACATACTAGAATAATTCTACCCAATCATTGGGCCCAATAACTCAGAGCTTATCACCAAATATTCCTTCATTACCAAAAACTAAAACACTGGAGTAGACCTTAGTTGCATGGGACAAGGGAGAAGTCTATACCATCCCTTGGTGAATAAATGCTTTACTAGATAGTAGACTCAATTTTAATTTAGTGTCCTTACAAGGAGCAAGAAGAGGGTGGTTGAGGAGACTCAATGGTAGTAATAACTTGTACTAGAGTGTAAGAGGATGGAAAATAAGCCATCTAAATCATTTAGTATTATAGTGGAATTTTTTAATAAGCACATTGTAACCATGTTGGTGTGGAATATACTCTAGATACTAGAACAAATGGAAAAATTACAAGAATTTATAAAAATACGAGAATCCATCAGGAATCAAGAGGTTATAAATCCTTATGATAGGATATCTATTGTCTCTAAGAAATGGGAAAAGATTGCCCTACCACTAAAAGCAAAGAGCATCCAATTTAAATAGCCTCGAGAACCACACTACAAGGAAAAGGAAAGAGAAAAACCAATAGGAGTCATGATAAAGAAGAGGAAGGCCCTACTAAAGCCAAAAATAAGCTAATAGATGTAAAGACATTTGAGACATAGGACCCAAGCCAACATGATGAAATAAAATTGATAGGGATAGGCACCTACCTTATACAAGATAAATAATTAGTCTTACCAAAATCTATTCTTGTAAGAGAACATAATATCATACTCTAGAAACTATACTTTGTACTGCATCATGTCTTCACAATGCAGTATGAAAAGGAATAAAAATGCAGACACCTCAAAATGTCACACTCAACCTTGTGCAATAATAAGTAATAGTTGAATAACAAGACACTCACAAATCATTTTGATTACCCTAAACCCTAGGTACAACTAATCTAAAAGCTAGGTGTATCTACCTAAGGTAGCCTAAACCCTAGGTAATATCCACCTCATCCCCCACTCACACCCTCTACACACTACCCTAAGCACCTACCCTTCTTCACGTAGCATCCACTCTTTTCCACTTTTACATATTTTAAGGTAAATTAAATGAAAAGAAGATTTTTCCTTCTCTAGGTGATTAATAAGCATTGAGTACCCATCCCCCACTTCACACCTATAGGAGGAAAGCCTTACCCATCCACCTAACTCATTAAAGAGGCTTTCTCTCTCCTCCCTTTTCTCCTACCACATCGTGTGCCCCTTTTCCTTCCTAGGAAGGCTATAAATAAACCATGTTGCCTATGGTTTTAGGAGGAAATTTTGAGTACCGTTATGCTTCCAAATTGTATCCCAATTCATTCCTAGGAATACTAAATAGCTAACACTCCTTCCATCAAGTTTTCTTTGCAATTTTCTATGATTCCAAGGGGAAAATATGTATTAGTGATTTTTTGATTGATTCCAAACTCCACTATTGGACTCTATGGCTGAAGGACAGACCAATTCAAGAAAAAAATTGGAAATCATGTAGACCCATCCAACCACCCAAAAAATATACTGATAGATACGATTTATATTTTTAGGCTGCCAAGCTAGCCTGCTAGGTAACCCCTTTCTTCCTTATTAGTTTTAATTTATTTTGTACTTCCTTGATGCAATTTTATTTTATTTTTGAGTCATTATGTTTGTATTTATAGGATGCCTAATTAAGACAAGCCTATGAATAATCTAATACATTTGTAGGGTTACACATGATAGAGGATCTATGTAGCTCATAGTGGCATGCATCATAAGCCCACTACACTCTAAGGACCTAAAGGAAGACTTCTATGATGCCATAAAGATATTTGATGCTAGGGTCCCTCCTATTGTGGAGAATTTCTACTTTCCTTCTCAAATGTGTCACGTTACAAAAATTCCTAGACTCACAAGCAGTTTGTAGACTCTGGTGGATCTACCTCTTCAACCTAGGAAAATATTATCACTATGACTCTAGATATACTAGGTTGGGTAAGGATACCTCGAAGGTGAGCTGAAACATCTAGTATTATAATATTTTAGCTCGTGCTCAACCAGATTTAAAATATTGTTATGTTTGTTGATTCTTTTTTTTTACCAAATCCAATAGAAAATTTAGCTTAAAAAAGGGGTACTAATGCCTTATCCATTGGGTCATTGTATAAAATTTAAAATATCTCATGAATCTAGAATGAAAGAAGAAGAACTGGTTCATTCAGGTCCATTCATATTATGCAATAAACAGAAACAATTAAACCAACAAGATAAAATGTCATTTACACATTTAGATACGATAACATCCAAATGAGAAACACACAAGTAATTGACACAATAATGCCAAGAAAGAGTTGGAATTATATTTGATAAAATTTTACATAATCAGAGTCCAGCAAGGTGCTCGGGTCTCTGTAATAGTGACTATAATATCTCCTCTATTTAAATGATGCAATAGAGGGCTCGATATATCTATCCTATTTGTAGTAGTATGAGATCCTCCAACTCCTTGTGTGACCACTAAAAATGATCTCAGCAGGCTGAGCTTCCTAGGAAATCCCTAGGCAATAACAAAGGAAGAAAAAAATGAATTATGAAGAAAAGATGCACTGAAAGAAAAAATATGATTGACCACAAAGACACACAACTACACCTGGATAAAAAGTTTGTTACCTAAGACTTGATGGTATTCCTTACTGCAACATCCTCCTATTTATAACTTTGGTAGTTCTACTGTAATGGTTTTGATGTGGGCCCCTCCACCCAACATGATCTCCTACCTCATACAGGTTGGATGTGGCATGAGAAAAAAGGGATAGGTGTCTCACACATTTTTCCTATGATTGTCCTCCTTGTGCACTAACATTCTTGCCTTATTGAGTGGGCGGATCCATTACTGATTTATTTGCTTTATCCTATGTTATAGTGGGCCCCACTCCACTTTAATTTTTATCGATTGCTCTTTCTTGGTTTGGGTCCTTCGCTTTTTCTCCTCTTTTGAAGTTTTTCATTTTTTAGTCAATCCATGTCCAAGCCTCTTCATGGAAATTCAAAGTAAACTTTAACATATTTGTGTCCTACACAATTTTATTTACTTGGTATTTAGACCATGCCATGGTGTTATCAAAGAACATATACAGACGGTCTATTGTTTCTTCCAAGGAATTAATTAGCCTGACCAACTCTACACTGTTATCCCGATCAAAATCAAATTTTTAGATTCTACTGAAAATCAGGTCCTTGATGTTAACAGCCTAAAATAACTCTTCTAACGTAAACCCATAGTTTTTGAGTTCACTTTCTAACTTCTCCTCTGAGCGATTTATTTCACTATCCCACCTATGCCACTTTGATATATTCTATAGGAAGATAGTTGCACATTCTTCAGTGCAAAAGTAGAGAAAATTGTCTCCTAATGTAATTGCCCCTTCACTCACTTCTATGTAATGTTCTTTAAATTTTTAAAATATAGGATATATCAATTTCACTCTCTAATATTCTTACTGCAACATATTTCTTTAAATATCTATAGTGTATCTGATGGCGTAGATATTGTAGAACACCACAATTAAATCAACCATTTTTCCCTGTATTTTGTTCATCATTTCTTCCTTGAAATCCTTAATTATGTTGGTATGGTTAATATATTTTGTAGTAGTACCTTGGGAAGTGGATGGTTGTTGTCTAAGATTATATATTTTTACCTACAATTTTTTCATCTTTACTTGCAGTTATTCTGCTTCTACAGCTTTGGTTTTAAATCCTATTACTTTATTTTCCATGGATTCTACCACTTGCACTTGGGAGGCTATATGGGATTTCATCATGTCAATAGGACCGGTCATAGCCATTATTACTCCTTTATCCAAATTGATTTGAGCTTCCTTTAGGCCTGGTGTAAGAGGGATTGCAACTATGGTAATGGACACATTACATGCACTTTGTTCTACTACTCTCATAGCCTTGCTTTATTCTTTGCTAGGATCCCTTCTTTCTTCCATGTCTTGTATCTATTCTTCCTCCTCGGTAGTAAACTATATCACCTCTTTTACCCTTTATAGTGTGAAATTTTCCATGCTTGAAGTTGTGGTGTCAAGTCTAGCCCTTTTTCTTATAGGAGAGTTGGGTGGACTTTCATTTAGGATTTTATACTCCCAAAGTATATTGGATAATCCTCCTACTTCTTGGATCCTTTTGAGTGCCTTAGGGGGAAGTGGATGCTCCTTTTTTTTTATGACCAGAGAGATGGAGACCATAGAAGGTGTATCAATCACAATTTCAGCCTTACTTGGTGGTGATATCAATGCCCGATTCAATACCTCAACTTACTTCATGTATGTTGGATAGGGCAAGTCACTATCTTCTTTCCCTTTTATGTCACTATGGGGGAATCATAAGAGGCCTTAGTAGTTGAGGTTTTCTTGGTCGATGTATGGGAAATATCTAAGTGCTTTACTTTCTCCCCTAGATTTGTATCTGAAATATTCATAGTTACCTCAAATTGCTTTGAATCCTGACTAATAATTTGAAGAGTGGGATCTTGGAAATCCTTAGGCAATGCAATAGGGACCAGTGGATCTACTATTTCTACTGATAAATTTTTGTGCATCCTTAGATCAGTAGGGTACCCACTATTTCTATCTTTCTATGGGGTATATCCTGCATTTTCTAAACCAGATCTAGTGATACATCCTACCTAAGGGCTTTCTACATTTCATCCTCAAAATTGTCTACCCTATGTTTAACCTGTAAACCATACAATTTTTATATGACAATCTGCTTGTGGGAGATGTAAGGGTCATAAGGTCTCCACGTAACTTCTGGAAAGCAATATGTATCCATGTTCCAAGTGGATCGAAGCATGCTGAAGTGACCCATGTACACATATTGATCCATTTTACAAGGAACTTACAACCAAAGAACTCTTCCCTTTTTTCTTATGGATATTCACTTCCTTCATGATTTGCCTAGTTATCTCCAAGATGGCTATGGATGTGGGGCAATGCTTTGGTAGTTCCTTTGGGGGTAGCTTCACTCCATATAGCCTAACATAAGTAAAATATTCCATAAGAAATAAATCACCTACATTTGCTTCATGTAGAAATGACCTTATTCCAGCTCCAATTCTATCAGGTTCTTCCCCACACAATTGAGCATGGATGATTGGGAGGAATTTTTCAAAGAAAACAAAATAACTAGAGCAACCTTTTTGAATACAAACTAGCCTATATTGTATAGTAGCAGCATTGACTCCTCCTATCTGGATGATCAAGGACTATTCCATATGACCCAACATGAGATGAATTAGAAGAAAATAATATGAGAAAAGGGGAAGCTGCTCTTTTTTGGCTAGAATGGCTTCTTGTAATGCTATCAAATCTTTATTTGTGTTAATTTTGATTACATATTCCCACCTGTATATGGGTTTCTACTCTTTCTTGTTACATTAGATGACTAAGAACATGACCTACTTAGTAATTTTGTCCAAGTCTTTCGTTCCTAGAATAAGTTTGATCATGTCTACATAATCTTGGACCCAAATATAGAGTGTCGACTTACGAATTGAGAATTCAAAGGTTATGGATCTATTGTGCTTCAAAATCCTAATAGGAAAGGAAGTATCAAGTGTGTAGTTGGGCTAAAGAGAGAGTACCTGATAATCCAACAATAGGGTGGTAATGGTTAGCCTAAAGAGTTTCCTAATTTTATTTTTTGTGAGTCTAAATATGACCTGGTTGACATGGTCTTTGATTATCCAGTTCTTGTGGTCATAAGCTACTACTAACCACATGAAGATATCTAGTGAGTGGTAGATTTTAAGGTAGACCAACTTTCCTAGGTTGGTATTCCATTTTTTGTAGATAGGGATTTATTCATATCTATCCCTTTGTGCCCTCTTAAAAAGTCCCCTGAGTAGATATGGGTGGCATTGGTTGTCTCATTTCATTGGGTCAAAGTTGTAGATGGTGATGTCCTCCAAATTTGACTACTGGCTCAATGTAATTTCCTAGTTTGACATAAACTGGGCCATAAACACCTTAGGGTCCTTGGCTCTTCCCATCTTCTTCATGACTGGTGAGGTTCTTACGATTATTTCTATACACGCCTTGATGTCCATCATACCAACTGGTGCAGCGCTTGTAGAAGCCATTTGTTCAAAGAATTGGCTAGGATGAAATTGTAGGCTTTGGAGTTTTTTCAAATCCTTCCCTTTCTATTACTAGCCTGTATCTACTCTACAACTATTACTTACTGAATCTTCTGCATGTGCCAACTTTAATTTCCCTTATCAATGTTTTTTGTAGGACATCACCACCTTTCTTATTTTATAACTATATTAATAGCTATGAGGTGGCACATTGCTTTATTATTGGCTAAATGGGTCTTGTTTAGCATGCCATGGGAGTTGGGTACATGAACCAATTCTTCATAAGAATGGTAGAATAGTTGCTTCATTATGCTTCATTGGATATTGTGTTGAGAATCTGGATCATCCATCTATCTTCTCCTACTTTTCTCAAGCACGCAATGTTCCATACATTGCCCATGAATTGGGATGCACGCTATTTTTTAGATCAAGGTCTTTGTGCACTCCAAAGGAAAGGAGCACACAAACCAAAAAGAGGACACATGGGCTTCACACACCCTCAGGACTTTTGTACACTCTGAAGGAATGAAGTGCACCAACTAAAAAGAGAGTGTGTAGGCTTTGTGCACCCTTAGGAATTTCATGTGCTTTGAAGGGATGGAGTACACGAACCAAAAAGAGGGCACGCAGGCTTCACGCACCCTTAGTACTTTCATGCAATCTGAAGGAATGGAGTGCATGAACCAAAAATAGGGTGTGTGAGCTTCACGTGCCCTTAGAAATTTTATGCACTCCGAAGGAATGGAGTGCATGAACTAAAAAGAGGGTGCATAGGATTCGCATACCTTTAACACTTTTATGTGCTTCAAAAAAATGGCACATGGATCAAAATGGTATGCGTAGGCTTTGCATACCTATCAAAAAAATTGTGCACTTGGGCTATAAGTAAAAAGACCTACTATTTTTAAAAGACATGACTAACTAAATAAAAAGAAAGAGGGAATATTCTTGATTCTACCTAACTTAGAAAAATAAAAAGAAAAGAGGACAAACTAAGTTGATTTGCTTACAAGAACAACACCTCCTTATGGAGTCCCTCTTTTGTAGCCCTCAGGGCATGTTGTAAAAGTATATCAAAATACCTTATGTAACACTTTTACAAATTATTAATGAAATGTGACATATTTTTTCTTTAGTTTCATTTGGCGATCATGATTTTATTTTTTTTTGTTGGTTTGATTGCTAACTAACAACTTTTGTGGTCTTGCTACATTATAGGTACTACAAAACTAGTATGGATTCTCCCAAAGCCCTAAAACACATCTCAAGCCTTATCTACACAACTTCGTGATTCACCTCATTGGATTTACGTAGTCATATTGCTTTTGGTTTAACTTTTATTTCTTTAAATCAATAATGTTTCAAGTTTTTGTGCTAAAAACATGCACAATTTAACTTTTGAAGGAATCTAATGTTTTGCTCCTAAAATCATAGGTACAATCTCAAAAGTGGTAAATTATGTCACTCAGACCCATGACAAGTCTAGAACAGCCCAAAAAAGTACTTTTGTATGAAAATGCATGGATAGGTACAATTTTCTCAAGAAATCGTACAGACCCATACGACCACCCAAAAAATGTATGGACCTATATGATTTTTACCACATGTAATATGCCTTGTTACACCCCAAAAGGCATCTAAAGGCTAGAAATTTTAGGTAGGCATACAAAAACTTAGAAAAAGCACCTAAAGCACCTAAATAGTAGTTTAAATTATCTTTACAAAAAGCACCTAAATTGATAGGTCAATTTCCAAAACACACAATTTGCTTTACCAAACTCTTCCCTTTCACTTGTATTTTTTACAAAAGGTACCTAGATCGAAAGGTTAATTATCGTTTAAATTTTTTTTCAAAATGCACCAAGACACACTTTGGTAAAAATTTCTTTGCTTGTTTAGCATAGCTTTTCTATAAAATGGAAACTTCTTTTGAATATCATATTTGAAAATTTTGTATTAATTGTATTTTTCTATAGCATAGTTTCATTTCCACATATTAATTCCTGAAAAGAAGAAAACACCAAAAACAATCACACATGCATGACAATCAAAACATTGGTTTGTGTTGGATTTCATCACCAATCACCAATATATATCAATAGCATTATTTTCCACTAGCAATCATTCACTCACCACCCTAGATGCCATAGCTACCCTTGCAAGTGTTTTTTTGGACTTCATCACCAGAAAAATTCCCTACTCTTGAGATTACCTCAGGGTGGGATTAGGATAAATGCCCCTGCTCATAGGGCTTTGCATAATTAGTGAGTGTGCATCTATAATTATTGACTAATCCCATCTAATATTGAAGCAAAATCTTGGGTAGGCTAATAGTAGGTCCTAGATAGTGCCATCTATTTCAAAAAAGGAATTTTGTATACCCCTTCTAGTCACCTCAAGCCTTCCATCATCATAGGAATCCTTTCACCTATTTTTGTATCATCACTCCTTGTGTACCTTCAAGTATAGTGGGAAGGGTGTGCATTAGCATATTGGCCTAGTTTTCATTAACATACCTTATGTTTATATCAGTCTCCTAACATAAAAATATATAAAATTACAAAACAAAATAATCAAGCATAAAATCCAACATCAATTACACACATTTGCTTGTTGTTTGTTGCTTGTAAAATTTAGTCAACCACACAGTTACAAAACTATTGAAAACACTTCCAAAATGATCTCAAAGACTCCCAAAATAATCCTAGAAACTCTCAAAATGGTCCTAGAGACCTGCAAAGCCAATTTGGTGCCTTTTTGTGCATAGAAAACCTATTTTTCAAAAAAACATACGGATAAGTATGATTTTTATCAGTAAATATTATGGATAGGTACAACCGCCCAAAAAAAATGAATAAGTATGTTTTCTCCAAAACTACCTCAGTTTAATAAAACCAAACTTAAAATATTTTAGATTGCTAAATTTTTAGTATTTCCCTCAAAAAATGTGTGCATGTTCTAATTTTTGCCAAACATGATCCACACGAGAAGCAAAGCATATGTTCAAGAGAAAAAAATCTTGAGCAATGTATGAGTGAATCCATTGTTTGAACATCAAGGAGATACATCCTACCCTCCCCCTCAGCATTCATCCACACCATCATAGCAAGAACAATTTGGTTTACCATAAACTTCATTATCTCCCCTAAAACTTCCTCAAAGTCACATCCTCTTTAACAAAAATTAACTTCAAAACGAACCACCAATCGTGTCCTAAATTGAGGTGCCAAATTTCAATTTACCACCATAATCAACCTACATTGTGTGCTTTTCCATATTATGATATGACTGGTATCACACCTTGATTCTCCACTTTCCTCTTCTCTAGTCCACTATAGACTAGGTCATAGGAAGCCTCTTCTTCTAGTAATCCAACTTTTGTTACCCTATACACTAGTCTTCCCCCTACAACAAACCTAGTATTCACATACCAAATACCATCATCTCATAAACAACCACATAAATATCTTCTCCCTTCTCAACCACCCCCCCTCGACCTTAATCACAAACCCAACTTAATACATTCATATCTTTTGCTCTTGAGGAAACCCCCTTACATCAACACCCCCCTCTCCAATAGACCACAATAGGATTCTTCACCACTCCACAATCTTGGATATCTACCCCTCCTACCATATCATCTCTCCAACCACCCACCTACTATGTAGTCGAATAGTCTTTAGGATACATCCAGATACCTCTACAACAAGGATACATCAATCAAGTATCCACATAATAGCAAGTGTATGATCAAATATTCTAATAATCTCAAGCACACAATCATGTGCCAAATCAGCTAGGGCATAATCAAGTACCCCAATAGTAATAGATGCATAATCAAGTGCCCAATAAACAAGGATATAATAAAATACCCCAACAATATCAAGTGCACAGTCAAGTGCCAAATCAACTATGGCATAATTAAATGCCCCAATAGCAACAAGTGCACAATCAAGTTCCCAATAAACAAGGGTATAGTTAAATACCCAAACAATATCAAACACACAATTATATGCCAAATTAGCTAGGGTATAATTAGATGCCCCAATAGTTTTAAGTGCTTAATCAAGTGCCTAATCAAGAAGGGTATAATTAAATACCCCAACGATCTCAAGTGAAAAATTTAGGTGCCAAATTAGCTAGGGTGTAATTAGATGCTTTGATAGCAATAGGTGCATAATCAAATGCCTAATAAACAAGGGTATAATCAAATACCCCAACAATATTAAGCACACAATCAGGTGCCAAATTAGCTAGGGCATAATTAGATGCCACAATAGCAATAGGTGCACAATCAAGTGCCCAATAAACAAGGGTATAATTAAATACCCCAATAATATCAAACACATAATCAAGTATCAAATCAGTCAAGGTATAGATGCTCCAACAACAACAGATGCACAATCAAGTACCCAATCAACAAGGGTATGATAAAATACCCTCATAACCTCTAATGTACAATCAAATTCCAAATCAACTAGGGTACAATTAGATGCCCAAATAGCAATAGGTGCACAATCAAGTGCCCAATTAGCTAGGGTATAATCAAATACCTCAACCATATCAAGCACATAATCAGAGGCTAAATCAACAAGGATATGCTCAAATATCCCACCAATTGCTAATGCATAATTAGGTTCCCAACCAATAAGGGTATACACAAATACCCCAATAACAATAGGTGCACAATCAGGTGCCCAATCGATGAGGGTATATATAAATACCCCAATAATAGTAGGTACATACTCACTTACCCATTTGACAAGGCTACACATAGATTCCCCAATAGCAACAAAATCACTCCAACCAAGCACATCTACAAGGGTTACCACATCAACAGATCCACATGCAAGTATCCCCAACAAGTGGTCATTCAAGGGTTACCTCAATAAGGGTATAATCAAATACCCCTCCAACAAGTTCCTAATTAAACATCATTTAATCACACTAACAATTAGTAAGTGCTTGAAAATGATTGATATGCTTAAACATCTCCAAAACATACATAAATTCAAGTTCCTACACAAACACAATATAATGAAGAACTTGATCCAACGTATTATCAAGAAACCATTCCTATGGTCAATCAAGCACAAAATTATATTTTGAACACATAATTAAATCAAAATAAAGTCATTCATACACTAACTCCACCTTCCAATTACCACATGCCCAACCACAACCACCCTAAAAACTACTTAATGGATGCCCTAGTTGGTTCAAATCTGATAATTCCTATCATGCCACATATGATACAACTTATGCAAGACCAAATTATATAATTGAAAATGTGCTTAACTAGATTTTGATATAAAAAACCCACATATAGTGAGTTATGTTCAAAATCTATTCATCCTTCTATTCACATGCCTCCATACCCCTCCAAGTTCAATCCTAAATTCCATAAATTTAGAGGTAAGGAGGACCCTAGAGAGCATTTTAGTAATTATCAATTTACTTGCTATCACATTAGCGATTGTGATGCTTTGATGCTCAAAAACTTCTTGTATTCCCTTGGAAGAGAAAATTTAAATTGGTATGATAACTTTCCTAGACATATTTTGTATACATTTTAATAGCTTGCAAATGCTTTCTTAGAATATTTTGTGTTTAATATCAAAAATAGAACATCCTTTCTAGACTTATACAGTATATGATAGTATAGAGGATGAGCCCATTAATGATTATGTGGAACGATGTTTAATAGTCATAAATGATTTACCCTTCCCATCCTCAAGTAGAGTTGGTTATGGTATTTTCCAAAATTTATATTAAGGTCATATTTAGTAATTTGCAAATGCAACAACACAACTCCTTTGAGGAAGCTACCACACATTCAAAACTTATCGAAGATGTTAAAATACAAAAAGGGAATATTAAACCCCATAATAAACCTAAATATATTTCTAGCAAATTTAACAAAGGTAATTCTAGTCAAGGCCAACCAAATCCTCCTCAGCCCTCCAATCTTGTGATCAACATGATAGTTGCACCACCCAACCAAAATACCCCATGCACAACAACAATATTACCAACACCATGGGAACATAATTCCCCCACCTTTGCAGCCTCACCCATGTACCTCTCAGCATCTTGTTGATAATCCACCTCACATGTGGACTCCTCTAACATAACATATAGCTAACATTTTCCAAAGGTTGTATGATGTTGGTCATCTCACCTTACCTGAGTTTCGACCAAAAAACCCCAGCCTACCAAAACCAAGAAGCTATAATAAATACACCTATTGTGACTATCATCACCACAAAATGGTATGATATTAATAATTGCCAATGATTATGACACATTTTCTAATATTTAGTTAATAATAGATCTATTCAAGTTCGTAATCCCCTCGCTTCCTCCAATAAAAACTTGGATGTATTTTGTAATCCTTTATTGCAGCACATGTAGGTTGTAGCCTTGATGGCACAAGTGCAAAACCACCAGGTTAATCAAGTCAATCATACTACTGAATTTCATGGGTTTGTAGGGAGGATTAATATCATCAAAAGGAACAATAGATATGCCTCTCAACCTACTCAAAAATAAGTACAAATCCCTACATCATCATCTTCCACACCCCCACTAACCCAAGGTACTCCATCCCTAATATCCATCATCATGATTAGAAGCAGTCTCACACATCAAGTACAAACAATGCCTACTAAGCTATCCATATATTACCTCTTACACCAATATTAGCTTTGTCATGAGGCTTTAAACAACATATTGTGTTTAATTAACCTTCAAACTTATGATAGCAATGTTTTCATAAAATTAGTAGATAATTTTTATACCAACATGCAACCTTCCATAGTGTTCTATGATCATGAGATAAAAATGATTATAGAGCCAAGGTAAGATCCTCCCATGCACATTATTATAGATGTAGAAAACATAACTCATGAGTGTGTCTTTATTGACATAAGATCTTTCATCAACATTATCATTTCACCAGCTCTCAATCACCTCAATATCCCTCCTAAGCACTGCACTACCCCTGCCATGGACTTGAAGACCTTAAATGGTATGTTATGCCAAAAATTAAGTACGATAAATCTACCCATCAAGGTAGGAGTAAAAAACATACCCACTCTCTATCACATCATTGAAGGAGAAATGTAGTATAATCTCCTCCTAGGGAGAACTTACATTCATGACATGTAATATGTTCCATAAACCATTCATCATTACATCAAATACTTACATGATGGATAGGTGCATTGCATCCAAGTTGATGATGACCCATTTAAGTACTATAATTTGGTTACATTATTGCCAACTCCTACCCTTCCATCCACCCATCTCGCAACTGCACCCATAACATCTCTAGTAACCACTAAAACAATAATAGCAACAACATCCATAACCACAACCACCCCATAAATTACCCAATCTCATCTCCCCCCATGATCAAATGCTCAAAAATCCATAAATTTTCCCCCACTCCCTTCTTACACAACTCATATTCTACCTCATCCTTCACCGTCTAATGTCTCCACTTCCCATCTTCCTCCTAGAGTAAGCACTCTATCACAACTCATATCCTCTTCACTCACTAACCTTCCACCTGAGTCACAAGCATCCACATATTCTACATCATTGATAAATTTAGGATCTTTGACATCACAAACTTGTTTTGAGACACCACATATCTCAGGTTTAATGACAAGCATAATACTAGGAGAATACATGGTACATAACACTCGCATCACACCGCCTAATATTCAAATAGTGTGCAATTTTAGCTAACCATAAAATATGCCTTTGACCATTGATGTTATCATTCTAGTAGGGATCCCCACAAATCAAAGAAAATTTGTGTATGAAGGCCTCGATACCTCCTTAAGAGCAACAAAACCTCTTGATCCTAAGCCCCAGTTCCATGCAAGCCTTGACTACATATTTAACCTATCCTTTGTCTTACTTTACTTGGAATGACATAACTAGCATTTGTCTGGTCTACATCACCATGAGCAGGGATGACACTCTCTCATTGCTCTTCATTTCCTACAACCTAGGTATAAATCAGGTTTAGGATACCATGATGAAGCTAAGAATCTATTGACACATGAAATTCAATGCTTTGACATCACATTCATAGATGATGAGCAGGATGACCCGACAAATTTTGAATGTGACTCTCCCAGTAGAATCCAATCCCCTCAGTCATCGATTGATATCCCTCCCTCC
This sequence comes from Wollemia nobilis, assembly GCA_028583015.1. Lineage (NCBI taxonomy): Eukaryota > Viridiplantae > Streptophyta > Pinopsida > Araucariales > Araucariaceae > Wollemia > Wollemia nobilis. Next base: position 2,256,465 of record JAQPPZ010017170.1, on the reverse strand, counting down.
TTCTTTCAGGTGGCCATGATTCACTTGGAATCTCTTAACATCTCTAAATATGAGTTGGAACTAAAAATTGACAACCTCTACATTAATTTTGATAGCTCTAAGGAGATATCTTCATCCATTATCACCATCGTGGATCAACCTAAGAGAGACATGTTTGTCGAGGATACCATTGATATTAATATCAGTGATGATCCCTAGAATCCCTGCATCCTCCAACTTGGGGTAAGCTTATCCCTCTAAGAGCATGAACAATTCACTAAACTCCTCAAGGAGTACAAAAAGGTATTCACATAGTCCTGCACTGATATGCTAGAACTTGATCCAAACATGGTGGTCCATAACATAATTTTGGATAAGGATGCTAAGCCTATTAAACAAAGATTACGCAAAATACATCCCACCATAAATGTAATGGTAAAATTTGAATTACAAAATCTCCTAAATAATGGTTTCATTCAACCAATTAACTACCTCAAATGGGTAGAAAATTTTATTCCTATGGGAAATCCAAAAGGAGGGATACACATATGCATCGAATTTTGGGATCTCAATATTGTGTGTCCTAAAGATAACTTTTCTCTTCCAAACATCAACACATTAGTTGACTCTAATGTAGGTCATGAATGCTATCCTTGATGGATGGATTCTTAAGTTATAATCAAATCTAGGTTAATCCTGATGATCAACATAAGACATCCTTCATCTCTCCCTAGGGGACATTCTAGTACAATGTCAAGCCATTTGGCCTAAAAATGTAGGTGCTATATATCAATGTGCAATTAAATACATATTCCATGACTACATGCATAAAATTATGGAAGACTATGTGGACGATCTCTTGGAAAAATCCAAAAAATAAAATGAGCACATTGACGTCTTATGCAAAATATTCGATCACATCTTAGAATATAATGTCATACTAAATCCAAAGAAATATGTTTTTGGAGTACTTTTTAGAAATATTTTAGGATTCATTATCTCTTAGCAAGGAATTAAATTCGACCCTAATAAGCTCAAAGATATTACCAAAATTCCACCCCCAACAAAATTAAAAAAAAATGGATAGCTTACAAGATAAAATCCAAGCAATTCATCACTTTATTGCATAATTATTTGCTAAGTATAGACCTTTCAATCATTTATTGTAAGAGGGGATGCATTTCAAATGGAATCAAACATATCAGGATGCCTTCAAGAATATTAAACAATAACTCACATCCCTACCTATGTTAACTCCACCATGACCAGAACTCCCATTTCATTTGTACATATTCACCACTAATTTTTCTTTGGGTACTCTTTTGGCTCAAAATAATGAGGCTCAACAAGAACAAGCAGTATACAACATCAATCAAATACTGGTCAGTTACGAAACCCATTATGAGTATATCAAAAAAGTATACTTAGTCTTAATCTTCACTACTAATAAACTTTGATATTATCTAATTAATCACTCCACTTATGTGATTTCTAGGGATAATCCATTACGATACATGATGGGTCAATCATATCAAAATGCACAAACTATTAAATGGTTAATGCTACTCTCAGAATTTAATCTTAAATCCATACATCAAAAATCCATAAAGGGGTAATTCATTTTAGATCAGCTTGCAGAGGCTCCACTTACTGGAGATAAATATCTTATCATTGAGTTTCCTAATGATTCTAACTTTCATGTTATATAACATGAAGAGTAAATATATTTAGAGGATAAAGTGGACTTGACACTTCTCTTTGATGGTTAAAATGGTGAATAAGGGGGAGGTGTTGGATTTATATTCTTCACACCATAAGGGGTTCCAATCCCATTCTCCTTTAAACTTAATTTCCCTTGCACAAACAAAAATGCTAAGTATGAAGTCCTCATCCTAGGTATAAAAATAGTCATTACAATTCACATCAAACATATCCATATCATTGGTGATTCCCTCCTAGTGGCTAATAAAATCAATGGAAAAAACAACTATTATTGCATAGTACTCAAACAATACTTATGAGTTGCAAAAGAGTTGCTATCGTGGTTGCATTGGTATGACATAAAAGCCTTGCCTAGGTTAACTAACCAATTTATTGATACTATGGCCTTTCTTGGCTCCCTCATTCCTCAAAATTCACATGCTAACACTACCCAAATATCTATAGAAACTCTTCAAAAAACTTCCATTTCACTCAAATCCTCGAGTGACAACACGGATATCAACTTTGTGTAAGCAGAGCTAGCTAGTCATTGGATGTCCCAAATTAAATATTATCTTAAACTAAGCATACTCCCTCCCAACCTATCCTAGGCTGCTAGAAAAAAATCTAGGTAAAAGGCCATCATATATACCTTGTTGGGGTACATTCTCTATAAACAAAGTTATGATGACATCCTCCTTCAATACCTAGAGCCATAAGAAATGCATCACATCATCTTTGTTGCTCATGATGATACTTGTGGGGGTTATTTTATTTGAATAGCCATCACTAAGTGCATCCTATGCATGGGTTATTATTGGCCCACAATGGAATGTGATTGTTGTGCCTATGTCAAGAAATGCATCAAACGCCAACAACACGCTAACTTAACACACTTACCATCACAAGCATTGTAGCCTATCCAATAAATGTGGTAATTCTCATAATGGGGCTTGTACCTCATAGTAAAAATCATCCCAACATCTTTAGGTAAGCATAAGTTTATCATAACTACCACAAAATACTTTATCAAATGGGTAGAGGTTGTTTCACTCATCCAAATGATAGGACCCAAAATTGTTGAATTCATTCAACATCTCATATGTTGTTTTTGTATCCCTTCTCAAATTGTTTTAGATAATGGCACATCATTAAAAAATAAGGATGTTCCCAAATTATGCAAAAAATACATCAAAAATAGCTTCTCAACTCCTTATTATCCCTAAGCAAACGGTCAAGCAAAAACAATGAATAAAACCATTTGCACCATCCTTCATAAAATAGTTGTTGATTCTCATTGTGATTTGTATAATTAAATCCCTCTAGCATTATGGTCATATTGAATAAGCATTAGAATACCCACTAGGGTAACTCCATTCTTACTTATCTATAGCATTGAAGCCTTCATACCCCTAGAGTTAGAGATCCCATATCTAAGAATATTATTGCAATAATTCATCTTGCATGACAACTCATCAAACTCATTTATACCAAATCACACTGCTAGATGAGCATCACATAAATCCTATAGAACACTTAAAAATCTATCAAGATCATGTTTGCCACACATACAACAACAAAATGTGCGAGCATTACTTCGAAGTAGGGGATCTTGTGATAAACAAAGTCTAGAAAAACCCAAACAAACCATGCTATTTACGAGATAAATTTACTTCCAATTGGTTGATTCGATATATCATCACTCATAAATATGGTTTAGGTGCTTACCAATTTGCCAACCTCAAGATCATAGCGAAACCTAAACCCCTCAACATCATTCATCTTTGTGCATTATAAGCCTAATTTCATCGATCAATGTTTATAAATTCTTGTACATTATATACCAAAACATTAAATGACAAATTGGACATCATACATGCATAATTTGATTGTATTCGATCTCCCATCATGAACAGTGACTTTGTCATCCTTTGTGTCCATCCAACCATTCTCTAATATCTTCCAAAAAAGAAATCATGGAGATATCACCAACACACAATACCAGAGTTATGAATCAAATACATATCAATATTGCATATTAGTTGGCTAAACATGAAATATGCCCATTCAATTTTCTCCTTTCTATCCTCATCCATTCTTATTATTTCTATCCTTGTTGTATGGTCATGCTTAGAGTGGCTACATACCTAGGATAATTTTTCCCTTTCCCTTATTTTTTTGCATCCTCTTCTTCTTTCCCCATCCCTATTGTATGGTCACACTTAGAGTGGCTACATACCTGGGGTATTTTTCCCATCTTCTTCTTTCATTTCTCACACCTCTTTCTTCCTTCTCATCTCTCTAATGTATGGTCATGCTTCGAGCGAATACAAACCTAGGATAGTTTTCCTCCTTCTCTTATTTCTTCACATCCTCTTCTTATTTCTCTATTCCTATTGTATGGTCACACTTAGAGCAGCTACATACCTTGGATAGGTTATTTTTTTCTTATTTCTTCATTTATCTTCATCATTCACTCATATTGATATTGCTAAAATAGATGGAATTACATCATTCATCACATACATGCATGTATCATCTCACAAGAATTCTATGATGTTATTGTCTCCAATTTTTTGGATATGCAAATATACGTTATCCAATCACACTTGGTTCACTTAATCAATGACATGGTTTGTTGCATATGTCCCTATAAATAAATATTATACTGACATGTATTTCATCCAAGGTTTACATTCTCACATTATTGTGTTCATCCTATTGCACATAGCCATATTTCATTACATACAATATCATACACTAGTTAGCACAACTATCATGATGTTGTGTTTAATATTATGCATAGGTTAATTCATAATGGAAGTCTTTTCTATTAGTCAACCATATTATTTTATCTCATCAAACTTTATCAAACATCATTGGATTCTACTACAATTTTAGACTTTCCCTAGCTGACTAGAGTTCTTTCATGGGTCAAACACATGTGCAAAACAAATAAACTTTTGAGTCTAGGGAAGACAACTCCTTGCATACACTAGCCACCAAGCAAAAGGTTTCCCCTGCTCATCCTGTCATTTGCATAATTCAAAACCCTAAGGTTCAACAAAAGGTCAAGTTAGAAGAAAAAATATAGAAAATAAAAGAGCACCATCAAAAATCTTGAATCCATGAGCTTCTTAAGTTTATAAAATCATGGGGCTAATCTCCATCAGGGTTATAAAAATATAATTGATAGTGGAATAAGCTTTATAAGTGGCAACATGTTTGGCACATTAGTAACCTTATTTTTTATATACCAATGCACACTTGTGGATGAGCTAGCTTAGTTGGCTAAGTTTACAATTGGCTAGTCCAAACTCACTCAAAATGGATAAATGAACTGATCACTCTATACACACACATATCCATGATAGGCTCAACCTTAGTTAGAATGGATTAGGTTTCAAAAGAATATTACTTGACTAATAGATGGGTTTGATGATTAAACTCAAATGTTTGACTCTCTAGAAATCCCTTCTACCATCTAAAACACCTTAGTAGAAGAAACAAACACACATCATGCTTAGTTGTACAACTAGCAAGCTATCAAGATAAATAGGCATTATCTATAAGTTAGTTAGTCAAGCATCATCATAATAATTTACATACACATCATGATTAGCTTTGCATTACCATACATATTACATATTCATTATCAAACAATACTATCATTTTGTAATTTATTATATCTACCTTACATGATGGTATAAATCAAATACACACATATAAAAATCTTGATTATTCACATCATTACAAATCTCAAAATACATAGCATTTACAATTTCATCCATAGAATTCACAATAACATCTCATACATATCAAATCAAACACATCCATCATTACCATAATCAAATATACATACGAAAATCACATAAACATGAGTATATATATCATTCAACATCAATGTATACATCATCAAAATTGTTGACTAGGTAAACTCATACACATGTAACTAGGAATGGTGATCTAAGGGCTTTTTGAACCACCTTATTACTCAAGTTGCATCGAAGCTGACATATATTAAGGCAAAGCTGAAGGAATGGAATAAATTCATTTTTTGTTATATTTCGTTAAGGAAAAATGGACTCATTGAGAAAATAAAATAAGTGGAAACCATTTCAACCAGGTCAAAGGTAGTGGAGGTGGTGAGATCCAAAGAAAAAAGTCTTCTTGCGGATTTTCACAATGTCTTAGCTGAAGAAGAGATTATGTGGCATCAGAAATCAAGAAATTTATGGCTCAAATAAGGAGACTAAAACATTAAAAAAATTCATATGTCTGCATTGAGGCATAGGAGTCATAATAAGATCAAGGAAATCAAAAAGACAGATAGTGAGGCTACTAAGGAAATTAACAAAATTAGAAAAAGTGTTGTGGATTTCTTCAATGACATGTTATGCTCCTCAATTCCCCTAAACTTGCAAGAGGAAAATCATCTTCTTTGTAACATCTCGATGCTGGTCTTCAAAGATATGAATAATATCATGTGTGATCCCTTCAATGATGACAAGATCAGAAAGGCAGTATTCTCAATAGGAGGTCTTAAGGCTCCAGGTCCATATGGTTTCCCGACTATCTTTTTTTAGAGGTTTTGGCATATTATGGGTCCTAATATTTGTAATGAAATTAGAGAGGTCCAAAGATATAATTTTATCTCAACTAATGTAAATTCCACCTTTTTGGTTTTACCATCTAAATTGTTGGGAGCCAAAGGATTTACATATTTTAGGCTGATTAGCCTATGTAATACGATTTTTAAAATTCTGACCAAATCCATGGTAAATATACTTAAAATTTTGCTCCCTTCGATCATTGATGCTCTGTAGAGTGGTTTCATGCCCCAATGATATATTTTGGATGGTGTTATTTCTGTTTATGATATCATCCACTTTGCTAATAAAAGTGGGAGGCCTGAGACTCTTCTCAAGTTGGACATGAACAAGGCATATGATAGAGTGACTTAGGATTTACTTCTTAGGGTCCTTGAAAAGTTTGGATTTGCCCAATGTTGGCTAATACTGATTAAATATTGTACATATTCATCCATATTTTCATTATTTATTAATGGATATTCGATAGGCTACTTTCATAGCAATAGAGGTCTACATTAGGGAGACCCTTGATCGCCCTACCTTTTTATTCTTATGGCTAAGGCATTGGGTAGGTTCATCAAATCTAATCAGGTTATTCAAGGTTTTAATCCAACCTAATTAATAAATACCATATCCCATCACCAATTTGTTGAAAACACTCTTATTTCCTTCATGGCATCAATCCCTTTGGCTAAAGCGGTTAAATCAATTTTGGTGGATTTTGAGAATGTGACAGATCAAAAGGTGAATTTAAAAAAAAATTGTTTTTTTTCTTTCACACCCCAGTTGATAGGTAGAGGAAGATAATAAATATTCTAGGGTACAACATTGGTTCCCCTTGGTTTACCTTGTGATGCCACTATTCAAAGGTGTATCGAAACCATCATTGTGGGATTCAGTAGTTGAAAGAAATTAGAAGTTAGCAGTGTGGAAATGTACCCTTTTAAGTCAAGTGAGGAAAATTTTATTGGTCAAAGCCACTTTACAAAGCATATCAGTGTACTTCCTCTTCTTGTTCAAGATTTTTAGAAAATTTATCAATAAGTTAGAGCAAATCCAGTGGTCAAGGGCTTAAGAGAAGAAGAGACTCCACCTGGTGGCATGGGATCAAGTCTATAGTAGGAGAGAAGAAGAACGCTTAGGTTTGAGAAGGTTGAGAATGTTGAATAGAGCCTTGATTGCAAAAAAATCTTGCAAATTAGTTCAGGATGATAATGACAGCTGGATTAAGATTATGAAGGCTAAGTACCTTGGTGGTGGTAGCAATTTCTTGAAATCCCAATATCTCTCGATGGGGTCTACTTTTTGGTCTAGCATATTTGGTAGTCAGGTAGATGTGCATAAAGGCCTTCGCTGGTTGGTGGATGATGGTTATTCCATTGATTTTTGGGGATATTATTGGGCCTCACCATCCCCTCTTGAATATTGCCGACCTTTGCCTGTCTAAAGCCAATCAAATAGACGTTCTTTGATCCCAAATTTTTTGATTTTTTAGAATTATTCAATGGTCATCTTCGGTGGAAGTCCTTTGACTTCCCAAATATTTCTCAGGAGGAGAAATTTGCTTTAATAAATTTTAAAAACTCCATAAAATTGTTCTTAACCCCGAGTACTGGTCTTCAAGATTGACTAGTTTGGAATACTAAGAAAGATAGCCTATTTTTAGTTAAATATGCTTATGGCTACTTTGACTATGATTTGGATCCCTGGTTCCAAATGAATCAAGTCTAGATTAAAGGCCTAACACCTAAATTCAATGTGTTCTTCTGGTTGGAAATTCAGGGAAAGTTCCTTACTCTTGATAATCTTAAAAAATGGTGAATTATTTTCCCTAATAGGTGCATCTTATGTGGTAGGGATTTTGAATCACCTCTCCACTTATTTTCCCATTGTTACTATACCCTTGAATTCTTCTCTCAGTTCTTTTTAGAGCTAGGTTTTGCTTGGGTTCTTCCCAACTCGTTGGACGACCTGGTTGTTCAATGGGTCTCCCCCTTCTCCTCTCCCTACCTATACCAATTTTGAAATTTTGGGTTACCCCATATTTTGTGGCAGGTGTGGAAGGAAAGGAATTCCCACACATTTACAAATATTTTCCATATTGAGTCATTGGTCTCCTAGAGGGCCATTGTAGATACAATGGAAAATGTGAAAGCTTTAAAATTGGAATCAATAACTTATGAAGGGGATATCGGTTTGGAGATATCTTTGGGTTTTTTAACTCGGCCTCAAAATATAGTGAGCAGGGTGAATCAGGATAGGGCTAGCATGATTTTTGAACCTCCTCCATTGGGTTGGCTGAAATTCAAATTGATGGAGATTCTAAAAGGAACCTGGGTCTGGCAAGATCAGGGAGTTTGTTTAGAAACTCTAAGGGTGAAATCCTTCTTGAATTTATTGAAAACTTGGGTCACCAAACCAGCCTTTTCACTAAATATCAAGCATTATTTTAGGGTTTTTGTTAACTAAACTTGGTGAATTATAGGAAACTAATCATAGAAGGAGACTAACTCAATGTTATCAACATGATTAATGGTAACCAAAATCCCTCCTGGATAGTTGCAAATTTTATAATTGAAGCTAGGAGAATGATTCAAAATTTAGAAGTCCAATTCAAGCATCGGTTTAGGGAAGGTAACAAAGCTGCAAACTTCCTGGCTAATCAAGGTCTTACATAACAAGATATTCAAATTTGGAGATGTAATTTCCTAGATGGCCTTAGATCGTTCGAAAATGAATGCAGGCAAAGGTCAAATATGAGTTAGATATCTTAGGGTGGGTGGTTGGAACCCTCCCCATTGGATGTTGCTTTTTAAATTTTTTGGTCGAGCCTACGTGCCTAATTTTTCTCTCTATTTGTGCCTAGCTTTTGTCTCTATTTGGCTTGTGTCTGGGTATTTTTGGCTAGTATATGTCGATTTGGGTCTAGGTAGTCGTATCCAAGGGTTGGTTGGATTTAATGTTTGAAGTGTCCTCAGTATCCTAGTGGCTAGAGATTAGCTTCTTTTTGTTATAATATTTGGAGGTCCTTTCAAAAATCCTTTCATCCAACTAATCAAAAAAACATGAAGTTAAATATTCATTATGCACAACTTGTATAAATAGTACAACAATGGAATCAATGTGGTTATAGAGGTTGTAACAATATGCCATGCAAGGCCAACCACTTGTAACAATATACTATGCAGGGATAACCACCTACAACAAACAAGGATGCAAACAAAATAACAATATGCTAGAAGACAAGAAAATCCTCAATAGCATAACCATGCATCCTAACCACTAATAAATCAATATCCAACATGGGCATACTATGCCTCACGTGAGTACAATGCAATATAAGAAATATTAGGCTTATGGATAAGCCTATACAATGCAAGATAATAACTTAGGCTTATGGATAAGCCTATATAGTGCAAGATAATAACTTAGGCTTATGGATAAGCCTAAGGTATAATAGTGTCCTCATCATTCCTCCCAACCATAGAAGTATTGAACCCCAATGCTCTCAACAAATATAGAAATTCATGAGCCATATGATGGTGATATATCTAGTGTCCCTGGTATGGAATCTAACTATGATGGGTGACAAGGTATGAAGCGGAAGAACCTTGTTGAGTGTGATGATTATTCATGTCAAAAAATCTATCAGTATCAAGCAAAATTTGGAGGTCAGGTACCACATATATTGGGTGGCTAATGACAGGCTCAATTTGTACCTTCTCTATTGAAGTTGTTCTCTATCTCCAACCTAAAATGGATGATTTACATGATGTTTATCCATTGATCTCTTATGTTGTTGCTAAGTATTTTTCAAGATGTGTATCACCTTGGTATAAAAGCTTTGCAAGTGTTGAATGGAAGAGGTTTCCTTATCTTGCTTCTTCTCCATATGTGCAATGGTGGGAGAGGGCAAGGCTAAATACAACTCATATGCAGTAAGTGGTTATGCACCCATAATGATATACTATGATTGATATCCCTCTTGTGAGTAAGAGTGATGGTTTCCTTAAACATAATCTCTGGTGATTGTGAAATTCTTCTAAGTGAAGCTTGTTTGGCATGGATCTTGTTCTTTATCCTATGTGGGTCTTATGAAAGAAAGAGCTAATTCATGTGCTTTATTTGCTGCCTTGTAAGTTTACCTACAACTTAGCATCAAATTTTATGTGGGTGTAGTGCTTTCCATAAAATATATTTTACTTTGAAACTCCAAGGTGTATGTGTTATTTTTAGCATGATATACCACATTCCTATCAAATTGATAGGGCTTACCAAGAAACATTCCACAAAAATCCATATCAGTGACATCACATTTCACCTTATCCATAAATTTACCACCAAAAGAGAAAGATAATGTAGGTAAGTATGATGTCGGATGTAGACCATGTATCCTTCCACCCAAGTGCATAAGGTTGAGGATGTGGCTTCAAAGGAAACTTCAAATTATCTACAATAGTCCTTGCAAAAAATATTCTACGAGTCGTTATCTATAATACAGTCTACATAGAATTTATGTGTAATTTGGGCTCGAGTGGTAAACAAATGGTCATGGCCCCCTTGTGCAGAAACATTTACCATGAGGGTAAATTTTTTTATTTTACCCTTCAAAGCAAGATATTCTTCTTCTGTCCTTGTAGCCACAATGGGACCATATTTTGGGTCCTCATTTGTAGGCTTTACAAGTAGGGATTTCTTCTTCATATTTTGAAATGTATAACATCTTGATTTGCTATGGCCCTATTTTTTACAAAAATCACAATACAATGATGAAGAGGAATTTATAGAAGTAGAAGAAGAATGGAATTTGGATGAAGTGGGAGGAGTAGAAGAAAAGAAGAAGTGTGAGAGGAATTATTTATCCTTTGTTGTTGCTGATTCAATCCCTTGGAAGTGTGTTCCTGTGAAGAAGATCATGATTTGAAAGATGCACCAACTTTCTCCTCCACTAAAATGGTATGTTTGAATGCCACATGGAAACTAGGGAAGGAATTGAATTTTACTTCCCTAAAAAGCTGATCTTGCAACCCCCTAGTGAATTTATTGATTAAATCCTCTTCTAAATATTTTACACCAAGAAGAACCCTTAGCCTATTGAATTAAAAAATGTAGTCTAAAACTGACATATTGTATGCTTGCCTCAACCTAAATCATTTGGTCATGAGGTCACTTTGGAAAGTAGGTGGGTAAAAGGTGTTCTTAAAATTTTGGATAAGTTCCTTCCAGATCATGGTAGGGTTTTGGCTTTGTTGTCTTTCTACAATCAAAACTTTTGCTAAACCTGTGATTTTGACTGTGGCAAAAGCAACTTGTTCATCCGTAGGGATTTCTACATAGGAGAACCAAGTCTCCATATCTAGAATCTAAGTAGACAAGACATCCAGATTCCTTGATCCGTCATAAAGTTTGACCTCACACTTTGCCTTATTGGAAAATTTGTTGTTATATATCTTGAAATTAGAAGGGGATAATTGTACGATGATTTCTTTTACATTATCTGTCAATTCTCCTATTGCAGCAGTAACATTTTCCATGTTTGTTTGGAGGTCATAAACCATTTTATATCTTATATATGCCATACTAGGAGGATACTAAGGTTGAAATAATATCTAGGTAGCTATTAGGAATAATTTTTTGAAATTCCTAATGCAACAATGAGCCTAGATTATAAAATTTTGCCTTCCAATTTACAAAAACGGGTAATTCTAGTGCTTTTACAAGAATTTTACAAAAATTACAAATACAATATTTTACCCTTCAATTCAACTGGTAAAAAAATAAGCACTAAAATTTTGAATTTATGGAAACAAAATTGTGAATTTTTGCAAAAAAAATGATTGAAAAAAATTTGCAAAAATTAAGGAAAATTGTTTTTGGTTAATGCCCTAGAAAGTCAACTAGACACGCAAGTCTCAGGTCACAGTCTCCAAAATTCAATGGGTGCAAGTTGCAGGTCAACACGTCCAAGTCAACATCTACCTCAAAAATAGAGCACCAATAATCGATGTAGCATCACCATCTAACGTGGGCATGAAGCCTAAGGTGACCATCGAGAGGTTCTCACCAAGCTATAAGTGTTGTTGCACTTATAAAGAACACAAATGCTCCCATAGGAGCAATGTGGGACAAAGGTCCCAAAATTATTTTTTTAATTTGAATTCTCATGTCTTTATTCGTCAAACATCGAAAACACTAAAACCTTGCTAAAAAATAGTCAATCAATGAGGTGAAACATTGCAACCATGTGGTATGAGCTGATTGGATGCCAAGATTCTCTTGAAATTTTTTATGATGCCTTGTGGTGGTATCTTATTGGAGGATGGTTTAGGGTTCGAATGTTCATTTTTATTGGTCTATTTTTAGACCTTAGAAAATGATTAATTTTTCTATTTGCCTTGAAATTTTCTTTCTATACCTGTAATGTTTCCTTTGTTTTGTGATCGTGTGGTAAGTTTGATATCCATGTAGCATATCTTATGATGATAGGGAAGAGTGTTGAAGCTCATTTATGGTATGTCAACCTATCATTGGATCGGGTGACATTGTGTGTTCACCTGACATCTACCTGGTGTGGCCATGGAGAGTCTAAAAGAAACTTGAACTATGGTAGGAGCCCACTGTGGGTGGAGAACAGGGCCCTAATAGGTAAAATAGGATCGTAGAAAGGGAGAAGGGGGAAAATAAGGTAAAATTGTTCCTCCACCGATCGATAGGGTAGCTGATCGAAATATGTCGATCAACCAAATGATTGGCCAATCAAATGCAAAGGAGGAAGGAGTTTGCAAAATAGGGAAACAAGAAAAATCTAGGGAAATAGGGAAAATATGGATGGAATCAAGCCAACCCTCAAAGTTAATGGATTGTCTATCCATCCTTTTCCATCACAAAAACCTAAATACTTTTTGGTTGATCAATTTATTTCTTAATAAGCCTCCTTTTGGCCACAAATTGGCCTCATTTTTGGTGTATTTGATCTTAAAATCAACAACATTATATCCTCCATTAAAAAAAATCTTCATCTATAATTATTTAGATATTCTTGCCTTCTATAGGGAAAGTTTGGTTCTCCTATTAGAAAACCTGGTTACCCTCTAATGTTATGTCAAGGATATTCAATGTAGGGATAATTTTCACACCCTTTGTCACCTCAAGAGCTTCACAATGATGCTACAGACTAGCCCAAGATAAATCCTTGCAACAACTAGCGTAGGAAATAATGCAATGAAGTTCGCACCTTGCCTCCCTCCTTGCTCAAAACATTCATGTAGCTCTAATTACCAATGATATATAATCTAAATGTGAAGCTAGATATTTATTATGCACAATTGTATAAATCATACAAAAATAGAATCAATGTGGTTACAAATGTTGTAATAATATGCCATGCAAGGCCAACCACTTATAACAATATATTATGTAGGGATAACCACCTGCAACAAACAAGGATGCAAACAAAATAACAATATGTTAGAAGACAAGAAAATACTTGGTAGCATAACCATGCATCCTAACCACTAACAAATTAATATCCAAAATGGGCATACTATGCCTCACGTGAATACAATACAATATAAGAAAAATTACAATTATGGATAAGCCTATATAATGTAAGATAATAACTTAGTATTATGGATAAGCCTAAGCTATAATAGTGTTCTCATCACCTAAAGAATTAGGAAGCACATAACTTCCTATACAAACGATCAATAGTTTATGGTACCAAGTCAATTTCCTAGCTCGATAATGATCCCCATACTTCATGCCTCCACTATACACATTCACATCATCCCTAGATGTCCTATATGTCCTCTGCATCACCCTATCTCTAGCCCTTATTACCTATGTCATCATCATAGGCAATCCATCTAGAGGAAGTATATAAATTTGGTATATGTCCTCTAGGGTAATCATCATCTCCTCTATCAAAAAATGAAAAGTGTTTTTGTCAGCATCCACCTCTCACAGATTGTAACCAAGTATGCTTGATCACATCAAACCACATCCATGCATGTCACCCCATAGAAACCTATCTTATGCAGCCACTCCCACTTCACATCATCCAAAAACACCTGTAAATCATGCATCAACAGTAAAAACCAATGTTAATGCCTCAACAGTTTATCCCCATGAGACCCAAGGAAGATCAAGTGACCTAGGATCCTACGGAAAAACGGGCAGTTCATTATTAAATCAGCTTACAAGCTTTTGCTTGATGATGAGGATTTTGTCCTCCAAAAGGACTTAGTTTGGATAAAAAATTTAATTCCAAAAATTGCAGTATTTTCATGGCTGGTTATCCAAGGAAAAATTCTAACCATTGATAATATGATGCATAAAGGTATTTGTATCACTAATTGATGTTATCTATGCAGGGCTAATTGGGAGACCATTTATCACATTTTCCTTGAGTTGCCTTTTTCCTTGACTATCCTAAGTGGGATTTTTTAGGCCTTCAATATTTCCTGGGTTAAACCAGCCACCATACTTGATTTGTTCATCAAGTGGCCTTGCCCATTTCCAATCCAAAGACTTAGATACATGTGGAAAATTTGTCTCAATCACTATCTTTGGAAGGTATGGTTAGAAAGGAACCATAGAGTATTTAATGAGTCTATCCATGATCATCAAACTATCATTGTCAGGATCCTATCCTTTGCCAACGAGAATGTGAACCTTATCCCTTTTGATAGTAGTAAACCTCATCTGTAGGAGACCACGATTGCTCAATATTTAAGCTTAATCTTGGTAGATGAGTCTATGCCTAGGGTAGTCAACCCCAGAGCCAATGTTAAGTGGTCCCCACATCCTACGGGTTGGTTTAAGCTTAATTTTGATGGAGCGGCTAAGTACAATCCTGGCAGAGCAGGAACTGGTGCCATTGTGTGAGATCATAATGGAAATATGATTCTTGCATTTTTTGAATATTTGGGAACAAGGACAAATAATGAAGCTGAAGCTAGAGTTGTGTGGAGAGGCCTTCAAATGACTCAAGACTTAGAAGGTAATTTGATCATAGAAGGAGATGCTATGCATGTTATAAATCTCCTCAATAATCATAAAACACCTCCTTGGAGGATTAAAACAATTGTTGAAGAGGCTAGGATCCTTTTCCAGGGAAGACAGGACAGAAAATCCCAACATGTATTTCGGGAAGCTAACAAAGTTACTGATAAGCTAGCCAATTTGGGTGTCGATGGTGATGGACTTTTCAAATGGGAACACAGTGTCCCAAGCAAAGTAGAGGAGCTTATTCAACAAGAGTTCCAAGAATGATAGTCGAATTCACCAACAGGGAAGGCACTGTAAGTTTGAATGCTATGAGTATTCCCATCTCTTTTTTTAAATGGACTCATAATAAAAATTATCCGAGCTGTCAGTATTGGTGGATGCTGCTTGGAAATACCATAAAGACTAATGGAGATAGTCACATGTCATATAACATGTCTCCTAGTCATCTTTGTAATTTTAGGTTGGTTGATAATCATAGGGTATGAAATAAATAACAATATAAGACTTTGAACTAGAGCCACGTGGACCACCAGATAGCCACCGCCATAAATCTAGCCGACAGGTTCACTTCTCCAAGGCTGATTGGCCAAGACGTGATGTGGTCCCAAAGCATGTCATATACGAAAGAAAGCAATTACCAAAGAATTATTAATATTAACTATCAATACAAAGGTTGTGGGAGTTTTTTTAGTACTTTGCTATGTGTGTCTGCAGCTTTTTGTTTCTCCACTATTTCAAAGAAGGGATCCGTGTCTGTTTCTTTTTTTGTAATTATGATGCAGGTGTGTTTTCTCGGGGTATACCCAAAATGTTGTATGGGAAGTTTCTTTTTTATAATAGGCTATGTGCCTTACCGGATGTAATGGCTTTTGTGGCATGTATATTTTACATATATAGGATCCTTAGTAAGGACATGTTCATCAACAGCCCTGGGCTGATTTTTGTAAAAGGTTTTGGGTCAACCTGTAAATCCCGGTATTATTGCTATAGTATCTTATCTACCAAAAAAAATGTTAAGGCCTCAAATCCACCTAAAAAAATGGAACAAAAACAACCTCATCAGTCCACATCTATATCATACTATCTGTCAAAAATCTAAAAACTCTCCATCTTCAAAAAAATAAAAAATAAAAATAAAATCATATAGATCCAACGATTTTGTACAAAAACGTATGGATCCGTACATTTTTGTATGGACAGGTGCACCCATATATTTTATTTTTTGGCAAAGGACATTTTTAGATACCCTTTTGCCCCAAATGCACAAAAATAAAAAATTCCACAAAAACAAATAAAAAAATCAAACGTTCATTTTATTTCAAAAATACATGAATTCAAGCACAAAGTCAACTTAACTTCATTGCATAAACTCCAATGCCATTTCCTAAACCACTTTAGACTATATCATCACTCGTGTTTCAAATTTTGGCAATGCTTTGCATCACTCACTCATTCTCCCTCGCTCCTGTCCCTTCAATTTTGGCATAACTAAAATGAGGCTCACACTCCTCCACCCACACTTTTATAGGTGCTAGGTAAGAAATCATATGGATCCACATAATGCTTTTGGGTGCACCCATCCATACAATTTTAAAACATACATTTTCATACAATTTTGAATTTCTCACCACCAAATCATGCATAATATCAAAATTCAACCTCTTCAGCCTTTTGATGCTCTTAAAATGCATCTTTATTAAGCAATTCACTACCAACATCACATTCTTCACCCGTCGACTCATCCCTTGAGGGGTTAAATATAATTTACAAAATCCACCTTGCACATGATTAATACTCAATCTTAGAAAGTATATTTGTCTAAGAACCCTTGCTAGAGATTATCATATGCCCTCATTTACTAGGGCAAATAAAAGCAGAATTTCTCTTCTCAATCAAACTCCAACCCAATTAAATTTGGCATGTTGTATCCAATAACTACAGGTTTAGTCATGTGTGTATACTTCATCGAGGTGGGAAATAAATCCCACCCAAGCAATTGTGTGCATACCTTCTCATTTGTGTATTCTTCATTGAGGTGGGAAATCAAGCCCATCAAAGCAATCATGAGCATACCTACATAGGAATGACTAGTCTACCAACCCAAATGATCTCATAAATCTATCAAAGCCAAAGTTTTAAGGAAATGCATCCCTTACACAATTGGGGCATCTTGCATTGATCACAACTTAGGATAATCATACATTTCCTCCTCTCAAACAATCATTTGTCATCAACCACCAATCCATATTCTTGTACAATCAACTACCAAATGAGTGTCATAATTTTTTACACTGCATTGTGTCTTCACACAATGTAGTACAAAAAGGAATAAAATATAGACACCTAAAAATTTCACACTCGAACTCGTGCAACAAAAATTACCCTAAACACTCACAATTTAGTTTGAATACCCTAAACCCTAGGTAAATATAACCTAAACCCTAGGTTAAATTAAAACTAAGGTAGATTAAATCATACGTAAGGTCCTATTGGAACAAAATCTGCCTTCGGTTAATAGTGTTGCGCCTTAGACTTTGCCAACATTGAATAGACAGATCTTGCTTGAGATCATCTGTCTAGTCTCCAGAGAAGGCTGGTTCCTTTGAAGTTTTTTAGAGAAAAGGGGAAACAAGAGATAAGGGAAATATAGCCTAAGCTAGAACTTTTATATGGTGCAGGTTAGACAACATCAAAGACAGATTTACTTACTTCTATCCAAAGCATTTAAAAACACATTCCAATGCAGAAATTATATAATTCCAGATATGATTTCTGATGTTTCGTTTAGCATGCGTATATATTAGATTCTTATTCCAAGCAATATGATTTATGTATTGCGAAAGTTCAGATACAAGAACAGACTCAATTTACAATTCAATATTGTGAGCAGAAATAAAGAACATTAATACATACACTTGCACGATATGAACCAGAAGCCAATGGGAGATGTGATTTTATTGCTTGTATTCGAAGTACGTACACACAGTCTTGTAAACGTCCAAGAGCCGACCCTTTTTTTGGAGTCGCTCACCCCTATATATACCCTAAAAGAGTATCTTTTCCTAAGTACATCTTACTTATTTTACAAGCAATCATCTACAGTTTCTAACAATACACAACGGATTTCCCGTAGATTGGATAGATTGGCAATCATCCAATGGACCTGCCAAGTTATAATCAATAGACCATTCTTCAGAAATTGGCACCTGATGTCAGTGCTCATCTCCAGTTGCCAAAAATATACTTTATTCCTTTACAACTGGCATGTCATGAAATCGTGACATTCTTTCCTTGCTTTGCTCTTCTCGCTTCCACCGGAAAATGAGACATGTCATGAAATCGTGACATTCGTCTCTTCCTTTGCTCCTTTCTCCTCCGGAAAATGAGACATGTCATGAAATCGTGACATTCTTTCCTTGCTTGCTCTTCTGCCACTTCCAGTCGTGAAAATGAGACATGTCACGAAATCGTGACATTCGTCTCTTCCTTTGCTCCTTTTCGCCTCCCATCGTGAAAATGAGACATGTCACGAAATCATGACATTCTTTCCTTCTTGCTCTTCTCGCTTCACCGTGAAAATGAGACATGTCATGAAATCGTGACATTCTCTCTTCCTTTGCTCTTTTGACATGTTGCATTCTTTCTCTTGCTCTTCTAAAATGAGACATGTCGAATCGTGACATTTTTCCTCTTGCTCTTCGCTCCAAAATGAGACATGTCACGATATCGCGACATTCTTTCTCTTGCTCTTTCCTTCAAAATGAGACATGTCAGATAATCGTGACATTCTTTCTTGCTTCTCTTTGCTCCAAAATGAGACATGTCGCGATATCGTGACACTTTTTCCTTTGCTCTTTCTCTTGCTCTTGGACCACAAAAGCAACATGTCGCGATATCGTGACACTTTTCCTCTTGCTCTTTCTCTTGCTCTTAGCCGTGAAAATGCAACATGTCGCGATATCGCGACACTTTTTCTCTTTGCCTATCCTTTTCTCTTTGGAATGTCGATATCGTGACACTTTTTCTCTTTTGGCCGTGAAAAGCAACATGTCGCGATATCGCGACACTTTTCCCCTTTCTTTTTTTGCTCTTAGCCGCGAAAATGAAACATGTCACGATATCGCGACACTTTTTCTCCTTGCTCCCTTTTGCTGCTCTTAGCCACGAAAATGAAACATGTCGCGATATCGTGACACTTTTTCCCATTGCTCTTTCTCTCCACCTTGAACCATGAAAATGCAACATGTCGCGATATCGCGACACTTTTCCTCCTTGCGGTGTTTTGCTTTTTCTTTGATCTTTAGCATATGGGCCACTTTGGTCTTCTTGGGAAATATGCAAAAAGGTGCATCAACTATTTTTCTGTAGTTAGGCACTTTTTGACTAACATTCTTGGCACCTTCCGAGGGAATTTTTGCTTGCAAAAATAGAGACCAGGCCTTTATCCATTGGGAAACGGAGTCACCAGCACAGTTGCGAAAAGTAAATTTTCGAGCAAAAAAACACAAGAAAAATAATGCACTTTGGAGAACAAGTGATCTTCACCTTATCAGAACCTCTCTTTTACCGCTTAGGTATTTAACCTTTGTCTGAAGAACACAAAAATTCAATTCTGGGAGCTGGGATTTCTTAGGTGGCTGGAACACTTCGGGAGCAGAAGAATGACCATTTCCTTTGCTTGGAAGGATTCCAACAGGGAAACTTCCTCCCAGGAGTGAGCGTCAATCCTTCTTATTGTCTTCTGGAAATATTAGGCCGTAAAAAAGGGAAATATTTACAAAACTTCAAAACTTATAATATACTGTACATATAATGGTGATCTGTAGTTTTATTGGAAATACAATTTTAGGTGAAAAGCGTTCACCGTGATGGGTAGAACCTGTCCATCTTGATCTTTTAACTGGAAGGCATTGAATTGCTTTTCTGAAACAATTTCGAATGGCCCCTCCCAGAATGCATCAAACTTGTCATGATGTCCTGGCTTTGCTTTCTTGACATTCCATTTTAATACCAGGTCACCTGTTTTAAATTTCCTGAAAGTGGTTTTCTTATCGAACCACCCGATTGTTTTTACCATATGCTTTTGATGATGATCGTAGGCCTGTTCCCTAGATTCTTCAAGCTGTAGAAGTTGCATCAGTCGGGCATCCATTGGATGGCCTTCATCTTCGTTGACTTGGTTTAGCATTCTCAACGCGGGTATTTCCATATGAATCGGCAGAACAACTTCTTTGCCATAAACCAAAGCATATGGCGAAGTATTGATTGATTTTTTTATTGAGATTCTGTCGGCCCACAAGGCTTGATTCAGGAGTGAGTGCCAGTTCTTCTTATTGTCCTCTAATGTTCTTTTCAAAATTCTCAGAAGATTCTTATTAGTAGACTCAGCTAATCCATTACCTTGTGGGTAATAATTAGAGGAAGTCTTCAGGTAAATTCCATATCTACTGACGAATTCGATCATCTTTGCACTAGTGAAAGGGGATCCATTGTCTGTAATCAAAGAATCTGGTATGCCAAACCTTGTGATTAGACTTTCGATGAATTCTATCACCACCTCTGAATCAGCTTTCTTTGTAGGCACTCGCTTCGCCCACTTGGTGAAATAGTCCATGGCAGTGAGAATGTATTTGTGGCCTGATGATGAGTTTGGCTCTATTATCCCTACGAAATCCAACCCCCACTGCTGGAATGGTTCCTCGACTTGAATAGGCTTTAAGGGCATGGGTGCATTTCTGTTTCTTCCCACATACCTCTGACACTGTTCACACTTCTGGGTCACTCTGTACGCATCTAGGAAGATGGAAGGCCAATAACATCCAGCTCTAAGGATCTTCAAAGCTGTAGTTCGACCTGCATAATGTCCCCCTAAAAAACCCCGTGAAATTCATCTAACACTTTCTGCTTTTCATTATCGGGAATGCATTTTAACAACACACCATCAATGTTAATCCTGTACAACCCCTCTGTTCGAAGGGTATATTTCAATGCTTGGGTCCTGAATCTCCTTCTCTGGGAAGCGTTCATATCTTCAGGGCATGACCCGGTCTGAAAATACCTCACAAAGTCATTGATCCAACCCGAACTCACTCTGTCTTGGTGTTGCTCTGTGTTTGCCATGACGGGGTGGTTCTCCCCATATCCACTTGCAGCTTGCTTGGCCAATTCCTGGCACAAAGCTCTCCCTCTGACTATTTTAGTAGGATGTATTTCTACATCATACTCTTGGATGCGAGTCACCCATCCAGCTCTTTTTTCACCCAATTCTCCTTGAATTATGAAGTTCCTTACATCGGGATGAATAACATACACCATCGTCCGACTCTGGGATAAGAAGTGTTTTAGCTTATTCAAGGACTTCATAATGGCGTATACTTGTTTTTCTATGAAGTTGTACCTTTCCTCATGTTTGTGCATGGTGGAACTCAGAAAGGCTATGGGTCTTTCTTCGTCATCTGCTCCTTTCTGAGTGAGAACTGCAGCATAACTATTTTGCTCTCCGACAGCATATAGTATGAAATCCCGGGAATAGTCAGGGTTGACTAGCACAGGAGCTTGAGCGATGGCTTCTAGAATTTTTTGGAAAGCTTCTTTCCTTGGCTCTGTCCATTTAAAAGGAGCGTCCTTTTTCAATAACTCAGTCATTGGTTTAACTGTTTGGGCAAAATCCGCAATGAATTTTTTGACGAAATTTACTTGCCCAAAGAAAGACTGCAAACCTTTCTTGTTAACTGGGAGAGACAACTCAAGAAGCGCCTTTACTCTATCAGGATCAATTGACAGCCCAACTTTAGAAATAACATGCCCAAGGAGTATTCCTTCTTCTACAACAAAAATAGATTTTGTAGGGTTTAGTGATATCCCAAATTCCCTACATTTCTCAAATACTTGCTGCAGATGAGTGGCATGGTCCTTTTTGTTGTGAGAAAAAACTGTCATGTCATCTAAATAGACGACAATAATTTTGTTCGCAAGCTCCCCAAAAGCTACGTCCATGGCTCTCTGGAAAGTTGCTCCTGCGTTAGATAATCCAAAGGGCATCCTTTGGTATGCAAATGTTCCCCACTTAGTGGTGAACGCGAGTCTTGTATTGATCTTCATTTCTCACCCAAACCTGATTGTAACCAGAAAAGCCGTCTAACAGAGAAAACCTTTCTGCTCCCGCCACAGTATGAAGGATTGGGTCAATCTGGGGTAAAGGATAGTGATCCTTTAAAGAGGCTCTGTTCAAATTTCTGAAATCGATGCATAGTCGTATTTCTCCATTTTTCTTGCGGACTGGAACTAAATTTGCCACCCAGGTAGAGTGCTTGATTGGGTATATTATCTTAGCCTGCAAGAGTTTTAACAACTCTTGTTTCATTAAGGCTTCAATCTTGGGATTCACGGGCCTCTGCCTCTGCCTGAAAGGTTTAGCTCCTTCCTCCAGTTCAATGGTATGTTGAATGACCTCTTTCCTGTACACTTTTAGATCACTATAAGTCCAGGCTATTATATCTGGATACTCTCTACATAACTATTTTATTTCCTCTAGTTCTACCACTGTACAATCGGTCCCTACTTTGATCATTTTTCCCGGTTCTAGTTCTACTTCTTTATACCGACGTTCATCTACCTTGATCCTTCGACCTACAGCTCTGTCGCTATTGTCGAAAAGGCTCTCCAGGGTGATCAGTCCCCTGGGGATATGATTATTCCTCAGTTGAATAAGGCTCTCTTCGTCCTCTTCTTGTAACTCTCTTTCTGTAGAGCAATTCATCTCATGAATCAAAAAATCTAGGATCTGCTCATCGTTTTCAAATACCTGCCAAAAAATGTCCTTGTCGGGTACAGAAGGTCTGTATATAAGTCTAACTATTTTAGACTTCTGAATAACATTGCTGACTGGGCAAAAATTTGATCCTACTGATGCTAACAGGTCTGCATGTGTGTTCTTCTCTCTGGAAATGGATTTCATGTTTAGTGCTTCAAAATTTTCCAATAGATCTAACACTTTGTTTTTGTAAGCCCTTAGGTAATGTTGCTTACAAATGTATTTACCAGTAACCTGTTTAACAATCAGTTCTGAATCTCCATAGATCAACAGCTGTTTTGCACCCAGTTTTTCAGCTTTCTTGAGTCCCAAACACAAGGCTTCGTATTCAGCTGCGTTATTGGTGCAACTCCATGTCAACCTATATGAAAAGACTTTTTCTTTTCCAGTGGGTGAAATCAGGACGATTCCAGCTCCTGCTCCATTTTTGCACCTTGACCCATCAAAGTACAATTTCCATAACTGGTTGACTGAATCATCTGTTTTAGGGACAACAATAGGGAGCTTTTTTGGTTTCTCAATGGAATAGCTTCCCATTTCTGTCTCTATCATAGCATTGAAGTCTTTCATTGAAAACTGATCTTCGATTGGAGTTCCTCCAGGGTTTCTTCCATTAAATCAATATTCTCAAATTCCTCGGACATCATGTTGACAGTAGTTGTTTCTTCTAGTCTTTCCACATGAAAAGTAGATGGTTTCTCATTGTAGATCTTGACTCTTTTACCTTTGAAAGGTACCTCCAAATGCGAATAATCTAGTGACAGATAACCTCCCAGTTTGGCTGTGAACTCTCTGGATAAACACATACCGAAATATGGTTCCAAGTCTACAACGACTACTTCTTGTATTACGACTGCTTCTGGCATTCTGTGGAGTTGAATAGGTATATCTTTGATCACCCCGATAGTTTTTACTAGAGTACCATCCAATTGCAACACACCAGGATGACTTCGAGTATATTCCATCCCCATTATGTCACATACGGCTTTCGGCATTACCGTAGTTGCGGCCCCTGAATCAATCATGCAATTGTGAACTATCCACCCCTCCATTTGCAAAGATAAATAGAATGGGGGCGGTCTATTTTTTCTAGAGGTTGACACAACATTTGCTTGTATAACATTTGAGGAAGAGGTATTATTCTTTAAAGTTAAAGATTCTTGGAGGAGGTCAATCTGACCAGGAATTTGCAGTGCATCATACATGCTTATTTTGGAGGGGGTCCTCTTCATTTCTTCTGCAATGTTGAACGAAAGAGTTGCAGCTGGGGATACTTCAACACTTTTCTCCCTTCCACTAGTCGATGCGTCATATCTGTCTCTGTAGACCTGCGTAGCTTCTGTTCTTTGCCTTTTTGTCAATGAAGGAAATCCGAGTCTTTCCTTCGCTTGCTCTTGAGCTTCGCTCCCTTTTCTAGGAGGAAATTCTTTTCTTGGTGTAGTCGCAGAAGTCTGAGGAGGATCAAAATGTCCTTTCTCATCGGACTGGTTTTTCTGTGGAGTTGCCCTAGGGGCAAGAGGAAAACCTTGTGGTTGGAATTCCTTAGGGTCAGTTTGTAACGACTTTTTTCCCGACCTTGTCAGGACTGAGACTTGTTCCACGGATGGCATTGCCAAATTATGGTGGACTTCTCTGATTATATTCACTTGTCCCTTGCCGGTCTCCTTGGCTCTTTCATTAATAACTGCTTGCACATGGTGTTGATGAATCATGCATGAATCTTCTCCATGAGGATCATTGCAAGTGGTACACCAGTAATCAGAATTAGCGGGTTCTCCATTATCTCCTGTCTCATTTGCATACACTACATTTTTTCTTTCTTGTACCCTTCCACTTGTCGAAGCAACTTCCTTTTGTATCTGTGGAAATCTTCTTGCTTGAATATTCCTTTTCGCCTCTCTCTTTTTCATGGATGCCATTTCATTTGACAACGTCTTCATGGTATCAATTATGGTTGTGTATTGATCATTGGGGGGAGCTGATGCAAGGGGTGTGGCTGGTAATGCACGGAATGCAGGAGGTGCAGCTATAGCTGGGAGGGCCTGCATTGATGGGAGTGCAGGCAGTTTAGAGATTGACGCTTGGGAAAACTCTGGTAAAATTGGCAATAGAGTCTTTGATGGATATCTTTTTGTAGCGATGAGATCAGCTTCGCCCTTTGCTGCCTCTACATAGATCCCAGGAAAAGTGGTTACACGGGATTGCCTTATTATCATACTGAGTTCTGAATCAAAAGCCCTTAGATAATAGCATATAGCTTGTTCTTCCATGGGCTTTAGGCCTTGCGGTACTCTATCACGAGTTCTGGTAAACCTGATGTTGAAATCTTGGATTTCTTCTTGTGGATGCCTCTCAATGATAGTGAATTGATTCAGCAATGTGAAAGGATCCGCATGTATATTGAATTCATCGACCAGACGGTCGACCAGTACTGCCCAAGAAGTAATGGATCCAGCGGGAAGCGCTCTGTACCAATAGAGCATCTTTCCTTTCAAAGATATGATCAACAATCTGACCATTACATCTTCCTCAGTGATGTTGTAAACAGATGCTAGCATTGATACATCCAAACAGTGCTCATCTACTATTTTGCCTGTTCCGTCAAAGGTCGATAAGGCTTTTAGCACAGCTTGTGGAATTTGGTGGTGTGTTCCCAAGTTCAAAGGGCCAGTTTGATTCCATACAAGATGCGTTGGGGCAGGGGCGGCTGCCATGATTGCTAAAGGAGTTACAACCGCTATGGGATTGCTTGCAGATGCTCCTACAATGGGTTGTAAAGAGGTGCTAATGGTGTCGGGAGGATTTGATCGTGCGGCTAGCACAGGGTGTGCTTTTAGGCTTCCGAGATGTAGTTCAAAAAACTCGATAGGTTCTTCAGAGTTTCTAGCTCGGGATCTGGTTATCATATGGCTATATAACCGAGAAGGCTTCTAGACAAGGTCTTTCTTTTATGGTCTAAATGCAACGGAGTCGCCAGGTGATTTTTTCTTGAGATTTTGCAAACAAAAGGCTCTGAAGGTAAAACACCAAAACTTATACAATACTGTGGGATTGCTGGTCCCACCGAGCATGCCAAAAATTATTGGAACAAAATCTGCCTTCGGTTAATAGTGATGCGCCTTAGACTTTGCCAACATTGAATAGACAGATCTTGCTTGAGATCATCTGTCTAGTCTCCAGAGAAGGTTGGTTCCTTTGAAGTTTTTTAGAGAAAAGGGGAAACAAGAGATAAGGGAAATATAGCCTAAGCTAGAACTTTTATATGGTGCAGGTTAGACAACATCAAAGACAGATTTACTTACTTCTATCCAAAGCATTTAAAAACACATTCCAAAGCAGAAATTATATAATTCCAGATATGATTTCTGATATTTCGTTTAGCATGCGTATATATTAGATTCTTATTCCAGCAATATGATTTATGTATTGCGAAAGTTCAGATACAAGAACAGACTCAATTTACAATTCAATATTGTGAGCAGAAATAAAGAACATTAATACATACACTTGCACGATATGAACCAGAAGCCAATGGGAGATGTGATTTTATTGCTTGTATTCAAAGTACGTACACACAGTCTTGTAAACGTCCAAGAGCCGACCCTTTTTTTGGAGTCGCTCACCCCTATATATACCCTAAAAGAGTATCTTTTCCTAAGTACATCTTACTTATTTTACAAGCAATCATCTGTAGTTTCTAACAATACACAACGGATTTCCCATAGATTGGATAGATTGGCAATCATCCAGCGGACCTGCCAGGTTATAATCAATAGACCATTCTTCAGAAATCAGCACCTGATGTCAGTGCTCGTCTCCAGTTGCCAAAAATATACTTTATTCCTTTACAGCTGGCGTGTCGTGAAATCGTGACATTCTTTCCTTGCTTTGGTCTTCTTCGCTTCCAGCCGCGAAAATGAGACATGTCACGAAATCGCGACATTCGTCTCTTCCTTTGCTCCTTTGCTGCCTCCCACCATGAAAATGAGACATGTCATGAAATCGTGACATTCTTTCCTTGCTTGGCTCTTCTGCCGCTTCCAGCCACGAAAATGAGACATGTCACGAAATCGTGACATTCGTCTCTTCCTTTGCTCCTTTGCTGCCTCCCGCCACGAAAATGAGACATGTCACGAAATCGTGACATTCTTTCCTTGCTTTGCTCTTCTGCCGCTTCCAACCGTGAAAATGAGACATGTCACGAAATCGTGACATTCGTCTCTTCCTTTGCTCTTTTGCTATCTCCCACTGGTGAGCAGAAATTCATGTCCCGAAAAACATTCATTTCTCTTCCATAAATTATCAATCCGGTAAGTTCGTAAACTTATGAGTGTCACGCACAGTATATGCCTGCAGTGTTGGGGAACAAATCTGGTTGTACCTTATTTAGTTTGGTGGGGAGGTTTGTGTAATTGGATTCCAGCCAAACCAAATAAACTGAGTGCAGAGAATTTAAATAAATAAAATACAATGCTGGAAATAAAATGCTGAAAATAAAAGCACACACCTAAATTAAATAAAGCAAGAACTAAAGCAATAAAATAATCTACAGAAGATAAAGAACAAAAATAAATAGGGGAGGACTACTGCAGGGAGTGGGCCCAAGCTCCCGCAGATAGTCCGCCCGGCTAGCTACGTAGAGCTTGCTCGAATAAGAGGAGTTGCACTCTTAATTAATTAAACAATAAAATAAAATAAGTTGTGTAAAATTAATCATTGATCTCCGATCTCCTCTGTTCATCTGGCCTGCGTCTTTATATAAAGCGCAGCCAGATCTCATTACAATAACAAATCGGTCTATTTTAATCACGTGATGTGATTTAGTTACAATTGATTCTACACATATTTTATTCTTCTATTTTAAAGTATGTTCGTTCACCGAAGGATAAATATAAATATCCTTAGGTGTACGTAACAACAAATCCTAAACTAATGCATCCTAAAAATAATAATATGCTTTAAGAGCTTTACAAGGTCAACCGGCCAATCGGTTGATAATAATAACAAACACTTTATTCTATTTAATAAATGCATGATTAAAATAGATCTCCTTTGTCTTCACGTGCAACCTCCTCCATAGTCCTTGGTCAACCAATCAAAGTTGACTTGGTAAATCTTGCAAAGTATGAAGGCATGGAGGCGCCTTCCGGTTGTAGGGAGGCGCTCTTCTTCCGTTGGCGCCTTCCGGTTGTAGGGAGGCGCTCGTCTTCCATTGGCGCCTTCCGGTTGTAGGGAGGCGCTCATCTTCTGTGGGTGCCTTCCGGTTGTAGGGAGGCGCTCATTTTCTATCGGTGCCTTCCGGTTGTAGGGAGGCGCTCTTCTTCCATTGGCGCCTTTCGATTGTAGGGAGGCGCTCGTCTTCCATTGGCGCCTTCCGGTTGTAGGGAGGCGCTCGTCTTCCGTGGGTGCCTTCCGGTTGTAGGAAGGTGCCTACTTCTATTGGGCGCCTTCCTTGAAGAGGAAGGTGCCTACTCTCTTGCCTTAGTCTCTGTAAGCAGAAGTATGCCGGGTCCAAGTGGATGTAGACTGGAAAACACCATATTAGTACCAATACCTGCATTTATACACATTTCCCACTAAAAACACCAATCAAGCATAATACCGGATTTTCTATCAATTATATGCATAAGTTATATAAAATACATTTCATATGCTAATTGAACCAGTGATAATTCTTCTTAACCGTGTATATAAAATGAGCATTTTTGGTGCTCATCATCCCCCCATGCCTAACATGTGCCATGCCCTCGTGGCACCAAAAGGTGAAGTTATCCCTCTCGCAGGATGACCATGCCAAAAAGTTTGTCATGTCTTCGTGACAACAACCCCTGGGATATATATTTTTTTCTCTTTTTTTTTTTTAATGGCCTTCAGCATCTCTGTTTCTCTGCCGCTGAGTGCTGCTATTTTTTTCCATTCAGCACTACTATTTTTTTTCTCAGTACTATTTTTTTTTATTCAGCACTGTGTTTTTTTTTTCATTGAGTGCTGCTATTCTTCATCCATAGAGTGATGCGGCACCATCAGAAGTTAGAAACACATCCTGACTAATCATTGCGGATAAATAGTTAAATCGTGACCACACTGTTTAGGGCAAATTACCACTGCACTAATGCTGGCATTTTCCAATGTTGCACATTAGTCAGATTTGGTGAGACCAAATTTGTTTAAAACAAGTGCAATCACCAACTACTACTTTTACCCACATCTGAAACATATTTGACATCTCCAGAACCTCCTTTGTGGTAGAGAGTAGCATCATTTATATGTGTTCGCTCAAGATGACTACCATTGTAATGAGGCGGCAATGAAAATGATGCCAAATTTATTCATGTAGATGCCATAGCCTCTCTCTCTCTTTTTTTTTTTCAATTATATATTTTTTTAAGGCACATCATGTGTTTGAATTCTAATGGGAGATTTTGAAAAACTGTGGAGGCGTCGACTGGTATTAGCATAGAAATGATTTTAAAATAACTATACACATAATTAATAAGAAAATCAGTACATACCCGATTGAATTTCGTAGAATCTGATATATATGATGCCGGTGGTGTGAGACGTCTTCACGTTGGTGCTCCTGGAGATTTTATTTATTTATTTATATGTATCTTTATCTGTTCTGCCATGAACAGAATAGATCTTGACTCTCTCTTTTTTTTCTTTTCTTTTTTTTTCTCTTTCTTTTTTTTGATTTTTTTTTTTTTCATCCTCTGCATCAAAGAATAGAGTCAATCCGCAACAACTGAGCTGGTGACTCTAAACTTTGAAATACCCAACTTTTTCTCAATAGCACACAAAATATTTTAATCCCGCATTGACGTATCTCTCTCTGAATGCATTTACAGGATGAATATTAAAATTTATACCTGACACGTGTGCATCCAAAATGATCTCCCCTCTGAATTATTTCTTTTGCATGCATAATTGGAACAACACTGCATTCCTTTGTTTTTTGGAGTGAGGAAAAATAGTATTTCTTTCATTATTCATGGCATCTGTCAGGTGCATTGTTGAGATGTATGTGTTGTATGTGCTGGCGTTGGTAGGATGTTCTCATCCATTGGTGCGATCCCCAAATTAACCTACATGCCGTAGAGTTGGAACTGCACCAATTTTTGTTGCCCACATCATGCTTGTCTAGTCAATGGGCGAAGAACAGGGGCGCCTTCCCTCTGAGGAAGGCGCTTGCCTTCTAGTGGCACCTTCCTGTTGGTGCCTTCCTATGGCACCTTCCTGTCGATGCCTTCTTGTGGCGCCTTCCTGTGGGTGCCTTCCTGTGGCACCTTCCTGTTGGTACCTTCCTGTGGTGCCTTCCTGTGGCACCTTCCTGTCGATGCCTTTCGGTGAGAGGAAGGCGCTTGCATTCTTTTGGTGCCTTCCTGAAGAGGAAGGCGCTGGCCTTCTATTGGCGCCTTCTTGAAAAGGAAGGCGCTTATATTTTCTTGGTGCCTTCCTGGAAGAGGAAGGCGCTGGCCTTCTATTGGCACCTTCCTAGAAGAGGAAGGTGCCTACTTACCATGCGTTGATTTCGAAGGAAACAGATATTTGACATCTATTTTTTTTTCAAACTCCTCCCCCATTTTATTTAGCTACTAGTTGGAGATTTCTCATTTCCCTTCGGGACCAGGCTAGTCCTCGAGAAAGAGGATACTCTCTTCCAACGGGCAGCGAAAATAAAACTTTGCTTCTGATTTGCATTTCATCGTGGAGCTATTTCAACACAAGGTTTTTTTTTTTTCATAGGAGTAAGTTAGGCACCGACAATAAGGCGTCTTTCCCCCATGTCTAAAAATTGTCACGTCCTCGTGACAACAGCCTTCCGAACTCCCCTTTTTTTTTTTTTACGGGAGGTTCTGATTCACCCGCATCTTCCCCCACTTAAATTGGTGATGCCCTTATCGCCAACAACAGGTCCCTCTGCACAACAGGTCTGCAGCCCTCCAAACGTCAGGTCCCACACTGAACAATAGGTATCCCCATCCAAGGGAGAAGAAAATTGCTTATTGGTGCCTTCCTCCAGGTGGAAAAAGGCACTA
Organism: Wollemia nobilis; assembly: GCA_028583015.1. NCBI lineage: Eukaryota > Viridiplantae > Streptophyta > Pinopsida > Araucariales > Araucariaceae > Wollemia > Wollemia nobilis. The sequence goes on along the minus strand of JAQPPZ010017170.1, from coordinate 2,225,332 downwards.
CTGTATTGGGCTGATTGTAGGCACTCTCTTCCTAGTGGGAAGTAAGTGCCTTTTCTGCTTCGCCGCACTCCTAATTGCAGGGCACAAAATGTCACATCTGTTAGGCCTAGTTTAAGCCGGCTCCACCTACAGATCATGCTCATGGTTGTGTACTACGAAACTACACCTACAAAAATTGCACACACGAAAGCAGTAAAATAGGAGTCATGACTCCGTGCCTGTTAGGCCCTGGCTCTCAGGATGCCTGCAGCTTGCATTCGGTTCATGATTTCCTGCAAAGCAATAAGAAAGCAATTTTTATGCTAAGCAGGACATGTTCTATGTTTTTTTTTTTTCACTAGGAGGATTTTTTTTTTATATATATATATATATATATATATATATTTGGTGGAAGGCGTCTTCAATGTATGGCGCCTTCTTGATGCGGAAGGCACCTCCAATGTGTGGCGCCTTCTTCCTGTGGAAGGCGCCTCCAATGTATGACGCCTTCTTGATGCGGAAGGTGCCCCTAATGTATGGCACCTTCTTCATGCGAAAGGCACCTCTAATGTATGGCACCTTCTTCCTGTGGAAGGCGCCTCCAATGTATGGCGCCTTCTTGATGCGGAAGGCGCCTTCTTGATAAACAAGGCGTCTTTCACTTCATTTTTTTTTTTACGTATCCTCCCTCTCTTCTTTTTTTTTTTTCTTTTTCTTTCTCTCTTTTTTTTCTTTTTCTTTCTCTCTTTTTTTTTTCTTTCTCTCTTTTTTTTTTCTTCTTCCTTTTTTTTTTCGATGAATGTTTGAACATTCGTCCAAGCTACTGGTATGGTATGGGGTCTCCCCCATGCCGATGTCTGATCCACTCTTGTGAATGTGAGGCAATGGTTAATGGAGCTCATTGACCGTTACTTGAACGTTGTCTCGAAACTCTTCTCTTGCACTTGGTGTAGCATATCTGACTTTGTTTATCATCCAGGCTATAACAGTCATGCACTTTCCAAACAAAATTTTCCCCCAAATTCCACAAGCACCTTGGGCTGGAAGCCTTTCGCTTGATCAGGGTTACTTAGCCTGCCTTCAAGTGCCAATGTTTCCAAGGCAAAACTCTGCTGGCTTTCACTTGTTAGATTGGATGCTATACGATCAGGTACCCGAGACAGTTCGTATAGTGCTATTACGAACTCCATGTATGAATCTCAATTCATGAGATCTTCACAGACACCTCCTTATTTTTCTACTTCGCACTTCACGTTGTCCTGCAAAACATAAAAGAAAAATCTAAACTAAAGACGTTAAAATAAAATTCTAACTAATTTTTTTTCTCTGTTTTTTTTTTTTTTGTATTTTTTTTTCGGTCTATTCTGCCTTGACCAGAATAGATCTTGGATTATCATTTTTTTTTCATCATCTGCATCAAAGAATAGGATGTCTACTTCAACCATTTGAGCTGGTGATTTTCACATCTGGAGGTTTTTCAATGATCCATCCTAAGAATTTGGCAAAATGTACCATGTACTGAAACATCTTTGCCCTCACACTTTTTGTGAAAAGCAGATTTCTCCATGGTTTCAGATCCTCTCAAAGTTGATGTTATCTTCCACCATAGTGAGATTCTGCCTCTCTTTTGTATATTTTTTTCATATGACAACCAACAACTCACATTTTTGAAACACCAAGCTCCTCCTCAATTAGCACATAAAAAAAAAATGTTAATCCTGTGGCCTTTGTGCAGACATTTGAAATCTGATCTCCTCCAAGATTTTTCCTTGTTTTATTTAGCTACCGGTTGGAGATTTCTCATTTCCCTTCTGGACCAAGTCGGTCCTCGGGAAAGAGGATACTCTCTTTCAACAAGCAGCAAAATAAAACTCTATTTTTGAATTGCTTCATTAACTTGGAGCCTTTTCAGCAGATGATTTATTTTTTCTCTCTTTTTTTTTTTTTTTTTCATGAACACTATAAATAGCGTTCATTGTGTTGTTGGTGGCATTTGATGAAGGTGGGGTCTCCCCCATGCCTACATCTGAACTAGTCTTCTCGAAATCTTTTTTTTTTTTCAACTAGTCTGATATGTTGTAGCATGAGAAGAGTATTTTCCTTCATGGCCTCGCAACCAAACTTCTTTCAACGTAATGGCAAAGTGTGCAGGCCAGCAAATGACTATCCGCGAGTTAGCAACCTGAAGAAAACATGGCATAGCAGTCTGTTAAAAACACATGCTAGTTTCTGATTCACCAGGTCGCCGTAAGCGCAAGTGAAGAGCATACTCCATAACAAGGTGTTCTCTTTAAATTATGCTCTGTCATTTTCCCTGCATTATTAATTTCATCATAAAAAAAACATTTACCAATACGTTGCAAAAATTTCAAGCCTCGTAAAAATTTTTAATTTAAAACCAAGCTTCTAGAGGCACAATTTTTCAATGGTTTCCGTATAAAAACATGTCCCTAAAAATTTTCAATCAGACTTGGGTTGTGCTTTTTCTTTTGATTTCTTGAAACCATTTAGAACATGATGGAAATCCTTCAATGCCAGATTTTTTTTTTTTTTTTCAACAACACATTTTATTCCTACTTCTACACTTAATTATGGTACATCAGGTTCATTCCCACGTTTATCTGAGAAGCTATAAAATGCAAAAAGTTGCCAATGGAATTTAGCTCTGACTGTGCCGACAACTATTTTTGGCCTTATAAAAAGGCCCATGGTGGACTCACACTTCTCAGGTAAAATATCTACAGGTAATTTTAAATAGACTTTTTATCTGACCTGTAAATCAGAACACTACAGTTTAGACACTCCCCGACAACGGCGCCAAAATGGTGAGCAAAAATTCATGTCCCGAAAAACATTCATTTCTCTTCCATAAATTATCAATCCGGTAAGTTCGTAAACTTATGAGTGTCACGCACAGTATATGCCTGCAGTGTTGGGGAACAAATCTGGTTGTACCTTATTTAGTTTGGTGGGGAGGTTTGTGTAATTGGATTCCAACCAAACCAAATAAACTGAGTGCAGAGAATTTAAATAAATAAAATACAATGCTGGAAATAAAATGCTGAAAATAAAAGCACACACCTAAATTAAATAAAGCAAGAACTAAAGCAATAAAATAATCTACAGAAGATAAAGAACATAAATAAATAGGGGAGGACTACTGCAGGGAGTGGGCCCAAGCTCCCGCAGATAGTCCGCCCGGCTAGCTACGTAGAGCTTGCTCGAATAAGAGGAGTTGCACTCTTAATTAATTAAACAATAAAATAAAATAAGTTGTGTAAAATTAATCATTGATCTCCGATCTCCTCTGTTCATCTGGCCTGCGTCTTTATATAAAGCGCAACCAGATCTCATTACAATAACAAATCGATCTATTTTAATCACGTGATGTGATTTAGTTACAATTGATTCTACACATATTTTATTCTTCTATTTGAAAGTATGTTCGTTCACCGAAGGATAAATATAAATATCCTTAGGTGTACGTAACAACAAATCCTAAACTAATGCATCCTAAAAATAATAATATGCTTTAAGAGCTTTACAAGGTCAACCGGCCAATCGGTTGATAATAATAACAAACACTTTATTCTATTTAATAAATGCATGATTAAAATAGATCTCCTTTGTCTTCACGTGCAACCTCCTCCATAGTCCTTGGTCAACCAATCAAAGTTGACTTGGTAAATCTTGCAAAGTATGAAGGCATGGAGGCACCTTCCGATTGTAGGGAGGCGCTCTTCTTCCGTTGGCGCCTTCCTTTTGCAGGGAGGTGCTTGTCTTCCATTGGCGCCTTTCGGTTGTAGGGAGGCGCTCGTCTTCTATGGGTGCCTTCCGGTTGTAGGGAGGCACTCATTTTCTATTAGCGCCTTTCGGTTGTAGGGAGGCGCTCTTCTTTCGTTGGCGCCTTCCGGTTGCAGGGAGGCGCTCGTCTTCCATTGGCGCCTTCCGGTTGTAGGGAGGCACTCGTCTTTCGTGGGCGCCTTCCGGTTGTAGGAAGGCGCCTACTTCTGTTGGGCGCCTTCCTTGAAGAGGAAGGTGCCTACTCTCTTGCCTTAGTCTCTGTAAGTAGAAGTATGCCGGGTCCAAGTGGATGTAGACTGGAAAACACCATATTAGTACCAATACCCGCATTTATACACATTTCCCACTAAAAACACCAATCAAGCATAATACCAGATTTTCTATCAATTATATGCATAAGTTATATAAAATACATTTCATATGCTAATTGAACCAGTGATAATTCTTCTTAACCGTGTATATAAAATGAGCATTTTTTGTGATCACCCACCGTGAAAATGAGACATGTCACGAAATCGCGACATTCTTTCTTGCTTTGCTCTTCTGCCGCTTCCAGCCGCGAAAATGAGACATGTCACGAAATCGCGACATTTTTTCCTTGCTTGGCTCTTCTGCCGCTTCCATCCGTGAAAATGAGACATGTCGTGAAATCGTGACATTCTTTCTTGCTTTGCTCTTCTGCCACTTCCAACCACGAAAATGAGACATGTCACGAAATTGTGACATTATTTCTTGCTCACGACACTTTTTCCCATTGCTCTTTCTCTCTGCCTTGAACCGCGAAAATGAAACATGTCGCGATATCGCGACACTTTTTCCTCCTTGCGGTGTTTTGATTTTTCTTTGATCTTTAGCATATGGGCTACTTTGGTCTTCTTGGGAAATATGCAAAAAGGTGCATCGGCTATTTTTCTGTAGTTAGGCACTTTTTGACTAATAGGTCCACCTCATCCCCCCACTCACACCCCTCTTCACATAGCATCCACCCTTTTCCCCCTTTAAGGAATTTAAGGCAAATTAAATAAAAAGTGGATTTTCCCTTCCGTAGGTCTTTTGTTCTTCTCTAGGTGATTAATAAGCATGGAGTACCCATCCCCCACTTTAGAACCACAAGAGGAAAGCCTTACCCATCCACCTAAATCATTAAAGAGGCTTTCTCTATCCTCCCTTTTCTTCCACCATATTGTGTGCACATTTTTCTTCCTATGAAGGCTATAAACAAACCATTTTTCTTATGGTTTCAAGAGGATATTTTGAGTACCGTTATGATACTAAATTACATCCCGATCCATTCTTGAGAATACTAAATTGCTACTAAACAAGCACCAATGATTTTCAGATCTATTACAAACTCCATCTATGGACTCTACAACCAAAAGATAGACCAATCCAAGTAAGAAACTACAAGTCATATTAACCCATATAACCATCCGAAAAATGTATGGATGGGTAGGATTTCCATTTTCAGGCTACCAAGCTAGTTTACCAGGTAACCCTTTTCTTCCTTATCAGTTTCAGTTCATCTTTGTACTTACTTGATGTATTTGATTTGATTTTTGAGTCACTATATCTATATTTATAAGAGGCTTGATTGAGATAAGCCTCTAAATGATCTAACACATTGTGTGGGGTTATGCAGGATCAAGGATCAATGTAGCTCGTAGTGGCATGTGTCATAATCCCACTCCACTCTAAGGACCTAAAGGAAGACTCTTGTAGTGGTGCAAATATGTTTGATGCTAGGGTCCCTCCTTATGGAGTCCCTATTTTGTAGCCCTTAGGGCATGTTGTAAAATGATATCAAAATAGTTTATTTAACACTTACAAATTATCAATGAAATGCAACATGGTTTTCTTTAGTTTTAGAATGTTATTGTTTCATCAATAGATAATTTTATGATCTAATGTGAAATCTAAAAACTTTCAAGCATTTGGTCTTTGGTAGCAAAATAATAGCTAATGTTGCCCATTATAGTATCAAATAATACATCATGAACAAGGAAATTAGTGAAAAAAGGGTTGGATGGGTCACCCGTATACTCAAATATGATATTGAGATCAAAGTCTCTAAATTGATTAGAAATAGGGCAATATGCCAAAGTTTGGCACAAGATGTAGGAAAATTAGAAGTACAGGAGGAAGAATACTTGTTAGTTTCAAGCAAGGAGAATATTGTGTCCAATATCGCATCAACTACATGTGTTACAAATGATATCCACCAAGTTTGAGTCATTCACAAAGGAAGGTATGCATTTACTACATAATTTTTAGAGAAATTTTGTTTTACAGGAATTTTGATGGAACACTCCTAAGATTGTAGAAACTGATAAGACTACCTCCTTATTACAAAAGTTTTATCAGGGCTTCTTTGGTGGACACTATTCAATGCATACCATGGTGGTAAAAATAATAAGGATTAGTTATTACTAGCCCACCATGTTTAATAATGTACACCAATGGGTGCAAGGATGTGTCAAGTGTATTGTTTGCAAGGAGAAATTGGAACACCACATTGACCCCAAAGCTCATTTTAGTTGATGAGCATTTCTCACAATGGGGATTATATTTTATAGAGACAATCAATCAACTGTCTATAGAGTAACATAGATGGATCCTCACAACTATGTATTACTTCACAAGATGGACATGAGCAATCCTACTCAAGTAATCAAGAGAGTCATTGTCAACTTTTTAGAGGATATTGTTACCTAGTTTGGAGTATCACATACTATTATAATGAACATTGTGTATGTCTTCATTGGGACTGAGGTAGTCTATTTTTATTTTGAGTATGGTATTTATATAAAAACTTTTTCCATTTACTACCCATAGGTCAATGGTCTAGTTGAATCCTCTAACAAAAATATTTTGAGAATTTTAAAGAGGATGGGAATAGACAACTAAAGGTTATGGAATTAACATGTCCACCAAGCTTTATCAGAAGATAGAATAACCACCAAGAAATGATTTGGTTGCTATCCTTTATCCTTAATCTATGGTTGAGAGTCTTGCTTTCCCATTTCCATTGAATTACTAGTCCTTTTGTTGCTCCACCAACTTGAACCCCAAGAACATGATGCTATATCCTTAAGGATAGAAGAATTTATAAGTTTTGGAGGAGTAGAGAGAAAAGGTTATACCTCACCTCAACAAGCAAAAAAAAATACGAATAAATTGTTTGACAAGAAAACCACCCTATAGCAATTTTAAATTAGAGATCTAGTACTCAAGTGTGAAAAATATCAAAACAAACAAGGAAAACATACTAAGTTTTACACTATGTGGAATGGGACCTATGTAGTCAATATACTAAAAGCTAAAAAAATCATAGATCTCATAAAACTAAATGGGCAGCCACTCTCAATCCTAGTTAATGGAATTTATCTAAAGAAATATTATTTCTAAAAAATGGGGGGAGGAAATATGAGGCAGTAGCAAAAGCCTTGAGAATATTCAGCATGCTACAAAATCCACTAGTGTCCAACTTCTAAATTAACACCTATCCCATGTCCTCTTTTGGATAGGAGTATTAATTATGAAATATGGAAACCAATTATCTAACCAAATTATAGTGGTTAGGTTTATAACAGTAATCAAAGATGTGACAGTCATTGTGCTCAAACCCATTGTCACATAGGTAGAAAAATTCAAAATAGGCCTATCACAAGGAATTAGCACACTATTCAAGATGACTCTAAAAATTAAGGAGGCCACATCTACCTTCTAACAAATAAATTAAAAAGGGATAACCACATGTGATATAGGTAGGCAATAACTATTTACATTTAAAACCCTTAAAATTTTCTTTTCCCAATAACTATTAAGTGTAGAAAAGAGAATAGGTCTATAGTGGCTAAATATTCAAAAATATTTCCTTGGATAAAAGCTAAGAACCATGTTTGAGCACCATGGTTTCAATAAATAATGTGACCCCTTCCTACATTACCCATTCCAATACCAAGAAAGGAATGCTTGAAAGTGTCGAGGCCCATAAACTAGCAATAATTCTAACAAACAAAGGAGATAATGTAGTGGATCCGTGCACATCCACTAACACTAATGCCTTGTGAGAGGGTTATTTTTAGAGATACTAGGAATTTAAATCCCCTAAAACCATTTTCTCCAAAATTTGGACATCATATTTAGCTTGGTACATTGTGCCATGGGTCCATCAATATGCAGAGTTTGTTGAAGTATGCGCTAATAGGTTTGACTTAGAGAAAGGGGTAGTATGAGGAGATGATAACCTTTTTCAAATTATAATTTTACCTGAATCTATAAATGATATGTTTAGAGTCCTTTAGGGGGCATATATTTATGCTTTAATTACCAACTTGATTTATGTTAAGCACCTTGATTTTTTCAGGGCTTTGAATATAGAAAAACAAGTGGCTAAGCACAATGTCAAACCTCCCAATGCCACTCAATTCATTTAAGTAAAATGTAAAATGTACCTTGAATATGGGTACATTCATATTTGGAAGAGATGAGGACAATAAAGTAAGCATGGAGGAGCAGGAATTTGTGTATATTTTAAGATACACAAAATCCAATAGGAAAATAATCCTTGACATTAGAACCTATCTGGCAAGGAAAATTTCTAAAGGTATAGGGGATTTCAATAGAATATTAATTTTTAAATACCCCTCATATTTATTACTCCTCGTGATGGAATAAAACCCAGGACTCTTCAATGATCTAGAGCTGAAAATAAAAGAAGTCAGTCAAAGGGTAATGATATCCCTCTAGACTAGAATCCTTTTTAAAGGATCCCCTTACTATGTTTTGGAGATAGGTTTTGAACACATACTCTATGGGATTTAAATGGGGGAATACCATGATGTATTCTAGATGAATGTGCTATAAATATACATTATGACTATAGAGGAGATTTGTTCTTCCTTGAATAATATACCATTATCTATATCCCTAGTTTTGCCAAGCCAGTGCATTTACTACCATGGTTTATACCAAAAAGGATTTTCAACCTTGAAATGTTTTAGTAGCTTGACATAGTGTATACTACCTATGGGATGCAATAAAGCAAATCCAACTACTATAAAGTTCTTATGCAATTAATAGGAATCAACCACTTGAAAAGAGGGTTGCTCCCTTATTAGACAAAAAACTCAAAGACCTCAAACTAGAAATCCTAGATAATTCATGGGCATATGATCTAGAATTTTTCTTTCAATAATTATTGTCCAAGAATATGAACATAAAGAAGTTCACACTCCAAAGGGGGGCCAAAGTTGGAGATCCACCATATTCCTAAGTTAGTTCATTAAATACCACTTTGGAAAGAGGATTTTCTAACTTTCATTAACTAGAGCCTTGGTTTGATCTTCTCAAACCAAGCAAGCCTAAAGGCATAGTGGATTCCAATAATAAAATCTCAAAAAAAAAAATAGAAAAGTTGAAGAAAATGGATTATGATGACACTAATAGATGATATTGGTGGATCCATCAATAATTGATTAAAGATACAATCTCTATGCCAAGGGAAAAAACTAAAGATGAAAAGTCTAGTGAGTTGTATGATGAGGCAAACACAATAACCCATGATGATGGCTTTGAAGAAATAGAGTAGATGCTATAGTATCCTCATAGAGATAAATGATTAAAATTCTTTAGTGCCAATAAGTCCTTCATCAAAAGGAATTTCCCCAAAGATAGGTTCATCTCGACAACCCTCCCATTTTAGTCAACTCAAGGAATATTACTGTAACTTCCACAAAGACATAATCCAATAGAGGTTCAAGGGAAAAGAAGCATAAAAAATCTAAGAAAATATGAAGGTATTCCCTAGGTGATGAGTGATCAAAAAATAAAAGGAAAAATATATCTTGGGGTGGACTCATTTTCCTATAAGAAGACTCGATTCAATCCCTAGGATCCACCAAAAGAAAGGGAAGATCACCAAGGCATTCAATCATAATAATATAGGATTTTGAAGGCATCCCCTCAGCCACCACCCATAAATTCATTTATTGAATAACCCTCTAGTAGCCTTCCTCCCACCTCTTCTCTTGTATCCCTTGTCCCTTCTACTCATTTTGTATCCCAAAATCTAATTGTGTCATCATTAACCATGGTATCCACACCATTGATGAATATTATAACCTTTTCAACTATTGTATCCCTAGTCAATCCTCCAATACCTTGTCATTTATAAAACCTCTTCCATTAAACCAATTTAAACTATTTCAATGCCCTAACCGCAAACCCATCTCTTCTATCATGTAGCTTATTTTCTATTAGTAACAAGACTTAGAGTGTAGTCAACCATATTTGGATCAAAAAGTAAATGAGCAACATAAATGGCCAACCACTTCACAAATAAGTACCTCTCTACTTACATAGGGGAAGGGTTTGGTTATGGTTAGCTTTGAACCCTTGATTTCATAGATACTAGGTGAAATATGTCTATAGGATTATTCGATATAGGCCTTTGAACTAGATTTTGAAGACTCTATACTAGAAGAAGCATCCAAAGTCACTAAGAATTCAATCAAAATAATAACTTGCAAGTATATGGTCACCGTGAAGAATTCAGATAGAAAGGAGAAGGTGTTGGACATATTGAGTATTTGAGTTGTCATTTATGTCAAGAGTGAGTGGTCATTGATGTCAAGTTTTCAGCACCAGTCAGTGGCAGTTTCAATGGTTAGCATCAGTTTCAGGTTCTCCAGTTTCAGTTGATCAAGACTCGGTTCCAGGAAGTCAAATGTGGTCCAAAGTGCAAATAAAAAGCCCAAATGAATAATATTATAATAATTCTTTATAATATTATACAAGAAAGATTAAATTAATTATAAATGAATTAATATAATTTTATTAAATTATTTTATTAATTAATTTTAAGATTAATTATATATTAATTTATGTTAATTTTATATAACCCTAAGGTGGGTTATTAATTCAAAATTTGAATTTGAATTATAGTACCGACGTGGGGAGAAAATTAACCATGTGTGTATAAAATAGGGATTACCCCGCCTTAGTCAAAGTTACCAATGCTTTTGAATTAATTTTGATGTTATGAAAGCTTATGTGAATTGTGTTGTGCAAAGAGGATTTTAATTTTAATTTTTAAGTGCTTAAGAGGAGCCAAAAGCATTTGACCCACCAAGGAGGGAGCCTTGGTCACCAAGCGTTGGTAGCATAGTTGGAAACCGCAGCGAAAGCAATATGTGAGGCCAGCGATTGGCGCAAGTTCGAATCCGCAGGAGGATTGTTTTTATTTTATGTTGAATTAAGCGGTGAAAGAGGTTGAAATGGAAGGAAGTCTTCCTTCCTTCACGTGGGTGCTTATAGCCCACGTGGTGGGTACCAAAGTTCTAAGGTGCTTGGCGCTTGGGGATATGGCAGTTAGAATCACACAAAAACCCTTTTTGGGAGATAACAAAGGTATGCATTAGTTGAGCGCCAAAATTTTTGGAGGAATTAGTTGAGGTATTAAAAATTAATTTTTGCATATTTTATTTGGCTTGTAAGGTTTTAGGGGAGTTATAAGGTTGATGCAAAATAATTTTTTTGGTTTTATTTGCTTTAGTGTTTGAAAAGGGAAATAAAGGTGTTTTAGGAATATTGTTAGAGGTTTTGTGGTGTTGGATATTATTTTAAGTTATATATTATAAGGTGTATCCAAATAATTATTTTTATGTATGATTTGATGGATGTTAATTCCAAGAAGGAGCAATAAGGTATATTTGAGCTTTAATTATTTGTGTGTTTAAGGAATATTTGAGAAATTGTTAAAGTGATATTTTGTCATCTAACTATTAAAATTGAAAAGAAGGAAATTGTGATTGAGACAGGTTTTCTAACACCACTTCTACATCAAACAAAGGGGTATGGGCATATATTCATATTGAGTGATTGTTGAATGTTGTGAATGCAAAGTTGGAGTGAAAAGGATTGTTTGGTAAGCATTGTTGAGTGTATTTTGAATTAATGCTTCAAGGTTTTCTAGAATAAAGAGTTGTTGATAAAACCTTGTTTGATAAGCATTGTTGTTGAAGTGATTAGTTGAGTGAACTTGAACTAGGTTTTGCAAATATCATGAGTATCATTGTTATGTGAATATTTTTTGATAAGAATTGTTTTTGAAGTAAGTGATTGAGTGAAGAACTTGAACTAGGGTTTGCAAAGATCATGAGTATCATTGTTATGTGAGATTGATTGATAAGCATTGTTGGAAAAATTTGAGTGACTTTTTGTATGCTTGGTCTAGGGTTTGTAAGCCAAGATTAATTCATTGAGTGATTGGTTGAGTAGATTTGGTTGAGCCTAGTCAAGTGGATGTGTTGAAGTAATAGTTCAAGTTCTGTGAAACAAATTGTTCTATATTCTAAATTGATTTGAGAAAGAGGTTGAGTATTTGTGAGTGTGAAGCATATTGAGTCTCTAAAAATTCTCTATATGTTTTTGTGGTAAAAAGAGTGATTAAAAGTGATTGAGAATTGTGGTGAATGTGAAGCATATTGAGTCTCTAACAATTCTCTTTATGTTTCTATGAGATTGGACAAGTTTTAGTGTGGACTTATTGAGTAGATTTGAGGTAAGTCTTAGAGAAGACTTGTAGACAAATTTGTGTGAGATTTTGTGGAATCTTACAATACAGTTTGAGAACAGAGATTGAGAGCATATTTGGAAAAGTTCTAATGAGGACTTGTTGAGCAGATTTAGACAAGTTCTAGTGAGGACTTGAGCATATTTTGACAAGTTATAGTGAGGACTTGTTGAGCAGATTTGGACAATTTCTAGAGAGGACTTGTAGATAGATTAGTGTGAGTTTTTGTGGAATCTTACAAGGCATATTTGAGATAAGTCTTTGAGAAGACTTGAGAGTAGATTTGATTGATTGATTTGTTCAAATCTTGAGTTAAGGTTTGGGGCAGATCTAGCAGAGTTGATTTGAGATTAAGTCAAGATTTGTGTTAAGGCTTGAGGACAGAGAATGAGGACAAATTTATGCTAGACCGAAGGACTAAGTTTAGTGCATATCAGAGGATAGATATTGAGGATATATTTGTGCTAGACCAAAGGACTGTGTTTAGTGCAGATTTGAGGACAAGTTTGTGATAGACAAAATATAGAGATTGAGCAGATTTGTGCTAGACCAAAGGACTGTGTTTAGTTTAAATTTGGAAAAGAGCTTTGAATATGAAAAAGTATAGAGGATTACAGTCTCTAATGGATAGAGATCCATTAGCTAGGGTAGTGAGGATAGGTTTCTTCAGTGGATAGATATCCATTAGCTAGAGCAGTGGGAGTAGCTGTTATTCTAGAATATCACCAGTCAAAGCTAAGGATAAAGTTTTCTCCTGTGGATAGAGATCCATGAACTTGATTAGGGTATTGGTGTCTTATTTGGAGTGAGGTAAACATTGTAATAGGGAAAGGATTCCCAAGAGATTTATTGAGAAAATTTTAGTGAAATATTTTCTCCGTGGAGTAGCCCACATTGGTTGAACCATGTTAAATTGGTGTCTCTATTGTGTGTGGTTATTTGTGCATTGCTTTCATTACTGTTGTTGATATTTCTATCTATACATTGCATAATATTGATTGGGAAAGAAAAGTAAAAGTGGTCTTATACTGTTCACCCCCCTCTCAGTATAAGCTTGTGTTCTTTATAATGAATTATAATAATCTAAATAACTACTTAAGGATGCACAACTTGAAATCAAAACTCTCAAAGTTGAGCTATCCCATATCTCCAACCAGCTTGATGAGAAATAGGTTGATATTGAAGAACAAAATGAAAAGGTGAGGGAACTAGAGAAAGGACCACATCTATAGAAGCAACTCACCAAAATAGTTCAAGCTCTTTGGAATGGTATTATTTGAGAATTAAAATGATTCATCCTAGCTTTTGACTACATTCAAACTATTTCCTCTTTAAGCATAAAAGCCAAAGAGAACCTCCTAAAATTTGAGGAAACTATTGGTCCCTAATTCAAGGAAGCCCAATTTTTCATGGGTATTCTAGCTTGAGTTGATCCTCAATAATGAATTCTAGTAGGAGTGGAAAATAAATACCTTATTCTCCAAAGGGTCACTATAGTATTGGCATCCCAGTAGGTAGATCATAGTTTTATTGAATGAATTAAAGCTTTGGCTTGGAAAATTGATGAATGGAAGGGGCATATTGTGTCACTCATTGCTATTAGGCTTCCTTCCTTCTAATTAGGAGAATTTTACTAATTAAAGACAATTTTACCATCATCTATAAGGTTTTCGATGATATTGCATAAAGTGTTGCATGTATCAATTTTGTGTCATCGATAGGATGATAATCGTAATGTTCATCATGTCAATACTAATTATGCAATTATTTTGTGGTATATAAAGGTATAATAGGTTTGATATTTATCATTTTTTTATAAAGGAGAATATTTAGAATGATGACTTGAGTTTGACCAGTGTTAGTAAATTGATGCCTAGGTTTATCTTGTTTTGCTAATACAAGTTTCTAAGGAGTAGTTGTATTTATGTTATTCATTTGGTGGGAATTGGTAACTCCGTTACCCACTATATGTTTATGTTTGTAATGTCCTTTATTATTAGAGGAATATGGTTTATCATCTTATTTCTTGAATTTAAATTCCCCCATCCATAGGAAGGAGGCCTTTACACATTTGATCACATCTATTGCTTCTTCAAAAGAAGTAATATTAGCAATTTCTAAAGGATAGGATAATTTTTCATGAATATTACATGTGAAGATATGCAAGATTTCCTTTGGTTAGGAAATCTACTAGATATTCCAAAAAGAGTTCAACATTTTACCAAGAAAGTAGTGAAATTTTTATCTTTAGCTTGTTTCAATTGACAAAGGTCATCTATGGTGATATTTTATTCGATATAACTCAAAATAATTCTACGAATGCCTCCATAAGTTCCATAAGAATTTTAATAGAATTATGGGGTATTTTTAAGTACCATTCTAAGCCTAGGCCATTAATTCTTTTATGAAAGAGATTAAGAATAAGTATTTCATCATGAGTTACATCACTGCAAGCAATTTGGAATAGTCTAAGGTGATTAATAGGATCCTGCTTACCATCATACATTTTAAATTTTGGTGTCCTAATTTTTTTTTGAAATGAATGGCTAGTAACCATATGATACAATGGTTGGATATAAAATTCATAAAATGAGTACTTTTATCTATATGAGGCTCTTTGAAGAAAGGTAATTTGGTGTTCTAATTTCGCAAATTTAGAATCTCACTTTTCAAGGTATTCTAACTTAGCATTTATGTTTTAGAATTCTAAGGATGCTTGGTTTGGAAGAACTAGTAATACTAATGGGGATTGAGTATTTACATAATGGAAAGTGTGAGATACTTGAGGGAATGACCTTAAAAGTTGTACTATTTTATTTGACATTATAGGTTCTTGTGCAATAGATGACAAAAAAATATTGGTAGAAATGAGATTTGAGATAGGAGGAATATCTAAAAGAATGTTAGACATGGAAGTGGATATGCCTATAGAAATCATAGTAGTAGAATAAATAGGATGAGCAATAGACACATTAGTACCTAAAGAATTAACTTGATTTTTGTTTAATGGTGTGATGACAATTTGACTATTTGAATGTTCAACATTTTCATTTATTGAATTAGAATTACAAGGTTCTTCCCTATTTTGATCATCAACTTCTTCTCTACGGATGTCTAGAAAGGTATATTTGCTCCTTACATATTCCTTAATATTATCTAAAAAATTAAATGATACTCTTTCTACAACATGTTCCACCTCTCTATAATTAGGGTTTACCCATGGATTTTCTTCTTCTTCTTGGGCATGTGGAAAATGAGGTTAAGAAGTTGAAGATAAACCTCTACTATGCATGTTACATAAATGTTCAGCCATAGGTAAAAAATTTAGGATAAAATAGGTTGATTGATTAATTAGATATTGATTAAGACAAGTAGCAAAAACTATGAATATAAAAAATTGGCCCATATATCTTAGGAGGATCTCCCAATATACCTAAACCTATCTAATATACCTACCCTTATGAGATACCTATCAATACATGGAAGAGGATTGATTCCCTGGATATACATGGTTTTATGTGAGGGAAAACCTTGACATACATGAACAAGGAATGATGCAAGGACCAATCATACCTAGATACGTGACTTGGGATTGATAGTTTCAAACCAGTAGAAGGAAAAAATACTTAGTCTTTTATTAATGTGATCTAAAATAAAAATAAATAGAAATGGTATTACTTAAGTTTAAATTATTTATATATTTTATTAGGTGAAATGTGTGTTTTATGTGAGGTTCACCAAAATGTAGATAAAAGGTCACACAGGCTAAGACCTCAGATCCCTTTTTAAAAGTGACCTATAAATTTCATCTGGGTCGGTCTACCTCACATCTATATGTATAAATAAAAATATATGTTCAAGAAAATGTTTTATATATCAATTTTTCAAATCACCTAAGGTTGTATTTTCTAACCTAAACAAGACCACTATGAACTAAAAATAAAAGATAAATAATGAAAGAATACTAGTACACAAGAAAATAATCCTAGACTATATGCTCATTTGATTTCAATGCTTACAAGAAAGTAAAGAGTCTTTTATTTTCAAGGGAAAACAAAGAGATAATGCAAGTAAACAAGCTAGCCTAAATTACAACTAAATATATATATATATATATATATATATATATATATATATATATATATATATATATATATATATATATATATATTTAATCCTTGCCTAAAGTGTTTTATCAAAAGACTCAATCCCTTTCCTTTTTATTTAGTTGATAAAATAGATTGTACGTTAATGGAAATCAAAGATAAAATAGTAGAAAATAAGTTACAGGAAATATAATATTGTAGTCATACATAAATAGTACCTAATTTTGGTGGTTGTGTAATAGTGTTAATTTTCTATAGTAGCACTGGTCCTAGTGCTATCATGGATTCCTAGCACTATTGTAGATGAACCTAAAAAAATAGAAAAACAAAATTTTATTAGGCTTAGGGGGTTTGTATTATCATAGGAAAGTGGATAACTATCTATTCATACCAACTAGACCTCCTATCTCATTTGATAAAAAAAAAATGATCCTTAAAAGAATAAGATTTGCAGTTTCATCAATAACACTGAAGTTCAAAAAATAGAGTTGATAGTGGCAAAACTATGAGAATATGGTGCTATTGCTTTATGACAAAATAGATAGTATATTTACAATTTTTTTTAGGGATTGTCAGTACTGTTGTTCTTGCAACTTGAAAATGGAGTCCTAGAGGGCTTAAATTGATGCAAAATTCAATGCAAATGCAAGGATATGACCCAAAATATGATCTAAACTTAGTGGTAAATATATAGATGATAAAATAAGTTACAAAATATTGCAATTAGGTGTCTAATGTTTGTAAAATATGTGAATATAGCTCAAGATATTATATATTGACAATATTGGTGAGGTAAGGTCTATTAAATCCCTAAAAAATAAAGTCTAAGGAGATCCCAAAACAAGATTATATGCTACAAATAGATAATCAAAGTATTATATGATGTGATATAGTAAATGCAAGTATGATTACAAGAGATATTTTATGAAAGTATACAAAAAGGGCCTAAAATGACCACTTACTAAGCACTAAATGCTACAAATCAGTTGTAAATGATCAAATGAGAAAAGAAAAATGTGCATGGAATATTAGAGTGATTAGGTATGTTATTATTATTATGGTATAGCAAAAATGAGCATGTATTGGTTGTCGATTATAGTGAAATTTCACTACCCTAGGAAAATATTGTCAGAGGAAGGGAAATTATGAGCTAAATTATTATCCAAAGTTTAACAAGATGAGTCCATCAATTTATCAAGTTGTTGATCCTATAAAGATGATGAAGATACTAAAAAAGGAAGGCCTATGAAGAAACTTTCTAGAAAAATTTAAAATCCCTATACCACGAAGCTATCTTGATCCACCAGACCAAAAATATGGCTTACAACCTTTTTTGTGTTAGCTAAGTTGAACCTCACCATAGGTAGGAATCCCAAAACCTTCTTGATGTTAACTAAAATGGGTTTGTCATTGGCAAGGTTTACATCCAATCAACAATTATGGAAATACCCCTCAAGTAGACGGGTGGGTTCATATACTAAGCCACACTCTTTTGGTAATTGTGCTTATAGCATAACATATCCACTAGTGCTATTATATAATGGCACCAATAATATACTAATGAAACAAAATCCAAGAACAATGGAGGAGGAAAATAAGGGGTACAATACAAGAGGTTGATAAGTTTGTCTAAGCTTGCTAAGCCATATAAGGTCACCCTAAAATTAGAGTTAATTTTAAAAACATCAAAGAGTCAGCAAGGATCTACTTGTTGTGGTGCAGTGGTAAATGCACTGGTGCTGGTAGAGGCCGACCCAGGTTCTATTCCCCTTGTCTCCATCCTACAGATATATGGTATAGTTAGGAATGTCCTATGTGATGGTAGAGTCTGACAAGTCTCCATTCTTCCTATGCCCAACCTGTTGAAAGTGGCACCTTGAAAGGGGTGTTTCCACTATAAATTAGTTTATCTGCTTGTTGTGGTGTAGTGGTAAATGCCCTGGGTGCTGGTAGAGGCCGGCCCAGGTTCCTTTCCCCTTATCTCCATCCTGCAGATATATGGTATAGTTAGGAATGTTCTGTGTGCTGGTAGAAGCCGACAAGGCTCCATTCCTCCTATGCCCAACCTGTTGAAAGTGGCACCTCGAAAGGGGTGTTTTCCACTATAAATTAGTTTTTCACCCAGGTGTTGTAGGTGAGTTGGAGAGGAGAGGGAAATCCTCCAAGAGAGGTCCCAGGTTCAAATCTCCACCCTACCAAAAAGCTGAATTGGGTATCCAAAATCCAATTGATAATGTTGGTGCGGGCAGGGTCGGGTGTGACCCCCGGGTGACTTTGACGGTGTAGAACCCCCTGTTCATGGTCTCTCAGACCAAGGCGGATCCACAAGGGGTTTTTTCGCTTAAAAAAAAAGAGTCGGAAAGGAGCAAATCAGTAAAAAAAAGATCCATCAGAACAAGTAAAGAATAAACGTTCAAGATTGAAGGACTTGCCCAAATGTATAATTTTTTCAAGTATTTATTCTAGAGGATGAAAAAAGTAATTTTAGACTTAAAAATAGTTATTGATGGCTTAGTATTTTAAACCAAAATCTCATAGGCATACTAGCTTTTTATTAAAACCACAATGGAGGTGATTCAAAACTTTTTATATACTAACATAAACAAGCACTTCAAAATATTTAGTAAAGTAAGAAGTTCTCAAGGCAAAAGCACCTAATACTAAGTTGGAATTTCTTGACTATGATGTTAGCTTAGATTTCAAATTTTTTGGACAAGTAAAAAGTAAAAATGTGGGGAATCTTGTGCCTATAAGTCTAGAAGTCAAGCTAGGACGAAGTGTGCCAAACTTTTTACCTTGCTTCAAATATTTATCATAGTACAAAGCTCACAAGATAGATGATATCTAGCAATAAGGGAGCCTGGAAGACAATAAACATAGTAGCAACACCCTAGACTAGAGGATCTCAATGTGTAAGACACATGGTGCTACAGAAATGGGTGGTTAGACAATGTGGTATGTGTTAAGGCTAGAAAGTGATAGCCACTTCAATTGAACATAATGAATGATCCTACAATCATAATCATCTAATAGGCTACATGTAGAGCAAGTTGAAGAGGCTGAATGGTTTTAGATCAACCTAGAATTATGCTTGATCAATTTTATCCAATGATTTTATATAGTATTTACCTTTATTTTAACCTATAAAAAACTATAAAAGAAGTAGCACTCCTCATTTATAATCTAAAGATATTCAATGTTTACATTTTTGTAATCTAGTTTTCTAAGTTGTTCTAAAGCAATCAAATGGTTGTTTTTCTTATTTTTATAAAAGTATATAGAATATTTATAGTAATACATTGCAATTTCCACATTTCAATTAAGATTTAATGGTAGAAAATTTTGTTAGGCTCAATGTAATTTGCCTTATTTAAATTAAGGGTTGGGTTAAATGTTGTTGGGCTTGAGTCTACTTGGAATATTTCTATTAAATTATTTGGAGTGTTGAATTTTTGAAGATATTACATTATTTGGCACATTAAAGTACCACGTAGTACTATTATAAAAATTATATTGGGAAGTGTGTGTATAAACTATGTATCAAAGTGTGGAGAGTGTTATGTGTTGTGTAATAAAGTGTGAAATGTGCCAAGTATGCAAAGTATGAGTTGTGTGTGCAAGGTGTCAAGTATGTAAGTTAAGAGTCATAGGTGATAGGTGTCAAGAGTGCAAGTGAAGAGTCATAGATGATATGTGTCAAATATGAAAGTGAAGAGTCACATGAAATGTGTCAAGATGTAAAATGAAAGGTTATGTAATCAAGAGAGAATTGTCACAATGTGATACATATGAAAGGTTGCATATCCTGGGAGTTTGAGGAGAACAAGAGTCAAGAATATTGAAGATTTTATCATGTAAAGTTTTGTACTGGAGATAAAGCTCCATGCAATATAATCTAAATGAATGTAAGAAATTGTAATTTATGAATGTAATAGATAAATTTTTGTTGTGTTACCATTGAATGTGATTTTATGTGTGAGTAATTTTGATCCTATAAATATCTACCTATGATAAATTTAGGCATATTTTCTAAAATTAATGCTATGATAATTGAACTTTCATATATTTCTATTAGTTTCAACGGGGGTAAATTTTGATAGGTGAAATAACTAGTTATATTATTTTAGTTGGAATATTTGGAATATTGGATGTTGTAATTATTATGCCCATGATGGTTCCTTATGCAGTTTGATAGAGGGAAATTTTGTTAGGCATTTGATTGTAATAGACAGCCTATGTCCATTTGGCCTACATTCTTGTTGTTAGCTGAATTTTATTCGCCCTTATTCCTATTTCTATCCATGTCTCCCCTATTTTTTTTTTTTTAATATTCAAGCATAATTAAGGAGTTGGCATTCTCCATAGTTTTTTCTAGAAGCATTTTTAGGTCATCCAATATTGAATTCAATCTAGGGCACACATCTCATACCTAAGAATATTCAAGGATCAAGAGTATTTGGAATACCTAGTGGGATAGAATTTCATCAATTCATCTCATGAAAAAAAATTCATGAAGATATCCCAAGAAAAGCACCCACTATACATACTTAAGAGGATTTGACACACCCAACAAGACCAAACTATTCTAGTTTATCTCACACAGAATATGTGGTGGGACAAAAGCATAATTATTGCCTTATCAAAAGTTAGAGCCACTTTATACATAAAAGCATTTGGCATACCCACATTTTTGGATGATCAAGATTTTTGTGAATATCTTGGTCTCACAAAGTAGATAGAATCCATTCACCTAGCAACTCCACTAAAATAACGTAGATCTAAAATCTAATGCTAATGAAATCATAAGCAAAGATAAAAACCCAATGCAATTTGTTAAACTATCATCAATGCAGATGTGTTAGAAAGGTAAGTCACTTTCCTTATCCATGCTTTTTCTATTCAAATCCTCAATATTTTATAGGCCATATCCCCATAATCATTTGCTATATCCCCACTTAGCACTATGGATAGATGCATATACCCTTGTTGTAACAATATAAAACCCATTAATCTTCCAAATATCCATGATATTCCTTAGTATACAATGAAATATTTGTCATCCTATGATGTTAGTGAAAATACAACCTATGAACATTACCAATAAATAGCCACTTTAGCTACTATTTATAATATTGCTCATGAAAATATAATGGTTAGATTATTGACCTTGTCTTTTATGGGTAAGGACTTAGCATGGTACTATTCATTATAGGAAGGAAGTATTAGCACTTTGGGCCAATTTTGTTGAACCGTTTGACCAATAATTCAATGATTTAGGGGATCCCTTTTATCTTCTCACTTAGTTCACTTCCATTCAAAGACATTCCCAAGAGAATGTCATGGATTTTAATATCCAATATAGCAAAACTTGGGGAAGAATTTCTTCATATATAGGTCCATCACATGCCCAAGCCTACATCTAATATCTTCATGTTTTTACTCTGGACTTGGGTCTTCAAATCTAGAAGACCAATGAGATGATATTTTCTTAGATATTCTAAGTGGTTGTTGCAGCTAGAAATATACTTATCTCAGTTGGTAAGCTCCCTCCCAAAGCTATAATTCCATATTTTCTTAAGATGTAATAGCTAATATAGCAAGCTTCACTTTTGGCTCTATCAAACACTTCATTTATCACCTTGCCTACACCCAAATCACATTCTCAATGCATTGCTTTGGAAATCATGGTGCTAGCCTTTCTTATCCTAAATCCAAAATAATTAGAAGAGATGTAATATTTGAAAACTATAATTAGACATTTGATAAATAGTCACAATTATAGAGTGGTAGAATTTTGAAAGGAGATATGATGGATATTATATAATAATATTCCCATACATCTCAAAATATTAAGGAGATTCAACTAGCAATGTTGTCAAAAAATAAGTTGCTATTTCCAAAGATCAAGAGGAAGTATCCATAACTTTAAATAACTACTAGTTATTAGTGTGCAATGATACCCACAATTTTGACACATACATGGTTTATCAGCATCAATGTAGCTGGCTTAAACCCAGAGAGTAGAAAGACAATAAAAAGGGTTTTTAGGTATGCTTATTGATTTAAAATAAAATCTAGTTGAAGAAGAGAATTTGACTTTCAATTTGGTCTACATGTTGACCAAATATTAGAAAATACCTTTTTTGTTAGATACCCAAGAGTTGGAAGCTCTAGGAGTTGCCTCGTAGCCTCAAAATGAGTAGAAGAAATAACAACCCAAGGAACAAGCTAGCTTGAAAGCACTAAAATCCAACCAATAAGAGCCAAGGGAGAAAGAATTGAGAAATTTATGGTATTGTAGACACCAAATTACAGCCACTAATCCTCCATCCTAACCATCCCACCACCCACTTGTCCACCATACACCTTTCCCGCCAATTATTTGGCCCAATTCCACCTTTCCTGCCTTCAAAAGGCCCACTTTAGCCCTTTCCCGCCATTTCCTAACCCAATTGGGATTATTTTAATATTATTTTATATTTAATATAATATTTTATATTATATTATAATATATTTATTATAAAATATATATTTATAAACTCAATTAACCACAGTCATCCGATCCAATCTAATCTCCACCGTCCATCTTCATTAATCCATGCCACATCTAAAAAGTAATCTCAACCTTAGGATCTAATTTAATCTTAGCCACACGATCAAAAGTGTAAGGCTAAAACCCTAAGAAAACCCTAGGTTGGATTATAAATAAGGGCATTTGCAAATGCTCAAACCCTGGAACCCTGATATTAGAATTTGCATCTTGAAGAGATCATTGGCGAAGCCCTAGCGAAGCAGAAAGAGATAGAGCCCTAAAAATCCAAAGCCCTAGCTAGCCAATAGGACTTCTGCTATTCCAGCCATCCCCCATATCCATCCTTTCCACCTCATCCTCCTCCATTGTCATCATCGCCACTTTCACCCATCTATCGCATTCATCACATCCCCCATGATCTGCTTCTATAGATTTTATCCTCACCGTAGGTGCCCTCCCGAGCTTGTGAAGCTCACTGTAGAGCTTGCCAAGCGCACGCCTGTGCCTACTGTATTGCAGGATCACTCTAGAGCCTATGAAGCTCACACCAGAGCCTACCCAGTGCACGTCTAAGCCTGCTATTATCACTGAAAATGAATCGAGCCTCTGCATCATGCCATCTACTATCAAAACTGCAATAATGAAATAAGGTATCATCACAAGCAAGGTATATCATTATTTGTTTTATTCTGTTACATGATCTGTATATTTAGCATGCCATTTGATCTATTTTTGGTTAGGGTTTATTGATATCTGAGGGTCTCACACTATGGAGCCCTCACAGGTGTTATTAACCTCTTTCTTTGTTTGTGTGCATGCAGGTCTATAGATTCTATTTATTGTTGAATGATTGTTGAAGCTGGAGTGGTCCGACATCGGATACCTGAAGCCCACTCATTCCATTGGAAGCGAGGACACACTATTTGAAGACACTTCATTGTTGTAGCTAGGGTTTCGGAGAACCCTAGCATATTGTAAATATTTGTATCAAAGGCTCACTGAGTACAGATTGTATCAAAAGGAGTTTATTAGCTCCCCCTCATTTATTGAATAAATTTATCTATTTGTGCAATCTTGTGTTTCCTTGGGTTATTTGATTTCTTTATTATTTTAAGTGTCATGTTCTTGTCTTCACAAATGGCGATCATGGTGGGACCCCACAAGGGTTTCATTATTTAATAGATCTACCTTGCTAACTTAATTTTACTTCTGTTTGTTGTAGAATTTTTAGAAGTGTAGAAGTCATCGATTTCATCGCTAGGGTTTCTGAAGTAGTCTGCAGCACTTTCAGAGATTACGTAGGCATTCGACAACATCTGCAGACAACCATAGGTGCTCTGTTGTGCCTACACAGGCCTCTCTTGCCTACAGGTGCCTGCATCGTTGATTTGGAGTAGAGCTAAGGCTTCCAAGTAGGTCCCATAACCCTAGTTTACCATTTAGCGATTTACGTATTCTATATTTTGCTACTATTTTTCATTGTTTCTGGGTTTAACACTAAGTAATCTGGGAAAGAATCCTTAGCAAGTCACATTTAGGGTTTGTGTGTATTTAATTATACCAAATTCATTTCTTGTTCTAAAGTTGTAGATCTAGGTGATTGTTTGCATTTTTGAGTGCATATGAAATAGAAAAGCATCCTAGATTTCGCATTTTAGAGTTAAATATCACTTTAATTTTGCATATCTAAATAGGAACAACATCTTGATGCATAAAGTAATCCTGCCCTAGGCTGGCCCCTTTGGCAGAGAGGTGGACGAACCCTCTGGTTGCTCTTGTGATTTTAATCACTTGTAGGCAGGGGATTTTAAGGGTGTACTCTACACTCTTTAGGTGAAATTTGCGTCTTTATGTTGGCTTCTGATTTAGATTAGTAAAGTTAGTAATATTTAATATTGTTTGCACACCATAGAGAATAAGAGATCTAATAAAATTAATCACACACACTTGCACGATTCACATTTTTAATAGTAGTGGCTGGATTTCATCACCAACCATTGCTTGAGATTTGGTGATGGTGGCAGTGATTTCCATCCACCAATATCTACCCTAGAAACCATAGGACTACCCCCGAGCAAACTTGTTGGAGGTCATTACCAACAAGAATCTCGTTGCCCTGGCCAACCTTAGCTTTTTACCTTTGTTTTCTTTAAACAAGATTAAGTTACATCAAAACACACAAGCCAACAATTCTAAAAATAATCTCACATTAACGAGAGAAAATAATTAATGAACAAGGTAAGCCACACACGGTGAAACCTAGGATTGATTGTTTTCTTTACTTTAAATTCTTGAAAAAATTTTTAGTTTGTGTGATTTAGATTAAACTTTGAATCTTTGGTTTAATTACTTTATGGTACTAACGAGACAACAAAAGAAAGTAATAAATCAAAGTAGTTTAATGGAAAACATTTCCCATGCTCCCGCTACTTCGGTAGCCAACCCATCCAGTATGGTTCAGACTACTTTGTCTGGATCATCATATCCATCCCTACCTCAAGTAGGATCCCTTCCACACAATGTGGAGACAACCACCACCCACATAGACATGGATAAAGTGAGGGCCATCTACAAGTCCTCCAACTATGTCTTAGAGCCCCTTAGCCAAGAGGGATTTGAAGAACCCGAATTGGCTACCTCCCACCTTACCCAAGGATATCATAATTCAGGTTATGAATATGGTATGCCTTCTTCCATGAGCCAACCACAACAAAGCCCAAGTGTTCCAAACACTTACCTCACATCCACCTATTCCAACCCATTGTATGAGGAGTATGTCAATGTTGCCTCACAAATCCCTAACCACCAAGTTGTCACATCAAATGCAACTTGCGCCATGCCCATGTCCTCTCATCCATCATCATCCACCCTCCATCATCTTCATATCTCACTTAGCCACCATACCCATGTCTTCTCATCCATCATCATCCACCTTCCCATCATCTCATCCAACCACAACCCCATCCTTTGATACATGGTCAAATCAGGAACTTACGGACACATTAGGGCTCATAAATAGGTTGCTTTCACAATGAACAAAAGGAAAACAACCGGTTAACACAGACCCTATGACCCAAGTAGTTCCAAATCAACCTCCACTCACCAATAAAAATCTAGCATGGGTTCCCCAACCTTCCATAGTGTCCATCCCTAATCCACCATCAATCCACACATCAACCACACCAATTACTATTGCCACCAACCAACCACACAACTCATTCTTCCATCAACATCCTCATCAATCATCCCCATCCTTCAACCATCAATCTTCACCACACACCCATCCCAATTCATTTCACAATACCATGTTGGTCACACCCCAACATCTACCATCCAACCCATCAACCAACCACCACACAATCCAAGGTCCTCACATTCCAGTAGAAGATCTTAGATTCCAGGCAATACAAAAGCAAATTGATCAGTTGATGCAAAATTCACTAGGAATAATGAGTCAAAAGCTCACATTAAGCCAACTGATCCATCAACCAATCCACCCTTCGGTACCATCACCGCCATATCCGACAGATTTTATGGTACCAAAATTTGACAAGTTCAGGGGAACTGAGGATCCTAAGGAGCATGTGAGTTCATTTGTCCATGTATGTTTTTGGATTAGCGATGATAATGCTCTTATGCTCTGAACATTTCCTCAAACATTAGGGGGAGATGCCATTGAATGGTACAATCAATTGCCTACACATAGTATTTATACTTTTGATCAATTGATAGATCTATTCTTGGAACGCTTCACCCTTAATATTAGAAAGAAGGTGTCCTTATCAGATATATATTATTTGAAACAATGGGATGAGGAACCTATCTATGATTTTGGAAACCATTGGAGGGCAGTCATAACAAAGTTGCCATTCTCCCTCCCAATGGAAGAAATTATCAAAATTTTTACCAAGAGTTGCTTAAAACCCATCTCTTGGATGCTACAACTCAATACTTATAGAACATTTGAGGAGGCTTTAGCACAGGCTAGTGTCATTGAGGAGATAAAAATCCAAGAGGGTGTCATTAAGCCTAAGAAGAAAGAATGGCAAAATAGGGGCCAATACCGAAATAATCAAACTGGCCAAACCAAATCAACACAAGCCTCAATGGCTAACACAACTAATCAAGTCAATCAAGTGGTCATGAGCCAGCCCGTAATGGCTCAAAAACTAGTGCAACAACAAATTGCCTATCATGCGGTCCCATCAGTAACCCAAGCACCAATGGTACAAAACATAACGCCAACTATGGAACAACCTACCCACCACCAATTCAATCGGCCCCAACGTCAATACACTCCTTTAGCGGAATCATATTCATCCATATTTTGAAGGTTGTATGAGACCAATAAATTAGCCTTACTAGACATTAGGCCCGATGATCCCACCAAAAGGCCTAAAAATTATAGAGAGCACTTGTTTTGCCCATACCATCGACAAAATGGGCATGATATCAATTCCTGCCATATGTTCAAAAACATAGTGCAAGACCTCATAGACCTAGGGGCCATTAATGTGGATAACCCCTTAGCTCCACAAAATCAAAATTTGGGCATATATCAAACACCTCTACCTAACCATGGGGAGGTCCAACATAATGTAGGAGGTAACAATCAACAACCACCTCCTAATCAAGTAAATCATGTCCAACAATACCAAAACTTTGTAGGAGCAATCCATGTGGTCACTAGAGGGCAAAGGCAAAATCAAAAAAATCCTCAACAACCTTCGAACCCACCTCCCATCCAAACATCACCAAATCCATCTCCACCAATAAATCTATCCAATCCATCCAATCAGCCCATCCTTCATCCAATAAGGCCAGCGGTAACTTTAACCAATCGGTTAACCACTAGTTTGAAAATGGCATCAACCAAACTTTTTGTGTATGAGCTTATCCAACAATCCCCTAGGCATAGAGAAGCTTTAATGGAAATACTCAAGTCAATTGAGTTAGAATCCCAAGACTCTAATGCCTTCAACAACTTTGTAGGGAGTGTTAGAACGTGCATGGAGCCATCAATTACCTTTTATGACTTTGAGGTAAAATCAATGAATTCAGAATCAGTAGACCCTCCATTGCACATAATGGCCCTAATAGATAGAAATCCATTCAAAAGAGTACTAATTGATACCAGCTCATCAATCAATATCATTACTACCACTGCCCTTATCCACCTCAAATTACCTCCATCCCACATTTCCAAATCATCATTCACCCTCAAAGCATTTAACGATGCTTTGTGTACCACAATTGGCACTATTGTTTTACCTATAGAAGTAGGGGCCAGAATATTGCACACCATGTTTCACATCTTGGAAGGAGCCATGGCGTATAATATACTCCTTGGTAGACCTTGGATGAGGGAAATGAAATGTGTTCCTTCAATTCTCCACCAATGCTTGAAATATGTTCATGATGGACAAGTCCATTGCATCCCTACGGATGTCGAACCTTTTAAGTATTGTAATTTCATTTCAAATCCTTATGAATCCATGTTACCTTCCACCCATTTATTCTTGGCACCATCATCGAATCCATCCACATCATCTCTTAATCCACCTTCTTCTAATCCATCTACATCCTCTTCTAAAGCTCCTATCTTAGAGGAGCTACCCATCACATCACCTCCTCAAACATCCATTTCTTCTTGTACATGTGGTCACAGTCAGTCTACTATTAGCACATCGTACATCACATCTACCCCTTCTTCTACAACCACTTCTTCTATTTCATCATTACCCCATCCTCCATATTCTAATTCCACACCGCCATCCAATCCCACTCCATCGACCGATGTTTCACAAGTCGAACTCTTGGATTATGACATATTTAATTCACCACCATCCATAACCAATCCAGAGCCATCTGAATCCCCACCATCAACCATGCCAGCCCAATTCAAAGTCCACATCACCAATCCTGGTATAGGTGAATATGTGGTCCAAGACGTCACCATCACACCCCTAGCCATTCCAATAACCAAATATTTTGGACGTCCTCGAGACCGTTATTTATCCATAGGCATTGTTTATGACATGAGTGCAGCTCCAAATAGCATTAAATTTGTTTATGGAGGGTTGGATTGCTCAACTAGGGCAAACCCACCCGAAGAACCACAAGAGCCTAGGCATGCCAATATACCTAACATAGAGGATTTTCCCACTCGCTACTTTAACATGTTCAATTGGCAAGGTCAAGGTCTAGGTTCCCATGAGCAAGGGATGCATGATATTTTAGAGGTCCCATATAGAGGCACCCATGATCATTCCGGTTTAGGCTATACCCCATTGTCTTCCATCACTTCTCTTGAGCAAGCCTTTAAAAATCTTAGCCTCAATGATGAAGATCACCCCATCCACCCATTACCCTCAACATCTTCTCTTGAACAAGCCCTTCAAGAACTTTGCATTGATGAAGTAGATGAGGATGACCCCATCAACTTCTCCTATCCTGTCTTTGATTCCGATGATGAAAGTTATGAAGAATTTGAAGTCATGTCAAATGCTTCTGACGATTCTGAAGAGGAGTCACATCCCATTGTCCCCATCACCCAATAGGAAGAGTTTTACCTCCGAATGTTCCCCATCCATCATCCCATATTTCATTTGCTTCTTCCACAAGAACAAGCGGACCCACCAGGAAATCCACCTTGAGCCCCACACATAAGCCAAGAAATGTAACATATGTACATATTTAAAAAAAAAAAAAAAAAAAAAAAAAAAAAAATGTTGCTCATGTTAATGCCATGTCTATTATAGGGATAACACCATTCGACATCGGTTTAGCTCCAATCATTCCATCCATTCATCCATCCATGCCATCCTTCCTTCCACTAAGTCAATATGAATCCTATTGACTTATTCACCTTGCTCCGTAATCCATATGATTTGGCTAGGCCAATTCCAATTGACATTAGCCTTATTGACTTGGACCGGATTTCTTCCCCACCCTCCTTTTTGGAGCTCATCCTATCTAAGGAATTGTTAAGGGCTTTGACCAACTATATTCCTCCTTCATCGCCACCTTCACCTCCATCACCTTCCACTAATGGTCTCGAGGTCTTTCAGGTAGAGTTAGGCAATGATAAGCAAGAAGAATTAGATGACACCCTAGACTATCCCGACTGGATCTCAAGACTAGTACCCATTCGCAAGATTAATGGGGCAATACACATTTGCATTGATTTTTGAGACGGTCTTAGCTCTTCCTTATCTGGGGGTCCTCTTCTATGCATGACATATATGTATATATACATGGCTAAAAAAATTCACATAGGCATTCCCACATTGCATACATTCCATTTGCATTTACATTTAGGCATTTGACATGCATTTTCACTTTTTGCATTCATACATTGTTTCATTCACATATTCCATGGCATTGTACAATTTCCATTTACATATCAATACTCCATTGCATTAGGCATATACATTTGCATTCATCCCATCCCATGTTCAATGATCTGACATAGTAATGATGATATGGTCATAAACAAAAAGTCAAGTTATAACAATTGGGGGTACCTAGTTTAAAGAAATCATGCAACCCTCACAAAAGTCATATGTCAACCACATCACATGCCAAAATCACAAAAGCCTAGATTTTCAGTCACTCAACCATTACTAGTATAGCAAGCAACCTCCAAATGGATGTCTGATTTTCTTTAGGACCAAAAACACACTTTATACACTAAGAAAGTCTTGAGCATTACCGATCGATCATGAAATAATCTTGAACCAATCACATTCCATCACATCTTAAAAACATTATGAGATAGGGGGGGCTAGTACCATCCTTGGGTAGTACCTCATGGTAAAAAGGAGATATCCCTCACTTGTCCCATTATGCAACATAGTCCAAAAATAGTGGTTTTCACCACTACCAACATTACTCCAAACATAAACATAAAAACATAGAGTAGTAAGGATAGGGTCAAAATTCTCATCACACCTCGGTTGAGAATCCGATTCCCCAAAGCTCTATACAAAATTAACAAATTAATATCCCAAATACCCTTGATCCCTAAAGTCATAAGGATTCATACTACATGTCCCTGACAAGGATGGGTAGTCATCCCCAAGGCCTAAAATATCAATCCCATTGGACTATGGAGTGAATCTCCATCGGGGCTATAGATGCTTGACTAGCAGTGGAGTAAGCTCATGCGAGGCGACATGTCTCTCCTCCAAAAGGGAGACCTCTGAATGCACATAAGGACAGGCTAGCCTCAGGTCATCTCCATAATAGGTCATGCCTAAATCTACTCATAATGGGTTAATGAACTTCACATGCACACACATTGGTGCTTGATTGGATAGGGTCATTGTCATACTCAAGACTTGGTAATTGAACCTCACTCGCACACACATCTGGTCCTAAAGAAAGTTAGACAACCTTAGTGAGTTTGGTTGATGACACTAGTATGTTTGAGTCTTTGAAAACCTCTTTAGTTTTCCATATCAACATCCATATCTTCTTCCATATCAACATCCATATTAATTTCATATCAACATCCTCTCCATATCAACATCCATGTCTTCATTAAAATTCAAGTTGCAAAAATGCCAACAAATTCGGTACCCCCAATTGCCAAACAATGGACAACAAAAATGGCCAATAAAATTTCTGAACTATAAAAAGATCATTCGAACACTATGCATTCCTCTCATATAGTTCAGATTCATTATACATTTACTTGCATTAATCATCCATAACACATGTCATTTAGCTGGCATTAATCATCCACATAAACATCATTCATATACATGTCATTTAGCTTGCATTAATCATCCATATAGGCATTATGCATACACATCATGATTAGCCTACATTAAGCATCCATAAAAAATTCAACACAAATTGCATAAAACATAAAAGCATTCACACAAAATATAACACAAATATATAAAAGGCCATGTATATATATATAAATCACATATACAATGAATGCCAAAAAGGCTACAAGGGAGCACCAAGGCTCATATACAAAATAGTGCATCTAAGCACTAAGCTAATGTCCATGAGAG
Source organism: Wollemia nobilis (assembly GCA_028583015.1). Taxonomy (NCBI): domain Eukaryota; kingdom Viridiplantae; phylum Streptophyta; class Pinopsida; order Araucariales; family Araucariaceae; genus Wollemia; species Wollemia nobilis. The sequence goes on along the minus strand of JAQPPZ010017170.1, from coordinate 2,193,307 downwards.
GACCCCTGAGACCTAGTAGGAGCCCTCGACCTAGTACTCTGCCTAGACTCAGTATGCCTAGATGACTCAGCTATAGAAGAGGAAGGAGGATCCGACAATGTAATATGGTTTTGCATACACACATCCTCCAAGGAATGTGCATATGCCTCACTGGCCCACATATGTCGTAAGTCCATCTGATGTCGATGCTCCTTCACCAACATCTCTACCTAAAGTCATGTGACCATCGCCTGATCACTAGCCATAGCTATCACCCGCTCCACCTCCAATCGAGCTATAGTAGCCAATGACTCCCTATGAGTCTCGAGCATAACCTCATGCTCCTCATGAAGCTGCTCTAACTCTACCCACAACCTCGCCACCTTAGAGATCTCACCCATCCCCTCATCATCCTCCCTCTCATCATCCACCAACCCCATATCTAGAGTCTACTGAGCTGATCCCCTTGACCATCTCTGACTCATCGATCATTGAGCCCTCATCCTCTTTGGAGTCACCCTTAACCCCATAGCTACCGCCTCATCACCCATAACCTTTGGTACCCATACTAGTTGGGCACCAAACCACTCCACATACTCTGGAGTCACCCTGACATCATCTACATCAGGGACCTCCATCTCCTCATCATCCTCCATACACCCACCATGGCTCTACACATGGAAGCATCCCCTCATCTCATCGATATCGATACAACATCGACTCATTGGGCACACCCTTGAGGTAAGCCAAATTACCTCAACACCTATGAGTACTAGAAGTACTCCACCTCCTCATCTCTCCGCCCAATCAACCATCGAGCCTACCTCACCCGACGTAGCTGCCTCCTATCACCATCCCATCAAGCTCCACACCATGGCCTCCATATCACATCCACCCGAGTCAACCCCGACCACATATCTCGATACCACTAGCTGGTATGCACCTCTCGACTCGGTTGAACCTCCTCCACCACTACCCATCACCTAGCATAAGGCTCCCCCATCTGCCATGACTCACATGGCAACCCCTCGGGCTGAGCCATAGCAAAATGCTCCCAAGCCCAACACTATAGAAGGAAGCTACATCCAATCCCCTTCCTCTCCCTCTGAATCACCTCATATAACTCTTGGTACAACTATACCAATAAGGTAGGCGCCCATGCATACTCTCGAGGATCCATCAATAGATCACTCACCAACCCCAATAGGTTCCAAGGGAACCTACAACCAGTGCTATTAGGTAGCACTATGTTTTCTAGCACAAACATGATCAAGGCGAGGAGTGCATCCAACTCCTTCACCTTGTACATGCTTAGATAGCATATACCCCCATCCCCCATCTATGCCTCTCACCATCGGTCCCCGAACATCCACTCCATCTCCACCTTCTTATCATGACCAACTACCACCCTCTCCCCTTCTACTAGCACCTTGAGAATGTGGTATACATCCTCAAGCGTAATAGTAGCCTCCCTAGTCGGTAGCTGGAATGTCCCCCTATCAGGGTCCCATCTCTCTATCAATGATGAGAGATATCCCTCATTTGCCCTCACCACATCTAGCCTAGCTACACCCTCTAGGCCCACCTTCCCCAACAACTCCCAGTCATCAATCGTCAGCTTCTTCCTCATCCTAGGAATGAGAGGAGAAAATCGATGTCGAGGCTCTATGTCCCTCAACTGTAGCAACAAACAATTTCATTAATACTATTACAAAAAAAAAAAAAAAAAATGCACAAGAGATAAAGTGTTTTTAAACATTACCAGGGCAAATGGTGCCTCAGCTCCACCAATAGCATTCGATCCCTCCATCACCATAGCTTTCATGCAAATTCTCACTAGCCTCACTAAGCTCACACACCCACTCCACTCCTCAGATGCAGCTTCTCAAAGTCTGAAATGCACAAGTGAGCCTCATGATTCACTCAAAAAGCTATTTATAGCTTTCCCTAGCGCATTCAGGTGTAGGTCTGCACCTACAAATTTGTAGGCTCGCCTGGGCGCCTACGGGTGCACCCAGGTGCATCTACGCACCTGCAAGACACCACAAGCGCAGTCGTGCACCTGGCAACAAAATGGCATAAAGACAAAATCAATCAAAATGGTAGCTTACCTCCTCCAAATTTCACCAAATTTCATCCACACATCATGCACATCCTAAAATCAAGTTTTGTAAAAACATAAATCATTTTGCAAGCATAATTTTTGAGAATAAACCAAATCTTCAAAATACACTAATTGAGGCACAAAATGCAGCAAAACAATCCAAATTTTCACAAAACTCACATCTGATCATTCTGCATTATATTCTTCATCATCACATACAATTGTGCAAAAATCGGAGTTAAACGAACCTCGTATCTAGTAGGTTATTCTATAAACTTGGCGATTGCAACGATGGTCATCCATGCAATTCGGTAAGATGAATAATCTACAATAAGGACACTTGACAATGATCATCATCCATTATCACATCATCAAATATCACAATCACATTTGGCACCTCACATTTTGAGTACAACTTTGCCAAGAACAATTTTCTCAAAGGCGGTCATTGATGCCCTTTTTCGTGGGGCACGAAAACATGGATAATCAAAATCACAAACACTCATTCATTTGACAACAGTCACCATACAAGACATATCGGTAGGTTGATTGGTTCCATTATGGAATTGGCGAAGAAATTTCCACAATCACTACCCCACCCCTACGTTGACTTAGTCATCATGCATCTTCATAAATTGCATACTCAATGATGCCATTGCGACATCTTATTCAACAACATCGAATCATCCCAAAGTTTGGGGCAACCATAATTTGATTATGATTTCCCATGATAGGATACATCTTACAATCACATGGTATTATACACCAACCCCTTTCCCACCATTGGGGCATAAACGGTATCACATTTTACATCATTCATATCATCCACAATCACATGGTATTATACACCAACCCCTTTCCCACCGTTGGGGCATAAATGGTATCACATTTTACATCATTCATATCATCCACAATCACATGGTATTATACACCAACCCCTTTTCCATCGTTGGGGCATAAATGGTATCACATTTTACATCATTCATATCATTCACAATCATATTGCATTTCACACCATTCATTCATCAATGGCACAAATTCACCACATCATTCATTATTAGCACAAAAATATTTTCAATTGGCTTGTGAGATACATTCGTAACTCATTCACCAATTGAGGGGGTAAGCTACAAAATTCCAAAAATTCTTTATTCTTTTGTCTTCAACATTAGTGCTCAAATCCAATGATAGAGAGAAGCTGCTTCTGTGCCCATAGCCCAAACAGGTGTCTCGTATTTTTGCACCATATTGTGTTTCACACAACATGGTACAAAAAGGGGCATCTGTAGACACCAAATTACAACCACTAATCCTCCATCCTAACCATTCCACCACCCACTTGTCCACCATACACCTTTCCCACCAATTATTTGGCCCAATTCCACTTTCCACCTTCAAAAGGCCCACTTTAGCCCTTTCCCACCATTTCCTAACCCAATTGGGATTATTTTAATATTATTTTATATTTAATATAATATTTTATATTATATTATAATATATTTATTATAAAATATATATTTATAAACTCAATTAACCACAGTCGTCCGATCCAATCTAATCTCCACCGTCCATCTTCATTAATCCATGCCACATCTAAAAAGTAATCTCAACCTTAGGATCTAATTTAATCTTAGCCACACGATCAAAAGTGTAAGGCTAAAACCCTAAGAAAACCCTAGGTTGGATTATAAATAAGGGCATTTGCAAATGCTCAAACCCTGGAACCCTGATATTAGAATTTGCATCTTGAAGAGATCATTGGCGAAGCCCTAGCGAAGCAGAAAGAGATAGAGCCCTAAAAATCCAAAGCCCTAGCTAGCCAATAGGACTTCTGCTATTCCAGCCATCCCCCATATCCATCCTTTCCACCTCACCCTCCTCCATTGTCATCGTCACCACTTTCGCCCATCCATCGCATTCATCGCATCCCCCACGATCTACTTCTACAGATTTTATCCTCACCGTAGGCGCCCTCCCGAGCTTGCGAAGCTCACTGCAGAGCTTGCCAAGTGCATGCTTGCGCCTACTACATTGCAGGCTCACTCCAGAGCCTACGAAGCTCACACCAGAGCCTACCAAGTGCGCGTCCGAGCCTATTGTTATCACTGAAACATGAATCAGAGCCTGTTGCATCATGCCATCTACTGTCAAAACTGCAACAACGAAACAAGGTATCATCACAAGCAAGGTATATCATTATTGGTTTTATTCTGTTACATGATTTGTATATTTAGCATGCCATTTGATCTATTTTTGGTTAGGGTTTATTGATATCTGAGGGTCTCACACTGTGGAGCCCTCACAGGTGTTATTAACCTCTTTCTTTGTTTGTGTGCATGCAGGTCTACAGATTCTATTTATTGTTGAACGGTTGTTGAAGCTGGAGTGGTCCGACATCGGATACCTGAAGCCCACTCATTCCGTTGGAAGCGAGGACACACTATTTGAAGACACTTCATTGTTGTAGCTAGGGTTTCGGAGAACCCTAGCGTATTGTAAATCTTTGTATCAAAGGCTCACTGAGTACAGATTGTATCAAAAGGAGTTTATTAGCTCCCCCCGTTTATTGAATAAATTTATCTATTTGTGCAATCTTGTGTTTCCTTGGGTTATTTGATTTCTTTATTATTTTAAGTGTCGTGTTCTTGTATTCATAGGTATCCTTTGATGACTAGGAAACAAATATAAGAAGATGCTCAACAATATCAAAGGATATTTGAGTAACCAGTCTAAAAGGAGGAAAATCTACCAAAAGCATCTACATTTAGTGTTGTGGAAGAATTGAAAAAGACTTCCTCAATATTTAGTAGGTATGATGCTTTGTTGATTCCTAGACAAATTAATTTGTTGAAATTAGCTCTCAAAAGCTCAATATCATGTAGACTCGCTACCCCAGACTTCAATATAGTACAAAATTATCCAACTCTCTGCATGGGTAAGATCAATCCTCTACCATTTTACATATCCTTATACATTCAGGGTTGGATAAATTACAACTACATGGTGGATTCTAGATCCACCACAATAATCATGCTAAAGGTTTTTGTGATGAAATAGGTTTGGAATACACTCATACTAGCTCTGGTGTGTTATAACTAGATGGTACACTAGCCCAAATGGTGGGATATATAAAATATATTCCAATTCTACTACAAAAGGTTTTAAAAATATTAGTTATCTAGGAGGTGATAGTGGTGGATCTTTTATTGCTATTTGGGCTATGCTTATCAAGGAATTTCATGAAAAACATTGGTGGATATCTATCATTGAATTGCACTCACATGGTAATTCCCTAAAAGGGGAGGAAAATCTAGATATATTTGTAGAAGCTTAGACCCTACCACATAGAGAGGTATGAGGAGAAAACCATTAATCTAACTAAAGATGCCTTGGAGGGACTTCAAGTGGAGATAGAAGAGCATACAAAAGATCCAAAAGGGATAATAGAAAAATCAATAATTGAATATAGGTTTTCCATATTTTATTTTAATGTAGCAACCCACTCAAACATGGGAACTCATAACATTCCAAATCCAACCAATCATTTTGTAGCTACAACTAGTCATATTTTCCAGAGAATGCATCCACAAGATCCAAAAGAGCTCATAGATGATTCACTAATGAAGGATGCATTTTCTATGCTTAATTTCAATGCAATAGGAACTCACCACATACAAGAGCTAATTCAATGTCAACTCCTAGCTATAATGGGTCACATATCTTAGAACACAGATAGATAAGAACAAAAGAAATTTGGGTCATTTTGGTCCATACATTGCCAATTCGGATTAATTGGAAATATGTGAAATAATTGGCATGGGAAATCTTGCCAAATTTTGTGTAAATAAATCTAATAAATGCTAGGTGTTACATTACCATTGGATGGAGCAGGCAACAAAGTATCACTTGTACAAAGTAAATTTTTGGGAGAGTGCATCAGGTAGCTCAGATGCATAAGGTATGAACATATCAAGAGGTCCAATAACTAATAAGACAACTAAGAAAAGTAGATAATCAATCCTTTTGCTTATTAAACTATGTCGAAAAAATAGTTTTCATGAACTTGCCAAATAATATTGCACAAATAATGGAGCTAATAAGATAAGCAATATTAATGATGTTCCTAGTTGGAGAAATTTATATAAGGAGGCTTCCCTTCTCATCATTTCATAAGCCCTGAGCAAGTTGTCCTTCAAGAAAGAAATTTTCTCTTCTATCCCCCTTGAGCCCAAAAAATAGACGCTTCCATAGACTTTATTCCCAATAGAAAAAGATTTTATTTTTTGGGTCTTTTCCTCCAGCAAGTAGAAGTCCCCTACGAGTTTCCAAACTATAGTGAAATTTCACTACACTTGGAAAATCTCACCAAAGAAAGAGAAATTTTGAGCTAAATTGTTTCCCAAGTCTAAACAATATGAGAGAACCTAAAGCTCCGTAAATTTACTAGGTTGTTGATGCTATAAATATGCTAAAGATGTTGACAAGGGAAGTCTTGCAAATAAAGTTGCTAGCAAATTTTATACCCCCTACACCATGAGGCTATTTTGATCCAATGACTTATAGCCTTTCTAGTGGTAGATAAGTCAAACCTCACCATAGGTAGGAACCTTAAAACCTTTTTGGTGGTAACTAAAATAGGTCCACCACTTGCAAGATTTTCTTCCAATCAACAACTATGGGCATACCCCTCAAGTAGAGGTGTAGGTTCATATATTGAGCCACCCTCTTTTGGTAATAGGGCTTGCGACATAATATATCCTCTAGTGCTATTATATAGTGGAACTAGTAATATACCAATAAATCAAAGTATAAGAACAATGGAGGAAAAGGTGTATAACATGATAGGTTGGTAAGCTTGTCTAAGCATGTTAGGCCATATAAAGGTCATCCCATAAATAGTGGTAATTTTAAAAAAAATTGAAGAGCCAAAAAGGAGCAAATTAGCAAGAAAGGTCATCCACTAGAATAAGAGAAGAATAAGCATTCAAGCTTGAAGGACTTACCCAAAGTTATTGTAACATACAAAAAATATACACCATTGCATTAAAAATAAATCATTTTATTGTATTGTAAAATAGATATTTTGATTACAATAAACCCCTTTTTAAGGGGTGTTTTACAATACAAATGCCCAAAGGGGGTGATCCCATTTTACAATAAAAATGGTGTATTCGCTCTTCTTCCTGCTACAATCAATGTTGGAGGTGGGTTTGTCATGACCACCATGCTGGATTTGAACTTGTTGAATCTGGAACCTACACACATGTAAAGAGAAAGGGTTTAGTAGCACCTGTCAAAATGAATCTAATGAAATGACTAATGCAAATAGAAAATGGACAATAAATATTGCATACATGAGTCACGATTTGAGTAGCATAATGTTAGCATTCCCTTCCTCTTCCTTTTCTTGGTGAAGTGATGGTGCCTTTATAGGCCTTTTGAGTATTTTTGAGGGAATGATATGTGGTAATCCAGGGCTGCCAAGTGGTATGGACTGGGCAGCCACCTATCCTGGGTAGTTGTAGTGAGTCACCAAGAGTGTCTCACTTAACTAGGGAGATGTGGCAAGTGGGTAGGTGCAAGTGGATTGAAGTGTGTGAGATGTGGCAAGTGGGTAGGTGCAAGTGGAGTGAAGTGTGTGAGATGTAGCAAGGTGAGGTATAGTGGTGGATAGCACATGTGTCAAGTGAGATGTCAAGGTATCCTAGGGGGATTTTTTAGATTTAATAAAATCTCAAAAATAGATTAATGTGCAATATTTTTATGCCTAAGTTTAAACATAGACATATATTATTATGCATAATTGTGATGTGTAATGTGGGTGAAATGTACAGGGATTAATATACCGAATTTTATACCTAAGCATATATTTTACTATGTATAATTAGCATGTGCTATGTGAATTAACAATGTGTAAGAATTATATGCCTAAGTTTGAACTTAGGCATATATTTTATTATGCAGACTTGGAATATGCAATGTGAATGTGGTTTTGCAAATATCTAGGTTTTGGTGTCTATAGATGCCCCTTTTGTACCGTGTTGTATAAAACACAATGCGGTGCAAAAACAAGAGACACCTGGTTTTATTTTATGGAGGAATGGACTCAAATATTCTCGACACACTATAATGAATAATTTTTGAAATTTTTGATTTTTTTGCTTACCCCCTCAATTAGCAAATGGGTAAATATTGAAACCCACAAGCCAATTGGCCAAATTTGGATGATGAAAAGGGGTGAATTTTATGGATGCAAATATTGGAAATCAAGATCAAGTTGGATGCCCCAATTTTGGGGTGGACTTGTGTTGTCGTAAATTTACCTTTTGGTATGATTGACATGCAAGATGATGAAGTAAAGGAACCAATCACCCTAGGAGCCCATTTTCCTAGTGATTGTATCAAATTCCTTAATGCAAAATGATGAAGTAAGAATTTTCCATGTTTTTTAACCGCACAAAGTAGGCATCAATGATAACCTTGGGCAAATTTTCTTGAATGCAGGTCACTCGAAGATTGAGGTACCAAACTAATTTAATTTCAAATGTGACAATATGAAATGATTTTTAATAAGTTTCCTTATGGTAATTTACCCATGGTATTGAATTGCATGTATAATCAATCACTGGAACCCCCAGGTTCCTAGATTAAATCACTAGATACAAGGTTCACTTGAGAGGATGATGATGCAAGATGATGATTTGAATGCATTTATGTTTATCTAAGGGATTTTTTTAATCTATTTGCATTTGGAGGGTAGTTGTGTAAGATGGTCACAAATAAAATTCAATGTGGTTTGCCCCAATCATGGAAAATATGCACATTGTTGAATCATTACTCTCAATAAATTGATGAACTTAATTTTAGCATACCTTTCATCCATGGGTAGATAGGCTTTAGGTATACCAACTTTTTGTTTGATTGAGATTTTTTTCTTGTGTCTATCCCATCAAAAAAGGTGTATGATTGTCTTTGGTAATGATTATTGAATGAACATAATTTCTAACATTGAATGTTTTGAGTATTGAATTTTATTATGAATTTTTTGATGTATGACTACCCCCTCAAGTGACGAGCCAATGAGAAGATGGAAAGTGATGAAAAATAACTGAACACCAAACACGCAAAACAAAAAGGAGAGATTTTAATGTAAAAAATATATTTTTTTATATTAATGTTGGATGTGTCTCATCATTTTTGGAGGAAGTATTGTACAATAGGCCCTCGTGTCGACGGTCCCACTTGCTTATGAGCGGCCTTGGGGGCGGAGCCCGAGTTCGGGGGCAGTGAAGCCCCCACAAAAAAATTTCCCTTTTTTTTGGAGTGATTTACAGAGTGGTTTCCAGGATTTCCATTATTAGTGGGTATGGGTGGTTTTAGCCCATGGTATTGTGCCCACGATATTCTTTTTTTGGTAATTAAGGGTCATTTCATTAATACCAAGTTTTAAAGGTTAACCCAAAACCTGTTATTAAAAATAGTTGTAAGCTGATGTGGATCCTTTCCTTGTTAAGGATAAACTATCCTTTACTGTTCCTTATCATTCTAAGACCTAATACAGAATGGGCTTGGTACCCTTTACCCATACTAACAGCCTAACCATCTAGCTGACCATAAATCATACAGACACTATTAATCCCCAAACATCTTTTTAGACCATCTACGAAGCTAAGAAGAACCATAATTCCATGAAGGACCCTATCCTTAGTACAGATAGAAACCCAAAATTTATCATAGATTAGAATAGAACAGAGCTAAAAAACCAAAATTCCTTTTTACCTGCACCCGTGTCTATGTTCCCGCCACTCGAAGCCCCCACCTCAGACTTCATTGGAAGTCATTTTGCATTGCTTCTTCCACATCACAGGGGACCCCTTGTTCCCATGTGACGAGTCCATTAGCATCAAACCCTATATTGGCCAACTTATATGTTGTTTTTTTGCCTTCCCGAAACACGTGTTGCACCAGCCTATCATTCCTAGCTTCAAAAATTATCCTTACCTCGTCTATGATTGGTTCGATCTACCAAGAAGATTTTTTCCCATTGGTCAAAAGTTTTATAATGTTCATTGATTCCCCTTCGACTATTATTTTACAATCGATATCCTGGGACATCTGCAGTCCTCTCCATAGGGCTCTTGCTTCTGCTTCATTGTTGGTCTTCATTCCTATTTGTTCATAAAATACCAGCACCAAGCCTCCTTGGTGGTCACGAACCACTCCTCCAACACCTGCTCTTCTAGGATTGCCCTTAGCAGTACCATCAAAGTTGAACTTGAGCCAACCGATCGAAGGTAGGGTCCAAGTCACACCTATTCTGGGATTAGCCTTAATGACCATAGGTTCCTCTTCTATGGAAATATTAAGGGATTGGGCAAGCTATTTTTCCTAGGGACGATTACGGGATCATGGCTAGTACCCCTAAAGGCTCTATGGTTTCTTTCTAACCATACCTACCATAGGAAGTGGTGAAGGGAGATCTTCCACATAAACCTAAGACTAAGGTTGAAGAAGGGATTGGGCCATTTCTAGAAAAGGTCAAATATGGTGGCCGGTCTGACCCATGAAATGCTAAAATATTGGAATACCCTATTTAGAATATCATCTACAACTGAGCATTCAAGGAAAATATGGAGGGTGGACTCCCATTTGGCCCTGCACAGATAACAATGGTTAGCAATAATAAAACCTTTATTTAATATGTTGTCAACGATAAGTATCCTCCCTTGTATCACCAACCATGAAAAGAAGGCGACTTTAGGGATAAGACTTTTGACCCACACCAACTGCGTCTAGAGGATGGGATCCTCAGGATCCATCATAAGCTTGTAGATGGATTTAACAGTGAAATCACCGCTCTCAGTTGCAGCCCATGTTACTTTGTCCTCTCGAATTCTCATGGGAATAAATTATTGGTGCAAGATATTTTGGATCTCCTTTGATTTAGCTTCGAATATCGAAATCCTGATTTGTTTCCATCTTAACTTTCCATTGTGCTAAATCATAAAATCAGCCACTTTCCCTCCTATGAAATGATCAGTGTACCCCTTGGCCCTGACAATTTGGGGCAATTGAGAGAGGGCCTCCTCCCTAGCCCATATGTCATCCCAAAAACTAATCTTTTTCCCGTTACCTAGGATCCATCTCAGCCCTTTATTGATGACATTTCTGCTAGTTAAGATTAACTTCCAGAAAGTCAATCCTCTATTTAGGATACTGTCCCTTAGAAAATCAATGCCTTGGAGATATTTCCTTTTAATAATGGTAGTCCATTGATTCTCCTCGTTGGTTAAGAGACACCATGCTTGCTTGGAAATAAGTGTCGTGTTCATCTGGGATAATCTTCTCAGACCTAACCCCCTATTCTCCTTTGGTCTACAAACCTTACTCCATCCCACTAGGTGAAGTCGTTGTTTTTCTTCTGACCCTGACCAGAGGAAGTTCTTTTAAGTTGTTCAATATTTTGATATACTGTAGTTGGGGCTTTAAAAAATGATAGAAAATAAACTAGGATGCTCTAAAGGGAGGCCATAGTAAGGGTAGCTTTACCTGCCTAAGACAAAAAATGATATTTCCACCCAGCCAATTTCTTTTGAATTCTTTCTACCACATTGTCCCAAATTGATTTCTTGGGGGAGCCTATGAACAAGGGAAGGCCTAGGTAGGAAGTAGGGAGAGTAGAAATTGAACACCCCAAAATCCTTGCGATCCTGACCTACCTTGGAATAGGGGTTTTGAGGAAGTAAATTTTACTTTTGAAAATTTTTACCTTTTGTCTAGCCGCCTCCTCATAAAACTTTAAGATTCGCTTTATCCTTCTAGCTTCAACAACTGAGGCCTGAGTCAAAATGAGGGTATCATCAACAAAATATTGGTGGGTTACTAGACTGGTAAGGGAGGTGGCCTTAATCCCAAAAATTAGGCTTGCACTGTAGTCTACTTTGATCGTTCTACCTAGAGCCTCTACCACAATAATGAATAACATCAAACTGATCGGATCTCCTTGTCTTAAGCCTCTAAGACTTTGGAAATACCTTGTTGTTGTACCGTTAATAAGAAAATATAACCAAGGCTTGATGATACACCCCTTGATAATTCTTACCCACTGATGATGGAAGCCAAATTTCAGAAGAACTGTAATCATAAAATCCCAATTGATGCGGTCAAAAGCTTTATTTGTGTCAAGCTTTAGGGAAAAAATTACCTTCTTAGTTTGGCTTGTAGAGTGAAGGGCTTCATGGACTGTAATCACCCCATCAAGAATCGATATTCCCTGCACCGAGCTCCCTTTATAGGTATCAATCATGAGGGGTAATATTCATTTCATCCTATTAGCTATGGCTTTAGTAAGGATTTTGTAAGACACATTGCATAGACTAATTGGTCTAAAATCTACCATTGTTTTTGGATCCATACCCTTAGGTATCAATGTAATTAAAGTAGAATTAAACCCTCTAAGGATGTTTTTTGAAGACCGAAACTCTTTGACCACCAATATTACATCCTCCCCAACAATATCCTAAAAAACCTGGTAAAAATATGGAGGGAATCCATCTGGACCTGGAGCCTTATCAGGTTCCATACTGAACAAAGCATCTCTAGTTTCCTCCTCGGTGAATGGAGCTATGATTTTGGTGTTAGTGGCCCCATATATGACACTAGGTATGAATTGAAGGAGGGTATCCTTGGCTTCCTCTTGGCATTGGACTCCATCCTCGATGAGGGAGCTGAAGTAGCTAACTGCTTCATCTCTAATCTCATTTAAATTCTGAGTTTTGGATCCATCAGCTCTAGTCAGCTCCCTAATCTTATTATGACTTTTATTTCTCAAGGTAGTGTTATGGAAAAATTTTGAATTTGAGTCACCATCCTTCAGCCATAAAGCCCTAGATTTTTGCCTCCAGTAGGTTTCCTCACAAACCAAAATATTGTGATATTCCGCAAGCTTAATTTACTCCTCTATTCTTGTTGTTTCATCATAAGTACCACTTTGAATCCTATTTTCAATGACACTCAAGATTTCTCCCATTTGTTTCTTGTGATAAAATAGATTCCCAAACACATCCTTATTCCAAATTCTTAGGTTTTCCTTCACCAATTTCAATTTTTGGGCTAACTTAAAAGTAGAGCTACCCTGAATGGGTTGTTGTCACCAGCTTTTGATTCTTTCCCTTAAGGCTGGATGCTTGATCCACATTGATTGGAAGTGAAAGGGTTTCTTAAATGAATTAGCTTGTGGACCCTCCAATAAAATGGAATTATGATCTAACGCAATTTTGGTAAGAGCTTGCAAAGTGGAATCTCCAAACACTGTGACTGCTTATTTTGACAAAAGAACCTATCTAACCTTTCTTGAATGAGCTGACTTCCTATCTTATGGTTGCTCCATGTAAACTTAGCCCCCTTTAGCCCATGGTATTTGAATACCACATTAGGGTTTAGGATTGTAATATTTTCCTTTAATATTGATTGTAATGTCCTATTATGTACAAGGAGTGAAAAATAATATCAAAGGAGGTGTGGCTCTTGTTTGCTAGATTAGCCCATATTGGGTGAACCAGGGTAAATCTCTTGTGTTCTATGTGCATGTATTTTGTGAGTTATTTTTCTTCTAAATTAGTTATTTCTAAATTATTATTCTAGAATATTTTGGTTAAATCTCTTCAATTAATACAAGGGAGCCTGAATCTTCCAAATTTACAATGCTTTTTCCCAAATATCTTTGGGAGATATTACAATGCTCTCTTTCTAAATTAAAATGCTCTGAGTGGTGGTCATCCATAATTTCTAGCAAATGACTGGGCATCCTTCACTCCTCTACTACATCTCCAAGGGTGAGTGGGCATTTCGTATCTAGAAATGGGACCACTCCAACTTCAACAGCTTTTCAAGAACATACTTCCTGCACACATCAAACACAAATGAGGTTTTAGTAGCACCTATTGATCAAGGTATAATATATTACTGTAGAACCCTATTTATGGAAACATGAAATACAGTGTAGAAAATAGATAAATAAAATCTTAAATGTGTTACTGAAAATCAAGTTACCAATCTATGTCGGTCATGCTAATGCTTCTGAGGAACTACGGGTGCACAGTTGGAGCTAGGTAACCATAGGAGCGTGGTTAAGAAATCATGAAAAGTAATTTGTGATTGTGTAACCATGGGTGGGTGATTGGACCTGAAATACATAAACTCTCAAAATGGCAATCCGAAGCTCTGAATGGTTGATCTCTGCAACTGGTGATGATATCTTAAAATAATTTTGGTAGAGTATCAACACATTTTTCCAGCCTCTTCTGGTTGATGGGGTGAAGGTGCATTTATAGGCCCCTTGGAATTTTGGAGGGAAATAGAGGTGGCAAGCTAGGATTACCAAGTGGAACTCCAGGGCTACCAAATGGAAGGGGTAGTTATAGTGAGTCACCTAAGGTGTCTCACTTAACTGGGGTGATGTGGCTAATGGGTAGGTGTAAGTGGAGTGAATTGTGAGGGATGTTCCATGTAAAGGGGACACGGGTGACATGTGTGTGTGATATGTGGTAAGTGGTGGTGGTGATATGGCTAGGAAACATGTCTAGTGATTAGGTAGCGTATCCTGGGTAGATTTTCTAGATATATAAAATATGGAAAATACTTTTAATGTGCAAGATTTTATATGCCTAATTTTGGACTTAGGCATATATATTTTATTGTGTTGATTTGGAATGTGCAATGTGAATGGGGTTTTGCAAGTGCCTAGGTTTTGGTGTCTACAGATACCTCTTTTTGTACCATTTTGTGTAAAACATAATGCGGTATAAAAATAAGAGACAACTATCCTTATTGGATGGATAAATGGACTCAAATCTTCTCGACGCACAATAATGAATGCTTTTTGAAAATTTTGATTTGTTTTCTTACCCCCATAATTGGCAAATGGGTAAAGAATGAAACCCATAAGACAATTGACCAAATGTGGATGATGAAAGGAGGTGTACATGTTGTATGCAAATGTATGATATTGAATATCAACTTGATACCCCAAGTTTGGGATGGTTGTTGTTGTAAATTTACCTTTGGTTTCGATGATGCGCAAAATGTCATGGTAAAATAACCAACCACTTTGGGAGTTTGGGTGCCCATGTGACTATAATAATTCTTACCAAATTATATGGCATTAGGAACCAGGCACTCTGGGAGCTTGAAAATCATAGTGATTTTAGCAATTATTGCCAAATTGTGATTGAATGTTTCTACTTTTATAACCCAATGGAAAGGTCTTAATGATAACCTTGTAAAAATTAGCTTGAACATGGCCATACTCAAAGTTTGAGGGACTAAGCTAATTTAATGCAAGATGTGATGATGTTGAATAATTTTGAATAAGTTTTCTTATGGTGAGCTACCCATCCTACCAGATTGCATGGATTAGCAGTTGTTGCAACTGCCAGGTATATAGGGTAATTCACTAGATACAAGGGTCACTTAATGCAGATTATGTTTGATGATGATGTTTGAATGCATTATTTGTTTGAGGGTGGAGGGTCTTTTTTTTTGTTTTTTTTTTACTTTTCAATCACGTGGGCACATTTTATTGCACCCAACAACCACGCACCTACAGTTGGCACCACCAAACACAGGTGGTCAGTTTTGTGCACCATGGTGGTAGCAGTCGGTTCAAATAGTGGATTTGTGAATATTTGGTTGATCTGTTGTGAATGCAGGAATATGGTTTTCTATTATGATGGATGAATGGTGTGATGTGGAATGGTAAGTGGAGGCAACTATGGAAATACTAAACCATCTACATTTAGATATAGCCTAACGATATCATGTCCACATATGTGACATGACCATTCGATGGTGTGAGTGGATTCACTCCTAGGAGTTTCAAGAATGATAGCATGAGTAGCTCTTTGTATTATATCTATGTCTAAAATAGGGGTACAACTATATGATTTGGCATTTAGGTTGAAGGACACAGTAAGGACTACACTAACTTGCCCTACTGCTGAAGTGGTAGGGACCTGAGAGGATTGAGATGGAAACTCCATGGATGAAGGTAACTAATTCTGAACTTGGGCTAACTTTCTAGCTTGGCTATGGGTTGTTACCATACGCTAAGGATGGGATGAAATAGAAAGTGTGAACGTATGTGTGTGAATATATGGTGAAATAACAAGCAAAAAACACAAAGAAAACAAACAAACAAGTTTATTTCTAAGTTTTTGCAAAGTTTTGATTTTATTTTTGAATTTTAAATTTTTTTTTATTTTTTATTTTTTTATTTTGTAATTGATGTGCAATTTTGACCCTAAAATGAATCTACGAATTTCACCTAGATACTCTCACATACTAACTTGGCGATGAAATCCAAGTTGTGAAACCCATCAAGACTTGGTGATGAAGCCCAAATCTTATGAGGGAGCCTAGGTTATACCAATCCTCACTTAGTTCACCGTGGGCAGCAATACACCCAATTAGGAGGAATGCATGCTATTTTCCATGGCTATGATGGTTCTTGGATCGACCTTGGCCAAAAAATGGGGTAATTATTAGGGTTGGTGATGAAATCCAACCTTGCCAATGTTTACGTGCAAGTGTGTGAAGGTTTTTTTTATTAGGGTGTGATGCAAACTACCATGCTATTCTATTTATTGCCTAAATATAGAAATTAGAAATAGAAAATTATAGATAGAAATAGATCAAGGTCCAAATAGCTAATTTCAAGCAATATCTATCGAGGTTCTAGTATCCAAAGCCAACCGTCACTAAATTTTGAGCCTAGTCGACCATCGATGGGTGGCTAACCAACCGCATGCGCACATTTGGGAATTCCTAACCATGGACCTATAGTTTCAACCGTGTATCAAAAAATGAAGCAAAACAAGCCTAAAACCCTATTTGTGCCTGTATTAGTCCTAATAAAGCTATGTAAATGCTCTGGTAGCTAGTCTAAATGCAATTTCTTTTGATTGATTTTTTTTTAGATATGCCTAGCCTAATACCTAGATGCAAACAAGGGAAAACAAGGATAAAGACTCCTAGTTGAATTAATGATATCCTAAAGCAATAGAAAGGGAAGGAGGGTTCTAGATGTATGAACCTCTGATCCTTTCATTGCTCTCTCCTATTTGTTCAACCGATAGTCCATGATTCTATAGGATTCCAACCGTCGATGTGTGGATAATTACAGCCACTGGTCAATAGTTCATCAAGTCTATTACCACACACTCATGGTTCCTCAGGTGTGGTGTTGAATTGAAATGAGATTTAGAGCTATCAATTTTAATCCTTAATCTCTACACGACCAAGCTCCAGAAATATGTAGTCATAGATAGAAATAGATTAGTAATAGAAACCAGCAAGGAAATGACAAATAGAACCCTTAGGGGTCCCACCAAGATTACCAATTCTATAGCAAAAATAAATGAACACCAAACACATAAAACAAAAATGAGAGATTGCAATGTAACAAATATTTTTTCTTTGTATTAATATAGGGGATCTTAAATATCTCAAATTTAGAATGCTTTTACCCCAATGTCTTGGGGGGATATTACAATGCTCTCTTCCTAAATTAAAATGCTCTGAGAGGTGGTCTTTCAAATTTTCTAGCAAATGACTAGGCATCCTTCGCTCCTCTGATACAACTCCAAGGGTGAGTGGGATTTTGGTATCCAGCAATGGGACCACTCTAGATTCAATAGCTTTGTAAGCACCTACTTCCTGCACACATCAAACACAAACAAGGATTTAGTAGCACCTGTTAATCAAGGTAGAAGATCTTACTATATAACCCTAGTTGCAGAACATGAAATACAATACATAAAGCAGAGAAATGAAACCTTAAATGCCTTACTAAAAATCAAGTTACTAATCTATGTTGATCGTGCTAATTCTTTTGAGGAACCGCATGTGTGCAGTTAGGGCTAGGCAATCGTGGGAGTGACATTGAGAAACCATAGGAGGGAAATTGTGATTGTGTAACCACAAGCAGTCATTTGGACCTAAAATTCAAAAACTCTCAAGACGGTGATCCAAAGCTCCGAATGGTTGATCTCTACAACTGGTGATGATCTCCTAAAATAATTTTGGTAAAGTGTTGACGTATTTTTCTAGCCTCTTCTGTTTGATGGGGTGAAGGTGCCTTTATATGCCCCTTGGGATTTTGAAGGGAAATGGAGGTGGTAAGCTAGGATTACCAAGTGGCACTCCAGGGCTACCAAATACAAGGGGTAATTATAGTGAGTCACCTAGGGTGTCTCACTTAATTGGGGTGATGTGGCTAATGGGTAGGTGTAAGTGGAGTTAGGTGTGAGGGATGTCCCATGTGAAGGGATAAAGGTGACATGGGTGTGTGAGATGTGGTAAGGCATGGTGGTGATGTGGCTAGGATACATGTCTAGTGGTTAGGTAGGGTATCCTAGGCAGATTCTCCAGATTTATAAAATCTAAAAAATACTTTTAACGTATAGGATTTTATATGCCTAAGTTTTGACTTAGGCATATATATTTTATTGTGATGATTTGGAATGTGCAATGTGGGTTTTTTCAAGTGCCTATGTTTTGTGTCTACAGTTATATTTCTTTTAAGTATCTTATTCTAGGGACTAAAGTGAGCAATTTTAGACTCAAAATTGCTTATGTCTAGTTGAATCCTTCAAAAAAAATTCTCATAGACAAACTAGCTTGGTTCTAGACCTACAAAGGAGGTGATTTAAAACCTTTTATATGCTAATGTAAGAAATATCTTCAAAATATCCAGCAATGTAAGAGGTTCTCAAGGAAAAATCACCTAACACCAAGCTAGACCTTCTTGATAGTGACATTAGCTTAGCTTTCAAAAATTTTGAATGGCTAGGACCAAGTGTGTCAAAACTTTTACCTTACTTTGAATATTTGGCACAATACAAGGCTCACAAGATAGATGATATCTAACAAGAAGGGAACCCAAAAGACAATAACACAACAAAAACACCTTGGACTAGAGGATCTCAAATGTGGAAGACACATGGCACTCCAGAAAAAGGTGACCAAACCACGTAGCATGTGTCAAGACTAGAAAGTGATAGCTATTTTAGCTAAGCATAATAGATGACCTTATGATCATAAGCATCTAATAGGCTACATGTAGAGCAAGCTATAGAGGTTGAGTGGTGCTAGGTCAACTTAGAATTGTGCTTGATAAATTTTATCCAATGATTGTATATATAAATTAGATTTATTTTAGCCTAGCAAAATCTATAAAAGGAGCAACACTCCTCATTTTTAAGCATCAAATATTTAGTGTTTACCTTTTCGTAAGCTAATGTTCTAAGTTGTTCTAAAGCAATCAAAGGGTTTTTTTATTTCTTTCTATCAAAGTGTATGGAATATTTACACTGATACATTACACTTTCATCCTTTCAATTAAGCTTTAATGGTAGTGAACTTTATTGGGCTCAATGTTATTTGCGATATTTCAGCCAATGGTTGGAGTAAGTTTTGTTAGCCTTGAATTTATTTGTATTATTTCTATTAGACTGTATAATTTCATGACAATTACACTTTCAGATGTTTTTATTAGTTTAATTTGGGATGAATTTTGTTAGGTGATATATTTTTTTGGATTATTTCAGTTGGAATGTTTAGAATATTTTATTTTGTAATTATTGTGCTTAATATTATTTCTTATGCATAGGGAAATTTTATCAGGCATTTTATTGTAATAGACTATCTACGTTTGTTTAGCCTGCATTATTATTGTTAGCTAAATTTTGTCTACCCTTAATCCTATTTCTATCCCTTTTTTGACTTAGTCCTATTTCTATCCCTATCTCCCCTATTTCTCTTTCTTATTTTTTATTTAATCTTCAAGCATCATCAAGGAGTTGACCTTCTTTGGAGGTTGATCCAAAAGCATTTTTTATTCATCCAATCTTGATTTTGATTTAGAGTACACATCTCATACCTAGGTATATCATAGGACCAAGATATATTTTTGCAAAATAACATAAATGAGCATGAGTAGAGATCAAATATATAAATAATGTCTTGTACATAGATAAAAAATGCCACACAATGGGCATAAAATAATATTATTAGATGTAAAAAAGGTTAGAGATCATAAAATAAGATGTTATGAATAATAAAAAGGCTTCAAATAGAATTTAGTGGCTACAAATAGCACCAAGAAAGTGGTTAGTAAGGCAATAAAGGGAGAAAATAAATAAAAGGGTGAAGTAAAATTGAAGAGAAAAGTAAGCTCGGAGTGGAAGATTACAACCAAATCCCGATAGAGCCTCCTCCTCAAAGACAAGAGGTCCTTCTTGATGGCAACAACAAGAGGATATGGTCTTGCTCCAAATACTCCCATGCCTTGCTTCACATTCCCAAAATGCTATGAAATTTACCCCCAAAAATGCAAGAGATAATGAATGAGAGAAAATATAGCTTAAAAAAATTGGTAGAGTTTCAATGCTTCAAGAATGATTATTGAATGTCCATTCTATGGGTTGTATTTATATATTTGGGGAGGGAAAATTCCTATAGGGAAAGAGAGGTCAAATATCCCATTTAGATAAGGTAAGGAATTCAAATTTCATAGGCCTAAGGAGAGGAGATAGCATATGTGATCAAACCAAAGAGTGGATGAAGGAATCCATGAGCTTTTAACCCATGTCGTAGAGGTTCAACTTGTGCAAATGATAGTGTGGTATTTTACAATAGTATTGGTAGTAACACTATAATCAAATATCAATGTTATTGATAGATTTGACCATTGCAAGGTCAAACTGATAAAAATTAGTCAAATTGAAATAGTGCTAGGTTTTTGTAATAGCATCACATATAGTGCTATCATGGAATATCAACACTACTACTATGGAAAGAAAATGAGGAATATTTTGATTGGTTTTGCTTGATTGACTAAATATCCATTGTTGGATGTCATGATTGAAGTGCTAGATCATGCATGCCAAAATTATATGTCTATACTTTCTTGTTATGTAACCAATATTTATAGTGTGCCATAAACTAATCAATAAATATATGGGCTTTATTTTTCCTATCATTAAATAATTTAGACACATGCCCAAACAAGTCTATAACTTCCACATTAGAGGCTAGATATTAAATTTTATAATTTCTCATAGTTTGATCAATTGATGTAGCCAAAGCCTCCCCAAGGTTAGTTGGAAAAGGTGGAAGAGGAGCATTGGGGTTCACAATAGAAGGAGGAATAATCATTTTTACTACATGAATTCTATTAGCACTCAAGAGTTATATAATATTGGTCATAAAATTCTACATTTGTTTGGTTGTTTCTCTCCTAGAATCCTAGATTTTTATTTTAGTGTCATGCCTATGACTATCTAGCTGGTAATCCAAATATTCCCTAAGATTCATCATGTATGTAGCTATTTTTTATCATGAGATATAGAATAAGTATTGGATTTCTAGGAAGGGTATTCTATGTTCATTTTTTGCACATAAATCTATTTTGTCACAATCACCACAATTAGGGATGGTCTTGATCTTTCCACAATCACTTCATTAAGAGACAATTCTAGTTCATCATGGCACTCATCATCACTGCCTAACTTAAAAATTCCTAATGTTTTTTTAGATCCTTTAAAAGACCTATAATGTTCATCAAAATTTATATAATATATTTCTCTTCTTCAAAATCAAAATCTCTATTAGTTCAATTCTTAATTTAAAATTCATTATCACATTTAAATATAAAATTATGAATGATATACTTTTTAAGGGTAAAAAAGGAGGAATATCCTCTTCTATTTATATAAATTATAGAACATACTCCTTTGATAAAGAACCCACTCCAATGCCCTTGGAAGAGGCCAGAGGAATTATGAGGGCAATTAGAAAACTTGCTCAAGAGCAACTAGGGTTTTACAAAACTTTCTACCCTTAAGAAACCAAACTACCAAAAACCTTCAAAAAAATAATATTATATTTTTGGGGCATTCCTAAAAGAAAAAGAAAAACTATGAAAATTGTATTTATCTCATAGCAAAAAGTGGTAGCTAACAAAAAATTTACAGCAACAAACCTACTAAACCCTAGGGGCTAAAGAAGAAAAGAAAAAACTCAAAAGACAATTTCATGTTGGGTTCACAAAAAAAATTATTAGAAGAAGGCAATATCTCATACAATTACTCAATTGAATACAAAATAAATTATAAATTCTTAAACTAATATAGTATAATATTAAATTAACAATAAAGAGTTGAAAACTATCTTAATCCAAGTATGAATAAAATAGAGCATCCAAGAACAAATTATACTAAGATTAACCATAAAATAAAAAATGTCATGGCTAATCCAAATGTAGCAAAAGCAATTACTTGAAACCTAGGGCATCGAGGACCATATCATTTAGAAAATAAGCATGGTAAACAATTATTTCTTACTCTATCCTACTTGCAACATCACCATAGTAAATAAGGAGAGATCACACCTAGGATATTTGTAGAGGGTTTGACCTATCTTGGAAACTAGACCTCAAATGAAAATCATTGACCTTTGGGTATAAATCTTGGTAGAGCATCTTATCCTCATTTTTGGAAGGTAGTGTAGTGAAACTTCACTACACTAGGAAAATATAGCCTAAAATATGAGTTTTGAGATAAATTGTTATCCAAAGCTAACATTAGAGGACCTAAATCTCCTTCAATTTATCAAGTAATTGATGCTATAAAAATTTCAAATATACCAACAAGGGAAGGTCTACATTGAAATTTCCTAGTAAATTCTAAAATCTCTATTCTATAAGGTAGTATTGACCACTTGGAGCCGATAAACAAAGGAATATAGCCTTTCCAGTGGTAGCTAAACCTGACCTCACCATTGGTAAGAGTCACAAAGGCTTTTTGGTGATAGCTAAAATGGCTATACTATTAGTATGGTTTACATCTATACAATGCCTATGAACTCATCCATAAACCAAAATGAGGAGCTTGCAGACCAGATTATCTTCCTCACTTGACTGGGTTTACAATATTCCCCAATGTAGTTACAAAATAGCACCAGCGAGCCACCCTAGATAATAAAAACTTAGGATAAATAAATAAATAAAATGAAGTGAAGTGGACAAAACTAGACAAAGAGATAAATAAAATTGATGAGGCACAATAAAAATTCTAGTAATCAAGAAACTTTGAAGCATCAAAAAGCAAGCAAAGCGTAGGAACATAGAAAACGAGAATTCATTCAATTAGGAGATTATTAATAAAGTAACAACTAAAACTATAGTTATTATTCAAACTTGAAGGACTTTTCTAAAGTCATAATTCTTTCAAATATATTATTCTAGAAGCTAAAACAAGCAATTTATTACTCAAAATTCTTTAATATTGGCTTAATATTCCAAGCCAAAATATTTTAGCCAAACTATCTTGGTTCTAGACCTACAAAGGAGTCATGCCAAAAACATTTTATGCTAACATAAGCAAAGCACTTCAAAATATTCAGCAAGGCAAGAAACTTGCAATGTTAAGAACTTATTCAGATATAAAAGGTAGTCTAGAAGGCAAGAAAAAGGGACAGTATCCTAGATAAAAGTTTATAGATGAGAAGGATGATAGTAATGTCAATAATTTTTGGCATGTATATAAATCCACATAGCTCAAATAGAAGGCAAGATCCTATATGGGAGTGGTTAGGTCACATGGTAGTCATAAAATTTTGAAAGTAATAACCACCTCAAATAATCATAGTGGATGATCTTGTAAATCACAATTGCCTAACAAAAGACATAGAAATATCGAGTGGTGCTAACTCATCCCCAATTATACCAATCCTTTTTTTGGTCATTATTGTATAGATTAGTTATCTTTATTTTAGCTTAGAAAAAACTATAATTAAGGAAATACCCATCATTTTAAAGGGTTGGATATTTCAGTGTTTGCATGTGGAAAGTTGTATGTTTATGCTACACTAGTTGGTTGGATTACCCTAGTTAATGTTTGCAAATATCTTTACATCATATTTATAATTTTTGCATTGCTTTTTTTCTTTGATTAAAGTTTTTTTGTTAGGTTTAATGTTGTTTAATATTCCTCTGGTCTATATATTAGGATTAAATTATTTGAATTTATTTGGTTCAAATGCTTCTGATGTTGAATGTTGTAACATATGAGGATAATGTATTTTCTACATGTTATTATTTGTATAGTTGGTTAGGCTTTTCTTGTACCAGGTGCCCTGTGCTCATGAACCTTAAAGCAATGTTTTTAATTGATCCTTGACCATAATTAAATCAATATCTGTAACCTTTTTTCATCTCTTTCCTTTTTTTCTCTCATTTTGTAGTCTTTTCAACAAAATTTTTACAAGGAACTGGTCTTCTCCTAAGGTTGTCTTAGAAGTGATTCTGAGCCATCCAATCTTGACTTTGGTATAAGATGCAAAATCATACCTAGGTAGATCATAGCATCAAGAGTTTTTGGCACACCTAGTGGGACTAAATTCTAAAGATTTAACATAGATATAAATTATAAGAATCACTAGTAGGATGTGAGCATAATAACTGTCTAATTTGAAGATAGAGCCACCATGTGCATTGAAAGCACCCGCATGTCTAAATGATCAATATTTTGGTGAATGTATTGTTCTCACAAAGAGGATGAGAACCCATTCACCTGGAAAATCCACTATTAAAATAACCTAAGATCAATGACCTCACTAAAGGGTATAGTCCCAAAATAACATGATTACAAGATCAGAGGTTAATAAGTTGAAATAACCCCTCCAATTTGTTCAGCTCTTAGTATTTAAGAAATCCTAGAAAGGAAAATCCCATTCACCCATATAAATTTATTTTATTTAAAGCCACACTCCTTTGCATGTCATATCTCTACAACCACTTGCCAAATCCCCATATAGAACCATGGCTAGACATATATACCTAATATGGAATAATGGTAGACCCCTTAATCTTCTATACCTCCATGACATTCCTTAGTCTGCACTAAAAGCTTTGCCCTCTTATGATGGTAGTGAATAGATGGCCTATGAACATTTCCAAGATATAAGCACTTTAGATATTGCACATAGTATTAACCATGAATATATAATGGCTAGGGTTTTATCTTTATCCTTTAGATACAAGTTGTTGATTTCATATTTCTCTTTAGAAGAAGGTAGTATCAGTATTTAGGCTGACCTAGATGAACCTCTTATCCTAGAGTTCAATGATCTAGGGGACAACTTTCCACTTCTCACATAGTTTACTTCCATACAAAGGCATCCCTATGAGAATATATCTAGTTTAGCATAACCTATAGAATAATCCCTCAAGATATAAGGCCATCTTGTCCCCAAGCTTACATCTACTACCTTAAAGATTTTTTTTTTTAACTTAAGCTTGCAAATATAGTAGTCCAATGACATCAAAATATCTTTAGATATTTCAAGTTGTTGTCACAACAAATAATGCACTCGTATTAGTTGGAAAACTACCCCCAAAATTTGTGATGTCATATTTCCTAGAGATCCCTCAACAAAGCTAGCAAGTCTCACTTCTAGATTTATCAATTTCTTCCCTGTCTACTTTATTGGAAACCAATTTCTATCCTCAAATACTATTTTGGTTTTGCACTAAAAACTATGGTCCATAACCTAAAAAATAATATCACTATGTTGGAATGACAAAATTCTAAAATTAATTTGAAGGTTGTCAACAAAGAAGATGCACCTACATATCAAAATATTAGGGGGATTTGACTAGCAACACTATTGAAAAGCGAGTTGTTATTGCCATAGGTCAAGAGGAGGAGACATCCACTACCTAGGAGTATTGGTGCTTATATTAAAATGATCCTCACAATACTAACACTTTTATAGTCTATCAACACCAATGCCAATTTGTTGTAGCACAAAAATTAGAAATTCAATAAAAAACACTCATGGGTATGTTGATTGATCTAAAACCAAATATATTCATTAAAGAGCCTTCAATTTTTAATCTAGTCCACATATTGACTATATCTAGGAAAATACCTCTTCTATAAAATCCCTAGAAGGTTTATAGTATGAAATTCTCCTCTCAGCCATAAAAGTAATAAAATGGAGTAACCTAAGGAGTAGACCAAGTTGAAAGTATCAAAGGCCAATAAAAAATAATATATGGAGAAATTACTAAGGAAGTTATAGTATCATTTGGTTACCAAAAATAAAAGGGAAGAAACCATGCAACAATAGCAAAGGAGATTCAATAAGCTAGCCTAAAAAGAGGGAAGGAATCTATAACCCTATGGGTATAGCACTATCAAAGAATAAAAAATAATTAATCAATATTTAGCATGTATGATGCTCTATTGATCCTTAGATATGTTTATTTGCTTAAGGTCACCCTAGAGAATACATTTCCAACTGGATTCAAATGCTTGGATCTAAATCTAGCTTAGGACCTACAAATTCTCAACATGGGTAACTTTAAGCCTCCACCTTTTTATATGTCCTTATGCATGGAGTACTAGATTAGCCACAACTGCATGGTGTATTTTAGAGCTACTACAATAGTCATGCCTAAGGTTATAATTGATGAAATGGGAATGGAATACACTTGGACTAGTTTTGATGTATTACAACTATATAGAATCCCATTTTGAATAGTAGAAGTAGTGAAGGGTATTCTAATGGTGCTACACAAGTTTTTAGATATCTTAGTAATCCATGAGGTGATAGTGGTGGACCTTGCACTAGTATTTAGACTATGGTTATCAAGGGAGTTCACAACAAAGTTGGGAGATTATTTATCCCTATATAATACTCATATGATAATTCTCTATAAAGAAAGGAAGATATGGATCTATGTGTAGAAGCACAACCTCTACCACATAGAGGCTTGAAAAGCAAAGTGTTAATCTATATGAAGATGATATAGACTACCTCAAAGTGAAGATAGAAGAGTATCCAAAAGACCTCAAGGAACTAATAAAAGAGTAGTCAAAAATCCTACAGGAGCTAATAGAAGAGTCACTAATGGAAGATGAGTTTTGCATGCTTGATTCTAATGCAATAATCCATGTATATCGTGTAACTCGTCACATGTCAAAGCTAACCCACCACGAACTCTCGACTACAACCAGTCACAAGTTCTAGACAAAAGATAGGTAGGCATAAGGAAATTTTGGGTCACTTTTATCTGGATATTTTATATTTTGATGAATGAGCTCTAAGTGAAAAACTTGGTAAGCAAAAGTGTGTTAAAACCATGTATCATATTCTAAAATAGCAAAATTTAGAATAAAGTGATTAAAAGTTAAGTGTTGTATAGTTATTGGAAAGAGTAGGCAATGACATAGCACTCACACAAAATAAAATTTTGGGAACACACCAAATATTTCACATGCATGAAGGAGGATTGCACAAACTAGGAGGTCCAAGAATTAATAAAATAGATAAGAAATATCATTCCCTATATTACCATAAATTTCTCAATAGTCATTAGATTAATGAAGAGACAACTACCATGGCTAAACATCAGGTAAAATAGTGGATAATCATATCTTTGTTGATTCAGATATGAGGGAAAAATCATTTTCCATCAGCTTGCTAAAGAATAAATGATGAAAATGATGGCTAATTAGATGAGTGACTTTTATGACTTTCCTAGTTGAAGAAGTCTATATAAGAAGAGTTCCCTTAGCATTTCATAATCCCCAAGCAAAGATAATCTTCAAAATAAATTTGTCTCTCATCCCTTTGAGCCCTAAAATTCCTAGGATTTGCTTTCATAGACTCTATGCCCAATAGACAAGGGTACTAATACTAGGTTTTTTACCTCCTATAAGTAGAAGACCCCTGTGGATCATCAAACTATAGTGAAATCTCACTACACTAGGAAAATATAGCCTAAAAGAGGAATTTTAAGAAAAATTATTGTATGGAGCTAACATGAGAGGAGCTAAAGCTCCTTCAATATATTAAGTATATGATGCTATAAAAATTCTAAATATGGTAACAAGGGAATGCCTATACTAAAAACTGCTAGTAAATTCTAAATTCCCTGGACCATAAGGTAATGTTGACCACCCAAACTAGACAAAGAAAGGATTATAGTCTTTTTATGGAAGCTAATCTTGACCTCACAAATGGTAGGAGTCTTGGAGACTTTTTAGTGATAGCTAAAAGGTTTGCATTGTTGGTAGGGTTTATAGCCATACATTGACTTTGAACTCATCCATCAACTAGAATGATGAGCTCATAAAATGGATTGTCTTCCTCACTTGACTAGGTTTATAAAATTCTTGGATGTAGTTATAAAATAGCACCGATACTCCATCCTAGGGAATAAAAACTCAAGAACAATAAAGGAAGAAAATTAAAAAAATTGGCTATAACTAGATAAATATATAAATATAATTGCTCAATAACAATAAAAATTCTAGTAATAAGGCAACTTTGAAGCATCAGATTCCAAGCAAGGAGCAAGGTAGTATAAAAAGGGCATTCATTGGATTGGGAGATGAATTGCTCAATAACAATAAAAATTCTAGTAATAAGGCAACTTTGAAGCATCAGATTCCAAGCAAGGAGCAAGGTAGTATAAAAAGGGCATTCATTGGATTGGGAGATGATTAATAAAGTAGAAACTAAAACTTTGTCTATTATTCAAGCTTGAAGTACTTGTTTGAATTTATAATTCTTTCAAATATATTGTTTCAAAAGCTAAAGTAATCAATTATATGCTCAAAATTGTTTAAGGTTGGCTTAATATTCAAAGCTAGAATCTTCTAGCCAGACTATCTTGGTGGTGGACCTATAAAGGAGGTATGCCCAAAATTTTCTATGTTAACATAATAAAAATTATTCAAAAAACCTATCAAGGCAAGTAGCATGCAATGCAAAGAACTATTCTAGACATAAAAGGAATTTTCAAAGGTAAGAAATGGGGCAACATCCTAGACCAGATTTTATCAACAAGAAGGATGATATTAATGTCAATAATGTTTGGCATGTCTATAAATACACATAGGTCAAAGAGAAGGTAAAATCTCGAATGAGAGTGGTTCGGTCATGGTAGTTTTTAGAGCTTGAAAGTGACAACCACCTCAGCTAAGCATAGTGGGCAATTTTACAAATCACAACAACTTAACAAAAGATATGAAAATATTGAGTGATGCTATTTCATTCCCAATCATGCAAAATGATTTTTTCTCATTATTGTATAGAGTAGTCAACTTTATTTTAGCTTAGCAAAAACTGAAAATAAGGGAATACCCCTCATTGTAAAGGATCAGATATTTTAGTGTTTTCCTATAATAGGTTGTATGTTTATGCTACATGGAATACAATCAAGAGTTGTTTAACTTACCCTAATTAATATTTGCATATATCTTTATGTAATATTTACACTTTCAACATTGCTTGTTTTCTTCAATCAAAGTCTTTTTGTTAGGTTTAATGTTGTTTGGTATTCCTTTGGTCTATCTATTAGGCTTAAATTGTTTGGATTTATTTGGTTCAAGCACTTGCAATGTTGAATGTTGTAGCATATGAGGATTCTGTATTTTTTGCATAGCATTAGTTGTATAGTTTTTTATATTTTCCTTATACCAGGTGGTCTATACTCATGCAACTTAAAGATATATTGTTAACCAAGCCTTGATTTCAATTAACTCAATATATTTAACCCTTCTCCCTTCCCTTTTTCTTTTCTCATTATTTAGTCTTTTCAACAACAACTTCACAAGGAATTGGCCTTCTATGAAGTTTGGCTTTCGATCAAGGACAGAAATTCATACCTAGGTATATCATAGTATCAAGAGATAGTAAACTAGTGGTTGATGACTTCGGATTTACATTTAAGGACAAGAGAGAGAGAGAGAGAAAGAGAGTAAAAATAAGTGTGTAATGTAGTAGCAATAGAAATAATATTCTTGAAACATGTGTTAGCAAGAACATAAAATATTTTGTAATAATTTCGTGAATGTATGATGATAAAATGAGAGTGTCAAGTGGGTATTTATAGCAAAAAACTTTCCATTTGGATTTGATGGTTGATTTTCTCCTTTGTGAGGTCATAAAATCATAATCATTTTTCCAAATTATGTGTTGTTCAAACCCTAGGTCTAAATCCATGTTAGAATCATGACCATGCATCAAAAATCCTAAAATTATTTGGATGTTCAAGCTCCCAATTTAAAGTGGTGGTCTTTACAACTATCAATTTTATGATGCGTGCTTTATGGGATGCATGTTAAAACATCTATTAATCATGACTCTATCCTTATTTTGGAGTTGTGGGAAATCTAGGAGGCAAAAACATTAAGAAATATGGTAGAAAAGTGATAATTGGGTGAAGAAATAAAACTAAAACCATTGGCCAACATGCCTCATTATCATCATACCCAAGGACTAACAAAGTTAGTCCACCACCCTTGTTTCATATATATAGGAGGACAAGTCACTCCACCACCTACATAGTCAATTGTCAGTACTCTTTTTACAAATACAATTATATTATTTTATCATGGTCTATGTATGGATGTGATATAAAAATTAGATATTTTGGTTCTATATTCTAGGCCATGATTTATGCCTAATAGAAGGGACAAATGGAACATCTAGTCCTATTTTATAATTGGATTTATATATTAATTTATAATTCTATTTTTGGAGAGCTTCTAATTTTGTGTGGACTTATGACATTGAGAGATTTTTTGTTCCTCTATTTAAAGATGTATTAAAGAAGAACAACATTTCATCATAGGAATATGCTACTCAAAACAACCACTTGAAAAAGAAGAAGAGGATTGCAATGAATATTATTTGATTAGTGATGATTTTATTTAATAATATCAGAAGTCTTTGACCCATACCATGAGTACCATGTTGCATAAATATACTACTAAGTTGTAATTTTATGTTCAATTGATTTAGATTAATTCATTTTCATCATTCTAATAAATTTAGATCTACTAAATGAGAATTTTAAACCCATGTGCCAAACGAAACACTTTAATGTTAAAATATGATTTTATTTCTTAGTAAAAATTAATTTTTAGATGAATTCATATTCTTTATTTGAATCACTTTCATCATAAATTAATAGGTACGAAAGTGATTGGAAAGTACATATGTTATATTCTTGTTCAAATAGATATCTAAAATCTATCAAGTGAAAAATTAACTTTTCTTGTCATAATATTCATGATATATTTATTTTGTGCCATTGATTGTTTATAAAAAAAATAGACTCATATATTCTAATATTTGACATGTTAATTTTTTGAACATCAATTTTCACCCCTATGGTATTAAATTTTGGGTTGTTAAACTAGATACTGATATGCGTAGGCAATCCTTTTTAATAAATGATAAGTTGAATTATGTTACCTAGTTGTAGATGCCTCCAAATAAGAGAGGATATATGACCACATGTTATGGTGGTAGAACTAATGCTATAATATGTAGATGAATATGTTAGATAGAGAATACTAAAATGTCCAATCTATGGAGGATCAAAGGGGTAATGGTCAAGAAGTATCTAAGGTAGTAGAGGATCACTAGAACCAAGATACCTCGAGGAGTGAATTTCATGGTTGTATGGATTAAGTTCTTGATGCTATTCACAAAATGACTAAAATGTTGATGGATCAACTTGTAAAAATCCTAAATTTTAGTGGTAAAAAATAAATAAGAGAGGGTGATATCAGTGAGGATAAGCTTAAAAAGATCAATGAACTAGTTAGAAATATATCTTCAAGAACTTGAAAAATATCAAGTTGTTTACATTCTCTAGATTGGAGAATGGTAACACAATGAAATACTAGCAAGTGGAGATGCAATGTTGCTTCAAAGAAGACAATCATAATAGCTAAGAAAAGGATAAAACCACCATACTCTATATGAAAGTAACTACAACCATATTGTGGCATAATAAATAACTCATAATAGGTTATGATTAAATAGACATGAATTGTAAGTAGTTTGAAGAGAAATTCAAAAATAAATGTATATCCTAGCTGTACATTTAATGAAGGGTCTAGGAATATTTTAACATTCAATAAAATAAATAATTAAGTTATATATGAGAAAAGGTTTTAAAAAGTCCTAAATAGACACCTCTATTTCAACATAATATTTTACAAGTAAATAGGTTTCTGACATGTTGAGACCATCAATTTCATAAATTGTTAAGAGGAGCAATCCACTAACTTGGTAGCAGGTTTATTAACAAACCTTAGTCATGGAAGATAGTCTTGGTGGTCCATTTGAATATAAGAAAAAAATAATTTTGAACGGTCTAAAAATATTCAAGGATTATCATAAAATCCTCCTAACTTTAATCGTACTCCCCCTTAATAGTAGCAATAGTCTTATCAATTTTAGTAGATACCAAGGAAGTTTAGGTATTGAAGGCATTTAGGGGGATTAAAGGTAGGATTTTAGAGGAAATTTATTTCACCAAGGCCTCCTACACCTATTTAGCAAGAACCTTCTTCTTAATCCAAGGTCCCATAATAGAATCAAAATAGGTCTGACTAAAGTTCTCAAATCATGGGATTGAAAATAAGATGAATGAATGCATTAGGATAGAGATAAAGCAAGGTAAAAAGGTTTGAATCATCAAAAAAATTGATCACATAGGTAGTAATCCACCAAATCAACATCATGTGAATGCAATAATGGAGAGCCACCAAGCAATAGTTATTGAATGTTCAGGTAACATCTTGGACCATGATGTATCTATTTTAATTGACTCTAGAGCTTCTACTTATTTTTTAACTCTATATTAGTTGGAAATATTAGTTTAGTAGATCAATATCTAGGTAAAACTTGGCAATATCTTCTCTTATATATTAAATGATGAGATTAGCAATGTATCCTTAAAAACATTTATGGTGTTAACTTTTAAGTATAATGGTATATGAAAAAAAATATGCTAAGAAGGAAATAAGTATAGATTCTCATTTTGTCCTTAGGGAAGTTGATAATGTATTTCCTAATGATTTTCCAAGGACACACCCTATAAGGAAAAATAATTTCTCCATAAATCTTGTGTCAAGAATAGGTCCAATATCCAAGGAACCTTTCAAGATGAAAACTATCAAGTTAAGTGAGCTAAAGATGTAACTGTAAGAGTTGGTTGATAAAAAAATGATTTGCACTAGTGTATCACCATGTGAAGAACCTATGAATTTTGTAAATGTAAATGATAGATCATATGTGAGGGGATAAGAATTTTAAATATTGATATAAAGTTATCATCAATTGTACATAAATGATGTAAATATCCAGTAAATAAATTTAAAATTGGTGATGGCAACAATGAGTTTATGGTTGTCCCAATTGAATTAACCAATGTGCCAAGAATATTTATGAGCTTGATGAGTAGTGTTTTTAAGAAGCACTTAGACAAATTTATTCTATAATTTTTGGATGAAATACTAATTGACTCTAAAAATGAACAAAAGCATGAGGAGCATTTAGGAGAAGTTTTATGATGTCTTAAATAACATAAGTTTTATGTAAATATTACAAAATGTTCTTTATTCCAAAAGTAAATTCAATATATAGGGGATATAAGATAATGGAAATGAATATTAGCAGACTCCCCTAGGATTAAGGTCATTTTGGATAGGTCAATTTCTACTAATATTTCTAAGGTTAGAATATTTATGTGATTGGATGGATATTATAAAAAATTATTTAAAGATTTTCAATATGGATAATCTTATTACCTCCTTGCACACAAAAAGAAAATAATTATTTTAACAAAAGAAATGTGAGGTAGAATTTCAAAATTTTAATTGACTACTGACCAATGCACTCATCTTACAAGATCTAAATACAAATTAATATGTTTTAGTACGCATAAATTTTTCCAAGGAAGGTTTAGGGGGTATTTTATTCAAGATGGGTGAATGAACTCTTCTAAATTATGTAAACTCAAATATTATGAAGTAATTTACCTCATCCACAATTAGGATTTAGCTATAATTGTGCATGCTTTTATGAGGAGGAGATAGTGCCTACTACACTACAGGTTTAGATTAAAAATAAATCATCAAAGGCTAAAGTTTATTTTCACCCAACCAAATCACAATGCTGGCCAATGTTGATGGATGAAATTTCTTTGTGAGTATGACCTTGACATTACATATATTATAGGTAAGAAGAACAAGGTGGTAGATTATTTGAGTTAGAGGAGATAAATGTATGCTACAAAAATGGTAACTATGAATTTAAAAGATTAAATTAAATTATAATATAAAATGGTACATGGTATAATAATATAAAGGAAGTTGAAATTTTAGGTAAAGTGGAGAAGAGAAAATATGATGGTTATTCATTTGATGAAAATGATGTGCTTATAATATGTATGTATATGTACTACCAACAAATAAATTGAGGATTATTATATGAAATGAACTACATAAATAAATCTATGTAAATTGGTGGGGCTCTATTTTATTCCATTTTTATACACCCTTTTGATACTAAATATGAACTATTTCCATGTTGTATTAACCATTATATTAATATAATGACTATTTATATAATGCTTTTATTCCCAAGTCTACTTGATTTTCATATCTTGTGTTTTGGCATAATTATATAGACTATTTGGATACTATTTATGCTATTTGGTGAATTATATTGATTCAGGTGATCCTTGTCTAACTCTTTGGGCAAGGTAATTTTTTCCATGTCTTGGTTTCCAAAAATCAACAAACTTTCTAGAATCATGCTATATTATTATAGCATGAAACATTGCTATATTAAAAACAACAATGGTCATTATAGTGATAACAATAGTGACCATTACAATAATAGTGGTAGTTATAGCAATAACAATTATAACAACACCAACTACAATAAATACAACCATAGAAGATATAATAGGGATTAATTCTATAGTTAGGACTATTTCACTAGACCTAATATTTTATCTATAGTATATTTGGTATAATGAACATCCAACACATTAATTAGAAGAAAACATTACTAGGATTATAACAAACTAAGCTACCATAGTAGTATATGTGTTGGAAGAAACTACCACTACTCAATATGGAACCACTTGTGTTCAAAGATGCCATAGTATAGACACCCCTATTATGCTCATATGCACATGGTAGTCAACAAATTGGAAAACTATATTCAATACTCAAATGCATATTTGGCATATTGTTGGTTGATACCTATCCCAAGTAGTTAGGGCATTGACCAAAGATGAACATGGATGTGAAGTACAAATGCTTCTAACTAGAAATAATTTTTGTTACCCTAGTTTAGAAATGCTACAATGGTTTTTATTGGAAACATATTTAATACAATTTCCTATTCTTCTACACACCACCAATATCATAAATTCAGCTATATAACCATAGTGGATGACTGAAGAATCATCAATGTACATGGGTAATAGAATTGAATGAAACTATCCCAACTATCCAAACCACCATCATTATATTTTCTATAATTATCATTATTATAATATTAGATCATAGATTCAAGCTAATATAGAATATCATACATTTTAAAAATTATTCTTGTATAAAATTATAAAATATATTTACAATTGTTCTACATAGTTGAAAATTTTAATTGAGTTTATATCAAATATTGCAAGCATATGATTAATATTAAAATCAATTTAGTCATGTAATATATCCCTTTTTATTGATAATAAAGATCAAATATTTATGTATCTAAGTGTAATTTTATGAGTTGTTTAGAGGAGCCAATTCTAAATGCTATCATAGTTAATGCCTTCTCTTGTAAGAATGTTAGTATATTTGATTCCTTATATGTAGACTCAGAAGTTGTATAATTTTAGTTCAAGCTCTAATATATTTTGAGAGTTAGATGTTATGAGTGAATTATAATAGCATTTTTTTTATTTGATCTAGGAGGTCTTATTTCAAGCCTTGATATATTATATTCATTATCCATTAAGCACTTTATGAGGACTTGGAGTCATAGCTTGGTCAAGTTGGTCTAATCAAGAGACAGTTGATGAGGCTATGGTAAACTACTCTAGTGTGTTATTTTTTGTAGACTAAAGGACCACTCTTAGCAACACAATTTACCATAAAAGGAATAATACCAAGCTAGGAATTTATATTATCATATGTACAAAGAAACTTCTAAGACTTCTATCTAGCAAGAAGGTATACTACTTGTGTCTTGGGCACTGTAGAATGTACATTTAAATCCTTATTATATTTTGATGTTTTGTAAGTTTAAATTATAGATATTAGGTCCCTCTATTCCTACTATTGATACTAGTGTATATAAAATATAGGTATCTTCAAAGTCTAGAATCCTATATTCAACAAATGTATAAATGTACAATTATTTTGGCATTAGTGTTGAGGAAGGTAAAAAGTAGTTATTACCTAAGTATACTAAATAATTGAAATGAAAAGTTTCATAGGAGGCAATAAAAATGGATAGCTAATATAAATCATAGGATACATGTAAAGAAAATATTTTTACCCAACCTCTCTAATAAGGTTCAAAAGAAGTGACTCGAGTGAGTGGAACCGAAAGCAATATGACTAGTTAGTGTTAGAAGAAGACAAGAAAAAGACAAAAACTTTACAAGGGGTACCAAGGGATAATACAACTTATTTAGAGGTTGTATTGCATTTTTATAGGATAATCAAGCTTATACACTAACTAATAGTGTATAAGAGTTTTAAAAACTCTTAATTGTAGAATAGAAGGAGGCTCTTAATTTTTCCAATATTTAACAGGTAATTATAGTTATTTAAGGTGATACTAAGGAGGCTATGACTACTATTTTTGAAGGAGCAAGGAACCTATTTCTCCTTGTCAAAAACATAGAACTAGAAATAACCTACTCAAGTCCTTTGACTAGGATAAATTCCACTTCTATGAGCAAATATTACTAAGTAGATCAATAAGGAAGAAGTGAGAGAAGTTGTTTTCTCCCTTGGTAAGGACAAATCACAAGGAACTAACGGTTTTCAAGTAGGTTTCTTCCAATTCTTTTGGGATATTATTAAGGTAGTCAAGGAGTCACATAATACAGGGAAATTATTGAAGAAGTACAATAATACATTATTGGCCTTAATCCCAAAGAAGCCAAAGCCAAAATATTTTAAGGATTATAGGCCTATAAGCCTTTGTAATGCAATCTATAAAATAATACCAAAAGTGATAGCCTTGAGGCTTAAATTTATATTTCCAACTATTATCTCATAACAACAAGGGTATTTTGTAAAAGGGAGGCAGATTTTGGATGGAGTAATAACTCTCCATGAAAATTTATATTTTGTAAAGGCTAGTGATAGGAAAGGAATGATAGTTAAACTTGATATGAATAAGGCCCATGACATATTTTCCTAGAGTTTCCTAAATAGGGTCTTATACAAGTTTGGTTTTAGGATGTAATGGATAAGATGGTTAGGTAGTTGTTACAAAGGACCTAAATTCTCGGTACCTGTAAAAAATTTGCCAGCAAGAATTTTTGGTAGTAGTAGAGGCTTAAGGCAAGGGGATCCCATATCATTGTATTTTTTCATAATAATGGTTGAGTCTTTGAAGAGATGTATAGTAGCAATGAAGGCTTTAAGAACACTTCATAGATTGAAGCCAAAAAATAACCTAGAAGGTATAACTCACGAACAATTTATGGATGACACAATACTACTAGGGAAACCAACTAAGAAGTTAGAGAGTTTAAAATGATAGATCTATATGAATAAGCATCCCATAAAAACAAATATATCGAAAAGAGTAAGTTTTTTCATAAAAACTATTATAGACAAATAGAGAAGAGTAGCTAGACAGATTGGTTGCTTAATTTGAACCCTACCGTATACATATTTAGGGATGTTGATGTTTATAAGAGACTATAAAAAGCAACTCTAGAATAGATTGATAGATCAATTTTAGATTAATATGGCAATTTGGAAAGGTATTTTACTTACCCAAAATGTAAAAATATAATTGGTGAAG
Organism: Wollemia nobilis; assembly: GCA_028583015.1. NCBI lineage: Eukaryota > Viridiplantae > Streptophyta > Pinopsida > Araucariales > Araucariaceae > Wollemia > Wollemia nobilis. The sequence continues at coordinate 2,155,290 of JAQPPZ010017170.1, read as the reverse complement.
AGTACATTACAACCCATCATAGTATATCAACTACCATTTTTTAAAATTCCTTTCAAAGTGGTTAATACTATGGAAGGAATCCAAAAATGATTTCTATGAATTGTTTTAGAATAAAGGAGTAGATTACTTCTAATCTCATAGGATAAGGTATACCATCACAATACATAAGGAGGATTGGGACTTTAGAAAATTACAAACATTAATGTAGACTGAATGCAAAGGTAGGATGGAGATTTATGAAGGAGGGACAATCGATATGGGCTAAAATATTGAAGGAAAAATATTTAGACAACATGGAAGATATTAGAATACTTACAACATAGGATCCATGTCAAGGATATTAATTATGTAATCAAATTGTGAGTATTAGGGAGTTATTATGAAAGGGAGTATAATAAAGAGTAGGGGATTATAGATCCATTAGATTTTTGGAGGATTCCTGGTTAGATTTAAATTGCTAACCATGGATGAGGAGATGCATAGATTATGGGAGGATATGGAAAAAGATATGGCAAATTAGTAAGTGACTATATGGTTATGGTAGGAGGTCAATTAATATGGAAATATATGAACACAAACCAAGAGAATAGTGAAGCATTGAGTAAGTTAAAGGTAAAACTTAGATAATATTATATAATTTCAAAAATGCAAGATTCATTAATATGAGGAGCCACCCAAGATGGTGAATTTAATGTCAAATCAGCTCATTACTTGATTGAACTAGCTATAGAATATGGTTTTCAATGGAAGATAATATTGAGGAATAAAGCAATTCCCAAGAAAGATATCTTCTTATGGTTGGCTACATAGAATAAGATATCAACTAAAGATAATTTATAGAACAGAGGAAGTCACTACCCAAATAGATGCTTCCTCTATGAGTAGAGAGAGTTAGTTCAACATATATTCTTATAATATGACTACTCACTAAATATAATTTAGGCACTAATAAATAAGGTGGGGGTATTATGGTATTTATCAAATACCATGCTAGCTTGGTTAGAGCAATGGAAGAAGCCTTTCACTAGTCCTAGGCTCAATGGAATTTGGAATCTAATTCCTTTCCACTATGCTTGGGGAATATGGATGGAAAGGAATAGGATAATATTTAAGGAGAAGAATAAAACAATGGGGAGAAATGTGCAAATTATTGTATGAAAAATTGATTAAAATGTGAAGATAATAAATTTTTTAACCAAATTTAAAATAAGATGAGGCTAGACTGAGCAAAACTTAGAACTTTGATCCAGATGGTAGCTTGGATGGTACTCATAATCAATAAAGGTCCAATACTAAATGACTACCACCTTGATAAGTATGGATGAATATGAGCTTTGATGGGGCCTCAAATAGGAACCAATGGAAAGTAGGGACAGGTTCTATTATTCAATATGAACAAGGGAGGATAAAAGGTGTATCCTATGAATATTTGGGAATCACTACAAGTCACCGAGTAGAAGCTCATGCTCTATTGATAAGGATAGAACTAGAAAGATAGTTGGAAATTAGAAAGATATTATTGGAAGGAGATTCTCTGAATATCATTAACTATATTAAGCAACAACCAAAGTTAAATTGCAAATAAATAATATATTTCAAGATACTAGGAATGCTCTCCAAGCCTTCGTTGAGGTGGAAGTAGTCCATATATAGGGAAGAAAATATGGTAGAAGATATGTTAGCCAATAGGGAAGCACTAGGAGAAGAGGATAAAAGGTGGATACCCCCAAGGAAAATCCACCTAGTATATTAGTTCAAAAAGAGCAACGTCTAGACAATACATAGTCCTTACATAATTATGGGGATTGAAGGGATATTGTACTAGTATTTGTGGTAAATGGACACAAAGTTGAGATTATGAGAAACTTATAATTTGTAGGAAGTTTTTTTCTCCATAGGAATCAGAGAAAAGGGATGATATTTTATAGAAGGTTATCTAGTGGATTTGCTAGTGGTCAACCATAGATTATTATTTCATTACATCTATAGAGCCAAGTACTTCCTTCATATTTTTAAAGTGTTTTAACTTCATAGATAACTCTCTTTATTGTAGGGTTTTCTAGAGTTTTTTCTCCATAAGGATCAAAGCCAAGGGTTTTTTTGGACAAGAATCAAAGCCATGGAGTTTTTGGGTTTGCTTCTCTATAGGAATCATACCCAAGGTTTTTTGGGTCTGCTTCTCCACAAGAATTGGAGCCAGGGTGTTTTGGGTTTGTTTCTCCACAAGAATTAAAGCTAGGGTTTTTTTGGGTCTACTCCACATGAATAGGATTTAAAGTTTTCTAAGTTTGTTTCTCCACAAGGATCAAAGTAAAGGAATGAAATTTTGTAGAAGGTAATCCTATGGATTTGCTAGTGGTCATCTAGAGGCAGCAATTTAATTACATCTATAGATTCAGTACTTCCTTCACAATTTTAGTGTATTTTACTTTCATAGATAACACTCAATATTATAGGATTTTTTTGGGTTTGGTTCTTCATAGGGATCAAAGCCAAGATTTTTTGGGTATGTTTCTCCATAAGAAATAAATCCAAGTCTTTTCTAGGTTTACTTATCTATAGGATTCTAACCTAAGGTTTTTTCTAGATTTGCTTCTCCACAAGAATTTGATCCAAGATTTTTTAGGTTTTTTTCTCTGTACGAATTGGAGCCATGGTTTTTCTAGGTCTAATTTGAATAACATAAGCTTATACTGAGATGGGGGTGATCAATATAAGATAAAACTTGTCTCTTTTCTTTCCAAAGCAATCACCTCAAATAATATTAATGCACTAATGAAACAATTGCACAAATCACCATACACATAAGAGATAAATATTGTACGTGGAAACACACTCTTAGGAGAAAACCATGGTAAAATATTGCTTATATATTTTTTCAATAAATTTCATGGGAACTAACCCACAAGAGACATTAATCCCTTATACAAGTTTGTGGACACCAATCCACAAGAGACACCAATCCCCTATACAATTTTGTGGACACCAATCCACAAGAGACACCAATACCCTTGCTTAATTTCATGGACACCAATCCATAGGAGACACCAATTCTCTGGCTCAAGTTCATGGACACCAATCCATAGGAGACACAAATACCCTAGCTCAAGTTTATGGATACCGATCCACAGGAGATACCAATATTTTAGCTTAAGTTCATGGATACCAATACACAAGAGACACCAATCCCCTTGCTCAAGTTCATGGACATCAATCCACAAGAGACACCAATCCCCTTACTAAATTTTATGGATGCCAATCCACAAGAGACACCAATCCCCTTGCTCAATTTCATGGACACTAATCCACAAGATACACCAATCCCCTAGCTCAAGTTAGTGGACACCAATCCACAGGAGACACCAATCCCCTCACTCAAGTTCATGGACACCAATCCACAGGAGACACCAATACCCTAGCTCAATTTCTTTCCAAAACCTACTCAAATATTCTCCAAATAATGCTCATAAAACCTGCTCAAATATACTCCAAAACCTACTCACAAAACCTACTCAAATCTGCTCCAAAACATGCTCTCAAAACCTACTCAAATCTGCTCTAAAATCTACTCATAGCCTATGGTCAAATCTGCTCACAAACACTGATCATATACTCCCAAATCCAGTCATACAAATCTGATCTATAATTTTTCCTTTTTGCTTCTTCAACTAATAACAATACACACATATTCTACCCAAAAATATTCAAGAATATATAGAGGAAAATATGCACTAATGTAGTAAGCTTCAAATGGAAAATATGTTCTTCATATTCATTAAGTCTTTCACTTCCACATATCTCACATTTATTACATTTTAAAGGTAGCTCAAGTCTAGCATTGGATAACTTACTTGTGTGTTGACTTGGAGATGCTCATACCTTGCTCTTCTTCCACTATCATGTGCACCTTTTCTTCTTCTTGAAATGGCTGAATTATCCTTCCTTGTCAATTGAATGCTTGGGTGAATATGTGCACTTAATCCTCTTACTCTATTCTTGAAGCCTTGACTTGTTTCAACCTCCAAATCTGCCTCAATAATGATGATCTTCCTTTTGCATGTGCTTTCCAAATCTGCCTTGACAAAATGATTTTCCTCTTCCAAATTTGCCTTAATAACAATGATCTTCTTTTGGGAAAATAAAATAAAACTTTATAACAACAACATGACTCTTATATCTCCCTTTTATAATTTGCAAAAATAGAACTTTAAAAACACAACATGACACCTTATATCTCCCTTTTATCAAATTTGCAAAATAAAACTTTATAGTAGCAATAAACTAACTCCTTATATCTCCTTTTAATAACTTGCAAAATAAAACATAATAAAAACCACAAGACTCCTTATATCTCCCTTATATCAAATTAAAAACTTTATAATAACCACAAGACTCCTTATATCTCCCTTATATAAAATTGATTAAATAAAACTTTACCCTTACCTAACAGCCACGGATGAGATTCGATCAACAGACCTCTAGAAGTGTAGCACCCTAATGCGGGCATGTGACTACCAAAGCTAACTAGGCAAATGAAGCCAAAAAGGCATGATAACAACCTTGACTTCTTCATTGCGCTATGTAAATCAATAAAACCACAACAAAAATGGGCATCAAAGATATTCGACCCTCAAACCTTCTGCACTATAATATCCTACCATGGGCTAGGCAACTGAATGGGCTATCCCAATGGATGAAACCAAAGGGGCACACAAAAATATTTACCTTCTTCGTCATGCTATCTCAAATAGAAAAATATAGCAAAACAAGCATCGAAGAGATTCAACCCTCTAACCTTCTGCATCGTAGTGCTCTAGAACGAGCTAGGCAACCGGCTGGGCTAGCCACCTAGTTGATATCAAAGTGGCATAATCAACTAGTTAAAACCTTCTTCCGCTACATCGTAAAACTTGTGCTCCTCTCCTCCCTTATCTTCTACTTTTTGTCGCTCTCACCACGATGGATATTCAAATGTCTTGCTTGCCATCAAACTGAATTAGTGCCTCATATTTATATGCTTGTCATTCACACCTAAGGAAGTCGACCCAAAATTTAAATATTTGAATTTCAATTCCTTTTGCATGGTGCACTCAAGGAGGTCAACCCATTATAATATTTAAACTTGTATATATTTAAACTATATTTAAATCCTTTGATTTAAATATAAACCTCCTATTTTAATATTTTAATATTTCATTTAAATATTAAAGCACCCTTGAAGATATCTACCTTGAACTTCAATGTCAACTCATCATTTCAACCTTGAAGATATTTTTGCCTTTGATATCAACATTTCATCCTTGAAGATATTTCTGACTTTGACATCAATGACAACTCAATATTTCTAACATACTTCTCCACAAGAATCAAATCCATGGTTTTCTAGGCTTGTTTTTGCATGGTAATAAGCAAAGAGATGATAGTTTATAGAAGGTGATCTTGTAGAATGTTGGTGGAAGTCAATGTCAGATATTCTTGACGAGTATATGAATATTTAGAAAGAAGATAAGGTGATAGCCTAGTGGAAGTATGATATAGACAAAAGAATGTGTGTATGTGCTAATCAAAGAAATGAGTATGAACGTTAGCTTCAAGAAGTGCATGGTTTCTATTCTACTATGGAGTTGAGTTATGGTTCAGAGGAGTCATAATGAAGGGAGATCCAAAAGACTAAAAATTTGGTTTAAATTGGCTTTAAGTTTTTTTAATATTGGGGGTGAACCAAAATCCATATTTTTATGCTTGATTTAGGTATTAGTGGTTTATTTAGATTTAGTTGTAAGATTGTTTTTCAGGTTTTGGGTGAGCTAAAACTCATTAGCCATGTGAGCTAGGAGGTATTATTGGACCGATGTTACCTTTAGTAAGAAGGTGTTTTATATCTATAGTCATATTTTTGTAAAAGGGTTTGATCCCTTTCAAAATCTTATTTTTACCCTAGTAAAATAATAATACTTTAGGAGGGAAATCTAGTCCAAAGGACAAATGGTCATTGGTATTGCTTACAACATGATAAAAAAACATAAGGAACAAAGCTCAAACTTGAGCCCTGTGTTGGACATTTTGAGTAATTGAGTTGTCATTGATGTCAAAAGTTAGTTTCAGTGAGCAGTGCAAGAAGAAGCAGTTCCACAATCAGTGCAAAAGGAAAGTCCACCTCTAGTTGGTCAGATCCGGTTCCAGGTGGTCAGATGAGGTTCAAAGAGCAATGAAGAGGCCCAAGAAAAATAATATTATAATATTTTATTATAATATTAAAAGGGGAGATTTAAATTAATTATAAATTAATTTAAATAATTTCATTATAAATTAATTTATTAATTAATTTAATTAACTTCTAAAGTTATTAAGTTAATTATAGATTAATTATAATTTAATTATAAAATTAATTTATATTAATTAAATAACCCTAAGGTTGGGTTATAAAGGTTATTAATTAATTCGAATTCAAAATTTGAATAAGGCATCGACGTTTCTAAGGCATTGGCCTTCGTGTATAAAAGAGGGCAAGAACCTTAGTCAAAAACTCCCATGCAATTATCGATGAAATCAAAGCTCCAAAATTCATGCACAAAGAAGAGTGTAAGGTTTTCATGTTTTTGAAAGCTTTCGATGGTAGAGGATAAGACAAATAGGAGCGGGGCTCCTTTCTCTTCGCACAACGTTGTGTAGCATAGTTGGCAATAATGGGTGGTGCTAAGACGTATGATAGGCTAGGAGAGCAGGGTTTGAAACCCATCGAGTTGGTTTTGCAAGAGAAGAGGGTGTTTTGTTTTGCACCATGCCGATCGAAAGGGATAAGAGGAAGGCTTGAGCCTTCCCCTTCATGTGGAGGCTCGTAGCCCACGTGGTGGGCTAGCACCTCGATAAGGCGCTCGGCTGGGAGTGGTCTCACGTTCGAAACCCATCGAGGCCTTTTGCTTGAGATAAAAGGTATGCGCTATTGTATTGCCAAGGTTGCATGAGGTATTTCAGATTTTCTAAGGTTGAATGAAAAATAAATATTTTTGAGGGTTATAAAGTTTATTTTTAAATTTGGTTATTGAGTATTTGAGGGAGATAAAAGGATAGGCAATATTATTTTTGAGAGTTTGATTTTTGGAGGTTGTTAATTAAATATTGGAGATTATAAGGAGTAATTGAGTAATTATTTTTATGTATGTTTTGATGATTGCTAATTTCAAAGGAGTAATAAGGTGTATTTGAGTTTGATTATTTTTGTAATTGAGAAATATTTCTGAGAGAGTGTTAGTGTGATATTTTGTCATCTAACCATTGAAATTGGCAAAGAAGAAAATTGTGTTTAAGATAGGTTTTGAGGTCATTTTCTTCATCAAACAAAAGGTATGGGCACATCTTCCTTGTGAGTGATTGTTGGATGTTGTGAATGCTAAGTTGGAGAGAAAAGGATTGTTTGATAAGCATTGTTGGAAATTATTGAGTAAGTGTTCATATGCTTGGACTAGGGTTTGTAAGCAAGGAGTGTTTTATTGAGTGATTGATTAAGTGAAGTTGATTAAGCCTAGTCAAGTGGAAGTGTTGAAGTGATAGTTCTAATTATGTGAAACAAATTGTTCTATATTCTAGATTGATTTGAGAAAGAGGTTGAAAGTGATTGAGTGTTTGTGAGTATGAAGCATATTGAGTCTCTAACAATTCTCTATATGTTTCTGTGATATTGGATAAGTTTTAGTGAGGACTTGTTGAGTAGATTTGAGGTAAGTCTTGAGAAGACTTGTGGATAGTTTGGTGTGAGATTTTGTGGAAGCTTACAATATAGGTTTGAGGATAGAGATTGAGGAAATATTTGAGGATAGAGTTTGGTGCAGATTTGAGGATAGGTTTGTGCTAGACTAGAGATAGAGATTGAGCAGATTTGTGCTAGACCGAAGGATAAAGTTTAGTGTAGATTTGAGATAGAGCTGAGAGTAAGCTTTGGAGGTGATAGAGTATAGAGGATGATAGTCTCTAGTGGATAGAGGTCCATTAGCCAGGGTAATGAGGATAGGAGTCTTCAGTGGATAGAGATCCATTAGCTAGTGTAGTGGAGGTAATAGTTCTTCTAGAAGATCACCAGCTAGAGTAGAGGGGATTGGTGTCCCCTATGGATAGAGATCCATGAACTTGATTAGGGGATTGGTGTCTCCTTTGGATAGAGGTCCATAAACATTGTAATAGGGAAAGGATTCCCAAGAGAATTTATTTGAGAAAATTTTATAAGGAATATTTTCTCCATGGAGTAGCCCACATTGGGTGAACCACGTTAAATCATGTCTCTCATGTGTGTGATGCTTTGTGTGATGTTTACTACTTTAATATTGTTGATGTTATCATATGGATTGAAAAGCAAAAAGTTTTATCTTATACTGTTCACCCCCCTCTCAGTATAAGCACATGTTCTTCAATTGGTATCAGAGCGGGTCTCTCCATGAAAAGACTAACAGCTTGGAGGAGGATCCATCAGAGACACACATGACTTCAAAAAGTGAAGAAGAGACCATGTTTGATATAAAAGAGGAATTCTTCATGGCTCTCAAAAATTTGGAAAGGGTTAGAGAAAAGAACTCAAGCTTGAAGGAACAAATTCAAGAAGATGAAGAAGCAAAAATGGAACTTCTACAAAGTCTCACAGAACTCAAGATAAAGGTAGAAGAGGGAAAGAAAATTGAACAGGATATGATAGATCTATTAAGAGCAAGAGAAACAGAATGTGAAATATTGGAAGCAAAAATTATTTATCTAAGGAATGAAGTTGAAAGGACCAAGGTACTACAAGATATAAAGTATGGGAAACAGAAAGAGGAGTCAAGTCTTCAAGAAGCAGAAACTTCAAACAAAGATAAGCAAGTAAAGTATACTCCAAAAGGAAAAGACATCAGGAAGGAAGAAAGCAAAGAAGAACCATGGACGAGAGTTAATCACAAAGGGAGAAGCACTCAAACACAATCTCAAAGGCATCCAAATAGGTTACATAATTTCTTCCATGGCTATTGCTTTTCTTGTAACAAATATGGTCATAGAGTTGTACACTGCATTGGTTATGCAAAAAATGATGTCAATAGAAATTTCAATTCTTTTGCACCTCTTATGGATAATGATATTATATGTTACAAATGCAATAATTTTGGGCACAAGGCTAGATGGTGTAAAATGATACTTCTTGAGTCTAGGAAAAGAAACACAACTTCAACAACTAGGAAAGAGAAAAAGGGGAATGAAAAGGATAGATCAATGTTAGTTCAAACAACCCTTCATGCTCAGGATAAAGAAGAACAATGGTATCTTGATAGTGGTTGCTCTAGACACATGATAGGAGACAAAGACAAATTTATTGTACTAAAAGAAACCAATAGAGGATCAGTAAGTTTTGGTGATAATGGATCAACAAAAATTGGTGGAAGAGGAACTTTGAGTTTAGATAATGGGAAAACAAGAACAAAAAATGTACTATATGTCAAAGGGTTAAAACATAATCTGCTAAGTGTAAGTCAACTTTGTGATCAAGGACATATGGTTACATTTCACCCAGATAGATGTGAGATAAGAAAATCAAAAACTAGAAAAGTTATTGCAAATGCAAGTAGAACTCCAAACAATCTATATATGCTTAGTGAGATCAAAGGGGAAAAGTGCTTTCTATCACAAGAATATGAGATTTGGTTGTGGCATAGAATATTGGGTCACTTGAATTTTGACAACATAGTCAACATAAGCAATAAGCAAGCTATCAAAGATTTACCCAAGCTAAAAAGACCACAAAACACAATCTGTGCACCTTGTCAACATGGAAAGCAAACTAGAACAAGCTTTAAATCAAAGGGATATATGTCATCTGAGCCATTAAGTTTAATACATACTGATCTATGTGGTCCTACCAGAACATAGAGTATTCAAGGTGAGAGTTACTTCATATTGTTTATATATGACTACTCAAGAATGGTTTGGGTAGCTTTCCTAAAAGATAAGTCAGAAGCATTTGAAAAATTCAAAGCATTTAAAGAATGGGTTGAAAATGAAACTGGCAAGAGGATTAAGTGTTTGAGATCTGATAGAGGAGGAGAATTTACCTCAAATGAATTTGTAGACTTTTGTGAACAACATGGAATCAAGAGAGAATACTCAGTTGCAAGAACTCCTCAACAAAATGGAGTAGTTGAAAGGAAAAATAGGACTATTGAGAATATGGCTAGAGCTATGTTGAATGAGTCCAAAATTTCAGATGGATTTTGGAGGGAAGTAGTCAACACAGTAGTATATATAATCACTAGGGCTCAAATGAGGGTAAACCATCACAAGACTCCATATGAGCTTTGGAAAGGAAGACCGACCACTGTAAAACACTTCAAGGTTTTTGGAAGCAAGTGCTACATAAGACGAGAAGAGCAAAACTTAGGCAAGTTTGATCCAAGATGTGATGAGGGAATTTTTCTTGGTTATTCCACTAAGAGTAAAGCTTATAGATGCTTCAACAAGAGAACACGCACTATTGTAGAAAGTATAAATGTAACAATTGATGAGAAGATAGATTCAAGAGAACCAGTTCAACAAATTGTGTATCAGGAAGATGGAAGTTGTCAAGAAGAGTTTCATGAGGAATCAGATGAAGAAGAAGAAGAAACACAAAGACTTCTTCCTAAAACTCCATCCAGGTATGTACAAAAGCATCATCCAAAAGATCTAATCATTGGGAATCCAGATGAAAGATAGACAAGGAGAAGGATAATAACACCATCTCAACAAGCAAATTTTTCTTTGTTATCTAAGATTGAGCCAAAAGACTTCAATCAGGCAAGTGAAGATAAGTTCTGGATTAAGGCAATGGATGAGGAATTAGATCAGATAGAGAAAAGCAAGACTTGGGAACTTGTTCCATGACCAAAGGACAAAAATGTGATCGACACAAAATGGGTATTCAAAAATAAGTTAAATGAATATGGACAGGTAGTCAGGAATAAAGCAAGGTTAGTGTGCAAAGGTTATGCACAGGTAGAGGGAATTGACTTTGATGAGACATTTGCTCCAGTTGCATGACTTGAAGCCATAAGAATGTTCTTAGCCTTCTCAAGTTTTAAAAACTTCAAGGTATATCAGATGGATGTTAAGTCAACATTTCTAAATGGTGTTCTAGAAGAAGAAGTCTATATTGAACAACTAGAGGGATTCATATTAATAGATAAACTAGATCATGTATGCAGATTGAAAAAGGCATTGTATGGTCTAAAATAGGCTCCTAGAGCATGGTACTCAAGATTGGATAAGTATCTTCAGGAACAGGGATTCAGAAAAGGAATAGCGGACATCAACTTATACATCAAAAATGAAGGGAATAATCTACTAATTGTGGTTGTTTATGTTGATGACATCATTTTTGGGGAAACAATGATAAGATGTGTAAAGAATTTATAAAGAACATGCAGAATGAATTTGAGATGTCTATGCTTGGTGAGTTGTCCTTCTTTCTTGGACTTCATATTTCACAATCATAGAAAGGAGTATTTCTTTCACAAACCAAGTATATAAAAGAGATGCTAAAGAAATTCAAGTTAGAAGATTGCAAACTAGTAAGTACCCCCATGGTTACAGGATGTAAGTTAAGTAAGGATGATGAATCTCTAGAGGTAGATCAGAGATTATACAGATCTATGATTGGCAGCTTGTTGTATGTTACAACTACAAGACCAGACATAGTGCAGTCAGTGGGATTAGTGGCAAGGTTTCAGGCAGCACCTAAGGAAACACATGTGGCAATAGTAAAGAGAATTCTCAGGTATCTAAAAGGGACTATGGATTTTGGGCTCTGGTATCCCAAAAGTGATAGTTTCACACTCACAACGTATACAGAATGCAGATTGGGCTGGCAGCATTGATGATAGAAAAAGCACAAGTGGAGGAGCATTCTTTCTTGGAGACTATTTAGTCTCTTGGCTAAGTAAGAAGCAGGCATCAATATCCTTATCTACATCAGAAGTAGAGTATATTGTAGCAGTAGCCAGTTGTACATAGGTATTATGGATGAAGTGAACTCTAGAAGACTTCAAGATAAAACATGATCATCCTATTCCCATATTATGTGATAATACAAGTGCTATAAGTATCTCAAAGAATCTAGTGATGCACTCCAGGACAAAGCACATTCCGATCAAGTATCATTTTTTGAGAGAATAGGTGATAGATAAATAGGTCAGGTTGGAATATGTTACTACAAAGGAGCAGATAGCAGACATCTTCACTAAGCCACTTTCGAAAGAGACTTTTGAGTATCTTCGAGGAAAACTAGGAGTAATACTCCCACCCCAGAATTAACCACCTCAAGAGGAGGTGGGGGAGGGGCTAAGCTAAGAGACTCATTCTTAGCCCCGAGCCCCAAAGGTGACCCTTTGCCATTGATGTCAAAGGGGGAGAGATTTGAGTAAGGGGGAGAGATTTGATTTAAGGGGAGAGCATTGAGTCAGGGGGAGCAGAACAGAAAAAGGTTAAGGAAATTGTAAAAGATAATTGGGTTGCCATCAATGACAAAGGGGGAGATTGTTGGACATTTTGAGTAATTGAGTTGTCATTGATGTCAAGAGTCAGTTTCAATGAGCAGTGCAAGAAGAAGCAGTTCTACAATCAGTGCAAAAGGAAAGTCCATCTCTAGTTGGTCAGATCCGGTTCCAGGTGGTCAGATGAGGTTCAAAGAGCAATGAAGAGGCCCAAGAAAATAATATTATAATATTTTATTATAATATTAAAATGGGAGATTTAAATTAATTATAAATTAATTTAAATAATTTCATTATAAATTAATTTATTAATTAATTTAATTAACTTCTAAAGTTATTAAGTTAATTATAGATTAATTATAATTTAATTATAAAATTAATTTATATTAATTAAATAACCCTAAGGTTGGGTTATAAAGGTTAATTATTTATTCGAATTCAAAATTTGAATATGGCACCAATGTTTCTAAGACATTGGCCTTCGTGTATAAAAGAGGGCAAGAACCTTAGTCAAAAATCCCTATGCAATTATCGATGAAATAAAAGCTCCAAAATTTGTGTGCAAAGAAGAGTGTAAGGTTTTTGTATTTTTTGAAAGCTTTTGGTGGTAGAGGATAATACAAATAGGAGTGGGGTTTCTTTGTCTTCACACAACATTGTGTAGCGTAGTTGGTAATAGTGGGTGGCGCTAAGACGTTTGGTAGGTGAGGAGAGCAGGGTTTGAAACCCATCGAGTTGGTTTTGCAAGGAAGGAGTGTATTTTGTTTTGCATTGCATCGATCGAAAAGGGATAAGAGGAAGGCTTGAGCCTTCCCCTTCGTGTGGAGGCTCATAGCCCACGTGGTGGGCTAGCACCTCGATAAGGCGCTCGGTTGGGAGTGGTCTCACGTTCGAAACCCATCGAGGCCTTTTGCTTGAGATAAAAGGTATGCACTATTGTATTGCCAAGGTTGCATGAGATATTTTAGATTTTCTAAGGTTGGTTGAAAAATAAATATTTTGGAGGTTTATAAAGTTTATTTTTAAATTTGATTATTGAGTATTTGAGGGAGATAAAAGGATAGGCAATATTATTTTTGAGGGTTTGATTTTTGGAGGTTGTTAATTAAAGATTGGAGATTATAAGGAGTAATTGAGTAATTATTTTTATGTATGCTTTGATGATTGCTAATTTCAAAGGAGTAATAAGGTGTATTTGAGTTTGATTATTTTTGTAATTGAGAAATATTTCTGAGAGAGTGTTAGTGTGATATTTTGTCATCTAACCTTTGAAATTGGCAAAGAAGAAAATTGTGTTTAAGATAGGTTTTGAGGTCATTTTCTTCATCAAACAAAAGGTATGGGCACATCTTCCTTGTGAGTGATTGTTGGATGTTGTGAATGCTAAGTTGGAGAGAAAAGGATTGTTTGATAAGAATTGTTGGAAATTATTGAGTAAGTGTTCATATGCTTGGACTAGGGTTTGTAAGCAAGGAGTGTTTTGTTGAGTGATTGATTAAGTGAAGTTGATTAAGCCTAGTCAAGTGGAAGTGTTGAAGTGATAGTTCTAATTATGTGAAATAAATTGTTCTATATTCTAGATTGATTTGAGAAAGAGGTTGAAAGTGATTGAGTGTTTGTGAGTATGAAGCATATTGAGTCTCTAACAATTCTCTATATGTTTCTGTGATATTGGATAAGTTTTTAGTGAGAACTTGTTGAGCAGATTTGAGGTAAGTCTTGAGAAGACTTGTGGATAGTTTGGTGTGAGATTTTGTGGAAGCTTACAATATAGGTTTGAGGATAGATATTAAGGATAGATTTGTGCTAGACCGAAGGACTGTGTTTAGTGTAGATTTGAGGATAGAGTTTAGTGTAGATTTGAGATAGAGCTGAGAGCAAGCTTTGGAGGTGATAGAGTATAGAGGATGATAGTCTCTAGTGGATAGAGGTCCATTAGCCAAGGCAGTGAGGACAAGAGTCTTCAGTGGATAGAGATCCATTAGCCAGTGCAGTGGAGACAACAGTTCTTCTAGAAGATCACCAACCAGAGTAGAGGGGATTGGTGTCCCCTATGGATAGAGATCCATGAACTTGATCAGGGGATTGGTGTCTCCTTTGGATAGAGGTCCATAAACATTGTAATAGGGAAAGGATTCCCAAGAGAATTTATTTGAGAAAAGTTTATAAGGAATATTTTCTCCGTGGAGTAGCCCACATTGGGTGAACCACGTTAAATCATGTCTCTCATGTGTGTGATGCTTTGTGTGATGTTTACTGCTTTAATATTGTTGATGTTATCATATGGATTGAAAAGCAAAAAGTTTTATCTTATACTGTTCACCCCCTCTCAGTATAAGCACATGTTCTTCACCCTATCACTTTTGACTTTCCAATTTCCATACCATTAGAAGCATCCCCTATTGAAACTAATATACTCAATGTACTCTCATATTTTTATGGCTTGGATACAAAGTATTTAGAAAATTTCTTATTTAATTTTAATGGTCTTTATAGGAGTTTTGATTATCAATATCATGCTAAAAAATTGGAGCTATTTTCTACCACCTTGAAAGATATTACTCTTTAGTGCTTTATAGGTCTTTGAACTCACAACATAACCTTATGGGAATATATGAAGTTGGAATTATTAAATAGATACTAGGACTACTATAAAGGACAAGATTTAAGGGATGAAGTTTATTTAATGATACAGATAAAATATGAATCATTAGAGGATTATGTGGAAAGATTTATGTTTAGCTTATAAATAGCCAAATGATATGGGATAAAGAATGATTTGATTGAACTTATATTCCTAATGGGAATTCATGAGGACTAATATTCCTAGTATTCCTTTATTTTTTTGTAGTAAATAATAATTTATAGCACTTTTTAGTGACATATCTAAGTTCTATAAACATTATTCAATGTCATTAGTGAGAACAAGCAAATCAGATAGGATTATTTTTTAAGTGTTCATGCTAGGGGATTAATAAAGACTAAACTAGAATATTTCAAGGTAGAAATTCTTAATTCAATAGCATCCTAAATTTATGCATTGCAACTTCAATGAAATAAGGATGAGAATGATATGATACTTGGAGTATTCTATCCTTTATGCTAAAAAATGTATCTACTAAATGAGTGCCAAATGGAGAAAAACAATTGTAGCATATGTGATATATGCCATGATAAAATGTAATTCCTATTTCTACTAAGATTAAAGACAACAATTAAAGGAGTAGAGTAGATCTATTTCATACAACATAAAACATAGGGAACATAAATACTAGCTATGCCTTAGAAATTTTCTCCATTGTATTTCTATTATATTAAAATGGATACTCCATTTGTTCCTTCATCTCCATGCCTATCCACTATATGGAAATAGTAGTGGCAGCCACAACCCTTCAAGCAAAATTATTTCTCTTAGAAAAATTTATAACATAACCCTAGAAATGATAGTAAATTTGGGAATCACCTCCTTTACCTTACACTAATGCTTAGTAGCCTATTAAACCTATTTAACTACTATGTAACTTTCTCCAAACCCAAATAACCAATAGGTATAGCATGTTTACCAAAACAATGCTAGGATTGACCATAGACTCCCTTGAATGTTGTGATATGTACTTAAGGTTAGGAAGGATTCTATAAGAACCAACACTCATTATTATTAAAAAATAAAAAGAGGAATAAAATTAAACAAAAACATACCTTACAAAAGCACAAAATTATGAACAAATATATCTCTCAAATAAAAATATTGAACTTGCTAATAATTAATAAATTCCACCATTTCTTGATAGATTAGAGCTAGGAAATTGACTTATCTAGCCTGAATTTGACATCATCAAGAAACTAAGAAATATGTGCATTCAAATTGCACCAATTTAATTCATTAAGAATATTCCTATATATATGAAAGTAGTAATGGATATCTACCTTAAGAATCCTATAAAAAAAACACAAATGTGGTGAATGTTATAGGTCAAACATCTCATCTAGTGCTACAAAGGGCCTTATTTCCTAAGTATATATACCTAGGTAGCATCATAGTAGATATATTCATATATAATATCCCTATGAAAGGAGCTTTGCTAGATATTGAATTGGCCATTAACATTATGATAATAGACACAATAAATCTATTAGGATTATATAGCCTTCAAAGTAGGAAAACTATACTCCAAATAGTCGATAAATCTACTATTAAGCTAAAGGAGTATTAGATGATGTGTTGATATTAATGGCCTCAAGGAAATACACTACAAAAATTATGAATCTATAACTAAAACAAAATCTAGGAGTACACCTTTAATTATAGGTAATCCTTTATTGATAGTTACCAATGCTTATATAGATTGTAGGTTAGGTGATATGACCATCTCAAAAGAAATTCATATAAAAATACTAGTCCTTTACCCACTTTCTTGGCTCATAGAAATTGAGGATCCAATGTTGGTAGAAGGGGAGGATAAAAATGAGGTTAAATTTAGACATGTACCAACTATGAAAATGGAAAAATAGAATATCATGAAGGGCCTCTTGGGGGATCCATTGTGATTCTCTTACCTCTATGTCACTTTGAGATTATGGGTAGTTTGTTAGCTTAAGGCTTAATATTTGATGGATTATTTTAAAGAACACCTTTCTCCTAAGATACTTATTTTCTAATATTAATCTTAATCTAGCCCTAATTCAATAACAAATGCAACAATCAAGACCTAAATCTAAAAGTATTTCACTTTTTAATAATTTTTTTTGATAATTTAAATTTCAATTAAAGCGGGTTTTGACAGGCTCCCAAAACCTGATTACATAGGTAGTAGGAAGCTGAGAACAGAATGAGAAGGAGAAAAATGGGGATACATAGTCCCACAGAAAGGAAGACAAAAAGGAACAATAGGAGAAGAGGAAGGGCAGAACATGAGGATGCCCTGGAACAAAAACCAGCCATAAACAAAAAAATCGATAAGCCTCCTCTTTGGCTTCAAAGATGGTATCCTTAGGTTCTTCCTTGATCTCATCCTTGCTTTCATCCTCAAAAATGTCAGAAGCAATATATTTCTTGTAGTCATCCTTAACATCATCCACAACAATTTTCTTGTCGCCATCCTCTGAGAATTTCTTCATGAAAAACTTGAACAATTTAAAATTCCCATAAGTGTTGATAGCACTAGATGACAAGGAGTCATGAGGGCTAAAATGGATTAAAAAAAACAACATTTTAGCTGATTGGTTAGGCATCATTATTGGTTGTCACAAATATATCATGCTCAAAAGACCTACAATATTGACACCATAATTTGATAGTTTATCAGCAACCTTGTTGCTTTCTCTAAATGAGTGCTAAAAAATAATTTCTTGTTGGTGTTGACTCAAAAACTTAGCTTCCTCAATACATTCCTTAACCCTCCAAGAAGGATTTCTATTATTCTTGAGGTAATTTATTGTGTTGAGTGAATCTCCCTTGACCATAAGCTTGCTAGGATGATTTGATGCAAGTAATAATCCTCTCCACATGGCTCTAGCTTCTACAACCTAGTTTGATTGAATCCCTAAGTGTTTCACATAATCAAGGATGACACTTCCTGCATGATCCCTAAGGATGCATCCAACACCTACTTTCCCAAGGTTTCCTTTAGCAACACCATCAAAATTTAGCTTGATTCACTTTTTAATAACGAAATAAATGAGAATTTTTCTTTAAGAGGCAAGGGTGCGAGAGGAGTGCAAACAAACAATTCATAGATGTAGCTATATGTGATTTTTATTAAATGTTAAAGCTTAAAGATTTAGTTGGTCCCTTATATTATTAAGACTAAACTAGTTCTTTCTTTCCTTTTTGCTTATTTTGATAAATAAACAAAAAAATATAAACTAATATAAAATATATAACAATAAAATTTTTTATCATAAATGCTTAAATGATAAATTTAAGGAGCAAAGAAAACCTATTTTTGTCATAGAGAAAAGCACCACTGATATTTTTTCCTGTTGATGGCACTTTTGCTTAACCTATAAAAGACATAATAAGATAAGACTGCTGATAGAGGGGCTTGTCTATGCTAGTAGAAGTATTAGACTTCCTTGAATAAAAATCAAGCCCTTGTTTAGATAGATAAAAATGGAAAAAATACAAAGTGCATAAAATAAATGGTTGGCGATGAAAGTGTCATAGTGTTAGTGATAGCACCACTAACACTTTCACTAAATTCCATCACTTTCACTTTGTGTAAACCAAAGAGCAATAGCACCATCAACCTATAGTCTGGTGGTGCTTTCACTTCTAAGAGAAAAAAATCAAGATTAAATGCAAGCTAAGACAATTAGTGATTAAGATGGTAGAGGGCTCTGACTTGGGAGTATCGATACGTGCTAAATGATAGAAAAAAAAATATTTACTTGCTTGAAATTAAGATTAAAGTGATAAAATATGGTGCTAACTAGATGTCAATGTAAAATGCAAGACTAGTTAAACATGCAATATGATAATAACTTTTGCCAACTACAATTAATAAATTATGATAAAAAATCTAAGATAATCTGCATTCAGATTTTGACATAAAAATTTATAATGATCTCCAAGTCAAAAAGTGTTTCTTCCAGTATTTAAGTATTGCTCATGTTATTTTGGGTCCAAATATGTTATTAGTTACCTCATTGTCTTGAATCATAACTTGTCCTTTTTACTTAGATGATTCAACTAGTGAATACAATAGTCTACAAGGTTGATATTTTAAACAAATTAAAGCATGTTTAATTATATATAAGGAGTTTCTTACAAAATGAAAGAACTTATCTTCTAAATTTTCTTAGAATCCAAAGTAAAATAACTTCTAACACCATCCAAGATCTCTTTAATTAAGTAAGGTTTGTGTCAAATATATATTATTTGCATATAGATGACTCCATAAATTTAACTTATAAATTCATAATATATTCCTATAATAATATATTTCTATTAAATATATGGTCATTTCACTAGCTTTGCAATAATGAAATATGATTTAACTATCTTTTATACTAATTGTAATAAGATCTATTTTGATTATTTCATGGTATCTTAAAAGTTCCTAGAATTTTATCTTTTGCATTGTTTAGAAACCTCCAAGGAATGGAGAAAGAATTTTTACATGTTATTGCATAAAATTATGATTCTAAAGAGAATTTAATTCTTATGTGTGAATCAAAAATCAAGCAACACCAATACAAGAATAATATAAAATAACAATAAGCACCATAAGACACAATGATTGCACAAAATAGATAAAATTCTTTATTACTACGAGCGGATATCAAATGTTACAATAAATATGCCCTAAATGTGGGGAATTACAATACTTGATACAAAATTATAGATATCAGGGTTCTCGAAAACCCTAGTTGAAAATAATGGTTGGTGTCTTCACGCTTGTCTTCAATCCCAATGAGGTTGCATGTGGGCTTGTGTATCCTAGATAGAGCCACCCTAGCTTCAACAACTCCTAGCAATTGTAATCCTTACACCTGCACACAAAAAACAACAACAAAAATTAGTAATACCTATGAGGGCTCCACTACATGAGACCCTGAGAATAAAATCACTAACCCCAGATGATGCAATAAAATTTTAAATAAAGCATAAGAATATAAAAATAAATGCACAAAATTATTACCTTGCCAAAAATGCTAACTTACTATTTTCTATTTATGTCAATGATGCCAGTGATGGTTACGAAGATGCCCTAATGGCATCCGAGGGCCGCAGGGTTGCAGATCTAGTGTAGGAAACACCCACAAGTGCTCGAGAATAAATATAAATATCCATAGGTACTCAATTGGCTCTAGAGGGTGCTTGGTTGGCTATCATAGGGTGCTTGATTGGCTTTGGATAGCACTCAGCTAGCTCTAGAGGGTATTCGAGGACTAATGGAAGTGGTACAAAACCAAATCCGGTTCACGTGGGAAGGGCGGTAGCAGAAGTAGAGGGCTATAAATTAAAATGATGAGGGTGAGGATGAGAACGAAGGGGCTAGGGCTTAGGACCTTCTAAGAATTATTTGTGAATGAACATCAACAAAATTTAAAGTAGGCTTTAGAAATCTCCTAGGGATGCTTAAGGTTTATGGCATGTTAGGGGTCTGAGTCATCAAAATGACTCTTCTTTTATAATATTCCCTTAGACATGTTAGGGTTTCGACGACACAATTTGAGTGGTCGATATTAAAACATGAGGAAGGGTGGATATGAAATCTAGGCAAGTGGCATAGATTGATATAGATGAATGGCTGATATTAAAACATGGTGGAGGGCTCGAATTAATTAATATAAATACATATATATATATAAATATAATATAAAAAATATTAATATTTAAATATATATTAGCAAATATATATATATATATATATATATATATATATATATATATATATATGGGTGGTGATGATTGGAAGATAAGGATAGATGACAAGTGACTAAATTTTGGTGTCTACAGATGTCCCTTTTTGTATAATGTTGCATGAAACACAATGCAGTGCAAAAATATGAGAAACCTAGTTTTTCCTGATGCAGAAGTAACTTTCTTTCCTTGGAATGTGAAGATGATCTTGAAGATAAAATAATTTTATTGTGTAGCTTACCCCCTCAATTGGTGAGTGAGTGAAGAATAAATCTCACAAGCCAATTGACAGAATTGTGCAGTAAAAATGCAAGTGAATGGTGTAAGTGTAAATGTATGGTGTAAGTGGAAGTGTGTGATGTAAGTACGGATGATATGAATAATGTAAAATAATTCTTTTTTTCCCCCAACAGGAAAAGCGTATTTTTATGAAATGCAAATTATTGATTCTATTTTTGCCTCAACAAAGAAAGGGTCTTTACCAAGTGTAAATACCATGATCATGTAACACCAATACAAGAATAATATAAAATAACAATAAGCACCATAAGACATAATGATTGCACAAAACAGATAAAAATATTTATTGTTTTAGTAGGATCTCAAATGTTACAATCAATATGTCCCAAATATGGGGTTTTACAATGCTTATGTTTGATACAAAATTACCAATACTAGGATTATTCAAAACCCTAGTTGAAAATAATGGTTGGTGTCTTCACACTTGTCTTCATTCCTAAAAAGGTTGAGGGTGGGCTTGTGTATCCTATATAGGGACACCCTAGCTTCAACAACTCCCAGTAATTGTAATCCTTACACCTACACATAGCAAACAATAATAAAAATTAGTAATACCTATGAGGGCTCTACTGCGTGAGACCCTCAGAATAAAATCACTAACCCTAGATGTTGTAATAAAACTATAAATAAAGCATAAGAATATAAAAATAAATGCACAAAATTATTACCTTTTCAACAATGCTAACTTCTTATTTTTTGTTTACATCAATTATGCCAATGATGGTTGTGAAGATGTCCTAATGGTACCCAATGGTCGTAGGGTTGCATATCTGGTGCAGGAAACACCCGTGAGTGCTCACGAATAACTAAAAATACCTAGAGGTGCTATGTTGCCTCTATAATGTGCTCGACTGGCTCTAGAGGGTGCTCAGTTAGCTCTGGATGGTACTCAGTTGGCTCTAGAGGGTGTTCGAGGACTCATGGAAGTGGCATAGAACCAAGTCTGGTTTGCACAGGAAGAGCAGTGGCAGAAGTGGAGGGCTATAAATGATGGTAGTGGGGATGAGAATGAGAACGAAGGGGCTAGGGCTTGGGACCTTCTAAGAATTATTTACAAATGAACGTCGACAAAATTCAAAATAGGCTTTAGAAATCTCCTAAGGATGCTTAAGTTTTCTAGGCTGTTAGGGGTCTAAGTAATCAAAATGACTCCTATTTTATAATATTCCCTTGGAGATGTTAGGGTTTCAACAACACAATTTGAGTGGCTGAGATGAAAACATGAGGAAATGTGGAGATTAAATCTAGGCAAGTGGCATGGATTGATATGGATGAATGGCTAATATTAAAACATGGTGGAAGGGTAGGATTAATTCATATAAATACATATATATTTATTCAATATATATATATAAATATAATATAAAAATATTAATATTTAAATATATATTGGAAAATACATATATATATATATATATAGATAAATAATGGACGGTGATGATTGGAAGATATAGATGGATGACAAGTGCCTAGATTTTGGTATCTAAAGATACCCCTTTTTGTATCGCATTGTGTGAAACACAATGCGATGCAAAAATACAAGACACCTAGTTTGGCTTGATCTTTCTTTCCTTGGAATGTGAAGATGATATTGAAGATAAAATAATTTGATTGTGTAACTATTTTATTGTGTAGCTTACCCCCTCAATTGGTGAGTGAGTGAAGAATAAATCTCACAAGCCAATTGATAGAATTGTGCAATGAAAATGCAAGTGAATGGTGTAAGTGTAAATGTATGGTGTAAGTGTAAGTGTATGATGTAAGTGTGGATGATATGAATGATGTAAAATGATTCTATTTCCCCAATGAGAAAAGGGTATTGTTGTAAAATGTAAGTGATTGATTATGTTTTTGCCCCAACAGAGAAAGGGTCTTTACCAAGTGTAAATACCATGATCATGTAAGATGTATCCCATTGTGGGAAATCAAAATCAAATGTGGTTTCCCCAAGTTTGGGGTGATTCCATGTTGTTGAATAAAGTGCCCTTTTAGTGTCATTGAAATGCAAGGATGAAAATGTAGAAAAAGTAAAATAGTCTTGCCCTCAAGGCCACTCATGATTGTAGCTAATTTCCACATGGAATTCCTAAATGGTTGCTCAATCACTTTACTCAGCCTATATCCTTGGAGACTGGTGTAATTGTAAATGAAAATTATGAAAGTTATCCATGTTGGGAACCCCATGGAAAAGGGCATCAATGAAAGTTGTTGAGAAAATTGGTCTTAGCATAGTGTCACTCAAAAGGTGAGGGACCAAAAATAATTTTGTTTTTGAACAAGGAGATGTTGGATGATGAATATGTCCAAGTTCCCTTATGGTGACTTACCCAAAATTTCATGGACAACCAATCATTGCAATCACCAAGGAGATATAATAGACCACTAGATATAAGGTTCACTTGAATTTGTACATGAACTTGGCAAATGTTGAATGTAAATGTAATTTTTCATGGATGAAAATGGTATTGTAATGAATATTTGATGATGAGAATGATGATTATGGTAATTTTGTGAAAATTTGGACCGTTTTGGTATGTTTTGAATATTTTGAAGCGATTTTGCGCCTTTTGGATGCAAACAAAAATTATGCGTCCAAATCAATTTTTTTTTTCACAAAACACTATATGATGATGAAATGAATGTATGGATGCAATTTGGAATGATTTTGAGGAGATAATCTACCTTTTTGTATCATTTTTGTTCCTTTTGCCAATTTTGACTCCAAACGTTGGTGGGCATCCACAGCATGCGTAGACACCGACCATAGTTTATTGCTCGGCAAATATGGGGTAACATCTCAACACACCTATGAACACCCATGGGCATTCCAATGCCCCAAAAATAGCTATAAATGGCTTGTAGAGGTGAAATCAGATTCATTCTTGCATTCATGAATTCCAGAATTTGCATATGAGGCAGTGAGTGAAGTGAAGTGGAGTGAAGGAGTGTGGTTGTATGGAAGCCATGGTGGTGGAAGGTGTGGATGTGACAACAGGAGCAGAGGTGCATGTGGCTAAGGTAAGTGGCCTTGATACTCTTTGTTTAGACTTGTGCAATTTTTTTTTACAAATGAATGTGACTTTAATGTAATTGCTTTGTGAATGTGTTGCTACAGTTGAGGATTTTGGATGTTCAACATCAGTTCTTTCCTCTCATCGTAGGGGTGAGAAAGGTATTGTGACAGGAGGAGTAGGAATGGTTGGAGGATGTGGGGCTGGTTGAGGCAGCCCAGATTGATGTAGTGAGGGCAAATGTGGGTATCTTTCTGCCTTAGTAGAGATATGGGATCCAGATAAGGGAACCTTTCATCTCCCTACTAGAGAGATGATATTGACACTTGAGTATGTATATCGCATCCTCAAATTGATAGTGGAGGGGTTATATATCGAAGTTGGACACGATAAGAAATATGAGATGGGTCGAATCTTTGAAGATCGATGGGAGGTTGATAGTGTGAAGGGTGTAGGGATAAGGAACTTGGCTATGTATGTGGATATGAAGTTGGATGCACTTCCCACTTTGGTCATGTTCGTGTTGGCCAACATAGTGGCCCTAAACAACACTGGCTATCGGTTCCCATAGAACCTGATCAAGTTGGTGTATGACATGATCAATACACCTCAGGTGTATGCATGGGCACCTACTTTGTTGGCATAGTTATACCAAGATCTGTATGAGGTGAAGATGTGAGGGTGAAAGAGGCTAGGATGTAGTTTGCTATTGTGGTGTTGGAACTAGGAGCACTTCAGTGTGGCTAAACCTGTAGGCTTACCTACTAAATAATGGGATAGGGAAAAACCCTATGCTATGAGATGGCCTATGGTAGAGGAAGTGCAGCCAAGTTGTCTTGTTTAGACTAGGTAGTGGTAGATGGATCTATGGGCTAGACTAACACCGACTCAGGTTCTTTGGAGACCATAGTGAGGTGCCACTTGTACTGGTGATGGGGAGTAGCTACAAAGGGTTCGATAGACTAGGTGGGTGGTTAGGAGGCATAGGAATGAGGTGGAGCACATATAGTTCTCATGGGTGTTACAACAATCTAGGCTAAGGTAGGGGGTTCCTCAGGAACCAGTGCTCTACAAGCATCATTGGGATGATACGGGTCTACCTTATGCTAAGGCAAGGACGGTGATCTATGAGTATGATAAGGAGATGGACCTCCTCGATGTGGATGATGTAGGTACTACTATAGAGTATGATGCATGATTTTTTGTACAACCACCATAGATACCGAGTTTGATAGTGGATGAGGGGAATGGGGATGAGGATGAGGCAGAGGCCAAGGAGGAGGTAGATGAAGCTCCTAGACATCGTAGATGCCTTTGGTCTAGAAGTCAAGAGATAAAGGTGAGGGACATAGTATAGTAGGATTTAGGTCTTAGAGGCAATGGATATGGCATGGATGATGACATGGAGGAGGTTCCAGAGAGATCTCTAGGCCAGAGTGAGGAGGATTGGGTGAGGCTTGAGCAGTTAGCAGTAGAGTAGGACATAGTGAGAGCAGCTGAGGTTGCTAAGGTAGTGTCTCAGGATGCGAAGATAGTGTCTTGAGATGCGGAGATAGCTTGGCTATGGGTAGAGCTAGAGGCATGACTGATTGTAGGTGGAGGTGAGGATAGGATCATGAGGCTCCAGGTAGAGCTACTTCAGAGAGACCATCATCAGAGACATGATGTACTACACATTCAAGCTCAGGATGAATATATCTGATTTTTGGAGGATCGATTGATGGAGAACCATATTGGGCTTCCAGATCCACCTTCCTCATCCATATATGGGTTTGTTAGGCATAGCAAGTCTAGGCATAGCTCTAAGTCTAGGGCTCCTTTCGGATCATAGGTGTCCTCTTATAGGAATTAGCTAGTGCTTAGATGCACTTTTTGTATATGAGCCTTGGTGCTTCATTGTATATAGCCTTTTGGGTATTCATTGTACATGCGATATTTATATATATATACATGGATTTTACTTTTATGTTATGCTTTTGTGTGAATGCTTTTGTGTAAATGCTTTTGTGTGGATGCATGTGTATATGGATGATTAATGCAATGATAATGTGTTATGAATGCAAATGAATTAATGCTCTAATGATCATATATAGTGTAGATTTTTCTTGACCATGTATATCATTGTTGCTTAACCAGGGGTATTGATGAGTGCCAAATTGACACATATTTTATGCAAATATTATATGTTTTCTATCTACAAAATTATGAAAGTAAATGTGTTTTAATGATTATTTTTACCTTATTTATGTGATTTATCAGTAAATTTGATAAATGAGGTTAAAATGATAAATGATCATATTTTACACAAATTGTGCGAAGTTTTTGTATGTTTTTGGCAGGTAATATTACAACAAAATACAGGTCATATATTGAAGAAAGGATGAACCAATATCGTGAAAATATATTGGAGACACATGGACGCACACTACGGAAGGGTGCTACGGAAGGACGCTATGGAAGGGTGTTACGAAAACCTAGAAAAATCTATGGAAAGACCTGTTCCGCATAATAAAAATACCACATAAGCTATGGCTTGGTCAAACACCACGTGGGCAGCTGAAACACAAAATATTTTGAATTCCACATAGGCGTTTAGAAGAATCAAACATGGGTGACTCATCATTTATTTGGGGCATGAATTTGTTATGATATTTTCTATAACAATACGTGAATATTTGTAATAAATGCATCCTTCCCTAAAATAAAGGATCAAAGCTATAGAAAAAGTCTAAATCAAGGGTTGTATTGTTACATAGCTATCCCACCAAGTCAAAGTTAGTATTATGTTATAATTAGTTGCCACTTGGACCAATTAGAATATTTATTGAGTCCAAGTATTTTAGGAGATGTGTTAATTTAGATTATTCTTGTTAGAATAAAGTTGTTGCGTGATCAAGTCCAAACCATATGGGAGAAATACGGGGAGTTATGTTCGGAATTGTCTGAGTGACAATATATATTTGCATACGAGGCCTTTGAAAAGGCCTGGTTGGATGGCGAGCGAATGTAGAAATATTTGTAATCTGTGATTATTCCTGATGTAATATTCTGTATGCAATTCTGAAAGTTGGATGCGCAACCATGTACGTTTGATTTTCAATAATAAAGCAACAACAATATTTTCTTCAGGATATGGTAACTGTGTTTTATAATTATTTTATATTTTGCTTGCTTTGGTAATTTTTATTTCTTTTATTCTCTTGTAATTATGAAATAATTAAGAATTAGATTAATTAAATGAGAGTCGATTACTGAATAGAAAATAGGGGAAGGGGTTCACACTAACCTTTCAGAGGTAGGGCCCACTCCGAAAGGTTAGTCCCTAATCTCTTCCACCCATAAATAGAGTTAGAATGTAGAATAAATTTTAAAGCATAAACTTAATTAAATTGCATAAAAAAATAATTATAAATTATATTATGCATCATTAAATCATTCGTGGATCCACATATACTCATATAGAATAATTCATAAATTGCATATTTTATTTTATTTTATTTTTCGTAAACTTTAATTTCTGCAACACATGAAACCAGAAAGAGATCTAAACTAAGCTTAGTATTAATTACTACGGTACAATCTATACTGGATTGCTACTCTTTAAATCTAACCTGGATTAACCCGGATTGACAAAATTAAATGTAAGCTACTACAACCGATCATTTTGGCACCATTGTCGGGGAGAGTAGCGTCGTAGTGGTTAGTCAGAAAAGTTGTTTGGCGAGTGCAAAGCGAGAGGACTTACTTGTATGTGAAAAGGGGTACGTACGAGACCTTGGTGTGCATACGAGTCAGAGTGGCCCGTAGATGGTTCCAACAAGCCCCGCCTTTCGACGTTGCCAGGTTCATTTTTCATAAAGGTTTCATTTTTATTGCTTTCATAGATTAAAACTTTATTTCTTGCAAATTTATTTTTTGCAAATTTCAATTTCAGCATATTTAATTTTCTACAATTTCCTTGCTTTGGGTAATTACTATTGTTAATTTGATTTAGGACCTATGAAAAAGAATAGGAAGTAGGTGAACGCTGAAAACAACCTAATATTGTTTTAGGACCCTATTTTTGTTTTATAGGAAGTAGTTAGGTTGAGTGACACAACTGTAATGAAATCCCTCCTAATAATCAAAAGAACAGTAGAAAGTTACCTTTTACTTCAACAATTTTACTTCCAGTAAAAATTTACTTTCCAAGTACTTTTACTTTTTTCCTAATTATGCTGAAATTAGTTGTATAAACACATCTAATTTTAGTAGCATTAGGACTGTTTAGTAATTTTAAATTTATTTCTTTTCTACTGTGTTAAGAGTATTTATAAGTTTTGAAATTTATATTTAAACTTAGCAATACGTTAAGAGTATTTATAAGTTCTAAAATTTATATTTAAACTTGGCAGACAGTAGGATTGAAACAGAAAAATCAAAACCCAAATAGAAAATTAAAAAATATATATATAAAATAAAAAATAAAAAATAAAATAATAATAATATAAAATCAAAGAGAGAAAATAAAAAAAATTGCTAGGTGGAGAAAAACAGTCCAATAAACCTCTAGAAAATATTAAAAATAATAAATAAATAAAATAATATATAAATAAATAAATATTATTATTAGAAATGATAATAAAAATGATAAATATATATAATAAAAATAAAGTATATATATTAAAATTATATATATATATATATAATTAGAAATTATAATAATAAATATATATATAATAAAATATATATATATATATATAATAAAATATATATATATATATAATATATATATATAATAATAAAATAATAATAATAATAATAAAATATATATATATAATATATATATATAATAATGAAATAAAATAGAGGTATTATAGAGGACTGAATCAATGTAACTATAAAGTGGCAGGACAAACATATTGTATCATGAAAATTTCAATTAAGAAAATATTTGAAAGGGTGTAGTAAAACTCAAATCCTATTGGTAACTCAACTAGAAAATCACTAATTAATGGGCATAGGTTTTAACTATACAAAGAGCCACTATCTAAAAAAAAAATTCATACACCACCTTAAACAACAAACTGATTTGCAGTGCATTTCTGAACTGCAACCAACTACTATCCAATAATTTCTCTTTGAAAAGAAAAATAATAATAATATAATTATATATATAAAAATTGAAAAAAATTAATATATAAAAATAAAAATGATTATGCTTCCTTTATTTCATCATGAAGTATCTGTATTTCCTTCCATTTTTAGTCTTAATGTTTCAAAGATAGCTTAAGAAGATGTTTTCTCTAAAAACCTTGTAGGAAGATGATTACCACATGATGCATAGTACCTTGTTTGCTAGATGAAGTCTAGATGTTTTTCAAATACTCAAACTATATCTAATATTTTGAGCAAAATTTTCATTGGAAATAACGCAAATATTTTAAAATGTTGTAAGTGACTCCTAGATGATCAAGTTTTTCTCTTTTGACCACGCACAAATACATATCTAAAAACATTGTGAAGTTTTGGAAAAATTAACTCGTGTTATTTTTGCCATAAAGTAAAAAGTTTCCCTTGCTTATCTATTTTTACGCATGGTCTAGAGTACTAATGAATTGGCAAAAGGACAAGCTCGCCCTTCACCCTAAAAAAAATAAATAAATCCCTTGCTCCTCATCTAATCGAGCAAGTATCCTACTAAATTCTTGCTTCTCCTCAAAATAAGCAAGACCCCCAAAAAGTAATGAAAATTTTCTTGCTTCTCTTCAAAATAAGCAAGAACCTCAAAAAGCACTAAAAATCCCTTGCTCCTCCCAAAATGAGCAAGTACCCCAAATAAAACAAAAGTAAAAAAAAAAGGGCAAAAGAGCTTGAATCCCTAGAATTCTCAGTATCTCAAACACCATGGGGTACTCTTTATTAAGGTATCCTTACGTATTAACACTAAGTCTGGATAAGACCTCTAGATGCTCATAAGATAAGCTAGCTTTTTGGCATACATAACCCTTGTTGTTTTTCAATCCTTGCTCATAATGGGAAATGAATCCTCACTGCACACACAATTGGTCTTGAAAGAAGCTTGAGAATACTAGGACAACTTTGACACTATATTGATTTGTGAAAGGAGTAAATGAAGTTGTTTCAAAATTGCTAGAATGTTTGAAGTCCTTGAAGAATAATCCTAGAAACATCACATGCAGGCAAAACTCAAAAGCAAACCCTCATGAAAGTACTATGGTTTCAATTTTTTCTTTTTCTACAAAAACATGGCTTGTGCCCATCACATTTTCATCCCTTAGAAAAAAACCATCTTAATATCTATTTCACTTTTTCCCATGATTGAAGATATCCTAGAAGGCTGAAATCAAATTTTATATTCATTACCTTTCTATCTCGGAAAATTCTTAATGACATACAGGAAGCATAGTCACAAAAATTATAATAAACCTCCATAAAATAAAACTTATTATTATATTATCCACCAATATAAATAAAACACCCTTCATCTTGTTTTGGCTAAAATTACAGTTTGGGGGGGGAAGTAAATAAGGTATACAAAGTTCACAATTCAGTTTGGGGGAGAAGAATCAGGTAAAGTATTTTCTTAAACTCTAACAACTATAGTTTTGTAGATATCTTATGTAGACAACTTCTGTAATAATCTTCAGTAATATAGTTTATAATACTTAATACAATAGAATTTATAATATAGTTTAGAGGTATAGTATAGGTAATATAATATTTTATAGTTATATAATAATAAAAAAAAATTTGGTAAATAAAAGTCTTCATTAATTACCGGGTTTTGCAGGTTAACCCAAAACCTATTACAATATTCAGCCTTCTGCTGAGATTGTAGATCCTAGTCATCCTTGAAAATTTCTTACCAGAACTTGTGTTGAATCCCCTACAACACCTTACTAACAAGGCACACCCATACCTAAACATAACTGTAAACATTACTTACATTGACAGGAAATTGAAGTTTGGAACTTTGCACTTGTGAAACTTGTTGCTTGCCCATTTCCTATTCTCTGTCGAAATCCTCCAAGGCTTACACCCTGTTACCTTCATTTCCAATTTGGTATGATTTAAAGGGAAACCCCATAATTATTACCAGCTCCATGGGGAAAGAACACCCATTCATCTTTCTCCTTAACGGGTAGGTTTCTTTTCATGACTAATAATGTTTTCCACTTCACGTGGCACACCTTGAGTCCATGTCACCAAACTACCAACATCAACACCTATGTTGGCTAATTTTTCAGCTGACCTGTTGGCCTCACGGTACACGTGACGAGCCCTCCTGTTCTGTCTTGCCGCAAAAAGGATCCTCACTTCATGGATGACTCCCTCGATTCTCCATGGAGGTTTTTTTCCATTGGTTAACAAGTTGATGATGTTCATCGAATCACCTTCAATCATCAAGTTACCTTGAGTTGCTTGGGCTACTTGCAACCCTCTCCAAAGGGTGCTAGCTTCTGCTTCGTTATTAGTTCTGATTCCCAATGGTTTAGCGAAGGCCTTGACTAGATTTCCTTGATGATCCCTGATTATTCCTCCAACTCCAGCTCTTCCCGGGTTCTCCTTGGCTGCACCATCAAAATTTAGTTTAAACCAACCCTGGGGGGTGGCTCCCAAGAAATCCCATTTCTGGGATTGGGCAAAGGAATGGAAAGTTTTTCCTAAATAATAATAATAATAATAATAATATATTATATTAATTTACTATTTTTAATTACTATATTTTTACTTTGATCATTCTTCTTGAAAAAAAATAATAATAATAAAAAAAATTAAAAGTTAATTTAAATTTTATATATAATGATGTTCTTATTGTCAGTATGGGTTTGTATATAACATTATTATAGAAGTTATAAGTCTTATTTATGCATAGTTTTGATATACATCTAAATAAGTCCAATGAGCACTATTGACTTTTGCATTGGAAAGTGTGTTTAGATAGATAGAAGTTGAAATATTGCTGCTATAGGAAGTGATTAGACTAAAATAAAACACATATTCATTGTACGAATTATAGTACCTTCTTGTTTCAACTTATTTAATTTGAAAAAATGATGGTAATCCCAATTTAGCCAAATGACAATTTACATTGTGCTTCTTATCAAATGTATATCACATTCCAAAAGAAATATTGTTTAAAATGGAATATCAAGGTAAAAATTTTGATTTACATGAACAAGGCATCAATCATCTATTATAGACCAAATTTTGGATTTATGCAACTATTATAACTATAGAGTTTATCCATTGAGATTGTTGTATTAATCTTGTGTGCATGAGGACATGCACTTCCTTCAGTTTGGAGGAATGATGAGTGTCAAATTGACACATATTTTATACAAATATTATATGTTTTCTATCTACAAAATTATGAAAGTAAATGTGTTTTAATGATTATTTTTACCTTATTTATGTGATTTATCAGTAAATTTGATAAATGAGGTTAAAATGATAAATGATCATAATTTACACAAATTGTATGAAGTTTTTGTATGTTTTTGGCAGGTAATATTACAGCAAAATACAGGTCATATATTGAAGAAAGGATGAACCAATATCGTGAAAATATATTGGAGACACGTGGACGCGCGCTTTGGAAGGATGCTACAAAAGGGTATTATGGAAACCTAGAAAAATCTACGAAAAGTCTTGTTCCACATAATAAAATGCCACATAAGCTATGGCTTGGTCAAACACCACATGGGCAGTTGAAACACAAAATATTTCGAATTCCACATAGGTGTTTAGAAGAATCAAATGTGGGTTACTCATAATTTATTTGGGGCATGAATTTGTTATGAGATTTTCTATAACAATACGTGAATATTTGTAATAAATTTATCCTTCCCTAAAAGAAAGGATCAAAGCTGTAGAAAAAATCTAAATCAAGGGTTGTATTGTTATGGAGCTATCCCACCAAGTCAAAGTTAGTATTATGTTATAATTAGTTGCCACTTGGACCAATTAAAATATTTATTGAGTCCAAGTATTTTAGGAGATGTGTTAATTTAGATTATTCTTGTTAGAATAAAGTTTTTGCATGATCAAGTCCAAACCATATGGGAGAAATATTGGGAGTTATGTTTGGAATTGTCTGAGTGACAATATATATTTGCATACGAAGCCTTTGAAAAGGCTTGGTTGGATGGCGAGCGAATGTAGAAATATCTGTAATTTTTTATTATTCCTGATGTAATCTTCTGTATGCAATTCTGAAAGTTGGATGTGTAGCCATGTAAGTTTGATTTTGAATAATAAAGCAACAAAAATATTTTCTTCAGGATATGGTAACTGTGTTTTATAATTATTTTATATTTTGCTTGCTTTGGTAATTTTCATTTCTTTTATTCTCTTGTAATTATGAAATAATTAATA
The DNA here is from genome assembly GCA_028583015.1 of Wollemia nobilis. Taxonomy (NCBI): domain Eukaryota; kingdom Viridiplantae; phylum Streptophyta; class Pinopsida; order Araucariales; family Araucariaceae; genus Wollemia; species Wollemia nobilis. The sequence goes on along the minus strand of JAQPPZ010017170.1, from coordinate 2,121,748 downwards.
ATTAGATTAATTAAATGAGAGTCGATTACTGAATAGAAAATAGGGGAAGGGATTCATACTAACCTTTCGGAGGTAGGGCCCACTCGAAAGGTTAGTCCCTAATCTCTTCCCCCCGGTAAATAGAGTTAGAATGTAGAATAAATTTTAAAGCATAAAATTAATTAAATTGCATAAAAAAATAATTATAAATTATATTATGCATCATTAAATCATTTGTGGATCCACATATACTCATATAGAATAATTCATAAATTGCATATTTTATTTTATTTTATTTTATTTTTCGTAAACTTTAATTTCTGCAACACATGAAACCAGAAAGAGATCTGAACTAGGCTTAGTATTAATTACTACGGTATAATCTGTACTGGATTGCTACTCTTTAAATCTAACCTAGATTAACCTGGATTGACAAAATTAAATGTAAGCTACTACAGCCGATCAGGTGCCAAAAATGGTGGCATGTGAAATCGAGGACTCATGTAATGATATGGATGTTGATATGGAAGAAGATATGGATGTTGATATGGAAAATTGATTGTTTTGTAGAGACTCGGACATACTAGTTGCATCAAAAAAACTTACTAAATACTACCTAATTTTCTCTAGGACCAAATGTGTGTGTAGTGAATTCATTTAACGAATAATGAGTATGGTAATGACTTAAGGTAATAAAGAACCAATGTGTGTGCAAGTAATTTCATTAACCCATCTTGATTAAATTGAGATGAAACCTATCTTGGAGAAGACCAATAAGCTAGCTTGTCCTTATGTGTGGTTAGAGGTATCTTTAAAAGAGATGTGTCACCACGCATGAGTGTACTCCACTGCCAGTCAAGCGTCTATAGCCCCGATGGATATTAGCTCCATAGTCCAAGTTTTTTATATCTAAACTTTGGAGATACGGACTACCTAACCGTCTGACTAGAAATGTAGTTCTATCCTTACAACTTGAGGATCTGTGGTGTGTGATGTGTAAAATATTTAGAGTTTTTGGGAAATTTTCCCTACTCTTTCTTTTATTTAGAATTTGTGATAGTAGTAAAAACCACTATTTTTATGGACTATGTGCATGATGGGAAAATCAAGGAATGCCCTTTTTACTTTGAGGTACAACCTAATTATGGTGTTATCTCTCTTTGACACAAGATGTTTTTAAGATGTGTAATTGTGTTTGGTTCAAGAATATTTAGAGTCAATTCCTAGAACTCAAGATTTTCTTAGTGAAAATGTGTCTTGGTCCTAAAAAAACTCGACATGTATTGGAGGTTGCTAGAAACACTAGGAGTGGATGAGTGACCGAAAACACCTAGGAACTATGGCATTGTGGTTTTGTAAATGACAATGTTGACTCTATGGAATGATGCAATGCAATGGATGATGTTTTGAAGGTGCCCCTAATTAATGCAACATGAATGTATTGGATCAATTAATATCTAAAATTGACTAAATGACCCTTAATATGAAATGAAAATGTGTGAATGTGGTTGTGAATGCAATGTATGAAATGTGGTTTTTGAAATGAAATGTGTGCAATGCAATGTATGATATGTAATGTTGTGCAGTGTAATGTATGAAATGAAATGTATGCTATACAATGTGTAAAATGTGATGTGTGAAATGTAATTTTGTTTTTGTGTATTAGCCATGTATACATATATATATATCACATTAAACATAGAATACTCTCAAGTTAATGATGTTTAGTGGTTCAATTTCTTCAACTCCCTCTATACTGGAAATCCTATAAGTTCCTTTACCTACTTTTTGAGTGATAATGTATGGACCTAACCAATTAGCCATGAATTTATCACAAAGATGTGGTAATGCATTGGTGTTTTGTTGATTCTCTTTAAGAACAAGATCTCCTACTTGGAATTAATGTAGATGAACTTTAGCATTGTAAGCACACTTTATGAAATCTTGATAAACTTGTAAATTCTCTAAAGAATTGACCCACATCTCATCAAGAAGTGTGAGTTGGTCAAAATGTGCTTGTCTAGAAGTATCGTCATCTATGAATTCCTACAATGAAATTCACAATGATGGGATCTCAAGCTCAAGAGGTATGATTGCTTCAGCTCCATAGACAAATGAAAATGGTGTTGCCCCAATAGTCATGCATATGCTTGTTCGATAAGCCCATAATGCCAAAGGGATTTGAGTATGCCAATATCTATGATTTTCTTTGACTAGTTTCTTGAGAATAGCAATTAAGGTCTTGTTGGTAGCCTCAGCTTGTCCATTTGCTTGTGGGTAATAAGGAGTCAAGAAACTGTGTTGGATATTATATTTCTTGCAAAGTGCTCAAACATCCTTTTTATTTAAAGACTTATCATTGTCAGAGATGATTTTCGAGGGAATACCAAAATGACAAATGATATGATGAAGTATAAACTCCATAATTCTAGGTCCTATCATATTGGTTAGAGGAATTACCTCAACCCACTTTGTGAAGTATTTAGTGGTTGTGATGATGAAAGTGTGTTGTCCCAAGGAAGGAGGCAAGATTTTTCCAATTAAATCAAGACCCCATTATGAAAAGAGACAAAGGCTTTGAATATGCTATAATGCTTGTGATGGCACATGAATAAAATTAACATACTCTTGATATTGCTTACAATGCTTGACATAAGTGCAATAGTCACATTCCATGGTGGGCCAATAATAACCCATGCATAAAATATGCTTTGCAATAGCCATTCCACTAAAATGACCACCACAAGTACCATCATGAGCTTCAACTATGGCTCTTTGTGCCTTTTCATACTCAAGAAAACGAAGGAGGATTCCATCATAACCATGTCTATACAACACATCCCCCAAGAGAGTAAAACAAGCTACCTTTTTCTTGAAAGTGTGTTTAGCAATCTGTGACATGTCAAATGGGAGTGTTCCAAACTTGAGGAAGGCTATTATTTGGTTTGACCAAGGCTCATATGGATTTAAATGGATAAAAAAAATATTCTTTTCATCCTTATATTCAGCATGGACAATTGCAGATTTAGAGATCATTGTGACAATTAGTGGTTGTACCTCTCTTATGGAGTTCTTTGGAATCAATGATCCTAGAGAGGCCATCACATCTAAAAATATATTAGTCAAACATGGTAAACTATCGATTTGATACCAATTAAAATTAGCGAGCAATTTCATTACTACTTCATGGTAAAGCTTTATGGTAGGTTCTTTGCATTGGTATTCTCCATTGATTTGTCTAACAATAAGTTGAGAATCACCAAATATCCTGATATGCTTTATACCCATAGCTATGGTTTCTTGAAGACCTAATATTAAGGCTTCATACTCTGCATTGTTGTTTGTGCATTGGAAGTCAAGTTTGAATGATAAGGGGATAGGTATCCCCTAGGGTGTATGAAACATGACTCCAACACCTTGACATTTTTTGCACTTAGAACCGTCAAATAATAGTGTGATATCGACATCTTCCTCTAGAATTACATCTTCTTCTTGTTTAGTGATAGCAAATACCAAATCATCTGGGAGCTCAATAATCAAGGGTTGATCACTAGGAAGTGGAACTTTCACAAGTTTATTGGCTATGACCTAACCTTTAATGGATTTTTGGCTGATAAACTTGGGATCAAATTCAGTGAGAAGCATTATCCATTTAGCGGTGTGGGTGTTATTGTAAGTGTGAGACATCATATAACGCAGAGGATTTTTGTGATCTATGACATATGTGGTGTGACTAAGCATGTAATATATGAGTTTCTTAGTGGTAAAAACCACTGCTAAGCACAATTTTTCCATGTAAGCGTATATGGTTTCATAGCTTATCAATGTTTGACTAATGTAATAAACAACTTGCTCTCAATTGTTCTCATTATTTTGTGCAAGAATTGTCCCTAATGCAAACTCTATTGTTGAAACATAAATATGGAAGGGGACCCCTAGACGAGGAGGAGTTAAGACTAGTGGAGAAGCCAGGTATTTCTTGATATCATCAAAAGCTTTTTGACATTCATGTATCCATGAAAATGTCACCCCCTTTTGTAGTAGGTGATTGAATGGCCTGCATTTGTTAGAAAGTTGCGCAATGAAGTGATGGATCGATTGAATATTTCCTTGTAAACTACGCAATTCCTTCAAGTTTGTTGGGGGAGGCATCTCCATGATGGCATTAACTTTGTTTGGATCCACCTCAATGCCTATTTTGGAGATAATGATCCCTAGTAGTTTGCCTGAGGTAACACCAAAGACACATTTATTGGGGTTCAACCTTACATTATGCTCTAGAAGTCGATCAAAGACATTTTCCAATACACCAATGTGCTCTTGTCGAGTTTTAGATTTTTCCAAGAGATCATCCACATAATATTCGATGACATTATGCATGTAATCATGGAATATGTATGCCATGGCATGTTGATAAGTGGCACATGAATTTTTGAGGCCAAAGGGCATCACCTTGTAACAAAAAGTCCCCTAAGGTGTAGTGAATGTTGTTTTGTGTTGGTCATTAGGATTAATTCAAATTTGGTTGTATCCTAAAAAACCATCCATTAGAGAAAGCATTTCATGGCCAATGCAAGTGTCGATAAGAGTATCAATGTTTGGAAGAGGAAAATCATCCTTAGGACACGCTTTGTTAAGATCTCAAAAGTTAGTGCAAATGCGTATCACCCCGTTAGGCTTACAAATGGGTACCATGTTTGAAAGCCACTCAGGATAGTCAATGGGGACAATGAAACCCACATCTAATAACTTTTGAATCTCTTCTTTGACCAAGAGGGCAATAGTAGGATGCATCCTTCTAATTTTTTGTTTGATCGGCTTAGCATAGAATGCAAGGTGAGATTATGGACAACCAAGTTAGGATCAATATCAAGCATGTCTTTGTAGGACCATGCACAAATAACCTTCCTCTTCTTGAGGAGAGCAATTAATTGCTCTTGTTCATATGTGGATAAAATTTTACCAAGTTTGACAATTTGGGGATTGTCTACGTCTGAACTAAGGTTCACATCGATGGTATCTTCAATAGACATGTGAGAACCTTCCTTAAGTTGATGGGGTATTGGGATTAGATGAATGTCATCTATGATATTATCAAACTCTTCTAACTCAACCTCTTCTATGTCTACCTAGAAAACCTCAGGATCTGAAGGTGAAGGTGAAGGAGAAGGTGGAGGTGATGGAGGAATGTAGTTTTCTGAAGCCCTTAACAATTCCTCAAAAAGGACAAATTTGGCAAAGTATGGTGGTGAGGAAATCTGGTCCATATCAATAAGGCTCACATCAATTGGAATTGGCTTTGCCAAATTGTATGGATTATGGAGGGGGTGAATAAGTCAACAGGATTCATGTTAACTTAAAGGGAAAAATGGTGGTTGGAAAGGTGGAGGATGGATGGATCCTATCTGCTAGAACCGATGCTAGAACTTTGGGAACCTAAACAACAGTAGGCAACACAAATAAATGCAATTGGCAAAAATCCATGTACATGCAATGCAAATGATTTTTTTAATTTTTGAATTTGTTTTTGATTTTTTTTGTGTTATTTTTAATTTGAATTATGTACATATATTACAAGATATTGTGGTGAGATGGATTAATGAAATGGGGGTGGTGGTTCACCGGTTGGTTTGGCTCGCTCTTGTGGAAGAAACAAGTGAAGGATGGGCTGATGGATGGGGAACATTCTGAGATAAAACTCATCCTATTTAGTGTGTGGAATTATGGGTTTTATTCCTCATCAAATTCATCAGAAGATATCGATATAACATCGAATTCTTCATAAATTTCATCTTCAAATTCATCGGTGTGATGGATATATTCTCCTAAATTCAAATGTAAACTTTGAAAATCTTGTTCAATAGAAGAAGTGGAAGAAAGTGGATGATAGCCTAACCTTGAATGGTCATGCACTTCTCGATATGAAACATAAATGATCTCATGCATTCCCTATTCATGTCATCCTAGGCCATGTCCTTACCAATTAACTATATGAAAATACTAGGATGGAAAACCTGACATGTGTTGTATATTGGTAGGAGTTGGTTGCTTGGGTTCATCTAGGGAAGATAGATTGGATGATGAATCAATCCCTCCATACATAAAATTAATGTTATTGGGCATTGAACCCATGTTGTACACCACTCCTATAGATAAGGGTGGGTCATGTGGGTGATCATAATCCTTAGTAGTTTGAATGTTGAACGGTGTGATTGTGATATCTTGGACCATGTATTCACCAATACCAGGATTAGTGAGGTGGACCTCAACTTGGGATGATGTGGATGTAGATGTGGAAGTGGATATGGATGACTTAGGATTGGCTTGGGTCTCTGATAATGGGAGAGGTATGGACTGGGATGGTATCTCACAATCCGTTAAGGTAACTTGTGATACATTGACTGATGTGGATGGAGGTGGATTTGGCTAAGGTGATTGTTGAATGGGTAATGATGTGGAAGGAATAATGGTGGATGATGTTGATGTTGATGATGTGGCTAATGTGGATTGAGTTTGACCACATGTGCATGTAGTCAAAGGTGATGAATATGGAGGTATGGAAGTGGAGGCTTGATGTGAAGTGGTGATGGGGAGCTCTTCAAGAATAGGAGCTTTTTATGAAGAGGTGGATTGTGTGGTTGATGAGGTGGTTGATGGTATAAAAAATATGAGTGGAAGGAAGCATGGGTTCATAAGGATTTGAAATGAAATTTCAATACTTAAACGGTTCAATATCCATTGGTATGCAATGAACTTGTCCCTCATGTACATATTTCAAGCATTGATGAAGTATAGAAGGGACACATATCATTTCCCTCATCCAAGGACATCTAAGGAGTACATTGTATGCCATGGACCCTTCCAAGATGTGAAACATGGTGTGCAACATTTTTACCCCCACTTCGATGGGTAAAATAATAGTGCCAATTATGGAATAGAGAGCATCATTAAATGCTTTCAAGGTGAAAGTGGATTTGGTGATGTGATTTGGTGGAAGATTGAGGTGGTGAAGAGCATATGTGGTGATTATGTTGATATAGGATCCGATATCAATCAATACTCATTTAAATGGCTTCCTATCAATTTGAACCATAATGTGCAATGGAGGATCCACCGATTCTGATGATATTGGTTTAATTAGAAAATCATAAAATATAATGGAAGGCTCCATGCATGTTTGGATGCTCCCCACAAAATTACTAAAGGCATTAGCATATTGATATTGAAGTTCAATGGATTTTAAAATATCCATTAATGCCTCATGATGTGGGGGAGATTGTTGAATAAGCTCATAAATAGATAGTTTGGCTAAAGCTATTTTAAGGCTAGTGGTCAGCCAGCTACTCAAAGAGATGATTGGCCTTGATGGATGATTGGGAGGATGAATGGGTGGAGATGGATGACTTAGAATATGAATGAGTTGGGAAGGATTGGCAAAAATTTGGATGGGAGATGATGATGTGGTAGGTTGAGACACACTTTCCTATGGTGCTATGGGAGATTGAACATGTTGCTACTGTACATTTTGTTGATTGTTAGTGCATTGTTGACCTTGGGTAACTACATGGATAGCACCCACAAAACCTTGGTACTATTGAACATGATTGACTTGATTAGGAGGAGTCTTGGTGTTAGATCCTCCTATTGTTGGTTGTACCTCCTCATGATGAGGAAGTGGTGTTTGATAAATTCCAAGGTTTTGGTTCTATTGAGCTAAGGGGCTATCAATCTTGATGGCTCCTAAGTCAATGAGATCTTGCACTATGTCTTTGAAGTTGTAGAAATTGTTTATATCATGCCCATTTTGCCTATGATAAGGGTAAAATAAATATTTCCTATAGTGTTTACTATGCTTAGTAGGGTCATCTGGTTTCACCTCAGGTAAGGCAAGTAGGTTTGTGTCATACAACCTATGGAAGATGGAGGTATATGATTCAGCTAAGGGGGTGTACTGATGGTTTTCTCAAATAGATTATCGATGGGGGTGGTTTTCCATAGCTGGAACTGTATTTTGGATTGATTGTGATGGTGAGGGAACCGCATGATATGTGATTTGTTATGGTTGTTGTTGCATGGGTTGTTGTTGAGCCATTACCAACTGGCTCATGACCACTTGATTGACTTGATTGGCTTGATTAGCCTAATTGGCCTAACTTGGTTTGGATTGGCCAGAATAATTACCTTTGTATTGGCCCTTATTCTACCATTCTTTCTTTTTGGGCTTAAGCACACCCTCTTGGATTTTGATCTCTTCAATTATGCTAGCCTGGGCAAGAGCTTCCTCAAATGATTTGTACTATTGTAATTGTAATAACCAAGATATGGGTTTTAGGAAACTCTTGGTAAATAATCGGGTTAGCTCTTCCATTGGTAGGGTGAATGGTAGTTTTATGATAACAACCCTCCAAAAGTTACCAAAATTGTATACTGACTCATCATCATATTGTTTTAAGCCATATAAATCAGATAATGAGACTTTCTTTCTAACATTGAGAGAAAACCTTTCAAGAAATTGGTCAACCAACTATTCAAAAGTATAGATACTATGATGAGGTAAATGGTTGTACCACTCTACGATGTCTCCCCCCAATGTCTGAGGAAATGTTTGAATCATTAGAGCATCATTACTTTGGATTCTAAAACATGAATGGATAAATGTACTCACATGTTCTCTAGGGTCCTCAGTCCCTTTGAATTTGTCAAATTTTAGCATCATAAAATCTATCAGATATGGCGATGATGGTACCAAAAAATGGATTGGTTGATTGATCAGTTGTCTTAGGGTTGGCTCTTATGGTTCATCATACTAGGAGTATGTTGCATCAAGTTATCAATCTGTTGTTGCATAGCTTGGATTCTAGGGTCTTCCCCAAGTATGTGGAATCCCTGAATTACTTGATGATTTTGTGAAGGTGGAGTGGTGAGATGTTGGGGTGTGATGAGATGATGATGATTTGGTGGAGTGAATTGAATTTGGAGATGTTGAGTTTGATGAAGAAATGATTGCGAATGTTGAAAAGGAGATGATGTGTGAGGACTATGATTTTGATGATTTGTGGGAATGGCATGGGTGTGAGTTAATGGCAGTGTGGGGATGGAAACCACAAAATATTATGGTACCCATGATGGATTTAGAGTGAAAAATGTGGGTTGGGTGGAAACAGGTTGGGATTTAAAATCTATCACATGTACTTGTTGTTGGGAACAAGGTTGAGCACCTTGTTGAGCCATAAGTAATGAATTGAGATGTTGCCATGCTTTTTGTATGGCCACCTCTAAGGTATATGGTGTGGATGTGGATGGAATGGATGAGGTATGTGGAGTATAGGTTGCAATAGGAATTACAACTAGATGGGAGACATTGGATGAGGTGGATGCTAGAATTTGTGAAGCAACATTGACATGTGCTTCATACAATGGATTACCATAGGTGGTGGTGTATGAGGATGGGATGGAGGTGCTTGGAGCACATGATTGTTGAGGAATGGACCAATGTTGGGAAGGTGCAGCTGATGCCTCAAAAAGAGGGTTGTTATACACCTAGGTAAGGCTAGAAGGCTATGAAGAGGTAAGTTCCTACTAAAAAGAAGGATCCTACCTAGGTGGGCTATGGACCTGTTCTAGAACATAGTTAGCGGATCTTTGAAAAGATTCCACTTTAGCCATGTCTATATAGGTTATGTTATGGTCAGTGGGTGATGATGGTTTTGTTTGTGGAATGGATGTATGGATGGCTCTATGCAAAATATCAATATTTGAAGTTTGCACAGTATGTGAGGGACCCATAGATAAATTTGAACAACTTGTTTGTATCACACTAGTGGGGTTAACCACAGAAGTGGTAGGGAAATATGATGAACACTCCATGGATGAAGTGACTTGGTTGATGGAAATTTGACTCAAGACTTTTGTTTGATTTCTAGTTAAAACCATAAGCTAATGAATCAAATGTGTGAAATATGCAAGAAAGTAATGTAAATGAAAACTTCACAAAATCAAGTAAACAACTCAATCCTATGTTTTTGCAACAGATTTTGTCTTACCTCCTTTTTTTATCTCGCTTTTAATTTTTTTTTTTTTTTTGTGAGTTTTGTGTGTTTTGGATGTTCTAATATGAATTATGCAGGGTGAAATATATGGCTGGTTGGGAAATGAGATTCTTCCTGGTGATGAAATCCAGAAATTTTGCTCATGGGTATCTATGGTGGCTAAGGGCAGATATTGATGGATGGAGATGAAGCCCACCATTGCCAAATCTCAAGCAATGGTTGGTGATGAAATCCAACTCATTATTGTTTATTGTGAAATGTGCATTATGTGATTCATTTTAAAATTTCATGTTTTCTAATGTGTACATACAATGTCAAAAATAACCTATTTTACAAGTCTAAATTAGAAGCCAAAAACAGAAATACTAAGTTCCTCAAAAGAATGTAGGGTACACCGCTTAAGACCCACTCTAAACGGTGGAGGGTTCACCTAATATTCCTCCTTGAATCACAAAATGCGGGAGTATACTTATGTATTCTGATCTTGTTCCTACTTAGACAAGTAAAAATGGGAATTTTTAACCCTATTATGCAACTATTTTATGCAATTGTCATTTCACATGAAAATAGTATGCAAAATATTGAATAAAACACACCAAAAAACAATAGAATTTTAAATATGAAATGTGAACTATAGTGAATGTGGATGCAAGGCTACTCTAAATGCCTAAAATGCAAATGAAATATAATTGCTTTTAACAAAAATTAATGATTTTCTTTTTATCAATGTTACTATAAAAAGTAGGGAAACAACAATAGAAGTGAGTTAGGGTTTTGAAGTATACTTACCATGATCCTACCTATCTTTTCCTCACTTTATGAAACACACCCTAGAGCCACTCGAATGCAGTAGGGCATTCCCTGAACACTGTAGGGCATACCTTGATCATTGCAGGGTATCTACAACTTTTGGTCAACTTTTGCAACTTTCTAGAAACCCTAAATTTGCAAAAATTATGTAATCAAGTTTTTGAAAACCTACAAAACATAAACAAAAAACTGGAGTTAGTGACAAAGCAAATTAGCATAGATAACCCTTTGTGGATCCCATCATGATTACCATTTGTGAATCAAAAATCAAGAAACACCAATACACAATATAAAATGACAATAAGCACCATAATACACAATGATTGCACAAAATAGATAAAACTCTTTATTGTTATGGGTGGATCTCAAATGTTACAATAAATATACCCCAAATGTGGGGTTTTACAATGCTTATGTTTGATACAAAATTACAGATACTAGGGTTCTCCAAAACCCTAGTTGAAAAGAATGGTTGGTGTCTTCACGCTTGTCTTCGATCCCAACGAGGTTATGGGTGGGCTTGTGTATCCTAGATAGGGCCACCCTAGCTTCAAAAACTCCCAAAAATTATAATCCTTACACCTAAACACAACAAAAAACAACAGAAATTAGTAATACCTATGAGGGCTCCACTACGTGAGACCCTTAGAATAAAATCACTAACCCTAGATGCTGTAATAAAACTATAAACAAAGCATAAGAATATAAAAATAAATGCACAAAATTATTACCTTGTCAACAATGCTAACTTCCTATTTTCTATTTACATAAATGATGTTAGTGATGGTTGCGAAGATGCCCTAATGGTTCCCGAGGGCCGTAGGGTTACAAATATGGTGTGGGAAATGCCCATGAGCGATAGGGATATTGTATCGCTCCAAATTTTTTGCACCCTTACCTTCAAGCTATAGGATCCATGCCCGAAAGGGGGATGCGAGAAGGATGGGACAATACCTCGGACTGAGAGGCCCTTTGAAGGTCTCGCCTCTCGGGGGAGGTGTATTAAGGTGAATTTTTGATGGATGGTGGGTTCACCAGGAAACTTTTGAATGGCAGTTTCCACGCCTAGGTTGGGAATGTGTTTGATGTGTTCATTTTTATGCTTGATCATTCAATTCCTAGGTTTGGCCAAATGAATCTAAACTGTTCTACATGAAATGCAGGTTTAAATGAATACAAAAATAGAATTAAACAGAGAATACAGGAAATATACTAGATTGGAAAAAGGTCATACCTGATCCGGATGTCTGATGGAGGTTCTGATTTTTGAAGCAGTCAAGATCGCCTCTGATCTGACAGGATCGTCTACAATCAGACAGGATCATCTGAGATCTGACGAATTCATCAGACGAATTCATCAGAGACCTACAATCAGAGAAATAGACACAGAATATAGAAAATGCAGCTATGTTGATAAAGGAAAATGATGTGAAATGATAATAATGATGTTAATAAGATAATCCCAAATAGAAATGCAAGTAAATTATCATGCTTTAATAGCTAATCATGATTTTATTATGTACTTAAGCTACATGGGTGAACTCCAAGATGCAGAATAACAGGAAATAATAATAAAACTAACTAGATGCAGAATAAAATAGCAGAAAGGTATAGGAAAAGCGCAAACTCTGGGCACTGATTGCCCCCAATGTTGACTGCAGTCGAAATCGTCTGTAGAGTGCGAAATCATCTCGAATTGGGGCGTGATCATCCGAGATTGTACAAGATCGTCTGCGATGATCTGAGCTTGCTCCGACTGAAGAATAACAGAGTTCCTGCAAGAAAACTCGAAAAGGGACAAAGACAAACAGTAGTCTAAGACATTCTAATGCATGTAAAACTCGAAGTGCAGTAAAATTCAGCCAGGGGAATGTCAAGGGGAGGGCCTAAGATTAAATAGGCATAGGAAGGAGGTTAGGAGGTTGGATATCATCCTAATCTGGAAGATCTCCAATGGGGGAGGTCTCTAACGATGCAGACACGCTTCTGCCCAACTTAGAGACGCCGTTGAAACATAAGCTAATTATGAAAAATCAGTTTTGGGATGAAATCGTCTGGACGTTCTGCTCCAGACGAATTCGTCCGATCTGAGGTGATATCGTCTGATCGGCGATGATATCGTCCAATGGTCACAACAAATCCTAAAAATGGCATGAAAAATGAGGAAAGCGGTTTAACAGGCGGTTCGGGGTTAAAATTTAAATTTGAATTATTACTAAGGTAATTTTAATTATTTGCTAAGGTTTTACTGCGCCAATTTTAGGGTGCTACATTTTGCCCCCTCTTTAGCAAATTTTCTAAAGAAAATGCGTTAAAGATGAGTTCTTCTCGATCTACGAGAAAGCAAAAATTTATTCCCATTTTTAGGCGACGATTCTAGGTCGAATCGTACGACAGCTTACTATGGTGCCCCCTCCGTGTTTTTACCCAAATCGAACGTTTGAGGTAAAAATGCGAAAAAGCAAAATTTAAAATGTTGTTAATTGTTTTGAATAAAATTAAGAAAAATAGGGAGAAACCCTAATTCATTTTTACTGTTCATTTTCCTGGTTTCTAGAGCTCTGCAGACAAGATGGTCGAGACAGCGCACAGATCGACAGAGGTCCGACGCGGGCTACGGGTAAGGGTCCAAACTTAATTTAGAATGCTTTAATTTTGAATTTCATGCTTTTTAGATTAATTTTGAATGATTTTTGAGCATCGCGGCCATTTTTGGGCCGTCGACGTCGTCGGGACGAAATCGTCTCAATTTCATCGAAATCGTCTCGATATCGCCGATTTCGTCCAAGGGCAAAATCGACGATATGGGGACGATTTCGTACAATAAGGGACGATTCCCTCTTGCAAAATCGGAGATGAATTTGCTCAAATTTTGGATGATATCATCCAATAGTGGACGATATCATCATTTGTATGAAATTGAACTTGTTTTACTTGCATTTTTAATCACTGTTTTATTAATGATTTTTATTGTTTTGTTGTTTATGTTGCAGAGAGGATTACTAAAGAGCCAGGAATGGAAATACGATAGGCTGAGGGATGACTTGGCCACTCTATCTCAGGTAGAGCGAGATCAGTTGGCTCAAGTCGGCTTGCAGCATGTGGCGGATATGCCACAGGTTTCTACAGATATGGGGCTATTGACGACCCTAGCAGGAGAGGTGGTATCCGGGTTCTTCTTGTTTCCAGTTACCGATAGGGGAGATGACTCCCACATTGGAGGATGTATGGAGGATTTTGAGGATCCCCATACAAGGATGGCTAATAACTCCCATGGCCAATCAGGGCCACGTGATGATGCGACTGTGCGAAGATCCGAGCTTCGCCCTGGAGAAGGGCGGAGTGAACATCGAGTCGCTACGCCAGATGCCTGGGGCATCTAGACCGACACAGGTTTTGGCTGGGGTGGTAGGTGGTCTATTGCTATGCCATCAGAGTGGATGCAGACTACCATGGCTACTGACAGATGTGGTCTACGACATGAGAGACCATGGGTACAGGTTTGCTTGGGGGAGCTTTGTACTATGTCGATTGTATAGGATCCTGCATGGGGTCGTATACAAGGGCGACCGATGTCTGGTCATGACATCACTACTGTAGGTTTGGTGCTGGGAGCACATCATGGTGCGGAGGCCGGTAGGGCTCCCACTAACAGGGATTGATGGGGAGAGGCCCCGAGTTTTCTACTGGTGGCTCCGAAGAGGGTCACAACGGCGGATAGATCTGCCAATGTCCCGGAGACTACTTGATGACCTTGTCTCCGACCAGATCACCTGGAGGCCTTGGAGAGATCATCCAGGGTGGGCCGAGGATGGACAGGAGCTGGCTCACGTTAGGCGAACCTATTGGCCGAGGATGGAGAGGAGAGAGGTGGAGCTCCACCGCTATGACCGAGTTTTGAGGCAGTTCGGTCTACAGCAGGGGATCCCATCTCTCAGGGACTACGAGTTTTCCTGGACCGTCCGGGATAACACTACAGTCAACGGGGCTCCAGATATGCAGCGCTTCTGGAGTGAGGACGTGGACGATGCCCCCATTCAGCCAGTGGATGGGGATGACGTAGGGGTTGCTGACGGCTATGATGCCTGGTACGCAGGCATCCGCCCTCCTCGGATGATGAGGGCTCAGGGTCCGATTCATGTAGTTGTGCATCGGATGGGGAGGCGGCACCAGGCGGCCATTGAGGTGGCACAGGGTCACGACGGGAGAGAGCAGAGGAGGCCACAGGCTCAGCAGAGGCCACGACAGTGGGAGAGGAGGGAGGAGAGACCCCCTTCTCCATGGAGAGAGAGGCCACCATCGCCCGATAAGGGCAAGGGTGTCGAGGTAGGAGAGAGTAGCGAGATGGCTACTCTCCGGGTGGAGACTGTTTGTCTCTAGGCTCAGGTGCGGTCCTTGTAGGATGAGGCTGCACGACACCGAGGGGAGGCCACACAGCTCAGAGATGAGATCGCATGCCTCGAGCACGGAGCGGAGGGGCGAGCACTCGGGACCTAGCATGGGCTATTGCCCAGATCACATTCTATCAGATGCTATACCACCATATGGTACCAGAGGGGCAGAGGTTACCGCTGTCGGCCCCCATTGCAGAGCCTGTCGTGATGAGGTCATCGAGGACATCATCACGATCAGAGTCCAGGACTCATAGCACCACACGGACTACGATGGGGCCACCTCGTCCACCTCAGGGCGAGGGAGGAGATGAGGCTGAGAGCTCGAGGGGTTCTCGAGGCTAGGCTGCTGATCGCACTACATAGATTGATACATAGTGTTTATTATTTTTGATAGAGGATTGAGTATGCCGAGGTACAGATTGTGGCATACCGATCCAGTTTTGAGATGATGTATATATTGTTGATATATATATATAGATGAGATATTTTTGATCATATGACTTGTCTTATGTGTTTGTATGATGCTTTAATGTTTTGATGTGATTGATTTGATGATTCATGTAATTATGTCGTTTGGAAATATTATGGTTTGAATGTCATGCTTTTAAAATTTAAATGAAATAATCTGATGTAAACAAATTGGTTGTTTGTGGGATAATTTGATAAAAATAAAAGGGACTTTTAACAATAATTTCAAAGGACATTGTCGCTATTTATGACCATTTCATGGAGTCGCCGCTCGCTAGGTCGTCAAGCTAATCCTGGTATAGAAATATTGCTAAAAGTAAAAGAGTGCTTAAGAGACTGTCTTAAGACTTTGTTGTGATGATGCAAATGATGATGATGATGGTGATTTGTTTTCAGATTTCCATGAAAATATTATGCATGAAATATTTTTTTTTAAATGATTTTTGCTAGGCATAAATTCCTAAGTGTGATAAATTTTTTGAATAATTCCCTAGGAATTATACCATCATTGCAAAATTGAAGTTTGACATAATGACATGAAATAGTAACAATGTGCGTTGTTTTAAAGCATAATTGTGTAACATAATGATTTAAGTCATATGTGTTTATGATTTTAAATAAATGGGAAATAAAATTAGTACAATGGTTTGCGCTAGGCATAGAATATTTAGGTATAAACTTATACCATCATCGCGAAATCCAAAGAAGAAAATAATAGTTTTATTGCATGGTTGATTTTTAATTTTTGAAAATAAACAGAAAATATAAAGATGAGGACTTGCGCTAGGCATAAAATTCCAATTTTGGTTTTGGAACTATACCATCATCGCGAAAGTATAAATGTAACTTTATTGCATGTTTTTTGAAAATGATTTTGATTTTTTTGATAATGCATGTAGTTGTCTTTATACTAAACAACTATTCTCGGATAAGAAAATGAAATTATTCCGGACAATTTGCAAAAATATTTCAAAGTATCTTAAAGACAAAAGTTAGATTTATAAGGAATCCCATGTGCGTATGTGAGTTCATTTCCGATCTTGATTTATCATAATGATACACAAAATCTCTCAAATACAAATGTGTGTGCAATTGCTTTGTGCATTTACCAGTTTTGAGCAAGATAATTTGATACAAGTGATTTGAATTAACCAAATAAGTGTTCATTAACCATGATTTAGATGCATATAACCATACCGGACTACTATGTAAGTCGGGTTATCAAGAGCTAGCTAATCCATAAGCAGACATAGGTCTGTACAAAAGAAGGTCGCTAATGTGACAGACATATCACCACGCTAGGAGTTACCCAAGGCCAAGCGGGTTGGGCACAAACCACCTGTTATGGGGCTTACCTCACAGTTTTTGAATAATTGAGAATTCCAGGGATTCAAGCTCATCAACCCTTCTTTTCTTTTCAATGGGTAGGGAAAGGGATTTTATTGCTTTTGCTTTTGCTTGTTTTGCTTTCTTTTTTTTCTTTTTTTTTGTATTTTTCTTTTGCTTTGATATTTGAGATAATGCTGAAATAGTGCTAAGAGAGTACAAAATGATTCTGAAATAATGCTTCTTTTTCTCATGATTTTGCTTGATTTTTCTTTTTCTTTTGCTTCCTATTCTAGGGATACTTGCTCGGATTAGTTGTAGAGCAAGGGATTTTTATTCTGGGTAGGGGTGAGCTTGTCCTTTTGTCAATTCTCAAAGATTCTAGACCATGTGCATGATAGGATAGCAGGGGAAACTTTTCGCTCAAGAAACCACTTCTACTATGTAGCATAGCATGGACATTACAAATATAATCATTTTATTGTGAAAGGATATGCTTGGTTTAAGTAAATAACAAGATCAATTCTCTCGTGCTCAAACTTTATTTAATTGAATTTTGTGGACTTTGATATAAGAGAGATTAGTAATCATGCCAGATAAAATCAAGATATTTATTTTTGTGTTTGCAAAAGTGAGAGATTCCAAATAAATGCTAATTTATCCAAAATAATTTGAAAATATAACTGCAATACTTTAAGAAGAAATATATACAACAAATATTTTTGAGGAGTTTGATAATTTTGACTCTCTCTTTCTTCTCTATTTTTTTTTTTGGTTTCGAAAGAGTCAATAATATTGTTGTTTGTTTTTGTTTAAACAGTTTTATACATTTTTAAAATGAGACAACATGCAAAATATATACAAATGATGAAATGACCAAATTTTATGCGTAATATCGCTTAAGATGCATAATATTCATAGGTTCTTTTAAATATTTACCATCTAAGGTAGCTAATTTGTATGCTCCCGATTCAAATTTAGCAGTGATAATATATGGTCCAAGCCAGTTGGGTTCAAATTTACCTTTAAGGTCTTTAGTTGCATTAGTATTTTTTTTATTTTCTTTTAAAACAAGGTCGCCGACCTCAAAGGATCGATGACGAACTTTCTTAGCATATGATCTTTTAAGCTTGTTTTGGTAGGCACGAAGATGCTCCAAAGCATTGATGCACTTTTCATCTAGGAGTTCCAACTGATCGAGTTCTCCACTCGATATTCATCTCCTACTTCGGTATCTTGAAGTAGTAGAGCCAAAGAAGGAACTTCTAATTCAAAGGGAAAAATAGCTTCAACGCCATAAACCAAAACAAAAGGTGAAGTACCTATGGGAGTACGAACACTAGTGCGATATGCCCACAAAGCTGGATATAATTGAATGTGCCAGTCTCGACCAGATTTATTGACCAATATTTTAAGGATTTTAATTAATGTTTTATTAGATGCTTCTACTTGGCCATTACCCTGAGGATAATAGGGAGTGGACCAGCGATGTTGAATCTTATATTTTTGGCATAATTTCTTAACATCTTTATTTTTGAAACAAGTTCCATTGTCTGAGATGAGATTTGCAGGAATTTCGAACCTACAAATGATTTGATTAAAAATAAATTTAGAGACTTGTGTTCCAATGCAGGAAGCTAAAGGCATAGCTTCAACCCACTTCGTAAAATACTCAGTGGCGGTTATGATGAATTTGTGTCCATCAGATGACACAGGATTAATTTTGCCAATAATGTCTAAGCCCCATTTTGAAAAGGGCCAAGGAGATGAAATAGCCTGCAGTTCTTGTGCAGGGGCATGGACAAGGTCAGCATGTTTCTGGCACTTGTCGCAATGGCGCACATAATCATGTGCATCGGTTTCCATGGTAGGCCAAAAGTAGCCTATCCTAAGGAGCTTTTTAGCAATGACACTACCACCGAAGTGTCCTCCACAAGATCCATCGTGGGCTTCACTCAAAGCTGATTTGGATTCTTCTAGATTCAAACATCTCAATAGGATACCTTCAAAAGATCTCCTATATAAAGTATTGCCAATTATTACAAATCGACTTGCTCGTCTACGTAATAACCGATGCTCGGTTCCTATTAGAACTGGCAAGGAAAGTCCCATTGTGAAGAAAATCAAATATATCCGTATACCAAGGTTCAGGAGTAGTTTCATTGATTAGAAACACATCCAAAGGTTCTAAGCATGACTTATTTGAAGTGGGTTCCTGGAGTCGACGAATAATGATGGTGGCATATTCGTCATCTAACTCCAAGGGCAGAAGAGATGCAACTACGGCCATAGCGTCACCGCACGGTTGCTAGTTCGAGGAATAGCTTCCAAGGTAACTTGATCAAATAGAGATATTAATTGTAAAACATATGCTTTATATGGGCATAATTTATCATCTCTGGTTTGATAAACATCATTGATTTGATTTATGACAAGTTGTGAGTCACCAAAAACCAATAAACTTTTGATTTTCAATGCCAAAGCAGCTCGTAATCCAAGGATAAGAGCTTCATATTCGGCAGTGTTATTGGTGCAAGCAAATGTTAATTTGAAGGACAAAGGTATAAGATGTTTTTGTGGAGATATTAAAATAATACCCGCACCAGCCCCACTCATGCATCGGGCTCCGTCAAAGTATAAGGACCATTGCTCTGAATGGTCTGCCTCTAGTTTAAGGCATTCATCGAGAAACTCAATGAGGAGGGGATGAGTAGATTCTAAGGGTGCAGCAGCTAATTGATCAGCTATGATTTGACCTTTAACAGACTTTTGTCCTATGAAGGTGAGTTCAAATTTGCTTAGCGCAAGAACCCACTTAGCCGTGCGACCAGATAAATACGGTCGACTCATGAGATATCGCAAAGGGTCGAATTTGGCAATAACATAGGTTTTCTGATTGAGCATATAATGTCATAGTTTCTGTGTAGAAAATATGACTGCTAGACATAATTTCTCTAATATGGTATAACGAGTTTCATAACTGATTAAGGTTCTGCTAATGTAATAATTAGCACGTTCTTTCTTCTCATCATCCAGCTGAGCTAACATAGCTCCTAAGGCAGAATCAAAAGCAAAAATGTACAAGATAAAAGGACGATCAAATCTAGGCGGTGAAAGCACAGGTGGGTTAAGGAGGTATTGTTTGAGAAGTTCAAAAGCTTCCTTACATTCGTCATCCCAATTAAAAGGGACATCCTTCTTAAGAAGCTTAAGAAAGGGACTGGTTTTGTCCGCCAGCTTATCGATGAAGCGACGGATAGCTTGAAGCTTACCTTGTAAACTTCGTAACTCAGATATATTGGTAGGTGCGGGCATATCAGTGATAGCCGCAATCTTGAGAGGGTCGATTTCGATACCACGTAAAGAAACTAAAACCCCTAATAATTTACCGGACTTGACTCCGAATATACATTTGGTTGGATTTAATCGAATAAGATATTCTCTTAACCGATTAAATACTTTTCTCAAATCATCTAAATGATCATCTTCATTAATAGAGCGAGCTATAATATCATCTACATAATCATGTAGGATATCATGCATCATATCATGAAAGATATAAGTCATGGCTCGTTGATATGTTGCGCCCGCATTCTTTAAACCAAATGGCATCACTTTCCAACAAAAGGTACCCCAGGGGGTAATAAAGGTTGTTTTAGCCTCGATCTTCAGGAGCTATCCCGATCTGATTATAACCAGAAAATCCATCCATTAGGGACATCATTCCACTCCCCGTAGTAAAATCAATGATTTGATCCATGTTGGGAAGAGGAAAATCATCTTTAGGGCATGCAACGTTAATATCTCTAAAGTCTATGCAAACCCTAACTTTGGTAGCTTCTTTCTTGGTGACTGGAACTACATTCGAGATCCATTCAGCATAATCAATAGCTTGTATAAAAACAACATTCAGGAGTTTTTCTAACTCCCCTTTGACTAGCAAGGCCACTTTGGGATGCATTTTTCTGAGTTTCTGTTTAACAGGTTTAGCATCTGGATGGACTACTAGATGATGCATGACTACAGAAGGGTCTAAACCTGGCATATCTTCATATGTCCAAGCGAAGACATCTTCATATTCTTTAAGGAATGCAATGTATTGCTCTTGTTTTTCTTGACTTAATTCTGATCCAATACCGATGATGTGAGGATTATCCTCAGTTCCAATGTTAACCTTAATGACGTTTTCTACTTCCATGTGTAGATCTCTTTCAAAATTAGGTGGGGCAGGTGAAACACCCAATTCTTGTAATTCCTTTAAGGTTAACTTGGATAATTCATCTTGAGGAGTCGTGGCCTCAAGTCTGGGCTATAGTAGGTATAGAACCATCAAAATAAAAACCATTGTGTAACATCTCTTCCACGGAGACATCATGGAAAATATCTCCTTCCAACTCATCGTCGGATTCAGCAATCATTTCAGGATAGGCTATGGATAGCATATTGCAGGTAGAAGAATTATTCTTGGGATACAAAGAATCTTGTTTATCTAGATAATCTTGATAACATATGAGTTGATCATCATCTTCAAAAGGGAAGGGTTGATCCTTACTAGGAAATAGGCCCACACCACATCGGGCGGGCCATGGTTCTACCTCAAAGGGTTCTTTCATACCATCTTGGAGAGGTCCCAAGCCTTTCCCTTTATATCCCAATTTAAGCATTATGGGTTTAGCTTTAATATATTCATTAGCAAAATAGCATCGAGCATATCCATCACAATGCGTCTTGATGTTTCGGGGTATTCTTCCCCAATCATATCCTTTATAAATAAAAGCACAACTCCCGACTTGGTAGATACTTCCCATAGGTTGTGGGAGGCCCAAGGTACGAGGAGAAGGTGGCAAATTACTTAAGATAATGGAATCTTGCATAGAAGCATTTGTTTTTTCTGATATAAGAATTTTAGATAAATCAGGTAAGAGTTCATCAGAAAGAGCATAAGAGGTAGAAGGATCATTCCCTATATCTTTAGATGTGGAAGGTATGATAGATGTAGATAATGTGGAGGTGTTAATAAATGGGTCTATAGGTTTTGAAATTATAGGGATGGAACATGAAGGATTGGTTGTGGATTTAAGATCTTTTTGAGGTTCTAGTGTGGTTTGTTTAGAAGATTGTTGAGCTATATATGAGGGTGAAATTAATGGAGGAGAAATAGATGAAGTTATGGGTGTGTGTTTCACACGTTTAGATGAAAAATAAGAATTAGGATGTGTGGATGACAGAGCAGGGCAAAATTGAACTCCAACAGGTTCCGCCAAAGCACACATATCAAAGGGTCTAGGATCACCATGGATAGTGACCAACTGATTTTTAAATTTGAATTTAACACATTGGTGTAAAGTTGATGGGACAGCCCGCATTGCATTGATCCAAGGATGACCCAAGAGTATATTGTATGATGCGGGGCAATGTACAATAAACACGATCGTGTCTAAGGTTCTCGGACCAACTTGCAATGGGATGGTGATAACTCCACACGTTTCTTGTGTTTCGTCATTGAAAGCTTTTATGATCATGTCAGTTTTCTTCATTTCATCACTTCTAAACCCAAATATTTGGTAGAAGTCAAAAGTGCAAATGTTTAGAGATGAACCATTATCAATCAAGACCCTTTTGACTGCTACATCTCCTATTAGGGCAGTAATATATAAGGGGTTATCCTTATGTAAACTATGTTGTGGGATATCTTTATCTCGAAAGTCAATACAATCGACTTCTCGAGTGATGATAGTATTGGACATGGCTTCAGAGTTGAATATTTTGAGGTACCATCATTTGGCTTAATGTGAGCATTAATTCATCCCTATGGGTAGAAGAAGATCTTAACAAGTCCAACAGGGAAATTCTGGCTGTAGTATTGGATAATTGTTCATTAATATTGTAAGGAGGCTTAGGTTGAACATTAGACATATGATTCCCTTTATTGGGATTTTTCAAAATAAATGGAGCTGATCCATCGGTCTGAGTTTGATCCTGTTGAGAATTGTGAGCCTGTTGTCTGGTAACAACTCCGATGGTACCTACAATGTTATATTGAAGACGCTGAATTGGTCTCGGTCTAGCGTTTATGGCTTGTTCATTAGGAAGGAACTGATTAGAAGAGGGTCGAGTAGTAACTCTTCTAGGAAATGGTTCTTTCGGAACCATAGAATCTGTGATAGGTTGAATAGGATCTGATTCATTTTTAGAACTATTCGATTGATTTGAGGTGATGTCTATTTCACTTTCAGTATCCGATTCTACATCACTAGGATCCGATGTTTGAGTATTATATAGGGGTCTGGACGTAACCATGGAGAAAGTTGTGCCAAATTTTTGTAAATCATGATTAGGTAAATGTCCGCTAATAGTTCCTACATATCGGGTAGGAGGAGGGACATTATGATGCTCAATTTGATTGGCCACCTCTTTACCATGTTTTGGTAAAGGATGTTGAAATATATCTAATGATTGATTAGCATTTTGATTCTGATTTTGGGGAATGTTCTTTTGAGTATTATTAGGAGGATTTTGTTTAGGTTGAAAGGCTTGCACCTCCATTTCATTATTATCAATCAAGTCTTGTATTTTATGTTTTAATATTTTGCAAGAGTTTGTAGCATGTCCAGGTCCTCTATGAAAATCACAATGTAAATCAGCTCTGTATCCGGGTATAGTTGGATCAGGTTCCCGGATAGCTGGTAATTGAATCAAACCTCTTTCGAGTAATTGGGGTAGAATAGTTGATAATGGTTGATTCAATCTAGTAAACTCTCGAGGTGGTTTATCAGGAGGTTTTAATATAAACTTCTCCATTGTTTTCGTAGTATTAACATTAGCAATGTTTCTACTATCAGTGACTCCGTCACCTACAACTTGTTTGTTTTTATATTGATTTCTGGATGTTTTCTCATCATCTTTCTTTTTGAGCTGACCTCTTCTAATGAGAGCATCTTCCACCCTTCGAGCTAAGTCTATAGCTTGATCGAAGGTGGTTAAGGTAGCAATTGATAATTCATAGGATATTTGTTCTTGCAAATTATTAATAAAAATGTCCAACATTTCCCTATAAGGTAGCACAAAGTGCAGTTTTCCGTCAACTGCCTCCATCTAGCTAAGAAATCAGCAAAACATTCATCTTTGTCTTGTTTTAAGTTGTATAAATCTTTAATGGTCACGTGTCTCTCGATGTAGGCACTAAATTGATGGACAAAATATTCAGTTGTTTCTTCAAAATTCCTCAAAGAATGAGTGGGCAATTGATAGTACCACTCTAATGCCATCCCTCCTAAACTTTTTGGGAACATTTTTAGTAATAGCAAGTCATCATGTGATATATCATGACATGCTATCCTAAACATGCGAAGATGCTCTATGGGATCTTCAGTTCCTTTATATATAGGCAGGACGGGCATGGGAAAGTGCTTAGGGTATGGTTGTGCTACAACTATGGGATCCAAAGGCTGACTACACATCTCTCGATAATTATACGAGGGACGGTAGGGATCTATCTGGTCCATGCGGGAAGCTAACTGTTTCACCATGGCTTCCAGATTATCGGTTTGCCCACCATATTGGTTCGGTAGGGTATTAATATGGGATTTGTGAGCATATGATGGAGGGACATGAAGATTAGATGCTATATTGCTATTGTGTAAATTGTTGGTAGGAAGGGTGTTATGAAGAAGTTTTGAAGTTGTATTATGTTGTATCCCAGATTGTTGAAAATTGGTGTTTGGCTTCATTTTAGGTTTTTGTCGATTTGAAGCATATTGATCAATAGTTTGGCAAAATAAAGCAGTGAATGAAGGTCTCTTTTGTGTGGGAATGATTTTAGGCTCAATAACAGGTTCCTTAGGGGGTTGGGTAACCTGTTGTTTTTGCATGTTCTGAATCATAGTGACCATATCTATATTGGATGGTCCAGCTTTATCACTTTCTTGATCGATAAAAGACAAAGGATTAGTGTGCACGTTAAACATATGTTCCATGGCTGCTTGAGTGTCACTAATTTGTCCTCTATCAATACGAACTGCCATATTAAGAGCACCAATGTTATTACTGAGAAATTTCCAGAAATGATCTATATTATCAAAAGCAACAGTTCCATCCGGAGCCATTCTAGGGGATGAGGATCCTTCCTCTTTAACATTTTCTTCTTGTTCATCTACAACAAGCTCATCTTCTGGCTGTTCTAGAGTTCCTCCTTCCGGAATTGAATCCTCAGGAAGGACATTTGGGTTTTTTGTTTTGTTTCCTAGCCAATCTTCTTCTTCTTCTTCTTCAGTTTGTTTACCATTCCTAAGTCTAGGCATTGTGCTTAAGTTTAGATTTCAGCAAATATATATATACTTATATATATATATATATATATATATTGCAACAAGCTTAAGAGGTATATATTTTAATTATATACCTACTATAGTATTTAAAATAAAATGTTTTGGTTTTGTTATGTTTTTGGTTTTTCTTGTTTTTTTTTTTTGTGTTTTTATAACAATATTATAAAGATAACAAACAACACACTAAATGCAAGAAATAATAATAATGAAAGCAATGATCTAGTTTTCTATAAACAATTTATAAATATCATTAACGGGCTCAAGTTCTTCAGGAGTCATGAAATGTTCTTCTTCAAATTGAAAATTTTCTTTCAAGAATTTGACAAAAAGTGCTATAGTGATATTATCTGTCTCAGACTCTGGTTGGTAGAAATAAATTTCGTGGCAATACTCTCGATATAACACAGCTCTAGGAACTCTCCTCCACCTTTCCCTATCCGTAAGAATGACCTCTTGGTCTTCTACATGACCTAGGAATTGGTGTATAACAGTTGCATTCTCGAGGTATTCCTCGAAGGTGAACAATTCTGAAGACACAAGAGCTCTCCTATAAGCTAACCACCTATGGCAAGCTCTCTGAAGTTCATGATAAAAAATGAGTTGATGAGGATCCAGGATTCTATCTAGGGCAAACCTCTTAATTTGCCTAAGTTCGGTTGATCTAGATGAAATAATACCCAATCTCCTATTAAGTTCATCCCACAAAGGTGGAACTCTATATGTTTGAGATAGTCTAAGCAAAGAATTAAACTCTATGGCTATTATTTGATTTTCAACATTAATGGTGACAACTAGTCTTTTCTTAGGAGCTACCATCTAAACATGATATGCAACTTAACGATTTTAAATGCATCTATGTTTTTTTTTGTTTTCAAAAGGTTTTAGTTTCACGTCGGGTTCACCAAAATGTATCGCTCCAAATTTTTTGCACCCTTACCTTCAGGCTATAGGATCCATGCCCGAAAGGGGGATGCGAGAAGGATGGGACAATACCTCGGACTGAGAGGCCCTTTGAAGGTCCCGCCTCTCGGGGGAGGTGTATAAGGGTGAATTTTCGATGGATGGTGGGTTCACCAGGAAACTTTTGAATGGCAATTTCCACGCCTAGGTTGGGAATGTGTTTGATGTGTTCATTTTTATGCTTGATCATTCAATTCCTAGGTTTGGCCAAATGAATCTAAACTGTTCTACATGAAATGCAAGTTTAAATGAATACAAAAATAGAATTAAACAGAGAATACAGGAAATATACTAGATTGGAAAAAGGTCATACCTGATCCGGATGTCTGATGGAGGTTCTAATTTTTGAAGCAGTCAAGATCGCCTCTAATCTGACAGGATCATCTACAATCAGACAGGATCGTCTGAGATCTGACGAATTCATCAGACGAATTCATCAGAGACCTACAATCAGAGAAATAGACACAGAATACAGAAAATGCAGCTATGCTTATAAAGGAAAATGATGTGAAATGATAATAATGATGTTAATAAGATAATCCCAAATAGAAATGCAAGTAAATTATCATGCTTTAATAGCTAATCATGATTTTATTATGTACTTAAGCTACATGGGTGAACTCCAAGATGCAGAATAATAGGAAATAATAATAAAACTAACTAGATGCAGAATAAAATAGCAAAAAGGTATAGGAAAAGCGCAAACTCTGGGCACTGATTGCCCCCAATGTTGACTGCAGTCGAAATCGTCTGTAGAGTGCGAAATCATCTCGAATTGGGGCGTGATCATCCGAGATTGTACAAGATCATCTGCGATGATCTGAGCTTGCTCCGACTGAAGAATAACAGAGTTCCTGCAAGAAAACTCGAAAAGGGACAAAGACAAACAGTAGTCTAAGACATTCTAATGCATGTAAAACTCGAAGTGCAGTAAAATTCAGCCAGGGGAATGTCAAGGGGAGGGCCTAAGATTAAATAGGCATAGGAAGGAGGTTAGGAGGTTGGAGATCATCCTAATCTGGAAGATCTCCAATGGGGGAGGTCTCTAACGACGCAGACACGCTTCTGCCCAACTTAGAGACGCCGTTGAAACAGAATCTAATTATGAAAAATTAGTTTTGGGACGAAATCGTCTGGACGTTCTGCTCCAGACGAATTCGTCCGATCTGAGGCGATATCGTCTGATCGGCGATGATATCGTCCAACGGTCACAACAAATCCTAAAAATGGCACGAAAAATGAGGAAAGCGGTTTAACAGGCGGTTCGGGGTTAAAATTTAAATTTGAATTATTACTGCACCAATTTTAGGGTGCTACAGGAATAACGAAAAAATTTTAGAGGTACTCTATTGGCTCTAGAGGGTGCTCAGCTAGCTTGAGAGGATGCTCGATTGCCTTTGGATAGCACTTAGTTGGCTTTGGAGGGCATTCGAGGACTAATGGAGTGCAAAACCTGGTCTGGTTTGCAAGGGAAGGGCAGCAGTAGAAGCAGAGGGCTGCAAAAGATGACGATGGAGATGAGGATGAGAACAAACGGGCTAGGGCATGGGACCTTCTAAGAATTATTTGCGAATGAACATTGACAGAATTCAAAGTAGGCTTCAAAAATCTCCTAAGGATGCTTAAGGTTTTTGGGTTGTTAGGGGTCTGAGTTGTCAAAATGACTCCTATTTTATAATCTTCCCTTGGACATGTTAGGGTTTCGACGACACAATTTGAGTGGCCAAGATTAAAACATGAGGAAGGGTGGAGATTAAATATGGGCAAGTAGCATGGATTGATATGGATGAATGGTTGATATTAAAATGTGGCAGAGGGCTAGGATTAATTCATATAAATACATATATTTTTTAAATATATAAATATAATATAAAAAATATAAATATTTTAAATATATATTAGCAAATACATACACACACACACACACACATATATATATATATATATAGATAATGGACGATGATGATTGGAAGATACGGATGGATGAAAAGTGGCTAAATTTTGGTGTCTACATTATGAATACATACTATAATATCAATCAATCTAAAAGACTAAGAATATCAATATTTTAATTTATTTCTCATTCTATAAGTTGTTTATATAATTCTTGATTTAATTAATTAATTTTATTTAATCCATTAAATTAAAATATCTTAGAGATACTTGAGTTTTAGTTTACTCTATTATTCGTTCTCAAAAATATACATAAAAACGAATCCATAACTTAATTAATTTACTAACTATAAAATCATTTAAAAAAAAAATTAATTACCATTTTAATATTTACATTATTTTTACATGGCAGGTCATGGCTACAGTCTTCACAAAAGGGGTGTAAACCCTAGGTGTAGTCAAGTGATGGAACAAAGCAATATATTGGGCTACAGTCTTCATATAAGGGATGAAAACCCTAGGTGCAGTCAAGCATTGAAGGAAGATGATTGTTTGTAGATCAACCTCTTCGGTAAAAAGAAATATCTCTCAGGGATATTTGGGTTCATGGGTGGATGAACCTATGCCCTCTATCAGGATTTCGAGGATGAATTTGGGTTGGATTTGATTGATCATGAAGCCCAAAAAATTATTTGCAAACTCAAGGGTAAAATACCAGGCCTAGAGGAGCTCAAAGGATACATTAAAGATTGGTGGACCAATACAGAATTCCAAGTAACTCTCCTACCCAAAAATTATTTTCTATTTTCTTTTCTAATTTAGAAAATAGAGATAGGGTAATGGATTATAGATATAATTGGTTTTTAAAACAAAAGGGTGTCTATATAAGACCTTGGAATCCTAGTTTCAACCACTTTATATAAGGAGTTAATGGTTTCTCAATTTGGGTGAATATTTATGCTCTCCCTATGGAGTTTTGGGGAGAGAAGATATTCACCAAAATCGGTAATGTCATTGGTGCATTCCATTATATGGATGCCCATACAGAGGAAAAATTATCTAGTAAAATTAATATGAGTAAAGCAAAATTGGTTGTTTGGATGGATGTTTTAGTTCTTGTGCCTTAATCTATTACTATCTCCTCAAGCAAATGGGAATGGATCCAAAATATTGAATATGAAAACTTTTCCTTAAGATGTTATGGTTGTTAGCAATATGGCCACCTGAAGAAGAGATGCCCGATCATTCGATCATGCTATGATTCCTCCTTGGTGGAGGAGAAGGCCCTACATGTGAATGATTCAAAACCTTCAAATTTTCCAATTCAAAATAAATAAGCTCATCCGCTAGATGCACTAATTGTACAACAAGAATCATGCAAGCAATTAAAAACTCAACCTCAAAATAAGAATTTGAATCAGATCATTGATAAAAATCCAAATGGTTACGAAATATTATCCAAATGGTTCCATGGAAAATATTAGCACCTCATATGGTATTATTAAATCTAATTATAAAACAATCAATAACAATCAGTTTTCTAAAAATGAAGATCCTACAAAATGTGTTACAACTAGATATTACCTCAGGAGTTTGAAGTGCAAAAATACATTCTCAAATCTTGCCACTCTAAAGGAGAAAGAACCTTTGCTATAGAAGAAAAATAATCAAACCGATTTCCTCTTTTATGGATGATTGTTATGTTTTATTTTCTTCTATCTATTGTATTTGTGTCATGTAAGGGTTGTTCTTGTTGTTATTAGTTTCTTCAAAAAAAATACTATGGAAACTTAGCAGCTTGAGAAAGATGGAGAATATATCTGATAGAAAGGCAAAGATGGGTTTGTTTTAATTAACGTATTAAATTATAATGAAAGTAATGTAAAATTGTGTTTTTGTAATGGGAATAGCCCCCAATAAAAGCCACAAATAGCTTATTAATATATATATATATATATATATTACATTTTTTTTAATTTAACTAACCAGTTTAAAATCTCTTACAATGCATTAATTGCTACCTAATATTTAACATGGCCCTTCCATTTTAAAAGTAACCTTACACAACTTATTTAATCACTCTTAATTAGAGGTTCAATTAGGTAGGATTTAAAGGTACTATAAAAAAATTAAATCCTAAATATAAATTGAAGATGCATATCCTCACTTGGTTCTATTCCTAGATACTCTAACTTCTGACTTAACAATGACCATCAAAGATTTTGTACGTTAGCAAACTTAACATGAAATTAAAACTTGAATAAAAAGTGATGGCTTATGTTTTGAGGTAATACTATATTTAGTTTGCGGAGAATGCTCTATCAATTCAAACAAGTTATTTTTTGGCTCTCAACTACATAATTTATCTAAAATAATTATGGTATGACAATAACAACTATAAATATTTGAGAAAATAGAATGGAGAATACCTAAGGAGTAAGGGCACTCTAAAAATAGGTGTTGAACGGTCTCAAGATTACACTTGCACAAATAACAACAATTAGGGATAACAAGACCTTTGACTTGAAGATTGTCAAGAGTTAGAATTTTGTTCTGAATAACAAGCCAATAGAAGATTCCAATTTTGGGAATGATATGTTTGATCTAGAATTTTTTAGTAGGTAAACCATGCACATGAGGGTGGTCATTGACAAAGTAGGGATATTTGACACTGAATAGATCACTTTGGTTTGGTTTACAAATAACTTTGTCATCAAGAGGAACATCAGGTATAAAATGCATTCTAAGAATATTGGATAAGGATTTGGTAGCCTAGATTTGATCTCTTGAGAGGCCTTGAATAGGGATAAGCTTCCATTGATTTCTATGGCCATCACCATTGAGATGCCTTGAACAGGGATAAGTATTGATCTATTTTCTCCTTTTTTAATATTCGTTGGGCCCAAACTTGCTCCATATTTGACCTCTACCTCCAATGGCCTACTCCTTTTGCTTGTACTAGACTGAAATTTATTTGGTCTTTCATACTTCCCCACTATATTTGGGCCATCTAGAATGAAATAAATAATAGATATTTTTACAATTCCTCCAAATATGTTTCTTCAATTGTGAATCTCATTTTGTCTTTTGCCTCGAAAAACTCTTCTATTGTGCCCCAGAATGATGCTCCCACCTTGAATATTGAAGTGGATATTTTATCATCTTTAGTCCCCCCTCGAGATCTTAGACCTTTGGTGAATAGATCTCAAATTTCTTGGGAGCCTCCTCCTTCAGGTTGGATTAGATTTAATTTTTATGGAGCAACAAAAGGGAATATGGGTAAAGTAATAGTAGGAGGCATTTTTAATTATCACATGGGCAACATCTTATTGGCCTTTTATAAGAATATAGGAATACAAAAAAAAATTATGGAGGCAAGAGAACTTTTTTAAGGCCTTAACCTTTTCACAGATTACCCCTACTCATATTTAATAATAGAAGATCCAGTTAAACTAGAGGACCCAAAACCTCATTGAAGAATCCAAGAGATTCATCCAAAGGAGGAGCAAAATATTGATTCATCACGTCTACCACAAAGGAAAACGGGTTGCTGACGTGTTAGCCAACATTGGGATCTCTTAGGAAGATATTTGAGTGTGGCATTCCAACTTCCCTCATGATATCATTCTTTCTCACGTGGAAGACATCAAATCCAATCAGCAAGTTGGTTCCTAAGTTAATCAGTGCCCTATCTAATACCCTATTTCTTTGTTGTCAGTTCATGTTGTTCATATGTGTGTCTTTGTTTCTCTTATGGTGGAGCATATTGTCTCCCAATATTTGCTTTGTAAATATTGTCTTTGGAGATTGTCTCTTTTGTTCTAAGTTCACTTTGTAAAAGGTTCGGGGAGCCTTCTCAAAACCCCTTCATTTCTATCAATAAAAAAAACTATAAATATTTGAGGTTATTTATTTTGTAATTGATTTTTTTTAAAGATGTTAGTTGTTATTTTTTATAAATTTTTAGTTTACATCAAATAGTTATTTATTTTGTGATTAATTTTTTCAAAAATATTTGTTGTTAATTTTTATTTTATATTAAATAAAATTAATTTTGATTTTTAAAATGAAAATAGAGACTCAATTATATAAGTATTATTTTTTTAATAAGTTAAACAAAAGATTACAACCAAATTCATATACTATAATACAATATTAAATATACTCATAACATATAAGAGAACTCTTATTATAAGAATCATTGTTAACTTGACATCTTACTTGAACATCATAACGTATTCACTCACAATATTTTTTTTATCATACAAACATTAAATGAATTTCATATTTACTACCAGATTTTTAGACCTATCATTAATATAATTATAATAAATAAAAAACAATTCCAACACTTTACATTTCCAATAAAAATATTTGAGACTATTAAATTTTCTAAAAGTCAAATCCATTATTTGTACCATCTTAAGGTGAGATGAAATGTTCAATTAATTTTTTTTGTGTTTGTCATCTAATAATAACAGAAAGAAAAAGATAAAAATTTTGTTGTTTATTTTATATCACTGGTCAAACTATATATTTATGTCTAAAATTGCAAAATCATTGGGTATATGACCCCGAAATAATCTTTCATTAGACATTACAATATACGATAACAAAAATGATAAATATCCATGAAGACAAACTAGTTGCGGAGTAAGAGAAAAATCTAAAAGAGCTAAAATTCATATTAAGGATAAATCCAACACCAACCTAGGAAGAAAATGTTCAAAGAATACAACTTAAACCCTTCCCATGGTTTGCATTTTATCAAAGATAAAGGAATTTGACCCATATGCTAACATGATTAACACCAAAACATAGGCATGTTAGTGAAAACAACACTAAATCTATTATAAAATATTTGTATGGTAGTGTATGAGGGCATAAGCTAACACGAAAGATGATAGGATCATGCAAGTTCATTTAGATAAGGAGTTTTCTAAGATCTAGGATGAATATCACAAGAAGCATGTGCAATGAGCTACCTAGACCCCTATATAAGCAATTTTGCCTTCAATATCAATATTAGCTTCCACTATCATAGCTAAAGATAGTATAATGATGCATCCTATTGAGGACATGTCAATAGAACAAGAGGCGATACCATTCTAGGTGGAACCTTCAACACCAATAATTGATGACAATCCCATAAAAATTAAACCCAAGAAAACAAGGGGATCCACTCTTCATGTGCTTATTGCTCTTCCAACAAAGACTATAGAAGCCTCATAGCCTATGGATACATAGATGGTAGAGAGAATAGTAACTAAATAATTTGGATCTATATTCAAAATGAGCTTTGATACTAAAGGGTGCATAGAAAAGGATAATGAATAAGATGTGCCCTTGGGTGAGAAAATAGTAGTAGAAATAATACAAGTAAGGCATAAAAAAATAATGAATATGTATCCCTCAACTGATCCACTAGTATCTTATGGTTAGGTAATAGGATAAGAAAGAAAATATGACCAAATGACATATTGAAGAAATTATAGAAGACGATGCCATCATAGAAGAAGAACTTCCAAAGGGAAGGACCTAAGATGAATAAGCTATTTAAGAAGTTGTCATCAAATAAGGTCCAGGGGTTGCAAAAAAATAGCTCTACTAATGATGAAACTTCAACAATGAAAGTTATCATTTTAGAGACATTGTTTCTTCTACATCCATTCCCATCTCCACTTTCACATCCCTACACATCATCACTTTTATCCCCACTTTTTCTATGTGTTATTTATTCTCATTGTGTTTTTCTAATATGGCAACCCCATCATCTATTAGCATAACCATAATCGTAGTGATGCCCATAGGACCTATTGGAATCTACACTAATTTCCATAAATGAACGAAAGTAATTCATTCACTCAAATTTTATATAGAAAGCATAAATAGAACAAAAGAGAAATATACAATGGGCAACCATAGGCAGCATAAATGATTATTGTATTATCCATAGCAAAAATCACAACACTTTGATATAGTGGTTGGAGATGTGGGGGTATTATACCAATGTCAAAACCCCAATTACCTAAAATATTTCAACCTAAGATGATATAACAAGAGGTATTAATGTTAATTATAAGATATAAGATGGGTTTAACCATAACAAGGTTAAATATGGTCCATAGGGACTATATAGTAAAATATTACAATAATTAAATACAATTGCACAATGATTTCCCATAGGCCTATACAAGATTACATCATACATTTTCAACCTTGGACATAAGTGAAATTACAATTTTAACACCCTCTCATAATCTGAACTGAAGGGCCAAGGAGAGAAGACATTAGTGACAATAATATATTTCTTTTATAATGGATGATCTAGTGGTCCTTCGTAATTGAGGAAGACTCCTATAGAACCCTCTCATCATATAGAAATTTGTTGATGTAAAAATACCCATGTACAATATTTTACCTATACTAGACAACAATCATCACTACCACTATCAATAAATCCTACACATATCCAAATAACACTTATGCTAAGACTCCATATGAGGAAGACAAGTCAAGAGTACTCCCTATAAAGAAAAATTGCTTCAATCTTCTATAGTAACATAATTGTAAGACTGGAAAGCTTAACTTTCCCTTATAGCATACATCACCTTATTTGGAAACTTCAACTTTCCCTTATCCCATCTGATTTCCTTCACCAAGAGAGGCTTTGCATGGACTTGTTTATAAGAAGATTCATTACAAAATTCCAATAGTATATGTATAAATAATAGAAGAAATAAGTGATTATAAAATATTAGATTTTCATGGATAAGTTGAATCAATAGCCCAAAGGAGGAAGAGGTATTGGATAAATCATATTCTAAATCATTTTCCTATATGCCTCTAAAATATTGAAAAGCTATTACAAATATCACAAATCCAATTGTATCTCCCATAAACATAGACCAAATATTTTGATTATATAACATAATATAATTTTTCCCTTTTGATATAGATCTCCCATAAATGTATATGAAAGATTCAGATTGCATAACATATTGTAAACTTCCCCTTTTTAAATAGGTCAATAGGCTTTGAAGACAATCACATGATGAGACATCCCTCCACACATAGTATGTCCTTGAAAAATACAACCAATCCAAAGAGCTCAAGAAATTATGCAGTTTGAAAAAAGGGGCTCAAAATGCTTTTGTATGCAAATTTTATGGCCTCTAAAAGTTTTCTCACCAAAATATCCCTAGAGTGATATTTTTGAAAAACATCATTTTTATTAAACTCCTTCTAATTTTTCTACAAGGAAAACATAACCTGGTGTAGAAGTAAATTCTAAAAAATATATATAATTAGGAAAAAGAAAAAAAAATTGGATGTTCCCTTTGCCTCTTTTATCAAAGGTTCTTATGAAGCTCTAAGAAGTAATTCATCCTATAAGTCATAAGAAATATTAGAGGCTTCAAACCTTTTTTTTTGCATGATAGCGATAAAACTCTAAGAAGTAATTTACTCTAATTTCTAGAAATGAACAAAAGCAAATCATCCACTCAAATATTGTATAGAAAGAATAATTAGTATGAAAGAGAAATATATAGTTGGAACCCATAGGCACCATAAATAATCACTATATTATCCATATATAAGAATCACAACACTTTGATACAATGGATGGAGTGGTGAGGGTATTTATACCAATACCAAAACCCTAATTACATAAAAAGAGTTTTTTTTGGTAGATAAGATACTATAGCATTAATACCGGGTTTTACAGGTTGACCCAAAACCTTTTACAAAAATCAGCCCAGGGTTGTTGATGAACATGTCCTTACTAAGGATCCTATATATGTAAAATCTACATGCCGCCAAAGCCATTACATCCGGTAAGGCACATAGCCTGTTATCAAAAAGAAACTTCCCATACAACATTTTGGGTATACCCCAAGAAAACACACCTGCATCATAATTACAAAAAAAGAAACAGACACAGATCCCTTCCTTGAAACAATGGAGAAACAAAAAGCTGCAGACACACATAGCAGAGTACTGAAAAAAACTCCCACAAGCTCTGTATTGACAATTACTCTTAATAATTCTTTGGTAATTGCTTTCTTTCGTATATGACATGCTTTGGGACCACATCCCATCTTGGCCAATCAGCCTTGGAGAAGTGAACCTGCTGGCTAGATTTATGGCGGTGGCTATCTAGTGGTCCACGTGGCTCTGGTTCGAAGTCTTATATTGTCGTTTCTTTCCTACCCTATGATTATCAACCAACCTCAAATTACTAAGATGACTAGGAGCCATGTTATCTGACATGTGACTATCCCCATTAGTCTTTGTGGTATTTCCAAGAAGCATCCACCAAGACTGACAACTCGGATAATTTTTATTGTGAGTCCATTTCAAAAAAGAGATAGGAATACTCATAGCCTTCAAACTTACAATGCCTTCCCTGTTGGTAAATTTGACTATCATTCTTGGCATTCTTGTTGAATAAGCTCCTCTACTTCGCTCGGGACACCGTGTTCCCATTTGAAAAGTTCGTCACCATCGACACCCAAATTGGCCAACTTATCAACAACTTTGTTAGCTTCCCGAAAGACATGTTGGGCTTTTCTATCCTGTCTTCCCTGGAAAAGGATCCTAGCCTCTTCAACAATTGTTTTAATCCTCCAAGGAGGTGTTTTCCAATTATTGAGGAGATTTATAACATGCATAGAGTCTCCTTCTATGATCAAATTGCCTTCTAAGTCTTGAGTCATTTGAAGGCCTCTCCACATAGCTCTAGCTTCAGCTTCGTTGTTCGTCCTTGTTCCCAAATATTCAAAAAATGCAAGCATCATATTCCCATTATGATCTCGCACAATGCCACTAGTGCCTGCTCTGCCAGGATTTTCCTTAGCCGCTCCATAAAAATTAAGCTTAAACCAACCCGTAGGAGGTGGGGACCACTTAACATTGGCTCTAGGGTTGACTACCCTAGGCACAGACTCATCTAACAAGGTTAAGCTTAAATATTGAGCAATCGTGGTCTCCTGCAGATGAGGTTTACGACTATCAAAAGGGATAAGGTTCACATTCTCATTGGCAAAGGATAGGATCCTGGCAATGATAGTTTGATGATCATGGATAGACTCATTAAAGACTCTATGGTTCCTTTCTAACCACACCTACCAAAGATAGTGATTGAGACAAATTTTCCACATGTATCTAAGTCTTTGGCTTGAAAAGGGGCAAGGCCACTGGATGAAAAAATCAAGTACGATGGCTGGTTTAACCCAAGAAATATTGAAGGCCTAAAAACCCCACTTAGGATAGTCAAGGAAAAAGGGCACTCAAGGAAAATGTGATAAATGGTCTCCCAATTAGCCCTGCATAGATAACAATGATTAGTGATACAAATACCTTTACGCATCATATTATCAATGGTTAGAATTCTTCCTTGGATAACCAGCCATGAAAAGACTACAATTTTTGGAATTAAATTTTTTATCCAAACTAAGTCCTTTTGGAGGACAAAATCCTCGTCATCAAGCGGAAGCTTGTAAGCTGATTTAACAGTGAACTGCCCATTTTTCGTAGGAGCCCAGGTCACTTGATCTTCCTTGGGTCTCATGGGGATAAACTGTTGCCCGAGAATGTTACAAAGATCATTTGATTCCGCTTGAAATCCCTGAATCCTTATTTGTTTCCACTTCATTCTGCCTCTGTCCTCAACCATATAATCGAAGACTTTTCTGCCAATGAGTTCTTCCATGATATCTCTGATTCGGGCTAAGTTAGGATATTGCGTTAGTGGTTCATCCTTAGCCCACCTATCATTCCAGCAATTTATCCTCTCACCATTGCCTAAAACCCATCTTAAACCTTTTTTGATGATTTCCTTACAATTGAGAATTGCTTTCCAAAAAGCAAAACCTCTGATTGGAACTGAGTCACTTAGAAATTCCATATTTTGAAGATACTTTCATTTGATGATAGTTGTCCATTCATTTTCTTCACCAAAAATGAGGTGCCACGCCTGCTTAGCTAGTAAAGCTAAATTCATATGAGCAATTCTCCTCAGACCTAAGCCCCCATTTTCCCTGGGTCTGCACACTTTGGTCCATCCTACAAGGTGTATCCTTTTTTTCTCCTCCGATCCAGTCCATAAAAATTCTTTTTGGAGTTTCTCAATTTTTTGGAAAACCTTCACAGGGGCTTTGAAAATGGAGAGGAAATAGACTGGAATGCTCTGAAGAGAGGCCTTAGTGAGGGTCAACTTTCCTTGCTTGAGATAGAAGATGACCTTTCCATCCAACAAGTTTTTTTTGAATTCTTTCAATAACCCTGTCCCACATTGACTCTCTCGGAGAACCAATGAAAAGAGGGAGACCAAGATACGAAGTGGGGAGGTTTGCTATATCACACCCTAAAATTTTTGCAATCCTTCCTTGCCTCTGAATGGGGGTGTTCAAGAAATATAACTTGCTTTTACTGAAATTAACTTTCTAACTAGCAGCATCCTCGTAGAGTTGCAGGATGTATTTAATTCTTTTGGCCTCAACCACCGACGCCTTAGTCAATAGAAGGGTATCATCGATGAATTGTTGGTGAGAAACAACCCTAGTGAGAGATGTTGCCTTGATTCCTGATATTAGCCTTGAACTGCAAGCATTTTTTATGGTTCTGCCTAAAGCTTCTGCCACAATGATGAATAACATGGGGCTGATAGGGTCCCCCTGCCGAATTCCTCTATGACTTTGAAAGTAACCAGCAGTTGTTCCATTAACCAGAATCGAGAACCATGCTTTAGAAATGCATTCTTTGATCAAATTAACCCATTGGTGGTGAAAACCAAACTTAAGGAGGACAACAATCAGAAAGTCCCAATTTAGCCTGTCAAATGCTTTGTTCATATCAAGCTTGAGGGCAAAAATAGACATGTTAGTCTTATGAGCAGAGTGCAGAGCTTCATGAACTATGATAACTCCATCCAAGATTGACCTGCCCTGGACAGAGCTTCCCTGGCATGGATCTATGATGCGGGGTAGAACATCTCTCATTCTATTTGCAATGGCTTTAGTTAGGATCTTGTAAGAAACATTGCATAGACTGATTGGCCTAAAGTCAGCCATAGATTCAGGGGTTTGCTTCTTAGGAATTAGAGAAATAAAAGTAGAGTTGAGACCTTTTGGGATATGATTGCTTGCTTGGAATTCTCTGATAGCAAAAATTACATCCTCACTTACGATGTCCCAAAAATCTTGATAGAAATGAGGGGGAAAGCCATCGGGTCCCGGGGCTTTGTCTGGCTCCATGCTAAACAAGGCTTCCTTAATTTCCTCATCAGAAAAGGGAGCTAGAAGCTTAAGGTTTATATCCTCATTTATTATGCTAGGAATGGATTGCAAGAGAATATATTTGGCCTCCTCATTGCACTGCGATTCCTAACCAAGGATAGAATTGAAATAAGTTATTGCCTCCTTTCTGATTTTTGTTAAGTCCTGAGTAATAGAACCATCTACTTTTTTTAAAAAAATTATCTTGTTATTGCTTCTGTTTCTAAGTGTGGTGACGTGAAAAAACTTGGAATTTGAATCTCCATATTTCAACCAAAGAGCCCTTGATTTTTGCCTCCAATAGATTTCCTCACAGGCCAAAATGTTATGAAACTCCGCTAGTTTTGTCCGTTCCTCCTGCCTAGTAGTTTCATCAACATCACCATGTTGAATCCTCTGATCAATTATCTTCAAACTTTCAACAACCTATTTTTTATTTTCAAAGAGGTTCCCAAAGACCTCTTTGTTCCAAGTTTGAAGCTTTTCCTTAACAAACTTTAATTTGCCAATAATTTTAAAAGTTGCACTACCCCTGACAGGCTGCTGCCACCACTGAATTAAGTTATCTCTGAAAATGGAATGTTTGATCCACATAGATTGAAATCTGAAAGGTTTCTTGAAGGACAGGGAGTTAGGGATCTCCAACAAAATGGGATTATGATCAAAGTTAATTTTAGGAAGGGCTTGCAGGGTCATTGAACAGAGTTGTAGCCTCCTTTGATAGAAAAAACCTATCAAGCCTTTCTTGAATGAGATGACACCATATATGTCGATTGCTCCAGGTATAATTCACTCCTCTAAGTTTTACATCCATCAATATGTTGGAGTTCACAAAGTCATTGAACTCATCCATGCTCCTGATAGGTGGTCCATTTCCACCCATTTTGTCTGAAGGGTAAATAAGAGTGTTAAAATCCCTAGCCATAATCTAGGGGACATTATGGAATATTTCACTCAGATTGCCTAAGTACTCCCATAGTAGATCTCTCCCTTGAATTGAAGTCGGGGTATAAATATTTGAAAGGATCCACGACCTGTTGTTGTTTATTTCCTTAAATAAAACACTAAGAACCCTATAATATTTATGAATAATGGTGCCTTCTACTATCCGGGGATCCCACAAAGTCATAAGGCCTCCAGACGCTCCTCTGGATGATTTGCAAACTATCTCCCCTTGATTCTAGATTATTTTTGCTACTTTTTTTGACTGAATCTCATCAGTTTTTGTTTCTTGCAACATGATAATAGTTGGATTCACTTGATTTCTTATTTCACTTACTTCCCTATGTTTGGGTAGGCCATTGAGGCCTCTCACGTTCAATGAAAGGAGCTTCATTTAGATTGTTTGGGATTTCTTCCTCTCCCCCTCCCTTGAGTGGGTTTTCCTAATTTGTTGTCTTTAGAACCCGGAATAACTTGTTGAAATAAGGTTCTCTATTTTCCATTGGCAATGTCATTATCAATTTTAATTTTTTGATGCTCGACATTTGATATTCTCCCTCTTCTTTTTTCACTGCCAAAATCTATAGGAGACTTCACAGTGCTCCTAGTTTTTTTAGGACTAAACTAGGGGGAGGCAATTTTTTGCAGAACTGGACTGCCATATTCCTTAGTCTGAAGAGTTTCACATAAAAATAGTTTAACCTAAGCCGGAATAACAAGATTAGTTAAATTTTATTACAAGTTATAAGGTGGTATTAATCATAAAAATTTTAACTATGGCTTATTGGGCTAATATAATAAAATATTACAATAACTAAATACAATAGTATTGTGATTCTTGTAGACCTATATGAGATTACATCATACAATGTTGGCCTTGGGTATAAGTCAGATTTTCTTACAACACAACCATATATTTTTTCATCACTTGTAACATTGTCTTTTCCACAAACTTCATCACCATCATTCGCCATCCTACCTGCTACCACTTATATTCGACCTAGGTCAACCATTTCTACCCCATCATCATCCCAATAAATAATGACATAAACCACTACTACTTCCATATTTCCACCACATATTTAAAACTACATTGTTGTAATCCATATCACAAATAACTAGATCAATGGCACTATTGGACACTTCTTTCTCTATGCCATCCACACCCACAAGTTTTGACTCTTTAGAAAAGTCAATTTCAAACATTACCAATGACTATTATTTCATGAACAAGGCTAACATAACTATTGTATTAGGCTTGGCAATTGGAATACCTATATTCATTATCAAAGTTAGTCCAATGGTAGTGTAACAATCTATCCAAACCATCCTAAAGAGAGTAATTATTTTTAGAAGACAGAGTTCACAAGCAAGATTCGCAAAGAATTTCCAATATTCTTTTATTGTTAATAAGGCATAACCACATTTTTTATACTATTATTGTAGACGACTCTCAAGTGGACTAGATAGACTAATATCCCATATTTTCTAGGGTTTACTTTTCTAAACCTCCAAGGTTAGAATAGAAACCTTCAGTGGTTACCCCACATTCCTTACACTCTCCCCGAGTACCAAAAAATTTAACCACAACATAGGGATTATCCCTTCTCAATATTTAAATATAGGGGATGCCAATTCCCTCACTATACATAAGTTAGTCTATGTATGTTCTTTCTAGCGTAATACCTTAAAGCCTAGTTATTACTTATTTGTGATGAGATCAACTAGTACTTAGTGCTTAATTACCACACCTCCATAGTGGGTTAATTAAGGCTATTATAACTTTGCATGATAATACGCATGAGCACCCTATCCTTCTCGTTCAAGGTGCCATCACTTGTATATGTTGCAAATGGTTTCCTAACCTCTATGGTAGGAATTATGGTTCAATATCCCCACTTAATAACCCTTCACAAAAGCTTTCTTGCTTTTGGGAGTACACTTGATCCTCACCACTTTAGATGTAACCATCGCAATTGACCTAGTTGTTGCCTACCTGCAACTTGTCAAGTCTTGGAAATTGTTGAGTGGTAATTTTACCCAATTGCAAAACCACATTCACAGTTGGGATTTTGATTAGAAAATCCTATCTTACAAAGAAATAAAATTTCTCCAAGGTTCCTTTTACTTAATGTGTGCATGTATGCTTGTGAAAATGTGTCAAATAAGTGCTAAAATACCTTAGTTATTGGAAAATTCTTTGAGAACCTTATGTTGATAATTGTTAACAAGGGGCTTATGTTGGTATTACTTTATTATGCTATGCTATTATTGTTCATTAATTAAAAGGGCTTGATTTCCCTTAT
The DNA here is from genome assembly GCA_028583015.1 of Wollemia nobilis. Taxonomy (NCBI): domain Eukaryota; kingdom Viridiplantae; phylum Streptophyta; class Pinopsida; order Araucariales; family Araucariaceae; genus Wollemia; species Wollemia nobilis. The sequence continues at coordinate 2,079,015 of JAQPPZ010017170.1, read as the reverse complement.
GTACAAAAATAAAATGATGAATGAGTGCATGAAATTGATCCCTTATTCATTTTATTTCTGATTTGCCAATGTGATTTAATTCATTTATCTTGGAGTGTTTTAGGTAGATTTTGCCTTCTTTTGTTAAGCATATTTCAACAAGTTTTATTTGTTAAACTTTGCTTTGTGCATGAAAGAAAAGACTAAATCTATCTCTGAAATGTGAACATTGAATAATGAGTGGATTCATTTTATGTTGCTTTGAGCATGAAAAGAAAATAATCTAAATGAATAACTTTAAAATGTAGTGGCCTTTGAAATGCCATATAAATTACCCCCTTTAATGAAATTGTAATTTTCATAAAGGGAAGTTAATTTATTGCTTTGAAAACAAAAATGTAAAGCCTGAAATTTGAATCTCTTTAAAATGTGAAATCATGTTAAATTCTGAAATTACAAATTCCTTTTAAAAATTGAACTTTAAATAATTTTTGTAATTTCGAATTTGCTTCAAACTAAAACTGAAACTGATCTAAATGAAACTTTAGAGCTTATTCTTGGAATTTGTGCCTCTTTTTTTATTTTAATTTTTTTATATTATTTTATTTGCAGAAGTTAAAAATAAAAATAAAATGAAATGAAATAAAACGAAATGCTACAATCCAAAAATTTCACACAGACCCTGCAAACATTAGTATCCTGCAAAAACCAACATTAAAGTGATCTGCATTCACACAATCCAACCTTTAATGAGGTTCAATCTTCTAAGGGAAATATGCAATATATCAAAAATAATAATCGAGTCTACCATTAACATGCATAAAAACTCATCAAATTTCCAATATATTAGCAATAAATATTTTCAATATAAACTCAATACAAATGCAAAATACAAACTTCCATTGGCATCAATGGTAAAAAATCTAGTCCAACGGTGTGGAAGGAGAGGCTCCAAGACAAATCCAGTGCCAACGTGTTTCCACCTGCAATCTTACCTCAAAAGTCTCCAGCCTTTTTCTCTGTGTTTGAAATGGATATTTAAAGTTTCTGGAGAAATTTTTTTGCTTCCCTTATTTGTTTGGCTCGTAACTCATTTTTGGTTTTCTTTTCCTGTGCGTTCAATCTTCATAACACTTTTCCAACGTTTTAGTCCTCCTCTTACATTACCCATTTCAATTATTTAATTAATCTCTCATGCATTTTTTAAAATTTTCCCTTTTCATATAACACCTTTGGTCTGACGCGTGACACAAGAAACCCCGAATGTTACTACGTATGATAGTCCTAGATCCTCGTCTACTCAAGCATATCTACCACCATGGAAAGGTGCACACTGTGTGTTATATAACCAATGCATCTACTAAAATATTTTTGTGTTATTTGTACCAAACTAATTCATTTGATATGACTAGGCCCATGTCTTTGAGATGCGATCCTTTCCCACATACCAAATGTAACTGATATGCATGTGCCTTATTAGGTTGGGTAGTGCACTAATTCCTCCAACATTCCACTTCTAGATGCCCTAATCATGCCATGTATACATGCAAAATGAACGTGACATTTGTCTTTGCTGGACAAAAATATATCCCTTGCATATTCGTCTATTATCGTCTGCTTTGATTATAGTAGCTGATATGGAACAATTACAGCTATTGGTTTTAAATACCCATGAATCGGTGCAGTCACATGGGAGCAATATAATGGTGGTCGCAGAGCATCATTCGAATTTTATCACAAATTTAATCCATGGCTCCGCTGGACTCATTAATACCTTTTGTGATTCAATCAACACTGTCCTCGTCATAACTTCTGTGTATTTCATTTCACTAACAGGATTCCTACTTAACCTGCCAATTACATGTAGAATTTTACCACTGCCTGCTTCGTTCTAGCCCACCAATTTCACAGCATACGGGACACCATCCCTTCATTAGTAGTACACTTTGTAGAACCCCTATATTGACCTCTTCATCTATGCAAATAAAACTATCATGTGAATGCTTTTATCAATGGCAGTGTCACTGAAGTCTACGTCATCAAATCCTTATCTCGAATCTTGACACCCCTACTGGTTATCCCCTTTATTTTCCATGGTAGTGTTGAAATGGCAAAATATCATTTCCTTCTCCTCGCGATGGCATTGTCAAACTATCCATGGGCTTCCACCTACAGTGTAACCCATTTTATGGTTGCCTCATCACCACCACAAAGCTTGCACTTCTGTAGTTATTCATCCCATGTGATCGAAGCCTTTCCTAATTATATCTGATCGGGTCCATGGACTTTGATGATTGAGCAGTGCTCCCAAAGTGGATTTCGATGCCATCACTACAAGCAAAATGTGTGTTGTCATTGGCTATTTCAATTGTTCGCAAGAATATCCCATGGAAATCCAAACCTGCTTCATTTGCATCCACAGTCCCACCTGGTAGAATATCGAGTCACCATCACCACGTTCATAGGCGTTGATCAAATTATCTAAGTCAACACGAAAATCCACTCCACCGACAACCAATCCCATGGAGTAGTTTCCCGCACATCTATATTAGGCAAGTTCACCTCACTATTGCCACGTCTGTCATCTATGTTAGCATGGGTGTTTCCATACGTTTGCGTTGAAATCATCTGGTCTTTGGAAATCCACATCTTACCTGCACCCAACATAAGCATGCAGTATTTAATTAAAATCAACATTTGCAAAAACTAATTAATACTATAAAACCATAACCAACAATTTAAAATAAAACAAAAATAAAAAACCCTTAAAATTGTAAGATTAAACCTAGAAAATCAACATCCAAATCAAAAGCTAAATTAACCTAGACTAATCACAAAGAAACCTAACTAACTTAAAATAAAACAACAACAAACACGACAATAAAACCAAAACTAAACTAGGCATTTCACTTCATTACCACTTAACTATATATATATATATAACCTGGGCCTCTCGATTTCAACTTGGAGAGTTTTAAATACCCACTTGCTCTCCAAATTCTCTACATGAGCGGATATTTATTTATTTATCTATTTATTATTTTTTATTTTGTTTTTATTGTTTTATATATATATATATTTATTTATTTATTTATTTATTTATTTGAAATTTGATTTAATTAATTTCCAATGTTTGGACTAATCTAAATCAAACATTAAAATCAACCAAACATTGTAAAGTTAACCAACACACTAAAATCAAAAGCAACTAATCTTATTAATCCAACCCAAAACACTAAACATTTCGACAAGATACGAACGGAAACCCCAACAACAATGAACCTTGGCATTTATATTGCAAGATCATGAGAGGGGACAAATCAAAATTGGCACTCAAAAACTACCAAAACTCCCAAAGACACAAAATTAAAGGTGGGTCTCCAAATGTGGGGCTAGTTGTGCAACAACCACAATAGGAATAAACTTGACTCTAGGGTTCTAGTAAAGCTTTAGGAGTTTTACCCAAGAATCCCCCCCTTACAAAAGGAAACTCAAAGTCGTTTATTAGAAAACTTTGATCTCTCTTATTAATCAATCATAAAATAATATGCTTATCATAATTAATTGGAACTAAAACTTAATAAGGAAAAGAACCTCCATTGTTTCATAAACATAAAGTATTAATAGAATCATTCTTATAAATATTCCAATCTAAAATAAAACTTATCAGTTACTTCCATAACAGTATAAATTCATATCTTTTCCTTCAATCATATTCATATTTTAATTCATAGATTATTCTAGGATGTCATCTTTCCTATTTATATATTTTAAAGGAGATTTATAAAAGATATCCTTATATTTTCTTGAAAGCTTAAGATAATTCAACTTATTTAAATTTCAATACCATTCAATCCTTCATCAAAGCACATACTAATTTCTACATTATACTATATGTTTCCTTATATATATATATATATAAGCCATAAATAACAATGTTTCACAAATAGATAATTCTATACAACAATATGTTTTAAAATTCTTGTCCTCCATTCTAGTTTCTCGTTCTTCCAACATGTAAGGTAATAGAAAAAGGGATCAAGACAACTCATAGAAAAATAGATGTATTCCTACATGTTCATTTCCAAATATGTAGCATACAGTAGAGTAGAATATGTAATATTTTGATCTATTTATTTCAAGAATAGAAATACTTGCACATTTTATTTTCCCTTTTCATTTTCAAACAATACCCTTCAAGAGAGAATCCTATAAATTTCTCTCCATTTATCTTTCCCTATCTACATAAGCCTAAAAAAGGCTGACTTTAAAACAATCTAATAATTCTAGTTTTAAATTAATTAGATTGTACATTATACAAGTGTAATATTCATTCCATAACACTTTGTTAAAAAACACAATTTTTTTTTTAAAGAAACTCCCCATCATTCTTTAGTAATATATTTTTTTATAAAGCTTCAATTTAACATGTAAACCAAAAATATTAAACACCTCAAAAGTTTTATTCCTATAACATTTTGTTCTAAGAATATTTTTCCTTCAACTTCACTAATACAGATATAATATTCTATAAATATGTCTGGAATTAGTTTCCAACCATGAAGATAAGAATTCAATTTGATATTTACTTATATGAATGTCTTAATTCTATTTACAATGCACATATTTAAAAAAATAAGCATTCATCTTATCCAAACTAACATTACTCTATCATCCAATATAAATAGTCATTCTATTTTAAAAAGGAAAAGGCATTACATATAATTTAATTGAACGTTCCATATATAAGTTAAAAATTACAGATGTTAAGACTTGAATAAAGATATTCCACCTTAGAGTGTTTTCTATAGAATAAAATGCAATCCTTCAAACTCAAATAACACCATCCAATAAATATAAGTTCTCTAGATTTATACACATGATCTTTCAATCTTTAAGCAAAAGCAAACAAAGCAAACAATAAACAAGAATAATACTACTCTTTGGTTAAAAGAAATATAAATGCACAGGAGCAACAACCGGTTTTACTTTTATACTACCATGGCGACTACTCTGGTTAAAGAGAACTATGGAACACTGTTGGCTTGTTTATTCAATAAAATATTTTTTCTTGAATAGAATAGAAAGGTTATATCCCATGAAGGACAGCAAAGGTGTCACCAAGAAGTATTTGGGTAGACTAGCAATGGAGATTTTCACTATAACATGCTTTGAAAACACTATCGCCCAATTCCCTTCTAAATGACTACATAATATTTAAACTATTCTAGTTGAAGATAAGCATATATCTTATAGAGTAAATATGTATATCCAGGCTATTCTAAAATACAATTCTAGATATTAAGAATTTAAATTACTAAATCAAGGAATTAAGAACGGTTCCACCTGAACATTCATTCGACTTCAATCCTTGATTTCTTCAGCTCTCAGTGTCTTCTTCTCTTTTCTTTTCTCTGCCCATACCATCCTCCTTTGTTCCTCCCAAAGCCATTTAAAAAGTATGGTAGGTTCTCAACCAAATTTTTCCAACTACCTTATGCTTGTTAGAAAAAACATCTTAAAAGAAAAAGCCTTATTTAAATTTTATTTATCAAATGCCTCTCTAGTCTTTTGTGAATAATTGTAGATATTCATAATGTAAAGTTTTTTCTTTAAATCAGTCTAATTATATTTTGCCCTTCATTTCTTCGTTATAACACAATATTAAAAATATTATCATTCCAATTGGTCAAATTAAAATAAGAAATCAGGTTTCTTTCTTACTCTTCCTATAAAACCTTCATAACCAAGTATAAGGATTGATTATATCATCCTTGCATTAATTTAATCAATGATTAATGTTAAAAAATAAATAAACATTAGTATTTTAATATGATATTAATATAACTTTTATAACTACTAATACCTTTTTTTAAAGAAATGTTTATCCTACCCATTCATGCACCAATCATATGAAAATAAATACAAACATTACTCAAACACAGGTAAATTAAAAGAAGTATTAGACAACCATCCACTCCATTTTCCCATGTCCTCAAGTAGAAGATTTTATGATAACTTCTAGGTTATCAAATTTTTTCTATGGGTGGCTCCATTGCTTATAGCAATCTTTCATTCAATGGTGTAATTACTTCCAAAACACATAAGTATGAAAATGCTACATGAGGGTAATATGTTTATCCTGGAGCTATCAAAGAATTATTATCTTCTAGCCATAATTTCCCTTTTATTCAATATCTCATTCGTGGTGGTTAAGCTTCATCACTCTACCCACGAGATTACCTAGTCCTGCACCCATAGACATCATCAGCAATATCATGTTCTAACATAATATGAAGAAGACATCAAATTCAAATAGCCACTTTTATTGATAATACAACTAGGATTAAGCATTGAAAAAATATATGTCAATAAAAAATCAACATCAGTAACGAGTCTTACCAAGGAGGGCCATGACATACTCCCCTCCTTGGACTAAAAAGAGTCCTTTGTGTTTCCTACAATATAAAGTTCAAATATATATTTTTCATTCAAATAAATAAGGAAACGATTTTCTCGTATCCTCCACTTTTCCCAAGTGGCACATTGTTCAAAATAGTGGTCCCACTAGACCTTAGACTATTCTAGGATTCATTTCCTCATAACCTTGGAAGGAAATCCTAAAATATTCACTGGTCTTACCTCAATGATTGAGGGATCTACCATCTGTAATTTATACACATTCTAAACATGAGTAGGATCATCAACATATTTCCTAAGCAAGCATACGTGGAATGTATCATGGATCTTTGATAGGTTGGGCAATAAGGCAAGTCTATAGGCTATTAGACTTATCCTATCAATGATTTCAAATAGCCCAACAAAATGAGGATCCAACTTAGTTGACTTGATGATACTTTTCATGGGTCAAACTCTTAAGAAAACTTTATCTCCCAAAGAGAATTATCTAGGTGATCTTTTCATATCAACATAACTCTTCTAGTGATCAACGACTTCCTTAAGCCTCTATAGGATCACGATGAGCTACTCCATATCTTTGATAGTGTTTGATCTGATCACTACCTAATCTTTCAGATTATCCCATGATAGAGGTGTTATATATATTCTACCATATAAGGTTTTAAATGGGATCATTCCCAAGGATGCATGATACCCATTATTGTATGCAAATTCTACTAAATGCAAGAAGTCTTCCCATCAATACTTTTGGTCCATGTAGTACATGTGAAGCATGTCTTCCAACACTTGGTTCACCCTCTCAATTTTTCCATATATTTTTAGATGGTATGAAAACTAATATTTAGCTTTGTGCCCATTGCACGATGAAGAGCCTACCAGAACTCTAATGTAAATCTAGAATCCCTATCCGAAATGATCACTTCAAGAAATCTATGTAACCTGAATATCTCTTTGGAAAACCTATTTGCCACCACCAATGCATCATCCTTGATGTTCCTTGGTATAAAATTTGCAACCTTAGTCAATTTATCAACTACGACAAGAAGTGTGTCATGTTGGTACCTAGTTTTAGGTAATCCCACAATGAAATCCCTAGATATACTCTTCCATTTCTGCATTGGTATATAATGTGGGTACAATTTTCCTATTGGATGTCTATGTTCAGCTTTAATATTCTGATATTCTAGGCATCTAGCAATAAAATTAGTGATATCATTTTTCATTATTGACAAATAAAAGGTCTTTTTCATGTTCTCTCTCATTTTTACCCCGTCAAGATGAGCAAAGTAAAGAGATATATGTGTCTCTTACATAATTAGCCTCCTTGAATCATCAATTTTGGGTATAACCACCTTATCCTTAAAATATAAAAGACCATATTTTATGTTGAAATATTTTTTTTCCTAGGATTTCTCTCTGTTTTGACCCAAATTTCATTGTAGTATTGATCCTGTTACTGCATTTTTTTATTTTGTCCATAAAATCTACATTGCTTCGGGTTATTGCTACTATGTACCTTTGTCTACTCAAGGTGTCTGCAAATTTATTCTCCTTTCCTTTCATATACTCAATACCAAAGTCATATTTTTCTAGGAATTCAACCCGTATTCTCTGTCTTGCATTTAGCATAGGTTGAGCAAAGATGTACCTTAAACTCTGATGGTCGGTCCTTAACTCAAATTTTTTTCTTAATAGATAGTGTCTCTAGATTTTGAGAGCATCCATAATTTTTGCTAACTCAAGATCATGAGTCGCATAGTTTACCTCGTTCTTCTTAAGTTTTCTAGACTCATATGTTATGACAACTTCATCTTAGGATAATACCCCTCCCAAGCCTTCTCATGAAGCATCAGTGCATACTACAAAATTCCCTTGCAAATTTGGTATTTTAAGAATAGTTGTTGTAGTCAGCTTTTGCTTTAAAGTTTTAAAGGTGATTTCACACTTATCTGTCAATTTGAACTCTTTTCCCTTCTTCTAAAGGTTAGTAATATGATAGGCAATTTTTGAATAGTTCTTCACAAAAAACCTATAGTATCCAGTGATGCCCATGAAACTCCACTCTTAGAACACATTAGTGGGTGTTGGCCAACTTAAAATAGCTTCAACTTTCTTACGATCAACAAAAATTCTCTCTGCTATTATGATATGTCCCAAATATTGCACCTAAGGAATGTAAATTTCAAACCTGGACAAATTCCCATAAAGTTGATTCTTTCTTAGCACCTCTACCACAATCCTTAAATGTCGATCATGCTCTTCCCTACTTTAGGAGTATATCAAGATATCATCTAAGAATATCAATACAAACGGATCCAAATACCTTTTGTACACATTGTTCATCAAATTCATAAATGTTGCTAGTGAATTTATTAACCCAAATGGCAATACTATGAACTCATAGTACCCATATTTGGTCTTAAAAGTTCTCTTGTGAGTGTACTCACAAATCTTCAACTAATGATATCTAGATTTTAGATCAATCTTGGAGAATATGGTGGTATCCTTCAATTGATCGAAAAGATCCTCAATTCTAGGTAAAGGATATCTATTTTTGATGGCCACTTTGTGTTGGTCACCAATTCAACACCGTGCATAGGGTGGGATGGACGGATTAGTGCCAAGCAGCGTAGAACAGTCATCGCATCAGAAGGACAGGGCGGATGATCTTCGAAGGTGGTTGGTTCCTTGGGGTGATTCCAGCTACTCTACGTTGCAAAAAATAAAGGGAAAAAGGGAAAGGGGAAAGAAATAAATAAATGTTGGACATTTTGAGTGGATAAGTTGTCATTGATGTCAAGAGTGAGTGGTCATTGATGTCAAGCTTTCAGCACTAGTGAATGGCAATTTCAGGTTCCATAATAAAGTGCAAAAGAGATGGTCAAATATGGTTTAAAGAGCAATTAGATGGCCCAAGCAAAATATTATAATATTTTATTATAATATTAAAGGCCCAAAGTTATGTGACTTAAATTATTTAAATAATTTAATATTTAAATTATTTAAATTTAAGATTTAAATAATTTAATATTAAATATTTAAATATCTTTCAAAAGGTTGGGCACCATTCTTAAAATATGTTGGTGGTTTAAAGTCTAAAAGATTTATTTTAAACCTTATAGTGGGCCAGCCACTAACACAAGGCTCATCCCAACGACGTCGTTGTCGACATCAGAAAAACCAGCCGACGATGTAAGGGCAAGAGATTTACATTAAAATATTTGTATTATATATCGCTACCGACGTCTTATATAAAAGATCATTGTTCATGTATAAAAGGGTGCAAAATGTTTAGAAGATACCAAGGTTCTTGAAAAATAATTTTTGATATATAAAAAGGGTGCGAGCGTTTCGTGAGACGTTCTTCAAAAAATAAACAGAACCTTCGTGAACGCATGAAATTAAGGATAAAAAGTTATAGCATGGAAATCGAGAACAAGAGTAGGAAATGCACACAGGTTATGCATGACAATCGAAGACCAGTGATGTGAAATATTAAGTTGCACGATAATCGAGGAACGTAGAAGAAAATCGAAGTTCGTGTTTCGTGCGACACGCGGATGTCAAGGTCTTGGCGCCGGTTGGAGAGTGAAAAGGGAGTACGTGCTCCATTAGAGTCAAGTGGGGTGCTAGCCCATGTGGTTGACCCTCTCAAGATAGGGTGCAGGCTAGCATAAGATGCAGGTTCAATTCCCTGTGGTGACGGTTGCGAACTCAGGTAAGCCTTTTTGTTTAAATTAAAAACACTTTGGTCTAAGTTTTTGAGGAGCTATAAGGTTGTCCATAAAATTGGTTGGGCTCTATACTAAAGTGTCAGGAGTTATAAGGATTTTATGCCTTTGGTATTAAGGTGTGAGGAGATATAGGTCATTATAATTTTGGTGGAATTTATAAGCGTTGTTATAAAGTTTTTATTTTTATTATATTGAAATGAATGGTTAGGTGTTTTGGGAGTTATAAGGGGTGTATTTTCTTTTTGGAAATTGAATATGCTTTATACTAAGGTCCGAGGATATAAAGGTCTGAGGATATAGCAGGGTAAGAAATTAAATAATTATTTTTTATTTAATTGTGTGGTGAAGTGATTTAATTTTTCTTGAGTTATAGGTGTACTTAAAATTTAATATTTTTATGTGTTTTGGTCTATAATAAAGTATGAGGAGTTATAAGGATTTTATGCCTTTGGCACTAAGGTGTGAGGAGATATAGGTCATTATAATTTTGGTGGAAGTTATAAGGGTTGTTATAAAGTTTTTATTTTTATTATATTGAAATTAATGGTTAGGTGTTATTGGGAGTTATAAGGTGTATTTTCTTTTGGAAATTGAATATGCTTTTATACTAAGGTCTGAGGAGATAGAAGGGTGAGAAATTAAATAATTATTTTTTATTTAATTGTGTGGTGAAGTGATTTAATTTTTCTTAAGGAGTTATAAGGTGTATTTAAAATTTAATATATTTTTTTTTATTTTTTTTTATTTTTTAATCAGGTGTTGTAGGTGAATTGGAGAGGAGAGGGCAATCCTCCAAGGGAGGTCCCACGTTCGAATCTCCACCCTACCAAAAAGTTGAATTGGGTACCCAAAATCCAATTGATAATTTTGGTGCGGATAGGGTCGGGTGCGACTCCCGGGTGACTTTGACGGTGTAGAACCCCCTGTTCGTGGTCTCTCAGACCAAGGCGGCCCCACAAGGGGTTTTTCGCTTAAAAAAAAAAAATTAATATTTTTATGTGTTTTGGTGAATGCTTATTTTAAGAAGGACAAACAAAGGTGTAATTAAGTTTGATTAATTTTTGTAAGTGAGAATTATTTTGTGAAGAGGTTAGTGTGATATTTTATAATCTAACCATTGAAATTGGAAAGAAGGAAATTGTAATTTAGACAGGTTTTCCAAGGGCACTTCTACATCAAATAAAAGGTATGGGCATATTCTTCCTAATGAGTGAGAGTTGAATGTTGTGAATGCTAAGTTGGAGTGAAAAGGATTTGGTTAAGGTTTACCTTGTTGAGTGTGTTGAATTAATGCTTCAAGATTTTTTGGAATAAAGAGTTGTTGATAACACCTTGTTTTATGAGCATTGTTGTTGAAATGATTAATTGAGTGAAAAACTTGAACTAGGGTTTGAAAAGAACATGAGTATCATTGTTATGTGAGATTGGTTGATAAGAATTATTGGAAACATGTTGAGTGAGTGTTCATATGCTTGGACTAGGGTTTGTGAGCAAGGACTATTTCATTGAAGTGGTTGGTTGAGTAGATTTGGTAGAGCCTAGTCAAGTGGATGTGTGAAGTGATAGTTCAAGTTCTATGAAACAGATTGTTCTATATTCTAAATTGATTTGAGAAAGAGGTTGAGTGTTGATGAGTGTGAAGCTAATTGAGTCTCTAACAATTCTCTGTATATTTCTAAAAGAGTGATTGAAAGTTATTGAACATTGAGGTGAATGTGAATCATATTGAGTCTCTAACAATTCTCTGTATGTTTCTAAAAGAGTGATTGAAATTGATTGAGCATTGAGGTGAATGTGAAGCATATTGAGTCTCTAAAAATTCTCTGTATGTTTCTAAAAGAGTGATTGAAAGTGGTTGAGCATTGTGATGAATGTGAAGCATATTGAGGCTCTAAAAATTTTCTTTATGTTTCTATGAGATTGGACAAGTTCTAGTGTGGACTTGTTGAGCATATTTGAGGTAAGTCTTTGAGAGGACTTGTGGATAAATTTATGTGAGCTTTTGTAGAAGCTTACAATACAAATTGAGAGCAGATTTGGACAAGTTCTAGTGAGGATTTATTGAGCAGATTTGGACAAGTTCTAGTAAGGACTTGTTGAGCAGATTTGGATATGTTCTAGAGAGGACTTGTGTACAAATTAATGTGAGCTTTTGTGGAAGCTTACAAGGCATATTTTAGATAAGTCTTTGAGAAGACATGTGAGCAGAGTTGATTGATTTGTTCAAACATTGAGTTAAGGTTTGGGGCAGATCAAGCAGAGTTGATTTGAGATTGAGTCAAGCTTTATGTTAAGGCTTGAGGACAGAGATTGAGGATAGATTTGTACTAGACTGAAGGACTGTGTTTAGTATATATCAGAGGACAGATATTGAGGACATATTTATACTAGACCGAAGGACTATGTTTAGTACAGATTCAAGAACAAAATTTGATGTAAATTTAAGGATAATTTTGTGCTAGACCAGAGATAGAGATTGAGCATATTTATGCTAGATCGAAGGACTATGTTTAGTGTAGATTTGAGACAGAGCTTTGAATGTGACATATTATAGAGGATGATAGTCTCCAGTGGATAGAGATCCATTAGCCAGGGCAATGAGGATAGGTGTCTTCAGTGGATATAGATCCATTAGCTAGAGCAATGGGGGCAACAGTTCTTCTAGAAGATCACCAGTCAGAGATAAGGAAAAAGGAGTTCTCTTATGGATAGAGATCCATGAACTTGATTAAGGGATTGGTGTCTCCTTTGGAAATAGGTCCATAAACATTGTAATAAGGAAAGGATTCCCAAGAGATTGATTGAGAAAATTTTAGTGAAATATTTTCTTCGTGGAGTAGCCCACATTGGGTGAACCACGTTAAATTGGTGTCTCTATTGTGTGTGATGATTTGTGCATTGCTTTGGTTACTGCTATTAATATTTCCATTGATTATATTGTATAATACTATTTGGGAAAGAAAAGTAAAAAGTGGTCTTATACTGTTCACCCCCTCTTAGTATAAGCTTGTGTTCTTCAATAAAAGGTCATAGCCAGAATTCACAAGGATGGGTATAGCTGCATTAAGACCTATGCAAGTGTGATACCCTATCTAAAACACAAGCTCTACTACAGATCACCCAACAGTATCATTTTCCTAGCTTTCTATCAGTGATGGGAAGGAGGTGAATTCCAGTATTAGTGAGCGGGTGCATGAAATCCAGGATGCAGAATCAAAGCACTCCCACTTGATCGATGTTAGAATAAATAAACCCCCAACCCATATAATCAACATGCTCCCCCTTAGTCACTCAAGCACACCCCATGGAATCCATATACCATAATAACACAAGATGACTCAAGCAAATAAAGAATTGAATATTCATACATTTAGTGAAAAACAAGCAGACACAGTTAAATGTCAAATAGTGCATAATTTGTATTTACGGAGGGGAAACCTTACATAATAATTGTAATGGCTAAAGAGTTGCCCTTTAGAATGACTAACATTCCACTATTTATAATTATATTTACATCAATTTTCAAAATTTGGACATTAATGGTGATAGACATGAGTATGGTCTTTGTAGCTGACGAGTGTTGCCCTCGTAGACTACTCCACTAGGAAGTACCGATCTTCTAGAAGAGTGGTAGGTACTTCTGGATCAATCTGGGTCCTTTGATATTATTCTCACCTCATTAATACCCAGTTGCCTCATCCTTTTCCTTGAATGGTGATATTCTGGCTATGCAGTGGGTAATAGTTATTGAAGTACCTCGGGTGCATCAAACCGAAAAACCATCACTTCTATGTATGTCGTCAGGTACTCATCCCTCTGTAGTAGCAGGCGGGTCTTCCTTTGGAATTTAAATGATGGTGGGTATTTTACATATCTGGTGGGTTCTTCCTTCTACCTACGGGGGTTCTAGAGAAGGTAGGTGTTTCTCATATGTCTCATCTATCTTATATTTCTAACTTCCCATCTGGGCTAGGTGGGAGTTTTCTTTATTTTTCAAGGGTGGGTTCAACCAATTCTTCCACCCATGCTAGCCACTTAGACCATTTACCTAAGAATTTGGGAATTTTTTTGGAAATATTCCATCCAAACTCTCGGTAAAAAGGTTCACCCATTCCATGGCCCGTCCTACTTCATTTCGTCATCCACCTAACACTTTGGTCCGCCCATGACTACTATCGCTACCACTTGGTACCTTCCTCCCATACAATAAAATCTTCAAAAAAAGAGCGGACTCATTTTTAGTAGAGGGAATAATTTCTTGAAGGGAAGAGTGGGTGACAGATACAACTTTTCACCCACACTTTGGCGACTTACAGGGGTTTTCTATCTCATGGAAAAAAGTAACCCATAAGGATTAGCAAATATAACAAACACAACAGGGAAACAAAGGGGGGAAAGAAAGGTCATATAAGAAGGGAGGACATGATGAAGGAGAAGATGCAAGGAGGAAAATGAGCATGAAAAGAATTTGGATGAAATGACACATTTAACATACGGAGAAGTAAAGCATAAAGGAACAAGATCTCAACTAACAAGAGAAGAAGAGAGCAACAAGGAAAATAAATCTAGAAAGACAAAGCCAAGGTGGCCAATATAGAGGGAATTGCTATGGACAAGAGCAATAGGAAGACAAGCAGTGGAAACAATAGGTAAGTGCTTAAGAAACTTGTTGTAAGACATACAGGAGGAAAGGGGAACATGAAACGACAAAAATAGTGAAGCCTTTGTTACCAATCGAAGGAGTTATAGAAAACAAAGGGGATAAGAAGGCGAAGGGGAGGAAGGGGACGAAAAAAGAGAGAAATGAAGGGAAAAACAATCTAAAGCCTATCAAGTGAAACCAATGGGGCATGAACCCTATTTCATGAGATGTTCTTAAAAATTGGGTTTTCCTAAATACAACCCACTAAAGACTTGAGACATTCCAAGAGTAGACATATTGCCAGTGTATCTCATCTCTCCTATCACAGGACCTTTTTTCACACAATCTAACAATGATCCTCTTTTACTGACTATTATTGACCGAGAAGCCATTTAGCTTCAACCACAACTTGCAGTTTGTACTTTATGGTCTTAATTGCATCTTATTGTAGGGGCTATTTATAGCATACCCACCTTATCTTGTGCTTGCGTTTGTGAATTTAAAGGCTTGCTACAACTCTAAGTGAGAGGTTTTGGGAATTTTTGAATGTATCCATTGGGTACAAGGTCCAGATAACAACGAACATAAGAACAAAGAACTAGGAAAACAACACAGAGATGGAGGAGAATGTTATATTTCCTAAACAAATTCTGGGAAAATCCTTGTTGATGCCTTTTGATGCCTGATAAAGTGGTAAATTTTCATAGGACCTTGTTGTACTAATGGTTAGTGATAAAACTTATGATTCCTAATGCATCGGTCGTGCATAATGCAAGGCTTTTATTTACTAGTTGTAAAACTATGGTGTGACCAGCATGCCTGAGCCAAGGTATCAGATGTAAATCATCCTATAAATCTATAGTGGTCAGACCAAATCACACTGTATTTTAGGCACCATTTGTGACCTATCTGGCACCTTCCCCACTGGCTCAAAATTACGATAAAATCATAATTATTATTTTTTGTTCCTAAGTGCATAAACACTCAGGCCTTTGAAAGATAGAGTGGCAATATTTTTTACCACTATATTCCACCTTTAGGGTGGTGTGTTGTCAAGGACCAAATTTTCATGTTATTCCTTTTCAATATTGGCCAGTTATGCCAATAACCTTGTTGACTCTTCCTCCATTGTTGAGTCCTTATCCCGCTCATGAGCATCCACATCCTTGCCTAGCTTCTTGAGGATATGAGCTTGATTAGTCATGTCATCTTCATGGATTTGGGCTTCTTGACATACTTGCTCCTGGTCTATACCCACTTCATGATCTAGCATTAGCTTCTGGTGGGAACTAGTGGGTTGGAGCTTCCACATCAAAACCTACTCAACCCTGACAACCTCATCATAGATTTGGGGGAAACAAGTTTTACCTAATTAGTGTAGAAGGATATTGATATCAGGACCAAGGGCTCGAATGTAGAAAATATGTGCTTGGGTGGAGGTTGGGAGGATCTGTAGTGGAATCCTATTCCAACTCTTCTCAAAATAAACATTGAAGTCTGTCACACTTTCAAGAGATTTTCTCTTGATAAATGTGAATTTGTTTAGATATTAGAATGGGTCCTCCACTTCTCCAAATGCATCCATTAGGGGCTTCGCCAAATCCGCCCATGTAGAGATGTTTCTCGACTACAGGGTCTTGTACTAGAGTCATGCTTTACCTTCAAGAGAGGTTACCAACAACCTTGATCATTGCATCTTCATGCATGATATTGTGAAGGATGGCCATAGAAGCCACATTTTCAAGGTTTTACTTCATAGCTCCCTTGATGCCATTGTATTTGGGATTGAGGTCATTCCACTAGGGTAAATATGGCCAAGCCATCAAGGTACCAGTATTCAGAGATCTTGACTATGATGTCAAATTCAGAGTCTTCAAGTGAGCATGTTATCTCTTTTTGCGAGGTCAAGGCTTCTCACCATACCTTGAGTCCTCCGAGATGTTTGGTTCTTCAACACGAGCGAGTGAATGATATCATGATCTGAAAGTTCCACTCAATTAGAGTCACCAGTTGACTTCGAGAAGATTTGGGTAAACCAGAGAGTCACCAAACTCTGGTTTCCTAAAACATGGGACTTATTTGGTCCCTAATAGAGTCACCAAAAATTGTTGGTTTTCAATTTATCACTACACATAGGGCAGGGTGGATGGATCAGTTCCAAGTAGCGTAGAACGACCGCTGCATCAGAAGAATAGGGCGGATGATATTCAAAGAAGGTCGGTTCCTCGGGGTGATTCCAACTACTCTACATCACAAAAGGAAAGGGAAAAAGGGAAAGGGGAAAGAAATAAATAAAAGGCCATAGCCAGAACTCACAAGGATGGGTATAGCCGCATCAAGACCTATGTAGGTGTGATACCCCATCCAAAACACAAGCCCTACACCATATCACCCAATGATATCCTTGTCCTAGCTCTCTATCAACGGTGGGTGGGAGGTGAATTCCAGTACTGGTGAGCGGGTGCATGAGATCCAGGATGCAGAATCAAAGCACTCTCACTCGATCGACGTTAGCAAAAATAAACCCCCAATCCATATAATGAACACGCTCCCCCTTAGTCACTCAAGCACACCCCACAAAATCTAGATACCATAATAACACAAGATGACTTAAGAAAATAAAGAATTGAATATTCATACATTCAGTGAAAAACAAGCAGACACAGTTAAAGGTCAAATAGTGCAAAATTTGTATTTATAGAGGGGAAACCTTACATAAGAATTGTAATGGCTAAATATTCACCCTTAGGAATGACCAACATTCCACTATTTATAATTATATTTACATGGATTTCAAAATTTGGACATTAATGGTGATAGGTGATAAGATGGTCTATGCAACTAACGAGTTCCACCTTGGTACACTGCTCCACTAGGAAGCATTGATCTTCTAGAAGAGTGGCAGGTACTTCTAGATCAATCTGGACCCTTCGATATTCTGCTTATCTCATTAATGCTCAGCTACCTCATCCTTCTCCTCGATTGGTGATCTTTTGGCTATGTGGTGGGTAACAAGTACTAAAGTACCTCGAGGGCATCACGATGGAAAACCATCACTTCTATGTACATTGTTATGTACTCGATCCTCTGTAGTAGTGAGTGGGTCTTCCTTTGGACTTCAAATGATGGCATGTGTTTTATGTATCTAGAATGTTCTTCCTTCAGCCTATGGGGGTTCCAGAGAAGGCGGGTGTTTCTCATATGTCTCATCCATATTATATTCCTAACTTCCCACCTAGGATGGGCGGGAGTTTTCCTTGTTCTTCAAGGGTGGGGTCAACCAATTCTTCCACCCATGTTGGCCACTTAGAACATCCACCCAAGGAGTTGGGTAGGTTTTTGGGAATATTCCACCTAGACTCTCAGGAAAAAGGTTCACCCATTCCATGGCCCGTCCTGCTTCATTCTGCCATCCACCTAACACTTTGGTCCACCCGTGACTGCTACCACTGCCACTTGGTACCTTCCACCCATCTAGTAATGTCTTCAAAAAAATATAGCGAACTCCTTTTGAGTAGAGGGAATCACTTCCTAAAGGGAAGAGTGGGTGAAGGATGCAAAATTTCACCCACACTTTGGCAACTTACAGGGGTTTTCCATCTCATGGAAAAAATGAACCTAGAAGGATTAGGAAATATAACAAACACAACAAGGAAATGAAGGGGGAAAGAAAGGGCTCATAATGAGGGAGGATGCGATGAAGGAGAATACTCAAGGAGGAAAATGAGCACAAAAAGAAGTTGAAGGAAATGAGACATTTAACATGGCGAGAAGCAGAGTGGAGGGAAAGGAACAGGGGCTCAACTAACAAGAGAAGAAGAGAGCGACAAGGAAAATAAAGCTAGAAAGACAAGGCCAAGGTGGCCAACATAGAGAGAATTATTGTAGATAAGAGTAATAGGAAGACAAGTAGTGGAAATAGTAAGCAAATGCTTAAGAAGCTTGTTGTAAGACACACACAGGAGGAAAGGGGAACAAGAAACAATAGAAATAGTGAAACCTTTGTTACCAACCGAAGGAGTTACAGGCAACAAAGGGGAGAAGAAGGTGAAGGGGAGGAAGGAGGTGAAAAAAGGAGCGAAATGAAGAGAAAAGCAATCCAAAGCTTGTCAAGTAAAACCAATGGGGCATGGACCCTTTTTCACGAGGTGTTCTTACGGATTGAATTTCCCTAAACACAACCCACTAAAGACCTGAGACATTCCAAGAGCAGACAGATTGCCATTGTATCTTATCTCTTCTATCCTAGGCCCTCTTTTTCACACAATCTAGCAATGATCCTCTTCTACTGATTGTTATCGACCAGGAGGCCATTTAGCTTCAACCACAACTTGTGGTTTGCACTTTATGGTCTCAATTGCATCTTACCATAGGGGCTATTTATAGCATACCTACCTTGTCTTGTGCTTGCATTTGTGAGTTTCAAGGCTTATTGTAGCTCTAAGTGAGAGGTCTTGAAAATTTTTGAATGTATCCATTGGGCTATAGGGTCATGACAACAATGGATAGAAGAATAGAGAACTAGGAAAACAACACAGAGATAGAGGGGAATGTTATATTTCCTAAACAATTTTTGGTAAAATCCTTGTTGATGCCCTTTGATGCCTGACCAAGTGGTAAATTTTCATAGGACCTTGTTGTGCCAATGGTCGATGACAAAACTTGTGATTCCCAATGCATTGGCCCTGCATAATGCAAGGTTTTATTTATTGGTCATAAAATTATGGTGTGACAAGCACGCTTGAGCCAGGGTGTCATCCATGTAAATCATCCTCTAAATCTACAATGGCCAAACCATATCACATTGTATTTGAGGCATCGTTTGTGATCTATCTGGTGCCTTCCCCACTGGCTCAGAATTACGATAAAATCATAATTCTTCTTTTCTTTCCTGAGTGCATAAACACTTAGGCCTTTGAAATATAGGGTGGTAATATTTTTTGCCACTGTATTCTACCTTTTGGGCGGTGTGTTATCAGGGACCAGATTTTCATGTTGTCCCTTTTCAAGATTGGCCAACTGTGCCAATCACCTTGTTGACTCTTCCTCCATCATTGAGTCCTTCTCTCGCTCATGAGCATCCATGTCCTTTCCCAGCTTCTTGAGGATCTAGGGTTGATTAGTCATACCATCTTCATGGATGTGGGCTTCTTGATAGACCTACTCCTGGTCTATGCCCACTTCATGATCTAGCACCAACTCTTGGAGGGAACTGGTGGGTTGGAGCCTCCACATCAGAACTTGCTCAGCCCTAACAGCCTCCTCGTAGAGTTGGAGGAAATGAGTTTCCCCTGATTGGTGCAGAAGGAGACTGATATCAGGACCAAGAGCCCGGATGTAGAAAAGATGTGCTTGGGTGGAGGTTGGGAGGATCTGTAGTGGAATCCTCTTCCAACTCTTCTCAAAATGGACATTGAAGTCTGCCACACTTTCAAGAGAGTTCCTCTTGATAAATGTGAATTGGTTTAGAGATTAGAAGGGGTCCTCCACTTCTCCAAACACATCCATTAGGGGCTCCACCAAATCTACCCATGTAGAGATGCTCCTCGACTATAGGGTCTTGTACCAGAGTTATGCTCTACCTTCAAGAGAGGCTACCAAAAGCCTGATCATTGCATCTTCATGCACGATATTGTGAAGGATGGCCATAGAAGCCACATTTTCAAGGTGTTCCTTCATAGCTCCCTTGACACCACTATATTTGGGTAGGGCATCGAAGGTAACTTTTGGGATATCATGTCGGTGAGGGAGATTGAGGGGACCGGGGTCATTCCACTAGGGGAAATATGGCCAAGCCATCAAGGCACCAGTATTCAGAGGTCCCAACTATGATGTTAGAGTCAAAGTCGAAGTCACCAGGTGAGCATACTATCTCTGCTTGTGAGGTCAAGGCTACTCACCATACCTTGAGTCCTCTAGGATGTTTGGATCTTCAGCACGAGCAGGTGACTGATCTCATGATTTGGAAGTGCCACTCAGTCGAGTCACCAGGTGACTTTGAGAAGATCTGGGTAAACCAGAGAGTCACCAAACTCTGGTTTCCTAAAACATGGGACTCAATCGGTCCCCAACAGAGTCACCAAAAATTGTTGGTCACCAATACACCACCATGCGTAGGATAAGGTGGATGGATCAGTGCCAAGCAACATAGAATAGCCATCACATTGAAAGGATAGGGCGGATGATCTCCGAAGAAGGTCGGTTCCTTGGGGTGATTCTAGCTACTCTACATCGCAAAAGGAAAGGAAAAAAGGAAAGGGAAAAGAAATAAATAAAATGCCATAGCCATAACTCACAAGGATGGGTATAGCCACATCAAGACCTATGCAAGCATGATACCCCATCCAAAACACAAGCCCTACACTAGATCATCCAATGGTATCCTTGTCCTAGCTCTCTATCAGTGGTGGGCGGGAGGTGAATTCCAGTATTGATGAGCGGGTGCATGAGATCCAGGATGCAAAATCAAAGCACTCCCACTTGATTGATATTAGAAGAAATAAACCCCCAACCCATATAATGAACATGCTCCCCCTTAGTCACTCAAGCACACCCCATGGAATCCAGATACCAGAATAACATAGGATGACTTAAGCAAATAAAGAATTGAATATTCATACATTCAGTGAAAAACAAGCAGACACAGTTAGAGGTCAAATAATGTAGAATTTGTATTTACAGAGGGGAAACCTTACATAAGAATTGTAATGGCTAAAGAGCCACCCTTTGGAATGACCAGTATTCCACTATTTATAATTATATTTACATGGATTTCAAAATTTGGACATTAATGGTGATTGACAGGAATATGGTCTTTGCAACTAAAGAGTGTCACCATGGTACACTACTCCACTGGGAAGCATCGATCTTCTAGAAGAGTGGTAGGTACTTCTGGATCAATATGGGCCCTTCGATATTCTACTCAACTCATTAATACCCAGCTGCCTCATCCTTCTCCTCAATTGGTGATCTTTTGGCTATGCAATGGGTAAAAAGTACTAAAGTACCTCAAGGGCATCACACCAAAAAACCATCACTTCTATGTACATTGTTAGGTACTCGACCCTCTACAGTAGCGTGCGGGTATTTCTTTGGAATTCAAATGATGGTGGGTGTTTTACATATCCAACGGGTTCCTCCTTCCACCCACGGGGTTCCAGAGAAGGCGAGTGTTTCTCATATGTCCCATCCATATTATATTCCTAACTTCCTGCCTAGGCTAGGCAAGAGTTTTCTTTGTTTTTCAAGGGCAGGGTCAAACAATTCTTCCACCCATGCTGGCCACTTAGGCCATCCGCCTAAGGAGCTGGGCAAGTTTTTGGGAATATTCTGCCCGAAATCTCAGGAAAAAGGTTCACCTATTTCATGTCTCGTCCTACTTCATTCCGCCATACACCCGTGACTGTTGCCATCACCATTTGGTACCTTCTGCCCATCCAGTAAAATCTTAAAAAAAAAGAGCGAACTCCTTTTGAGTAGAGGGAATCACTTCTCGAAGGGAAGAATGGGTGAAAAATGTAAAATTTCACCCACACTTTGTTTAGCATTTTATAATTTATGCATAACCTTAAAGAGCCATCCTTTTTCTTAAACAAAAGTATAGGTGCACCCCATGGTGACACACTAGGTTTAATCAAACCTTTATCTAGAAACCCTTGAAGTTGCACTTTTAACTCCTATAACTTGATTGGATTCATCTTGTAAGGAGTTCTATTAATGGGTTTGGCTCTAGGCATAAATTTAATGGTGAAATTGAATTCTTTCTTAGGTGGAAAACTAGGGAGATCTTCTGGAAATACTTCCCTAAATTCGTATAGAATTGTATGTTTCTTAAATAGTTATTCCTTCCCATCCTCATTTCTTTTATTGTTAATCTCAACAACATAGATCATATCACCTTTATTGATAGCCTTTATAAGTTGTATTATTGATAGTAATTAGGGTCGAAAGGACCCTTGCTCACTATGAATCCTTAATCTATTCTTGTCCTTATCCATATAGCCCTTCCATCTATCTTGGGAATTGATTAGGTCTCTATGATCGTTTAACCAATCCATTCCTAAGATGATGTAAAAGGTATGTAGCGGTCCTACATATAAATACCAAATGGTAGAGTCATTGGGTAGGATGATCTCAATTGTGGGTAAAAATTGATCCATAGAGTAGGCATGTCTAGATCCATACTCGACTTTTGACCCTTGTGCCACCCTTAGGCATGTCTTGGGTTTAAGAAGGTTTATCAATGTTCTAATCTTGGGTTCCACCCTAAGATGAACTTATGTATCCTTAGGTGTTCATCAGCCTCATACACTAGTACATACTTCAAGATTTTTACAAATTTTTGGTAGTATAGTTCCACAAGCATGGTTCCTTGTTGAAGGATAGAGAACTCCTTGAATTTATCTACATAAAATTGGTTTATCAAAAACCTCTTCTTGAATGCTTGGACAAACTTGATCCACTAGAGATTTACTACTTGGATTTTCTTGCTAGCCCTAAATGTATCCCACCATTCTAAAGTTGCATCTTGTAAATGGAGGGTAGCCCATACCGTTTGGGTCACTGAAGATTAATTCTTCATAGAAAAGTATGTTTCTATTTGTTCAATCAAGACTCGACTGAATCTCCTCCTTATTTTCCAATGAATTTGGAAACCCTAATATTTTTAAGGTCCTTGGCTAGCTCAATCTTAATGCGAGCCCTACCTTTTAGGTTATCTATAGCAGGATTTTCCTCTTGTCTACCCTAAGAATTCCTATTATGGGACCCTTGATTAATTAGTTGTTCCACCTATTCTTGTAGTAATGAAACTGCGATGGTGAGGTTATTCACTTCTCTATTGGAATTCCCTAAAATTTTCCCTTGGGGTCTAGCTTTAGCACTGCCTTGCCTAGCTTGTCTTGGAGCTTGATAAGATCCTCTTCTTCCTCTCCTTAGCCTAGGTGCCATTCCTCTTGGCCACACAAAGAGCTGAGTTAGGTAATAATTTTCCCTTCAAATTGTACTTCTAACTTCTAGTTAGTTTCATCATCCATAAGAACTAACAATAGAGCATTATCATCCACCTAATAATGTCCATGGTCACACTTGCTCCATGCAAGGCGCAATAACCAATAAGAGGCTACACTCTCTAGGATTTTTACTCCTTGGTTTGAACTAGTCTCACTAGCATGCAATACCTAATGTACCCATTCATGTTAAGGTCCCTAGAGTAGTAAGTCTCCCCAAAGATACACATTAAGTCAAGTCAATCATAGGTTCTCTCTATAGAAGCTTCTAGTTCTATGACCTAGAGATCTAATACCAACTGTACCAACCCATCCAAACCATCTCAGAGAGAGTAATTTTATTTTAAATACAAATTTCACAAGCAAGGTTATTAAAGAATTTCTCTCTATTATTTCATTGTTAACAAGGCATAACCACATTTGAGATACTATCACTGTAGACAACTCTCAAGTGGATAGGATAGGTCAACATCCCATAGTTTTGGGGGTTTAATTTTATAAACGTCCATGGTTAGAATATATATCTTCAGTGGTTACCCCACATTCCTTACACTCTCCTCGAGTACAAGGTAATTTAACCATGACGTAGGGATTATCCCTTCTCAATATTTAGAGATAGCGAACGTCGATTTGTTCACTATACATAAGTCAATCTATGTATGTGTTTTTTTATGTAATGCCTTAAAGGCTAGCTATCATATCTTTGCAATGAGATAAACTAGTACTTTGTGCTTAATTGCCACACCTCTACAATGAGCTAATTAATGCTATTATCACTCTATGAGATAATATGAATGGCCACTTGATCCTTCCCATTCAAGGTGCCATCACTTGTATATTTTTCAAATGTTTTCCTAAACTATATGGTAGGAATTATGGTTCAATATCCCCTCTTAAGAACCCTCTCCAAAAGCTTTCCTACTTTTGGGAGTACACCTGAGCCTCACTGCTTTAGATGTAACCATCACAATTGACTTAGTTGTTGCCTCTCTGCAACTTGTCAAGTCTTGGTAATAAACTTGACTCTAGATTTCTAGTAAAGCTTTAAGAGTTTTACCAAAGAAACCCTCCCCTTACAAAAGAAAACCCAAAGTCATTTATTAGAAAACTTTGATCTCTCTCTTATTAATCAATCATAAAAGAATATGCTTATCATAATTAAGTAGAAGTAAAACTTAATAAGGAAAATAACCTTCATTTTGCCAAAAATATAAAGCATTAATAAAATCATTCTTATAAATATTTTGTTCTAAAATAAAGCTTTTCAATTACTTCCATAGCAGTATAAATTCATATCTTTCCCTTTAAGCATATCCATATTCTAGTTCATAAATTATTCTAGGATGTAATCTTTCCTATTTATATATTTTAAAGGAGATTTATAAAAGATATCCATATATTTTCTTGAAAGTATAATATAATTTAACTTATTCAAATTTCGATACCTTTCAATCCTTCATCAAAGCACATACTAATTTCTACATTATACATTATGCTTTCTCTTTTTTATAAACCATAGATAACAATGGTTCGCAAATAGATAATTCTATACAACAATATCTTCAAATTCTAGGAGATAACATCCCAAGTTTTAAACTTCTTGCCCTTCATTCTAGTTTCTCCTTCTTTCAGCATGTAAGGTGATAGAAAAAGGGATCAGGACAACTCATAGAAAAATGGATATATTCCTACATGCTCATTTCCAAATATGCAACATACAATAGAGTAGAATATGTAATATTTTGATCTATTTATTTTAAGAATAGAAATACTTGCACATTATGTTTTTCCTTTTCATTTTCAAACAATACCCTTCAAGAGAGAACCCCATAATTATCCGTCTATTTGTCTTTCCCTATCTACATAAACCTCAAAAAGACTAACTTTAAAACAATCTAATCATTTTGCTTTTAAATCAATTAGATTGTCTGTTATACAAGTGTAAGATTCATTCCATTAAAAAGCACTTTTTTTTTTTTAAAAGAAACTCCCCACTATTCTTTAGTAATATATTTTTTTTATAAAGCTTCAATTTAACATGTAAATCAAAAACATTAAACACCTCAAATATTTTATTCCTATAACATTTTGTTCTAGGTTTATTCTTCCTTCAACTTTGCTAATACAAATATAATCTTCTATGAATTCGTTTGGACTTAGTTTCTAGACATGAAGATGATAATTCAATTTGATATTTACTTTAAATGAATGTCTTAATTCTATATACAATGCAAATTTTTTTAAAAATTAAATATTCAATATCTTATCCAAACTAACATTACTCTATCATCCAATATAAATAGTCTTTCTATTTTAAAAAGGAAATGGCATTACATATGATTTAATTGAAAGTTTCATATATAAATTAAAAAAATAGATGTTAAGACCCACTTGTTGTAGATGAGTTGGAGAGGGTAGGGTAATCCTCCAAGGGAGGTCCCTGGTTCGAATCTCCACCCTACCAAATGCACATTGGATACCCAAAATCTAGTTGATAATGTTGGTGTAGTCAGGGCTGGGCACGACTCCCGGGTGATTTTTATGGTGTAGAACCCCCTGATCATGGTTTCTTAGACCAAGGCATCCCCGCAAGGGTTTTTTTGCTAAATTTAAAAAAAAATATAGATGTTAAGACTTGAATAAAGACATTCCACCTTAGAGTGTTTTCTAAACAATAAAACATAGTCCTTCAAACTCAAATAACAACATCCCATAAATATGCATTCTCTAGATTTATACACACAATATTTCAATCTTGAAGTAAAAGCAATCAAAGCAAACAATAACAAGAATAAACATCTCCTTGGCTAAAAGATATATAAATGCACAGGAGAAACAACCGGTTTTACTTTTAGACTACCACGAAACTACTCTGGTTAAAGATAACTGTGGAACAGTAATCGGTTTATCTATTCAATAAAATGTTGTTTCTTGAATAGCATAGATAGGTTATGCCCCATGAAGGATAGTGAAGGTGTCACCAAGAAGTATTTAGGCAGACTAGCAATGGTTATTTTCACTATAACATGCTTTGAAAACACTATTGCCCAATTTCCTTCTAAACGACCAAATAATATTTAAACTACTCCTGTTGAAGACAAGCATATAGCTAACAAAGTAAATATCTAAATCCAAGATATTCTAAAATTCAATTATAGATATTAAGAATTTCAATAACTGAACCAAGGAATTAAGAATGGTTTGACCTAAACATTTTTTTAACTTCAATCCTTGATTTCTTTAGCTCTTGGTGTCTTCTTATCTTTTTTCTTCTTTGCCCATACCATCATCCTTTCTTCCCCCCAAGGCCATTAAAAAAGAATGGTAGGTTCCCAACTCATTAGAAAAAATGTCTTAAAAGAAAAAGCCTTATTTAAATTTTAATTATCAAATGCCTCTCTAGTATTTTATGAATAACCGTAAATATTCATAATGAAAAGTTTTTTTCTTTAAAATATGCTAATTAAAGTTTTCCCTTCATTTCTTCATTATAACACAATAATAGAAATATTATCATCCCAATTGGTTTAATAACACAAGAAATTAGGTTTCTTTCTTATTCTTCCTATAAAACCTTCATAACCAAGTATAAGAATTGATTATATCATCCTTGCATTAATTTCATCAATGATTAATATTGTTTTTTTAACATTAATATTTTAATATGATATTAATAGAACTTTTATAACTACTAATTCCAATTTTTTAAGACATATTTTTCCTACCCATTCATGCACTAATCATATGCAAATAAAGATAAACATTACTCAAACACGGGTAAACCAAAAGAAGTATTAGACAACCATCCACTCCATTTGCCAATGTCCTCAAGTAGAAGATTTTACTATAACTTCTAGGTTATCAAATTATTTCTATGGGTGGCTCCATTGCTTAGAACAATCTTCCAGTCGATGGTGTAATTACTTCCAAAACACACAAGTATGGAAATGCAACAACATGAGGGTAATATGTTTACCCTGGAGCTTTCAGAGACTTATTATCTTGTAGCCATCATCTCTTTTATTCGGTCTCTTGTTCCTAGTGGTTAAACTTCATCATTCCACCCACGAGAGTACCTGGTCCTACATCCATACACATCATCAACAATACCATATTCTAACATAATATGAATAAGACATCAAATACAAATAGTCACTCATATTGATAATACAACTAGTATTAATTTTTCACTTAATTTACTATGAAATTGGTAATTAGGAGCGGTGGAGGAAGCGAAGGAAGCGGAGGAGGAGCAAAAACAACATGCAAGAATTTTGAACCAACAGAAGGAGAAGATCTAGAGGCAGGGAAGAATGCTGTAGCTGGAAAGGAAAAGGATTTCCTATCAGCTCAGTTAGAAAAGGCTAAAGGTACAGATCCTCCAGATAAACCCTCAGACAAAGGGTCCCACTGGGGTTTGGGAGTCGGCAACAAGGGCCCAACATTTTTGGAAATGCTGAAAGGGAAAAAGAAGGAGCCAGTCAGTGAACTACTGCCCCTAATACCATACAATAACAGGTTAACTGCGCTAGTGGAGATTATGGAAAGATTCTTGGATATGGAGGCACCATCCTTAGTTGGCAAGTTTTTGGGAGGAAGGTCGGACATTGAGACTATTCGCTCATGGGCCATGACAAAGTGGAAAAATTTAGGAAGCTTAGAAATTGTAGCCATGTCAAGATGTTTTTTTATGATAAGACTCAACAACAAAGTTGATGCAGAGCGCATCTTGACAGGACCCTGGTTTCTGGGAAGGCATAGCCTTTTTTTGAGGAAGTGGGGGGAGGATTTCAACCCTGAGAAGCAGAACATTAATATAGCACCCATTTGGGTCCACTTACCAAACCTCCCAACCTAGTTTTTTAATGAGTACTTGCTTAGTGGCATAGCAAAGACGATAGGAGAGCTCGTGGCAATAGACCATTCAACCCGGGCAAGGACTAGACTGACGCATGCTAGGATCTATGTAAATGCAAAGTTGGATTCTGATCTACCTTCTCAGGTGGAACTAGCATATGGATAGTTTCTAAGGATTCAGCCTGTGGAGTATGAGAACAAGCCAACATTTTGTAGCATGTGCAAAACCCAGGGCCACCTTCAAGCCCAATGTCTAATAATAACTGCAAACAAGGAAGCCACGAGCGAAGGTTTTTTGGGGAAAGCTAATGGGAGAGGGATCCCAAAGTTTCAAGGACTGCGTATTAACTTGGAAGGATACAGACAAGTTAAGAATAACCAAGCTAACCAAGCCAACACAGAACTGGCAAAAATCCAGGAGAAAGGAAAGCAACATAATGAGGGAGGCAAAAATCATAAGGTATGTAATAAAGATCCTAGCTTGAACATGTTTGATATCCTAGCAAATATAGAAGTTGAAAAAGAAAACAGTAAGGATGATACCATCAGTGTCAAGTTTCCTAAAACCCTAGACTCCCCATCCAAATCGGGACCATCCATAGTTATGACAAAAAGCCCCAAAAGCTATGCTCAAAATGAAGAAAAATTGCTAGGTCATTTCAGTTTAAACATGGAAAAATAGAGTCAAGAGTCGAAGTTGTGGAAACAAGAGGCAGGAATATAGCTCCTAATCTGGTAGTGGAGCAAATTATCCCTTATCAGACGAGCCCAACGGTAAAAGGTTCCTTGAAGGAAAGCCCCCTGTTTAGGAACCAGATAGGAGAGGTGAACCAAAACAAGGCTGAGGATGAAGAGGGAATTGAAAACCCCCAAAATGAGGAAGAAGGTTCAATCCCTAGACTATCACAGTATATGCCCCCTCATTTCAGTCCAAAATAGACTAGAAGCACCACCAAGCCTCTAATAGATTATGGAAGTGAAAGAAAGAAAGGGAGAATATCTACAGTAGAGCACTATAGAATGAGAATCAATGAAGAAATTGCAAAATGAAAGCAAAGAACATTGTTACAGCAAGCTATTCCTAGCCAGGATAATAGCAAAATTGACAAACCCCCTTTGGCTCAAGGAAGGTGGCGGGGAAAAAATATCAAACAGTCTAAATGAAGGTTCTCTCATAGAATGTGAGAGGCCTAAACGACCCACCAAAATAAAGGATGGTGAAGTCTATAAGGAAGGATTGGAATCCTACTATCATTTTTCTTCAAGAAACCAAAACAGATGTGGCACAATCAACACTTATAGCTAGAAGGATTTGGAAGCAATGGGAAGTGGCCTTTCAATAGGCGATAGGAGCATCCGGGGGCTTCATGATCTTATGGGATCCTATTAAAATAGAAGGAAGTATTATTCAGGCAAATGAAAGAGTCTTAAGCATATTATTTCATGATTTTAATACTAATAAGAATTATATTATGTCAAATGTTTATGCCCCCACCTCTGTCCAAGGGCGGTCTGAACTATGGGAGTTTTTGGGGCATTTGAGCCAAGCTTTTAAAGACATTCCTTGGGTGATTGGGGGAGATTTCAATACCCCCATTTACCCATCTGATAAGAAGGGAGGATCTGGGTTACCCTCAAGGAGCATGGAGGACTTCAATGAATTCATTAACACAAATGAATTGATGGATGTAAGACTAAAAGGACCCAAATTTACATGGAGTAACAAGAGGATAGGAAGTCAACTGATTCAAGAAAGGTTGGACAGGTTTTTTTTATCCAAGGAAGCTACAACAATGTTTGGTGATTCAGCATTACAAGCCCTTCCTAAATGCACTTCAGATCATAATCTTATTCTATGGGAGGCATTTTAGGCTAACTCCTTTAAAAAGCCATTCAGATTTCTGTCAATGTGGGTTAAACATCCGGACTTCAAGAAACGAATAGAGGAATGGTGGCGAGACTCTATCCAGGGAAGTGCTTCCTTCAAACTATCTCAAAAACTTAAGATGGTGAAAAACAACCTTAGAATATGGAATAAAGAAGTATTTGGAAATATTTTTGATAATAAGAGAGCAGTGGGGGAAAAACTGAGAATAATAGAAAGCAAAATCCAAAATGGAACCTATGATGAGGTGACAAGGACTAAAGATAAGGAAACCCTTTGTGAGTTTTATAATATTTTAGCTTGTGAGGAGATGTATTAGAGGCAAAAATCAAGGGCATTATGGCTAAAGGAAGGGGACTCTA
The DNA here is from genome assembly GCA_028583015.1 of Wollemia nobilis. Taxonomy (NCBI): domain Eukaryota; kingdom Viridiplantae; phylum Streptophyta; class Pinopsida; order Araucariales; family Araucariaceae; genus Wollemia; species Wollemia nobilis. The sequence continues at coordinate 2,048,128 of JAQPPZ010017170.1, read as the reverse complement.
ATTCAAAGTTTTTCCATGTTACCACATTGAGCAATAGAAATAACAATAATATTAGAAATTTAACTAAGGTGGATGGATCCTCAACTCAAAACATTCAAGAGATCAGGGACGAGGCTATTAATTTTTTCAGTTCATTATTGGATGAAGAACGGGCCTGTAATGCCCAAGCAAAGGACTCTCTCCTTCAATTCATTCCATAACTCATTGATGAAATGATTAACGAGTCTCTTACAGTAGCTTTTTTAGACGAAGAGATCAAGGAGGCTTTGTTTAACATGGATCCTGACAAAGCTCCTGGGTCGGATGGGTTTTCACCATGGTTTTTCCAATTTTATTGGGATATTGTTGGAGCAGAAGTTATTGCTGCAATCAAGGAGTTCCAAAGTTCAAATCATATTCCAAGGGTTTCAATTCAAATTTTATTGCTTTGATCCCTAAAGGCCCCAACCCCAAGACTATGGCTGAATTTAGGCTGGTTAGCCTGTGTAATATATCCTATAAAATTCTGTCCAAAGTTTTAGCCAACCGTTTGAAGAAATATCTACCGATTATCATTGATCCAATTCAAGAAAGTTATGTACAAGGAAGATCAATCTTAGATGGAGTTATTACTGTTCATGAGGCTCTTCATACAACCGCTCAGACCAAAAAAGTAGTCATGGCTTTAAAGTTAGACATGAACAAAGCTTATGACAGGATAAATTGGAAATTCTTAGAGGCAGTTTTATTAAAATTTGGCTTCAACATGAAATGGGTCAAGTTAATAAGAGAGTGTATTTCTAAGCCTTATTTTTCAGTTTTAGTTAATGGGTCTACTTCAGGTTTTTTTCAAAGCAAATGTGGTCTAAGACAAGGAGATCCCATAAGTCCTATGCTATTCATCATCGTAGTTGAGGCCTTGGGAAGAACCATTAAGGCAGCAGTGGTAGCTGGACTCATTTCAGGTATCAAGGCCATGTCGCTAACTATCTCGGTGACACATCAGCAATTTGTTGATGATACATTGCTACTAAATTTGGCTTCTATGGTTGAGGCAAGAAGGATTAAAAATATTCTCATAATGTATGAAGAAGCGGCTGGACAGAAAGTGAATTTTGATAAGAGCAAACTTTATTTCATCAATACCCCCATTCCTAGGCAAAATAGCATAGCAAGGATCATGGAATGTCATATTGCATCCCTTCCCACCTCCTATTTAGGTCTTCCCCTATTTACAGGGAAACCTAAAGGATCAATGTGGAACATAGTTCTAGAGAGGATCCAAAAAAAGCTAGTAGGTTGGAAAGGACATCTGTTATCTCAAGCAGGAAAAGCAGTTTTAACTATGGCTTCACTTCAAAGTATACACGTTTACTTCCTATCAGTGTTCAGAGCTCCCAGCAAGGTGTATCACAAAATTGAGCAACTTCAAAAAAAATTTCTCTGGTCAGGGACTAAGGATAAGAAAAGGATCCATTTAGTAGGTTGGAACAAGGTTTGCAAACCTAAAGCTGATGGGGTGTTAGGATTGAGGAGAGTTTCTCATCTATATACAACTCTGTTAGCCAAACAAGCGTAGCGGTTATTGACTAAGGTCGATAATGAATGGACTGCCATAGTTAGGAAGAAATACATCCAAGGTGTGAACTTCCTTAATGACAACTTAGCAAGAAGGGGGTCTACTTTTTGGAAGGCAATCCTCACGAGCAGGGATCTTATCAAGAAAGGTCTTAGATGGATTCTAGGAAATGGGTAAACAATAGACTTTTGGAAGGATCGATGGGTGAGAGCTAAGGAGTTATCCCAGAATCCTCGTTTGGCTAGGATTCAAGAGCATATGGAGCAACATATTGGGAAGAAGGTTGCAAATTATATGTGGCAGGATATAAATATCAACAGTGGAAACACATCAGAGTATAGGGTTTTGAAGCGAAGTCTAAAGAGCTTTATAACATTTTAACTCAACAAATTATTCCCTCTGGAGAGGATGAAGATCACATTGTTTGGGCTGAGACTGAAAGTGGTGACTTCACAGTTAATTTTGCCTATAATTTGCTTCTCAATGTGGAAGGTCAACAATTTCAACCGAGTTTGGTTTGGATCAAAGGCTTAATTCCTAAAATATCCTTTTTTTCATTACTGGTGATTCAAGGAAAAATCCTCACTATGGACAATATGTTATCCAAAGGTATGGTTATTGCTAACCGTTGCTACATGTGTAGGGCAGGATGGGAGACAACCCAACACTTGTTTCTAGAGTGTCCGGTAGCGGAGTCCATCCTGGATGAACTTTTCCAAGCCTTTAGGATCTTGTGGGTTAAGCCTGCTCTTATATCCGAAGTGTTCCATCAATGTCCTCAACCCTTTTTTAGCCTAAAACTTAAGTACCTATGGAAAATCTGTTGCCATAATTTTCTCTGGCAAATTTGGCTAGAAAGGAACCATAGAGCCTTTAAGGATACCATTCACAACCCAAAAACCATCCTCAACATGATTATTGTCTTTGCGAAAGAAAACCTTAGCACCTTAGTGGATGAGAACCACTCAATTCCTCCCCAAGAAAAAAAAATTAGCTCGGGCCTTAGGTATTGAGGACAAACCTTCCATTCCTTTGCCCAATCCCAGAAATGGGATTTCTTGGGAGCCACCCCCCAGGGTTGGTTTAAACTAAATTTTTATGGTGCAGCCAAGGAGAACCCGGGAAGAGCTGGAGCTAGAGGAATAATCAAGGATCATCAAGGAAATCTGGTCAAGGCCTTCGTTGAACCATTGGGAATCAAAACTAATAATGAAGCAGAAGCTAGAGCCCTTTGGAGAGGGTTGCAAGTAGCCCAAGCAACTCAAGGTAACTTAATGATTGAAGGTGACTCGATGAACATCATCAGCCTGTTAACCAATGGCAAAAAACCTCCATGGAGAATCGAGGGAGTCATCCATGAAGTGAGAATTCTTTTTGTGGCAAGACAAAACAGGAGGGCTCATCATGTGTACCGTGAGGCCAACAGGTCAGCTAAAAAATTAGCCAACATAGGTGTTGATGTTGATAGTTTGGTGACATGGACACAAGGTGTGCCACGTGAAGTGGAAAACATTATTAGTCATGAAAATAAACCTACCCATTAAGGAGAAATATGAATGGGTGTTATTTCCCCATGGAGCTGGTAATAACTATGGGGTTTCCCTCTAAATCATACCAAATTGGAAATGAAGGTAACAGGGTGTAAGCCTTGGAGGATTCCGATAGAGAATAGGAAATGGGCAAGCAACAGGTTTCACAAGTGCAAAGTTCCAAACTTCAATTTCTGTCAATGTAAGTAATGTTTACAGTTATATTTAGGTATGGGTGTGCCTTGTTAGTAAGGTGTTTTAGGGGATTCAACACAAGTTCTGGTAAGAAAGTTTCAAGAATGACTAGGATCTACAATCTCAACAGAAGGCTGGATATTGTAATAGGTTTTGGGTTAACCTGCAAAACCCGGTAATTAATGAAGACTTTTATTTACCAAAAAAATAATAATACAACTAGTATTAAGCATTAAAATACCACATATCAATACAAAATAAATATCAATAATGAGATTTTCCAAGGAGGATCGTGACAGGTAGGATTCCTATCCCAATTTGCATATTTATCATTTTAAATAATAAGCCATAATAGAGATTGCAGTATGGAATTAGTAAGGGATGGTTATTTAAAGTGGAAGATATAATAAAGGCCCTTACTACAAATAGACTCACAACACCTTCAATAACTCCTATTCTCATACACACATAAATAGCCAACAAAGGTAAAAGGCTATTATTCATAGAGAATTTCCATGCAAAACCAATCTAACTAGTCACTACTCTCTCAGATTACATGAGTGAACTATCAACAATAAACCTAAGCTAATCTAAAATTCCAGAGCTTTTAATAACACTTCTCATCATCTAGAGTCAATTTTTGTTAAGACTATCCTTGTTGCAATGGAGAACGTTGATCTCCTATCCTTGGATGTAAGGAACAATGGTACGAAAGCTGAGATAGAAAAGAATTTGGGTTTTAAATCTTCTCTTGCTTCGATCCCGAGAATCCATTACTTAGTAAGAGCAGATATTATTTGGGAATCGCCCCCTCTTGGGTGGATAAAATTAAACTTTAATGGTGCATCTAAGGGTAATATGATCCAGGCTTGAGCAGGTGGTGTCATCAGGGATGCAAAGGGGTAAATGTTAATGGCGTTTGCTGAAAACATCGAAACCTAAACTAGCCATGCAACTGATCCTAGAGCTCTCTTTCAAGGAGTATTGCAATTAAAATCTTTGGGCTTTAGAAAAGTCATAATTAAATATGACTCGCTTAATATCATTAATATGGTTAGAGGGATGCAGACTCCAACTTGGACAATCTCAAACCTATTGGAGGAAGTGCATAAATTGGCCCAAATATTTGAAATTATCCAATACCAACATGTATTTAGGGAGGGTAACAATTTGGTTGATTTTTTGGCTAACCTGAGCACCTCTCAAGACGACATCACATTTTGGAACAAGAAGTTTTCGAAAGGCTTAATCCAACTAGCTAATAATTTCAGAAGAAGGTAATTTACTTGCTACTTATTTGGTGGCCAAAGTTTGGTTCTATTCAAGGGGGATTTCATGGTACTTTTTAAATTTTAGGAACCATATTTTTTAATTCAAACAAGAGGAGATCCTAGTCCTGATGGGGTGGGAATAGTGGGAAATGAAGGATGAAGAGTTGGGGAAGGAAGTTGGACCCAGGAGAACCAAGAACTAGATTCTAGTTTTGAGTGGTTTGTTGGGAATGTTTTTTGTCTTGTCCTTTTTGTTTTGTTAGTCTAGTTAGCTGGGCCAGGGTTTTCGCTCTCCCTTACATGGGATTGAGCAGCCTTAGGTTGTCTCAAAATTATAAGAGTATTATTGGAACTATTTTGGAAGCTTTCTTTGGGTTTGATCCTGTTGGATCTTTGGATCCTAGTTTCTCTTTTGGTGGCCTATGGGTCTCCCTTAATCTCTCGAAGTTGTGTAGATCCATTTTGTAAAATATTTGGGGTTCCTTTCAAATCCTCTTCTTCCACCAAATAAAAAACATAGACCCAAGCTAATATACACCTAATAAAATGGTAGAGTTTACCAAAAAATGGTCAAATTTATACTATTTTAAGTATAAATGCTTGACAAAAGGGATGAAAAGTAATAAATAAATAATATAACAAGATTCCTCAAGGAAAATAATATGACATCGAAACTGAGTGGTGTATCAATCAATTATTAAAATATTTAGAAGAAGGAAATAATATAAAAATACTTGTGGTAATAGTTTGAGCATGTAAAGAAAAATATTGAGGTAACGAATCATGAAAAAATAATAAAATAAAAGGCTTAAAGGTGAGAGAGGAAGAGCTGAAGAAATAAATTGAAGGAATTAAGGCCTAGGGACAATCTTCACATGTGCAAAGTGTTAAATTCATGCTTAGTTCCCTTTAGGATCAAATATGTATTATGGTAAATAGGATGGAAAGGGTTAACACTATATATTAAGGAAATGTGAAGACCTTATCAACAAGTTCAATGTGGTGATCAACAGATTAAAAACATAGTCAAGCATGAAACAACATTTGACTTCATTCATGTTCAATTAGTTCCATAATAAAATTGATGGTGAGATTTAGCAAATGGGCATTACCAAGAAAAAAATAATGGTAATATGGCTTGAGAACCTAATGGAAAAGCAAAATAAACTAGAGTAGCACATCTCATCCCAAAAATTCTCTAAATTAATCATTAGAAGAGAAGAGGTGAAAAATATTCCAACAATAAAATTATGGCCTTCCCATCCCACTGTCAAACTAGAAGAGCCCATAATTGGTGAAATGTATGCCATGTTAATGGAATAGAGAAAATAAAAAATGTTATAAATAGAATGTATGCTTATAGTTCAAGTAAATCCAACACTCTCAAAGTAAATTATCCAATTAGATAGGTTGTTATCAAGTATAAATATAATTACAAACAAGAAAGAGAAATTCTCATTAGTGGAATATAAGACCTAAATCTATTTTTTTTAAATAGAGAGAAATATAGATCCCTTCAAATGCTAACTGGAATGATTTACAAACATTGATGCCACCATCAAAATGTTTATCCTCTTGTGTGTTTGATATTATTTCATTATTTAAAAATTGATCAAAGTTTTTGAGGACTCTATACCCAAGTAACAAAGCACATTGGGGTCTTCCATTAAGCAAGTATGATATCCCCGAAAGTTCTACCACTACTTTCACATCATAGATACTTAGATGAATTCTATAAGATAGAATCAACATAAAATGATGTAATTGGACTTAAAATGAGACCATTGGGTAAGTTTGAAAAGGTTAAGGTGAAATCCAAATTGCTAGTTTTAAGGAAGTAGAAGATAGAAAAATTTATAAAATTTATAAAATTTCATAAAATTAGTTTAAGTTTGGGTTAGGCTTATATCAAACTAATTTGACTTAGTCAAATCAATTAACTCACTGCATGCATAGTGATTCATTTGAAAAAGAAAAAAGGTTGAAATTTGATTAACTTTGAGTGGACCAATCTACTCAACCTAACCTACTGATGCCTAGTTTATTCAATGCATGATAAGGTTATGTCATGCTGACTTCGATCGATCAAAGTAAAGGTATAATATATGGAAAAAGACAAAGTGGTTAAAAGTAAAGTGCAAGATCATTGATTTTCTCTAAAGATGATTTCACACAAAGTTGTTGATTGCCTTATATAATAAGGTGAAATGTATTGTATTTTCTCAATGAGGAGAAGAGCATGCCCAATCAATAAGTTCCATGTGAAACATTTTTATTTGAGCATAGAGAAAAGAAAAGGAGTAAAGTTTTTTTGAGTGTATGGTTTCTCAATTTTCTTGAAGCCAATCTATTATGAAGGGATCAATTCACCCAGACAATACGGATTCATTAGCACAAGTATGCAAGAGCCCTATTTGCTCATAAGTGATTGAGTTACTCACAAGCAATAATTCACTTACTAAGCACCAAATCAGTCAATAAGTCTAAAAATTATAAAATTATATCCAAATTGGACAATTTTCTCACTTGAGACATGTTTTAGTAGGGAGTACAAAATGGGTTGCATGGGACCTATGGTAACAGCCCAAAAAATGGATAAAAATTCTATAAAATAAAGATAATGGATGCATTTAGAACAAAATTTGGTTGGATATGAATTTGTTCAACACCAAATCATACAATTTACTAATTTTTATGCTAATCAGATGCTAAAATCTATTTTTACTGTAGTTAATATTTGAATTAAAATATTATCATTATAAATATGAACTGAAGCTCATTTATGAGGGATCTTTTTTGTTTATTTTGAGAACTACACTTGTTCTTTTGATCAAATCGAAGTTGGATAAACTTTTGTAATAGATGTTTATATATTATGCATGTTCACTTAGTATTGAATTGTGTGTATTTCTTTCTCATATCTTTGTTTTCAAGTGAAATGATGTTTATGGATTTGCCTTATTATCTTCGTTATTCCTTTTGTTGAATGATATTATAGATCTAGATTGTATTTTTCGTTATTACATTCTAGTTGGACCATATTTTCTATGTTATAGCTTCATCTATGTATTTACTTTATGTATTTTGATTTATTTTTCTAACCCCTTTACCATAATATTTAGAGTAGATCATTTAGAATAGAAGGAATTTGTCCCTTTATAAAGGTTGAGTGGGATAAAACCCTCTTTTTTAATCTAACTTTAGTGAGGGGACACATAATGATCAAGTGCATCGTGAATTCACTTTCTTAAAAAAAAATGTAAAAGTAATGATTCAATCATAGATCATTATACATATGAACTATGATAATATTTAATGATACATATAAGAATGAGGAATATATATTATTAGTTGATAGAATTTAGATTACTAGTTAGATCTCTTAAAAGAATATGCTTATTTGATTTAGTATGAAAAATTAGAATTGCACTCATGGAGTGGATATAGTTGGTATTGTTAAAAGAGAAATTTGAGAGGAACTATTCATTGCTTGCTAATAATATATCTTCTCAATAGAAAGACAAGTTATATATTTTGAGAGATGAATAATGTGGGTAATTGATGTTAATTTTTCTTGTTTAATTAATGAGTATCAAGCGGTAAATAAAATACATTTGAAAAATATTAAATATGAATTGACATAGTCACTCTTAATTGAGCTTTTCTTTCCATGTAAAAGGTGTTGGCATTTTTTCCATATTAAAATTTTGTTGTAAATTTGCCAGTAAAACTTACAAATGCTTTTTGAGTGTTTTCACACATTGAACATTTTTGATGGGTGTAATTTCGGGCGCAATTAAAGTAAAATGTTTTTCCCTTCTCCGAAATGTTTTTTGTCCGAAATGGCCTTTTCGCTTTCCGAAATGGCCTTTTCGCTCTCCGAAATACCTTTTGCTTTCCTAAATGCTTTTTGTCCAAAATGGCCTTTTCGCTTTCCGAAATGGCCTTTTCGCTCTCCGAAATACCTTTTGCTTTCCGAAATGCTTTTTGTCCAAAATGGCCTTTTCGCTTTCCGAAATGGCCTTTTCGCTCTCCGAAATACCTTTTGCTTTCCGAAAGGCCTTTTGCTTTCTTTGTTCTCATTAATTTAAAAAAAAACAAGTTTCCAAGATTGGCCCCACTTATGGCAGTAGAATATTTTCCCAAAAAAAGTCGGAAGAAAAGGACAAAGATTGGGGTACAATTTCATTTCACATAGGATGAAAGTATTAAGTGCACATTCCAAGAAAAAGTTTGTTTCAGGCTAATTGAATATGAAGGCCCATTTTTTGGGTGAAATTTCATGTTTTCAATGAAAATCTTATTTGAAAAAGGATTAAGATTGATGAAGTTATTTCCTGTGGCTATATTATCACCAAAACTGCCAGGTGCTTTGGACTCCAGTGCAATATTGTTCATTTTCGAGGCACCAACCACTTTGTGGGTATGCATTTCCAAGGCGCCACCATAGAGAATGAAATCAGATCATTGATTCCTACTGAAGCCTGATATGCCATGTGATAAAATCAGTAGATATTTTCTTTGGCATTTGTTCATTGGTTCATTATTGTTGTCGAGGAGAGAATTGCTACTATTGGTGTCTGAGTGGCTAACACCTTGCCTCCACATGTATTTAATGAAAGAGGCAAAAACCTCTATAAATACTAATCAAATTTCCATTGTAAAAGAGGTTGGATATTTTGCAAGAAAACTTCTTAAGTTCTCTGCATCAATAGAAGAGACTTGGCTTCTAAAATTTGCAAGCATTATTATGTGTGTGATTTCCTTCTATTTTTAAGCATTTTTTTTTATGCTCATGTTCCTGCTGTTAAGTTTCAAATTCTATTTCTGGATTTAAAACATTGCTAGTGAGTGAGTAAGTTTTGAAATGTGATCTGAGGGTTGTCCCTACAAAGGTGTGAGTAAAATTTTGTTGCTTTCCTTCTGTTATATGTTGTTATAAAACTTGGTGGAATTTTTGTTGTTAGTCTGCCCCAATCCTACATCTTCGGCCTGTGGCCATATTTCCCTTTCTTTCCGTTATTTTCAGTTTCTTTCCCGCAACTCTAGTCTTTAATAGTGTAGGATTTAGTAAGGGAAATAACCCTCTCTGGAGATTGGTCCAAAGGAATTTTCTCTTTCCCTCAGCCTTTCAATGTTGGTCGATTCTAGGGCACACAAGTGATAATATCTTGTACTTTGACAGATTTGTGACCAAAAAAAGGTAAATTTAATTGTTTGGAATTGAATTGATGTTAAATTTAGGTTAGAAATTTTTGTTCTCTACATGATATCATTTTCAAACATTGATAGAATTTTTATGCTTCTTATTTTGTAATTGTTTAATTCTTGATAAACTCATTCTCTCTTTAGAGATCATGTTTACTTTTCCTTTATGAATTTCAACCATCAGATAGCCTTGGTTCTAGCGCTTGATATGAAAAATGATGTTAAAGATTTGTCATATCTATATAGAATTTGAATACATTGCTTTATTAGTTCCATATTACTTATACGCATTATGTTAACCATTTGGATGTAAAATATTTTTCTTATTTCATTGTTCAAAATCATCAGTATTAGAATAGTAACTTATACGCTACCTTTGTAATTATCACTTACATTGAGCACAATATAGATGGAGAACCATATTTTTTTACATGAATAAGTTATTAATGGCATGTTTCTACATAACAATCAATTAGATAAGATATCTTATCATATTTGCATTTATTATAGAGTATGTATTATGCATTTGGATGCTTTATTCTACCACAACAATAAAATGTTGCTTCACTCTATAGGATTGTGCACAATAATTACTAATAAATTTATATTTAACCTCATTTAGATCATAATCATTTTGATTTTAATCCTAATATTAATAGACCAATATCCAGTTATATACTCATACTTACCTTCTACATGCATGCCTTTGATATTTCTTACCAATATTCTCAACATATCTAAATATTTATCTAGATACATAAAACACTTACAAGCACAATGATGGAATAATAGTTCCTTATGATGAGTCATAAATAGGTATTTATTCACTAGTAGATCCCTACTATAGATTGGAGAGTAAGATATAGTGCAAGGATTGGTTGAGGTTTGACTACACACACAAACACACAGACAGACACACACACACACACACACACATATATATATAGATGGAATATGCATGGAGACAATTCATGCATGTTCATAGATATTCTTTGTTTCCTCTCATAAAATCATACATCCTACTATTTTTATAATGTGATTTCTTGCCATTCTCCTCAACATCATCTAGCTTGAAACATTGGATCAATGAGGAACTCATCCTTGTAATTACTTCTATTGCATAAAAAAATATATAAAAGAAACTTTGATTGGAAGTAGCGAATTCTTAATAAATGTTCTCTTAGCTTTTTGGTATATTATTACAACTAGATAGCTTGGATAACATTATACGAAAGATGGTGTTATGGTTTAGAGAGTAAAAATTCCTTTGTAGTTGGGTTTGATCAATATGCTTGATGTCAAGGATATCAATAGATAAATTATACATATATCCATTGGCAAGTGGATAATTTTTTAAGGTTGAGTAAAGCTACCTTAGACTCATCCGAGTAAATAGTCTAAAATCCATCTTATTGTGATTCTAAAAATATTATTAATATATTTTTCCTTGGAAAAATCGGTAATTTTCATTTTAGAGTTAAAAAATTACAATGAGATGGATATTTTATGCCCTCATAAGGCCTTCCTAAAACAACCCCATTTAGAGCTATTCTAGAATCTCCCAACAATGACTCAAATTTCTCTTAAAAAGTCTATCAAACTTGCTACAATAATAGCAATATGTTGTAAGCCTTTAGTCATCTTATAGAGTGTCATTTTGGTACTTCAGCCCTATAGTCCTCAATCATCTTACAACCTTAATTATAAAAATATAAAAAAAAACATAAAAGGTGACCTAAACCATGATTTCTATCAAAAGGGTACATATTGTGATGGAATCAAAGTCCCACACACTACTTCCTTTAACCAAGTACCAACTAGAATATCCAAGGAAGCTTTTGATAGACTATTTGCCTCTTCATTTAGTTCTCTATAGATATGTTTATAAGATATCTCTGCAGATGATGCTTCTAGCAATTTCACTTGTTCATAATAAGGCCTAAGTATCAAATTTTGCATCCCTACTAAATATTGAAGCCCAATCCACCAACTTCAAAAACTTAAAGTTTTGTTATTGCCTGTCCAATTACCATTCTTAAAAAAAAAGATCAATTCCTTCCACTCTACCACATTATCAATACCTTCACCAAGACCCACTTTGAAAGTGAATTTATAAATTTCATCCTGGTATTACGCTTCTTCTGTCCCACATCTATCTGAATTGTCTTAATAAGCTCCATTGAAAAAATCCCAAGATTTTGTAATATCCACTATTAAATTGCCAACCTAACTTACAACTTTTAATTTTGGGGATTTTTTTATAACTTCGTAAGTATATTTTATCTGATATTGAACTTGTATAGGTAGAATTTCCTTGCTCTCAAACAATATAGAATTTCTTGTCAACCACAAACCCCATTCCATTATTAATGAAATGAACTTGTATTCATTTAAGCCTTTGTCTTTGAGCCATTGTTGCATATTCTCCAACAAATTCCGTTTAGACCAGTATCTCTTTCCCTTAGTCATAGGTAGAATATACCTACATACTTCTATCGAGAAATCAAATGAACAAGTAGGTGAACCGTTGTTTCTTCTTCCCTTTTACACAAACTGTATTGGCTTGGACCTTGCAAGGACATATTTTGAAAAGAATCCCATGTCAATATCTTCTTAGCTAAAGTTGACCAAGAAAATTTTTATTTTCAAGAGTGCTTTCACCTTCCAAATTTTGCTCCACCACCAAAGGTCCTCCCCATTATTATCTTCAAGCATTGCCTTGTATCCTTAGTTGTAAATTGTCCATTAGTTGGGTTCTACTAAAGAGTCTTCTTGTCTCAGTATTATAAAATCTCTTTTCAGACCCCTTGTATACTTGCTCCATTGCTCAGCTTCATTTTCTTCCAAAAGTAATTCTTCAGTTGCTGAAGCTTTATTTAAAAATCACGTGGTAGGATAAAATTTAAAATATAAAAATAATTATATAAATTAAATATTGAATAGAATATTTTATACACTACATGGATTAAAGCAATGGAACTTCACTTAGTTTAATTATTTGAATAAATTTTAGATTGTTGCAAAGTTAAAATTATATGAACTTAGTGTGATTAAATTGGAGAATTTATCCCTAAAAACTTTTCTTTTATAAAATTTGAGTTTTAATACTTGTTAGATTATATTTTACCAAAATAACTTATTTTTGTATTCACTCTAGTTAGGATTTTAATAGTCAAATATTTATAAATACCTAGTTCAAGTTTAAAAAGAAAATCCATTGTCAACCCATTTTAATTTGATTACTATAACTTCTATTTTAATTTCTTGAAACTTATATTAAAAATAAATCCTTATTTGATTTATTAAATTATAAAATTGATAACATTCATTTTAGAGTAATGTTTACAATTTTACTAGAATATTTAAATAATTATGTTACATTTGAGGATTATACTATGTCAACATATTGTCTCCTTGCATCTCTACATTTTGAAGAGATCTTAATAACCAAGAAATAATAGTTACACTTGCACATTTAAATAGGATGTCTATATGAAGCTTATTATAGTGTTGAATTTAAGGAATATAAATATAGTATTAAAGATATAAGAACAAGGTTATATAAGGTTTACTTAAAGGAGAGCAAGAAACTATTAAAAAAACTATGACATCATAAACAAGGGTTTTTTTTCTTTTAAGATTTAGTTAGTGTGAAAAACCCTATGATCGACCCTTAAGGTTGGGCATCCCTATCCCACCATGACCTCTCATAAGGGGCATAGTTGACCTTATCAATAGGAAATTTAACACACATCACACACACGCCGCAATTTGAACTTTAAACCTCCCAAAAAAGAGCCAAAGCCCAAACCATTGCGTTGTCCCCTAGGACACATCATAAACAAGGGTATAATACTTGTACATCTAAAAAGCATAAAGCTAATGGAAAATAATACTTGCACATTTAAAAAGCACCAAGTTAATGGAAAATTATACTTGTACATCTAAAAAGCACCAAGTTAATAAGGGAATGTTGTTTGTTTTGGATCCGTAGGATCCGACTCAGCTTGGTTCTTGGGTTCTTGAATGCAAGATCAATTTATATCGGATACAGGATCCAGCTCTTAAAATTTGGTTGCTTTTGATTCAGGTTGGGTAGGAGCCACCTGAGCTTGCTTTAGTTTATTTGAAGTTTGGTCACATTTTTCCTTGGGTGGGTCAAACCTTCTTATATTTCATCTTGGTTTCTCTTTCGATGTTTTTATTGCTAGATCTTAGGTTCGACGAACCTTTCAAAACCCCTTCTGTAAAATATTTGGAGACCCTTTCAAAATCCCTTCTTATACCTAATAATAAAAAAAAGAACTTTTAAATTTCTTACTTACTACTATATTTTGAGGCCATAATGTTACTTGTAGTGCTAACATAGTACTGTTGTAACATCAAAATTATATTTTTTCATAATTAATTTTTCTTTTTTTTGGTTTTAAGACATTGCTAGGTTGATTTAACCAGATAGATATATTTTTAATGTCAACATGTCACCATCATAGGACTACCATAGCACTAGTATAATTTTAGCTTGTAGTTCCGCTCTAGGACCATTGTCACATCATGTATAAGTTTTAAAATAATATCACATGAGGATTTTTCATTTTAAAGGTAAACAATTACATTCATATGTGTAAATATAAATAATCATTGGGATATTTTTGAATCGTCCTTGTTAGCTTTTAATATATTTTGCTAACATTTTAGTGCATGGCATAAGATTATTACTTCCATATTAGAACAATTCACTTCATCTACTCTCTGGAAAATAAATACGTTTTCTATTATGTAAAGCATATAGATATAAAAAATTCAATCCAATGAACACATACAAAAGAAAGAAATGAATTGTAACGATTTTTTAGGAAGTTTGATCTAATCTCTAATTTGCTTCAAATTTACTATCATTGTATTTCAACCATTATGCTTATATATTTATTTGCACAAGAAGATCATTATAAATAAATACTTCCCTAGTAAGTTAAATCCATGTACAATACCTGATATATGTTACATGGACCATGCTTTGCTTTCTAGCCTTTTATATATATAGTTGTAATAACGAAAAAAAAAAATTTACAATTATCTACATATGCAAAATTAAAGGATGCAAAAATACAAATGAGCTTTAATAGCTTTCAAGCTCATGCATATATATAAAATATTAAGTAAATAAAATATAAAAGAGATATTTTGCTAGATTATGCATTATGCAATAGGATATACAATTGATTTTGAGTTAATATTAAAATCATGATTTGAATTTAATATTCCTTTCAAATACCATCACTCTCCAAACCTATATTTGGTGTTCTCTTAAGAAAAGTTATATTTAATAAATATGTTTTTTTATTGAACATCGTTTACAAATATCAGCGCTCTTTTCGAGCAAACACAAGAGGAATCGACCTCACAACCACATGGATGATAATAACCAGGCAACTGCCATTACACCAAATGTCGTTCGACTACTAAATATGTTAAGGGTCTAAGTGGCATTAGAGTGAAGATCAATTACAATGCTTGTAGCATCATATTTGCATTAGTTTAGAGTTATTTTATAACATTATTGTATCATGTAGCTACATCTTTAGAATCAACAAAGAAAATATTTATGTCATATGAAATATTCCTTGACTAATGATATTTTGTCACTAATAACATAATCTATTTTCAAGTCTTAATGGAGACAGCGGTTCGGGCTTTGGCTCTTCTTTGGGAGATCCAAGGTTCAAATTGCGACGTGTGTGGGGTTGTGTGTTAAATTTCCTATTTATGAGCTCAACTCTCCCCCTTATGAGAGCTCATGGTGGGATGGGGATGTCCAACCCTGAGCGTCCTCGCAAGAGTTTCTCACACTAACCAAATCTAAAAAAAACATAATCTATTGTCATTGTAGTTCCAAAACAAGAACAACATTGTTAACCCAACCCAAGAAACAATATTATAAGATAAGAATGTACTAATATCTCCATTTTATAATTTATACAAAGCTTCATTGAACCATCCCTAAGTTTTCTTCCCTAATTGTGGCTTTCCCACCTTAAATTTATGTTACCATTTTGGGTGTATATTAGTATTTTGAATGTTTAGTTTATTTTTCTTTGTTCTACTAAATTTCTCGCAAACCTCCACATAATGGAAAAATTATACATGTAAATTCTAAAAAGGATTTAATTCTCATGAATTTATACTATAATAATGATCAATTTAAAAGACCAAGAATATCAATCTTTTTAAATTTAATTTTTTGTTACTTAAAATTAATTTTAGGTTATCTTATCTATTCATTTTCAAGAAAGATATATACTAATCTAAAATGTTAAATGTTAATTATGAACTCTATTCACTGTATATATATTATCCATGTATTGCTTGGCAAGATTTGAACCTTCGTCTCCTCCTTAAATATTAAAGAATCTAATCGGTTGAGCTACGCCACTTAATACCGAAATATTTTAAAATTGCTATCTAATATTTAAAATGTGTCCTTTCTAGCTCTGTTGGGGCTCTCTTTTGGAAGACCCACGTTTCAAACCATGGCATATCCAAAAAAAAAGGGATAGGTTGGTTGATAGTGGCTAAGTGTTTGTCAGTTGGTTGTTTCGATTTGATTCCCTGTAGGGTCGAGGTTTCATTGACTTTGACTTTATTTTATCCAACAAGTTAGAGTTTATAGTAACGACTTCTAGTATCCTGCCATCCAGTAAAGGTGTTACTGATTCTCTTATATAACAAAAAAAAATGGCCTTTAAAGTAATATTACTTACTATATAACATAAAGTTACAAGTTTGTTTCCACTAGGTTAAATTCTCTTATATAAGAAAAAATAAAAAATAAAATGGTCTTTAAAGTAATATTACTTACTATATAACATAAAGTTACAAGTAGTCCAAGGTTCAAACCGTGGCGTGGGTGAGTGTGTGAGGGTGGGTGTGTGTCTCCTTGGTGAAGTTGTTGTAACAGGTTGGGGGATTCCTGATCAAAACTCCTTAATATTAAAAAAAAAAAACCGTAAAATTAAAAGTAGGTTTCCACTACTTTAAAAAGTTTATCCGACGTAGTTATAATAACAGCAAGATTTGAATATGCAAAAAAATTACAACGAATTATCAATTTCTCCAATATAATAAAAATAAAATAAAATAAAAAATTCCTATCAAAATAGGCCATACAACTAATTTAAATGCTCTTAATTAAAGCTGCTTGTAGAGTTTAAAGGTACCGTCGTACCCAATTTAAAAAATATATAAAAAGCATATCCTTCATGAGATGCATATCTTCACCGGTACCACGTTCTATATTCCTACGTACTCTTAACAATGACCACACGTGATGCCGTACGTCAGCGGACTTAACATGAAATTAAAACTTGAATAAAAAGTGACGGTTTATGATTCCTTAAGTTCGCCGATAGAACTTACCCTGGGCAACAAAGAATATATAAAAATATAATTCAAAGACCTTTTCATCGTTGGAACTTGGATTTGAGCACCCCAACCAACTTTACAAAAACGTGTCATCCATGTTTTAGGAAATTGATAACACCATTGGATATAGTTAGTTGGGTTATCTTTATAAACCTTAAATTTATGGGTAAAGAAAAATCAAACGAAATATCTAACCTTCTATAGCTTTGAACAAATACAACTAACTGATAAAAACTGGCTACCATTCAACCTATCATCTTCTAATCTAAATTAACTTTTTTCCTTTACCATTCTCAAGAAAGCGTCAAAGGTTTCTTAGATCGGACAAAGCCAATCTATTTCAAACTGTCCAATCACGATTTAGAGGTTTAATCTGCTTTAAGGTGTAAACCATGTGTCTTTTATATATGGGATTTTTCAGCATAATTAACGTTCATTACTTTTTTGAATAGTTTGATGGTAGTGTTGAGCCTTTATTGATTAACTGTCTTAGTTTGATGTCCTATAAGATTGAGGTCAATTAACTTTGCTTAACCCAATAAACTAAGATTTACAAGGACAACACCTATAAACCATATGTCTTTTATTTATGGGATTTTTAGCATTTTTGTTTTACAAGTTTTTTTTTTTTTTCAGCATAATTAACCTTCATTACTTTTTTGAATAGCTGAATGGTAGTGATTGGACGTTTATTGGTTAACTGTCTTAGTTTGATACCATATAAGGTTAGGGTCAATTAATTTTACTTAACCCAACAAACTAAAATTTATCACGACAACACCTAATAATATTACCAGTTCCCTTATATATTAAATACATATATGTTCTATATTTCTCATGTTAAGTGCAGTGCCCAAACTAAATAAAATATATATATATATATATAGTGTGGCTGCTCTCTCCAAGAGCACCATACCTTAGCTACAATCCGTCAAGGGATCAATTCTTTACAGCATAAGATTAGCTTTTTATGTTACCTCCAAAACGAAATAGATGGAAATACAAGCCCAGATTTCAGAGGGGCATTAAAAATAGAGCATTCAGAATATGTTCTTTCAATTCAAGCAAGTAATTTTGTGGCTCTCATTTACTTAATTTATATGAAATCATTCATACATACTAAATTTTAGGCATGGTGTTCAAAAATGACTAACAACTACAAATATTTGAGGTTATTTATTCTGCATTTGTTTTTTTTTAAGGAAAGATCTTAGGCACTAATTTCTACAATTCTGTATTCTACATCAAATGAAATTAACTTGATCTTCTTGGAAATGAAAGTGCAGACAGCCATCTAGGCACTAGTATTTTAAAACAAGTTAAACAAAAACAATTTACAATCAAATACACATGCTATAATACAAGCGATAATTTTTGCTAAACTAGACATCTTCTCTGAACATCATAAGCTATTCATCTCTTTTTATTTATCATACAAATATGAAACGAATTTCACATTCATTGCCAGATTTTTAGACCTATCATTAACCTACTTAAAAATAAATAAAAAGATATCCCAACACTATATATTCCCAATGAAAATAATTTAACCTAATAAATTTTCTATAACTTAGTTCCATTAGGGTGAGTTGAAATGTTTTAACCTAATAAATTTTCCATAACTTAGTTCCATTATTTGTGCCATAACAGGGTGAGTTGAAATGTTGGAGTAATTTTTTATTTAAATTTATTTTAAATTAAAATGGTTTTTAATCATTATAATAGAAATTATTTTTTTTATTTTTATAATTTCTGATTTACAAGGTTAAAATGAAGTCAAAGAAACCCTTATCCATTTAGTAAGGACAAAGTCAATAGAAATTATTTTTTCTACTTTTATAATTCTTGATTTACAAGATCAAAATGAAGTCAAGAAAACCTTTATCCATTTAGTAAGGACAAAGTCAATGGGACCCGACCCTCGTCAACCTGAAGGCAAGCACTTATCACTACCACCAGTATTTACCCAATATATGTCTATCAACCAAATTTCAAAATTATAATATACATCTCTACTTCTCGTAACATTTGACATATGTTTATTCAACCAAACTTCAAAAGTATAGTATACAATTCTACTTCCCATAACCTTTGACTTCCTATTTAAGATTCCAAAGTCTTACTTTTAAGCCTCTAAGCCCACTCAAAAAAATATTATTAGTTATTTTTTTAATACATGATGCCCATAGTTTATCTTAAGATATAAAATCCTTTTTTCAACTCAAATAACAAATATAATCTGGTTTTAAATTTACAAACTAATAATGATAAGTCCTTTTCCATTGGGTAATTATACTTTAAAATAATAATCTTATAAAAATAAGAGTTGTTAGCTCCTATTCATTCTATCATGAAACATAACTTTTTAATAAAAAAATATCTATAGAGACAGATTGCGCAAGGAATTGTGTGGCAGTTTTCGGAGCAGACAACGCATAATATCATGGCAGTCATAAAAGTCAGATAGCCTACCCGGATTCATGGCGGCTACCGATTTCACCATATAAATTCAAAAAAAAATAAATAAAAAGATCAACTTAGAAAACAATGTCTAACACTATTGTCCATATTGTTTATCATAAATGTAGAATGCACAATAGAATATATAGGATTCTTTCTTTTATCACAACATAAACATTTACAAGGTCTTGGCAACAAAATTGGACAATACCTTTTACAACTACAACTTAGTGGGGCAAACCACATGACAAGGCTTTACTGTCTTTTGTCTTTCCTCTCTCCAATTTGTTGAGTGATATTTTCACCCGATTACGAAAATACACTCACAGTTAGGATCCCGTTAAGTAATCCTCTCTTGCAAAGAAAATTGTTAGTTTCTCCAAGGTTCTATATTAAAGTGTGCTTGAAAAGTGTGAAAATGCTTTGAAATAACTTCAAGGTGCACATTACCATTAACAAGGGGTCTGGGATTTCAATATTCGATTTATAGAATGTAATATGATGTTTATGAAATTCGTTTCCCAAATGTGAGATTGATAATTAAATATTTTTTAAATCAACTTTATAAAGTGCAAATATTTAATTATAACCTTAGAAAATAATTTTAATTAAATTTTATCCAAATACTTTAGGTTAAAATTTAATAAACATTATTTGAACAATTTAATTAAAATTCTAATGTTTATTTCCAATTATGAAATACCGTGAATTTAAGAACATGAAATAAACATTTTTCCCTAATGATAAGATTAAAACTTTATATTATAACATTAGGGTTTTGATTCCCGTGAATTTGAAATATAAATAAAATAAAAAGTTTAAAGTAAAAGAAAAAGAAAAATAAAATCTAAATTTTATATGCAGGTTACAAAACATTTAATGTTTTATCCTAAACACAGTAAACTAGAAAAGTTTCTGGAATAAAACCTAACTTAGATGAACCAGTATTAACTTAATTCAATCTAAATTAAGTGCGATCCTCTAGGAAAAATAATTTTAATATATCAAATCATTAAAATGTGAAAATATCATCAGCATATTCTCACTATAATGAAATAGATATATTATAATAAAAATATTACAATAAAATCTTCTCCAGAATATATTTATTCATCCAAAACAAAGCCTTATTTATGTGCAACCTAGGAGGAAATCTTTGGCAAACCTTCTGCAATTCTTCAATCCGCTTCTCCAAAAATCTTTCGACCCTCATTTTGATTTTCAATCTCTTATTTAAAATTTGTACAATTATGTTCTTGTCGTTTCACAATTCATTGAATTTTGTTATTCTATTCCCTGACAATTTATGAAACAGATATTGAAATTGTTCACCTCCGTGCGCTTTCCAATCCATATTTATCATTAATTTCTTTTGTTCACTTTATATTGGCATATTTATCTTTAATTACTTCCATGTAATCATTTTCTAAGTTTAGTATCTTAAATATAATCATTTAAACTATCTAAAATCCTTCGGTCGTGGGATTCTTATGTTATTCTCTTCGTAGTGTATTATTCATATATGTTCTCCATAATGTAATTATCATTCATACATTACTTTCGAATCATACAACGACTCCTATATGACTACCACACCTTTCGTAACAAAATGCATAAGGGAACTATTTAAATCATCTATCTTACTGGTCTTTCCAAAATGAATCCAACCAAAAAAGATATGATGCTTGTGTTTTACACTGTGGTGTTGGCCTAACACATCTTGCACTTCCTAATTTGAAACTCTTCCCTATGACATTTGTAGTGGATTCAACCCATCATAAAAAACTAAAATATCAACATCGTGGGTTGATTCACGTAACACATTATTTGTACAAAACTTTGTTGTTTTCCTTACGCAACAACTCTCCCAATATGATGCAGCAAATCCTCTAACATGATGTAGCAACTCTTCTAATATGACGTAGTATCCAGATATTTTCCCGTCGTTCACAAAGCCAAGTCAATTTTATATTAATTTTACAAAGAAGCAAGAACAGAAACAATCTTCTGTCCAATCTCAAAACTAGTTCATCTTAAGGAATATATGTCATGTGTTTCAAAATAATACTCTGACGGTCTGTATGATTCTTGATAAAAAACAATAAGACTAGAATCCATGTTTTCCTTCTTCGTAGAACCTCGTGGATCGTTGGGCCCAGTGTTGGTCAAAGTGCCTTCGTGCATCACCACACTGCCCGAAAGAACTAAACATTCGCACCTC
This sequence comes from Wollemia nobilis, assembly GCA_028583015.1. NCBI lineage: Eukaryota > Viridiplantae > Streptophyta > Pinopsida > Araucariales > Araucariaceae > Wollemia > Wollemia nobilis. Next base: position 2,026,264 of record JAQPPZ010017170.1, on the reverse strand, counting down.
TCTTAGCTTCGTATTCAGTATCAGATCTGCATTCAATTTCTACAATACCACGACTACCAAATATTAGAAATGAAACTCACAAGGCTTCTCCTAGTGATCACACGCAACAAATCTCTCTATATTTTGCCACAATCTCATCATTTCACCGATTACCACCATTTTGAAAATAATCTTGAATAAGGATGATGTTTCTTGTCTAACTAAATCCTCGCGTTTTGAATCTTAATCCCATAGTCCTTTTTCATTAATAATGCTTGCAACGTCCAAATAAAATTCAATATTCTATGGTGTCTCTGTTCGTCGGCAATGTGCATGCTATATTCCTTGTGCGTATCTCCATTTCGAATATATTATTGTTGTGCGAGAACTAGAAAAATGTGCTTCCTTTGTTCCACATTGGATAGAAAAGTGATGTTGAACTCTTTATTACTATGCACACGCTGTAACATAAGCGAAAAGTAGTTCACCCTTCATGTACACCTCTTGAAAAAATTCGATGATACCTCGATATTTATGCCTAGGCATTGATCATGTTGACCACCATGTCCACTAGTTTACCTCTAAAATCATGCCATCTACCTCGAACACTTGCAAAACAAAGAAAACAAAATATTTTTTTATTTAAACTTTTCATTTAATTTTTAAATGTTTTTTAAATCATCCATTTTAAATGTTTTAAACTAATGTAATTTTGAAATGATTAAAAATAAAATAAACATTTTAAATTTAATCTTTCAAACCACCATAACAAACTTAAAACAAACTACTTTAATGAAACATAGAGACAAACAAATAAACAAACAAAATCTTATACACCATACTATTACACACTATTCCACAAAATAAAATTTCTAAAAGACAACAAAATTACAAAAATTCCCAATTTTCAAGTGGGTCCCCAATTATGGGGTAAGTTGTGCAATATCAACAACAAATGGCGACTCTGCTGGGAAATAGTCATGAGCATTTCAAACAAAGAATCCAATCTGAAACAAATGAAACTCAAAAATTAGAAACATAAGCATCATCTAATAACATCCAAAGAACGTGGGGTAGATAGTTTCAAAATGGAACATCTGAACAATTTGCCTCTACTTAGTGTGTGAATTGTGATTTATTTTGCATTCTTGAAACAATTCAGATTCCATTATTAGTTTTGCAGTTAGGCTATAGAATTTTCACTCGTTATAATGCACCTCTACATTGCTCCACTGCCAATCAAGCATCTATAGCTCTGGTGGAGATAACCTCAATCTCTTCTAGAACTTGCTTCATTACCAGCCAAACGTCTATAGCCTCGATAGAGATTATCTGAATCACACAGGTATTAGTTAAATTTTGCTTTAGCTTATTTCTTTATTTCTATTTAGACATAGCCCCACTGCCATTCAAGCGTCTATAGCCTCGGTGAAGATTATTTAAACTATTTAACTGATTTAACTTTACTTTGCTTTTTGTATCAAGCTTTATGTTGCTTTGTAAATTTTACCTGCCACCTGAGTAGAGATTAATTATGTCAAAATATGAAGTATATTGGATTTTCACCTTAATCTGCAAAACATGTAAAATTTTATCGTTCAATATTTCAAGGAATACTCTTTAATATAATGTGATACATGTGGAGCTTTTGCAAAATGGTCTCATTGTTCCAAACTTTCACTATCTTAGTCCAAATTCATAAGGATAAATATTAAACAATCTCACTTTCTTTTCCTCAAGTTTTATATGTTTTCAAAACAGACAATTTATCCTAAGTAACACAGGGAACAAGTAGCAACAAATCATCCAGGAGTTTATTGCAATTACAAAATACTACCTCAATCAAAGGAACAAAATAAAAAATTTTCACAAAAGTTAAGCAACAAAAATGAGAACATGAACCGAAATACAAAACTTGGCATAAGCTAGTATTATTGAAAACTAACAATAGAAACACATCCAAAATTTCACCAAAAAACATAAACATAAACAAACAAGTGATAAATAACAAGATCACCAAAATAACAAGTTATATACAAATAGAAATCTGCAAAAATCAAAATACTATGTACAAAAACATACAATATATGTACAAGAAAGAATTCAATTATCATTTTCTTGGATCCCACACATGATTTCGATTACAAATGGGCAGACTTTTGACATGATAGGTGCACCACATTGTTTGACCATCATTCTATAATATGATCAGGCCTACAATCACAAAAGACTTTAATTTACCTCTTTCACTCCACCATTTTGATCTAGTTTTGTTAGTAATCCCATAATGGAGTTTCAATTCATCAAACTGATAAGACAATAACTAATTTTCAATTCTTTCTTGTCTATTCCTTAAAATGCAGATTTCAAAGTTGAATTCATGATTTAGAATTAGGCTATATTTTTCAAATATGAGATCTTGCAAGTAGGAACCTATGTCTAAAATTTTTAAAGCCAAGTCATTTTCCATGTTTTTAGGCCAATAAAAGCCATGCAAAATATGACATGCATTTAGGATATTTGACATATGAGGATAATTAAAGTTTGGTATCCTATGTTCAATAATCAATTGTTGATGAACTTGATTCAATAACTCAAGAACATCTACCTCTGTCTTGTTAAACATAACAACCTTATTACTGGTGTGAGCAAGAAACAACTCTAATTCTTTGTTAACCACAATTGAAATTTCATCATTAACAATGTTTGAATCCAATATAAGAATATGTAAAGTTTTACTTTGGAGTTCAAATGACTGAACAAATAGGCTAAGATTTAACCTTTTGTGCATTTCCATTTACCAGGACTTGATGAGCTTTTGTAACTTCTTTTTTCTCATGATCTTCATCATTATAATATCGTAGCCCTTTCATGGATCACCTATTTTTCAAAAACACCAAAATTAATCACCCAATCAAAAATATGCCCATCCTTTTCAAACCATAAATCTTATCTATCAAAATATCGTTAAATAACACATCTTTCTGATCAACTACTTAAGCGGTTTTAAATAAAGCAACATTTTTATCATTTGAATAAATAGAAGTTGATTCTAATTCTTTGTTAACTACCAATGGTATTTATTTATTTGAATCTCCAAGACAATCATGTGAATTTGTACCCAAATTTTTAGTAGTCAAGAATGAAAGAGAATATTTTACCTCTTCCTTATCCATAACAAATGAGTCACAAAAATATTTACCATTTCTTCCTTTTTTATTTCAGCAAGGTTTTCAATAAACTCATATTCAAAGTGATTGAATTTTGGAACCTTCTCTATTTCTGCAAGTGGCCCACCATTTTCTAATTGTACAGGAATTGCAAGATCTTCATGTGAGATAGAGATTTTAGCGTCCTGCATATCAAGTGAAATAGAAATTTTATCAGTAGGAGTGTGAGAAAACAATGATTCATCATACATACCCCAACCATTATAATAATTATCTTCTAAAGCTAAGGGATGAAATTCTATCGTGTCTTCAACATAATATTTAGATTCATCTATTGATTCCTTTTTAAATTCACTTTCAACCACTTTTGATGGCTCTAGTGTTTTCGAAATTGAATTAATTTCGGTATTTAGATTGACTTGATTATCCCAATCCTCTAGATCATCGACTACATCAAATCTGAACCACTCATGTTCTGGATTTTTCTCTATCTGAGATAACATAGACATTATAGGATTGTTGGGTGGGACAGGGCTTTCAATTTCTTGCACCTCAATGAGAACAAAGTGAGTGATTCCCCTTCTATCATACCATTTTTAGATTCTTCTTCAGGTTCAAGTTCATTCAAGCTATAACTCAAATTATGACCTTATTCAGATTCATCTTTTTCCCTTTCTGAAGGTTCATATATTTCTAAAATAGAATCTGACTCTACATTTTGATTAACTTGATTAATACAATCCCCATTGAGAGGTATTCACTTTGAAACTTGTACCTCTTTTTGAATGGTATCTAATGTAGTTGTTACATTTGGACAATCGATTTCATTCTGTTGATTTCTTACATTAGATATAATTTGATTCGAGGGTGCTAGATTGGATGGTTGGTATTGATTGGAATCCATAACTCCTGAAGAACAATTCATCATAGAAGGTTGTGCTAAATCCTGACTCGTTTGTGGTCTCTAATTATGAACTTTAGGTCTAAGTCGATATAATTGACTCATATTAACACCTTTCAAAATCAACTGTCGTTCAAATATTATTACCTCATTGTAGGCTCTGGGTAAGGATGTAATTTTAAGAAGTCTCCCCAAAAACATAGAAGTAACATGGTCTAAGGCTCCCATGTATATTTGAGTAGCTTCTTCTGAAATGATGTAATGTATCACCATTTCGGTATACAATCTATGGAACCTATCATTAAATAGTCTCATGGATTCATTAGGTTCTTTATGGATAGAGATAAATTGATTTAATATCATAGCTAGGTCAACCGATTTTCCAAAATGACTAAGAAATGTTGCTTCTAATTGATCCCAAGAAGTGATAGAACTTGTAGGTAAATTGATATACCAATCATAAGCAAATTCATCCAATGTGTATGGAAACATTCTACAAATAACATCTTCATGCATAATTTGTAAATGAACCATAATGTTTTTGTATGCCTGAATATGTTCCTCAGTCATACTCATTCCATCATGCTTATAATGGGGTAAATAATTTTCTGCCATTGAACCAATTTCAACATGCAAAACTATGTATGAAAAATTCACAACAATTGAATCATAACCATATTTTTGAATTTATAGCAGATCAACACTAATGCAACATAAATCGAAAAATTTCATTTTTTTTTAAATGACAAATTTGAACAACTTCAAATGCTGAAAATCAAAATTATTACCTTTCAAGCCCTCCTTCTAGCACCAATTCTATTGAGTGATATTTTTGTCCAATTACGAAAATACACTCACAGTTAGGATCTCATTAAGTAATCCTCTCTTGCAAAGAAAACTATTAGTTTCTCCAAGGTTCTATATTAAAGTGTGCTTGAAAAGTGTGAAAATATTGTTGAAATAACTTCAAGGTGCACATTACCATTAACAAGGGGCCTGTGATTTTGATATTTGATTTACAGAATGTAATATGATGTTCATGAAATTCATTCTCCAAATGTGAGATTAATAATTAAATATTGCCAAAATCAACTTTATAAAGTGCAAATATTTAATTATAACCTTAGAAAATAATTTTAATTAAATTTTGTCCAAATACTTTAGGTTAAAAATTTAATAAACATACCTAGGTTTTATAGGTGAGTTGGAGAGGAGAGGGCAATCCTCCAACGGAGGTCCCAGGTTCAAATCTCCACCCTACCAAAAAGCTGAATTGGGTATCCAAAATCCAATTGATAATGTTGGTGCGGGCAGGGTCGAGTGCGACTCCCGAGTGACTTTGACGGTGTAGAACCCCCTGTTCATGGTCTCTCAGACCAAGGCGGCCCCGCAAGAGGTTTTTCGCTTTTAAAAAAAAAAATTAATAAACATTATTTGAACAATTTAATTAAAATTCTAATGTTTATTTCCAATTATGAAATACCGTGAATTTAAAAACATGAAATAAACATTTTTTCCTAATGATAAGATTAAAAATTTATATTATAACATTAGGGTTTTGATTCCCGTGAATTTGAAATTTAAATAAAATAAAAAGTTTAGAGTAAAAGAAAAATAAAAATGAAATCTAAATTTTAAATGCAGGTTACAGAACATTTAATGCTTCATCCGTAAACAATTTTTTTTTAGAATAAAACCTAACTTAGATCAACCAATATTAACTCAATTCAATCTAAATTAAGTGTGATCCTCTAGGAAAAATGATTTTAATATATCAAATCATTAAAATGTGAAAACATCATCAACATGCATATTATCACTGTAATGAAATAAATATATTATAATAAAAATCTTACAATAAATTCTTCTCCAAAATATATCTGTTCATCAAAAGCGCAACATGGGAGAAAACCTTTGGCAAACCTTCTGCAATTCTTCAATCCGCTTCTCCAAAATTCTTTTGACCCTCCTTTTGATTTTCAATATCTTATTTATAATTTAAACAATTTCGTCCTTGTCGTTTCACAATTCGTTGATTTTCGTTATTCTATTCCCTGACAATTTATGAAACAAGTATTGAAACTGTTCACCTCCATGCGCTTTCCAATCCATGTTTATCATTAATTTCTTTTGTTCACTTTTATATTGACATACTTCTCTTTGATTACTTCATGTAATTATTTTTGAAGTTTAGTATCTTAAATATAATCATTTAAACTATTTAAAATCCTTCGGTCGCGGGCTTCTTATGTTATTCCCATCGTAGTGAATTATTCATATATGTTCTCCATAATGTAATTATCATTCATACATTACTTTCAAATCATACATCGACTCCCATATGAATACCACATCTTTCAAAATGAAATGCGTAAGGGAACTATTTAAATCATCTATCTTATTGGTCTTTCTGAAATGAATCCAATAAAAAAAAGATATGTTGCCTGTGTTTTACACTATGGTGATGGCCTGACATAGCATATTGCACTTCCCAATATGAAACTCTTCCCTGTGACATTCGTAGTTGATTCAATCCATCATAAAAAACAAAAATATCAACGTTGTGGGTTGAATCACGTAACACATTCTTTGTACAAAACTTCGTTGCTTTCCTTACATAGTAGCTCCCCCAAATGATGCAACAAACCCTCTAACATGATGTAACAACTCTTCTAATGTGATGCAGTATCCAAATATTTTCCCATCGTTCAGAAAGCCAAGTCAATTTTATATTAATTTTGTAAAGAAACAAGAACAGAAAAAATCTTCGATTCAATCTCAAAACTAGTTCATCTTAAGGAAAATATGTCTTGTGTTTCAAAAGAATACTCTGACGGACGATATGACTCTTGATCAGAAACAATAAGACTAGAATCCATGTTTTCCTTCTTCATAGAGCCCCGTAGATCGTTGGGCCCAATGTTGGTCAAAGTGCCTTCCTACATCACCATACTGTTCAGAAGAACTAAACATCATGCCTCTCTTAGCTTTGTATTTAGCTTCAGATATGCATTCGATTTCTATGATACCGCGACTACCAAATATTAGAAACAAAATGCATAGGGATTCTCCTGGTGATCACATATGACAAATCTCTCTATATTTCCCCACAATCTCATCATTTCACCAGCTACCACCATTTTGAAAATAATCCTAAATAAAGACGATGTTTCTTGTCTAACTAAATCCTCACATTTCAAATCTTAATCCCATAGTCCTTTTTCATTTTGCTTGCAAAATCTAGATAAAATTAAAAAATCTATGGTGTCTCTATTCGTCGATGATGTGCATGATATATTCCTTATGCATATCTCCATTTCGAATATATTATTGTTGTACGAGAACTAGACAAACGTACTTCTTTTATCCTACATTTGATAGAAAAGTGGCGTTGAACTCTTTATTACTATGCACACATTGTAACATAAGCAATGAGTAGTTCACCCTTCATGTGCACCTCTTGACAAAATTTGATGATACCTCGATATTTGTGCCTAGGTGTTGACCATGTTGACCATCGTGTCTATTGGTCCACCTTGGAAATCATGCCATACACCTGCAAAATTTATAGTTCAAATTGATTAAAGAGGATTTATTGACCTCCTCTCAAAAAATATAGTTACTTTATTCGACAAGCATGGTAGGCTGACAAGATGGTAATTTTTTCTACAAGTTTGAATTTAAAATTGAACACAATAAAGGAGGTACTAATAGTATTGAATCCAATTCATTAGAATCATAGTATTTTAGTCAAATAGACTTGATTTTTTTTAATAGTGCCAAAACTTGTGTCATACAAACAAATTGAAATTGGATATAATCCTAGAGAGGATCCAATATGGATTTATGATGCTATTAGCATACGATTGAAACTAATATCTCTATATATTTCTACTAGTAATTTCAAAAAATTTATGCTTCTTATTAATGCTAGGAATGATCAAAATATTATTTTCTATTTTATTTAATAGTATGTCCCAACAATAAAGGTGATATCCTCCTTCAAGAATACGTTATAATATAATCGACAATCAACAATGGATATTTGCAAGAGTTATTATACAAATATGAATGGATCCCATTTCTTAAGATATTCATTATGACACCTATAAATTTGTTGAACAAGAAAAAATAAAAATGTTTGCTTTTGAAATTAATAGGATGAAAGACCACCAAAATAAAGGAATAATTTATGACTTTAATGATAGGTATGAGTGGTTTAACTTTAACCATGAGAGGTGGGAATGTTCATCAAGCTATTCTTAATACTAGTGCTCTTACTAAAATAAAGCGATGAACAACTAGCAAGGCCAAAATTTTTATTCATATGCCAATGCCAATTTTCACTTTTCTAATGAGGGCCACATACCAATAAAAACCTATGGAGGTATTGTACCTTTTGTATTTTTAGCAAGGACATCTTGCCTACTCATGTATTGTAAAATAGAATAGTGGTAGACATTATCAATATAAAATTTGATAAGGAACCATTTAGTTTCTCTTTTCTTATTCTCTCTCCTTCTTATAGATATAATTTTTTATATTCAAGATAAAAGCAATGTCCTAGGAAATCTATGGAATTAAGAGGGATGAAGTTTGTAAGGGTTATTTCTCCCGATAAATAAGAGGTTTATCACTTATTTAAGGTATCATAAGCTTCATAACGAATAAAGTAAGAACCTTATCTACAAGTAGTTATCTCATTATAAATATTTTTATTTGATCATTAAAGTCTAAAATGACAGTGTGTTTTCTTTGTAAGATCATTAATTCTCTTGTCTATTCAATTCTATTTTTTATATTGTAATTTGACTACTATATTGCAATTTAGCATCATTCAAATATAAAATCTCACTAGAGCATTCCCTCCAATTACCTTCAACTAGACCTAGTGGATAAAAAACATGAGGACTTTTACTTTGATGTTAGCCTAACATAACAAATAGCTTATAAAGATATGATATTTACTAAAATATCAAGCTTATATATGCTAAATATTATTTGTGTACATGCATAAGTAGTAATGCATCATGAATTGAGTTAGTCTACTACTATGAGCAATTCAATTATTGTAAATACTACTAAAAGAAGTGTGTTGTAAGTCCTAACATGAAATATAAATTAAATCTCAAGCATCAATCCTTGCAAAGATGCAAGTCTCAATGCACCAAACAAGACAAGGTTAAACCATCATTACTAGAATTTTACAATTAAGGTCTATGACCATCCTTTTCATCATTGCAAATGGTAGTTAAAACATGTATGGAAGAACAATTTTTTTATAAATATCAATAAATGTGGTAGCATTTTTTCCTTTTTGCATAACATTTAGTTTGTTAGGTGGAAATCTTGGTCCCAAGACTAGAGGTTGGTAATTTTCTTAGGTGGGCATCTTGGTCATAGGATTAGGTGGAAACTCTCTTTAAATGTCCAATTGATGCATATCATTTGAAAGGATAAATCTAAGCTATAAGTTCTACTTTATTTCCTTAGATTTGGAACATACATGCTCATTCTCATAAAGTATTCCCCATTTTTTTGAGATTGTTCATGGGTTCTTAGTCCTATGACTATGTGGTGGGATTGAGTGTTATGAGATACCTCTTATAGGATAGCAATAATCTTTGGAAATGTATGTCAATGGACGTTTATTATAATATACATATTCCTTCTACTAATCTCTACTTAATATGCATATGCAAGGTATGTTCTTAAATAGTTTAATTTAAGTATGTCATTTATGTGTATAATTGTGCATGGGTACTAATCCAATAATATTGTGCATTAGAGGGCTTGAGTGTTACAATATGGCTCTAATAGTAGGAGTACCGTTCCTCATTAGTCCTCTTCTCTCAAAGTATTCTACTTAAAAGTTGTTATTTAAATATTTGAACTTCTTATGACCAAGGTAAAAATATCCCATGGTTTGTACTTTGTTGATATATATCATTATCGTCATCTTGGTTGTTAGTGTAGTATCTTGACCATTTTCCCCTTAAATAATACTTATATAAGCTTATATCATATCATACATTAACTATCATGTATCTAACTCTATTGAATATTGTTCAATATGGAATCTAGACATTCAATAAATTATGACTGGGACATAAGTCTTAGAAACCTAACTACCATTTCTCAATTAACAATTTAATTTTGGCACACACAGTGGGAAGAAAGACTATATTTTCTTTGAAAAACGTTTATCAAGATACCTACATGTCATTTACTAGATATAGATCTAGTGATGATTCTTTTAGTTTAAAGCCAAGTTTTATCTTCCAATTCTTTCATTATTTAATATATTTATATGTTTACTCCCCTTCATCATAATAGGGCCTCAAGAATCAAGCTTAGAAGATATACCCAACCTCCAAAAAAGTCCCCAAAGGTGTAGGGGCCCTTCTCATAAAAGATCTATATCTATTAATCTGATATGAGCCCCTTGAGAATACTCCTACTTCAAGATAAAGGTCCCTTTTAGTATTTTTTGATTGGATCTTAATATGACTTAACCTCAATATAAAAAAAAATAGTAAAAACCCTATCCCAACTATTCTTGGTGGTATACCACCGATCCTCTCTACTTTTATGAAGCAAACCCAATTATTTTTATTGTATTAAAATCCTTGTCAGTCATCTCTAGACTTGAATAGAGAATTGTATATGAGCATCTCCTAGAGTTCATAGGCTTAAAATTTAGAAATGACATCGAGCATAACCATGTCATGGTCAAACTACTTATTCTATCTTTATGAGATAAATATACCATATGGTATAATAGCCTTCCTAAAGGAATCATCATAAATTGACATGATCTAGCTAGTGGTTTAATTAAAAATTTGATGAAATGACTTATCTATTTATGTGATATATAAAATTCAATAACATTATCAAATATGCAATTTAAGTTATCCAATATTTTAATATATGCTTCAATAAAACATGGTGAACAATAGCTACGATAATAAGGCCCTCTGATGCACAAGAAGTGATGCATTATCTCCAAGTTCTACAAGTAAATTTAGATCTAATGGTTATGAATTGATGGGTATATAACTTTCTTATATTTTTTAAGAAGTAGGGAAAATTTATCAAGTCATTATAAGGATAGGCAAGATAGTTCCAATAATGTCAATGAATCTCCTAATAGAATTAAACTTAAATCAACGTAGTCAATAAAATTCAAAACTTGTTCATGTACTCATAATGATTCCAATATATTCCACTACAATAAGTAATCAACCTATCATAGCTTACAAATATTCTATAAGTGCTAGACTATATAAATATCCTTTGGCATTATTTCCCATTCCTACGAAGGAAGATATGAATTGACAAGATCTAGAAGCAAATGGAAAGCATGAATGTAGTTTTTAGATACTTTTCCAACATGATTGTCATATCTAAGAGGTAGAATTATCCAAAGTATAAAAACTAGCCAAGATATGAGAATGAATTGTGTATGCCTTTCATAACTTGAGACCAAAAAAGCTATAAAATATATGACAAGAATAATGTGATGCATAAAACAAATGATGAGCCATGATGCTATGCATGTAGGCAAAGGTAATATCTAAACAAATGGAAATAGAGTTTACTCATACTTACATTTGACCAATGTGAATGGATAATTCTAAATTTAATATGGTTGGAGAAATCAAGGATCTAATGATGATTATGCACAAGGATCCTAAGCTTAAGGTTGTCCAAAAATTCATGATGGTTTATTTTTCACCATACTTTGGCATGTTACTATCAAGAGAATGGGAAAACAAGATGGCTAGTAAGGCATATACCCATATATATTTCACAAATGAAGATTCCTTTCAAAGACAAAGTAATTTATAGCAACAGTGAAAACGTAATCTCATTTTACATTGAATAGTTTGAGGAACCTTATCCTATACATTCCAACATACACTTCATTGAAGAACAAGAACCTTAGTTGGATCTGGAGCTAAAAATAAAAGATATATAAAATAAATCTACTCAAATGTTGTTGTGAAAACTTACAAACAACTAATTATCAATTTTGGATGTTTTTGGGAATCCAAACAAGGAAAATATGTGGGCATCGATTATGTTTATAAGATGATAATGCTAAACTAAGAAAAAAATGAGAGCATTGACCAAATATGGACCTTGTACTTTGACAACACCGAATGCAAAAATGGATTTGGACTAGAGTGGTCATAGTCAATCCACAAAATAAAACAGTGTAATATTCCTTCAAACTAATTTCTAATTGCATATGCAATATAGTTGAGTATGAGATTTTAAACCATGAACTTCAGTAGGTAGAGTAGTTGGGAATCAGAATATTAGAAACTATGGTGATATTGAATTGGTTGTAAAGCAATCTAGATCCTTATGTTCTACAAAGTAAAACTATATCAAGGCCTATAAGCCCTAAGCCTAGAATTCATTGGAATATTTTGATTCTATAATATTTAAGCAATATCTATAGTTTAAAATTAATTGGATGACATTTCATCTAGTAAAGGTGTTTAATTTGGCCTATCTCAATTGTTACTAATTACATAAGAGAAATAAGTTCAAGTGATTTTCAAAATTTTTATACATGATAATAATGAGAGCTAACAAGTTTTTGTTAATGATCAAGAGGTTATAAATTTCTTGCTTTTTGAAGCACATGCTAATCTAATAAAAATCCATATTTTAGACAATAAAACGATCAACCTAAAAGGTAATAAAATCCTATAATGAATAATAAGTTTAGAGAGTTTGTTCTACCCAATAGAATGACTAAAAAATAGAGGTATGTAAGTCAAATATTCATAGTATAAGGAGGTCAAATTCTTTGATGACAAAAATTTAAATCTAGAAAAGGAATGAAGGGTTTCCAAAGTTGAAAATTTTAAAGAACTCTATTGGATATACTACCTAGGATGTTTCTATTCTCCATTGGATTATGGGTATTAGTTTCTCTTTTCTCTATATACTAAAAGCAAGCTAGGAATCATTATTGCATTTCATTTCTTTATAGTTATTGTTCTTGCACTAGGTTTTCAATTTTACCTATATATGGCATAAACTTAGAAGGCTAGTGTATTTTGTTGTTTCTTATTTTTTATTCACTTTAGTTCTCTCTTGATCCACTTTACTTTATTGTAGCTTATATGAATAGATTAGTATTTAGTTTATTTCTTCATTTTATTTTATATGTTAGAGCTTTATATTATTTTTTTTTATTTTTAATAATCTAGAGTAGATTTAATTCCTTGCATTATAACGACTGTTGTTTCTCTTTGATATGTTAGGCGTGTAGTGTAGGATTTATATTTTTGTTGGTAATATTTGGTGAACCTGATGTAGATTGTCTTCCTCTCACAATTACTTTTACCTTAACTACATTAATTACATTTTAAAATGTTCTCCTTTGATTAGAGGTAACTTTTGCATGGCTTTCTTCCTCATCTTTTGGAAGCTTTGTACCCTATAGTGACCATTATGTCTATGACAATTCCTTTATAATGAAATAAAAGTACTAAAGAAATTAAATGAAAATCATAACAAATGCATAATATAAAATATTAAACAAAAGAGTAATATTGTATATATTAAAATTTTCAAGTATAAAAGAATCTATTATGGATAAAGAAATATAGGGAACCATATTCCTTAATATTGAATTGTTTAGTAACCCATATACATAGTCGTAGGTCCCCATAACCATAGATACAACTATATATGTGAATGTTCCATGGTGGATATAAAAAGAATCATAATATTAATCCTTGTACCCCTCTAGCTTGATTTATGTACTCATGAATAACTTCATAGGGTCTTGATGCCATATTAGGTATATCTCAAGATTCACTATTATAATCTCATTACTACCCTTAGACTTTAGATAACTCCAACTAAGCCTACATAAACTACTACTATAACTCCTATTCTCTAGCATGGGCTTGGTCCTCAATGTACCTCATCTTCTTCCTTAGACATAGCTCTAATTGAGTCTCTCTAAGCTAGAAGGGTGTATGGTTTACCCCTACCAAATATATCATAACCTCCCTAAATGTCTAGCCTAGTTGTACAAAATATTCAAATGCTTTAAGAGGTCTACCATGGAAGTAAATGAGACCTCAATATCAAATAGATCAAGTATAGACCGCATGCATAGGTGACATAACTAGCTAATAAAATACTATTTATCTAGGTTATCTCTATAATCACAAGTAACATTAGTATATAATACATATCATCACAAGAATAAATCATTTATTCTACAATAAATGAATCAAAATGCTATCTAAAATATACATAAGTGAAAAATAGATTTAAAGAGTATACCTAAGTCACCCTCTTATGGATTCATAGCCATTATAGGTGGTGTCTAATCTATTATGGTGTCTATTCCAACCTTTGTTTAGTGTGCCTCATTAGAGTCATTATATGTTGATTCTATGTCTATTATACCAACTTTGGGCTTCTCCATATTACTAATATTTAACTTAGTCTCTATGTCATGCTCACCCTCATCCTTCTCATTAGTAGGGTTCTCAATGTGAGCTCTACCTATCCTCCCAAGCGGGTAGAATAGGTAGAGCACCAAAATAATAAGAGGTGTCCATAGGACTTATTGTGGTAGGAACCTATCATAGTGATGTAGAATCAAAAGTAGTTTATGGATCAAATATCCTCTACACTAGTGAATTGTCATTACTTGTTTCTTATGATCAAAGCTTAATTAACACTAGCATCGATGGACCTCATGGTCATGTAGGTTGTCACCCCCTTGATTTATCAACTACTCGCTAACTAGAATGTCATTATCTATAATCCTATATGTCTAGGGGTGCACCAAGATGGGGATCTCCAAATGATATTAACACTCTATCCACCTATATGGATATGGCATCTCTAGTCTATGGTCTTATAAAATAGATGTGGTCTAGGAAACTATTACCTTCCCCCTATTATCATAATATAAATTCATACAAGTGTTGGTATGATGCCCAATTAATCATGTCTCTAGTGATTAAAGTCAAGTGGTATGTAAGGGCAAGGTGCCCCAAAAATGTGCTCCTAATGGCAAATGTGTATCTCCCCTAGGTAGATATCATGTGGTAGCCATATTAGCTAGCACATAGTAAAGTGCTTGAATATCCATACCTCCAAAAGAAAAAATAGGCTTGTTGTCCTTTTCCTTCCTATTGTAAATATGATAGAAACCATGGTATAAAGTGGCTAAGATTATGCAACCTTGAGTGAAGTCCTTCTCAAGTCCTCTATAATATTTCTCTAGTTTTATATAGAGTGGAAAACTTAAGGAAGTCAAGATCTTGTTCATTCCTTTATTTCAATACACAAAGAAGAAGAGCATCACCCTAACTCAATCGAAAAAATAATTATGGTGGCCATATCTCAACGTCATCGTTTAAATGGTTTACTAGAAATCTAATCATTGCTCACTTGTCACCCATACACTATGGCAACATCAGTCATCTCACTCTATCTAAATTTATTCTTGAGGTAACTCCCAAGACAAGAAGTCCAAGCAGAAAGAACACATCCTCCAATGTGAATATCATCTCATCTAATGAAGGTCTTCGTAAAAATGTATTAGAACAAGTATTCCAATACAATATGAACTCAAAGAAAAGAGGCTTAGGTGGTTGCACATATACCATATCTACTATCCAATCCAAGCCTATCTCCATAGGTAATGTTTAATATATTATAGTTAAATATTGGTCTATCCATCCATGCAACCATCATAGCTCTATTTATCTTCATATTATGTCATAACTAATAGAACCATTCATGCTATGTCATCATTGATAGAACCATGTATGCTCATATTTACATCATATCATCCTTCGTCATGATCTTAGCCCTTGCATCTACCTATACCACATCTTAGGTTACCTTATGATTTCAATCTAAGCAATGTCTAAGGCAAAATATGAAAATCTCTCAAATTTTTGTAGAATCGCCAAAAATCCTAAAATATATGGGCTCAACAAAAGCACTATGATATTGTCAAATTTTGAAAAATATGAAATATTACCAAAAACATAGTGATATTACCAACAAATTTTTAAAATATTTCAAAATTACCAAAAATTGTTTAAAAATACTACAAATTTTCCAATGATATCACCAAAAGTTATAAAAATTGCATGAAATTGCTAGAATGTTGAAAAAATTACAGATATGATGGTATTACCCAAAAATATGGAATAATCATAAAAAATATGATGGTATTGCCCAAAAATCCATGCTCTCACTAAAAATAATGATTTTATCACTCATGGGTTCAAAAAGACTAAAAATTCAATTTTTAGAATACTTTAAGTTGTTCTTTGAGCACCCCATCAACCAATGTCACATTGTAGTCCCAAAAACTACTTTCATGTGCTCCTAGACTAATCCTAGATAGCCTAGCTATGTTATTATTCATTTACCACTATTTTTAGGTGAGAGTTTATTTTAGTACAAAAACAAAGGGACTAGAGACCTAGCTAAACAAATTTGCCTCCTCGTCCACACACCATAATCTCTCACTATGTAGAAATTCTAGCTATAACATGTCTAGAATCATAAAAAAATTTCAGTAAGGGTAAGCTTGTGAGTGAATGAAGTGAAAATACAAGAATTTATTGCCTATTTATATTCTTGAACAATTTATTACAAAATTAATTTTTTTTGCATAATTTTTCCTTGAGATCTACAGGAAAATTATAGAGGTAATGCTTCTAGGGGTTTTGACTCACTCCAAACTCATCAACACACTCTGTTTTTGCCCATATTGCATCAAAAAAATGTTATTATCACATTGTTTTCTTCTATAAGTAAAATTCACGTTCAACCATAAGGTAAGAAAATGAGATTTTTATTTGTTAAAATTTTGGAAAATCTGCCAAACTAAGTATTAAGTACGTGTTTTCTCATATTTTGTATTGCATTTCATTTATTTTATTGTTTACTTAAAAAAAAATTGGTGTGTGGATAGTTAAATAAAAAATTTCCTCAAATTTTTCTTTTAGACATAATTTTCGTTTTATGTCTTCAACTATAGTTAATTACCTTTTTCTATCTTTAAGGACTCTGGCTTTGTTATCTTGTATGATGTCCCACATGGTACTTAGTAATGGGTAATATGTAATTGAAAATGGAAAAGTAACAACTAACTTGCAGGTAGTAGAGATCTTTGCCTTGCTAATATGGGATAGGGATTGAATAACTTTATTTATTCTCGAGTAGCATAATGGCATATCATATGACTATAATTATTCCTTGTCCTATATAGACAATGTTCCCCATGACATAATTCCATGTGTCACCATTCTATCCATTGTGCATCTAAACACTCCTCCAAACCATACATTTTGGACTTAGGCATCAAGTATTTTGCTAATGCCACATCACCCAATGCATCGCTTGAAAAAATTAATAAAATATTATTGTTATTTTAAGAGGTAATATATTCTATTAGTTAAAAAATAGGGTTTTATGCAACACATCTAGAAGCTCTAACATGTTTAAAATCTAGAGTTAAAATAGTGCATTGCCTTGCTCAATGGTCATGATTTTATAGCCCCAAAAATGATGTAATTAAATAATTGATTTAATGGATTGTATGTAAAAGTTGATCTTTCCATAATTTTAAATGCCCCAAAATATTTATCATTCTTATCACATGCATTTATTTCCCTCTTATTTTTTATTTCACTCTCCATTAGTCATCATAGTTGTTTCTCTTTTTTATTCACAAGCATGCTCCTATCACTAAATTTCTTTATTCCTTATAAACGTCATAGAGCTTCTTGACTATTAATTTGATATTATCCAATAGAAGAAGACAAAGTGCTCCATAATCCATATAGTTACCAATCAAGATCACCATCAATAAATTTATTGCCTATGCTACTTTTGCTCTTTGCTAAAGTTTAGGTACTATCTCTCCTTTTTAATCTATGGATTCAAAGAAAGTTATGATTAGTTGACAAGAGTCATTTTTTTTAGTCGATTTAGAAATTAAAAATTTCATTTAATTTTATTTCACTCATTATTGTATTTTATTTCTTTATTGTTATTGTTATTGCACTAGGTTTTAAGTTTTACATGTCTTTAAGATATAAACTTTGAAGGCAAGTGTAGTTTATTATTTCTTGTTTGTTATTTGCACTAGTTATATCTTTGCTTTGATATTATTTACTATATATAAGAGGATTCATATAGGATTTTAGCTATTTCTTCATACATTAGATTTTTTGTTATTTTATTATTTTTGGTAATCTAGTGTATGTTTAAGTCCTTGCACTAAATTTGCTCTTACTTCACTTTGATATATTAGGAATCTAGTGTAGGAATCCATTTTTATTGATAACAAAACTATATATCTAATGTCAAATCATCATCCAAGATGTATAGATTGGATGGATCGTACAAGTCCAGGACTTGGGTGGCTCACATAAGTCCAAGATAACAGTATATCTCTTGATAAGTGATCTAGAGATGAAAATTCATAATAAATAGAGTCATGCATTCACAACCCATGTAGGTGGCACTCAAATAGTTTTAATGTAATCACATTATGAATTTATGTTGGTCATTTTACTCTGCACCACAAATTCAAGTTGAAGTAAAACATTAGCAGTTTAGAACCCTATGGACTAACTTTTGCACATAGAATAAAAAGCAACATTCACCATATTACTTAGATAAAGAATTTATATTTCAAATATCTACATCTTAAATGGATATTTATTAAAGTGTATTTCCATAGTTGCATCATGAGACTTGATCTTAAAATTATCATAGTCTCTTACCTTTATAATGAGTAGTGTCTCATTTGTCATCATCCTTATAAAGGAAATGCTTTGAATTATTTTGTTTTTGTAAGTAAATTCAATATCATATAATATCAACTAGTTAAATTGGAAAATACGTCTATGAGACTTCTACAATTAGTCCAATGTCAATTGATGTGGAAAAAAATATTAATGACATATTTTCCTAGACTAAAGCTAGAATACCAAGCGTATCAAGGGTAAAAGGAATATTTTACAATAAATGATATTATGGGGAAGGCCTGGATTTTGAGCATTGTAGAGGTCATGATTCCATTGATACATCCTTATCCCAAGTTGGTCAAAGTATGTGTAAAAATATGATGTTAACCAATAAAATAGTATGGCATGCAAATAACTATCAAAACCATTGAGGGTATGCTACAAATAAAAATGTTCAAGGAATTTAGTGTATGAGCTATAGAAGATAGAAAAAAACAATGGGTTATATATGGACTATTGTAGTAGTATAACAAGTTGAAGAAGAAAGAATAACATAATTTTTCCATGAAATATATGGGGTCATAAGGGTCCCAAATAAAGCATCACAACTATAGAACCCTTGACAAATTTTATTATTAGAAATATTTTTTATGATAGGACTTTCAAATGACTAAGAGAAAATAAAAGCTCAACTAGCCTTGTTATGAGTAATAAGAAGTATAGAGTAAACTTAGATTTATAGACCTACTACATTAATCACTGAAGCCATGCACTAATAGCCAAGAGATTACTTCAAAAATAAAGAGTTTATATTTTGTTCATTCCTTTCATGATTGATCATGCATCACAATATAGATTTATGTTGTTGCATTACAATAGAGCTAGATTATGAAAGAAATTGACTGAGGATCTAGATAGACAAGTATTTAGAGGTGTTAGTTTCTTATAACACATTGCACAATTTTTTTATGGATTCTATTTTGGGGACACTAAAAGAGAAAATAAATATATTAAAAGAGGCCTAACATATTAAATAAGATACCTAGATTATACTAAGAAGGAATCTAAAAATTTATTCCACCGTACCTCTTCTTGATTAAAATCTATGTGATGTATGTAATCTTATGCTTATAAATAAAAATGGTGTGGTTTTGTCTATTTATAACACATACAATGCATTGAGACTATGAATACTTGAGTGATTGAGCCTTCATGGTTAAAATTAGAATATAAGATATGCATGAAAATTGAACTGTAAAATTTTATATGTGAAATTATCAATATGTGCATTTCGGTTTTACATTTTGAGTCAAGTTAAAGGGTAATACAAACTACAAATATGGCCATCATGGGGTGAATTGGTAGCTTTCTTCATGGTGTAATAACAAAAGATAAGGTGGATAAAAACTCAAGATATTTTGAATAGATTTTATGAGTAAAGTATGTTCACTAATTTTTTATATCAAAGCAAATTAGGGTCCTCTAAAGTAGAAATTAGATTATGAGTTGGGTGGGACTAGTCCAATAATTTCGAACCTGACTTGTGAGAATATTAGAATCACAAAATGATAACTCATGTGTTATCAGTCCATAATTACTATAGTGTGAGTTTGGTAGTCTAGAGTCTCTTGAAGAAATCTAGTTTATGGTATATTTATAAGTCTTGGAGGAAGACAAGGTAGTAAAGTATTATCCCCAATTATGGTTGCACATTAAGGTTGTAGTTGATTGGGTTGAATTTTGAGAAGTTGTAGTTAAACCATGTGTAGTTTTGAAAAGTGCAAAGGTAACATGTAAATATGTTTTTGATATGTTGTGTCAAGCAATTTGTTAAACTATTTGAAATTAGTTTATATCATATCTTTACAAAAAAAATTATAATTGTCCATAAATTTATTTATGCTTTAGAAATGACCAAAAGTACCCTACATGGAAATGGTATCCTAATGGAGTCTTATGAATGGGGTATGAGGCTTAAAGGTTCAATCCCTTGGTCCTACTTATGTGAAATTCCTCATCCCTATTAACATTTAGTCGAAGCATGTGTGTGGGGGGTAGTTGTCCCTTTTGCTTTCTAACTAGTTTATTGTGATGATTTTCTTAGACAAGTTGTTTAGATTGACCCAGTTGTGGGACTTGGGTGGTTTATGAGCCATGCCACCTTCCAAACTCTTTTTCGATAGGGTAGTAGACTTAAATGTGCAAGCCCTTGGTCTTGATCATATGGAACTCCTCTCTTCTATTAACATAGAAGTTGTGGCATGTATGTGGGGGTAATTGGCCCTCTTACTTTCTAACTAATACCTCTTATTATAAGGATTTATTTAAGATTCAAATAAGTTGAGATATTACATTTGTATTGATAGAAGCTTTAGAGAATCAATTTAATAGTGAAATAAGAAATTCAAATACAATAAAATTTAGATATACTACTTTTTATTGTATAATATTGTATTTATTATCTCAAAACTAAAGAGTATAATGGTAGTATAAATTTATATATGCTAAGAATTCAAAGAAAATGTTTTGATCATCTTGTTGTATCACTTGCATGAAAACATGAAAACAAGTATGTAGTAAGAGAGTTATTGGGAAAGATAAAATGTGGTAGAATATTTTCAATTAAAGCAAAAGGATTAGAATCCTATGGTTATTTTTTATAATATAATGATACATAATATTTCCTTATGAATAGAGATTTAGTTGTTTTACTTCGTTAGAAATTGTGCAACACTAGTGTTTTATGGTATATATGTAATAGAGTTATATGGAAATTATTTATTTAAACCTTGAAGAGCCACCATCATATTAAGTGAGATTCTAAATATTTGTTATAAAGAGACATATTGAGAACTCGATTAAATCTATTGTTGAGTTTAAAATCTACCTTTAACACCTCAACCAATTTTTTGGAGACCAAATGAAAGTCATAGTTACAAGCTGGGCAAGCTGATTCACTCTTTTAACATGACAATGTTCACTTAACAATGAGTTTAAGAGCTGAGTTTCAAATTCAAAATATAAGTTTATTTTTTATGTAGTGGTTCGTTATTATGGCGATGCATCTCTTAAAATTATAGTGTTCTAATCTATAATTTATGCAAGTGTGACATCATATTTCTGAACTTTCTAGTTATTTTGGATGGATGATTCTAGGAAACACGTCATCTTATATTAAATTTGACAAACATTTGTGGAGTCCTTTTTTTCATGCCTTCTCCATTCAAATTCATGCTCAAAAGTATTTTATGTATTAAAGTGCCAAGTCATATTGGTCTTATAACCATATTAATAGAAATGGAATCCTATTTTTGTTAACATTTTAATATTAAAATATAATTCATATTTGGAAGAGGTATTTCCTTTTGTTTGGATCTTGCAACTTAAAAATATTTCTGGCTTCGCTAGAATAGGAATCCACATTGGAATAACCTCTATGAGGAGATAGGAATGTTTGAGAATGAATTTTTTTCATTGTATTATCAAGGCATGAATGCAAGATAACCATAGCCTTAACTCTTCACGAGATATCTTCGTACGAATGACATTTTTTTTTTTTTTTTTGTGGTATTTTTTTCAAACTTTAATAGTGATTTAAAAATCAGATTATTGGTACATCATAATTAGTTATTTTTGTAATGTTAAGTTATATCTTTAGGCACCTTCTTAATTTATCAAACAATCTTTTAAATCATTAAATTCTAAGTTTTTTGAAAAAGTTGTTTTAATTAGAGTGTATTAATCTCTCAGATAGAGATTTGGTACCCTCATTGAATTCTTGTACTAAGTACATACCTGAATCAATCTGAAGTGCCTCCTTTGACAGTTTATTTGCTTCCCTATTTAGTTATCTATAAATATGCCAAAACATAAAAGCTTCACTTCGATCCACAATTTATTTTATTTGAGAGAAGATGGGTTGTAGAATCATGGTTTCCATCCTAAAAACACTAAACATCCAATTCATTACCACCTGTGAGTCTCCATAAATTTGAATTTTTTGTATTCCTTTTGATTCTGCCAACTGAACCAACAATTTGAGGGCCATAATTTCAGTATAATTATTAAAACCTTATCCCAGTACATCCTTGAATTCAAAATAATGAGAGTCAAAAATATATATTAATCCTCCTGCTCCACAAACTCTAGGGACCCCTGTTTAGTCCCATCAAAAAAACCTAGGTCCCTGATTTATCAATATTTGGAGGGATGATTTATCTGTTTACCTTTTTTGTTGCCAAAACCTTACAATTTTTTAAACTTCCAATGATTTGGGAGACCTACCAAGTAGGCTTCTCTTAATCTTAAAAAATTAATGCATTCCTAGTTAACCATACTCCCTAAGATACAAACAATGGGAGAACTATAAAACCTTTGTAAGACCTATTTTCAAGCCAAGATTTTAAGCACTCTCCTAAGAAATATTCTTGTCATCCTATAGGAAGCTTTAACTATGCTATAATATCCCTCCAAACCTGTCTAGTAAAGGAGAAAGCAACTAGTAAATGATCGATTGTTTCATTGTTTGACTTACATAAATGACACCTTCCTGAACCATTCCAATTCTTCTTTTGTAAAACCTCCCATGTTAGAACCTTATTTTTCATGGCAAGACACAGGAACAATCTTGTTTTTAATGTGTATTTTTACTTTCAAAGTGTCTTCCACCACCATGTTGGATTGTCATTGCTATCTTCTAATAGAGTCTTATACACCAACTTTGGAGTGTACTCCCTTGTAGCTCATTCTTTCTCCAGACCAATTTATCAGTTTCCTCTCAAAACTTGATATGTCCAACTTTAAGTCTTCCCACATATTCTTCCCACTAGTGTACCTCTTGGCCTTGAAGCCCTAACATTGTTGCTTCCTTCCATCCTTGACTCCAATTTGTAGAAGATTTTGGGTTAGCTACTTGGGCAATATTTTCAATCCCTTGTGCTCTTAGGGTCTAAATTATATTATTTGAAATCTATGCATATCACCACAACCAATCCAAGGGTCTAATCCTAGTCTTATCCTTGAACCATCCCCTATTTTCTAGGTAAGTTAATCACCAACGATATAAAAATCTTGAATCATTTCCTTCCAATAGATTGAAATATTACGTGTTTGCTTAATTGGGACCATTATCCACTCCTCAACTGTGAGTGGCTCTAAATACTTTTTATGTATAATCTTCTTCCATAAGCCTTCCTTTGATATTATATTCCATGCACATTTTGCTACTAGAGACTTGCTAAATATAAAGATATTCTTAAGTCCCCATCCTCCATTTTTCTTGGGCTTGGCTAAGGATTTCCATTTAACCAATGAAATACCTTCTCTTTCCCTTTCTCTAGTCCATAAAAATCTATAGTTTAATTGTCTAATTTTTTTCAAAACTCCTTTTCGTATATGAGCCAAAGATTGCCAATATATTGGTATTGCCTCCAAAACAAACTTGACCAAAGCCAATCTCCCCCCAAAAAGAGCCATTTATTGCACCAAATATTAATTCTTCCTTCCATCATATTTATCGACCAAATCCAGTCTTGTTTAGTGTAGTCATTGGGTTTCAAAAAGAACCCCCGATATTTAAATCCCTCTTGAAGATCAAATCTATTAAAGGGAAAAAGTTGACCTATTATTATGGTTTGATTCTGATTCACACAGTTAAAATAAATGCTTGACTTTTATGCATTAATCTACATACTTGTTGACGGACAAAAAAACTAAAGACTATTTTAAATTTTCTACAATTCTTATTGTTCCATCTGTGAAAAGGAGAACATCATCTACAAAAAGTAGATGGGTGACTTCCATTGTTCTACCTATTTTAATTCCCTTTATTGCTCCTTCCCTCTTGGATTCTATAATACACCTACTTAATCCCTCAACTACCAAAAGAAATAATCATGGTGACAAGGGGCAACCTTGTCTAATACCCCAAGAAGCTTTGAAGAACTGAGAGGTTGACTCATTAACCAAAACTACAAAAGAAACAGAGTAAATTGGTATCATAGAACCCACTATGAGTAAGTATCATTCTTAAATATAGCCAATTTACTCTGTCAAAAACCTTGGAGAGATCCAACTTCATCACCATTGCTAGTAGTTTCTTTGATTTTATGGTATGAAGACTTTCTTGAGAAGCACCAATTGCTTCATCAATTTGTCTACCATGTAGGAAACCAAATATCTCAATAGATATAGAAGTAGAGAAGAACCTTTTAACTCTTGAGGTAATTATTTTTGCTATGATTTTATACACACAATTACACAAAGAAATGGGACTAAAATCATCAAAGGAAGAAGGATTTTCCTTTTTTAGAATAAAAGCAATGAAGGTAGAGTTGAAAACTATATTTACCCTTCCTTTTAGCCTAGATTCCTCCACAACCTTGAGTAGGTCAAACTCCAAAATGTCATAGAGCCCAAAAAATAATTTCATAGTCCACCCATCAAGTCCTGGATTCTTTATTTTTTGGAAGGAGGTTAAAACAACTTTGAGCTCCTCCTTTGATACTTCCTTAATCAACTCATTATTGGCTTCCTCATCTATAAATCTAGGAAAGAGAGAAGTTATTTTAACTATTTTAGCTATATTAACTTGACTAGGATCCTTGTACAGTTGACTAGAACGCTTTACATCCATGTCTACTATTCATTTAAAGGAGGAGACTTGACTTCCATATTGTCCCTGTAACTCCCAAATTGTATTTGATTGTTTTTTATGGTTTGCAAAGCTATGAAAAAATTTAGTGTTCTCATCCCCATTTGCAATCCATAGTGCTCTATTTTTGAGCCTCCATCGTGCTTCTCTCTTTGCCAACAATTTACTCTTCTCTTGTTACAAAATTTTATAATTAAGTATTATTTCCTCATCCATTTCTTCTTCAAAGTAATCTGCTAGAAACACTACAAGCTCCTCCTCAATCTCCCTCAGTTTTCTCATCCATCAATTTTTTTATGGGCCCATTGAGCCACTATTACCTTAACATTTTTTTATTTTTCTACAAATTGTATACTAGTAGATTCTCTTAGATTGGAATTAAACTTCACCCATTTTGATTTGACTAGAGTTACAAACTTATCCTCTTTTAGCCACTTAGAATTAAATTTAAAAGGACAATGTGGTTTTTCTCCTCTTTTGTTAAAATAAGCATGATAGGGGAGTGATCAGAGTCACCTCCAACTTCAATCTAAGACTTCAATTTGTAAGTGTCATTTACCAAACTCTCTGCTACTAAGAATCTATTTAGTCTCTTAGAAATTCTATCAACTCCTGTCCTCATGTTTCTCCAAGTTGGGATAGATTTTATAGGCACCAAGTCTACCAACCCCTTGGATTCAAACTTTTGGATGAAGTACTTAGCCAGTCATGAAAAGAGCATACATCTCTAAATCATTACTTCCAATGACATGGAAGGCTTAAATTTTGCAAAAAATTATGACGTATATGGATTCAATTGGGTAGCATTGGGGCTACAACAGGTCCGATAGACAAACCGCTAAAAGTTTTAAATTAGTATATTTGCTTTTACCCCAACAAGAGGGTAAGCTTGTGATAGTTGTTAGCAATGATTCGTAATATGAATGCAATTTACAAGATTAAGTATTCAATTTTTGATTTTGATTATGCATATTGTTACTATGACTACCCCTTCAAGCGGTGAGTCGATGAAAAAATGGCAAGTGATGAAAGCAATAAGTCGCTTGACCAATATGACTAATTTGGACATTTCAAGATGATTGAAGTTGTTGTAAGGTAGGTCCTATTATAGCTGTAATTTCAACCATTAATAATAAGTGTACATCTCTATCCCGTGGAGTAGTCCAACTATAATGGTCTTCTTAGGAAATTAAGATGATAGCAATTCAATTGTAGCATATGATGAATCACTATGTTCTATGATTTGATGAAATTTCATAGAGGAAAGGAAATGAATACCTCATTCATGAATCACTATGTTGGATGCTTACAGATTGTATTTAAGACACAATTTCCTAAATACAATCTGTAAGCATCTTAGGAAACCTAGGCCTATTAGGCACAGGTTCCATGATTCCTGTTTTCCTGCTTTCATGTGTTTAGTTTTGCAGGACATGGCCTTGAGTATAATCTGTAGGCATCCAACTTAAACTAGGCCTCACATATATAGCCATCCTATGCCCTGCTAGGAGTGCAACAATGTGGAAAATGATACTTACTTCCCACCAAGAAGATAGTACCTACAATCATCCCAGTACAATAATGCCTTCTTCCCACCTAGAGGAAGGAACCAATAAGCAGTAGGGCATGTACATCCTCGACATGGGGGAAAAATAGGTACCTACCTCCCATATTTAAAAAAAAAAAGTAAGTGGCGGAAGGTGCCTGACTCCCATGTATGGGAGGCACCTAAATCCCATTATGCGAGAGGTGCCTAACTCCCATTATGCCAAAGGTGCCTAACTCTCGTTATCCCGATGACACCTAACTCCCATTATGCAGGAGGGGCCTAACTCAAGTTATGCAGGAGGCTCCTAACTCCCTTTATGCAGGAGGTGCCTAACTCCCGTTATGTGGGAGGTGCCTAAATTTCGTTATCTTGATGGTGCCTAACTCTCATTATCCTAACGATGCCTAAATCTTGTTATCTTGACGGTGCCTAACTCCCATTATCTCGATGGTGCCTAACTCTCGTTATCCCGAAGGCACCTTACTCTAATTGAGGGGTTGTTGACATGAGGACATGTCAAATCTTCAGCATGAGGGAAAAAAAAAGAGGCACCTGCCTGCTATATTTTTGAAAAAAAAAGTTGCGGGAGGCGTCTGACTCCCATGTACGGGATGCCAGAGGCACCTAAATCTTGTTATGCAGGAGGTACCTAAATCTCGTTATGCGGGAGGTGCCTAACTCTCGTTATGCATGAGGCACCTAACTCCCATTTATCGATGGCACCTAGCTCCATTTATGCAGGAGGCACTTAACTCTCATTATGCAGGAGGCACCTAACTCCCGTTATGCAGGAGGTGCCTAACTCCCATGCAAAAAAAAAATCGAGGGGTTGTTGACATGAGGACATATCAAATATTTGACATGGGGGATGATAAGCACCATAAATGCTCATTTTATATACACTTTTAAGGGACATAATTATTGGTTTAATTAGTATTTGAGATGTATTTTTATATAACTTTTGCATATAATTGATAGAAAATAAAGTATTATGCTTGACTGGTGTTTTTAGTGGAAAATATGTGTAAATGCAAGTTTTTGCTACTAATTTGGTGTTTTTGAGCATATATCCCATTTTGACCTGGTGATGCACAAAGACATCTTGAAAGGTACTATGGTAAATGGTCAATATCGACGCCTAACTCTTGACCATTGGAGGTGCCTAACTCCCAACCATTGGAGGCGCCTAACTCCCAACCATTTGGAGGTGCCTAACTCCCAACCATTGGAGGTGCCTAACTCTCGACCATTTGGAGGTGCCTAACTCCCGACCATTTGGAGGTGCCTAACTCTTGATCATTGGAGGCGCTTAACTCATGATCATTAGCGGTGCCTTACTCCCAACGGTGCCTTAATCCCAGTGGTACCTTACTCTCGATGCCTTACTCTCGATGGCACCTTACTCCCATATAAAGGTGCCTACCTTCCAACTACAGGATGGAGCTATGTTCAAGTGTTGATCGATAGACTAAACCAACGTTGACCGATTGACCAATTGACTATGCATTTTTCAAGGAGGTTGTTGCACAAAAGATTAAGGATAAATAGTCATATTTTATGCATATTAGATTTTAAACTGGATTATCATTAAAATAGAAAACATCACTTTTATTCCAATTTGACCATGTAAGCTTTTTAAAAGCATTATTTTTAGGATGAATTATTTTAGGATTAGTTTGTTACATAAACCTAAGGATTATTATATTTTTATTTTTGGTGAACGGTCATGTTTTTAATAGGAGAATAATACTTGTGCATAAATTGTATGTAACAAATCATGTCATGTGATAAAAAATATACCAATATGTTATTGTAATGAGATCTGGCTACGTTTTATATAAGAACATAGGCCATATGAATGGGTCAATGATCAAATACACAGAACTATTTTAATTATTTATTTTTTGTATAATTTTTTAAGAGCCACAAATACTCTTATTTTCTTAAAGCAACTTTTACGTAATTAGCCTGGCAGACTATCTGCGAGAGCCTGGGCCCACTCCCTGTAGTAGTCCTCGCCTATTTTATTTATGTTATTTATTTTTAGTAGATTAGCTTTACTATTTTATTTTCTTGCTTTACTATTTTTTTATTTTGCTGTACTTAATTTTATTTAGTTTGGATGAAATAAAAATGTTTAAACATCCCCCACCAAACTAATAGGTACAAAGGAATTCATTCCCCACACTACAAGCATATATTGTGCATGACACTCATAAGTTTACAAACTTACCGGATTGATAATTAATGGAATATAAATGATTGTTTTTTAAACATAATTTTTGCTCACCAGGGTTTTCCCTATAAACTTCTGTAAATTAAAATATATGCATAAAAAATTAGTAGTCATCTAAATATCATTGTTGATATCCATCCAGTGTCTATCCTATTCCATGAACATCCCTTAATAAATAAAACCTCCTAAGGAAAATGGTGATTGAATGATAAGATGATTTGTTGCTATAGGGAATTTTTGAGGTTTTCCATGAGACTTAAACACCCTAGTTGATTAATCAAAAGTTGTATAATGACTACACAAGACTCTTGAAAGATAAAATATTTTGTTATGAAGACCAAGATATTCATTATCCCTATGTGTGCAAATGAATATATTAGATAAATCATAAGACCACCTCATTTTCAGGCAAGATTCATTCAACCTAGTGATGTAATGAGGATCACCCTATGTTCATCATGATCCTAAGTTTGGATGTTATTGGATTAGACTACTAGGTGATACAAGCCATCTAAAGCTAGATCATCTATAAATTGCTTAGAACTACCCTATTGCCAAGCGAGATTTATTCAACCCATCGTTGTAATGGGGATCACTCAATAGTTTCGAGTACTGACCATTCCAGGGATTCAAGCTCTTCACCCCCTTATTTTATTTTCAATGTTTGGTATACTTGCTCATGTTTAGTGATGAAAATCACTATTTATTTTGTAATTCATTTTCTTTGATCAAGGGATTTGTTTAGTGATGAAAATCACTGTGTATTTTGCTTTTTGCTTTGTTTTGGGATTTTTATTATTTTGATGAAAGAAAGGGATTTCTTGGGTAGGTGGGGGGGCTTGTCCTTTTGTCAATGATAAACATTCTAGACCATGCGCATCACAAGATAAGCAAGTAAAAATTTTTGCTTACGATGACCAGGACCACTTTGTAGTGTTCATATTTCCTTGTCCAAACTAGGATTGTTAAATGTTTAAATTGTGATAGGATTTTGATATATGCTAGGTGCTATAAAAAATAGATCTCATCTTCGAAAGTCAAGATAGCTTTCTATAAAATCTGAAAATTTCACTAGGTATGGTTGAATGACCGAAAAACCCTAGTATATTCCTTATAGCAATAGGAAAAGGGTGTGTTGAAAAATACAATTACTCATAGGGGATGATGAATTATGATAAAGATGCATGATTGGTATACAAAGGTGGTGTCATTTGTAAGATTGTAAACATACACTATACTAATGCAAGTACAATATATGGAAATGCCTAATGCCATGCAACTACTAAATGCATATGATACAAAGCAAAATATAAAAGTTTTTGCGTATTTGATGTTTTTAATTGTTTTTGAATATTTTACTTTTCAATTGTTTTTTTAATGATTTTATGATTGATTTTTTTTTTGGATTTGATGTATGAAATGCCTTTAGATGAAGGATATTGAGAGGCTCAAGCTCTTCAACACCTTCTAGCGATGTTAGATGATAGGTCCCAGGTCTAATTTTTTTTGAAATTATAAATGGACCTAACCAATTGGTCGTAAATTTGTCTCCTAGATACGATGGTAGGTTTGAGTTCTGTTGGTTCTATTTGAGTACAAGATCCCCAACCTTAAAGTCCCTTAGGTGGAATTTTTTGTTATAAGCTCATTTTATATTATCTTTGTAAATGCAGATATGCTCAAGAGCATTCATGCAATATTCATTAATAAGTGTCAGTTGATCCAGGTAATCTTGCTGTGCAATGTCATCATTGATGAACTATTTCAATGCAACGTGCAGTGTTGGAATTTCTAATTCCAAGGGCATGATGGCCTCAGCACCATATACCAGTAAAAACAAGGTTGCCCTAGTGGGCATTCGTATGCTAGTTCTGCAAGCCCATAATTCAAGAAGCAGTTGAATATGCCAATATTTATAATTTTATTTTACATATTTTTTTAATATGGCTACTACTATTTTATTCGAGGCCTTTGCTTGCCCATTCACCTATGGATAGTAGCAAGTTGTAAAACCATTTTGAATATTATACTTGAATGTTAGAGCCCTTAAAATTTTGTTCTTAAATGAAGCTCCATTATCCAAGTTTATTTTGTATGGGATCCCAAAATGATTGATGATATTGTGAAGTATGAACTTTGCAATATGTGCTCCAGTCATAGAAGTTAACGGGATCACTTCCACCCACTTGGTGATATACTCAGTGGTTGTTATGATAAATGTGTGTCAGCCCAAAAATGAGGGAGAGATCTTACAAATTAGATCAAAACCCCATTGAGAAAATGGTTAAGCCGCTTGGATTGGTTGTAAGGCCTGCAATGGTAGGTGCATAAGATTAGCATGGTGCTAGCATTTAATGCATTTCCTAACATACATGCAACAATTCTTCTCTATGGTGGGCCAATAATATGGTATGCACCCAAGTTCTGGAAATCTGCTAGATGTGGAACAAATATATTTTAATGCAAATAGTTTAAAATGAAGAGAATCACAGTTGTAAAGAACCACCTTTTGCACTAATGGAAAACCAATCAATGGAGTATATAAAAATGTTATTTGATGGATATCTTATGACACCCAATGAATGCATATATAAAGTAATCTAAAGTTGTGATTTTAATTAAAAGGACATGTTGGTCCATATTTATAATTAATGAATTAAGTAATGAAAGGTTAGGATGAGAGTCCTACTATGCCACCCTCCTTAAAAGAGCTTTATCCTCAAAGTTAGAAATGAGAAAATTGTTGTTGGATATGATGAAGTGTCTCCCATGTGGCATCTTTCGAAAGGTAGACCTTTCCATTGAATCAAAATATCGGTGATGGTGTGATAGGATAGCTTCGGGTTCAACCATGAGTGCTCCATCTTCAGTAAACTTAGGGAGTTGAGTTTGTGTAGTGATGTGTGCACCTACTACTGGTTTAAGGCAGGAGACATGGAACACTGGATGAATTTTGGATGACTCGGGTAAATCAATTTTATAAGCAACTGGTCCAATACGTTGTAGAACTTTATATGGTCCATAAAATTTGGGGGCTAACTTTTGAGAACCCTTGAGTTTTAGAGAAGTTTGGTGATATGGTTGAAGGTGAAGGAATACCATATCCCCTTCTTGAAAAATGTGCTCTATTCGATGTTGGTCTGCTTGTTGCTTCATACGATGTTGGGCGGTGTGTAAATTTTCTTTGAGAATGCAAAGAATGTCATCTCAAGTAGAAATTTCCTTCTCCACTGCTGGCACATTTGTACTTCCAATAATATAAGAGGTAAGGGATGGTGGTGTTTGGCCATATAAATATTCATATGGAGTCATCTTAATGGCCATGTGATAGGAGGTGTTATACCACCATTTGGCTAATGGAATCCATTTAACCCAGTGAAGGGGTTGAGTAGAAATAAAACAACGGAGGTAGGTTTCTAAAAATTTATTAACAACTTTGGTTTGACCATTCGTTTGGGGGTGGTAAGTGGAGCTCATACGAAGTTGAGTGCCTTGGAGTTTAAACAATTCTTTCCAAAAATTACTAGTGAAAGTAGGATCACGATCACTAACTATAGTGGAGGGCATGCCATGTAATTTGAAGATATTATCAAGAAAAATTTGAGCGATGGTGCTAGCTATATAAGGGTGGGTCACAGGGAAAAAATAGGCATATTTAGATAAACGATCCACCACAACTAGAATAGTTGTTTTTCCTGTGGATTTTGGAAGACCTTCAATAAAATCCATGGAAATATCAGCCCATGTTTTGGTTGGTATGGATAGAGGTTGAAGAAGACTCGGCATACCCACTTTCTCTCCTTTATGTCATTGGCAGGTCTCACCTTCCTTCATGAACTTCTTGATATCATTTTTCATCCCTACCCAATAGAAATATCTAGTCGCTCTTTTATAAGTTTTTAAGAAATCCAGAGTGTCCTGTCGTGGGTGTGGCATGTAACTCATGGAGAAGCTTTGCATGATAGGAGGATGTAGGAGAGAGGACAATACATCCTTTATACCTTAGTATGTTATCTCTCCAAGAATAGTGAGTTTTGCTAGTAGAGTTTTGTTGAAGTTGTTGAATTAATGTGTGTGTGGTAGGGTCATTAAACCATTCCTCATTGACTTGGTCTATCCATTTAGGAATAGGAGAGGAAAAAGCATGTAATTGGGGAATTTATTCAAACTTCCTTGAGA
Organism: Wollemia nobilis; assembly: GCA_028583015.1. Classification (NCBI taxonomy): domain Eukaryota; kingdom Viridiplantae; phylum Streptophyta; class Pinopsida; order Araucariales; family Araucariaceae; genus Wollemia; species Wollemia nobilis. The sequence continues at coordinate 1,992,830 of JAQPPZ010017170.1, read as the reverse complement.
GGGCATCAACAACCATGTTATCTTTCCCTTTTTTATATATGATTTCGTAATCATATCCTAGTAGTTTTGTAACCCACTTTTGTTGTTCTGGTGTGGTTATACATTGCTCAAGAAGGTACTTTAGACTATGGTGGTTTGTGTGAATAATGAAATGATGGCCAATAAGGTAAGGTCTCCAATGTTGGATAGCATGAACAATGGCTAACATTTCTTTTTCATATGTGGAACGTGCTAAATTATTTTTAGAGAATGCTTTGCTAGTGAAGGCCAAGGGTTTTTCATTTTGCATGAGTACGACCCCTATTCCCATTCCTAAAGCATCGCTCTCAATAATAAATGGTTTGGAAAAGTTAGGCATGGCTAAGATGAGGGTGGTACACATTGCATTTTTTAAAGTGATAAAGGCTTCATCAGCCTTTGAAAACCATAAAAAGGCATTCTTCTTGAGTAGTGTTTTTAAGGGGGTTGCGATTTTGCCATAGTCTTTGACAAATTTGCTATAGTATCTAGTTAGTCCTAAGAACCCACGTAAATATCTTTCAAGGTTTTTGGAATAGGCCAATTTTTCACATCTTCAATTTTACGAGGGTCTACCTTAACTCCTTTAGAGACAATATGTCCAAGGTATTCAATTTCTTGTTTTCCAAAGGAACATTTTGATCTTTTAGCATATAATTGATTGTCCTCCAAGGTATTTAATGCTTGATCTAGATGGGTTAAGTGATCTTCCCATGTTTTACTATAAATCAAAATATCATCAAAGAAAACTAAAATAAACTTTCGAAGGAAAGGGTGAAATACCTTGTTCATTAGACTTTGAAATGTAGAAGGGGTGTTGGTAAGACCAAATGGCATCACCAAGAATTCATAATGCCCTTCATGAGTGCGAAAGGCCATTTTTGGTATGTCACTTTCTTTAACTCGAATTTGGTGGTAGCTTGATCGTAAATCTAATTTGGAAAAATATGCAGCCCCATGAAGTTCATCTAGTAATTCATCGATGACAAGAATAGGAAATTTATCCTTGATAGTTTGTTTGTTGAGGGTGCGAAAATAAACACATAAGCACCATGATCCGTCCTTCTTCCTCACTAATATAACAGGAGAAGAGTAAGGGCTTATACTAGGTCTAATGACCCCTGCCTTGAGTAGTTCTTGTACTAGTTTTTCTATTTCTATCTTTTGTAGATATGGATATCGGTAAGGTCAAATATTAGGGGGTTGGTGCCCCAAAAGTAGTTGAATGGCATGATCATGGCTTCTTTGAGGAGGCAATCCTTTTGGTTCATTGAATACTTTATCATGGCATTCTAAGAGTTTTTGTAGTTCAGGTTCCATCGTTAGTTCTCCATTGGTGGGTTGAATGGAAAATAGTTGTGCGACCATACCTTTTCCTCCTCTACGAATAATTTTTTCCATTCTATGGGAACTTACGATTTGTGAAGGGCCTGATTTTAACCCTTTAATAGTGTATGTTTGGTCTTTTTGTGTGAATTTCATCCATAATTCTTCAAAGTCCCATTGAATTGTGTCGAGCGTTCATAGCCATTGCACTCCTAAAATGATGTCACATCCTCCTAAGGGTAGTACATACATGTCCCCTTTCATGTTATAGTCTCCTATAGTGAGTTTAATATTTTGGCACTTTTCCTTGCATGCAATTCTTCCTCCATTTCCAATCATGAATTTAAAATTATTACAAGGATGTATAAAGCAGTTAGCTTGTTTTTCCACTCTTGGGTCTATAAAATTGTGTGTGCTGCCAGAGTCCAAAAGCACAATAAGGTTTTGTTTCTTAAAACACCCCTTAAATTTCATAGTTTGTGGGGCAAAAAATCCTATGAGGGCATTAAAGGAAATTTCTATTTTATCCTCATTATTTTCTTCTTGAATATCTGTTACTACTTCGACTTCGATATCATCTTCTTATTTTGGAGTGCAATCTCCAATTGTATCCAAAATATATAATTTTGGTGCAATGCATTTGTGATTAGGGGTGAATTTCTCATCACAATGAAAACAAAGGTCATTTTCTCTTCTTTCTTTCATTTCCTTAGGGCTAATTCGTTTAATTGGCATGACTCTATTTAGTTTTTGGTTGGTGTAGGTGTTTTGTGGTTTCCCTGTTGATAGTCTTCCTATTCATCATTGGTTATTGATATTCTCTTCCACCATTTGTGCTAATGCCACAACATGCATCATATCGATAGGATTGAGTATTTGTACTTCTAATCAAATTTCTTCTTTCAGACCACTAATGAAGCAACTTTGAAATAATGATGCATCGATTCCTGATGTAAGGTTTACCAACTTATCGAATTGAGCCTAGTATTCTCATAATGTAGATGTTTGGTGGAGTTTGGTTAGAGCCCCTGTGAAATTTTCAAATTTGCTTGGGCCAAATTGTATCATTAGATTTTTTGTAAATTCGGTCCATGTGGGAGTACCCTTTGTCTTTTCATACCATTGGTACCATTGAGTAGCGATTTTATCTAGGTGAAAAGATGTGATGCGAACCTTTTGGGTCTCTAGAATTTGATATAAAGAGAAATATTGGTCAGCCCAATATATCCAATTTGTGGGGTCACCTCCATAAAATTTTTGGAAATCCAATTTTGTGGTTCGAGGTAGGATTGATGTGTGTGGTCCCCCTAGTAAGGCTTGTTGTGTTGGTGCTACGAGAGGCTGGCTGGCTTGGACTAATGTTAAGTTTTGTTGTATCATATCGATTTAGTGGTTTGTGGTGCCAATTTTTAAATCTAATTCTATAATTTTGTTTTCCTAGTCATCTTTCCATAGGCAAAAATCCTCTTTTGTCATGATTTTCTTCTCAAAATTGTCCTACCATTTATGTAATTCTTGCATGACTTCCTTCATAACTTCCTTCACAATGTCTTGTGATCACAAACTGTCAACCATTGGGGTGTGGTTTTGTGAGTTACAGGAGTTCCTTGGCAAGGATGATTAATTTGCTAAATTTATTTTGCATTTTTTGGTTTGTAAAAAAAATAAGGTTTGCAAAATTTTGTTTTGCAAATTATTGCAATTTTATAAAAGTTGTCAATGATTTTGCAAAAAAATTGTAAAAATTTGTTTTGATAAAAATTGGTTTTTTTTTTTAATTTGGTGGCCTTTAATGGTTATGAGGTGTTGTGGCCGTGGCTAGAGTTAGATTTAGTGAGCGACGATGGGGTGAATATCGAGAGGGGTGACAGAGGGTGAAGCGATATTAAAGCGGCACAACGAAGGCAGGGAGAACAAGCTACATGGCACAATGAGGGCAAGGACAACCGAGGTAGCCTGAGTGGAGATGTGGCATAGAAAGAGAGCTACGTGGCATAGTGAGGGTAGGGATAACTGAGGTAGCATGAGCGACAACATGGAATCATGAAAGTGGCCAAGGTGAAGTGGTAGTAATGACCGGGATGTATGCACAAATGAGCAATGAAAGGCAAGGATCGCATGACGAGTGACTACCAAGAGGTAGTCACAACCATTTAGTTATGAATTTCTCTTTTTAAACTTCTCAAACACTCCCACACGATCAATGTGGTATTTTACTCCCTACATTTTTAAAATTTTTAATTTTTTTGATGATCATGGTTCTCAATTTGCGGTCAAAAAATTCACCAAACCTTATTTTATAATATATTTTTTATAATTTTCCATCGTTAAACGCTAGAACTTGTTGAAAAATCACACAGGAGATGATTTTTGCTTATTTTTTGGAATTTTTGAGTTGTCTATCGTCTTTGATCTATTCTCATAGTTATTGATTGTGTATATACTTTTCTTTTAATAGTTTTTTGACATCGCTTCTTGCAAGATTTTATTTCTCTATTTCCCTGAGTTCATTCTACTACGCTGGGATATCACAGTCGCGGACTTTGGAATTTGATTTTATTTGTATGGGATTCTGGATGTCTTATTGGCCTTTTACCACCGCTAGTGTATATGAGAAGAAGGGATGGGGATGAGAAGAAGGGATGTAAAATATATATGGTGGTCATAGTGGATAACGTATGCACAGGGCGACGATATAGGCATATTTTTGAACGAAAGAAAAAAAAATGATGAAGTGCTCAAACTGGTATGGCTCTGATACTAGAATGGTATGCACCTGAGTTCTGGAAATCTACTAGTTGTGGAACAAATAGATTTGAATGCAAATATTTTAAAATAAAAAGGATCATAGTTGTAAAGAATCACCTTTTGCACTGATGGAAAACCAATCAATAAAGTATATAAAAATGTTCTTTGATGGATATATTATGACACCCAACTAATGTATATATAAAGTAATCTAGAGTTGTGATTTTAATTGAAAGGACATGTTGGTCCATATTTATAATTAATGAATTAAGTAATGAAATGTTAGGATTAGAGTCCTAACATAATAGACCATTTGAAGGATGTGCTTGATGATGGCCATGTCGTTGAAATGGCCACTACATGTACCTTCATGAGCTTGTGAAATTGCCCAAGCAGATTCTTGGGGCTCAAGGCAATGAAGGAGAATTCCATCATAGCTATGATGATACAAGATGTCTCCTAATAGGATATATTTGGTCACTTTTTGTTTGAACGCTTTTTTTATGGCATGTGACAATCCCTACGATATTATTCTAAGCTTAAAGAAATCATGCCATTAGGTTAAACAATCCTGATAAGTGATAGCTTATATAGATAAAATGACTTTTTATTATTGTGATTCTATGTGTATGAATGTATATTGGGAGACAACCCTATGGTGAATGGTGATACCATTCTCTACAAGACCCTGTGAGATCAAGGACCCCCAGGGTACCTTCAGAAAGTCTCTAGCTTTATAGAACCACTCATGGTTTGGTTATATATTAATCATGTGGACTTATTCATGGTTATCTTGAGCCTCACGTAGCATCACATATTATGAGAGCGTCTTTACGTGGATGGTAGTAAAGTCAACATACAGATTATGAGTTATTAAGGATCCCAAAGATGTCATGGTGTCTACAAATATGTTTGATGATTGAGGGATTGTCTCGATGTCATACCACTCCAGTTGGGCTAAATAAGTGTCCACAAGTTCCTTATATGCTTTTAGGATGGGATACATGCATTGATAAATTCCCTTAACTTGATTAACTGAGAAGAGAGTCACCAAAGATATTCAACTTTTTGATCTTCATGGCGAGCGCTATTTGGAGACCCAAGATTAGGGCCTTGTATTCAGCATTGTTATTTGTGCAAAGGAAGTTGAGTTTAAATAAAAAGAGCATTGGACCACCTTGTGGTGTGAAAAATACAATACCTACACCACCCCCTTGCTTGCATTTCGAACCATCGAATAACAAAGACATCAACTTTATTATTCGGTTCTTCAGATTCTGGTGACTTTGATAATGCAAATACCACATCATCTAGAATTTCTTTGATAAGATTCTTATGATCCTAAAGATGTGCCTCTACTAGTTGATCAACTATGACCTTTCCTTTGATTGACTTTTGATTGATGAATTCTAGGTCAAATTTTGTCAATAGCATGATTCGCTTTGCAGTACGTGTGTTATGATATGTTCTCCTCATCATGTACTACAAAGTATTTTGTTTTGATACTACATACGTCGTATGACTTATTATATAGTGGTACAAATTTTTAGTTGCAAATACCACTGCTAAGCATGGCTTTTCTATGTATGCATATCGTATCTCATAGCTAACCAGGGTTCGACTGATGTAATATATCATCTGTTCTTTATCATGCACGTTCTTCTAGGATATCATGGTTCCCAGTACAAATTTAATGATGGATATATATAGAAAAAATGACAAATCTATTCTAGGTTGAGCTAGTACTAGTGGCAATGCAAGGTATTGCTTGATTTCAATGAAGGATTTTTGGCAGTCTTCATCCCAATTAAATGGGACCCCCTTGTGTAGCAGTTGATTCATGGATCGTCATTTATCTGATAACTGCATGATGAAGCACTTTATGGATGCTACCTTGTCGTGTAGGCTTCTTAATTATTTGATATTTATGGGAGGACCTATTTCTAATATAGCCTTTACCTTTACTGGATCTACTTCGATCCCTCATTTAGAAATGATGAATCCCAATAGTTTTCTTGAAGTTACACCAAAGACACATTTCTTGGGATTCAACCTAACATTGTGCTCAATATCAAGTGATCGAAGAATTTCCTAAGGACCTCGGCATGCTCTTCATGCAATAATGACTTGGGTAGTAAGTCATCAATATAATCCTCTAATATCTTGTGCATATATTTATGAAAGATGTATGTCATAGCCTGCTGATATGTGGCACTAGCATTTTTAAGGCTAAATGGTATAACCTTGTAGTAAAATATCTCCCATGGAGTGGTAAAGATGATTTTATGCTAATATTTGGGTTTAATCCAAATTTGGTTGTAACAAAAAAAACCATCCATGTGTGAGAGCATTTTGTGACCTGGATTTGCATCTACAAGAGCATCAATATTAGGCAACATGAATGAATCCTTGGGTGTTGCCTTATTAAGGTCCCTAAAATCCATGCAGATGCGAATTCTTCCATCATATTTTCCTAAGGGTACCATGTTAGATACCCATTTTTTATAGTCGATGGAAATAATGAAATCTACATCCAACAACTTTTGTAATTCATATTTTACCATTAAGGTGATGGTTGGATGCATTTTCTTGAGTTTTTGCTTGATCGACTTTTTAGTGGGATCCAATGAAAGGTTGTGGACAACCAATTTTGGATCTAGACCTAGCATGTCCTTATAATTCCAAGTAAAGAGATCAGATCTCTCTTTCAATAGAGGTAGGAGGTTGGATCGTTCCTCAGGAGATAAGCTTTCTTTGAATTTAACTTCCTTTGGATTTGTGGGATCTTCACTGATATCCACTTTGAAAGTTTTCTCTATTGACATATGTGATCCCTCCTCAAGATGATGAGATGTAGGGATCATATCGATGTCATATTCTAGTTTTATAGGTTCTACCAAATAAGGGTCAACCTCAGCATGATAAACATTATGGGCACAAATTGGTGTAAAATGGAAGAGTTGTAACATTTCTTCGTTAGGGAAGAAACTTCAGGCTCTAGGGGTGAATTGATGTGATCAAAATAAATGGCCTCATGATTGAGGTGCAAAGGTTTTGAAGGGTCTAATGGATTTTTGAGTGGAGTTTTTAGATCGATGGAGATCATATTGATGGATAAAAATAAATATCCAGGACCACATGGACAAAATTCACTACCCTTGGGCTATCTCCTATGCTCTGGATGTGGCTCAAGTGATATGGGGATAACTGGGTCTGCTTTCTGAATAATATAAGACAATTAAATATTCCTGGGGAAGCAATTATCTTAAGTTCAGAGGACCAGGGAAATCCATGTGATAAATCTCATCTATGCTCACTAGTTGCCTTGGCTTAGGAGGACCTAAGAAGACTGTATGATACATTTCTTCCATATCGACAGGTTACCTAAGATGATGTAAATGTCGAGGCCCTAGGTAGGCCATCTCAATATCATACTCATATTCCTCATCATTGAATAAGTACTTGCTATCATCTTCTTCAAAATTATACCCTAATTCATCTTCTTCAAAAATGGATTCTAATTCAGATTCTTCATTTATATTAGACCTCTGAGGTTCAACACCAACATTGTCGATATACTCATTATTTCCAATAACCCAATCGATACTTGGGATGTTTTCTGAGTTAGCCTCTACAGATATATTCTCATGATATAATAATTGTATTTCTACGGTAACCATAGTCACAAGCCAGCTATCCATTCATGAATGTAAAGGGTTGGGGTGATAGGGATTCCAATCAACGTCCTCCCAAAGCCTACATTTATATGATCTAAAGATATGGCTAGTAATCCATCCTAACCTTGAATTTCATATCCTAGACCAAACCTATCAGTCAACAACTGATATTGTGGTTGATATGGAGTCTGATGCCCTTGGTCAAATAAGCCTAGCTTGTAACCATGACAATGGTGATGTTCAAAATACCTAAGGACAAACTCAAGGTTGGATAGATAATAAACATTTGTTGTGAGCGTTTATCATTATCATCTTCCATATACAAGTGATCTATGATTTGATCCAAGACTCCGTAGAGGAAATTAGTTTGATTTTGTGGCACCCCTAGTGGTATCACAATCTCAATAGGAAAACAGTGGGCTTGAGGCCTCCTCATGTCTTGTGTAGAACCGATAATAGGTGTAAAAGTTACATTCTACACAAGATACTCAATTGACCTAGGATTGACTAAGTGAATCATCACCTGTGGTGAAAATGACGTAGTTGATGACATAGGTGAGGCAGGTTGAGGTACCTTCTCGACTATATTGTGCAAATTTTCCTCCATAGGATTTGGAATTTTTGTGATTGCTATTTTTGGGATCACCCTAGGTTCTTCTTTGACTAAAAGTACCTTTAGCTTTTAATCGTCCTTCGGTTTTGATGATGTTGTAGGATTTTCAAAAGTAGTTGTTGTTCTAGGGGTTGGTGGCAATGCCAACATAGAAGGATCGACCTACACTAATTTTGATTTACACTCTAGATGTCTAATGGGAGACGTAGGTCAAATATCCAAGTGAGTATATGGGATGATAAAATATCCTAGAAAGTCAACCTGATTCACATATTTAAACGACTCCTCACCTGATGGAACCACATGCATCTACCCCTCATGAACATACTTGATGCGTTGCAGTAAAATTGAGGGGACGCAACACATGTACCTAATCCATAGATGACATAGAAGGATGTTGTATTGCATAGCACCTTCTAGAACATGGCACATCATTAGGATGGGTTTTAGCCCTACTTGAATGGGAAGGACTATTGTGCCTAATTTCGAGCACAACACATCATTGATTGCTCATAGAGTAAAATTTGAGGTGACAATATGCGACTTAGGGAGATTTAGGTGTCCTAAGGCTTTGGTAGTTATTATATTGATTAAAGAGCCTGTATCAATAAATACTTGCTTGAAAGGAATGTGGTTAACACATACAATGATATGCAGTGGTGGGTCCACTATGGTAGATACTATTTTAATTTTGTGATCATAGAATTTGATCATGGGCTCTTGGCACTACTGCACATGCCCCACAAAATTAGTAAAAGCTTCAAGATTTTGGGGTTGAAGTTCTATGGATATCAAAATATCCATTAGGGTCTCCCTGTGCCTAGGATATTGTTGTATAATCTCATATATTGACAAATTTTCCGAGGCTATTTGTAGACTCTGAGTGAGTCTATTCTTGATTGTAACCACTAATCTTTTTGGTGGGTCTAGCAATGGTTTTTGCAATGGCCTCTACTGAGGTGCATTTGGGATACAAATGGGAGGTATGGGTGGCTCTGGTTGATTATATCTCCTATTTCTAGTAACCACATTAACCATATCAACAAATACTTATATAGAAGGATCTATACAAACTTGGTTGACATGACCTCCATGGTTTCTTGGCAGCTCATTATTTGGTAGGGGATCTTTGAAAATTTCCATGTTTTGTTTATTATGTGCCAAGGGGTTATTGATTCATAGCTGATCCTTGTTGATCATATTTTGTACCATGTGTTTGAGCCCATGGCAAACTTAGATGTCATGCCCCTTTTGTTTGTGATATGAGCAATAATAATCTTCCCTATACACCTTGGGCTTTGGGTGGTTAGGGTCTAACAGCCAAAATTCTGGAAATTGAAGTGCTTTAGCCTCATACAATTGGTTAAAGATAGATGCCAAGGATTCGGATAATAGAATAAACTAGAAAGGTGGGTAAAGTTACTTATCTTTGCCCTAGTTGTTTTTACACTGAATATACTATGCATGGGGTGGTTGAGCTTGATAGTTATGTTGTTGTTGGATCTTATTCCCTTTAGGAATATTTAACACAACTTGGTTGATAGGCACAGGTTTGGTCGGATGTTGTCGATTTCACATGTTCTTGTTATTCTAATATTTCTTGCTTCAAATATTTAGGTCTCATTCTTGTAATTTGATATCTTCAATTGCTTTGGCTTGTGCCAAAGCCTCCTCGAATGTCATATATTATTTCAGTTGAAGAAATAGCGATATATGTTTTGCACAAATTTTTGTAAACATTTGGGTAAGTTCTATTGTGGGAATGGAGAACGGTAGTTTTCTCATTAGTTTTCTCTATTTTTTCCCATAATCTATGATTGACTCATCATCATACTATCATAAGGTAGCCATATCAGATAGATTAGTATTTTTCTTGATGCCAAATGAAAAGCATTCAATAAAATCATTGGCCAACTACTCAAATTTGGTGATGTTATGCCTCAGTAGCTGGTTATACCATTCCAAGGTTGTGCCTGAAAGGGTGATCACAAAAGTCCTTAACAACAAGGCATCATTATTTTATATCTGAAAGCACAGATTCATGAATCTGGTTACATGCTCTTGTGCATCATCATCACCTCAAAACTTGTCCATCTTCGACATCTTGAAGTGATCGAGATATGCTAGACTTGGGATTGAGGGACACAGAGGTTGATTTTGAATTTTATCTAGGGTAGGATTTTGGTAAGCCATTCCTTATTTCTCGAGAGATTTGATTCTCTCGATAAGGACCTTATAAGCTTAAGAAGATATGATTTCTTCATCCCTAAGTGATATTTGGGGTGCACGTGGAGGTAAATTTCTTTGAGATCTATATGGTCAATTGTGTTCATCATCCACATCTACTAAAGATGGTTTAGGATACTGTTGATCCTGATCATACCTCTTTGACTCTTTGTATTGACTTTGCTCAGGCTAATTTAGTGATTGATGTTGTTGTTGCCTAGATGCATGATGGGAAGTATGATAAGCATGGTGTTATCCTTGCCTAGTGTGCAGCTCTAGGTGTGATATAGCATATCTTGTGCTGTGCTACTCTCTATACTCACTATTGGAAGGTAGGTCAACCCGAGCTAACATTTTCTCTCTCTCTTCTCACTTCTTTTTATCAAGGATGTGTTATTATCATAAGTGGTGTTCATACAAACGTTATTGAAGCAATATTTTCATTGTGTATCTTCTTGTTCCAACCGCTCATGATCTACATGCAAATCCTCCAATTGGTTTTGGAGTATTCATTATCTTTGATCTGAACAAAGCCTACATATCTAATCTAAGTGATCTATTGTGTAGGGTCTTTGGCTTCACAACTCTATGCGAGGAGTTTTATTGGTATGAGTTCTATCAATGGGATCCACTGTGCTCTTCCCTCTATGTGTAGAATTTTGTGCAGGTGGCTCAACTTTAGTGTTATTTATGTTAGATGGGTCATTGGTTTCCACCTTAGTTTTAGACCGAGTGCAGAAACCCCATGTGTTGATCATAGCTTTATGAAATTATCTCTTGTGTAAGTTTTAAGAAACAAGTAAAGTATACAAGGTGATTATCTCATTTAAGTTTTCTTTGTGTTCCTAAAACTCATTTTGTGCATTTTGATTTATTGTGAATATAATCTGAACTCTTATTGTGTTTGCAATAGTTGATATAATTCTTAGATTATTTAAATCTTTCACCTATATAATTGTAGCTACAAACCCAATAATGACATCTAGGCTGCCTATCCACCAAGATATGGAGATGAAATCCATATCCAGTTAGGGAGCATAGGTACTACCGATTCTCACCCATCACATCGTAGGTAGTGATATACCTTTCAAAGAAGAGTATGTGTTATTTTCTATGGATAAGATAGTTCTTGAATTGGCCTTGGCCACGGATGGGTAACAAAGAACAATCAATCAACAAGCCAACCAAGTGGTAATAACTTTCACCATTGGTCTTGGTCTTGATCAATGGGTTGGATGTGAGAGCCCAATGCCATTGATATTTACACTTGTATCGTGGTGTGTGATTTGCTCATTTTAAATTTTCATAAAAACATATGCATCAAACAACATACAATGTTTTTTTTCACCTACATGCATATAAAATGTGTTTTATATTTAGAAATGTAGTATGAAAATATGTTTCAGATTCAAGAAATATGCAATGCAAATTAAGATGAATCGGCCTTTGAATAGGCCCCAAGAAAATAGACCTACAACCAAGTCTAAATAGTAGCCACTACTATAATCAACGGCCACAACTAGCAACTAGAATTCTAGTTGCTGGATTCTAGGACGGCCGGTAGCAGTGGCCACTATTCCAAGTAGCGGCTAGCAGTAAACACATGGGTTTCTAAAAATTTACCCTTAAAATTTCCCTATGTGTTGTAATTAATCCTAAATTTGATTTTTAGAATTACACATAAGGAGAAAAATAGAAAAATACAGAGAGAATCACTTACCAGTGCATCCTCATATGAAGAAGAAATAGGTTGCTAACTATTTTACTGTGTTTTTCCTTGGTCGTTGATGATCAGGGTAGCTTTGATGTTAACTGCTGAAACTGATAGTAGCTAGGACTGCTAGCCACTGTTGCTCAGAGTGGCTAGGCCTGCATTAAAGAAAAATATAAAATATTAGAAACCAGCACAAAAATAAGGTATTTCCACCATGATTGTCACTATAAAATGCTATAAATATAACACCTAGGTTAATATGTAATCAAATAAGCATGATAAAGCATGTAATCAAATAAAATAGAATAACATAGAATAAGTAGTGTCCATTTTATTAATATTTTTGGTTTCTCTTTTACAAAGCGGTTACAAGAGCATCTCTCTTAGAGATTGACCATTTGATACATATTACAATAGAATCACTCCATGTGATAAGGTGCCTTCAATAGACTCTTAGGATCCCCAAAACTTGATTATAGGAGGATTTATCTTGAGAACCTCCACTTTGTGATGTTTGAAGATGACCTCAAAGGTGAGATGCTCCCATAGAAGTTTGAACCTGCACACAAGGAAGCTCACAAAGCATTAATAGCAAAGGTGCAGCCTCTCAAGATGAGGCTATTTTGTGATAAATGTAAGATATAAAGGAAATTCTTAAAGACATGCAAAGGTAAATGAAATACTAGAAGTAAAGCATAAAGTAATGCATGAAAATTATAAATAAAGCATAAATATGCATATAAGACTAGAAATGAAGCATACATATCTACTGCAAAGTACCTATTCTATGACAATAAATCTAATAATACTATAAATAACGATGAATCAACAGACTAAATACAAGAAAGGATCAATCATACCTTAGCCACTAATTATCAGAGCAACTGGCTCTGCTAGCCACTAGCAATATCATCGGCTACGCCTGTGGGTTGCTGTCAAAAATAGTGACTGTGGAATAGGGGTTCTACTCCTTGAATTCTCAGTCTGGATTGATCATTTCAGTTGCAAAATTTATGTTCAAGGGTTTCTAGCTGTTGAATCCATCATGATCACCACTTGTAAGTAGTAAAAATCATGCATCTAATCTATTTGCAAGCATGTAACAAATTGAAAATAAGAAATCATGTAACCATTACAAGATAAAAGAAAATAAAAAATGGGGTGCTCTTTATTAATCACAATAAGTCTTTATTACAATCTTTCCCTCTTAGGAAATCCCTCAATTTTATACAATTATTACAAATGTTGTGGTCCCTCAAAGGGGAGAGATGCACTCAAATGATTTTCACTCCTCCACTACTTTTCTTATAAGAGGGCTTATTAGTTGCCTCCTTCTTTGATATCAAGAAGTATGATCTCGATGATGCTTTGTCCTTGAATGTCCATGTTACCTACACATAAAGAAACTAAAACTGGTAAGTAGCATTGTAAGCCTCTTGAAAAAAGGCTAATTTCTTGAAATATGCAAATAAGGAAAGCAATGCATGCAATACATGAAAGAGCATAAAATATGCTTGCAAAACTAGAAATGAACCATGAAAATGTATTAAAGACAACCAATCTATGTTATATAAAGAAAATAGCATACATGAAATAACAAATTTATGACTAAAGCATAGGAAAAGACATCTCAAACCCTAGTCACTATCACTCAAAGTAGTTGGCTCTACTAGCCACTATCGAAGTCGGTGCCTAAGCCTACGGGATGCTATTAAAAATAATGATCATAGGGAAAGTGTGCTGCTCCTTAAATCTTGGCTTAATGATGCTCAATTTATCTATTAAATTGATATTCAATGGTTGCCTATGTCTCAGCACATAAATTTGCAATGGATTATCTCATATTTGTGGTGAATTGATGAAGAATGGCAAGCTTGCTTCTCAAGCCCCTGGAATATCTATTTATACATGAACAATTGTCATACTATAATCGAATAGCACTTCACTACACCTCATAGGGATACAAATTTTCTCTTCAATCCAACAAGGATTCGTTGCAATGAATTCAGGATAATTAACTCTTGTTGGGAGGCTTTTAAATAAACTCCCCAAATCCTCACCTTGGCTTCTCAAGGAAGCCAATATCAAGAACCAACTAGCATGGAGTAATTAGGATGAGGTTTATGGAAGCTTCACAAATAAAACTACCCAAGAACTATTGCAAATTGGTTAAATGAAACTGATTTTGCTTGACTCGAGAAGCCTAAGTTGGTTACAGGGCTAGCTACTCTTACTTAGTGTGGCTAGGGGTAAGCTACCCTTAGCTACTATCAATAGGTATGGCTAGCTCTTAGCCACTCTACTATTTAGTGGCTAGGATCACAGCTACTAATATCGTCAGTGGCTAGAGCTGCATAGGACTAGACTACCCTAAATAAGTGGTTAAAACCACTATTTTGTCTTAGCAAGGTCCAAGCTCATTCATATGGTCTACAAATGTGTCCATATGAGTATTCTCTTAAACATGACATGTTTTAGGTGTCTACAAGAAGGATTAGCAAAGCCCTTTTACCATGGAACTCAATAATAAGTTGAAATTAGTTATCGTTCTTGTTCGAACACACTCGAGTGTGAAGCAAAATCTTGGCTAGGCAAGTAGTAGGAATCATACATTGTGGCATCTCTCAAGGGGTAATTTTGATTTCTTAAGGTTACCTTGATCCAATCATTCCCTAGGAAGCCATTTTTAGTCGTTCATGATTCATTATTTATCATAATGATGGGTTTAACCACACCTTTTTAGTTGAATTTCATTATTTCACCTTGCATAGTTTTTCTATACTTAGGTTGTTACATCAAAACACACAAAAAAATAAAAAATATCAAAAAAAAAGGAAAAACAAATTTTTGCAAAGACATAGGAAACACTTGTTTGTTTGAGTGATTTGTGTGTTTTTCATTGCCATTACATTTTCACACCTGCACCAACTTATCTCTAGCTTATGGTATCGACACGTAACCAAGCTAGAGATATGAGTCAAGTACCCACCAACCAACCACCATTTTCCATGTAAAAATTCCATTCATGTCCTAGCCACTTTCATGGTTAACCCAACCAGTGTATCGTAAACAATGCATTTTGACCCATCCACTGGACCCTCACATATAGCATCTACTTTGGATATGATACAGATGGTAATCCATACCACCATTCCTGAAACTAAACCATCCACACCAAACAACCATCACATAACTTATATAGACTCTAACACGGTCTGAACCTATTTTAGACCAAACAATCCAATTTTGAAACCTCTCACAATTCCACCTTGATTTGTTCCTACATTTTAGTAGGAACCCTTGAACTCATACCAAATCATCACCAACCCTCTCTTTGAGGCCACATCCACACTACCACATATTCCATATTTATTTAGCCAATGCACTTCTATCCCAACCAATTATACCATCATCCATTCTAGCCCACTCTATGAAGCACAATTTAACACTTCTTTATAGATATTGTCAACCCTGTTGTTCACATCATTTGGGTTTGTTGATTCAACCTAGAATTACATCCCTCATTTGGATGTGATTCCCTTCACAACTTACCCTTCGCTAACCTCAACTCATGTCATTAACATTCATAACACATCAACTTCTACCCCCCATACAACCATTCAACCTGCATCTACAACCACTATACAACAAGCATGACAACACTTAAACCAATTGTTTATTGGTAATGCTAATGCTTTTTATAGTATAATACATCATCTGGGTAATGTAAATGTACCACCTTTGGTACATAGTTAGAGTAGGATATTACTTTAGGGGGAAGTTAGCTAGTTACTTAAAGCAATGTAATAAATGTACAAGTGTTAATGTGCTAGTTATAAATGTGCAAGGTGTCCCCTTGTACATCTAGGTAGAGTGTTGGCCAAGGAACCTATCTTCCTATATAAAAAGGACCTCATAGTAAGTGATTGAACATCATCGTAAGTAGTAGTATTTTAGAAGGTACACTTCATTTTTGATGGAGTACAATGTAGTCCTTTAGCATATATTCATGGAGTGTTCATTTCCTCCATAGCTACATTGTATTATTTTTATCATTTCTATTTATAGTATACTTCAGTCATATTGCATAATTACTTTCCTTCATATTTTTTGCATCCAGATATTGCCATCTCCCATAACATACTTCACTAAAGCTAACAGTGGTATCAGAGCCACAATAGATCAAGATAGGAATAGGGATAGTCACAAGTACTAAAGTAAATCTTAGTTCCAAAAATATTGATATCACATCTGGCTAGAGTCTTTCCACAAATCTATAGAAAAACTCGTAAATATCAAGACTCAGCATTCATTCAACTATATTGATAAATCAACTAGTGAAGATTATTTACAGATCTAGAATTTTTCATGTTAACTACTGTCTAAAGTTTTTTGTTGCAAAAAATTAACTCTTAGAATTTGGGATACTTCCTACAATAGATAGAGAAGGATTTCACCTTTGTTGCCTAAAATTTTATATGCTTTCCTCGTTCAGAGATTAGTTCTTGTTGCAAAAAAATGAGACATTGTAGAAAATACTCTAGGAGAAGAGTCTTGGTGAATTTTAAAGATTGAATATCTCCATTGCTAGATTGAAAACTTCACATTACAGAATAAAAGGCCACATAAACCTTGATCTAGAATAAAAGGCCATAGAAGCCTTGATCTAGAAGAAAATGCCAAAGAATCCTTAATCCTGAAGAAGAATTTAAATAAGAGTACTTGATCCAAAAGAATATTTCAAAAAAGAGTTCATGAGAAATAGAATATAGGAGATTGGTGATATCCATTAAATATTATGAATTGTAGATTAGATATAGCCTTTTCATAAGATTGTGAAGACCAGGACTCAGCACAGAACTCATACCACTAGTTTCAAGAATAACTAATAAAGTTGAAAAGGTTTGGAAAAAGACCCCATTGGAAACAACATATAGAAGATATATTCCAGAAGAAGTTGAAGAGATCCATAGAATATCTCATTAGAAAACTTTCAATCTTGGAAGATATAAATAGGGATTAGCAAATTCATGTTCTTGATCAAAGAAGCAGCAAGAGTTAGAGATCCAAGAAGAATATATCATCACCAACAATTCCACAAGGAGAATATTGAAGAAAATATTTCATTCAGAATATCAGAGAAGCTACAAGATTTAAGACCTTAGAGAGGTCTCTAGGAGAAACAAGAAAAAGGCTTGGAGAGACTTGTTTCAGAACTTACAGAAGCATCGTTAAAGGAGCTCCTAGAAGAACTTGTTGGAGAAATCCACTACCAAGAAGAATATCCTAATAGTCAAGAACTTGGGACAATTATCACCATCTAACAACAAGTCCAAGAGAGAAGAAACATTCTAGTGAAAATCTCAAGACATTCAGAATCTTGAGTAGAAGATCTTGTTTGAAGTTAGAGTTCAATAAGAATATTGAAGGAGGATTTACACAGAATAAGTCCACCAAATCCAAGAGATTTGGAGATTGCCTCTCACAAAAATAAGGTACATTCTAGAGATAAGAGTTCTCTAAATCTACAACAAAAATAGAAGATCACTTGAAGGATCAAGCCATCAAAACCTAGGCTCAAGACAGAAGGTTCAATACCATGTTTTGGTGAAACAAGAAGTTGTTCTGGATAGCCAATAAGAAAGCTACAGAATTCATTCATCACAAGGCAACAACTTGGTGAATTTAAACACCAAAATCTACATCAGCTATAGATTCCATTAAAGGTAAGCAACTTGGGTGCAATTAGTTGAACTTTAAATTAGGGTTCATTTCAAGTCTCATTAAGCACTATATTTGGATTAGAGTTGCAAAAATATAAGGGCTCATATTATAGTCTTCAAGAAGGTGCAAAAGATAGTTCTTTTAAGAGATTTATTTGCACATTAAATAGGAGTTGGATGTATTTCAAAAGAAATAAATATATCATCTACCTATTATCTATCTATAAATTAATCAGACTACATCCTACAAACTAATTGTAGTGAAAAATTGTAGATTATTTAAGGGTTCTTTATAATTACTCTTAAAATTTGTAGATATTATTAAGTGTACTTGGAATTATTTTGAGATTTTATTTACAGAAGCAATAAGGTGAGATTAGTGTTACCATTAAAGTGCATTAAGTTGGAGGTAATATTAATCTATTTGCACTATACTAGTTAATATTTAACTAGTTACTCTCAAAAGGGTTAGTTTGTGTTTTTTATTGTTAAGATAAAGGGTAAAAAACCAACAGATTATCAAAGTGTCTAGAGACACTATTTGGTGTACAAAACCTACAACATTTTGTGGCCCAAATAAGCCACAAAAATTAGATAAAATTCCTCCAAGTAGTGGAGAATAAAGCCACCATCAAAATTAGTAAAAGAATCTACAAATCAAGACTTGGTGAGTCTCAGATTCAAGGTGCACTAAAGGTTTTTTTACAGGTAAAAAATAGTGCAAAAATTACCTCTACAAAAGCTTCTATCTACGTGGTTATTAGCTTGGGTTTATTACCAAAGTAACCAAGTAAAGGATATAGTTGTCTAGCAAAGGAGACAACTTCAAATCAGCCCTTGAGTACAAGAAATCCACCTTTAAAACCAGCAAGAAAAACTTGTAAAAGAAGGTATTATATTTACAAGTTCATTTACATTATCTTACACCATGATATTCTATCCTACGTAGTAAAAAGGACAAGGTCTAAGTGTCATAGAGACACATTCTTCACAAGCAAGGAACATATCAAAGTGGATATAAAGAAACATAATCCAAGCAAGGTCAAAAGAGCCTTCAAAGAGCTCACATAACCTACAGTTTTGAACAGCCACCAACTAGTAACCTGTAAGCATATACAAAATGGCACAAAGAAGGAGATATCATCTACAAAGGTAAAAACATAACAACCTAAAAGAAGGAGAAAATCAAGCATAAATAAAGCAATACCAGAAGCTATACATCCATAAGGAGTATCCAAATCCACCATTGGAGTATCACAAAACTCCACCAAAGCATTGCTCAAATCCACTCAATCACCACCAAAGTGTTGCTCGGATGGAACCAACTCATATACCAAGTGCCATCAAAGCATTGAGGAGAATATACAACAAAGAAGGAGATGTTGAAGAGGAAGGTTCATGCAAATGGAAATAGGTGTCACTTGTCACCATTAAAGAAACCCTAACGTCTCCCATTTGAGTGATCAAAATAATGCTCAATCCTACATGCTTGAAAGGAATAATTCCAAGAAGCATTACACAAGATAGCATTGGTAGTGCTAGAGAAGAGGTGACACTTGTAACCAAGGCATATAAGCACTCATATAAAGACTGTAACATTCATTCTTCATTCTATAACAAATTCCAAGTGTCAAGTATCATCTATCTTCTTCAAGCGTTGAAATGAAACTGGCATGACACTTGTTAGATCCTCTTCCTATTTAAGGTGCCAAATACCAAAGAGGGAAGTGCATTTGTAACAACAAAGGTGTGCAACATGTAAATGGAGAAAATAGCATTCAAATCTCTTATTCAAAGCATTCAAAGTGCAACAAGAATTGAGGCACTCATTATCCAAATATTGCAATCAAAGGAGAGTCAAAATATATTGCCATCCACCATAAAAGGGATTCAAGACTAGCATTAAAGAGTGTTGTCATCCACATCTGAATTTTGTGCTAAATACATAGGATTTACAATATTATAAAGGTAATAAATTACTTTATTAAATTTGCTTTCATTAAAGGAGTTATAAGGGTTATGATAAAAGGTTGAAACTATAGGGAAATCAACCACATTTGAAAGCAAAAATTAAAGGGGAACCATACACCAAAATAGCTTAATATTTGCAATTTAAAACTTAGGAGAAATAAGGATTTCTACTTGGAAATTAAATTTCTATTATTACAAATATTATTGTTTTCTAATATTCCAAATTAGGGAGTTATAAGGAATACTACACCAAAAATAGATTATTGGAAATTAGAAACATTAAACTATTAAATCTCAAAAGCTATAAAAGGAAGTTCATTAAGGGATATTAAGGGTTGGAATTAATTAGTATATATGTCCCAAAAATTGCATTTGAAGGACAAAAGAAATTTAACCATTAGAAATTCATGAAATTTGAAAGTGCTTAGTTCAATATGAGTAATAAGGTGTAATAAAATTTGATTTTGGTATTTACAAAACTTTACAAAATCAACCCAAAATTGAACTACAATTCCCAAAATAACTTTATCACTCATTTAGCATATCCAAAATCACTAGGGAGACATAAGGCATTCCATAAAACTTGATAATAATAGCATTTATCAAAGTTTATCAAGTACTCAATCCAATTGGGAGACAAGGCATTCTATAAAACCTAAAACTCCATTAGGTTCATATGCTCTAACAACTAGTAAGACATAAGGAAGTCCACTAAACCTAAGATCTATAAAGGTTTTTATCAAATCAATACTGGGGAATATAAAATGTGATCACAAGAATCATCATGGCATTAAACAAATTCTTTCTTGTAGAATCTCAACTTCTAAAAGGTCCAAACTATTTCTCTTGAAAAAATAAAGTAAGAGCAATCTTCGTATATGAAAAACTTTAGGATATAGTCAAAGGAACAACAAAAAAACCTAGCACAGGTGACACCAAAATTCTAAAGTTTGAATAAAATGATGCAAAAACCCTAATGATAATAACCTTTGCTATCACTGGTGAAATACAACCCTATATCAGTTCAACAAAAACATCTATAGATGCTTGGACAAGCTTAGAGAAGATATTCAAAGGGAAAAATAAAGCCAATATCCTTCATCTTCAAACTCAACTACATTCATTGAAAATGAATAGTGGTGAAAGCATAGAACTATTTCTAAGGAAGGTAGTAGATATTAAAGGAAAATTATTAACCTTAGGAGAAGATACTGAATATGAACTTCTTACTCAAGTAACCATGAGAGCACTTATAGACAACTACAAGCATTTCGTTACATCTTTACAAGTCTTAAGTAAATATACTGATTTTATTGACTTAGTCAATATTCTTCAATAATATGAGGTGGAAAACACAGTTAAAGATGAAATGACTAACACTGCATTGGCATCAAAAGATAATCCATATGAAAATATTGCTTTATCATCAAAATGACGAAGACCATGGAATAACAAATATTGTTAGATATGAAATAAAAAATGTCATAGTACTAACTATTGCAAATACAATCCTAGAAACTAGAATCAAAGGAATCGGATAAACAATGAGAGTCATTTTCAACCATGAAAATATCAAAATAATCCTTTTCAACAATCATTTTAGCATCCAACCAATTATCCCCAATTGGAGTATCAAAAAGGGAATCAGAAAGGATACCTAGCCCAAAGGATAGAAGAAATTGAAGAACTGGAAGAACCTACAGATGATTATGAAGTTAAAGCTCTTTTAGCAAGGATAATATGTTATGGAGACACTAACTACTTTCTTGAACAGGTTACAAAGAACAGAGAAGAAGAATACAAACTGCAAGATCTAAAGATCCATATTGAAGACTAAAGTATTTTATACCCAAATAATGTAATATAGGGGGGTGTTACAATATATTACATTATTTGGGTCATGTAAATGTACCACCTTTGGTACATAGTTAGAGTAGGAGATTACTTTAGGTGGAATTTAACTAGTTACTTAAAGCAATGTAATAAATGCACAAGTGTCAATGTGCAAGTTATAAATGTACAAGGTGTCCCCTTGTACAACTAGGTAGAGTGTTGGCCAAGTAACCTATCTTCCTATATAAAAAGGACCTCATAGTAAATGTTTGAACATCATAGTAGGTAGTAGTAGTGTAGAAGGTAAACTTCATTGTTGATGGAGTACAATGTAGTCCTTTAGCATATATTCATAGAGTGTTCATTCCTCCATAGCTACATTGTATTATTTTTATCATTTCTATTTATAGTATACTTCAATCATATTAAAAATTTACTTTCCTTAATATTTTCTACATCCATATATTTCCATATCCCATAGCCTACTTCATCAAAAGCTAATAATGCTCAGCCTTTCTTGCAACAGCAGTCACAAGTGGCGGATTTCAACCATCCACCCACATCTACCCAAAATATAATTTTCACCCTTGATCAATATTGGGTATCGCAACCACCAATGATCATGATACCTACACATCCACTCCACCACATCAATACCATCACCACCACCCAGAATACTCAAATTCCCTAAACTCCACATTATTACCATCACCCATTCCATAACCAATTCCAACAAAACATCCAACATTAGCACATACCCACCAACATCAACCCATTAGCCAATAAAAATCTCATTTCATCTCAATATTTTATCACCCAACACACACCACCCACATATACTCATCACACAAACCAAGGCTTCCAAACACCAATGGAAGATTCTAAAATTTATTCTATGCAAAAGCATATTGACATCTTGATGTTGTACACATTGAGTATGGCATATCAAAAACCCACATTAATATAATTTATCAATAACCCCATTCATACTTTGGTACCATCACCACCATATCCTACAGATTTTACACTACCAAAGTTTGATCAATTTAAAGGAATTGAGGATCCTAGAGAGCACATAAGTGCATTCATCTACTCATGTTTCAGAATTCAATAGAATGATGCCCTAATGCTCTACATATTTCCTTATACACTTTGGTGGGATGCCTTATAATGGTACAACCATCTCTCACATCATAGCGTATATATTTGACTAGTTGGTAGAAAAATTCTTAGAAAGGTTCTCCCTCAATGTTAAGAATAAAATTGTGTTAACCAACTTATATAGTTTATGATAATTTGAAGAAGAGTTGGTTTATAATTTTGGAAATCGTTGGAGGGTAGTTATTACCAAATTGTCGTTCTCCATCCCAATGGAATAACTAACACAAATGTTCACAAGTAGTTGTCTAAAACCTATCTCCTTGTTACTTCAAATACAACAATATAGAACATTCGAGGAGGCTCTCATCCAAGCCTTGGTTATTGAAGAAATCAATATCCAAGAGGGTGAGATTAAGCCCAAGAAAAAAGAATGGCAAAACAATAGATAAAATAAAGGAAATTACAATGGCCAACGCAAATTTGGATAAGTCAACCAAGTGATCTTGACTCAACCAACAATGACTCAACAATCTCAATCCCATCATCAACAACCATCATCACAATAGAAACCACAACAAATATCATATCAACCGGTACCACCCCCACAATAGTTACAAAACCAAGCATCAAATGTAAAGAATAATTAAAATTGACAACCCACTCAACAAACTCATAATTATACACCTTTGCTCGAATTATATTCATCCATATTTCAAAGGTTGTATGACACACATTTCATTACCTTGCTAGAGGTTAAACCAGAAGATCAACTTAAATGAGGCAATGGCTTTAGGAAGCACTTGTTATGTCCCTTTAATCGATATAGAGGCCATGACATCAAAAATTTCTTTACATTTAAGGACATCGTGCAATATCTGGTAGACCTAGGGGCTATTAATGTGGATAACCCCATGGTGCAACAAAATTAAAATCTTGGTATTTACCAAACACCTCTTCCTCATTACGAGGAAACACAACAGGCAATGGGGGGTCAACTGATATAACTCCTCCTAACCAAGTTAATCATGTTCAACAATACAAAGGTTTTATATGTGTTATCCATGTGGTAACCCAAGGACAAAGAAGCATGAACCGCCAATAGTAGTTGGATGAGCAACCTCAAGAGGAACAAGTTCCTATGGCATCACCAACAAATGTGTATCCACAACCAAACCCTGTCAATCCATCTCAATCCATTCATCTCCCAAATCATCCACCTCAACCCATCCACCTTCCAAGTCACCCACCAAGACCAATCATTACATTGAGTAGTCAACTAACCAATAGCCTAAAAATAGCTTCAACAAAATTATCAATTTATGAGCTCATACAATAATCTCCACCACATTGTGAAGCATTAATAGAAATATTGAAATCCATTGAACTCCAAACTCAGGATTCTAATGCCTTCAACAATTTCATGGGAAGTATCCGAATATGCTATAGTCTTTGATCGTGTTCTATTATTTTAAAATAAAATTAATATCATTAGAACCGGATCCTCCATTGCATATCATGGCTTAGGTTGATTAAAAGCCCTTCAAATGGGTATTAATTGACACCAACTCATCAATCAACATTATCACCACATAAACACTTCATCATATCAATCTCCCACCCTCTCATATCACTAAATTCACCTTCACATTACGAGTATTTAATGTGTGTTATTCTCTACAGTCAACACTATTGTCTTACCCGTAAAAGTGGGGGTCAAGATATTACATATAATTTTTTATATCCTAGAAGGGGCCATGGCCTATAATGTACACTTTGGATGCCCTTGTATTAGGTAAATGAAGTGTGTTTTCTCAGCGTTACATCAATGTTTAAAATATGTCCATGAGGGAAAAATACATTGCATACCAATAGACATTGAACCATTCAAATATTGCAACTTCATTTCAAATCCTTACGAGCCATCATTGCCATCCATCCATTTATCCTTAATTCCATCATCCATGCAATCCACTCCACAACAAAATCATTCATCCAAAGCACCTGTTCTAGAGAAACTTCTCATTATCAACCCCAATCAAGCTTCCACCTCTACATTTGGTCATATTGTTTCCACACCCCAACCTTCATCTCAATTGATACCATGCACATGTGGTCAGGCACAATCCTCCACATCACCTATCATTAGTCATTCATCACCATCCACTCAATCAATTCCACAAGCACCTACCATCATCTCATCCAAGCCTGATTCACCTCCACCCCAATCAACCAACGTCTCACAAGTTGATTTGTTATATCGTGAGATACCACCTCAGCCTACATCTCAACCTGAGCCACAAACCACTTCCATATCCAATTTATCCACAACATCACCCACACAAGTTGCAGTTTACCTCTCTAGTCCTAGCATTGGCTTGTATGTGGTTCAATATGTTGCCATAACACCGCTCAGCATTGAAATCATAAGAGATTATGGTCGTCCATGCGATCCACCTCTAGCCATAGGAGCAGTTTACAATATGGGTTTGATGAGTATTTATTTAGCATGTATTATTTGTGATAAATTGTTTAATTTCTATCTTTAAATCATGATTGCAATATATTTTAATGGTTATTTCTGTTTATTCCTGTGATTTATCAGTTAAAATTATGGATATGGTTAATCTGACAAATGTATGTATTTCATGCAAAATACGTCCAATTGTGTATGATTATACATGAAAGTGTTGAAGAACATTTTACGGGTGTATGATGCATAAGTACAAGCTTCAGATCAGACCTTGGACATGAGAATATGGACATAAGGATGATGGATTAAGAAAGCTCTAGACACGGTTACAAAATAGTGGTTGAAGACTATTACAGAATATAGTAGCTGAAGTATGTTACGAAAGATAGTTATTGAAGTATGTTACAGAAGGTAGCTACTAAAGACTATTACCGAAGAGAACTTTTACCAATAGTTACAGAAGAAATTTGACCAAGTCAATTGATCGACGTTGCATGCCACATCAGTGACAACATGGCATTTTTACATGGTAGCAAAAGTATTTCTAGTCAGCATGATTAGTTGACTTGTCAAATATTATTCATGAGGATATTATGATTAATAAAGTTGTTGAAATTTATTCTATAAAGTTGTATAATTAGAATATTGTTAGGTTGTCTAGATTCTGATGCAAGATTGTTATGTCCTTCCCGAGAATAAAGGGGCATATAGTTATGTTGTATATCTTGCAAAATATTCAAATTAGTATTGTTTTGTTATGTTCGTTCATGAAGTGCCACTTGGACCACTTAGGCTATTTACTGAGTCCAAGGAGGATTAGGAAATTGTGTTAGTTTAGATTATTTTTGTTAAGTACATAGTTGTCGCATTATCAAGTCCACAAATCCACATGGAAAAATATGTGGAAGAGTTATATTCAGAATTGTCCAAGTCATATTATATATTACATAGGAAGACCTTTGAAAAGGTCTAATCATCAATCACCTATCTAATGAAGAAATGTTCGAAGTCTAGCTAATGTTTGTACAATTTTTGAGGAAATGTGCCAACATGTACATTTGAACTTCCAACAATAAAAGCAACACTTTACTTTTCACATATGGTAACTGTGTCATTTGTATTTACTGTTTGATTTCTTTTATGTAGTTGTAATTGTAATTTTCCTGCATCCATAGAATAGAATAATGTTAGTAGTAGTTATGCATCTTAGTTACTGAGATAAAGTAGTTTAGGGGAGAAAGACTTACACTATCCTCTAGGAGGCAGGGCCCACTCCTATAGTCAGTCCCTAATCTCTCACCCCTACAATAGGTTAGAAATAGTTAGTACGTAAAAATTAACCTTAGAATATAAAATAAATTAAATTGCATTTTCATAGAATAGAAAGTAAAAATAGATAATTAAAACTAATTGCACGAGGATCCTCACCAATAGATAAAATAATCAATAGGTAATTATCATTATATCAACTCATCAATAGGTAAATATCATATTTACTGCATAAATCATAAATTGCATTTTATTTTCATTCCTACATGATTTAATTTTTGTTCACTATAATCATTACTTTTTTGCACAACCTAAAACTAAAAGAGATCTGAATTAAGCTTAGAATTGATCCCCATGGTACAATCTATACTGGATTCCTACTCTTTAAATCTAACCTTGATTACCCCATATTGATAAATATTAAATGTAAGCTATTACAATCGATCATTTTGGCATCGTTGCCAGGGAGAGTAGCATCATAGTGGTTAATCAAAAAATTTGTTTGGTAGTGCAAAAAGGAGAGGCTTACTTGTATGTAGGAACGCATATGAGTCAGAGTGGCACGAGATGGTCCCAACAAGCCCCTTTGTTCGATGTTACTAGGTTATTTTCTCTTGAGGAATCATTTTACTGCTTTCATAGTTAAAATTTTATTTCCTGCAAATTTTATTTCTTGCAAATTTTATTTCCTACAAATTTTCCAGCTTTGGGTGATTATTATTGCTTAATTTGGTTTAGGACCTGTAAGAAAATAGGAAGTAGGTATGATTGAGTGGCACAGTCATAGTGAAACACCCCTAAATACTTAGGACTTGTAGAAGCAGGAAGTAGGTATGGTTGAGTGACACAACCATAGTGAAACCCTCCTAAATAATCAAAGAAGTAATAATAGTTTAACCTTTTATTTCAATAATTTCATTTCTAGTAATTTCCAAGCTTTGGGTGATTGCTATTCATTTATTTTGGTCTGGGTTCTCCTATGAGAAAAATAGGAAGTAGGTATGACTGAGTGGCATAGTCATAGTGAAACACTCCTAAATAATTAGGACCTGTAAGAAGCAGGAAGTAGGTATGGTTGAGTGGCACAATCATAGTGAAATAAAAGTTCCTATATAATCAAAGAAGTGATAGCAAAATAACCTTTTACTTTCAGTAATTTTATTTCTAGCAAATTTTACTTTTCAAGCAATATTTCATTTTATTTCCTGTTATACTAAAATTGGTTGTATGGATTCATAGACCGTGAGTCACACCTAGTTTTAGTTATAGCAGGATTGCTCAAAAAATAGAAAATTTATTTCATTTTCCTACTATGTTAAGGATAGTTATAAATTCATTTGTTGTGACTTATATCTAAACTTGGCAACAGTAGGATTAAAACAGAAAACCAAAATCAAAACCCAAACAAAACCAAAACCAAAGAGAGAGAAAGGAGAATAAAATATAGGTTGCTAGATGGTGGAAAATAGTCTAAATCAGTCTGCACTTATAGACCTTAGAAAATTACTAATACAACAAGAAGTTAACCTTCTTTTTGAGCAAGGAAATAGAACATCTAGTAAGGAGTGGGAGTGTTTGTGTGAACGCATTGACATTATCAAAGAGAAATCAGATGAGATGAAGGAAATCAAAAGGAATTGACATAGCAAAAACTCTAGGGCCGAACTACCATTCATCTTATCTAGATCTTGGAAGGAGTTGTGAGCGTTGGCTTTGGGATAGAAGAGCAACAATAAATCCAAAAATTTACCCTTGGAATCAATATTTTGAGGACTCCCTCATCATTCACAACTTCCTTGCAGACATAGAAAAGAGAGAAGTAGCCCTAGAATATAGCAAGAAATATCACAAGATACCTAGAGTTGTGCACTTTAGAGAGTTGTGTCAAGATTTACGCTATGAGTTACAATTTGGAAATCCCGACCCCATTCCAACACAAGCTTTTCTTGTTCAATTGATTCAATTAGTGACAGACCACTTTAATTTTGAAGAGGAACACTTCATGACACCCAAACAACTTGATCCAATCAACGATATTCATAGACTATTCAAAGAAGATTAGACGTTGTTGCAAAAATAAGAGAACTTAGAAAATTCATGAGCAGACCTAGAGACTCTAAGGGAATATTTATAAAGATCAGCAAATCAGAAGGAAATTTCCAAAGAGACTTTAGCAGGAAGCCTAGAATTTATAAGTTAAAAGAACTTGAAACAACAACATCAACCAATCAAGCTGAAATCCTAGAACAAGATCCCGACTCATATTTATTACCTGAACCAGAATTTGACAATCACATAGATCCTTCTTCTATTTTTACTGAACCCATACCTGGTCCAATTCTTGAAATCTTACATTCAATTATGGTTGACCAACATAGTGGGCATGGAGAAGTAGAAGAGAACCAAAGGGAGGATAGACAAATATAGAATAGATACCAAAGAAGAAATGGGAAAAGAAAGACATTTGCCTTCCCAATATTACATACAGATGGGACAACAAGAGAACCTAAGTCAATCTCTATTTTTGTATTGCCCACCTTCCATGGGAAACCACACGAAGATCCAGATGCTTTTCTTTTTGAATTTGAGGTGGTGTGCCAAGCCTACTTTTACACCACCAATGAACAAAATCTAAGGTTGTTTCCCTCTACTCTTAAATATGCAGCTTTAATATGGTTCATGGGTCTAGGAGAAAATATTTGTAATCGATGGGATGGAGAACATGGATTAAAAGAGTTATTCCTTGAATGATATCAGGATTATTGTAGAGTTAGGGATAAGAAAGTTGAGCTATTCCGCATGAATAAAAAAGAAGAAGAATCTTTGGAGGATTACCTTGAGATATTTCTATTCATTGGGTCTAGAGTAAATATAGACCTTGATGAAGAAATCTTAAAAGAACTCTTTCTAAAAGGACTGAAAGAAGATGTCCTTGAGGTTCTAAACCTTATGGCAAAAGGAGATATCCATATTATGATATTTGAGGAGATTGTAAACCTTTGCAAAAACTATTCAAGAAACAAACCTCTAAGGAGTAATAAGTATACATCCACAAGAGGAGTGACAAGAGCAGAAATTGGAAACATGTTGGAAGGTTTAAAAACTGATTTGTTAAGTACCTTGACTACATCTTTGGATTTAATGGATAGGAAGCCAAAAGAATAGGACAGTGAAGAGATTTACTATCACAGATGTAGGAAAAAGCACAACCTGAGAGAATGCCCTCTCAACATTACAAATATTTCCAACATTTTTGCTTGTTGTAAAATTTGTGATAAGAATCACAAAACTGAAAACTACAAATACATCTCCGTTGTTAAAGTTGCCATAAAGGAACCTAAAGTTGAAGAGGTAGAAGATGTTTATTTTGTATCTCAAATATGGAATGGTCCATTTAATGGACCACCTAATTGGTCAAACCCTAGTTATTCCAACTAGCAAAGGCCTAATCAATGGTCCAATGCACCAAACTAGGCAAATTGGAACTCTTATTCAAATAATCAAGACTAGAACATACCCCCATGGGCCCACTTTATGGCCAATACCTATGGAAATCCACCTCCATGGAATCAAGGAATGTCAAGTCAAAACAATTGGAATACTAATGGCCAATATAATCAGGGAGGATCTGGTTGGTCTCAAAATCCATCACAACAACAGAACTTTCAAAACCAATTTAGGGGACAAGCCCCTCAAAATCCACCTCAAAATAGACTTCTTCCACCTCCAGTTAATAATAATAATCCTCCTAAGCAACCTCCTCTTCCAACTCAACCAGTCCCTAATCCTAACAACAACAAGAATGTTCAACAAGTCTATGAAACTAGTGAGACGTGTTCTATATTTGTGGCACCTTGTCAACAGATTCAATTGAGATCTAGAAAAGTATTGGAAAATAATGTAACTCTCACAGAACTTGATAATCCCATTGAAGACTTGTTTAAAAAGGAGGATAACAATGAGAAGGAAATAGAAAATTCACCAGAAAAATTTCCAACAAAATAGCAAGAGATCCAAATTCCTCAAAGGAAGGAAGTAGAGATACCATTTCCTCAAAGACTGGCAATACCAAAAGAACCATCTAAGCCAGCTTTTAACTTCCTTCAGGAATTAGAAAATATTACTATCAATATCCCTCTATTGCAGGCTATCAAGGATATCCCCATCTATTCCAAGCTCATCAAAAACATATGCACAAATTCAGGAAGGAAAAAGAAGAATGAAGCCCAAACTATTCAAGTCATTGGACAATTATCTG
Organism: Wollemia nobilis; assembly: GCA_028583015.1. Classification (NCBI taxonomy): domain Eukaryota; kingdom Viridiplantae; phylum Streptophyta; class Pinopsida; order Araucariales; family Araucariaceae; genus Wollemia; species Wollemia nobilis. The sequence goes on along the minus strand of JAQPPZ010017170.1, from coordinate 1,961,883 downwards.
AGATAATAATAGGAGGTAGGTCATTACCAAAATACACAGATCCTAGAATACCTATACTCATGGTACACATTGGTGACATAGCCTTGTAAAATATTTTGGTCGATTTAGGAGCCGCTATTAATGTCATGACTAAAGAAACAATGGAATATTTAGGGGTACATAAATTACAATCAACTTCTATTGTACTCCAACTCGTAGATAGGTCCATTGTCAAGCCAGAAGGAAAACTAGAAGATGTTATAGTCTCTGTAAGTTCATGGGAATACCCTGTAGACTTTATAGTCTTACAACCCAAGAAAAAGTTAGGGGGACATCCCTTAATTCTAGGGTACCCATGGCTCGCAACAGTTGATGCTTACATTAGTTGTAGATCAGGAAATATGACTATTTCTAATGGCAAGAATACTAAAGACCTTAGCCTATTCCCTGAATCAACAATAGAAGAATAATTTCCAAAGCAACTATGGTATGATTTCCCTCATGATTTTGATGATATCCAAACCTTATCAATCAATGTTTTGAGTGAACATCTTCAACAAGAAATTGAGGGACCATTACCATTACTATTAGGAAATAAAAAAGAAGATCAAGGTCAAGACAATGGTTGTTCATCTAAATCTACTATGGCTATTAATGAGGCAAGCACAAGTCAGTCTCAAAAAATGATACCATATGACTATCACTTAAATATTCTTGAACATGAGATAATGGGGATAGATGCAAACACAAAAAAATGCAAGCAAATAGATATCACACCAGGAAGAACCTTGAATATCAATGATGAGCTCACAAGCATACAAGAATCACAATTAATAGATGTGCTTAAGAAATATCAATCAACATTTGCATGGAACTACGAGGATATGAAAGGTATACATCCAAATATTTGTACCCATCGCATTTTTATCCAAGAAGGATGTTATCCAATAAGACAACCCCAAAGAAGATTGAATCCAACTATGAAATATGTGGTTCAAGAAGAAATCATTAAACTCTTGAAGGTAGGATTTATATATCCAATTTTTGACAGTCAATGGGTGTCACCTCTTGTGATAGTCCCTAAAAAGAATGGTAAATGGAGGATTTGTGTGGACTATAGGGAATTAAACAAAGTAACAAAGAAATACTATTTTCCCTTGTCATTCATTGATCAAGTTCTTGATACCCTGGCTGGAAAGAAATATTTCTGCTTTTTGGATGGTTTTAGTGGCTATAATCAAGTTTCCATAGTTGAAGAAGATCAAGAAAAGATAACCTTCACATGTCCAGTAGGCACCTATGCTTACAAAGTCTTACCCTTCATATTATGCAATGCACCTACAACTTTTCAAAGAGCTATTTTAGCTATCTTTGCTGATTTAATCAATGAGTGTGTAGAAGTCTATATGGATGACTTCATAGTCTATGGTAATACCTTTGAAGAAACTTTATCAAGCTTGCAAAGAGTTCTGGTTAGATGCCAAGATCAAAACCTCTCTTTGAGTCATGAAAAGTGTTTCATGATGATGAGAGGAGGTATTGTTCTAGGACATTATATATCAGAAGAAGGTGTTAAAGTAGATCCTACAAAAATACAAGTTATTCAATCTCTTCAACCTTCAAAAACACAAATAGAGGTGAGAAGTTTCCTAGGACATGCAGGATACTACCGTAGATTCATTAAAGACTTCAGTAAAATTGTTGCTCCCATGCTTAAGCTCTTAACCAAAGAAAGTGAATTCAATTGGACTGAAGCATGTCAAGAAGCCTTTGAAGTTATAAAAGATAAATTAATTATTGCTCCAATCTTGAGAGGACCAAATTGGGAATTACCATTCCACATACATTGTGATGCTTTGGGTTACGCAATAGGGGTAGTATTGCAACATATTGAGAACAAAATACCTTATGCTATCTATTATGTAAGTAAAAATCTGCATGGAGCTGAGCTTAATTACACTGTTACTGAAAAAGAATTTTTAGTTGTAGTCCATGCCATTAATAAATTCAAACATTACATAATAGGGTATGAAGTATTTGTTCACACTGATCACTTTGTCATTAAATACTTAATGAACAAAGCTACAATAGGAGGTAGAGTGGTTAGATGGCTTCTTTTGCTACAAGAGTTTAATGTCACAATCATAGATAAGGTAGGAAAAAATAAGGTCATTGCAGATCACCTATCTCGTATGTAAATATTTGATGATGGTGAGTTAATCCCTGATAATTTCCTAGAACATTTGTTTGCTCTTTCTATTTTTACTCCTTGGTATGTTGATACTATAAATTACTTAGTAACAAGAAAAATACCTCAAAATTATACACCGCATGAATGTAAAAAACTAATATGTTAGAGTATCCCTTATATGTGGATTCATGGAGTCTTGTTTAAAAAATATTCCGACCAAGTAATTAGGTGTAGACACCAAAATCTAGGCATTTGCATTTCATCACATAATTCTGCATAATAATATATGCCTAAGTCTAAACTTAGGTATATAATTCCTACACATCATTCATTTACATTGCACATCACAATTCTGCATAATAATATATGCCTAAGTCTAAACTTAGGCATATAATTCTTGCACATTATTCATCCACATTGCACATTTCTGTTTTGCATAACATTATGTGCCTAAGTTTTGACTTAGGCATAAAATCCTGCACATAATTATATTTTCTAGATTTTATTAAATCTGGAAAATATCCTCTTAGGATACCCTCTCCCCTCACTTGACATGTGTCTTGGTCAAATCACCATCACCCCTTTGCCACCTCTCATACACCTATTTCACCCTTGTCCCTTCACATGGGACATCCCTCCACACTTCACTCCACTTCCAACTACCCACTTACCACATCTCACACCTCACTCTACATTTCACTCCACTTGCACCTATCCACTTGCCACATCTCACACCTCACTCCACACTTCACTCCACTTGCACCTACCCATATGCCACATCTCTCCAATTAAGTGAGACACTTCTAGTGACTCACTGTAACTGCCCAGGATAGGTGGCTACCCAGTCCTTGCCACTTGGAAGCCTTGGTTTGCCATCTATCCTTCCCTCCAAAAACCCTCAAAGGCCTATAATGTATCATCACATGACCAAGAAGGAAGGGAAGAGGAGGATGCTAATGTTATGTTGCTCAGATTATGCTATGTAATCCATATTCATTGTTCATATTCTTCTATATTCATTTTACATTAGTCATTTTAAAATTACATTTTATCATTATCATTGTGATAGGTGCTACTAAACCCTTCTCCATTTGCATGTGTCATATTTCAGGTTCAGGATTCAACAAGCTCGCATTCATCACGGTGGTCATGACAAACCCACCTTCCACATTGTTGTAGCATGAAGAGATGAAGACACCATCCTTGATTTGTAAAAGGGATTCTCCTTTGACACATCTCTTTGTAAAATGCACCCTAAAAAGGTTAAAGTGTATCAAAAGGGACTTTCCCAAATTTAATAAAATGTGTTAAAAACAATCAAAAAATCAAACATCGAAAACAAAATTTGAAAAAACTTAGAAAATATTTGTTTGCTTAATTGATTGTGTGTTTATTTGCTTTTTATTTGCATCACATTTTCACACACATAACTTCACATTCGCCACCTCATTTCACCTGAATCACCTTCCACATGCATATATAAAAAAAAAGTTTCCAAAGGGGTATCCCTTTGGTCAAATCAAAACAAAAGGCTCCAAAGGAACAAAACCCCTTTGGTCAATTCAATAAAAAAGCTCCAAGGGAACCAAACCCCTTTGGTCAATTCAAATCAAAAGGCTCTAAAGGGGACACCCCTTTGGTCAAATCAAATCAAAAAGACCCCAAAGGAACCTAACCCCTTTGGTCAAATTTCATTTCAAAATGCTCCAAGGGGGGACACCCCTTTGGTCAACTCAATTAAAATGCTCCAAATGGGGACACCCCTTTGGTCAAATCAAATCAAAAGGCTCCAAAGGAACCACACCCCTTTGGTCAAATCAATCAAAAATGCTCCAAAGGAACAAACCCCTTTGGTCAATTCAATCCAAAAGGCTCCAAATGGGACACCCCTTTGGTCAAATCAATTAAAAAGGCTCCAAAGGGGACACCCCTTTGGTCAACTCAATTCAAAAATCTCCAAAGGAACAAACCCCTTTGGTCAATTCAATTCAAAATGCTCTAAAGAAGACACCCCTTTGGTCAAATCAATCAAAAATGCTCCAAAGGGGACATCCCTTTGGTCAAATCAATCAAAAATGCTCCAAAGGAACCAAACCCCTTTGGTCTATTCAAAATCCAAAAGGCTCTAAATGGGACACCCCTTTGGTCAAATAAATAAAAAATGCTCCAAAGGAACCAAACCCCTTTGGTCAATTCAAAATCCAAAAGGCTCCAAAGGGGACACCCCTTTGGTCAAATCAATCAAAAAAGCTCCAAAGGGGACACCCCTTTGGTCAAATCAATTCAAAAGGCCCCAAAGGAACCTAACCTCTTTGGTCAAATCTCATTTCAAAATGCTCCAAAGGAGGCACTCCTTTGATCAATTTTCATTCAAAAGGCTCCAAGGGAACCAACACTCCTTTGGTCACATAAAATTCAAAAAACTCCAAAGGAACCAAACCCCTTTGGTCACATTTCATCTCAAAAACATCAAAAGATAAAAAAAAAACAATAATAAATATAAAACACAAAAACATTTTCATGCACATCACATTTTTAATAAATCACCTTCACAATCCATCTTCCATTGCATTCACACATTCCAACTTTCATAGCATTTGCACATTCATACCATTTGTATTTATTAAAATAAAAAATAATTGATAGTGCACTATGTCTTGTTGCCTTAATCAGAGGCACCTCATATTGAACATCACCAAAACCATCAACATAATAATCCATTGCTTACTAAGCAAAATCCTAATATTTTCAATCACTCAGCCACTCTTAGTGTTTTAAGCAACCTCAAAAAATAAGTTGAGTTATTTTAGGACCATTGCACATACATACACTAAGCAAATCTTGAGTATTGTGAATTTATCTCAAAATTATTCTCGAAACAAATACAATTTCACGTCTTAAAAACATCTTGTGTCAAATAGGGATAACACCATACTTGGTAGGAAACTTGAGGTAAAAATGGTCATCCTTGCTTGTCCCATTATGCAACATAGTCCATGACAATAGTGGTTTTCACTACTATCAAAATTGCTTCAAATTCAAAAAATGGAGTAGTAAGGATATGGTACAATTATCATCACACTTAGGTTGAGAATCTGATTCCCCAAAGCTCTAATTCCTTTACATCACACGCCACTAATTAATTGGGTTGTAAGGATCGTACTACATTTCCAGTCAGACGGTTAAGCAGTCATCCCCAAAATTCAAGAAATCAAAAACAAAAATCATGCACTATGGAGTTAGCATCCATCGAAGCTATAGACGCTTTACTGGTAGTGGAGTACACTAATGCGTGGTAACATATCTCTTTTAAAAGATACCTTTGACTGCTCATACGGATAAGCTAGCTTCTAGGTTTAAACCATAACAGGTTTACCTAATTTACTCAAGATGAGTTAATGAACTCAATTGCACACACATTGGTTCTTTATTGTCTCGGGTCATTACCATGCTCTTAATTCGGTAAATGAATTCACTGCACACACATTTGGTCCTAGAAGAATAATGCAGTTTTAGTGAGTTTGTTTGAGATCACTAGGATGTTTGAGTCTTTGAAAAACAACTCTAGATCCTTTATCCCTAAGGACATGAAAATCATAAGCAAGCCTCCATTCCATACCACCATTGCATAGTCACAAATATCATAATCTATTTCATCCATGTGGTCATACCAGTAGTATCATATTGGTGCCCTTGATTAAGCAATAAAGGCAAAGTTTTCTAAATAATGGTTCAAAAACTCTTTGAAAAACGATCAATAAAGCAACACAATACATTCAAATGGTTCAAAACCTCTTTGAACAATGATCAATAAAGCAACACAATACATTCAAAAGGTTCAAAACCTCTTTGAACAATGATCAATAAAGCAACACAATTCATTCAAACAGTTCAAAACCTCTTTGAAAAATGATCAATAAAGCAACACCATTCATTAAAACAATTCAAAATCTCTTTGAACAACGATCAATAAAGCAACACCATTCATTCAAACAGTTTCAAATCTCTTTGAACAATAATCAATAAAGCAACACCATTCATTCAAATAGTTTAAAATATCTTTGAACAAAAATCAATAAAGCAACACCATTCATTCAAACAGTTTAAAATATCTTTGAACAACAATCAATAAAGCAATAACATTCTAAATAATGGTTTAAAAACCTCTTTGAAAATGATCAATAAAGCAACACCATTCATTCAAATGGTTCAAAATATCTTTGAACAATAATTAATAAGCAACACCCTTCATTCATTTGCATTCATTCATAACATATTTATTTCATAAAATATACAAAAAAATAATAATTTGAACAATCAATCATTACACATACATCAACAATCACAAAATAACTTGGGGGGTTCAAGGTCTCACACCTTCCCCATAAATCACATCAAATAATCAATCAAACAACTTGGGGGATTCAAGGTCTCACACCTACCCCAACAATCACATTAAACATTCACATTTCAAATAATCAAATTCAAAAAGCTTCAATGGAATCAACCCCTTTGGTCACATTCAATTCCAAAAAAAAAAAAGCTCCAAAGGTAACACAATTTCTTTGGTCAAATTCAATCTCAACAAGGCTTTCGAAAATTGAAATGCTATAATCTCAACTCCTTAAGAAATTCATGCGGCTGGACTGCTCCATAGGAAAGAGATGTGCATTTCCTTCTTTCACTCAGCCTTAAGTGATCCTTGTATCTAGCAATTTACCCTAGAAACCTGGCGGTTGCAGCAACTGGAAATTCATGCAATTTGGTAGAAATGATAAATTACCATAAGGACACTTATTCAAAATTATTTCACATCATAATGTTCGAAATCAAATCAGGTTGATCCTTCAATTTTTGAGTGACTTACGTTCAAGCAGATTTTTCCAAGGTTGTCATTGACGCCTACTCCATGGGGTTACAAAACATGGAAAACTTATACTTCATCATTTTACATTAAGGAATTGCTAACAATCACTAGGACAATGAGCTCCTAGGGTGATTGGTTCATTTGCTTCATCATCTTGCATATCAATCAAACCCAAAGGTAAATTTATGACAACATAAGTCCACCCTAAAATTGGGGTATCCAACTTGATATTGATTTTCAACATTTACATCAATCACATCATGCATTTTTACAAACATCACCATCATCATCATCATCACATCATTTAGTGAACCTTGTATCTAGTGGACTACCCTATACACCTAGCGGTTGCATTGACTAGCAATCCATTCAGTCCGGTAGGATGGGTAGCTCACCATAAGGAAACCCATTCAAACATTCAAAATCAAATCACTATGACATTAAATCAGCTAGATCCCTAAATATTTGAGCTTAGATGTGTTCAAAACATATTTCCACAAGGTTATCCTTCAACCCCTTTTGTTGGGTCAAAAGCGGAAAACAATCAAATCAATTTTGGTATAATCAAAAATCACTTGAGTATCAAATTTCCAAACAACCGGTTCCTTGAACCCATCATTTGGAAGGAATTGCTAAAGTCACAGTGGAACAAGAACTCCAAAAGTGGTCGAATATTTTACCACACATTTTGCACATCAATGAAACCAAAGGTAAATTTGCAAGAACACAAATAATCCCAAACTTGGGGCATCAAGTTGGTCAAAATGACATACATTTTCATCACATCCACATCATTCAATCAACCATCTCCTTTAATCATCCACATTTGGTCAATTGCCTCGTGGGTTTCATCATTTACCCATTCGCCAATTGAGGGGGTAAGCAAACAAATCAAACAAATTTCAAAAAAAAATCATTCATTCTTTGCATCGAGAACATCTAAGTCCATTTCTCCATTCAAATAAAACCAGGTGTCTTTTGTTTTTGCACCATATTGTGTTTCACGCAATGCGGTACAAAAAGGGGTATCTATAGACACAAAAATCTAGGCATTTACATTTCATCATATGCCTAAGTCTAGACTTAGGTATATAATTCCTACACATCATTCATTTACATTGCACATCACAATTATGCATAATAATATATATGCCTAAGTCTAAAATTAGGCATATAATTCATGCACATTATTCATCCACATTGCACATTTTTGTTTTGCATAACATTATGTGGCTAATTTTTGACTTAAGCATAAAATCCTGCACATAATTATATTTTCTAGATTTTATTAAATCTGGAAAATATCCTCTTAGGATACCCTCTCCCCTCACTTGACATGTGTCTTGGTCAAATCACCATCACCCCTTTGCCACCTCTCATACACCCATTTCACCCTTGTCCCTTCACATGGGACATCCCTCCACACTTCACTCCACTTCCAACTATCCACTTGCCACATCTCACACCTCACTCCACATTTTACTCCACTTGCACCTACCCACTTACCACATCTCACACCTCACTCGACACTTCACTCCACTTGCACCTACCCATATGCCACATCTCCCAAATTAAGTGAGACACTTCTAGTGACTCATTGCAACTACCCAGGATAAGTGGATGTCCAGTCCCTGCCACTTGGTAGCCTTGGTTTGCCACCTATCCTTCCCTCCAAAAACCCTCAAAGGCCTATAAAGGCGCCATCATATGACCAAGAAGGGAGGGAAGAGGAGAATGCAAATGTTATGCAGCTCGAATTATGCTATGTAAGTCATATTCATTGTTCATATTCTTCTATATTCATTTTACATTAGTCATTTTACATTTACATTTTATCATTATCATTGTGACAGGTGCTACTAAACCCTTATCCATTTGCATGTGTGCATATTTCAGGTTCAGGATTCAACAAGCTCGCATTCATCACGGTGGTCACGACAAACCCACCTTCCACATTGTTGTAGCATGAAGAGACGAACACACCATCCTTGATATGTAAAAGGGATTCTTCTTTGACACATCTCTTTGTAAAATGCACCCTAAAAGGGTCAAAGTGTATCAAAAGGGACTTTCCTGAATTTAATAAAATGTATCATTTTTATTGCATTGGTGTTGTGTTTTTTTAATGTTACATTAGGATATATGTGCAAGAAGAAGATGTATATAACATAATTCGAGTGGCACATGGACCCTGTGGAAGCCATTATGCCACCCAAAGGATAGCTAGTAAAATACTTCAAATTGGTTACTTTTGTCCTACCATGAATAGGGATGTCCATAAATTTATTGATAGATGTGATGCTTGTCAAAGAGCTAGTAAGCCTATCCCTTCAATGGAAATGCCTTTGGTTTTGCAAGTAGTGTTTGAACCATTCGAGAAATGGAGAATTGACTTCATTGGATCAATAGACCCTCCAAGCATAGGTAATAAACATATACTTGTGTGTATAGAATATGTTACTAAGTGGGCTGAAGTTAAAGCTTTACCATGAGCACAAGTTGAACTAGTTGTTAATTTCCTTTATGAAAAAATTATGCAACGCTTTGGAGCACCTAGAGAGTTAGTTTTGGATCATGGAACCCAATTTCTCTCTAAAGTAATTGAATATTTTGTTTACATATATCAAATAAAACATAGTAAAACCTCACCATATCACCCTCAAGCTAATGAATAAGTAGAAGTTACGAACAGAGAACTTGAAAATATCATTACAAAAATCATAGTTGTTAATAGGGGTTATTGGAATGAAATACTAAAAGAAGTTGTATGGGCATATAACACAACCTGGAAAACTACCATAGGATTATCGCCTTATGAAATGGTCTATGGAAAACAAGCTATTATGCCCATCAAGTTTGAGATAGAAACTCTTCGCACAACAATGCAACTCAACATAAATTTGAACCAAGCACAAAAAGCTAGATTGGAAAAGTTAAACATTTTGTATGAAAGGATATTAGAGGCATTACATATTACTGAAATAACCCAACAAAAAAGGAAGAAATGGCATGATAAACACATTGTACCACGTAAATTCCAATCAGGAGATTGGGCCTTGTTGTTTGACTCTCGTTACCAAGACTTTCAAGGTAAATTGAGGACAAGATGGCTAGGACCCTATGAAATTAAAGGGATATTCGGGAATGGTACAACCAAGCTTAAGACTATAGATGATTCAACAAGAAAACTACTAGTAAATGGGCATAGGCTTAAACTTTACAAGAATCCATTATCTAAGGAAGAATTCATACACCACCTTAAGCAGTAAGTCGATTTGCAATACATCTTTGAACTGCAATTAGCCACTATTGAATAAGAACTTCTCTATCACAAAAAAAAAAGAAAAAAAATATTATGCTTCCTTTATTTCATCATGAAGTTTCTATATTTGGAATACTTCTATCTTATTTTCATCAATTTTCAATCTCAATGTTTCGAAAATAGCCCAAGAGGATATTTCTTTAAAGATCTTGTAGGAAAATGGCTACCACATGTTGCATAATACCTTGTTTGCTAGATAAAATCTAGGTGTTTTTCAATTACTCAACCACCACTAGTGTTTTGAGCAAATTTTCATTGAAAGTCAAGCAATCTTTTGATGTTGTAAGTTATTCCTAGTCAATCAAGTTTTTTCTTGGACTACGCACATTTGAACATATAAAAACATTATGAGATTTTGAGAGATTAACTCATGAGTTACTATTGCCATAAAGTGAATAGTTTCCCCTGCTTATCCATCTATGTGCATGGCTTAGAGTACTAATCAATTGACAAAAGGACATGCTCGCCCTTCATCCTTCAAAAAAAAAATCCCCTGCTCCTCATCTAATTGAGCAAGTATCCCAAAAATATCTTCTTGATTCCTCTAAAAATAAATCAAGAATCCCAAAAAGCAATAACAATACCTTTCTCCCTCTCAAAATGAGCAAGTGTCCCAAGAAAAAGTCAAAATAAGGGTAAAAGAGCTTGAATCCCTAGAATTCTTAGTATCTTGAAAACCATGGGGTGATCCTCATTACAACAATGGGTTGAATGAAACCCGTCTGGCAATAAGGTATCCTTACGTAGTAGCACTAAGTTTGGACAAGACCTATGGATGCTCATAGATAAGCTAGCTTGTTGGCATAAGTGACCTTTGTTTTACTTAATCCTTACTCATAATGGGGAATGAATACTCACTGCACACACAATTGGTCCTTGAGAAGCTTGAAAATATTAGGACAACTTTAACATCATATTGATTTGTGAAATGAATAGATGAATTTGTTTGAAGTCACTAGGATGTTTGAGTCTTTGTGAAACAACTCTAGAATATCATAAGCAAGCAAAAGTCAAAAGCAAACCCCTATGAAGGTACCATAGTTCATTTTATCCTACAAAAATGTGGCTTGTATCTCTCAAAACTTTGCACCCTTTAAAAAAAAAAGCCATCAAGATAATATCAAAATATCTATTCTATTTTTTCTAAGTAATTGCAATTATCCAAGCCTTTGATAGATATCTATTTTTGCATATATTGATGACTGATATCAAGCTTTATAATTATTATTTTTCTCTCACTTGGATACTCCTTAATGAAATTCAGGAAGCATAATCACAAAAATTATAATAAACCCCCATAGATAAAACTCATTATTATACTATCCACTATAACATAAATAAAACACCCTTTATCTTATTTTGGTTATATCTCCAAAATTACAGTTTGAAGGGGATAAATAAAGGCATACAAAGTTCATAATATAGTTTGGGGGGAAGAATCAGGTAAAGTATTTTCTCAACTCGAACAACTACAGTTTTTGTAGACAGCTTCTGTAGATGTCTTTCGTAGATGTTTTCTATAGATATATTTTGTAGATGTCTTTCATAGATGTTTTCTGTATATGTCTTCCATATATTTTTTTTGTAAACATATTTCATATATATTTTCTGTAATAATCTTCTGTAGTAATATTCTGTAAGCGCCATCCATAGACGTTATCCATAACACATACCATGAAATATTCCTAAGTGTCAAAACTTAAACTAGCCCTAGGTATAAGAGACATGTGGTAATCCAAAAAATGACAAGATGAGTGATAAAGACGTGTCAACAAATATTATAAGGAAAATGTGGCAGTGATATTTTAGGAAGAATAAAAAGGGACAAAATAAAATGAATATTAATAAAACCCTTTTCAAAGCATGTCCACGAAGGCGTAAATGAGAAACCTAGTATATGATGTGTACACCCAAAATGGTGCCACATATCACTAATTTTTAAACTCTCTCTTGAAAATGTAGACATTCTCTATGAAAACTTGGGGGCTAAAAATAAAGGTTTCGAAGATGGTGATATAATATACGTGGACGCCAATACAAATGAATGTGACCAGGAAACCAATCCCAGTTATGACATGGCTAAAATAAATAAATAAATATATATATATACAAAAAGAAAAATAAAGTCTAATTTGATGTGTATAACCATGATTGGGAGCCACTTAATAAAAAAATAAAAGGAAAAAAGTGTAAGCACCAACCACAAAGAATATATGGGAAATAATCGTGATGCCATGACACGGTGGAATATAATACTATGGCAAAGGAACAATGGTACACGTAACATATATATACGCAAGGGAAAGTACATGTGGCATATATGCACAGGGGTAAAAACTTAGAATGATTGTATTTTTAGGATGAAACACATGCCACATACGCCAATGGGTAAATTTAAATGAATTTTTGATTACGTCGATGACCAAAGGTGTAACAATTATTGGTGCCAACTTACAACTTACAACTATTAACACTTACGCTTCCCATGAAAAAGTGGCGGTAAACCTCGCACCAAGTAAGTACATTGACCACCCTAGACTCATCGATGATGATCAACACGTGGCTCATGCAACCAATGATCAACACTACCATGGATGAAAAACATCGTTCGTTGATTGAAAATTCCATGAAGGGCTGCAATTAATGGGAAAATTCGTGCTAGGTCTGGAAGCTTCACCATGACATGAATTTTTTTTGACCAATTATACGAAGGTGACATGGATTCACGTTTTGAACCATCAATTAAAACAAATTCGTGGGTCATGATTTGCTAAGCACGGATAATAGTTGCTATCGTTGATTCAGGATAAATGAATGATTAAGATCTATTGCATGGCTAAAATGCCATGCAAAGGAAAAACAAGCCCTAATTCATTTTCCTTTCATAGAAGACACTGAGCGCCGAACGAAAACTCTCTGCAAACAAGCCAAAACTCTATCGAATTCTTCAGTGAAATGAAATTAAGGGTTTGAAACAAATGTGAAAGGGGATAATTGTTGTAAATAAGCGAAATTATGAGTGAAAAGGTGGAAATATGAGTGAAGGATGATAATTGACGAAGATTTACAATTTCTTTTTTGTGGGTGACCAAAAGTTGACAACAATAGATAACGATAGGTAAACATTTTTCATCTGATTTTTGTTTATCTCTAGTAAAGACCAGTTGTAGATATACATTTCTTTAGTGATTACATATGAAAATGTACTCAACCATTTCTAAAAACTATTGCAAAATTTAAAACTATTGTTAAAACTTCTATATTTTTGAAATTCCTATTTTATTTCGCAAGAAAAAAAAGAGTTTTTATTTTTCTATCTATGAAATGGTTATTGCAGGTTTTCTCTTCATCGTTTGCTGAAAATAAACTTGGAAACCACCCTATTTAATTTCACTTTACCCTATCTATTCCTTACTCTAAAACCATACCCCATTCTATGTTTTAGAAAAGAAGCAAGCCCCCATCTATTGAAACACAGAATCCTAGTGATTCTATAAAGGAATTATTCCAAAAAGCTAGGTGGTGGGATGCCCTCACGAAGTTCAGAGGGCACGACCAGGGGGTTGCCAAATAATTTATTATGAACTATAACCCTACAAAGATGACCACCCGAATTGGGGATATTCAATTTGACCTAAACCCTAGTGTTATCTCTGAAGTTCTAAGTCTATTGAAAGTAGGGTTGCCTTATTACAAGAATTCCTCTAAAAGTGTCACCCAATTGGTAGAAAAATTTGGTGAAAAATGTACTATCATTCACGATAAGGAAGGATGGATTAAGGGCATCGCCACCTCTACACTTCCTCTTCAATGGCAGGAAGTCACCATCCTAATCATTAAGTTTTTCACTCTAGAGGGTCAAATGTCCACCTGTGCAGCCTATCACCTTAGAATACTGATAAATTTGAAGTTTCCAAAACACAATGATTGTATTATCAATTTACCATATTTTTTGCTTCAATCCCTAAAATCTATTGTTGTTCATGTCCAACCTAAGAATTCTCATGAAAAACCTAAATTTCACTTAATTGCACATCATGGCCTTATCAAACTATTGGTCTTGCAAAAAGCAAACAAAGTGAAAATTTCTTGGGAAACAATAGTTGAAGAGTCTAACTTGCCGGATTATTTTGGGTCCGTTGACAGTGATCATCAAGAAGAGAGTTCATCTAAAGAGGATCATGAGTCAGAAATTTAGGGGGAGGAGCCCGAAATCCCAAAATAAAAACATCGAACCACCACCAAAACTACTAAATCATTTCAACCTACACAAAAAAATTGACGTCAAAAACATACTCCTAAAACTCATAACATAGGAGAAATGTCTGGGAATGAATCCAATCTACCCACACCTGAACCAACTGTGACTGTGTCAGGCCTTCGAGAGTAGAACATTGTTCTGCATATAAAAATTGATAAGCTTCAAGAGGATTTCACAGAGCACTCAAAACTAGTCCAATGTGCTCTTGCCCTCTAGATAGACATGATCAAGCAAATTTCAATGGATAAGGTGATGAAACTTGTTGACCCTATCAAAAAAATACCACCTATCGATGCTTCTCCCAATAAAATTTCAACAACCGGTAGGAAGCCCAAAAAGTCTATCAACTTCAGTAAGACGAGCTACAATAAACCCACTAAATTTTCCAAGCTCCTTGAAGAAGAAATCTCACAACCACTTGCCAGTCTAATGCAATAAAATCGACTGAAAGAATCAAATCCTTCCACCAAAATAGGAACTGCACCAAGGAATCTAGGCCTAAATATCGGGATGCCTCCAAAAGTTAATGCAATCATCGACAACATAGTTGCATCAGTTGAGAAACCTTCACCTTCCCAAACACAAGATACAGTGCAGGGAGAGGATTCCATCGAGGTTGAGCATATCAAAATAGTCATGGTTGAAACACCGATCGATGAGAAGAAGGCCAAAGTAGTAAAGTATAAAAGGTGAAATGCAAAAGGAAATTACCACCAACAAGACCTCTATCATCAAGGATTTCCACCCGATGGTTACAAGTCGGATGAACTGATAAACTGCTTAATATTTTTTATAATTTTTAGACTGAGTATTTGATATTTACTGTTTTATATTTGTGGATGTATTTTTTCTGTAGCATATGTATGTATCTCTAAAAATAATGTTGTAGATAGTGTTTTATGTTTTGAATTGTTTGTATATGTAATGCTTAATGTTACATTTTTAACAGGTTATCACAATGAGATGATTTTGAGAATTCATTTTTTTGTCAGGAACTATTATGGTATGAAGAGTTGCAAATAGTTTTACTTCATCTGAAGATGCTTGTTGACAAAACATATAGTGTTAAGTTGTTTTGTGTTCATTGTTGCAACTGTTTCTCTTATGTAATACTGTTACAACCAGTCTTCAGATAGAAGATTGAAAAAGTTATTATTTTATTTTTAAATCTGATTGATGGCCTATGTAATATTTGTGTTGTTATAAACAATTTCTTGTGGAAATCTGAAATATTCGTTGCAAATATTTATTTAGAACCTGTGTTGTAATTGTAAATTTCTGATATATTTAGAAATATTTCTGAAAAATATTTGTTTCTTGTGTTGCTACTACTGATTTTCAGAAACCATGTATAATGAACCTATTTCTAAAAATATATTTGTATTTTCTTGTTTTCACGTAATTGTAAATTTTTGGAAAATGTGTAACGTTTCTATTTCAGTTTGCAATATATTGTCTGAAAACATGTGTGATATTTGTGATATCTATGATATTTTGATTGAAACCTCATTTTCTTCACATGCATGAGGACATGCATATCTCTTAGTTTGGGGGAAAATTATGAGTAATTATTTGGCATATATTTTCTGTAGTAAATTATTTCATTTTTATCTTTAATTTGTGGTTATAATATATTTTAAGTAGTTATTTCTGCTTATTTCTATGATTTATCAATTAAAAATATGGATGTAATTAATCTAATAAATATATGCATTTCATGCAAAATACGTCCAAGTTGTGAGTGATTATACAGGAAAATGATAAAGATCGTTTTATGAGTGTATGAAGCATCAGTATAAGTTTCAAATTACATCTCGAACATGAGATGAATGCAAGGACAATGGACTAAGAAATATCTAGGCATGATGACAAAATAGTGGTTGAAAACTGTTACAGAATATAGTAGCTGAAGTATGTTACGAAAGATAGTTACTAAAGTATGTTGTAGAAGGTAGCTACTGAAGACTATTATCAAAAGAAAATTTTTACCAATAGTTATCGAAGAAAGTTGATCGAGTTAGTTGACTGACATTGCATGCCACATCAGTGATAGCATGGCATTTTTACATGATAGCAAAAGTATTTCCAGTCAGCATGATTAGTTGACTTGTCAAGGATTATTCACGAGGATATTATGATTAATAAAGTTGTTGTAACTTTATTCCATAAAGTTGCATAATTAGATTATTGGTAGGTTGTCTAAATTCTGATGCAATATTGTTATGTCCTTCCCAATAATAAAGGGGCATATAGTTATGTGTTATATCTTGTGAAATGTCTAAGTTAGTATTGTTTTGTTATGTTAGTTCATAAAGTGCCACTTGGACCACTTAGGTTGTTTACTGAGTCCAAGAAGAATTAGGAATTGTGTTAGTTTAGATTATTCTTATTAGTACATAGTTGTCGCATTATCAAGTCCACAAATCCACATGGTAAAATATGTGGAAGATTTATATTCAGAATTATCCAAGTCATATTATATATTACATAGGAAGACCTTTGAAAAGGTCTAATCTTCAATCGCCTATCTAATGAAGAAATATTCAAAGTCTAGCTAATGTCTGTACAATTTCTGAGGAAATGCGTCAGCATGTACATTTGAACTTCCAACAATAAAAGTAGCACTTTACTTTTTATGGTAACTATATAATTTGTGTTATTTACTGATTGATTTCTTTTATGTAGTTGTAATTGTAATTTCCTTGCATTCATAGAATAGAATAATTTAAGTAGTAGTTATGAATCTTAGTTAATGATATAAAGTAGTTTAGGGGAGAAGGACTTACATTGTCCTCTAGGAGGCAAGGCCCACTCCTACAATCAATCCCTAATCTCTCACCCCTACAATAGGTTAGGAATAGTTAGTACGTAAAATTAACCCTAGAATATAAAATAAATTAAATTGCATTTCTATAGAATAGAAAGTCAAAATAGATAATTAAAATTAACTGCATGAGGATCCTCACCAATAGATAAAATCATCAATAGGTAATTATCATTAGATCAACTCATCAATAGGTAAATATCATATTTACTACATAAATCATAAATTGCACTTTATTTTCATTCCTACACGATTTAATTTTTGTTCATTGTAATCATTACTTTTTTGCACAACCTAAAACTAAAAGAGATCTAAATTAAGCTTAGAATTGATCCCCATGGTACAATCTATACTAGATTCCTACTCTTTAAATCTAACCTTGATTACCTCGAATTGATAAATATTAAATGTAAGCTATTACAATCGATCAAGGCTCATCACCAAATATAATTAATTTTGTATATGGAGGATTTGATTCATCATTCAATCCACTTCCTCTAGATGAACCTAGGCAACCAGCCTACACTAATATTGAGCACATGTCCAACTCAAATTTTCCATCATGATATTTTCATTGGTTTAATTGGAAAGGATATGGGCTATGGTGACATGAATAGGGCATGCACAACATTATTGAACCTCAATATCGAGAAGCACATTACCATTCTAGATTGGGTTATAGTCCACAACCTGCTACTTCTTCTTTCGAATAAGCCTTTCAATAATTTACCATAGATAATGAAAGGGATAGTGAAGAAGAAGAGAACAATGATAACAATGATTCTAAGGATGAGTTGTATGGGAAATACAATATCATATCAATGGGTTCAGATGAATATGAAGAAGAATCAACCCCAATCACTCCATTCACTGAACAAAATGAGTACTATCTCATAATGTTCCCCATAAATAAACCCATCTTCTATTTCCTCCTCCCAAGGGAGAGAACTGAGCCAACTAGTGAACCACCATCGCCACCTTGTCCACCTCAAAAATATATGATGTAAAATATGTAAATTAAAAATTAAAAAAATCAATCAAAAGAATAAAAAATGCATAACATTGTATTTTTGCATTTGCATATCCTGGCTATTGGAATTTATATGTGTTGCTTGCTACTATCTAGGTTCCCAAGGTTCATCCATCAACTCCAAGGGGTAAGAAACAATCACCTTTCACATCGCAAACACCATTCCCCCACCAAGTCATTATGAATATTGTTGACTTGTTCACACCACTCTGCAATCCATGCGATTTGGCAAAAACCAATTCCTATTGACATAAGTCTCATTGATATGGAACAAATTTTATCACCACCATCCTTTTCTGAATTTATCCTTTCAAAGGAATTATTAAGAGCTTCTTCTACTTACATCCCTCCATAGCCTTTGCCTTCGCCTTCATCTCCACCTTTTGACTTCTTCTATTTTCCAAGTAGAAATGGAAGAGATTATGCCAAAAGAGTTTGACAATATCATTGATGATATTCATTTGATTCTAACATCCCATCATCTCAAAGAAGTTTCCCATATGGCCACTAAAGAAACTATAGATGTGAACTTAAGCAAAGATCCGAACAACCCACAAATTGTGAACTTGGGAAAAGTTGATCCGTTGATGAACAAGAGCAACTTACAGATCTTCTCACAAGAAAGAAGGGCATATTTGCATGGTATTATAAAGGCATGTCTGGCCTTGACTCGAACTTGGTCGTTCATAATCTCACCTTACATCCTCATGCTAAGCCAATAAAACAAAAACTAAGAAATTTACATCTTACCATTGCCTTCATGGTCAAAGAAGAGCTTCAAAAGTTGTTAGATGTGGGTTTCATTCAACCCATTGACTACCTTGAGTGGCTTTCAATTATGCTACTCGTTTGCAAGTCTAATGGGACAATTCACATTTGCATGAACTTTCAAGATCTTAAAAAAGCGTGTCCTAAGGATGACGTTCCTCTACCAAATATCGATACTCTTGTAGACACTTGCACTGGCCATGAAATGCTCTCATTAATAGATGGTTTTTTAGGATATAACCAAATTTGAATTAATCATGATGACCAACACAAAACAACATTCATAACACCTTGGGGGAATTTATATTACAAGGTAATGCTATTTGGCCTTAAAAATATGGGTGCTACCTATCAATGTGCCATGACATGTATCTTACATGATTACATGTATAATATTATTGAAGACTATGTGGATGATCTACTGGCCAAATCTAAAACACTTCAAGGGCACATCAATGTCTTGGTAAAAGTTTTTGACCAGCTTCTCAAGCATAATGTAAGGTTGAATCCCAATAAATGTGTCTTTGGTGTCACCTCAGGTAAACTTCTAGGATTCATTGTGTCAAAGTGAGGTACTGAATTGGATCCAAACAAGGTCAATATCATTATGGAAATGTCTCCCCCAAAAAACTTGAAATATTTATGTAGCTTACAAGGAAGAATCCAATCGATCCATCACTTCATTGCATAACTCTCAAAAAAATATAGGTCATCCAATAACCTACTACAAAAGGAGGTGATATTTCCATGGATAAGAGAATGTCAAAAAGCTTTTGACGACATCAAATAGTACTTGGATTTTTTGCCAGTTTTAGCTTTGCCTCACTCGAGGGTCCCCTTTCATCTTTATTTTTCAGCAACGAAATTTGCATTAGGTACAATGCTTGCATAGAATAATGAAAATAATTGTGAGCAAGCAATTTATTACATTATTTGAACATTAGTAAGCTATAAAACCAGATACGCTTATGTGGAAAAACTATGCCTAGCAGTGGTTTTTGCCACTAAGAAACTTAGAAATTATATGTTAAGTCACACCACATATGTCATAGCTCAAGAAAACCCTCTACTTTATATGATGTATCACACATACAAAAATAATCGTACTACAAAATGGATAATACTTCTAACATAAATCGACCTTGAAGTCATAAGTTAAAAATCTATTAAGGGTCTAGTCGATTAGCTTGCAAAATCTCCACTTCCTAATGATAAATTTTGGTTATTGAGATTCTAGATGATTTGGTATTTAATATCAATAAAAAAGAGGAAGATGTCATTATTGAAGAGGATGTCGATATCACCTTATTCTTTGATGGTTCCAAATGTGAGAAAGGACAAGGTTCAAGAATCATGTTTCATACACCACAAGGGATACCTATCCCCTTATCATTCAAACTTGATTTTTCATGCACAAACAATAATGTAGAGTATGAAGCCCTAATATTAGAAGTTCAAGTAGCTATAGCTATGGACACAAAGTGTATAAGAATATTTGGTGATTTCCAACTTGTCGTTCGTCAAGTAAATAGAATGTACCAATACAAAGAAGCAGTTTTAAAACTTTACCATGAAGTAGCAATAAAATTGTTTGCAAAATTTGACTGGTATGAGATTGATATCTTACCTCATTTGAAAAATAGATTTGCAAATGTGATGGCCTATCTAGGATCATTGATTCTAAAGAAATCCGTAGGAGAGGCTCAGTTGCTGATCATCACAACTATCTCTAAATCTGCAATTTCACGAGTTGAATCCAAAGATGAGAAGGATGTTTGCTTTATTCACATAGAACCATATGAGCCTTGGCTTAATCAAGTAAAATACTTCCTCAAGTTTGAAACGCTCCTATCATATTTGTCTCGAACTACCAAACAAAATTTCAAAAAAAAGGTAGCTCATTTCACTCTCTTAGGGAACATGTTGTATAGACATGGTTATGATGGAATCTTCCTTCATTGTCTCAAGTCTGCAAAGGCACAACGAGCCATATCGGAAGCTCATGATGGTACTTGGTGTGGTCACTTTAGTGGAATGGCCATCGCAAAGCATATCTTATGCATGGGTTACTATTGGCCCACCATGGAACATGACTATTACAATTATGTCAAAAAGTGTCAGAAATAACAACATGCTAATCTAACTCATGTGCCATCACAAGTATTATATCTCATTCAAAATTTGTGGCCCTTTTCACAATGGGGTTTTGACTTGATTGGTAAGATCTCACCTCCTTCCTCGGGATAACGTATATTTATCATCATTGCCACTGAGTACTTCATAAAGTGGGTCAAAGAAATTCCTCTAACCAACATGATAGGACCTCAAATTATGGATTTTATACTCCAACATATCATCTGTCACTTTGGTATTCTCTCAAAAATAATCTCTAACAATGGCAAATCTTTCAAAAACAAGGATCTTCAAGCACTTTGTGAAAATATAATATTCAACATAGTTTCTCAACTCCTTATTACCCACAAACAAATGGATAAATTGAGGCAACCAATAAGACATTGATCGTTATTCTAAATAAATTAGTCAAATAAAATCATTGAGATTGGCATACTCAAATTCCCTTGGCATTTTGGGCTTATTGAATGAGCATTCGCATGTTTATCGAGGTAATGCCATTTTCATTGGTCTATGGTGCTGAAGTAATCATACCTCTTGAGCTTGAGATTCCTTCACTGCACATTTCATTGTAGGAATTCATAGATGATGATACCGCTAGAAAATCATGTCTTGACCAACTCACACTCCTCTATGAAAGGTGAATCAATGCCTTGGAGTACTTATGAGTATATCAGGATCATCTAAAGCATACTTACATCTCAAAAGTTCATCTATGCAAATTCCAAGTAGGAGATCTCATTCTCAAAGAATATTATAAAAACACCAATGCATTACCGCATCTTCACGATAAATTTATGGCTAATTGGTTAGGTTCATACATTGTCAAATAAAAAGTGGGTCAAGGAACATATAGGCTTGCCAGTATAGAGGGAGTATAAGAGCTCGAGCTATTAAAAATCATCCACTTGAGAGCGTTCTATGCTTAATGTGATTTATATATATACATGGCTAAAAAAAAGCATTTTTCATCCATACATCCATTTTGCATAATCATGCTCATGTCATTTCAGTACATTTCATCCACCATATGAGTGGTCATTTGCTTAGTTTGGATAATTATTAATCCAATAAGTCTTGTTTCCTTAATCAAGGGTACCTTTGATTTCACATCCATCCCATTTTGCCATCTCATAAGTCATGTCATAATTTGCAATAACATCTTATCATCCCTAGGTTTTTTCGGTCACTCAGCCACTCCTAGTGTTTCAAGAAACCTCCATTTGCATGTCAATTTTTCTCTTGGACCAAAACATATTTTCATTAAGAAAATCTTGAGTTTTTGGAGTTGACTCTAGCATTCTTGAACCAAAAACATATAACACTTATTAATAGCATCTTGTGTCAAATAAGGATGATACCATGATTGGGTTGAATCTTGAAGCAAAAAAGTCATTCTTGCTTATCCCATTATGCACATAGTCCAAAAATAGTTATTTTCATCACTCCCAACATTTCCAAATAAAAGAGTGAGTAGTAAGGATAGGGTAAAATTCTCATCACACCTTGGTTGAGAATCTGATTCCCCAAAGCTTTAACTCTTTTACACACCATAAAATAGGTCCTCAAATAGTAAGGATAGGATTACTCTTCCATAAAGATGGTTATGTATTTTTATTCCCCAAAGCTTAGAGGTCATTTCACTGGACTATGGAGCTAATCTCCACCAAGGCTATAGATGCTTGATTGGCAATGGAGTACGCTAATGCATGGCAACACATATATCTTAAAGATACCTCTGACCACACATAAGGACAAGCTAGCTTCCTGGTATTCTCTATGATGGATCTCATCTCAACTTACTCAAGATGGATAAATAAATTCACTTGAACACATATTGGTTCTTTATTGTTTTAAGTCATTACCATGCTCATGATTGGTAAATGAACATTCACTGCACACACATTTTGGCCTCTGAGAAATTTTATAGAGCTTAAAAACATGAGTTTTTTTTAAACCACTAGTATGTTTGAGTCTTTGTAAAACAATTCTAGATCCATTATCCACAAGCCAAAACAACATTCATACATAATCGCATCACTACCTAAGTTTTCCACTTCACATCCCACCATTAGATGTTGATGTCCCTGATTAAGTAACGAAGATGGTCAAGAAAAATCTAAACTATTGTAATCAATCATTAGAAGAATCAATTTATTTACATTTTTATCATAAAGCATCCACATTGATAACATAATGCATCCATATCATTATATATGCATACATCCAAACATGCATTCACAATAAAAGGAACATAAAAATCATACACAATAAAAAATCCATGTATATATATGTATATTTATTGCATATAGAAATTACATATGAAGGCTACACACAAGAGAGCACTAAGACTCATATACAAAAATAAGATACCCCTAGCTAGCACCTAAGACACACCCCTATGATCTTGAGGGATCGGGAACCCAAGGAGCCCTAGAGAAAGACTCACTATGCCTAGACTCACTACACCTAACAGATCCTGATACATATGAGGAAGGTCACACTGGTAGTCCAATGCCATGTTGTACAAGGCAATTCTCTAGCTCCTGAATGTAGCTATCTTAGGACTAAATGTGAGATAGGTCATGTCTCTTACAAGCATCCCTCAGTGCCAACTCTACATGTAGCCTAGATACCACATCGACATCCTTGCCTCCACCTGTAGCAGCTCATATATCCAAGTCCCTCTGAAGTCGAGCAATCTCAGCATCCCTCCAACCATCACCAAAAATCCATCTCAAATCATATCCCTTGTCATATTTAATCTAGACCCGTAATCCCTCCACAGGCACATGGAATATGCGGTACACATCCTTGAGCTTAATTGTAATATCCCCTATCGAGAGCTCGAAGGTTCCCCTATACGAATCCCATCGCTCTACTAAGGCAAAGAGGTATCTCTCATCGATCGTCACTACCTCAATCTATACACACCCAACCAATCCCAATAAGCCTCTCACAATGCCTTTTTTACCCCTAGTATGATAGGTGAAAATCAATGTCTAGCCTCTAGAATCCTCAACTACAACATAGCACAAAAAGCAAATGTACATTAGGATCTCATTAATTTCACAAAAAAAACTTTTTTCCTCACCTCTTTTAGTCATAAAAAAAAATACACACACACAAAGCATTGTGAAATGAACAAGGAAGGCTAGAACAACTTACATTTGCCACCAGAGCATCAGCTCTAGTCGTCGCACCAGCTCCCTCCATCACCTTCGTCAAGCTCTTGAACTCTCCTTTGCTCAGATGTCACTTATCGAACCCTCAAACACAAGAATGAAATTAAATTTCACCCCTAGACATCTTTTATAGCTGATATGGCACACCCAAAAGCCCCAGTGCATCTGGTAGGTGCACTCAAATGCACTACATCTGTAGAATGACAAACACCATCCCTCATTTGTGGAGACATGGATGTAGGCTATCGTTTGCATTCAAAATGTTGTAAAAGGTTTCAAAGGGCCTAAAAACATGGCAAAACCCCACAAAATTCATCCAAACATCCATTACATCTTTACATCACATTTTGTGATAACATGGATTGATTTGGGCATTTAATTCTTGAATGCGATCAAAAGTCACACAAATACCCAAAAACACTTCAAAACATCCCAAAACAATTCCAAATTTCACAAAACTATCACATAAATGCATTTACATCATCCTCTCACATCATAAAATCCACTTACATTATCAAGTGAACCTCATATCCATTGGTTTACCCTATTCCCCTAACGGTTGCAACAATTGGCTATCCATGCAATCTGGTCAGATGGGTAGATCACCATAAGTATGCTTTCTCAAACCATCATCCCATATCTTCATGTTCAAAATCAAATTAAGATGGTCCCTCTATTTTGAATGCGATCATGTTCATAAAAATTTGCTCAAAGCTATCATTAGCCCTTTCTACGAGTGAAATGTGAAACTCTATTACAAATTCCATTTGCATTATTAGCCTTCTCTATGGGCAAAAAGTGGAACTTCCTTCACAAATTACCCTTGCATTATACCAATAGTTAGGTTCAAAAGTGTGGTCACCTAAAGTGAGGCAGTATCCCTACCTCCACCACATGTTCACCAATGTTGGCTAATTTATCTACAATAGCAACATCGCACATTTTACTAAGAGCAAATTTTCAACAACATAGATCAACCTGAAACTTGGGGCAGCCAAATTTGACTTTGACTTCAACAATTACATACATCATACACATCCATTACACTATCCATTGCATCATCCACTTTTGGTCAATTGGCTCATGGATTCCATTCTTCATCCATTCGCCAATTGAGAGGGTAAGCCAAAATCCAAAAAAAAAAATCAAATCTTCTTGCACACTGAGTCCATTCCATCCAACCAAGTGTCTTTTGTTTTTGCACCACATTGTGTTTCATGCAACAATTTACAAAAAGGGGCATCTATAGACACCAAATTCTAGCCACTCATCAACATCAAATCCTAGCCATTCATAATCCATTCATCATCATCAAATCATAACCATTCATCATTTATTTATTTTTATTTATTTATTTATACATATATATATATATATATATATTAAATATTTATATTTATATATATGTGTGTGTGTGTGTGAGAATAAATCTAAGCCATCCATAAAAACTCCATCTTAGTGCACCATGTGGCAATCCTTGCCACTCATTAATCACAATCTTTATCACTTACCAAGTTGCAATCTCAACCGCTCATCATGTTTTAATCCTAGTCGCTCATTGGAGTCATCACAACCCTAACATGAATGAGGGCAATCATAAAAGATTATTCACTTTTGTGAATTGGGGTTGAAAACACTTTCAAAAGAAGATATCATTCACATTTTGCACAAACCCTAGTCACCATTGTTGTTGTCGTTTTATCGTTGCAACCCCTATGAACCCAATCTAGATTTTGTTGAGCATTCACAACAGTCTGCAGATGCCTCAGGGCATCTATCGAATACTGTAGGGCATCTCCTAAATGTTGCAGGGCATCTACTAGATATTGTACTGCATCCAATGAGCCCATGGATGCTTTCTGGCATCCATGTGACACCATACTGAATCCTCAAACACACAGATCATAAATAAAGTATTTTGACAAGGTATTTCTTATTATTATTTAGCTTACGTTTTCCTATATTCTGCTCTATATTCTACAAGTATTTCAACTAGGGTTTGTAGGTTACACTTTTATATTTTAGAGGGCCTCACACTGTGGAGGCCCCATAGGTGTTACTAACTCTTTGTTGTGGCTTATTTGTATGTAGGTACAGGTGATGATTTCTTTGATAGTTATTGCAGCTGGAGTGGCCCATAAGGATATTCAAGAAGCCCATTCAAGCTCTCGTTTGGAGTAGAGGAGATATAAATATACCACATCTTATTGATCAAGGGTTTTACTCTCTTTTGTAATAATTGTATCAAAATAATCAATATGTTGTAACCCCCATGATTTGGGGCATATCAATGTTGTAACAGTGGAGATCCAGGCTCCCTAAATCAATATAATATCATTCTTTCATTATGTATATTGCTTGTTTTTTATCTATTATTGTTATTTTTGGTGTTGATATTTTTATGTTCACACAACCTTAATCATAAAATTAATCATTAAACAATAAGGGAACTTGAGGATTAGGGATATATGACAAAGAATATTTTGGCAAGGTAGAAGATGAAGAATGAAATAAGTATCTCAAGGTTTCTTATGCATCAAGGGCCCTTTAAAAAAAACATTCTAGCACATGGGACAAGAGGTATAGAAAAGGAGGGGTAAAGAGGTAGTGAATAAAAGTCAACATGCCACAAGAACAAGATATTACTCTCATAGCTACCTCTTTAACATTGGTGCTTGTCAATAGTATAGTGTAGTAAATGGTTCGCAATCATCAAGTCAAGAATAAATTGGATACAAGTAACTCATCCTAGAGAATATGGAAGCTATAATAGAATTAGTCCTAGTTGAATATGCACTTGATATAGAATAAGAAGAAACACCTCAACAAGATGCACCACAAAAAATTATTTCTCTAGATATGGATAGATCCATGGATATGGGGGTCATAACTTTAAAGGCCACAATAACCTCCACTTTCTCTTCCTCTCCCCTTTGCATCTCTTCACCTCACATTATTTCTTCTACTTGTACTACTCAAATCCCACCTACTTCTCCTATCTCTTCTCAAAACCCTAATATTTCTTTTGTTATGCTTCCATATCCATCAACAAGCATAGTCATTGGGTCTCCTAGGAGTACACCACCCTTGATTTTAAGCCAACTAGCCATTATGTCAACCTCTCCAATCACCTCCTTCCCATCACCCACACTCACTATGGAAATGATGATGAGTCCCATTTCATCTCCACTTGTCTCCCATTTGTCCACCATATTAACATAGATTTCTAAACAAGTATCAATATCCACTCTTTTGCCATCACCAACTACCATTACCACCCAATTTTCCCCAACCACTATATCACCTTTACCTCTAAGAGTCTTTACCTAGTAATTCCTCATAATGGTTATGACCTCACCAATACAAACCTCACCAAAGGTGACCAAGTTAGTTAGGACCACCCAAGAACAACTACAAGACTCAATCAAGCATTTATCTAGCAAGTTATAGATGCTCTGAGGAGGAAGTAAATTAGAGATAATAGATTCCATGAAAGAAACTAAAATGAACATTAAGGATAAATTTGTGAAACATAAAAACTTGACCCCAAGGAACCTGTGGTCTTATTCTCAAAGCTTATTGAGGGTAGGACCAAAAGGCTTTAAAAGCTAATCAAAAGGCTTCTAAGTAGTTTAGGGTCAATTTTGAAGGGATGTAAATTTTCAAGGTGCATCATTTTGCTAAAGTTGCCCCTAAACTAGAGGATTTACTATAAGTACAAAATAATTACCTTAATTACTCTTAGGTGAGGAACTTCCTATAAATGGAAGCTAGGGGCTCCATTGTAAATATTTTTTGGCAATTGAAGAAATTAGAGCTATACTATGTAGACTCCACATTTTACTCTTACTCTAATTTTGGAATAATAGAAAGATTGTGCATGATATTTTCTCTTCAATTATGTTTCTAATTATTTGAATTATGGAATGCATAGTGATTGTAGTATTTCCCTTTTGCTTTTCATTAGTTGTTTACTTCTATTATTTCCAATTTCATATACACTTAGAGTGAATTGATGTCATTTGTTTTCTCCATATATTGATCAATCACACACCCTCCTTACTATGGCTATGGTTATACTTTATTTTTATGCAAATTAATTTAAAAACCTCATGCCCTTACCTCACCACATTTACTTTTCCTAAATTTAAGTCTTACATTAGTTTAGATTATATTAGCATAGTTAATGGGAAGTGTTTTAAATATAAATATCAAAGGAGGCACATTTCTCCTTATTCCAACTATTGAAACAAAATTAAGGATGCACTAGAAGTTAGACCTTTCCATAATTTAGGACATACCTATAAGAAAAATGAAATCCTCTTCTATGAATAAGAAAAAAAATAAGCTTAACTTATATCACTATTTTTTATTGATAGAAGGGGTTTTAAAGGGTCCCCGAACCTATTACAAGTAGGGTTTTGAAAGGCACCCCCAAACCTTAGATCTAGCAATAAAACATCAAGAAATATTGAGCTAGATTCCACGAATCAAACCCTAAAATCCAATGAAGCAACCTCCTAGAAAATAAGCCACAATTTTTTATCAAGTAAATACAAGAGATTGTCCCATGATCAAACCATCGTGTGCTCAAAAATCACCGAGAGAAAAATAGTAGAATAACAAAAATATAATCGGTTAAAACATATTTACAGATAAATATCATCCAAACCGAAGTATTTTCCACCTCACAAGTAAGGAGAACAAGGGAATCCTATCATCACAATCAACAAATCCATCCAAAAAAGCATGTAATAGGACAACCCCTCATAACAACAACCAGTTTAAGAAAACAATACTAGAAAATACCGACCAATAAAATCCACAACATATCAAAAACTAAGCCCACAGGGCTCACTCATATAGCCAATGGAAGACCCACCAGATGGAAAACATCATAAATAATCACCAAGAAACCCACATATCCCATTGGAGAAAACCACTCTCAAGGCATTTGGAAAGAAAAATAGAAAACACTCAACGCAAAACCTGATAGAGAAAAGGGGGGGTCTCGGATAAAAATGTGAGTGTTGGAACCCTAGGATATGACTTGTCTGCCATCCTGCCTCAGTTGAAAAATTATACCAGAATAAAGCTGCCTGAACCAAAGCACACCATGAAGACAAAATAAAACTAGCCGAAAGAGGAGATCTGCAACAGAGTACCCTGACGATAGGAAAACCCTTTAACATAAAAATCTACAAAGGCAAAAACCCCACAAATCTCATTGGAGTCCAATCGTAGCTTGGTCTAGCAAAACAATCCAACATGCTACCGATTGAGAAAAAATTAATGAATAAACTAGCCCAATATTTAGCATGCCATAAAACCAGGAGCAGATCACTCTGCCCAGTGAAGGATCTAAAACTTCTCTCTTGCAATGGTTCAGAAGAGAAAGGAAAAAACCATGAACCGCTTAAATCGAAGCAAAAATTGCAAGACAAGAACAACAGCTCTCAGGTACAAGAAAAAGGAGATAGCAACATTCAACACCACACCTGAGAGGGAGAAGGGTAAGATCCAAAAACAAAAACCTTAATACCCAGGGATCAAACCCACCACCACTACTAGAACTGGAGAAAGAAATCTCTACATATCACCAAAGCTAGGGAACCCAACAGAGACATAGGGCCAAAATTCAAAATCCATTGCATCATAACAACCCATTTTCACCCCAACTGGTTTGGGACAGTATTGGCCCTGTCTCCTCGGAACAGCCAAATACAGCAAGAAACTACTAAACCCAGAAGAAAATGATACCAACCAACCATGGACCCACAACTGGTAGAGAACCCTAACAACGGAGCCAAACAAGCACATAGAAATCGTGTCTCCAAAATCAAAGGCAACCAAGGGAACATCGATAGAATCCATAGCAAAACACCATACTCACCCCTGCGGGTTTGGGTCAGTAGATGGTCTTTTCCCCTCTTTGGAAAGCTAGAAAATTTTGAAACTACCGAACCCTGAAGAAGTGTAGCACCATCCAACCAAGTCCCCAAAACTAGCAAATGATCCAAGAAATGCAGCCACTCTACACACCCACCAACTAGAGTGAAGGCCAACCAGGGGGTCAACAGCCAAAATTTTCCACTATGATAAAATAGCCCAAAATCACCCCGATCGGTTTGAGTCAGCATTCGGCCCTCTATCCCAGATAAGAGTGATAATGCTAAATTCATAAGGGAGCAGAAAAAGACTAGCAGGACCCCCAGCAAGCAAAACACCCTGATCACGGGCCACAACAGAGAAAATAAGCATGGCTAGCAACCAGATCCAAAATGGAAGAAAATAAGGCCTCCCACTCAAAGGGAGCCAGAGCCAGAGTGGGAGGTATCTTATATCACTATTACAGTAGTATACCTATTTGAGTTTTAATCATTTTACCAAGCTCATGATAAATCACGAGTCTTACAAATATATCTAAGCCTAAGGAACTAAACTTAATTAATGGATTATTTTGAGAGAACTAAAAGAAAGACCTCTTTGATGAGATTTAGGAGTTTTGGACGTAAACCAATCCTTCTATCAGGTTAGCAACTAAACTTTAATTTGCTATATTAGTTTGGCCATTAATTTGTAGATAGAACACATTGAAATTTTTAATCTTTGTGCCCATCTATTATTGTGAGGTGCTTTAGAAATCAGCTCAAGAATTGTACATCCATATTAGATGTGATGAATTTATAAGATGTAAAGTGGACCTGTTGAGTGTTAATTTTACCCAATTATAAAATTACACTTTCCCTTAGGATTTTGATCCCAAAACCCTCTCTTGCAAAGAAGTTAAAAAAACTTCTCCAAGGTCTCCGCTATATTAGCATTTGCATATGTGTATTAGTAATCTCAATAAAAATATATCAATTAATGCTAGGAACACCTTAGTGATTGCAAGTAACCATAAACAAGGGGCATGTGTTGGTTTATTTTACCATGCTACTTTAATGATTGTTCATGAAACCAAAATGAAGTAAATGTGAATTGGCCCTCATATGACCATGATGTAGTGCCTTAATTCCTTTTATCTTTGAGGATTTTAAGGTAGATTTTATCTTCTCTTATTAAGTGGATTTTAATCAAGATTTACCTTGCATTAAATCCTACTTTAAACATGAAAGTAAATATTAAAATCTATCTATGAATATGAATCCAAAATGATGAATAGGCTCATTGAATGTAGCTTCTTATCATGAAGATAAATATAGCCTTTGAAATGATTGATGAATTATCCCTCTTTGGTGAAATTAATTTTCACAAAGAGATAATAATTCATTGCCTTAAAATAACGGCTTTTAAAATGTCATGTTAATTATCCCTCTTTAATGAAATAATTTTCATTAAGAAAAATAATTTAATGCTTCAAAACAATAACCTTCAATGTAATACTTGAATTGCCTCTCTTTGATAAAATCATAATTTTTATGAAGAGAAGGCAATTTAATATTCCCAAAATTGGTAGCTTATGAAATGCCATTAAAATTCACCCTCCTTTGATGAAATTGGAGTTTTCATAAAGGGAAGTTCATTTTACGCTTGGAAATGAAATATTAAGCTGAAAAAAAATCAAATTTGGCCTCAAAACGAAAAAAATGAGCTTTCAAAATTTTAAAATTTGTAATAAAACGACTTTAAATAATTTTTTAAAATTTGAAATAACTCTGAAACAAAAACATAAATGTGTAAAATGAAACTTTGATGTACATTCTACACAGTTGTGCAATTATTTTTGGATTTTGAAATTTTTTTAATTTTTATTTTAATGCCTGAAAATTAAAAAAAAAATTGCAAAAATAAAGTTAGAAAAATAAAAAAATGAAAAACGAAAAACAAAAAATGCTGCAACTCCTAACGTCTCCACAAACCCTGCAGGCATGAATATTCTGCACAGAAAACCAACATTAATGTTACCCTATTACGCAGTCAAACAATTAATGCGGTGCGAGCTTCTAAGGAATGGGTGCAATAAAATGAAAATAAAAACAGATTAACCATTAAAATGCATAAAATCTGAGCTTCTCCATCATATTGCAGTAAGAAGGGTATTCAATGTTTACAATAGGTGCAGAAAATTACAGCCCCTAAATAGGCATAATGTGGGGAAAAGCAGTCCAGCGGTTGGCAAACAACATTGAGAAATTTGGCCCAACATGGTGCAACTAGGCCTCAAAATATCCAGCCCTTTTTTCTGTCCTTCAATGGGGTATTTGAAATCTGTTGTTTGTCCCTTCATTTATCTTTGTTTGGTTTTTCAACGCCTGTTTCAAAACGTCTTCTTCCCTTCATTTGAATAATGCTTATGTCTTTTGTAACATACCGCCAGGACATTTGACATTGGTCCAATGCTTATTTTGGTCTTCACTCATAGCGGGCATAGTCATTCATTTTCACTCCTTTTTAGAACCCATTAGTCTAAAAATAATTTCGTGAGAAATGCTTCTATCAATCCATTAATCTTCATGGTGTGGGATATTCCTCACCGTGGATGAAATCATTGTAAAACGAAAATAAAAATTAACCTTGCCGCGTTCAGTGAATATTTCCCACGTGGGAACCTTTACATGGAGAAAAAAAAATTTATTTCATGGGCCCAAAATAGCCCCTGTCCATCATTATAACTCGTCTCCAACGCGCTTCCACTTTATTTTATTCTATGATAGATGAATGCCCAACATTAATTGGTTTCTCTCTTCCACAAGGGATTTTATTATTTCCTTGACATGCAGACTTACCAAAGGAAACATGGACCTCACAACATAAACATCAAACATTGTCATTATGCATTACTAATAGCTTCTCTTACCGTCGCTCATATGTGAAACAACTCGTCCACAGGATCTCTCTATGCATACACGTCGACACTGCCTCATCATCCTCAATTGTATCGCTGGCATTGTTCGGTTCCCGATCGAGTCTTCCCTACACATTGCTGTCGTGGAGACATATTTATTTTCTCGACAAACAGTCAGACTGCTCTGTCGAATCTATGCCCAATCGACCCCATTGGTCTCATGTGGGCCCATTTGTTCCATTGTCGCCATTTGTGCTGCCTTTGTGGCCTTCGCACGAACATATGGTTCTTTGTCATCGTTGCCATTCTCAGCTACGTCTTCAAGCGTGTCCTTGGTAACTTCATCCCTGTCGACTTCTCATACCAATAACAACAATCGTCTGCCTTGTTAACACCCGGTCCAAGGGGATCACGGTCTGCCCTATCGACACCATCGTCCACGACTACTGTTCGCATCGTCTACATAGATCTGAACTATCATAAACTTTGTGATCCATTGCCTACCGTGAAGTCGAGGAACATGTGCTAAGTAGCCATCGCCATGTCCATTTCTAATATCGCCCAGGCTACCCTGACTATGTTCTTGGTTCATCCAAATGACATTCAAATGAATACCCCTCTTAGCCTATGGCCAACTGTCACGATTGATCAGCGTTCATATCCTTGTCTACATTGGATCATCGGTGCTAGTCTTCGATCTAACCTGTCGGCTACCATAAACCTCCACTAGCATCTACGCAATAATTGAACCCTAAAACTCCACTATGTTCTGATGGCTCTACATGCCCTTCATCAATGTTTGGTGAACCGACGATCCAATCCTGGTCACCCCACATGCCGCCTTCATCATAAACTACCATTCTACCGATCTTCAGTGCTCCACAGCAGTCACGACCTCTAAGCCTAGTTAAGTTGTGTATAACATTGCTCATCCACGTACCCATATCGAATCCAGCAGGCACGTCATCAACCCCCTCTTAACGCTCATAGAACTCATCAAATCACACTCCATGTCTCGCTCCTCAATCACCGACGTCATCCAATCCAGGCTCGTCCACCATCGTCTCTTCTCAATCACCGCATCGAAAGGTCCTAACCCTGAAGACATCATAATATAAAATTAAAACCCTTTTGAACGAATCATCAATGGGATAAAAGCACCAAGTTAAGGGTTAATGAAATAAAGCTCTTAGAGCCTTTGTTCCAACATATGTAAACATATCCAATTTCTTTATGATTATTATTTTTATTTCAAATTTATATATAGATATAAACTTTCGTTTTATTTATATGTATTTAATTATTATTATTATTATTATATAAAATATAATAATAATAATATTATTATTATTTTAAATTATTATTTTTTTTAATGATTAATTTGAAACAAGCAAAATGAAGAAAACACAACATTTAACAATAAAAACGTAAAAATGTCGACAATTAAAAAATGACAATAAAAAATCATCAACAACAAAAAATCATCGACAATAAGATATCGCTGACAAGAAAAAGTCATCGACCAAAAAGAAATCATCGACAAGAAAAATCGTCGACAATAAAAAGTCGTCGATAATAAAATATCGTCGACAATAAAACATTGTCGACAAGAAAAAGTCGTCGACAATAAAATATCGTCGACAAGAAATTGACAAAAACTGCAAACCCAAAACAAACCAAAGCATTAGACACTTAAAACAAACCACAAAGATTTCAACAAAGAAACACAAACAGGTAAACTTTTTACAAGAAACACGAAGACCCCCAAAGAATAAGGAACTTCAAAGTCCCCTGACGATCCCATGGTTAGGGTTTTATTAACATGCTTGCCCAAAGACAACCAAAATTTTAAAAGTGGGTCCCCAAGCTTTGGGGCTAGTTGTGGAGCAGCCAAAACAAATGGCGACTCTACTAGGAAGTGCTCCTGAGCATTTCAGGTAAAGAACCTAGATGTGAAATGAAAACACACAAGATTAGCGAGACAGTAATTTAATAACGTCACAAGAAGATATGAGTAAATAGCTTCAGAATAAAAATAACTAATCCATCTGCCTTTGCTCAGTGTGTGCAAAAGTGATTCATTTCCACATTTTTGAAAATCCTCCAGATTCCATCATTCCTTTTTGCATTAGGCTATGAAGTACAACTCATGAAGTGAAAAAATTTACAGACAAAGACCCACTGCTAGTCAAGTGTCTATAGCCCTGATGAGGTTTATCTAACTCACCCGTCTATTCGCTTAATGCTTTGCAAAGCCCATCTATCCTAGGTGTGTCTAGACTTCCAATACTCACTCTCTCTCTCTCTTTTTTCTTTTTTTTTCTCTTTCTATATATAAAAATTTGCCTAGCCAGGGCCCCACTACTAGTCAGGTGTCTATAGCCTCGGTGGAGTTTTCCTGAACTAGATGATAAATTTCAAGAAATTTGTTGCATAGCTTGTACCTATGGAACTCTTGCAAAGCATCAAGTCTCACTAAGGTTAGAAATCCAATGAGTAGAGCACTTTATATTTTTTCCTAGGGTTGCAAATCAAGACAACTTCATCCTTCTTACTTCCAAAAACACCATTTAATATGTGTGAGTCCCATGTGGAGCTTTGGCTAATCTTTCATTGTTCCACTTTCCACCATTTTGGGTCTCCAAAAATTGAGTATGATCACCAAATAACTCATCCCCCTTTTCTCGGGTTCACCTGCTTTCAGATCAGGTACTCCAACCTACTAAATAAAGGAGCTTTAAAATTTCTAGAGACCAAAAGTTAGCGACCGTGAAATATTACCCCTAAACAAAGGGAACAACCCATGACACAAAATTAAAAACACAAAACTAAAAACCAAAATGAAATCCAAACCCAAAACCGAAACATGAAAACCAAAACTATATACAAATGTACAAGATGGTACAAATCTTGAGCTATCATTTCCCTGGATCCCAAACATGATTAGAACATTTCAAAAGATATATAACATGATACACATGCCAAATGTTGTAATAATCCAACAAAAACAATATTAAGCCAAATAATGCAACAAACTTCAACTTGCCTCTCTCACCCCACCAATTTGATTTAGTTCCATTAATGATCCTATGGGTGAGATTCAAATCATTAAATTGATTAGACAATAATTGATCTTGAATTTTATCTTGTCTATTCTTTAAGATGTCCATTTCGCAATTCAATTTATGATTTAAAATTAGGCTTTCCTTTTCGGATACGAGACATTGCAAACAAGAGCCTATTTCTAAAAACTTTAAAGCCAAATCATTTTCCAAATTTGTAGGCCAATCAAAATCCAAATTGGTAACCCATGATTCAATTTTATCACAATTTGGAAGGACTATATCTTTTTGGTCATCAGTTTCTTCAATATCATCCATAGTATCTTTTGAGAACAAGTGGTGAAATTCTATTATATCTTCGAATTCATTTATTGATTCTCTTTCAAGCTTACTTTCAACCACTTTTGATGACCTAGAGGCTTCTAAAAGGGGATCAATTTTTACATCTTGTTCCAAATAGTTACCCCAATCTTCCTTTGTGAGTAAACATGACCAAACCATATCCTGATGGGTTTGTTCATATGAATCCTCATTTGTGGATAATGATTTTAAACCCTTTCTTTCCCAAACAGAATGGTGATGATTTGATTCCAACTTCTTGTTACCCATCCATAGAATTTCTTCTCCAAAATATTCCTGCTCTTCAGGACATTCTGAATAGGCATTTACTTCAATGTAAGTCACATCCAAACCTCTTCTATCATCTGAAGGAGCATAACATGAAATATCATTAATATTAGCATCATAAATTTTCTTCCTAGGATGATTTGGATGCATACATTGATGTGCTCATTTTCGTAATGGAACCACGTCTCTACTTACTTTCTTAACCAACTTATTTTGATATTTTATTTCCGACACAAGCTCCTTGGGTTGAATGGTAGAAGTAGTAGGATTAGTTGGATTGATATCAATAGGTAAAGCCTGTGCACTTGTTGCAATGGCTCCATGAGTGACCACATGGTTCTCTAACCGTGGAGTGGTTGGATGGATAAATGTACTCATGTAAGTGCATGTGGGAGCATAAGTGGGTATGGTAGGATAAAATTGATTGTGGGGCAAAGCGTTTGACATCAAATTTTGTTGTGCCCATGCTTGGTTTATCATCGAGGTTTGATTGCAAGCCCCTAGTTGTCCTACCATATGCAATTGCTCCATCCCATAACCTTGTGGCCTTAATTGTTGATCTACAATCATAGCTTCTGTGTAGGCCAAGGCAAGATTAGTGACCAAAGGATTTGTCCTAGTGAACATGGCAAGCAATAGATCCAATGCCCCAAAGTATATTTTAAGGGCACCGCTCTCCTCAATGGTATGAGGAGCAATTAATCTTGCATAGAGCTTTCAAAATCTCATGTTGAAAGCTCTCAATGGCTCATTAGGTTCCCTCTTGGAAGAAGTAAATTGATGATAAACTGTGACAGGATCTATGGGCGACCTAGATTGATTGATAAAAGTAGTTTCCAATTGTGCCCAAAACGTAATAGATCTAGTGGGTAAATTGATGTACCAATCATATGCCACCTCATCTAGGCTCCAAGGAAACAATCTACATGCCACATCCTCATGTTTGACATTCCACCTAACTAGGATATCCACATAGGACTGAATGTGCTCTTCGGCTAATATTGCACCATTATGCTTAAACTTGGGCAAAAGCTTCTATATGTTCTTGGGTAAGTCATGAGGATTTCCACTAATGTTCAAAGGATTACCATGCATCCCATACCACTTTCCAGTATTTGTAGCCATTTGGTTAAATTGTGACGTGATTAACAATGAAAACACCAAATGATTGTTAGCAATGACTCACAATAAGAAATATTCCCAAAAGATAAACGGTTAGCATTAACCAAATCACATGCATCAATTAAACCATGATATCAAAGAACATTCTCAAATTTGCAAATAGATTAGCATTAGCATATCATCAAATAGAGAATGTTAGAATCAATGAAAGTGATCAACAAAATCTCGTTAGTCAATACCAATGTCTTTGAATAAATATTTCAAGTAACATGAACAATTTAGCATCTACATAGCCATAAAATAAATCAATTCATATCCTCCTAGCTCCCAAAGTGTTGAGTGTTAGAAGAAACCAAATATGCTAATCAAATGAAATTGAAATATTTAGCAATTCAAGAGATTTCAAAATTATACCAAATCACATAGTTCCTGTATGAACAATCCAAAAGCGTTAAATCAATAAATAACAATTCATGTCCTCCTTTTAGCACTACAATGTTAAGTGTTAAAAGAGGTCTAAATATAATAGTCAATAGGGCATGAAACATTCCACAATTTAAATCCCTATAGTATTTAAAATCACAATAAAATAAACCACCTCAAGCCCTCCTTCTAGCGCCAAAATGTTGAGTGTTAATTTTACCCAATTATAAAATTACACTTTCCCTTAGGATTTTGATCCCAAAACCCTCTCTTGCAAATAAGTTAAACAAACAACTTCTTCAAGGTCTCCGTTATATTAGCATTTGCATATGTGTATTAGTAATCTCAATAAAAATATATCAATTAATGCTAGGAAGACCTTAGTGATTGCAAGTAACCGTAAACAAGGGGCTTGTGTTGGTTTATTTTACTATGCTACTTTAATGATTGTTCATGAAACCAAAATGAAGTAAATGTGAATTGACCCTCATATGACCACGATGTAGTGCCTTAGTTCCTTTTATCTTGAGGATTTTAAGGTAGATTTTATCTTCCCTTATTAAGTGGATTTTAATCAAGCTTTACCTTGCATTAAATCCTACTTTAAACATGAAAGTAAAGATTAAAATCTATCTATGAATGTGAATCTGAAATTATGAATAGGCTCATTGAATGTAGCTTCTTATCATGAAGATAAATATAGCCTTTGATATGATTGATGAATTATCCCCCTTTGGTGAAATTAATTTTCACAAAGAGATAATAATTCATTGCCTTAAAATAGAGGCTTTTAAAATGTCATTTTAATTATCCCTCTTTAATGAAATAATTTTCATTAAGAAAAATAATTTAATGCTTCAAAACAATAACCTTCAATGTAATATTTAAATTGCCTCTCTTTGATAAAATCAGAATTTTTATGAAGAGAAAGCAATTTAATATTCCTAAAATTGGTAGTTTATGAAATACCATTAAAATTCACCATCCTTTAATGAAATTGGAGTTTTCATAAAGGGAAGTTCATTTTACGCTTGGAATGAAATATAAAGCTGAAAAAAAATCAGAGTTGGCCTCAAAACGGAACAATGAAATTTCGAAATTTTAAAATTTGCAATAAAACAACTTTAAATATTTTTTTAAAATTTGAAATGACTCCGAAAAAAAAATGTAAATGCGCAAAATGAAACTTTGATGTACATTCTAAGCAACTGTGCAATTATTTTTGGATTTTGAATTTTTTTTAATTTTTATTTTAATGCCTGAAATTAAAAAAAAAATCGTGGAGATGTATTTGTTTTCCCAGTAAACAGTCAGATTGCTCTGTCGAATCTGCACCCAATCGACCTCATTGGTCTCATGTGGGCCCATCTGTGTCATTGTTGTCATTTGTGTCACCTCTGTGACCTTCACATGAACGTCTGGTTCTTTGTCATCGCTACCATTCTCGACTACGTCCACCAGCGTGTCCTTGGTAACTTCATCCCTATCGATTTCTCATACCAATGAAAACAATCATCTGCCTTGTTAACACCCGATCCAAGGGGATCGTGGTCTGCCCTGTTGATGCCATCGTTCGTGGCTACTGTTCGCATCGTCTACGTAGATTCAAACTATCACGAACTCTGTGATCCATTGCCTGTTGTGAAGTCAAGGAACATGTGCTAAGTAGCCATCGCCATGTCCATTTCCAATGTCGCCCAGGCTACCGTGACTGCGTTCCTGGTTCGTCTAAACAACATTCGAACGAATACCTCTCTTAGCCTGCGACCAACTGTCATGATTGATCAGCGTCCATATCCTCGTCTACATTGGATCATCGATACCAGTTTTCAATCTAACGTGTCGGCTACCGTGAACCTCCATCGACATCTACGCAATAATTGAACCCTAAAACTCCACTGTGTTTTGATGGCTCTACATGCCCCTCACCAACGTTTAGTGACCCGACGATCCAGTCCTAGTCACCCCACATGTTGCCTTCGTCATAAACTGCCCTTCTACTAGCCTTTAGTGCTCTGCAACAGTCGTAACCTCCAAGCCTAGTCAAGTTGCATATAACATTGCTCATCCACATACCCATATCGAATCTAGCAGGCACGTCATCGACCCCCTCTCGGCGCTCGTAGAACTCGTAGAATCGCACTCCACGTATCGCTCCTCGACCGTCGACGTCATCCAATCCGAGCTCGTCCACCATCGGTTCTTCTCGATCACCGTGTTGAAAGGTCCTAACCTTGAAGACATCACAATATAAAATTAAAACCCTTTTGAATGAATCTTCAATGGGATAAAAGGACCAAGTTAAGGGTTAATGAAATAAAGAAGCTCTTAAGGGTTCCAACATATGTAAACATATCAAATTTCTTTATTATTATTATTTTTATTTCAAATTTATATATATATAAACTCTTATTTTATTTATATGTATTTAATTATTATTATTATATAATAATAATATTAATATTATTTTAAATTGTTTTATTTTTATTTTTATTTTAATGATTAATTTGAAACAAGCAAAATGAAGAAAACACAACATTTAACAATAAAAACGTAAAACGTCGACAATAAGAAATGACAATAAAAAATCGTCAATAACAACAAAAATTGTCGACAAGAAAAATTCGTCGACAAAAAAACAATCATCAACAAGAAAAATCATCGACAATAAAAAGTCGTCGATAATAAAATATCATCGACAATAAAATATTGTCGACAAGAAAAAGTCATCGACAATAAAATATCGTCGACAAGAAATTGACAAAAACTGCAAACCCAAAATAAACCAAAGCATTAGACACTTAAAACAAACCACAAAGATTTCAACAAAGAAACACAAATGGGTAAACTTTTTACAAGAAACACGAAGACCCCCAAAGAATAAGGAACTTCAAAGTCCCCTGACGATCCCATGGTTAGGGTTTTATTAACATGCTTGCCCAAAGACAACCAAAATTCAAAAAACCAAAATTTTAAAAGTGGGTCCCCAAGCTTTGGGGCTAGTTGTGGAGCAACCACAACATGACCATATAGTTGGTATAACCTACTTATTAATTGGTGATTTTATTTTTACATAGAATCAAGATATAAGCAACCACGAATTTATCTTGTATTTATAAAAAAATCCTAAATAAATCATGGATACATCTTTTCATTTTCAATTAGGTTGTTGTATTTCACATTACTTCCTAAAAATGAATGATATCAAAAAATTACCCAAAAAGAGGAATAGCTTATAGAACAAATGCATGCAATATAAAGGGTGTCCATAGACACCAAAATAACCTCCCTAGAGAAAATAAATTACACTCCAACCAATAACCAAATGGTTGGTGTCAAGGGGCATAAATACCCAATTACAAGTGATCTTTAGGTCAATGTTAAAGAATCAATCTTCAAGCTTATTAATTAAATATTATAATAAACTCACTTATACAAGGTGCACAAGGGCTCAAAGGGCTATACAATAAATATAATACAAAAGTGGCTTGTGGCCTTATGTAAAGCTTAACACTATGTATTATAGCATCCCCCTTAATTTGAACAAGGGACACAAAGAGAGACCCTTATTAATGATTCCCCCTTAAGGAGCACTCTCCCTCTCCAAGACACTCCCACAATTGCACAAAGGCACCCTTGGCATGACCTTGGTCAAGATATTCAGTATTTACTCCATTGATGGTACATTGACTAGATCAAGCATCCCACGGGCATAAAGCCATTACACATAGTGCATCCAGACCTTAATGTTCTTAGTTTGTTGATGAAATACTAGATTGTGAACAAGATTGATGGAAATTTGATTATTATAATAAAAATGATTGGAAACCGTTTAGAAATACCCACTTGCTCCAAAACCATGAACATCCATTGGAGGTGTTTGACGATCTTATTGGCAACACAAAATCCAAATTTGTAGAAGACTAGGATATATTAGACTACCATCTACAACACCAAGAGAGTTGTCCAAAGCCAAGATAGAAAATAAACATAATAGTGGAGCATCACTAATCCAACTCACTAACCCAATCTGTATAAAAAAAATCTTGTTAAAAGAGGTGCTTCATTTGAATAGTGAATACCCATATG
Organism: Wollemia nobilis; assembly: GCA_028583015.1. NCBI lineage: Eukaryota > Viridiplantae > Streptophyta > Pinopsida > Araucariales > Araucariaceae > Wollemia > Wollemia nobilis. Next base: position 1,919,212 of record JAQPPZ010017170.1, on the reverse strand, counting down.
GTATGTACCATTTATCATTGTCTAGTGACTCTCATGTGGTGCATGCATATACCAGGAACAATAGCTGATAGATAATTAAATATCTGGCCAAGTGTGGGTAAGATACAGAAGGTCCCTAACAAGCACTTGGTACAAAGTAGTTGTAGATTGTATCCCATTTTTGTTGGAAGGAATAAATGAAGGCCTGGTTATTTTCTTTGTGGACGTAGCCCATATTGAGTGAACCACGTAAACTCGTGTCTCTCTTGTATTGCGTTATTCTTCTATATTTTATTTCCGCATTTTATTTATTACTCGCGTTTTAAATCCTAACAAAAATTTTGTTAAAAAAAGTGCTTCATTCGAATAGTGAATACCCATATGGACGTACCTTTTATCATTGTCTTGTAACTCTCGTGTGGTGCATGCATATACTAGCTGATAGATAATTCAATATATGGCCAAGTGTGGATAAGACACAAAAGACCCCTAACAAGCACTACACAGTGACATCCATCAAAGGAGTAGTGCAAATTGCTCATAGCTTTAAATAAGAAGTAAAGGGGATCTAAGCAGATTTGCAATCCTCTATCTTATATCAATATAGAAGATCCAAGACATACTTAGACTAAGAAATGATGATCATGGAGGATGATTAGTCAATCTAAATCCCCAAAAAATAATGTAGAAAAAAACAAATCCATTATTTCAAAAGCATTATGATGTTATAACTTCATCTACTAAATTCAAGATGTTAAAAGATCATCAACATACAATGCAATCACCAAAACCTAATAGCCTTAATTTTTGATAAAAACATCATGATCTTATCACAAAAAAAGACCCATAGATCTTTTCATACAAAACTCGTTGAGATCATTTTAAATCACAAGATGATATTGATCTATAACAAGAATAAATTACCTTAATCCCCCTGAATCTTGGTCTACCGGCAAGGGCGCCACTTGTATTATCGGTGATGTGACCCGGATTCAATCCCATGATGAATGTGTATAAAAAGTATTACTAATAAATAAATAAATAAATTATTTTTTAGACAACACTATTATCGATATAATCGTTCTGTTGATGGAGACATACGGAACCTCCTATGTATCCATGTGCACAGGTAAACTTTTCTACGCAGCCTTATTATTTTATATATACATAGGAATTATGTGATCTGATGGGTTTTCATGCGGTAGGTTTATTTATTTTCTAACAAATTTCTATCCAATTATAATATGCTTTTCTCAATTATAATATATGACATGTGTTATTCCAAGTCAGACATAGTACGGTTAATATATTCTGGTACAACTACTTAGTGCTGCCGAACTCTACCTTTGTGACTAGACATGCAGAATATAATACCTTATTTTAGTGAAGTTTTCGTTACTTCTACTCTATTTTCTAGAAGTATATATATAAAATCACTTGTGCAAGCTAAAAATAAATAAAAAGCTCTAAAATAAATAATAATAAAATATATATTTTAAATATGGTCTTCTGTGTGTTTAAATTATTCCGCGTTCTTGTACCCTAGTTGGTCAATGTCTGGGTGAAGAATTGACTTGGGCTTTCTATGCATTAACAGAACTCATTATTAAATATTATCTCAACGTATGGTCATTTTTATTATTACTATTATTATTATATACTTTACGGAATAGCGAGTGATTATCCTTTATTCCTTTTGTCTTTTATTTCTGACATCTTATCTTCTTTGCTTTGGCTTTATCTTAGCGTGTGCTTTGTTGAGGTTGTCATCTTGTCATCTTATTGTAAGCTGCGGAGAATTGATTTTCTTTTGTCTAATGCTTAAAGTTATAAGATTAGAATAGTATTGAAGGCTTTCAACATTTTAAAGGCTAGGGATGACAAATATATATTACAAAATGTGGTTAAGCTTCAGTTATTAAAAAGAATAAAATAGTTATAATCTTGACATTTGATTTAAATATTAGTTTTTTTTTTTTGCATATTTAGGAGAAAATGCATTGCATGGGCATTAGGCAGTTTATAATATTTTTTATTTTTTTCAAAATTACTTTCAAAAATTAATGAAGTATGGAAATATGAAAATCTCAAAATTTAGTTAAGTGTTAGAAAAATCTAAATAGAGTTAAAATATGGTTTCTTTATTACATATTTATTAACATATTGAACACCAAAATGCTTACACTTAAGCAACAAATTCTCTTCCTAAAAGTATAATACTTATCATATATATTGTTTTTAAAATTAAAATAAAGCACAATAACTTTGGTTTTCTTGTACCTTTTTATATTGGTTTAATCAATTTCAAGATTATAGAAGCTTTCTATTTTAGGATTAGTAAATAACATCTATAGTTTTTCAATGTTTTTATGAGATGATTTCAAAAGACAAAAAGGTATAAATAGGATATCAAGACAACCATTTTTAATATATTTCAACTACAATTTAATATAATTTTATAAATAATTCATAGTAGCAATATATATTTCCTTCTTTCTACAACAAATCACTTACAAAGCACTTGCAAACCATTTGGAGATCTCTTGGATCAAATTATTCATACATAAAACCCACCTTTGAAAAATACTAATAAGGATAAAAGGTTCATTGCAATAGTAATTCTTGTCCCATGAAGGGATTGTACAAGTTTGGCATAAAAACCTACCAAAGCAAGTCCTCCCTCAACCCTAGTTAGTATTCTTCCTCTTTAGTTTCCATCCTTGCATCAAGGTCATGGTGGGAACAACTAGCCAAAAGACATTTCTTTAACTAGCATAATCAATGGACATTAGCAAAGGATTCAAGATTAGTATTCAAGTTTAACATAAAATCAAGAATCTCTCTAAGAGGTAAGTATAATTTATTTATTTTTATCTTTGCAGATTCATTTCTTTACTTCACTTGCTTTATATCTACCTTGCTTGCCTTAGATTGTTTGCATTGTACTTTTTTTACTAAGATCCCTTTATAGTTATGTTTCATATGTTACTATTACATTATCATCTATCCCTTCCGACCATACTATAGGATTATTTATTTACTTGTTCCAACCGAACCTTCACCATATTTGTGCTTTTAGTTTTTTTTATCTAATTGACTCATATTGTTATTGTTTACACTCAAGGATGTTATGTCTTTATAGTCATACAAATTTTGATAAATATGTCCTCTCACAATGATGATAATTTTATGTCAAGGTATAAAGTAACTATTTTCTTCCTAGGTGAAGTATAGATTTTTATGGAATAACAAAACCTATAACACAGGAAGAAATGGATATTTACAAATACTACTAAGGTTGTTGATGCATTCCATTATTTAATAAATTTTGAAGCTCTTTTTGATGTATTGCATGATAGTTAGTTGGATGCAAATGCATCGACTAAGCATATATTACATGTCAAAAATATTGATTTGAAGTAAAATATCATTTTTTCTTTTGTAGGTGCAGTATCTCAACTACTACTTTCTAATTTTGAGGACTTATCTAGAGAAAATAGGCTTTGCAAACCTAGGAATAACATTGCAAAATACTAGAATTTGTAAAATTAACAAAATTTGGCTAACTCTCAAAATGGTCCAATTGGCTCAAAGGAGTTATTTGCTTGCAAAATGGAGCGATTCACTTACAAAATGGACCAATTGGCTCAAGAGAGAGATTTTCTCACAAAAGGGCCAATTGGCTTAAAGGAGCAATTCACTTGCAAAATAGACCAATTGGCTCAAAAGAAGGATTCACTTACAAAATTAAGTGATTTGCTTATAAAATGGAGCAATTCACTCAACAAATGGTGTTAATTCACCTAGGAAATATGACAATTCACTCAAAAAGGGGTGTCAATTTGCTCAACAAAGGGTGTTAATTTTCTTGTAAATGCGAGTAGACCACTTGTAAATGCAAGCAAATTGCATGTAAATATGAGCAAGTCACTCAAACAGACGTAGAAGTGAAAGCAACATGGATCACAAAAATAATCTTCTTGAAAGTGAATTTTTTGGTGTTTTGTGGTACACTAAGCATATTTGGAGCTTTCTAAGCATGTTAAAGGTATAATTAGAGGCATGTAACATTTGGAGGTGTAACATTTTACTAAAGTTACCCCTAGATCTTTGATTTTACTAGGAGTAATTGTTTTTCACCTTAAATAAATCAGAGTAAACTTTTACTATAAATAGGATCCTAAAGCCCTCATTGTATTCATCTTTTGGCCATGAGAATTCAGAGCTACACTTTATGAAACCCACATTGTGCTTTGTACTTATGAAGTTCTAATAAATTGGCACAACCTTGTGCATCCTGTTAGAGGCATTATCTTCATGGTTTATCAAGTACACAATGGTTGGGTACAACCCTTCTAGCCCATGTTGTCATTCATTTATCAATTTTAGAATCAATTAAATGGGTGAACATTGATATTATTTAGGTTTTGATGTGTCAACTGATCTCATGCTATCCTCACTATGGTGTAATAACCATATTTGTTTTCATCTTTCACATTCTTAGCTTTATGAATTTATTTTCCACACTTTACTTTATTCATTTCAATTCCACATTTTAATTTTTGTATTTATTTTCATGTGTGCATTTTATTCATGCAAATCAGTTAGTTTAGATTAGATATTCAAACATGGAAATCAGGGAGTCAAACTTAATCCAATGGTTGGGGAAAGCCTATGGCAAACTCATCCAACCTTGTTAAAACTCATATTTGAGGGCACGATGCTTAAAATAGAAAGCCTAATTTCCCAAATCAATATAATTTTTGGTATTCCAAGTGTGACAAGTCCTATTTTTATGTATTTTTCTTGATTTTTGTGCCTAAAAATGCATTTTTCATGTATGGAGCAACTAGCTTAAAATTTAAAGTTCATTGAATCTGTAAGCGATTCACTCAATTTTGGGTAAGTTTAATATTTTGTAAAAAGTGAGCAATTCACTTGACTTAGCAAGTGAATCGCTTAGTTTTTCCTATACTTTCAAAATTCTAAAATTGAGTGATTCATCTAATATTTTTGATCTAAACCTAAGTTTGCTTAAAATTTCATGTATTTTTTATTTTTGTACTTAAGTTTTGTAGGTACTTTATGGATGGCGACTTTAACTCAAATTCCAAAAATCTAATTTTTTTCAAAGGTGACTTCGACAACACCCAAGCAATGCAAACATACTTCAATCTAACCTCGTAGCCATGGGAAGAAGCACATAAGGCAAATTCTAAGTTAGTTTTACACAAGTCTAAGATAGTAAGTGATTTGCTCGATAAAGTGAGCAATTCACTTGATAGAGGATGGAATTCGACCAACATGAATCTAGTAAGTGATTTGCTCAAAGTAACCCACTAGGGAAACTTTATCTCCTTGTAAAAATTTTCTAAGTCCAACTAAACAAGCAAATCACTCGATAAAGCAAAGAAATTACTTGACTTTGTGAGCAAATCACTCAAATTTTTAGTTTACTAAAAAACTACACACAACAAGCCAATCATCTATAAAATGCTAGCATATTGCTCTAATTTACAAGTGAAAAACTTGAATTAACAATTTACTAAGAAATCACCTAAAGTTATGAGTGGATCATTTTAATTTGCAAGAGAATTGCTCAAATAGACAAAAAAAATTAAATTTGAATTTTAAAGGAAATTTTCAAATATTTTAATTGTTGAACTTTTTTAATGCAAATACATATGCTGGAGGATCTATAATGATACTTTGCATTACAAACTTTAGCAAAATAAAGTGAGCAATTTGTTTCAAAAAATAGGAGGAATCATACGAGCTCCACATATTTTTGGGCTTTGGATGGCATTATGGTGGTTCAACCATGGGGGAATCCTTAGATAGTACAAAATATGTCATGGCCTCAAAATCCTCAAATACCTCAACATCTATAGATTTTCCAAGGTCAGTAGCAATCTCTATAGAACCCACAACAAAATATTCAACCACCTTCTAATCAATAGTGGGTTTACCAAAATCTACTTTAGTACCCTCTGCCTTATAATCCTCCATATCCCTTGTATCCACCCCATGGCTATAAAATATGCCCTCTCCTTAATAGTAGTATGGTTAGTCTCCTCCTCAACAAAATAATATTAGAGGGCCTCATAGGTCACAAAACTAATTCCTTATTGAACTTACCAAGGACTACTAAATTTGGTGTCCTATTCTCCTATTCCCTCAGCAATTATGAAAGCATTACCCACATTCACAATATAATTATAAGCCTCCTAAGCTACAAAACTAATTCTTAATTGGACCTACCATGACTATTAAATTTGGTGGCTTATTCTCTTATTTCCTTAGAAATTATGAAAGCACTACCCACCTTCGATAGGAATGGGGACAAGAGAGCACTAGACCACCTCAATGAATTGTCTACTCTCAAGTCAATTGACTACATCCAAGAAGAGGATATAATGGTTTTCCTACATATATACTCTATGATAAAGTTATCTTGTGGTATAGGGGATTACTAGACAATCCAGTTATTGGTTGGGCATTAATAGTGGAACCATTTATGTATATGTTTGGTAACATGGGAAATGATTACTTAGTTTTGTTTCAATTAAGTACAATCCAAATACATCATCAAGAATATATACATAATTTCAACACTAGATTCTTGAGGAACTTGAAATTAATCCCATAAAATATTAGGCCAAGTGGAGAATATGCATTACAATAATACATCAAAGGTTTATAGTCTAACTTAGCTTTAATGGTTTGTAATGCCAATCATCATACACCAGTTGCAACATTTGAATAAGCGGCTAGAGCATAGGAGGTTCTCATTCAAGTAAGAAAGATACCCCCTACTCCAATAATGCCCTATGCAACCCAAATTTCCTAGAATATGCCTATACCTAGCTCCACGCCTACCGTTTTACCTATTTTTTAATCCCCAACCAAACACTTTTGCTCATTCTTCTACATCTCCATGCATCATTACTCATCCTAGTTAAAACTCATCATCTACTATAGCCTTTTAGTTATAACTTCTAGCCCTCCTTGATCCATCTAACTCAAGCAACGAGTCCAATAAAAAAAATTCAATAAGTGAAATGATAGAGGTGATCAAGATGTTGGTAAATTATAACAATGCTACAAAGCAATAGTGGCAATAATCACAAAATTGGCAACCTCAAAAATCTCAATACTTGATAGAAGATCACGTGCCTCAATAATACACTAATCAAGGAGAAAATCAAACTCATAATCATATTATTAACATTAATATGAAGATGGAGTCAAGATGGTGTCTTCCTTGTGATGATAAATATAATCCCATAGAGTGCATTGGATCCATTAGATCTTCTCAAACTATTCAATATAATCAATAATTTTAGTCTCAACAAGATGCCATTGTATGTCAAACTATCCCTATAGTTGATACAACCATGTACCAAGAATCATAGGCTCCACCATTAGCACCAACCTTGCCAAATATCAATGATGTAATCCTAGCAAATTTTAGCACCATAGAAATAGATGAGGAGTGATTGTTCGAATATGACACCATATACACTAATCAACAAGGGTTTGAAACTAGAGATAAGGGGAAATATTTTGAAGAGCTATCAATTAATAAGCCAAAACTAAGGGGTGAAATATTCCTCATAAAGGGAAGGCCTCCTTGATACTTAGAAAGCAAAGGACTTACAATAGTGCAATAAGAGAAACAAGAAGAGAAGGAGTGCAAAAAAGGAAGCTAAGGATGAAGAAGATCGTGAATCAATTGGTTTCTACTAAGATACAAAATCAAAGTTTATAGAAGAATGTGAAGTGTTTACATTTTCCTTGGAAGGAGAAGAGTCTATGATGGAAATAGAAATCAAACTAGGATACAAGTGGCTTGAGTCTCATTTTGAGGATTCCCTACCTATGAGGATAACAAGGGAAAATATGCAATAAAATCATCAAGCATTAGTGACTCCCTCAAATGATGAATTTGAGCATATAGGAGAAATAAAGAGAAGAATTGAGATAGAATATTAAGAAGAAGACACTATAAAGTCTATAGAATCAACATGTGAATCACCTTTATAAAAGCATTTTACTTTATTGAGGAAATTTTAGAAGGATACTAGGTTCCTACGATTCAATTCATTACGATACTTATGACACCTGAGGATGTTGAAAGTCATTTTCCTATCCAAGATGTCATCATGTGTGATCCTCATAAATCACCAAAGGGTGGTGAAATATTTGCTCTTCCAAAATATGATACTTTTTATTTCTTTTTAGGGGGATATGATATTATAGCAGAAGTAGAGGATATCTTGCAACCAGAATATGAGATATTGTTATAGGAGAATGAAGATAAAATAGAAAAGGAAGCAAAGCTAGAATATGAGATGTATATTTTTATTTTGGAGAAAGTTAGGCTTGAAGGGTCTGAAGAAAAATTATGGAACCCCTTTTGTGAAGATGTATCTCTTTGTGAGGATGAAATCATGGAAATATACTATTCAATAAATGGAGAAGGATTAACCTGTGACTCTTGAGACTACTCAAGTGGTTCCATATAAGAATAATATATTGAGTAGCAAAGAAACCACGATCATAAAAATGAGTAGTTTCCTACAACCCTAGGAAGCACAATTAGGATATACATTGTACTCCAACAATTTGATGCTTTGAAGGATGACATTGAATTGGTCTAGGAACAACAATAAAAGGAATCATTATTATGAAGTGAGGTTGTTTTACCTGTTTGCATAAAGTTAGTTATCCAAACCAAAGATCGCCATCAAATTTGATCATGGAATGAGGTAAAAGGTAGAGAGGCTATCATAGTTGTAGAAATGCCAATGCCCACCCATACTTCGCACCACTTCAAAAGTGAAGGAAGGTATCATTTATAAGATATTTAGTATAAAAAGGTAGATTAGGAGGGAATGATAAAATAAAATATTTTTGGTAAAGAAAAATACCATCTCTTAAAATGTCCCCACGGGGTTCTAAATTTTGGAATCCCCCTTAGCAAAGACCCCCCATATCCACCACTAAATCTATCCAACGTACTACTTTGACATAGGGATTGGAAAATCCTTAGCGGGAATATCAACATCAGAAGGACCAACAACTATTTTTCCAAGCTAGTGAAAGGAATTGTCTTTCACTCAAAGAAATAGTTGTTTGTTTCTATAAATTTCTTCCTCATAAAAAAGAAAGAGAAAACCCCATATCACTTGGGCAAAAACATTGCAAGAAACACTTAGTTCCCCATTTCTTTACATCCTTTTCCTCTAATATTTGTTGAAGATATATCTACGATTAGTGGTTTCCTCCATAAAGATAATAAGATGAAATTTCTATCTATAAATACAATGATAGTCAAACAACCTAATGGATAGGGCAAAGTCTAATATAATTATTGTTAACAATCTATTCTTAGGAATGATTGTCAACATGAGGGTTGGTAAAAATAGCTCAGTACATAACACCTTTGATGACTGGGAATATGAAGGTTAAAAGTATAAATATAAATGATATATAACCTTGAATATATGGGCTTAAAAAACAAGGAAAAGAGTTGCAAGAATGGAAGTCGCTAATCTAGTAGTATAAATTTCTTCTACCATGTTTCTAAAAACCATTTTTATTTCACCACTACCATTTCTTCTACTTATCTGTCTATTTTCTCCTTCCCTCTTATTTTTATTTGTTCTTATTTAAATCCCCCTAATTTCTTCTATTGCATCCATCCCATCCTCAAATAAGCATAGCCCTAGTCTTATGATCACCAACAAGTTTACCTATTTAAAATGTACGGTTGTTTCATATATTATTCATATTATAATCTATAATCCCATGCAACTTGCACCCAATCTTTGGTCTAATATTGCAAGTGTCATTATGTCACCCCATGTGTCATCATTTTAATCTCTCTCATCATTCATCACCATTCAGTCCATACCATCATCTATGTAATTGTGTCAAATTAGTATCCTTATCATTATTGGTCCATTGTTCCACATAGTTATAATAATACTCCATAGCATCCAATATTTTCAAGATAATTAACACTATGAAGGAAAATATTAGCATTGAAATCCATCAACCATTCCTTCACCTAGTGAAAAAAGAGCTTCTAATAGGAAAGATAGAGAATAAATATCAGGTACCATGCAAGGGATAAAAAAATAGGTTGATCAAGAAAAAATTGATGAAAAAAGCTTTAACATCTACTACACCTTTGATCCATCAATTTTGGCTGACAAAATAAAGAGGGGAGTTATTAATCATCAACGTACTTCCAATATGGAATATGAAAATAAAGATCTTAGTGGTGAGACAAGCTGAGTCCCTTTGGTGCTAAGTGCGTTAAGGCACATCCCACATATCCTAATAAGTGTGAGATATTACTCTTTAAATACAACCAAGCAAGTGGAAAAGGAGTTGAAAATTGAGGGAAAGTACATTGAAGAACTCCCCATCTAATGAAACAAATTAAGTAGTTGGGTAGGTCAGATAAAAAAGATGCTAAACATGTAGTTGAAAGACATCCTATATGAAAGGGTGACCCCATTGATTCAAGATACTTATGATTCTTTTGGAATGAAATATGAAGAATTGAGAAAGGATATGCAAGAAATATTAAATAATAGATTTATGAGAAAACTGAAATGGAGGTATCCATCAAGAGTATCACCTAGTGCTTCAAAGAAGATCATTAAACCAAAAAGACAAGTTTGAAAGTCAAGAAATTGAAGAGGATCAAGGGAATAACACCTCATAGGATCAATATGAGGAATTGGTGTTTAACACCAAAATATAAATTATCAAGGGAAGATCCCCTTGTAGGATTAGTATGAGTTGGTGTTGAATACCAAAACGTAAATAATCAAGATGCACCACCACGTGCTAATTGGTAGGCAATTTTAAACATGTTACCCTAGAGCTAAACAAAGGTGACCTATAATTTTATAATTTTGTAATAAGGTTGCTAATTTTGAAGATTCCATGCCCAAGGATAAATATAATAGCCAAGATCTCTCATGAATTGATCTTGATATCTCGTAAAATCACCATAAATATAGTATCTTAGCTACTACCTTCTAATTCTAAGGAATCACCTAGAGAAAATGGGAATTGCAAACCCAATAATAACATTGTAAAATAGTAGAATTTGCATAATTAATACAATTTGGTTAACTCTCCAAAATGGATCAATTGTCTCAAAGGAGCAATTTGCTTGTAAAATAGAGTGATTTTCTCATAAAATGGACCAATTAGCTTAATAGAGGGATTCACTCGCAAAAAGGGTTGATTGGCTCAAAGGAGAAATTAACTCAAAAAATGGACCAACTAACTCAAAAGAGGGATTCACTTACAAAATGGATTGATTGGCTCAAGGGGAAATTCTTTCACAAAATGGATTACTTGGCTCAAAAGAGGGATTCACTTACCAAATTGATCGATTGGATCAAGGGAGTGACTCACTCACAAAATATAGTGATTCACTAAATAAAGGATGCCTATTCACTTAGGAAAAGGTGTTGTTTTTCTCAATAAAAATGATCAATTTTCTCAAAGGTTACCAATTTGCTTGTGAAATGTGAGCAAATCATTAAAAACTACAAGTGAATCATTCACAAATATGAGCAAATCACTTAACCATGTGTAAAAGTGAAAATGAACATGAATCACAAGGAGAATATTTTGGAAAGCAATTTTTGGGATTTTGTGGCATACAAAACACTTTTAGAGCCTTTTTAGCCTATTAGAGGTATAACTAGAGGCATGTAACATTTGGAGGTACAAAATTTTGCTAAATATTTCCCAAAATTTTTACTTTTACTAGGAGTAATTGTTTTTCACCCCAAGTAACTTAGGGGTAAACTTTTACTATAAATAGGGGCCTATGGACCTCATTGTATTCATCTTTTGGCCATGAGAATTCATAGCTACACTCTATGAAACCCACATTGTACTTTGTACTTATGAGGTTGTAATAATTTGGCAAGTCCTTGTGCATCTCATTAGAGACATCATCCTCTTGGTTTGTCAAGTGCATAGTGATCAAATACAAGCCCATCTTGGCATTCGCTCATCAATTTCATAATCAAGTGAATGAGTGGAAATTGATGTTTTTTGTATTCTCATGTGTTGATTGATCGTATACTATCCTCGCTATGGTGTAACAATCATATTTGTTTTCATCACTCACACTCTAAGATTTATGAATATATTTTTCGTACTTTACTTTATGCATTTTGATTCCACATTTTAATTTTTGTAATTTTTTTCATGTGGGCATTTTATTTCATGCAAATTAGTTAGATTAGATTAGAAATCCAAATGAGGAAAGTTGGGATCCAACCTTAGTTTGGAGGCCAAGGGAAGCCTATGACAAACCCATTTAACTTTTTTTAACTCAAATTTGGGTGCACAACACTTAATATAGAAGTTTATCCAATTTTCCAAATTAACAATAGGACTTTGGTATTTATATGTTAAATTATTACTATAGTATAATTCTTGCTAAATCTTTCAATTAACTCAGTATGCAATAATATCAATACCTTAATAATAGCTTAAATATTGAAGAAATTTATTTAATCTAGTTTTTTTTTTATTCTCTCCTAATAAGATGATACTAGTCTCATTATGTCATTTTAAACCAATCACAAAGCCAACAAAATAAAATAAAAATAGTAAATAATAAAACATACAATATTATCAATGATGAATTTCATGGAATTACCTTAGGTCTAATACCATGAATAATTTTATAATATAGACATGAGAGATTGAATAGGATCAATACATAATCTAAATTCATAAACAATAAAAGAGACCATAATATATATGAAAAATATTCATAGGCACCAATAATTCTATAAAGATCAATATAGCATGAGCTAAAGTGGTTTAAAATGTAGAATTTCAAGGCATTCAAATATTGCCAAACTACCATATTTTATAATAGCTTCCAAAAATTATAGGAGGTAGGATATTGACTTAAATATTATGGAAGTAAAGAAAGTGAAAGGAAAGAGTACCAAACACAAATGGATGGGTGCCCTTGAACACCAAGCACTATGATCAAATGAGATTAGAATGATACAATAGATTGAGTGATTAAGGGAAATAAATTCCCAATAAAAAAACCTCAATAATATTAATTGCATATCATATTAACCCATGTCAACATAACATAAAGGTTTAAAGGTTAAATAAAAGTTACTTAACCCTTGCCAATTACACATTTGGCATTAAAGAGAATTAATTAAGGTTAAACATACAAGTAGTTTATCCAATTTTCGTAGGGCTAATTACATCAAATCATAGTAGAATATATTACATAATTATTATTATCAGGCTTTACACATGATTATGCCATATAGTGTCATCCTTGACCAATAATGTTAGATTACATACATTTCTATAATCCCACCATATTCTAGACTATGGGGGTCAAGGAGAGAAGACATTATTTGAGAAAATGTCTCCTCTCACAATGAATTCTATAGTGGTTCAGTTCACTTAAAAATTTGAAGAAAGCGTATGAATCTCCATCATTTGGAAGTTTATCTCCTAACTTCTGAAACTTTACTTCAATCTTATTTAACCTCACCAAATAGACTTTTCTAAAGTGTGTTTCCCTTTTATAGTATTCTCAAGTGGAATTCAAAATATTTGAATACTGACTTGTCATAGGGCTATTGATTTTGGGATTCCATTAATTTGAAGTCCTTTGCATGATCCTAGATTTGAGAAAGCACTCGATAATTCTTCATAGCAAATTGAAAGTAAATAAAAAGATAAAAGAGAGCATAAAGGATTATAGGAAGAGGTTTATCAACTATAAAAGAAACCACATCGAAAAGTAATATTGACCAGAATAGATTTAACAAATTCCTCATTTGTCTTTGTTATACCTCCTAAATATGTTATATATTCCCATAGTGCCTTAAATCTAGAAATCTATGCCTCAATGTCCTTGAATTCTAAAATCTTGAGAGAGAACTCCTCTTTCAATATGTTATCTTCTATGGCATTAACTTTTCCAAATAACCCCTTCATTTTTCCTACGCCTTAATGGGATCATTTTCTTCTTTGATATGTAAAATTATAACTAGTTCCACTAGCATTTCTTATAGTCTTTGTGCTTTCTACTTCTTATGTATCATAACTACTTCATTAAGGTTGCTTGTCATATTACTCTTAAATATGCATAAGATATTCTTAATCCTTAGAAGACTGGTCATCTACATATATTTTTACCTATTAAATGAGTAATATAACATAGGGGATCAATAGGATCCATAAAATCCTCAACATAAAAAAAATCCTTGAACTAATATCACTAATGCATAGAGCTTAAAAACTTATGAGATCTAAAAAATTGTCCTGAAACACTTTAGTATGAAAAACTTATGGCCTCTAGAAGTTTAGGGATATTAGTGATTATAATAACAAAATAATCAAAGCTTTTAAACCTTATAAAAATTTCGACCAACTAGATTTTTTCACCTATTGTACAATGATAAGGGTATTTTGTCATCGTATGCCCACTTGTTTGCCATTATGTATTATTGACTAATTATAAATTCTCACTTGGCTTGTTGGGATTAGTTTGTTCTATTCATACTTATAATTCTTTTTTCCACGCTTAGTCCACAATATCCTCCAATTTCCATAAAGTATATTGAATGCAAAGGGTGAAAGTAATGAAAACTGAATCCATGCCTCCTAAGTAGCCAATGCCTAACACATATTTCACTAGATGGGTATCCACACTTCATATTGGAGATAAAAGAGGAGAACTTTATACTCATTCCTTGATGTTTTATCATTTTGGAAAGGTAAAATATTTGACCCCATGACCTACAATACCCATCTCTCCATGGAATGCCCTCTAACCACCATTTCAATTTCCTTGATGAAAACCTACCATTAACATTGTCAACAAAAAATTGACCCTAACTAAAATATGCATGGAAATACCTAAGAGACATTAAAAGGGGACATTTAAACATACAATCTATCCTGTCTAGGAATCAACATAAATTTTGATTGACTGATATAATAAAAATTAGACTTATTTCAATCTTAAATAACCATTAAAACAATTATATATACACACTTGCTTTTATTACACTCTATACATAAATATATGAAAAATAATAAAATAAATCACATTTAAATAATGCACACTCTTTCAACAATATTAATAAGATACTCTTATTTCATGTTTATAGTCAAATATGAATTAGCCCATATTTTCAACTTCTAATGGATCTCTCTCTCTCTCTCTATCTCTCTATCTCTCCACATCTTTATATAGTTAAGGTATTTTTATCTGATGTTTAAATTAAAGGATGAATTAGGCTCACCTTATAAACTTTAAATAGATGTGTGTGACAACCAATAACTAAAACTTATACTATTATTTTAAAAACAATAGAAGGATTAGAAATGACTAGAAGAAATTTATTTGGGGTTTTTATTTTTAAGTTTTTTTCTTAATAGATATTACATAGCTATTAATTTGTTGAAGTTCACAAATTTTTGATAAGTTATATTTAATAATAGAATATAATACAAGGTTTTTAACATCCACAAGTTTAAAAGCAGCTTATGAGATTGGAAATTTATAAAGAACCATGGTTGTCAAACCCAAAATCTAATCCAACCAATTTTATTTCTACAACTTTGAACCTTTACTACTAATTTTCATGAAGAATTCTTCTACTTTATCCTCTGCAAATAATACTTGCAACTATTCCACTGCTATAGTATTGGTATAGCTAGCTTGAGTATCACTATGTGCTTCACATTCCAAAATTAAATGCTTTGATGTCTCAACTACCCCTAGAGTATAAAAGGTACATTATCCTCGCCTCCCATTCCTCTTTAAGTCTCTTCCATGTACTTGTTTTACATCTAAGTTGGTGTGAGATGGTCCTTAGCTGGGCCATGAGCATATTTTATCTCCAATTAATGTTTATCCCTATATAGACCTTTTGGTGGTGATCATATATAGGATTCAATTCATCAAGATAATTTTCTCTCCTTCCTAACTTCTTTCTTGATATATCTACTCTAAATTTTTTCTTGACAAATGCCTATATGTCTTTGTTATTTTTTGATGTTGATCCAATTGGTATTTCATTTATTCGTCCACTTGTTTTGCTTCATCTATTGTTCATTTATTTTGTTTAGATCTTCTTCTATTACAATTTTAGTTTTTTTGTTTTCATCCACCTATTCATTTTTTTTCAAATATCATAGAAGATAAACTATAACAACTGCCTCTATAGGTAAGGTACCTATTTTTGTTAGAAGATCATATAGAATTGAGGTTTTTTTAATTTGAATTTATTTGTATTAGACATATTCTCTCTATTTGCCTCTATTTTGAGTTTGATGTGTTGTTATCCTACACTTTGCATCCATCCAATATCAATGGTATGACTAATAGCCCAAATAAAATTTGTATAGTCTTTTAGTCCCACAACTCTGTCTCTCTAATTCTATTTTTTAATGCAAAAAGTTATCTCCATATTCTCAATATTCATTTCATTCTACATATTTACCATTTGAACTTATTATTGAAGTCTACATGAAGACACTTATACTTTGTTGCTTTTTCTAGAAGACCCTCTTTAAAAAAATTAACTAATTATTTTTATTTTGATTGGATAATATCATGATCTTGGTTTTGTTGGTATTCACTTGCATGCCTAATTTCTTGCAAAAGTGATTTAAGAAATTTAAATACTCTCTCAAACCCTATGTTGACCTTGTGATCAGAATGAGATCATCTACATACAAAAGAAGCCTCACAATATGTCTTCCCAAATGAACATTATCTTCTCCATTTGGATTTATTTATTTTTATAACTTGACAATATGTAAATAAAATAACACAATAGATAATGAGAATCAATTTAAAACTCCTATGCCACTTATAAAGCATTCTAAAAGGTCTCTTTGTGTTATATTTTAGCTTGGACCTCCTAATAGAGTCTATGCACTGTTGCTCTATACTTTTCTGGTATACCTACGTATTCCATTCTACTCCATAGTTTACTTCTAGGTAGTGTGTCAAAATCCTTCTCAACATCCACAAAACAACAAGAAGATTCTTCTTTTTCATTCCATATTTTTCAATAATATACCTCAAAGTAATGATGTGGTTTGTTTTTGAGTGTTTTGAAACCGACTTTTCCTTGTGCTTTTTTTATTTATTTTTCTTTTACCCAGTTGATAATTATACTCTCAACCATGCTTCCAAAAATATTTGCAATGAGGGGATTCACCATAATGATTTAGTAATTTGAGGGTTTGTATTTGTCTCCACTCTTGAAGAGGGGTATTGTTAGACTTGTTATTCAATCCCTTGGAAATCCATACTAGATTATGTTGTGATATGTTCTTGATGTGTGGTGTTAAGTCCTCTACTCCTTATTTTATGTCTTATAGCCCATTGATGTCATAAATCTTACATGTTCCTAAATTTTTAATACCATCCTTGAACTTCCTTAAGGTAAATAAATTTATTTTATGATGATAGTTATGAGAGATGTCCTTTTTCTTGCTCTCTTTCATACAACTATTTTGTATATTTTAGACATTGGATTTTTGTAATGTTATTTTTTGTTTATTTTCTTTACAAAAGCTCCTTCCAAAATAACTTTAGGTTATTCTTTCCTAAATAAATTAGTTCTTCTCGTCTTGAACTCACATATTCCTCTTTTTTTGCTTTCAATATCTATTTGTACAAACTTTTTTTCTTATTTACCCAATTATTTCATAGATCTCCTTGTTGCTTTACATTCTTCATCATACCCAACATTTACTGGAAAGCTGCTTTTTTTTTTCTTCCCAATTTTAGAATTATTATACCCTTATAATACATCTATAATTATATTTGCTAAATTAAAACTATTTATTCGTTGCTCTCTTGTCTATTTTTCCTCCCTTTGTAATTTTTTTTTATAGCTTTTTTGAAAACTAAACGTTTCTCTTGGATTATGAGGACCATTCCCTCTGTTGACAATTGTTGATTGGGTTACACTTTTTCTATTTGATTATTTATTTCTTGCCATGAAAATTTTCTACACATTGGGTTGTAATCTAATTTTAATTATATTGGGGAGTCTTCAATATCTACTTCTATTATCTTCTTTATCAAACTTTATGAACAAATGATATAGTTGACCATGCTTGCCCTTGTAAGTTCTGCATGTATATTTTCTAGGTGTCCTCCACCTAGTCATACCATTATAAATGATTAATCCATGTATTCCACAAAGGGTCAATATCTCTTCGCCAAAATGAGTAACAACCCTTTTGCCTTCTAAGCATATTTTCCATTGCTATTTTTCTTCTACTAGCAATAATGGATTGCTACCTAGATCCTCCTTATTATCTAACATGTTTGTTTACTCGCTTATGGTGCTTGCATTGAAATCCCCTACTAGAATTATCTCTCCTAAGTTTGGATTATAATGACATATCTTTCTTTAAATTTTTATATGGATCCTAAGAGTACATCCCATGTTTTTTATAGGCATTTTTTTATTGTGGAGAAAAGTAACAAGTTGTTTATTTCTTCTTCTACTAGCCATAATGGATTTCTACCTAGATCCTTCTTATTATCTAACATGATTGTTTACTCGCTTATGGTGCTTGCATTGAAATCCCCTACAAGAATTATCTCTCCCAAATTTGGAGTATAATGACATGTCTTTCTTTAAATTTGTATATGGAACCTCAGAGTACATCCCATGTTTTTTTGTAGGCTTTTATATTTTTGTGGAGAAAAGTAACAAGTTGTTTATTTCTTCTTATACTAGCCATAATGGGTTGCTATCTAGATCCTCCTTAGTACTTAACATATTTGTTTACTCACTTGTTCTCCTTGTATTTAAATCCCCTTCTAGGATTATCTCTCCCAAGTTTGGAGCATTATGATATGTCTTTCTTTAAAATTGTATATGGATCCTCATAGTATATCCCATGTTATTTGTAGGCTTTAGATTTATGTGGAGCAAAGTAACAAGTTATTTAATAGTCTTCCATAATTCCTTATTTTAATCCAATATATTATTTATTTTGATATTTTTCTCTAACTAAATATTATTTCCCTAAGTTTCCTTTATCGAAACCATCAATCCTCCATATCTCTTGCCATGTATATGAAAATATCCTTTAAGGTTCAACCACTTGATGCTTTATTTTATACATTATTTCTTGTAATAAATACAAGGATATTGTTTAGATTCCAATTGCTTGATGCTTTGCAATTCGTGATACCCTCCTTGTGACATTCTCTTTGTAATCTTCTTGTTTCTCAAGTTTATAAATTCTAAGTTTTCCTTGGACAATAAATAGGACTTGAAAATATCATTGAAGAAGATATTTGTTGTGTCATAGATTTCATTGGAATGGAAATCCAATATTTTTTGTGGGATCCATTGATGCTCAATACATAAATAAAATTATAAAAGTTACTAGAATTATTTAAAAATATATATATATTTTAAGTTACTTGTTTGCTTTTATAGCTTGAGAAAATGGGTTGTACTCAAGTCCCCCACCCTTGAAAAATCACAACTCTCTCCTTTAGAGCTTGAGAGTTTACAAACAGATTCAATTCTCATCTCAATTGAGTTTTTATAGCTAGATACTTATATTTTTTTCATAAAAAGTCTAAATTCTTGATTTTCATTTTTTGGATCTTCTTCAATTTTCTTTGTAAATACAAATATTTCATAAATTGGCACCCTTCTTCTTGATATTTTCTTGTAGCAGCCTTCACGATATCAAAACTCCATACCTATTATATATGCGTTGCATCTTAGTAGAGTAATATTTCTAAAACTTCACGTTATCATAGTCTGCTTTACTAGCTCTAGACTGTTAGTTTCCTTCCTAAAGCATAAGTGTAACCATAAGAACTATAATAAATAGTTTAGTAGTCTTAAAAAGTTGAAAGTTTATGACTAAATATTATAAAGAAATATATGCATAATAACTAAACTATGGGTCATTAGATAATACAAGTGGAATTTATTTTAATCCTAAATAACCAATTAAAAAGATATTTTATCATTTTAATAAGTTATCAAATATATCTCATTCATATTATAATGACATTTTAACAAATTATAATGGTATTATTTTAGTAGTCTCAACAAGTTGGAAGTTCCAATCCATACTCTACCCCAAAATCTAACCAATAACCAACAACTCAAATACTCCATTTAGTCGTGAAGTCCATATGATATCATCTTCTTCTACTTGGGCATATAAAACTTCTACTCGCTTCATGAAATCATAGTCTGTTTTACCAAATCTGGATTGTGAGTTTCCTCTCATGCATTGATCTATAAATGGATTTCCCTAAAACATTTTGTAATCCTCTAGAACATTATTTTGAATTTGCTTCTTTTAGATTTTTCTTATTAGCTTCAACTAAATTTACTACTTCCTCTAACCATGGAAAAGAGAATTTAACTTCATGATCCTCTATTAAAACCCCTCTATTGGCTAGCCTATCTACACATGTGTTCCCTTCCCTTAACATATGTGTAAAATTGATTTCTTCAAACTTTGTAGCAAGGTCATATATTTCCTTAATTATCTCTTGTATGTTCCATGGAGCCTTTACTTTTCTCAAAATTACATTTATTACTATTAGTGAATTGCCTTCCATCCATACTCTATTCCATTTCATTTGTTTGCATATTTTTAATCCTTCCAAAGTCGCCCAAGCTTTAGCTTCATTATTTGTCTTAAATTTGCTACGAAAAGTTTAATGTGATAAAATCTCACCCCTATTATTTTTTATTATTCATCCTCCTCCTTCTGGTCTTGGATTTCCTTTAGAAGCTCCATCAAAATTCAATTTAATGAACTTCCCTTTCGGTGGTTTTCCCTTTACATTTTTTACCTTCCTTTTATTTCTCCTATACCCACCATCATAATTCCAACTGATAAGATAACTTCATCTATCAAGGTTCTCTACTTCAAGATTAGGGATTGGGTGAGTTAATAGGTGTTAGCAATTAGATACATATGTTCATAGGTTAATCAATCCTAGGATAAATAATTCAATCAATATATCATCAATAAATCAATGTCAATATCAATATAAATCCATTCATTGTATTAACATCAATATTCCATGAAAACGCACTAAAATTTTATTGTAAAACTCAAGAAATGCATAAAGCAAAGCTTATATGAGTTACATTTTACAAAGCTTTGTCTCTATTATAAAGATACATAAGACCTTTCATCTTACATGACTCTTGGCTTTTTCTCTACTCAAACTAGTGGGAGAACTTGACTCTTCATATGCCTTTCTTAAAATAAGTTCCATATATTACATAAAGACAAAAACAATATCATGATTGCATATAACTCCTACTTCCAAACAAGAAACATCACACAAATAATCTCCACTTCCTAAATAGACACCTCACACACTTAATTACATGAGACTTGCACTCTCCTACAAACTTGATACATACCTTATACATAAAATTAAATTCATAGTACAATATGGATGGTTTAGACTCCTCTATGGCTAAACAAATTTCCTTTTCATTACCTCTAAACTGCTTTCATTTCCTTCAAATATTCTTCTATTCCTTTCCAATGACATAATCCAAAGTATTGTATCTCTCAATGTATCACAGATTGTTTGTAACACCTCATTTTTAAAAGTGTTTTGCCATTGCTTTAACCATTATTCAATTCTGCCATGCATCACCATGTATTTACCAAACATATTAATAATCCCTTGCCATAGTCCCCAGACTATCGAGCGGTATCCAAAGAGATGGTCTATACTCCTTCTTTTTTATATAGAACTCATTGTGAGGGGACATGAAAACCTCTTTTCATTAGGTTATCCAAGCATTAAATTTTCTTGTGACCTAGTAAACATACAAACATTTTAACTTCTAGAATGCTCAGGCTATCCTAAATATCTCTTGGTATTATTTATGTATTCCTATTTTTTTGGTGCTTTGCATTACATCCACTTATTGTTGTGTATTCTCCTAAGCTATTCAACTCCCAAATCAACTTATTCTCGACTCCCCTCAGAATAATTATTGTTGTTATCTTTATGCTCAATTGCCTCCTAGCAATAATGTCTAGTATACTTATAAAAAATATTCTTTCCATTTGCATCTTCCTTCATGATCCTTATACATAATGTTTGAAAGCCTATCACACTATTTATCTTGAAGTAATCTCATTTATGGTTTGAAAATTTTATCTAGATTGAGTGGTATTTTATCACACCAAGTATCCATCTAAATAAAAAAAATTTCTCCAATTCCCACCACTCATCTTAGTCCTTTAATCACTACATCAATTGATTTTTTTTAAATTATTCCATAGTGCAAAACCATCTAGTAGTGAGAATGTAGTAAAGATTAAGCTTGGGTCATTGGGCTCAATATACTTAGAAGAATTCTTGCCCATTGTCTTTGACTATCTTTGTACAATCTCCAAATTACTTTTCCTCTGAGAGCTAAGTTTGCATCCATAAGAACTCTTAAATTGATACCTCCCCTAGTTTTATCATTACACACTGTGCTCTATTTTACCAAAGGAAATTTCCTTTTATCATGTAATCTTGACCACAAAAATGACTGCATAATAATTTTTTTCTATCGATTTTGATATAATATACAAAGACATATAATATGTTGGAATGGCTAGTAAGATTGATTTAATTATCTATACTCTTCCTATTAATGATAACCATTTACCTTTTCATGTTGGTAGTTTATTTTGAACTTGAATTATAACTAGATTCCACAATTCTACACTTGTTCTCCCTTCAAATAAAGGCACCCCTCAATATGTTGTTGGAAAATTTGCCTCCTCCATTTTAAGTAACCTACATATCCCTACTTTGATTCTAGTTGGAGTGTTTAGGAAGTAAATTTTAGATTTTATTTTATTATATTTTTACCTAGATGCTCTTTCATATTCCTTTAACAAGTTATTCAAAGCTTTGTTTTCATTTTTTTTTACCCTCCCAAAAAGGGTTGTAACATCTACAAACTATTGAAGGGTGATGTTGTCAATATTATTACTAGCTTTAAGTTTGCTTAGTAACCCATATTTGTATGCCTTCTTCAGGTTCCTTCCCAATACCTCTACCATAATAATGAACAAATATGGTGGTAGAGGATCTCCTTTTTAAGACCCCTCTTGGCTCTAAATGATTTTATTTAATAGCCCATTGACCAACACTAAATATTATATTGTATAGATGCAAGCTTTAATCTATCTAGCTCATTTCTTTCCAAATTCAAACTTTTCTAATAATCCAAAAAAAAAATCATTTAACCTTATCATAGACTTTATTCATATCAAGTTATAAGATCATTGCTCTCTCTTTTCTAGAAGTTGCAAAATGCATTACTTCATGAGCTACTATGATCCATCCAGATGTTGTCTCCCTTTTACAAATCCTCCTTGCTCTTTTGAAATATTTTTTTCTAATAATAGTCTTAACCAATTTGTCATAACCTTGGAGATTATCTTATATGCCTTATTACATAGGCTTATGAGCCTGAATGAATCAAACAATTATACATCTTTCTTTTATGGAATCACAATAAGATATATTGCATTTATTTTATAAGGTATGTATTGTTTTACCTTAGACTATTCCACTGCCATCAACAAAGAATCCTTTACTATTTCCCAATTATGTAAATAGAATGTTGTAGAGAGTCCCATCTAAACCTAGGGATTTATCCTCGTCAAAAGAGAAAAGAGTTGAATGAACTTCTTTCAGAGTAATAGGTTCCATTAGTTTGTTATTGTCTTCATCTATTATAATTGAAGGCACTTCTTACAATAGCTTATCATTAAGAACTTCAATCTCCTTTAATCCTAGAATATTTTGGTAAAAAATACTTACCTCCTTCCTAATTTCACTCTAGTATTCAATCTAAACCCCTTCTATTGATTTAATTCTACTAATTCTAGATGTTAATCTCTATACTATTGCCATCCTATGAAAAAAAACTTTGTGTTTATCTCCTTCTTTTAACCAAGTTTGTCTTGATTTTAATCTTCAAAATTTTTATTCCTTACTCAAAACATTATGATCACTAAGCAACTCCCTTTCCTTCAAGCTTGGATTATTGTGCTCATCTTTTTAGGATTTCAAAAGTTTCTTTTTTAGCTCTTTTTTTTACTAAAAATATTTCGAAAAGTGTTATTGTTCCATTCTTTAAATCTACATGTCATTGATTTAATTTGTTTTGGAAGTGTATACAACCCATCATTTTTTGAAGAATTCTATGTTTGCACTATCATAACAACAAATTGAGGATGGTCTCCCACATCTGCTAATATTTAAAATATGATATCTTTTTAAATTCACTTACCAACATTTTAACTTTTATTGGCTAGCGATCTCAATCAAACCTTGTCAAGGTATTAATTTTAGCACAAGTGCCTTCATCTAGCCAATGATTTGAGAGTATGTATTTGTTCAATTCCTTTGCTATTAGGTTTTGGCCTATCGTGTTGTTGGTCCATGAATAGTTGTCCTATTCAAACTCAACCTCCCATAGATAATTGTTTTGAATGAAAGTTGCTAAATCTCTCATATTTTGGATTACTTTCCTAATTCACTCAAATTTTCATCCAACTTGGTTATGACATTAAAATATCCTATGATCATGAAACAATTTATTGGTCTTTACTTCTCATAAAGGCTTCAATCCCACTTCATACTTTTGATATGCCTGACTGAGTTGTAGGTCCATAGACATTGATAAGAATGAAACAAATATCTGCAAAGTAGAATGTGACTAATGAGGCTATCCAATGCATATTTTTATGAATGGTTTCATAGGAGGTTTTAATTAGATTCCAATATGTTATAATCTCCCCACTGCTCCAATCTACAATATCTCATTCACATCTTTCCCATACTACTTTCATAGTTTTGGAAACTTCTTTTGTCATTTTAGTTTTCTAGATACATATAATATTAGGTTTGTTACTTAAACAGAGGTCCTTGATACACCTCTACTTGGAGGGGACATTAGCACCCCATATATTCCATGATATGGTAATCATGTCTCATTAGGGGTTGTAGGCCCCTCCTGTGAATTGTCAATATCATTTTGCTATTTGGTAATGAGAAGTTCAACGAACTTAGATTGTGTTCCTTTCTCTATGTTTACTCTTGCTTGATAATTAAAAGGTTTTCCTCTTTTGCATTATCAGTATTGGGGGTAGATATTATTATTCTATTCCTTAATATTCTTTCACAACTTTCCTTTTCATTAAATATCCTCTCTTGTCTCTGCTAAGGAAGCTTTTGATTTATCTTGCTCATTTTTTGGTATTTCCTTGTTAATGGTAGAGATATTAACATCTAACACTGCACTTTCTGTACCATTTTCCTTCTCATGAATGGGGTATGGTACTTCAAGAGAGTATTTAAAATATGATGAGGAACATTTCTTAAGTTTAACAAGAACATTCATCCCTGAATCAGGTTCAGAATGATTAGATGGTTCCTTGTTACTATTTTGATCCTATCGTACCATGTCCTCTAAGCTTTGATTTGATTTTTTCTTCATAGTCTAAAGCCTCAAAAGAATTGGTGTTTCTTTCAATATCCTTACTGATCTTAAATATTTATTTAAATTCATCTATATAAACCTATTTTTTAGAAATTGAAAACCATCTATATCCATTTGTAAGTTTCTCTTGTGGTTTTCTACATATGTTATTATTGGACTCTTCTTAGGGCATGGTCTCTTAAAATGCCCGACCTCATGACATCTTCTACATTTGAAAGATATATTTTTATAATTCATGGTTTGGGTCCACAATTTACCCCCTTATTTAAGAATGATTGATTTTGGTAAAGGTTTAGTGATATCAACCATGACCAATATCCTAACATAAATAGCCAAGACCTTCCCTTTTGTAGTTTATGAAATATAAAGGAATTTTTCCAGAGTGTTTCCTATTGCCTTGAAGGTATCAATATCTCAAAATTCAATAGGAAAACCATACATCATGATCCAAAGTAGCACTAGGAATATATTTATTTTTTTAGGTGTAAAACCTTCAAACTAGTGGGTAAGAAAGAGTCTTGCTTTTCCCATAAACCAATGATCCCTTTTAGGATTCTATCTCTTTCCTCCTTCAAACGAAAAATGGCTAGGAGAAAACCTTTGAGAAGAAAGGATAGACTCACTCCTAGAGACTTCCATATCCTATTAACCCATTTTCTTAAAGTTGAAGCCCCTAGCCAAGACCCATTAAATTTACTAATGACTACCTTATCTTTAAACAACGAGGATTGCTGCTTTGTGAGGTTCTCCCTAACCTCTACTACTAGGGATGACTATAAGAATTTAGCTATAAATTGGTCCATGGGAGGGACACTATACTTAAATATCTACTAAAATTTACCAATATATCCTATAGAGATTATATTATTTAAAAATAAACCTAAAATAATCTACATGCAAAACTTTGAAGAAATTAAAGAGATAAATGAAACTTAGCTAAAAAAATCAATGCCTAGACGAAATGTCCTATCTTGCTGATGCCCTAGCCCTTCATTGCCCCTCCCATCATTTGAACCTTGGCTGACAAATATCTACAATTTTGTTTTCCTATGACTTGAAAAATCATCATTGCCCTTGTTCTAAATGACTAACTTCACAAGGTTGTATCTCCCTCAATACTACTTGAATTCCTTCACATGATCACTTATTGTAAATCTCTTGAAATTTTGCACAAATTGGTCCAAGAATCATTTGAAATAGGCAACCCTTCTCAAAGATATAGCTCTTGGAAGATAGACATTCTTTCTAGGAAGATTTGCCTTAACACTACCCTTGTTTCAGATGGTTGTCCTCACATGGATGTATCACCCTCAATACTGCTTGGATTGTTTTTATGACTACTCATTTCAAAGCTAATTGAACAACTCTATGCAAAGACATGATACTTAAAAATGACACATTTTTTTAAATTTTTTTACCCTAATTACTAGTAAAGGAGCTAAAATTGTTCTATCTAACTTAAATTAAAATTAATAATATGTTAATTTGTAAACTCTCAAACCCTAAAGAAGAGAGTTGTGATTTGTCAAGAGTGAAAGACCTTGGTAGAACCCTTTATTCTCAAGAAAAACATTAATAATATATTTATCAATTAATTAAAAAATTGAAAATCATGTTTCATGTTGAAAAAATAGACTTTTGAAAAAACTTACTTTAAAAATTAAAAAAATGAACATTGAAATAAATTTGTTTTGGATTGACTATTAAGCAAGACTATAGCCCCTGAGGGGTTAATAGATGGGTTAAGGTGTAAGAGAAGATCTAGAAGATTTAATCCATTAATATGTTGTACGACACAAGTTCAACGAAATTTTCCAATTTGTGCAACCACACATGAAATTGTAAGAGATCCTATATAGCATTTAACATTTGAGTTGATTGTCTGTCTGTCAGGGACTGTGACTGTTTCCTCTTTCTGTCCAACCTTATGATGCCATCATTGACTACTCCTCTCCTTGTCTAATCAAAGAATTAAGACATATTCAATTATCTCTCCATCTCAACACAATCCAACAAAACAAGTCTCTGACGATTGTCTGAGATTGGGCGTGTCAAAAAAAAAAACAGTTTCCTGCTTGAAGATCTCAACACTTAAATCAAGTTAAATCAAATTATCTATCCCTTGTTGGGGTATGGCCACGCGGAGCATTAAATAAAGTGGAACGAGATGGAAGAGGCGGTGGTGTAGTTGAATGCGAAATCCACAGTCCAGTCAATCTTTTTAAAGGCGGGAAAACCTATGAAATATAGGGGAGGGGAAGGAGTAGGCTAGAGGTAACGTCCTACAATGTAAGGGGTAAAAGAATCAGTATCATACTTCACCGTTTGAGAAAGTACCCTTACAAAGCCTGCAGTTTTAGCCGTTTTCAGACGAAGCAAGGAAAGCCTGATGGTAGTATAGTATAGTATAGTAGAGGAGATGCAACAAGGGTTTAATGGGTACTCAATAACTATACCCGTACCTACGGTAGAGATCTGATGGGTCCAATACTACTCTTGTCTGGAGCCCCAAACAAATCTGATGTCAGACGACGTGCTGACAAAACGATCAGGGTTTAGCCATTCATCCATTTTTCTGGTTTCTGATCCATCCAACTCAGATGCATGTGCATGTCCATCTGTTGCTCCATCTCTAACGCTGAAGAAAGGGGAGGGAGAAATCCTCCACTGAAATTGAATCCCTCTATAAGGTTTGTTTTTGATGGTTTGCTTAGAGGAAGAGTAGGTGGTTTCGATTCCACACAGAGAGGCGTGTAGAGGCGGGTTTGTTTTTGCCTAGGAGGCCGTGTAGGCAGCTCTGAGGGACCCAGCGCCGTCCATTCACCCACCGTGAAAGCCAATATCGTCATCATCATTCATTCATCCATATCCCTCCCCTTCCATTTTTCTCCCAAATTCTGAACTTTGCTGACCTGCTGAACGCTTTGGCTTCGCCCGAGGCCTGTCAAATGTACATTTAGAGTTATAGGTGTCTCCCTTCTCTAGATTTAGATGCCTGAGTTGTGAAGTTTAGACCTCCTTGGAGACGGAGCACTGAACACCTGTGTTCTGAAGAGGCAAGATATATATATATATATTGTATATATACATATAAAAGATATATATATATATTGTATATATATACACGGGTACACAGGATGGGTCCAGGAAGGGATTTTATGGGATAAAAAACCCATTGTTTTTGTTGGGTTGCTCGAGAGAGAGACAGAGAGAGACAGAGGACGGATTTGTTTTGTTTTGTTTTTAAGGTGATGTTGGCATGGCTGAATACGAAGGAACAGGAACAGGAACCACAACTGCAGGGGGTCCTTCACATGTCCGCTTTCAGCAGCAGCAGAGGAAGATTGAATGTCAAACGTCTGAAGAGGAGGAAAGCCGAAGCAGCGACCTCGGAGGAGGGGGTAATAGGAAGGAAAAGGTGCAGCAGCAGCAGCAGATAATATTGGCAACATCGAGCGGGGCGGCGGGGGATGGAGGCGCGGGGACGGTGGAGGTTGCGAGAAAGCCGCGGGGGCGGCCGCCGGGGTCGAAGAACAAGCCGAAGCCACCCATCATCATAACCCGGGATAGCGAGAATACGATGAGACCGCTCATTTTGGAGGTCGGCAGCGGCTGCGATGTTGGCGAGTGTATCGCACAGTTTTCACGGCGAAGACAGATCGGGGTGTGCGTGATGAGCGGGAACGGGATTGTGTCCAATGTGACTCTCCGGCAGCCCACCAGCCATAGCCCTAGCCCCTCGCCCGCGACGGCGGCGACATTTCATGGAAGGTACCAGATTTTGTCTTTGTCCGGCACGTTTCTGCCCAACTCCGCCGCCGCCGCCTCTGCCTCGGCCTCCTCTTCCGCCACCGGAGGACTGACCATAAGCCTGGCGGGCACGCAAGGGCAGGTGGTGGGAGGGAGCGTGATGGGCCCTCTGATTGCTGTAGGACCTGTAATCATCATCGCCGCCTCGTTCATGAATCCCTCTTACCACCGCCTACCCATGGACGATGAGGAAGATGCTGCTGCTGCTGCTGCTGCTTCCACTGCCACTGTCACTGCTGCTGCCACTCAAGGCAGCACCCAAATGCAGAATAATCCTCCCGTAAGTGATTCTTGCGGCATGGCCATTTATACTAATCCTTTAAGTTGTCAGGTCACGCCTGATGTTTTTGCTTGGGCTGCCAGCCGCCCCCCTCCTTATTAGCTCTCTTTCTGTCCGAAATCTTGGACTGTATAAATTTTTTGAACAATATAGAAGTTGAGATGGTGTAACAAGAATGATGGTGATGAGGGTGCCACCCATTGTCAGCTGCAAATTTCTGGAAAAAAAGGATTGGAAGCTATGGGATTTCTTTGTCTTTAATTCATCTTGGTCGGGCTCAAAGCAGGCCTTGCTTCCACTGCTGTTGAATTTCGCAAGTGTTGAATACGATTGTTATGGTTTGCGCTTTTCTCATTTTCCTTTTGGAGTTTTATACATGTAGTATTTCTGTTCAGATGCAAGTTTTTGCTCGCCACCAGTTTTAAATAAAAGTAGTTAATGATCATTTCTATGCATAGTTTCAAAGATTTAGGAGGAAGGAGTGTCTTACTTGATATATTCAAGCTATGAGAATGTTTATGGGATGGACTTTGTAGGTTGAATATCTCAACTAATTTGGTAGGGATGTGGAAGTGGAAGCTGGATTAAGACTTAAGGTCATTAGAATAGATCGACTCTTGGACCATAACTGAAATAACAGTATCTATATATTAGGGTTAAATGCAATTCAATAGATATGGCTAATCATTGTCAGAGGAACGATTTCACAGAGATTATCACGGTGATGTGCTCTCGTCTTTGAAGTGTGTACTGTTAGATTGCCTATTCCAATAAAAATTCACTCCCAGAAGACATTAGGTCTGCATTATTTCTGGTTGGTTATTATAAATTCATTTATTTAGATTAATTTTTTACATCAGTATATGCTTAAGAGAAGGAATTTCGAATTTTTTGTGCCTTTTAGAATGTTGTTTCAGCATGTTGAATTATTAGGGCATTGACAAATCTGTTCTTCTGAACCTTCGGTATTGCTTCTTAAATCGCAAATTTTCTTTTAAATAAATAATACTAGTGTAGGTGTAGGATATTTTATCATGATAATCTTTTATGACATCCACTGCTATCAGACACGAGATTAAATGCCGAATGCTGTCAGTATGTTAATTCTATTTGCTTCTGGACAAAAATTTGCCTTCACTTTACTGTGAAATTCCTCCGCTTCATTCAATCATAACCTGGTTTGGCCACATTTTGCAGCGTTTGATCTAAGAGGGTATATATATTAATAACTTTATTTGCAGAGGGTATTTGGTGTCTACTTAGTTACTCACGTCGCCGTTTATTTTAAAGCTGTTATCATTTTTCAACTGTCTACTTGATATAGTTTCGTTCTGTAAAGAATCACTGAATGATAAATTTTGTCAAATTCCAAGCCAGATTATTCTATATACAAGTTAGAACAGTCGTGTCACATTACTCTCTACAGGAAAAAGATTTACATCGAATAATTGAACGACTTGCAAATACTTGCATATGATTACTTTGAGTAGTGCACTTCGAGGCCTAGGAATTAAACGGAGCCTTTTTCAAAGCTTCTTATCAGGCAACCTAGTTTTTTTTTGTTCGGAAGTAAAAAAAAGAGAGCGCTTAGTTTGCTTTTTGTTAGGCCAAGGAATAGAGAGAGAAGAAAGCTTATCATAACAACGAATCTCTATGATAAAACGAGGAAAAAGGTTTCACTTTTGCTTTAAGATTTATTAGGACTGTTCCAGTTCCTACTTTGTCTACATTCATGCGTAAGGAATCGAGGAATCGTACTTGCAAAACACTTTTCTTCCCCGCATTTCAAGTCTTTTGCCTTGTCCAGGGAAACTTTCTGGGCAAGATATCATTTGATATTACATTTGTTAATATAAAAGTTATCATAGTCCTGTTCTACTTTATTAATTTTTGATTTGATTTGATTTATTTGCTTTCAAGTGGACTGGAAATGCCAATTGGTTTACTGCTATTACAAAACCAAAACCCATGCCAGGCTACAAAAGGCACACCTTTGAAGCATGTGGGGATCTATTTCTGTATAACAAGAATTTGCTAGCTACTAATTTTCTGTTCTGACAATGCTACTATTTGCATACAAACTAAAATTATAATACACTCATACATTGTCACATGATTTACATCTTTAACCTGCACTGATTTTCAGGAATATACAGTATGAGAACAAAGAAAACTGTTTGACTGTAAATGGAAAGTTGTTACAGACAGTTTGTCTGCATAAAAGAGAATCATCGAACTAGAAACCTTATACAGATTTGTTGAACATTATTGTTGATTTGGGTGGTTTTATACCAAAGTGCTTTTTTGGTTGGATGTATTTGCTATATGAACCGCCCATCCTAGTTCCGTGCATATAAAATATACAGATTTGTTGGACACTATCGTTGATTTGGGTGGTTTTATACCAAAATGCTTTTTTTGTTGGATGTATTTGCTATTGTTGGATGTATTTGCTATATGAACCGCCCATCCTAGTTCCATGCATATAAAATATACAGATTTGTTGGACACTATTGTTGATTTGGGTGGTTTTATACCAAAATGCTTTTTTTGTTGGATGTATTTGCTTTATGAACCGCCCATCCTAGTTCCATGCATATAAAATATACAGATGTGTTGGACACTATTGTTGATTTGGGTGGTTTTATACCAAAATGCTTTTTTTGTTGGATGTATTTGCTATATGAACCGCCCATCCTAGTTCCATGCATATAAAATATACAGATTTGTTGGACACTATTGTTGATTTGGGTGGTTTTATACCAAAATGCTTTTTTTGTTGGATGTATTTGCTTTATGAACCGCCATCCTAGTTCCATGCTTAGTAGTACTAATGGTTTTATACCAAAATGCTTTTTTTGTTGGATGTATTTGCTTTATGAACCGCCATCCTAGTTCCATGCTTACTAGTACTAATGGTTTTATACCAAAAGCGTTGGCATGTTGAGAAAAACCGGTAGCAACCAATGGTACCAGCCATTATCCATTAGCTATCACAGCCAGCTTTTGACATTGAACGCAACGACTGCAGTAGATCAGAGGCTGAGACTGACCTAACCCTCTGACCCTTTTGCTATCAGCCCATCGCTGTCATCAGACGGGCACTTTGTGTATGACGGTGGTCATGTTGTCAAGATAGTTGGTCAGAACGTATCTGGACTGGGAGTGGGACTGTGTGGGAGAATTGAAAAGAGGGTATTTGAATTATTATTGTTACTCAGAGTCGCATGCGTATTGTTGTACGCATGCGCGTTAACTCATCATTACGTCCAAATACATACCAATGGTTACGTACTCTTAAAACTCACCGTAATAATAATGGTTATGGTTACATAGAATATGCAGCAGAGAATATGAAGAGCGAGGCTGGCTGAGAACTTCTGTTACTTTTTTTTTTTTTTATCACCAATGCCGTCTATTTGGACTTGCTGTCTGCCAGTGATGGTCAGTCAGTAACCTTTTCAGGTGGTCTGGTCAACAATATAATAAGGTAGAGAAGGAATGCTTGCATCGAACTCTTTCACTAAAAAATCTAACCTTGTTATTTTAAGGAGAGTTTTATGTGGTTAAACTTGGGATTTGGTCATTATTAATAGTCGTTGGTAGGGGTGGTCCTGGAAAAGCGTGTGTTAAGGGCTACTACTACAAAGGTAAAAGAATAGTTGATAGTTGATATTTGCATGGTTGGAGGGTGATATCAGAGTGGAGCGACGTGTTACCCAATCATAGGTATATATATATTTTTTATACAATTGGCAACTGTTTTTCCTATATATTTATATATATATATTTTTATTGATACATAAGGGAATTGGCAACCGTTTTTCCTATAAATATTTATATATATATTTTTATTGATACATAAGGAATTGGCAACTGTTTTTCTTTTTTCAACATTAGTATATATAATATTTATTTGGGATATATATGTATATATAATATTTATTTATTTATTATTTTTAAGATTTAAATTTAAATATTTATATTTTTTTATTTAGCATTTTAAATGTTTAGGTTGAAAGTTTTATGTTTTTAAATATGTAACTCATTGCATTTGTGATGGTAAATTGTTTTTATTGTTTTTGGAGGTTAAAGGTATATTATATAATTTAATTAAAACCATTTTTATTTAGGGGATTGTTTAAAAATTATTATATATCTTTTATTTATTTAATAATAAAGCGTTTACAAAATATACATCTTTTATTTTAAACCATTTTCATTTATACTACATTTATGTTTCATATTAAATCGTCTTGCTTCAAAAATAAATTTATGTTTCTTTGTAATTTATTGGAGAACGTTGGTTGTTATATGTAGTTTTTATTGGAGAACGTTGGTTGATGAGTTAAGTATTTTAGGAAGGAGGTTTTTATTGATTTAAAAGTTGGACAACTTTTATTTTAAGTTATATGTAGTTTTTATTGGAGCCACCCTATCAAAATATTATATTTGTTTTAGTATAATTTTTATTGTAGTTTTTTAATTTTTTCTCTGTTAAATATATTTTTATCTATTATGTTTTCACAATCAGCTTCTTGCAAGAGAGAGAATTTTACTTGGTTAGATGTCTTCTAAAATTTGGATTTTATCGGGATGATCAACACCACAATTCACTAATTTATTTGTTACCTGATTTTCTTCTTTAAAAATAGATAATGAATATTCACAATAATATTATTTTTTTACGAGTCTAGAAATCCTTTTTTTAATAAGCATTGATGATAATTTGTGAGTCCCCATCCATTGAAATATATTTTCATCATTCTTTTTATTCCAAATTTCAAGCCCTAGCTTTTGTATAATTGTTAGTCGAAGTTTCATATGATTCTGAACAAGTGACAAGAATTTGCCTTCACTATTTTTAATAATACTACCTTCATCCGCTTTTTTTGGATTTCTTTTAGAAGAACCATCAAAATTAATTTTGATAAACCTAATTTTTGGACATTTTCATTTTACCATAGATTGAAGTAGATCCTTTGTTTTAATTTTTGTTGTCACAAATGACTCTTTTATGTATTTTCAAATCTTGTAGAGAAGTTCTTAGAACCTTTTTTCTGTAATTGAGACTTTCCCAAACTTGAAGATAATTTTGAGATTTATTTTTAAAATTATGTTATTCTTTTCAAGCCATAAAGTCCAACAAATAATGGTAGGATCAATCCAAAAAAAAATAGATAACGCTTTAGCTTTGAAATAATTAATCCAACATTTTATCAAATTTCATATTTAAATAAAAAAACTAAACTGGAAATTAAAAAAAAATAACCCTTATAAATCCTTCTCATACAAGGCACATCTGAAGGACCATAATATCTTTTTTTTATAGGCTCTCTCTTATAAGAATGTTACTTTGAATTGCTAACCAAAGAAATGTTGAGGCCTTAAAAAGAGCTTCTAATCACCAAAAGTTTTTTCAAGGAAAATCTTTGGGAGAAGAAAATTTTGATTGTTCTAAATCTTTATATTCCAACTTGATCGACTACACACCTTCTTTTGATAATTTTTAAACCTCGTATTTTGTGTAATCGACAAATAATTTTTTGAAGTTTATCTGCAATTTGTTTTAGTTTCTCTCTTTCAATCAAATTACTAAAATAAATCCATGATCTTGAGTTCTTTTTCATAATAATAAGTCTATGACCTTTGAACTTTTACCTGCTACGAATACTTGAGCCAATGGTTATTATTTTGAGTCTGATATAAAAAATAAAATTTCAACCAAACATTAAACCAAAAATTTGAATAACTTCCGTAAATGGATACTGTTATTGCTCATTATTGTTTTACCATTTTTGTATTCAAAGTTAAATGTGATGATGATTATACATGTATATTAAGATTGTTTTCTTTAATTGAATGAAAATGACTTTATCTAAGTTTCATATATATTTAATTATTTTTCATAATTACATATTTAATTTTTTAAATCTATGTTTTATTATATATTTTAATATACTATTAATCGAAACATTCATAACCTAACCTTTTACTTCGGCCTTCAATGCATGAAAGGGCAAGGCACTCATATTAACAATTACATATATAAAGTAAAATACTCGTTTAAATATAAATATTTGAATATTTTAAAATGAAGCACATTTTTAAAATAATATAATATTAAAAAAATACTTATAAATGTAAAATCCATTTTTTATCAGATTTAAAATTTCACACATTTTAAAATAAAATAATATTATAAAATATATTTATAAATTTAATTTAATTTATATTTATTTATTTATTTTTGTTTATCATATATAATTATCAAGCGGTTATAATACTATTATGTAATTATAATGTAATAAATTGTACTAATATTATATCATGACCACATAGTGGTATTATAAGAGCTTAACAATTATGCATATATAATTTATCAAGATTTAAACATGAATTTCTTAATATATAATTGATCTTAATATATATGATCATATAAAAAATGCAAATAAAAATAATATAGATATTATTAAATATTTTTTATTATCCAAATTACTATGAAAACCAAGTAATGTTTTAGTTTTTTCTTGAAATATATTTTATATATAATATATCACATGTCTTTCATCTAAAATGTATGTTAGATTTTTTTAGTTTTGGTTAAGAAATAATAAAATAAAATAAGTATCTACAAATCTAAAATTTACTATTGACAATTGAATCTAAAAGTGTAAGAAGAACTATCAAATGACATTAGTTCAATCTTAGATTCCTCAATATTTAAAGAGGAGACCAAGGTTCAAATCTTGCCCAACGATACATAGATAATATCCAAGTTTTGTTGTAATACTACTATGATGATGTAATACGGGTGAGGCTCGTTTAAGTCTCATATAACCAAATTGTTTAAGTTCCATATAACCAATTGAAAAAAAAAATTGTGTAAGAAGACTTTGATAGGGAATAAGTGGTGACAAGTAATTATGAAAAAGACATCCTCAAGAAATATTTGTAAAATAATTTCCTTGTTACATGGGATTGAAATGGGTTCCATTCATATTATATCATTACCACATAGTGGTATTACAACGAAGCTTGGATATTATACATATATCGTTTGGCAATATTTGAACCTTGGTCTCCTCTTTAAATATTAAAGAATTTAACCTGGTTGAGCTAATGTCACTTATTCTTTTTATGTAATAATTATATAAAAAACAAATATTTTATTATGGTTGAGAAAGAACAAAGTAAAACAAGTATTTACAAATGTACAATTTACTATTAGCAATTTGCAAAAAGATTTTGATAGAGAATGTCATAACAAATAATCATGGAGAAGACGTCTTGAGGAACCACGTATAATTTTTTTTTTGATAATATATATATATATATATATATATATATATATATATATATATTTGATGAAAAAAACAAATTTATATTAAATTAAGATAAAAGCCTTTACAATAAAAAAAGTGGGTGGGTTAACACATCCCATGAGGAATCAAACTAACCCTCATAGACAAGGGTTAGTAAACAAATCCACCAACAAAACACAAGTTTACC
This sequence comes from Wollemia nobilis, assembly GCA_028583015.1. Lineage (NCBI taxonomy): Eukaryota > Viridiplantae > Streptophyta > Pinopsida > Araucariales > Araucariaceae > Wollemia > Wollemia nobilis. Next base: position 1,882,033 of record JAQPPZ010017170.1, on the reverse strand, counting down.
AATCATGATCATTGATGATCATTACATCAAAGAAAGCATATCATATGGGGTAATGTGCCTTGACATGTTCTGCATAAACTGCTAGTGATTATGGAATGGGAATCCACCCCTCTGCATCGCAATTAAGGCCTTCAGAACCCGCATTGCTCTAACGAACAACTTGCCCAGGTGAAACTGGTTGAACATCATCCCACCCCTCAACTTGGTGGGACAAACAAACAATGTCAACATTAGGCTGTTTCCTGACTAGTGAGGGTTGGGACCAATGATTGTTTGCGAGAGCACTTCTTGCATATGACGGAGGCCGATGATGAGAGCTTAGTAAAATATTGTTTAATGTAATAAATAATAAAAATTATAGATAATAATATTATAATAATCAAATTGTAAACAATTGTTTTAAAAAAATATTACATCTTGTAAGAAAAGATGCACACAACTCAATATTGTTTGAGAAACGTTGTTAGGTACCAAAGATAGGTACTTAATAATTTAATATTTTATTGAGCCAGCTCAATATTGTCGAGAATAGTTGTTAGGTACCAAAGATAGGTACTTAATAATTTAATATTTTATCGAGCCATAAATAGGTACTTAATAATTTAATATTTTATTGAGCCAGTTCAATATTGTTTGAGAATAGTTGTTAGGTACCAAAGATAGGTACTTAATAATTTAATATTGTATTGAGCCATAAATGAATTATTGGCTAATGTGGACTTGCTATGATATAAATGTTATTTATGTAACACTTATTAGTAAGGAAGGCCACATGTCAAGTTAGAAATAGGTAGGAGAATAATGTCATAGAATCATAGATGTCGTTAGGAAATATTGTTATATGTAACTATGTCATATTATTATGCACTTCATAACTTACGGAAGCTGAATCACTACATGAGTGATTTTGTAACTCATGGAAGGTGAACCATCACACTCTTGTATAAAGAGAGATGTACTCCCATTGTAAAAGAGGGATATATGAAGTATTTTTGTAGAAGTCTTGGCTCGTGGAGCTGGAGATTTTGTGGAGTGGCTTCCTTCCTTTCAATAAAGAGCATTATACGACGTTGCCCTATCTCAAGGGTATTATCAATCTCTATTTTATTGTGTGGATTGTTATTGTGCAATTTATTTGTGGATGCATGTTGTATATTTATGCATATTGGTGAATGATTTATTGTAATGAGAAGAGAGGTTCATAAAATTTTGTATCAAATCAATGATTTGAACAAAGTGAGGTTGTTTTTGTAGAGCTATGGCACATTTTTCCAAAAAAACGTCACTTTGTAGGGGCCATTTTTTTTTATTTTATCATCCATTTTCAGAATATTTTGTTTCTAGCATGTAGATTGCATTGAGTACTACAAAAAATACTGCTCAATTTTTAAGTGGTGAGAAAGTTATGGCTGTTTAAAGTTGAGATATTTGTGTTGTTTTTTTTGGATGCATGATTTTTTTTTTCAAAAAAAAAATTCTTATTAAATGCTTTAGCAATCATTTTCAAAATACTTTTGCACCAGCATGTAGATTATTTTGAATACTATAAAAATGACTACTCACTTGTGAAATTATGATAAATATTGAGAGAGTTACAACTATTTGAAGTTGAAATATTTGTGTTGTTTTTTGGTTGTGCGATTTTTTTTTCAAAAGAAAAAAATTATATTAAATTTCTTAGTAGTCATTTTTAGAATCCTTTTGCACCATCATGTAGGTTATTTTGAGTACTACAAAAATGACTACTCACTTGTTAAATTTTGTTAAGTATTGAGGGAGTTACAATTTTCAAAATATTTTTGCACCATCATGTAGAATATATATTTTTTTATACATAGAGGAATCGACAACTACCTTTCCTTGCATGTAGATTATTTTGAGTACTATAAAAATAACTATTCACTTGTGAAATTATGATAAGTATTGAGAGTTACAACTATTTGAAGTTGAAATATTTGTGTTTTTTTTGTTGTGCGAATGTTTTTCAAAAGAAAAAAATTTATATTAAATTTCTTAGTAGTCATTTTCATAATCCTTTTGCACCATAATGTAGGTTATTTTGAGTACTATAAAAATGACTACTCACTTGTTAAATTTTGTTAAGTATTGAGGGAGTTACAACTATTGCAAGTTGGGCTTTTGGTGTTGTTTTTAGGTCACACGACAAAGGAAATAAGTTCATAACTCCTAATACAAGTAAATAAATTATTTGCCGTTTGTTTTTTTTTTGAAGAAATTTTGTAGATTTAATTATTGGAGAAGGGAATAGATGAGATTTGAGAAATTTTGATTTTGAAATTTTTTGGTTATTTTTGCTGTTTGGAATTTTTTTTGGGTTGAGGTCATGGATTTGCTGAAATTCATTGGAAGGGATGATAATGATGCTACATTTAAATCATTTTATTTTATACTACATTTATATTCCATATTAAATGATATTTATTTATTTATATGATTGCTTAAAAAAATAAATTTATGTGTCTTTGTAATGTTGGTTGATGAGTTAAGGACTTTGGGAAGGAGGTTTTTATTGATTTAAAAGGTGGACAACTTTTATTTTTTTAGTTATATGTAGCTTTTATTGGTGCCACCCATCAAAATATTATATTTGTGAAGGAGGTTTTTATTGATTTAAAAGGTGGACAACTTTTATTTTTTTTAGTTATATATAGCTTTTATTGGAGCCACCCATCAAAATATTATATTTGTTTTAGTATGCTTTTTATTATTGTTATTTAATTTTTCTCTGTTAAATATATTTTTATTTTCCTCAAAGCGCTATGTTTCCACAATCAGCTCCTTACAAGAGATAGAATCTTACTTGGTTAGATGTCAATCAGTTCCTTGCAAGAGATAGAATATTACTTGGTTAGATGTCTTCTAAAATTTAGATTTCATTAGATGAAGATCAACACCACAATTCGTTAATTTATCTGCTACCCGATTTTCTTCTCTATAAATGTACTCGCACTTCCAAGAGAATGTCTCTAGAATTAAGTAATGAATACTCAAATAATATTATTTTTTATAAGTCTACACATCCTTTTTTAATAAGCATTGATGATAATTTGTGAGTCGCCCTCCATTGAAATATATTTCCATCATTCTTTTATTTCAAATTTTAAGCCCTATCCTTTGCATAATTGTTACTTGAAGTTTCATATGATTCTGAACAAGTGACAAGAATTTGCCTTCACTATTTTTAATAATACTACCTTCATAAACTTTTCTTGGATTTCCTTTAAAAGCACCATCAAAATAAATTTTGATAAACCTAGTTTTTGGATATTTTCATTTTACCATAGATTGAAATAGATCCTTTGTTTTAATTTTGTTGCCACAAATGACCTTCCATGTATTTTCAAATCTTGTAGTCAAGTTATTAGCACTTTTTTTTTTTCTGTAATTGAGACTTCCTATGATGAGCACCATATTTGTAGACATTATGCAAGAGGCAATAATACCGTTCCAAATTTGAAGATAATTTTGAGATTTATTTTTAAAATTAGGTTATTTTTTTCAAGCCATAAATTCAAACAAATTTTAGTAGGTTCAATCCTAAAAAAAATACATAATGCTTTAGCTTTGAAATATTTAATCCAACATTTTATCAACTCTTTCATGGCTACCAAAAATAATTTCAGATTAAAAAAAATACCCAAAAAAAAAAAAAAATAACCCCCAATGGTGTGAGCAAATGGACAATGAAGAAGTAAATGGTTTGATGTTTATTAATCCTTCTCACACAAGGCACATTTGAAGGACCATAATATATATATATATATATATATATATATATATATATATATATATATATATATATATATATATATATATATATATATTTTATGTTCTATCTTATAAGAATCCTACTATGAATTGCTAACCAAAGAAATGTTGAGGCCTTAGGAAGAAGAGCCTTTAATCATCGAACGTTTTTCAAGGAAAATCTTTGGGAGAAGAAAATTTTGATTGTTCTAAATCTTTATATTCTAACTTAGCCACCATCCTTTGATAATTTTCAAATCAACTTGTCCTTTGTGTAAAAATCGGCAAATAGTTTTTTGAAGCATCTTTTGAAGTTTATCTGCAATTTGTTTGAGTTTCTCTCCTTCAACCAAATTACTAAAATAAATCTATGATCTTGAGTTCTTTTTCATAATAATAAGTCTTTGACCTTTCGACCTTTACCTGCTAAGTATGTATGAGGCAGTGGTTATCATTTTGAGTTTGATATAAAAAGATAAGACTTCAACCAAGCATTAGACCAAAAATTTGCATAACTCCGTGACCAACTAATATGTAGGTGTAGATGGATACTGTTATTACTCATTATTGTTTTACTATTTTTGTATGCAAAGTTAAATGTGATGATTATACATATATATTAAGTTTGTTTTTTTTAATTAATTGAAAATGACTATCTAAGTTTCTTATATTTTTAATCATTTCTTATATTTAAATATTTAATTTTTAAATCTATGTTTTATTATATATTTTAATATACTAATAATTGAAACATTCATAATCTAACCTTTTGCCTTCAATGCATGAAAGGGCAAGGCACTCATATCAACAATTACATATGTAAAGTAAAATATTCGTTTAAAAACGACAGATGGCCAAGGGCAGCCAAGGACGAAGAGTTACATAGGCGGAAGAACACATGGATGAAACAAAATCAGAAATGGATGAAACGTTGGGAAATCAACATAAATGAATGCCCAAATTTCAACAAAGACATAAAAAACTATGTGAATGAAAAGTTTAGAAGTGGAATGTGGAAAAATGCAAGCAAAAAAAGACAATATTATATTGCAAAGTTTAACCCAACATATGATCACAAGGAAAAATCATATATAGACGCTGAAATCAAGTGGAAGGAAAAAATCCTCATTGCTCAGATAAGGACTAGCTCTCATAGGCTTAGATCTGAAACAGGGAGATAGACAACACCTAAAGAACAATGGAAAGAAAGGATATGTACTTTATGCAGCACAGGGGCAGTAGAGACAGAGGAACACTTCATCTATAAGTGCTCGAGTTTTCAGACATCCGTGGCAAATACAAAGAAACACTTGGAAACGGGTCTATGACAGAGTTATTTGAAGACAGTAAAATAAAAAAAGTTGGAGAATTGCTAACCCAAATCAGTAGGAGAAGGAACAACCTTCTCAAAGATATTAGAGATCATATGATATGATTTGAGCAGTTGTACTTCCATATTTGAGGTCCCATAGACCATATTTGGGTCTCGCGGACGTAATTAAAATATTTCATTTCATTAAACATAAATATTTGAATATTTTAAAATAAAGCACATTTTAAAAATAATATAATATAAAAAAATATACTTATAAATTTAAAATCGATTTTCTAATCAGATTTAAATTTTCATACATTTTAAAATAAATTAATATTATAAAATATATTTATAAATTTAATTAAATTTTTATTTATTTATTTATTTTTGTCTACTTTCAAATCTTATTATATATAATAATCAAGCGGTTATAATACTATTATGTAGGTGCGATGTTGTTTAACTGTGCGCTGCGCTTGGATCGTCGCTTTGCGCTCATAGTGGGAGAGTTCATTATGTCTAGGCTCTCAAAAATATGAGATGAGCGAATATGAGATTTTGTTCATGGACATGGCGAAACCAAGACAGGAAAAATTTAGGGTTTCTTGCAATAGAGATGGAGCTAAAATCAGCGACAACAATAGCGACCCTCGTATGAATGTGAGTGTGGCAGAGTGTGGATGGACAAGGGAAGGAGTGAACAGTATTGGAGAAACTGTGTTTAGCAGAACGACCTTTGAAGGTGAAAATGACTGCATCAGAGAGATTTGTAGTTCCATTAGGATTTACGATGAAAATTTATGGTTTCTTGTAACTCCATTTGTTGGATCTCGGGATGGAGGGTTGCATGTATTGAGCCAAAAATGAATTTTAAAGAAGCAATTCGTGGAGGACCACCTCAAACAGGAGGGGAACACAATCAACGATTGCCAAGGAAACCATTAAGGATGCCAAAGGTCGATTCAAGGAAAACAGAGATGGGTTGCATAACAACTAATGGATCGCCATTAGTGAAGCTGGAAATAACGGATGTCTAGGAAGGAATAGATGCGATAGAGAGGACATGCCTAATTTGTCGATTCATGAGATTCTGACCGACTCTTACTACCTTCAAGCAATGGGTTGCCAAAAACTGGAGCACTAAAGGTAAGTTCCAACTTTATACTTACCCTAATGGCTAATTTCTTATTTTTTTTGTTAATGAAGAAGATAGGGAGAACATTTTTCAAGGGGGGCCACGATTTTTTGGTAGGTCAGGGCTCTTCATGAAGCCCTGGCATACCAAGTTCAAAGTTGAGGAAGAAATGCCATCAACTGTCCTTGTATGGGTCTGTTTATTTGGTCTTCCGATAGAACACTGGCATCCAACGATATTCACAACAATTGGAAATTCTTTAGGAGTTTACATGATGACTTTTGATAGCACCTGGCACATAGAGCATATGATTTATGCAAAGATGTGTGTTTTGATTGATTTTGACAAACCACTTCCAAAGAAGATTACTTTACAATATGAGGAAAAATTATGGGAGCAAGTAGTAGATTATGAAAATATTCCATTTAGATGAAAAATATGTCATGAATATGGCCATCTAGCCAAGGATTGTCTACATAAGGTCCCTAACAAAGAGAAAGAGGATGGGGACTTAGCAGGGTTTCAAATCCTTAAACAAAAAAACACAAAGAAAAAAAATAGTAACAAAAGAGAAAACAATAATTTCACCTAACACCTTTGAAATTCTCTTCACGGATGAGCAAACAGATGATGAGGATGGTCAAATGGAAACAGTTATTATGGAAACAAAATTTTATGAAGAGGGGGAATAAGAAGGATTACACGATGAGAAATCACTAAAAGAACTTGCCTTGACGCTGAGAAATAACAGTAAAGGAAAAAAAAGTACAATGTAGAAAACCAACCCAAGTGCAAAACAAAAATGCATATTCAAACTATAAACAAAATGGATCCTCAAAAAGACTATACAAATTCCAATAGTAGTGTCATGTTCTAAGTAACAAGCCTACATTTCCAGTTGGAATGAAGTAAGATATGAATGAAAGGATAAGGATGCCATAATCCTAAGGTTTATAGGATGGGTGTTATCTTTATGGCAATGTTGGAAGCTTTAACTATTTTGCTAAGCAATTTCTATTTTTTTTGGTAATTTGTTGAGCTTTGATTTATTTTTAGTGTTGTCGTATTTTGTTTGATTTTTCAATAGCTCATTTGTTTTAGTTTTTGTTGTTTTTGTTTTTTATGATTTTGTTTGTGTTGTATTTGGGTTATTTTGTTGTTTTTGTTTTGGCTTGCTTTGTTATGTTGTTTTTATGGTTTTTTCTGTGTTTCGTGTTCTGTGGTTTTTTTTTTGTGGTATTTTTGTATATTTTTGTTGTTTTTGTTATGCTTTGTTTGTGGTTTTTTCTGTGTGTTTCGTGTTTTGGTGTTTTTTTGTCGATTTTTTGTTTTATTTTTTTGTGTGTTTTATTTGATTGTGTTTTGTTATGTTGTTTATGTGTTTCATTTGTGTATTATTATTTTTTTGTGTGTATTTTATTATGTTGTTTGTGTGTTTCTTCTATGTGCTTCGTGTTTTTTTATCTTCTTTTTGTGCATGTGTTTTATCTTGTCGACACACTCAAAGAGTATGCTTTATTTGTTTTAGTTGTTTGTGTGTTCTTGTTTTTTGTTGTTTCAGACATGCTCCTTGCGTGTGTCAAAGGTGGTAGGCCAGGTGCGAGCTCTAGGCATTTTTGGCAGAAGAGATTCCCTTGCCTCGGGTCTTAACCAAAAGTGGCATCCCTTTTGGAATGTTTTCCACAAAAAAATACTATTATGTAATCATAATGTAATAAACTGAATTAATATTATATCACGACCACATAGCGGTATTATAAGTGCTTAGCAATTATGCATATATAATTTAACAAAGATTTAGACGTGGATTTCTTCAATATAACTAGTTCTACTAACTACCATTTGACAAAAATATTTTAATAAAAAACATATTTTTAAATTTAGTTTATATTTTTTTTAACATAAGGGCTCATTCTTGATCTTAATATATGATCATATAAAAAAATTATTAAATAAAAATTATTTAAAAAATGCGAATAAAAATAATAAAGATATTATTAAATATTTTTTATTATCCAAGTTACTATAAAAACCAAGTATTGTTTTAGTTTTTCTTGAAATATATTTTATATATAATATATCACATGTTTTCCATCTAAAATGTTATAAATATAATTAATGCTAGTTAGATTTTTTAATTGTGGTTAAGAAATAATAAAATAAAATAATTATTTACAAATCTAAAATTTACTATTGATAATTGAATCTAAAAGTGTAAGAAGAACTATCAAATGACATTAGTTCAATCAATTAGATTCCTCAATATTTAAAGAGGAGACCAAGGTTCAAATTTTACCCAACGATACATGGATAATATCCAAGTTTTGTTGTAATACTACTATGTGGTGATGATGTAATACGGGTGGGATTCGTTTAAATCCCATATAACCAATTGAAAAAAAAAATTGTGACAAGGAATCTCGAAGAAGACATCCTCAAGAAATGTTTATAAAATAATTTCCTTTTTATATGGGATTGAAATGGGTTTCATCTATATTACATCATTACCACAACAAAGCTTGGATATTATCCATATATCGCTTGGCAAAATTTGAACCTTCATCTTCTCCTTAAATATTAAGGAATCTAACCGGTTGAGCTAATGTCACTTGATTCTTTTTATGTAATTATTATATAAAAAACAAATATTTTATTATGGTTGAGAAAGAACAAAGTAAAACAAGTATTTAAAAATGTACAATTTACTATTAGCAATTGCAACCAATGGTGCAAAAATATTTTGATAGAGAATGTCATAACAAATAATTATGAAGAAGACATCTTGAAGAACCATATATAAAAGAATTTTTTATAATGTAATGATTATTTAGTAATATATATATTTTGATGAAAAAACAAATTTATATTAAATTAAGATAAAAGCTTTTACAATAAAAAAAGTGGGTGGGTTAACACACCCCATGGGGAATCAAACTAACCCTCATTGACAAGGGTTAGTAAACAAAGCCGCCAACAAAACACAAGTTTATCAATCATGATCATTGATGATCTTTACATCAAAAAAAGCATATCATATGGAGTAATGTGCCCTCGCATGTTTTTCTGCATAAACTGCTAGTGATTATGGGATGAGAATCCACCCCTCTGCATCATGATTAAGGCCTTTAGAACCTGCGTCGCTCCAACCAACAACTGGCCTAGGTGAAATTGGTTGAACATCATCCCACCCCCCAACCTGGCGGGACGAACAAGTAATGTCAACATTAGGCTACTTCCTGACTGGTGAGGGCTGGGACCAGTGCTTGTCTGCGAGAGCACTTCTTGCATATGACGGAGGCCGACAGTGAGAGCTTAGTAAAATATTGTTTAATATAATAAATAAAAAATTATAGATAATAATATTATAATAATCAAATTGTAAACAATTGTTTCAAAAAAATATTAACATTATCTTGTAAGAAAAGATGCACACGACTCAATATTGTTTGAGAATAGTTGTTAGGTACCAAAGATAGGTACTTAATAATTTAATATTGTATTAAGCCATAAATGAATTATTGGCTAATGTAGACTTGATATGATATAAATGTTATTTATGTAACACTTATTAGTAAGGAAGGCCACATGTCAAGTTAGAAATAGGTAGGATAATAATGCTATAGAATCATATATGTCGTTAGAGAATATTGTCATATGTAACTATGTCATATTATTATGCACTTTGTAACTTACGGAAGGTGAATCACCAAATGGGTGATCTTGTAACTCATAGAAGGTGAATCATCAAACTCTTGTATAAAGAGAGATAAATCCCCATTGTAAAATGGGGATATATGAAGTATTCTTGTAGAAATCTTGGCTCGTGGAGCTGGAGATTTTGTGGAGTGGCTTCCTTCCTTCCAATAAGGAGCATTGTACGGTGTTGCCCAATCTCAAGAGTATTATCAATCTCTATTTCATTGTGTGGATTGTCAATGTGCAATTTATTTATAGATGCATGTTGTATATTTATGCATATTGGTGAATGATTTATTGTAATGAGAAGAGAGGTTCATTACATTTGGTATCAAAGCAGTGATTCGAACAAAGTGGGGTTGTTTTTGTAGAGCTAGAGCACATTTTTCCAAAAAACATCACTTTGTAGAGGCCATATTTTTTTATTTTATCATTCATTTTCATAAGATTTTGTTTCTAGCATGTAGATTGTTTTTGAGTACTACAAAAAATATTGCTCATTTTTTAAGTGTTGAGAAAGTTATGGTTGTTTAAAGTTGAGATATTTGTGTTGTTTTTTTGGATGCATGATTTTTTTTCAAAAAGAAAAAATTCGTATTAAATTTTTTAGCAATCATTTTCAAAATATTTTTGCACCAGCATGTAGATTATTTTGAGTACTATAAAAAATGATTGCATTGATTACAAGAAGGAAAAAGAGAATGTGGTGGCCACAAACATGAGGGTACTGTTGCTTCTAGTGCCATCTCTAATCCCCTTCCATAATGGATTTCCTAGCTTTAGGAGGATTGCATTTTTGGCCTAGAGACTATTAGAATAATTTAGGTAGAGGACTCTAGCTCTTTGATGCCTTCATTTTTATTATATGCTAATGGGGTTCTTTGAAAGAAGGATTGAAATTATTTTTTTTTTGGTAAATTAAAAGGATTTCATTAAGAACCGGGTTTTAAGGATCCCAAAACCTTTGTACAAAAATAGCATAGACTGCTACAAGTAAAACAGAAAACCAACAGGGGATGCAACCCCATGCCTAGAACATTAGAAATTCTAACAGAGGATGCAACCCCACTCGAAAAGCAAGAAGAAAGAAGAAAGGGACACTACCCAAGCAAAATAGACCACAAAATAGACGAACAGGCTCCACGTAGGGTAGCCATAAAAATAGAACAGAAAGTGTCGAGGAAGTCAATCCTCAGTGGCTTCCTCATCCTCATCCTTCGCTTGATCCTTGGGCTCCTCCTTGATTGCAAACATGTCCTCATCTGCTGAACAGGCTTCGGTCTCTTGCCCTATCTGCTCACCAAAGAAGAGCATGTGGAGGGCCTCTCTGAGGTCAATAATGGAGTTCACCATAGCATTCATCATGCTTGTCATTGTAGATATGATGAATTCCTTTAGTGTCTGACTTCATCCTCCGCATCCTCATCATCAACCTTGATTTCTATCACCTTCTGTTTACCTTTCACAAACTGGTCCTATAGGTGGGCTGATTTTCTGATAGGTCCTTCAACTCTATCAAATTTGATGCTTTTCTTTGCCTTTAATTCATGCACAACTTCAATAGTCTTTCTTTTCCTTTCCGAAAGGGACAAGTGGGTAGGGGGCCCAACAGATTTTGCAGCTGGACTGGGTTTACTCAAGGAAGGAATGGGGTGGGCTTGGGGGCTATGAGTCAGGATGTGACTGTAGATGACTTTGAAAAGCCCTTGGTGGGAGGGAAGGTCAATTCCTTTCTTTTTCCTGTAGGAGTTAATGGAGTAATTCATAGAATTGATGAGGAACTGAGGGATATTGATGGGATTCACATCACAGAAATGGTTGACAAAAGCCAAGTGGAAACTACATAGGACTTTCTCAGGATCATCAATAGTGATGAATTCCATAATGGGTTTCATCACATCGTTCCATGGCGTGAGGAGATCCTTCCTAAAAATCCCTTGTTTCACCCCTTTGAATATTCTTTCATTATCCTTGAACTCTTTCAGCTCAACTTCCCAGTTGTGCTTCTCCCGATGGATAGAACACCCTTTCGCTGGCTGCCCTGTGATGGTTGACAAGAGATTAACATCAATGTGGAAGCTCCTCCCTTGAACAGTGATGCAACCATTCTCCCAAGTCTCCAAGAAGGCCATGGTTATGTCAATTTCATCATCGACAAACTTATTGAGGAAGGGAAAAAATTCCTCTCGATCAAAATTCTTTCGGCTAGGATGTCACACTCAACCTTACTTGGCTCAACGAAACTCATATTGGGCAAATATTTGAGGATGGGGAAAAGACCAGTAGGGTTGAGGTCAGAAACAAAGAAATTCTGGGTGGGAAACACCTACACTCTACACCGGCGAGCAGGGGGAGAGTTTAGAAGAGGCAAGATATTGGGTTCACAGGTAGTGGGGAAACTCAGAGCGCCTGTGTTTGATTTATGGAAAAAACCCAATAAAATCGGGCAGTTTTCCAAGACTTGCCGTTGTTATGATCTACAAAGCACTTTGAATTTGGCAATGAAGATTTTGATTTCCCATTACTTTTTTGGTTATGATTACCCAGAGAGGGAGTATCCCAAGGGATATTTTGAATGTTGGTGATGATTATCCCTTGTCCTTCACTCTGATTGGGCATTGGACCATGAAATTTGCTTCTGGAATATGAACAATCATCGACACTGCCAACATTTGCCCTCGAGAAGATGTGCTCCAAAAACTGATGCTTAGTATTGGACATAGGACCATTGTCACATCCTATAAGGACCAACCAAATTTGAACTAATTTTCTATTGGAAATTACACCTTTGGAGAATATGATACCTTGGTTCGGTCTATCTTGGAACTGATTATTAATTTATCCAATGCTGGTACAACGTCAAGGAAAGAAGTGGTTGAGGTTCTTGGAGTAAAGTTCTTCATAAAGTAGCCCACTATTGGAAATTGGAGCACCACCTAAGTCACTAAACATGAGAAAGAAATTTACCACAATTTGAAAAAATAATTAGTGTGAGTTTCCAAAAAACCTGTCAAATCAAGCATGACCTTATTGCGATGGAACTCAGTCTACATGGGAAAATTAAGCTCAATAATTTTGAATTGTTTCTTGGTCCATGATCCTTTTGACTTCTTGAGGAAGGTTTCCTATCCATGTGGTTAGCCCATTGGTGGTGACACCTTTGTTGGCTAACCAATCAACAACCTTATTAGACTCATAGAAAGTATGTTGGCAGATGTTCTATGGATGACTTAGGATGAGGATCCTGGCCTCCTTGATGCAATCCTTGATTCTCCAGGGTGGATTTTTGTTCATCCTGAGGTAATTGACTATAATCAAGGAATCTCCCTCAATAATGATATTGTCAGGATAATTATTTTCTAACTCTAGCCCCCTCCACAAAGCTCTAGCTTCAACAACATTGTTGGTTTGAGATCCAAGGAATTCAGCAAAAGCAAAAAGGACTCTTTTGAAGTGATCTCTAAGGATGCCTCCTACCCCTATGATTCCTGGATTACCTTTGGCAGCTCCATAAAAGTTCAATTTGAGCCACCCTCTCGAGGGGGATCCACTTAGAAGAATTTCTCTGGTTGGGTCTAGGATTGATAGGTTTGTCCTCAATAAGGATATTTAGGGACTTTCCTAAGGATAATTCTAAGTTGGCTATCAGTCTGGAGGAGGGGGTATAAGCATGGAATTATCTTTAGAAAAATAGAGGATTCTATTAAAAATGGAAGAAGTATTGGAATAGGTATCTGAGAAAGCTCTATGGTTTCTTTCAAGCCAAACTTGCCACAAGAAGATGTGAAGATAGGAAGTCCAAAGGAATTTTAGTCTAGGATTGCAAAAAGGATTGGGCCATTGGAAGAACAAGTCAGAAATAGAATTAGGCTTTGTCCATGATATGGAGAAGGTCTAAAAAAGCTTTCTTAGGACATCCTCAGAGAAAGAGTAGGTAAGAAAAATGTGGTGAATAGATTCCTAGTTGGAAAGACACAGGTAGCATCTATTAGGGGCAACAATGCCTCTCCTGAGTAAATTGTCTATAGTAAGGATCTTGTTTTGAAAAACCAACCAAGAGAAAAATGATATCTTAGGCACAAGGTTCTTTGGGCAGACCATGCTATGAGGGAAGGATTGATCCTCAGGGCTCAAAAGGATTAGATAGGCGAACTTGACTAAAAATTCACCACTATCATTCAGATCCCAAAAAAAATGATCTATCTGATTTCTAGAAGGGATAATGGTTAAATGCAGTAAATAATTCATAGCTACTACTTTAGTAGGATGAATTTTGTTTCTGATTGGCTTCCAGGTTCTCCTATTGCCATTCCTACAAATAAAGTCAGCAACTTTTGGCCCAAAGTTAACATCAAGGTAATTTTTCAGTCTAGACAAATTTTGATCTTCAATTAGAGGGTGGTCAGTGATCCACCTATCATTCCAAAAATCTATTTTTCTGCCATATCCAACTCTCCACCTGAGACCTTTTTCCAGAATAGTCCTAGTATTTAGAATAGATTTCTAGAAAGTCGATCCTCTAGAAGGGGCTTGTTCATCCAAGAAATCTGTTCTTTGGAGGTACTTCCTTTTGACTATCGAAATCCATTCGCAGCTATCTGTCAGTAGTCACCAAGCTTGTTTAGCCAGTAAAGCTAAATTGAGGAGATGAATCCTCCTTAGGCCTATTCCTCCTTTGTCCTTAGGTTTGCAAACCTTTTCCCAGGCAACTAGGTGAATGCGTTGCTTATTTTCTGAACCAGACCAAAGAAATTTTTTTTGAATTTTTTCAATATTTTGATAGACAAGGACTGGAGCTTTGAAAATAGACATAAAATAAATAGGGATGCTTTGAAGGCAGGCCATGGTGAGGGTAGCTTTAGCTACCTGGGATAGGAGGTTGCCTTTCCACCCTACCAATTTTTTTGAATTCTCTCTAAGATGTTGTTCCACATGGATTCTGATGGATTGCCATGAAAGAGGGGAAGGCCTAGATAGGTGGAGGGGAGATGAGCCACTGAACATTCTAAGATTTGGGCTATTTTATTCTACCTTTGAATAGGAGTATTGAAGAAGTATAACTTGCTCTTGTTGAAGTTAATTTTTTGGCCTACCGCTTCTTCATATAGCAGTAAGATGTACTTGATTACCTTAGCTTCAAAGACTGAGGCATGAGTTGAGATGAGAGTGTCATCCACGAATTGTTGGTGAGTGATAGGGGTTGTTTGAGAAGCTACTTTTAACCCTAAAATAAGACCTATTCTGCAAGTAGCCTTTAAAGTTCTCCCAAGGGCTTCTACCACAATAATGAAGAGCAGAGGAGAGATGGGATCCCCTTGTCTCAATCCTCTTTTGCTTTGAAAATAACCAACTGTAGAACCATTGATGATGATAGAAAACCAGGGTTGAATGATACATCCTTTAATCAACTCCACCCAATCAGGATGAAAACCAAACTTGAGGAGGACATCAATAAGAAACTCCCAATTGACACGATCATAGGCTTTGTTCATATCCAGCTTAAGAGCAAAGGTAGGTTCTTTCGTTAAGGATATGGAATGAAAAACCTCATGGATAGTGATGACTCCGTCAAGGATGGACCTACCTTGGACTGTGCTTCCTTGACAAGGATCAATAAAGGTGGGCAGGAAATCCTTCATTCTATTAGCAATGACCTTGGTTAAAATTTTGTAGGTCACGTTGCACAAACTGATTGGTCTGAAGTCCTTCATAGATTTGGCTACAGGGCCTTTGGGAATAAGAGCAAGGAAAGTGGAGTTGAAGCTACGAGGAATGGATTTGGAGATTTGAAAGTCCTTGATAGCTGAACACACATCATTCCCCACTATATCCCAGAAGGTTTGGAAGAACCGAGGGGGAATCCATCAGGGCCAGGGGCCTTGTCAGGATTCATGGAAAATAGGGCAGTCTTGATTTCCTCCTTAGAAAAAGGGGCAAGAAGTCTGAGATTAGTTTCTTCAGGAATGGAGGATGGGATGTGCTGGAGTAAGGAATATTTTGCAAAGGAAGTATCAGGATTCTCTTCACCTAAAAGGGTATTGAAATAAGAGACAACTTCAGATCTTATCTCATTAATATCTGTTGTAAGAGTTCCATCTACTTTTACAAGTTCTTTGATTCTGTTGTGACTTTGATTTCTCAGCGTTGATGCATGAAAAAACTTTGTGTTTGCATCCCCTTATTTTAGCCAAAGAGCTCTTGATTTTTACCTCCAAAAGATCTCTTCACAAGCAAGGATGTTATGAAATTCTGCAAGGGTTGTTCTTTCTTCGAGTCTAGTCTGCTCATCATTATGACCATTTTGAATTTTATCTTCTATTAGTGCTAATCTATCTAAAATGGCCTACTTGTTCTCAAAGAGATTTCCAAAAATTTCCTTATTCCAAACTTTGAGGTTCTCTTTGACATGTTTAAGCTTTTGAAACAAACTAGAGGCTAGATTTATGTGTCCTACTTGTTTCCACCACTAGGAAATTTTGTCCCTGAGGTCTGGGTGCTGAATCCACATAGCTTCAAATCTGAAAGGTTTTTTGAATTGATGACCATTCTCCATTTCCAACAAAATAGGGCTATGATCAGATCCTATCTTGGGTAAGGATCAAAGGTTGGCATCCCCAAAGGTCTGGACAACTTCTTGAGAGAAGAAGAATCTATCCAATTTAACCTAAATTAATTGATCTCCCAATATTCTGTTGGTCCAAGTGTATCTTGCATCCTTAATTTTGACATCCATGAGGTTGTTTGCATCCACAAAGTCACTAAACTCTTCCATACTTCTGATAGGTAGACCTGATCCCCCTTTTTTATCTGAGTGGTAGAGGGGGGTGTTGAAATCCCCTACTACTATCCAGGGGATGTGATGAACAACCTCTTTGATGTTGCTTAGAGTCTCCCAAAGTAAAGATCTTCCTTGCAGGGTATTTGGTGCATAGACATTTGAGAGAATCCAAGAGGAGTTATTATCTTTGTTAGTGAATAGTACTATGATGATTCTATCGGTTATATTTAGGACTTTACCTTCAATTTTTCTAGGATCCCATAAACACATTAGGCCTCCTGAGGCTCCTCTTGCCTGACTAAAGCTTATTTCACTTTTGTTCCAAATATTTTTGGCTATATTTACTAAAGCAACAACATCAAGTTTTGTTTCTTGCAACATGAAAATAGTGGGTTTAAGTTCTCTTCTCAATGAACTGACTATTCTTTGCTTAGTTAGGCCATTGAGGCCTCTCACATTCCATGAGAGGATCTTCATTTAGAATGCTTGGAGTTTTTCCTGCCCCCCTTTCCTTGAGGTTGGGGAGGTTTGGTGATTTTGCTATCTTCCTGGGCTTGGCTGATGACTATGGGGAAAAGGGTCTTCTGGATTCCATTAGCTATGTCTTGCTTGACATCCTTTTTCCACTGATCAATGGTTGAGGTTCTCCCTCTTTTCTTATCACTACCACAATCTATGGGAGATTTCACTGAGCTTCTCATCTGCTTGGGACTAAATTTGTGTTGGTCTATTTTATCTGAAACAGGTTTATAAGGAACCATTTGCTCTAGGATAGGGCTAGAATGACCATTTTTGGATTGCAGATTAGCAGGAATACTGTGATCAGTTGCAAAGTGTTCTTCTTGGGGAGAAGATGTAGGAAACTCATCAGGAATGTGTGATGGTCCTGATTTGGTTGGGGAGTCTAAACTATTAGGAAGAGTTATTGCAAGATCAAGATCTTCTTCTCCATCCTCTTCCCTTGTAATCTCTTCTTGAAAAAGCATTTCATCATCAAGGATTTGAAATTTATTTGTGTCAGTGAAGGTAGAGCATACCTTATCAGTCTGTGATGGTTGGAAGATTTGTTTTCCTTTGTCCTGATGGATCTGCAATGCATTCTCTCCCTTTTGAGGAAGCCCATTTCCTATGAGAGGGATTTGTTGGTTGTTCCTGGGTCTGAAGAAACCCTTTTGAGTAGGGCATCTATTTCCTTGATTTTTGTTGGCCCCTCGAACTTTTGTAATCTTATTTTTGGCAAGTTGTTGTTTAAGCTATGGGCACTGGCTTCTGAGATGGCCCTGTGTGTGGCATTCGATACAGAAAGTTGGCTTGTTCTCGTATTCAATAGCTTGGCATCACAGGTAGGATCCATAGCCCAACTCAATGAAAGTGGGTAGTTCAGATTCAAGGTTTACATTCATGCAGAACCTGGCATGCGTCATCCTAGACCGGGCTAGGGTTGCATGGTCTATTGCTACCAGGTCACCAAAAATATTTGCTATTCCTTTCAAAATATCCTCGTGCCAAAATTGGAATGGTAAATTTGGTAATCTAACCTAGATAGGCGCAATATTGATGCTTTGAGTCTCAGGATCAAAGTCCTCTACCCATTTTCGAAGAAATAAACTTTGACATCCCAGGAACCATGGTCCTCCAGACAGAATGTGATTGACATCTTCTGGATTGCTAAGACGAACGATGAAAAAACCTCTGGTGCAAGCGAGGATCTCCATGTTACCCAAAGTTTTCCACTTTGAGAATGCCCATCTCCTGATAGTCTCAATATCTGGTCTACCACCAATGAGTTTTCCTATCAAGGAAAAACTTTCCATAGCCAGGGAGCTTGCCATCCTTTTTTTAGGTACCATCAATCTGATACCCTTAGGAATGAGATTCAAAGAGCTATCAATAGGCTTGATGCTCGATCCTTTGAGAGTCTCGACATATGAATTTTTCTTAGCAGGGCCCTCAGATAAGGTAGGGTGGGCCTCCTTGTCAGGATTTTTATTGGGGGGTTCATCTCCCCAAAACCTTTCGATTTGATCAGGAGCCTTGTCCTTTACGATCTACCTAGCATCAAGAATCTTACCTGCATCTGGATCCTCACCTGCATCCTCGTGATCTCCAGAAGTTTGAAAACCTGCTTTCCCGCTCAAACCTATTTGAAAATTCTGACTCCCACCTGCACTGTTCTTCTCCATCCTCCCGCAATAAGCTCTCCACAAAAATGATTTCCCCTTAATATTGATTGGATTGAAATTATCTTCATCCATATTTGGCTATTAAGATTAGTGTCCTCTAAGAATTTCATACATCTCCTTTGGGTAGATATTTTGTATTCTTAAAAATGTACTGGCAGGTGAAGCAATCCTTTTATTGGAAAGGTTATAAATTTTACCTATTCCTGACTACTAATGGGAGCACATTTCCATGGATTTCAAAGGGCCTTCCCAAATATGAGGGTAGAACAATGATCTTTAGGGTAGTGGATTGTCTTTCCAAGTAAGTTTATTTTTGTGCACTACAACATCCCTTCTCAACTAACAATGTTTCCAAGGTATTCCTCTATTATTTTTATAAACTACAAAGTATGCCCAAGTTCTTTATTAACGATTGTGACCCTATCTTCATTAGTTTTTTTTGAAGGAATAGTTTTGGCTTAGTGGTACTCAGTTGAATATGTCCTCTTCACACTTATTTATCTGACCAAATAAAGATTGTAAAAAAATGTTTGGCTATGTACCTTTGTTGTTTTTCCCAAGACAAGAAGTATCATAAGGTTCATTAGCTCTCTTTAGCTAAATGGTGGTGCGATAATTCTTACCATTCTTCCTTCAAGATGTTCCCATTTGGGGCATTGTATGGTTAGAAATATCCATCAATGGTAGAGTATGTTCCAAGATCCTCCAAGGTGTCTTAGGTGGATCATTTGTTGTAGTAGTGATGACTTGTGCTATAAATTATTTAATATAATTAGACCTAGGGCCATAATCATATGAAGCAATAATAAGAATTGCATCATTTTGAGTTGTAATTTTTCATGGGGGATATGGTATTTTTGTGTCTATATCCCGATAAGTAATTATCCTTGAATAATAAGTCTAGTTAGAAGATATCTCATAAATTTTATGGCCCTTACAAGGTGATTCATCATATTGGTGAAGTCGAATATTAGTTGGATATTCCACCATATTTTTACATCCATATTGTATCTAATGTTTCTTGTCTCAAATAGTTTATTAGCCAAAAATGTAGTTCCAAACAAAGCTCCTAGTACTCAATGAAATAGGCTGAATCACTCTTCAATTAGAAGTAGTATTGTAGTCTAGAATTTGTATTCCATTGTCTCCCTAGAATTAGGAGTTTCCCATCAAGTGGCAAGGTATTCTAGAAGAAGGTGCAACATGGGAGCTTGAGAGTATTTTGTAATATTTTTTAGCTTTTAGGATAAAGCTTTTTGGGTGATCCATGTAATAGATCAATTATAGCCATCTTAGTTATCTTTATTATTATTAGCTTATGCCCTAGGATAATGTAGTGAGCCCTTGGAGTCAATGATGCAAACTCATGGGAGATCTATTCTCCTTGATGAGAAGGAAAAGTCTCTTCTCAGTGACTACCATAGTGTGCTGGCAAAGGAGGAGGTTTTCTAGAGGTAGAAGTCTAGATCACTTTGGCTAAGGGAGGGAGACCATAACACTAGGTTCTTCCACTTATCCACTCTCAAACACAAGAGTTCAAACAAAATCAGGGAGATAAAGTTGGAAGATGGTTCGATGATCCAAAAAGAGGATGAAATTAAAGATGCAACCATTACATTTTTTAGTGACTTATTAAATGTTAGTTCGGATGGAAATGAGGATTCATCTCGTTCCATTCTTTCAAACATCCCTAGGCTGATTTTTGCTAAATTAAATGAGTACTTAATCCAACCCTTCACTGATGATGAAATCAAAGAATTCATGTTCGGTATGCAGAGGGACAAAGCTCTGGGCCTTGATGGTTTTCCCCTAGGTTTCTTCCAAGAGTGTTGGCACATAGTTCAACAGGACATAGGGGATGCTCTTCGAGAGTTCCAAGCTCACAATGCTTTACTGAAGGAATGGAACTCTACTTTTTTAGTCCTAATCCCTAAAAAGCAAGGAGCCAACACGTTCAAGGACTTCAGACCGATCAACCTTTGCAACACCATATATAAAATTCTTACCAAAGCCTTAGCTAACAGACTGAAGATACTTCTTCCCAGGTTAATTTCTCACAGTCAAGGGGGTTTTGTGGCTAAGAGGTAGATTATGGATGGTGTTATATCCATTCATGAAGTGCTGCACTCCATGGACCAAAGAGGATCAACAGGTATGATTTTAAAATTGGATATGAGCAAGGCCTACGATAGGGTGTCTTGGACCTTTCTGGACAAGGTTTTGGAAAGCTTTGGTTTTAGTTCAGTTTGGAGAATCTGGGTCTCTCGGTGTATATCTTCCCCTATGTTCTCGATGTTAGTAAATGGCCAAGCATCAAGATTCTTTCCCAACCATAGGGGATTAAGATAGGGAGACCCTCTATCCCCTTACCTATTCATTTTAATGGCTGAGGTGCTTGGTAGGGCCATTGATTCAGCTAGAAGGGAAGGTCAGATTCAAGGGATCAGACCAGCTACTTCAGTTGAACCGATTACTCATCATTAGTTTGTGGATGATACTATTATTATTGGGGAGGCTTTAGTTAGAGAAGCCACTAATATAAAGAAGGTGCTATAGGAGTATGAACAAGCTTTAGGTCAATGCATCAATTTTAACAAAAGCAAGTTGTTCTTTGTTAACACTCTGGCCCTTAGACATGTCAGAATCTCCAGAATTTTTTATTGTGATATTGTTGATTTCCCCTCAACCTATCTGGGCTTACCCTTGTTTAAAGGAAGAGTTAAATATGTGCTATGGAATACTGTGATAGAAATATTTCAACGTAAGTTAGCGGGGTGGAAGGGGGTTCTGCTGTCCCAGGTAGGTAAAGTGCAACTCTTGCAATCTACTCTTCAATATTTACCAGTTTATTTTCTTTTGATGCTAAAAATCCTTGTAAAAGTGGCCTCACTATTGGAGAAAATCCAGAGATATTTTTTGTGGTCAAGGGTTGAGGATAGCTAGAGGCTCCCTCTTGTGGCTTGGGATAAAGTGTGCAAACCTAAGAGAGAAGGAGGGTTGGGCATAAAGCAAATTCAACAATTTAATGAAGCTCTATTGTCTAAGCTTGGCTAGAGAATAATCAAAGAAGGTGAAACTCCTTGGGTCAAAGTCATCAGGGCCAAGTACTTAGATTCTTCCATACCCTTCTTTAGATGTGAGAACCCTCCTAAGGGTTCTGCTTTTTGGAATGGGCTTGTTAACTCCAAATATCTGCTGATGAAAGGTTTAAAATGGAAGCTTGGGGATGGTAACTCCATTATGTTTTGGGAAGACACTTGGATTACAGACAAGCCCCTCTATGCTTTGAGAGAATGTAGTCAGATTTTGGTTCCCCTGAAGGATAGATTTGACAATAGGGTTTGCGATTATCTTGAAGGTGAAGGACCCTTGAGAAGATGGAAGGATATCTCCCTTACTACCTCAACTGAGGAGGCCCAATGTCAGGTATCATTTGTGAAAATTTTACTACTCTCTTATTACATTCCCTTAAGCCCCTCTCAAGACTCCCTCATTTGGGCCCCTTCTTCTTCTGGAGTTTACTCGACTAGATCGGGCTATATGGTATCTAAGGATGAGTCTATTCCTGGGTTTCCTATTAGTAGAGTGTGGTTAAAAGACATCTCTCCAAAAGTTGCTATCTTCCTCTGGATTGCCCTTCAAGATAGAATCTTAACGATAGACAATCTTAGGAAGAAAGGATTTTGTATCCCAAATATGTGCCCGTTGTGCAAGGTAGATGAGGAATCAGTCTTGCACCTCTTTATTCTTTGTCCTTTCTCAAGAAAGGTTCTCAACTTGCTACTTCAAGCCTTTGGCTATTTGTGGGTGGTGCCTCATTTGATCCTTGGTTTTGTGGAACAATGGTACTCCCCCTTTAAAAGTGATAGACTCACATGTTTATGGAATTTTTCCCTTGCTCATTTCTTCTAGGGTATATGGCTGGAACGCAACCAGAGGATCTTTAGAGGCATCAGTAGAGATGAAAAGGGGGTTTTCCTTAGAATAAAGCTTGTTGCTCATGAGAATGTCTCAATTACCAAGCACTGGGATGGGGTTGAGAAGGGGGCAAAAAGGAGATAGCTAAATGTTGGAACTTGGAAGCTCAGGTTGGTGTTGACCCCATCTCGAAGGAGGATATTAGAAAGAACACCAAATGGAAGGCTCCTGAGGAAGGTTGGGTGAAACTTAACTTTGATGGGGCCTCGAAAGGCAACCCAAGAAATTTTGGGGGTGGAGGTGTAGTTAGAACTTCAAAAGAGGTTTTTATTGGTGCCTACTCAGAGCATTATGGTATACAAACCAGCCATGTGGTAGAAGTGAGGGCTCTTCTATCTGGAATAAAGCTCCTATCCTTGCTTAATTCTCTAAAGATTATAGTGGAAGGGGACTCCCAGAACATCATTAACTACTTAATTGGGAAGGGAGAACCAAGCTGGATGGTGGAAGAAATCTTAAGGGATAGCAAGTCCTTGCTACAGTCCTTCCAAGAGGTGAAAATCATGCACACATTAAGAGAAGGGAACAAAGTTGCTAACTTTATGGCCAATCAGGGAGTTAGTAGCAACTCAAACAATCTTTGGATGGACTCGTTTCCTCCTCACGTGATCTCCTCTTTAGGTCTTGATGGTCATTCTAGCTCTGATAATGTGGAAATTTTGTAGGTTGTGCTCTGTCATGGATATGTTCCCTCCGAGGACTAGTTCTATTTCCCTGAGCAGTGTTCTTAGCACTAATTATGGGGAAAGGAAATGGAATAATCCCGATGCTTTTGTGACCAAGGCTAAATTTTAGTTGTATCAGAATAATGGGATGGACAAATGTTGAAGGACTCCTAGGAGGTGTTGAAGGTCCAGGTGCAAATTAAGAAGAAGAAGGAAGACTTGGAGGTCGATGTCAACCTCTCCAAATCTTAGTTAGCCATTCTGCTCTCTTGTTTTGTTTGTAGTCTTTTATTGTTGGCCTCTTGTGTTGGTTTTCATGTTGTTCTTTGATCTGATATTTTTATCTGGTTGTACCTTTTTGGCCTTGGGATTTTGTCCTTGCTGGAAGTTTCTTTGTCCTATGTAAAAGGGTTGGGACCCTTCCAAAAACCCTTGTTTTCACAGTTAAAATATAAAAAATGGTAGTAAACCCTTGAACATTAGGGTTGGGGTTAATGTTGATTTAGTCTACAAATAGGAAGAGTTATGTTGTAGTAGAAATCATCTTTTATATTCAAATCTTAGTCACCTCTATTACACATATGAAATTTCGCTCTCTCCAAGTGGCTAAGAAACTTTGCTCTCTCTAAGTGGATATGATTTGTATTGATTTAGAATCTGTTACCTGCATTACTAATTTTATAGAATTGATATTGAATTATTATTTCAATTAAATACGTATTTTTGTACATTATTAAATTGTTAATGCTATTATTATATTTTTGAAAGTTGTTTCATTATACGATATTAGAATACAGACAAAAAATATGTGGGGTGATTCTATTCTCACTCTATAAGAAAGCCATCTCATCAACAAATATAATTTTCAATTATGTATGCAAATGTTTATAAAGCAACAAGAATTAATGAATAAATGAAAAAAAAAGTTTCTTATAGGTGGTGATATTATAGCTTTGGTCCTCTCAATAATGAACATTTCCTCCATGATCAATAAGAATGTGATAAGTATCTCTTAGGGCTATTAGGCAAGTAAGGGTATCTATAGAGACAATAGTTAAAGTATAGGGTTCTCTAGGTCTATGTAGATTTAATTGAGGCTCTTTCGCATCTTATAATTTCAAAGGGCCAATGGGAAACTTAGAAGGCTTTTTACTTGCTTGTTATACTAACATCCATACTTTTGACTTATTCTTAACCCAAAGTTTTTGAGAAGACTAGTTGGCCCATGGTTGGATAATAAATTATATGCTTGATTTATTTATCCAATGAAAAAGATAAAAATACCTACAAAAACAAACCAATAAGTATTTTGCCCAAGACTACATATGGGGATTCCAATTTCTTAAATTATAATCCAAATTATGCAATATTGACAATCTATTAACTTGAAATTTTAGATGACTTGTCATTATAGGTGAAGGCAATTGTATGATATACACATACGACATCCTACATGCCATTGCTAAAGATAATTTTTTTACTAAAATAATAAACCTAGTTTTTACCTATTTCATGGCTACTAGCTTTAAAAATTTACAAACTCAAAATAACCTAAAATGAGAGTTAGCAACATTATGTAGTTATCATGCATGCTAATTAGTGATATCTATCTATGCTAAGATTGATTCAATGAAAAATGACTAGATCTAAGATTGATATTTATTTACCCCTATTATGTTTGGTATATTCTACTTATAACATCATCGATTCGAATGAGATATTTATGTATAATTGGTGCCTCCTTTACCATGGATATGTAAATGAGAGATATCAACCTTACATTATATCATTTATTATTAACCAAACTCTAAAAAAAGGATAAGGAGAACTTCTAAATTGACATAGCAAGATTTTCTTTTCACCATATATGGCCTAACTATAATATTTTCCTTCCATGTATGGCCTAAAATTTTCAATTAAAATTTAAAATTAAAAAAAATCTGCAAGAGTTTTTCTATATCCCAATATTTTTTTTGAATGAAAAAGAGCGAAAAAAATCTATTAATGAATAATTAGGCCTTTTACATAAAAAAGGGCCTAATATTTTAGTTATAAACTTATTTTAGTTTTTGTCAATGTCATGATTGTTTGCTTAAAAAATTAAAAACCCAAAACAACATAGAACAAGAGTTACTGCAATTTGTTATACCCATGCATTTTAATCAATAACATTCTACCTTCTCAAAGATTGATTCAAATATTCTTCCATGCCCCATATGAATTCTATACAAATATCATTTGGATTTTTCTACAAACTTGAGATATTATGATGATAAAATATTAGATCCAACTAGGATTTTTTTGAAATGTACGTTTTGAAAAGTTAAAAGGGATTCTAAAACTATCCCATTGTAAGAATTCAAGGGTTGAATATACAACTTACACATCAAGTTCCTTGAGGATGAAGACCTTATAAAAGAGAAATGCAAACCATATTCCTTCTTACAAATATTTAACATAACAACACCAACATCGATGCGTACTAAAAACATTGTATAAATTATTCTCTCTTAGACTCTCACGCACATATCATATAAATTCATCAAAATATTTGAGAGTGGAAATTCAATCTAAGATGAAATTAAATTGAAATTGAAGAAAAGAGAGAAATATATTATGTTAACCCAGTTTTGTAAAGAATATAAGTGCAAGAAATAATCTACTAGAATATCAACAAAGAGGACCTCCACAACAAAGAAACATGAAATGAAAGATGGCATTCTTCATACTGAGAACTTATTAAAAAATTAAAAACTTGTTTATAATGTTTCTTTAGTATTTAATTTTAAAAGGATGCATATCATCACATTTTTGTGAAGGAGAGATCAATATTTATTTATAATGCTCCTTTATATATGATTTTAAAAGCATTCATATTATTGCTTTCTTTCAAGAATATTGAAGGGTCAAAATTTATCCAATGGTCATCTCATACTATGTATGAGAAAACCATTGGTTGGAGAAAATATCATAAAAGTAAAATATCATTGAAGAAACCTAATCGAAGTAATAAATAAATTAATTTCCTCTTGTATTCGATTTGTTTAATACACTTCATCTATAACCTATAGACCTATTACATAGACCCATTACCATGATAAAATGATTGTGTACTCACATATATACATTCCAATAATAAAAAATTTGCATCTTTAACAAAAAGATGAAATCCTTTCATTGCATAAATTTTGATAGAAAGGAACCTCTTATCAATATGACTTTAAATATTTTATGCTAATATGTAATAACACATGTAATAATTTTTTTAGCAATATGATTTTATCTAAAATCAAATAAATTATTATTAATATTAATTATTTTAATCTAAAATCAACATTTATTAAAAAATATTTAAAATGCACTCTTTAATGATTAATAAAATAATGTATTGTTTTCATATTTCAAGTTTCTAGTGATATTGTATCTTAAACTTTGAATATGAGATTAAATGTTTTATTTCATACAATTTTAGTAAATCCATAGACTCATTCAAACTTACCCATAACTTAAGTAGTATAAATGTTAAACAACATATTCAAAGTAAATATGTCATAATGTTGTATAATAAATTAACCAATATATATTAGTTAAATAATTCATTGTAAATTTTATTAACTTTTATATATATATATATATATATATATATATGAATGTAGTTAAACAAGATCATTTTTTAACTAGATACTTAATTGGAAAAAATATATTTTAATTGATTCTTTTTCATTGGTATAAATAACAAAGGTGTTGATACGACTATCCTGCATGTCCTTGTTACAAGATCAAGATTAGAAAAATATTTGTATTTTGAATCATATTGATGGTAGTTGGAAGTTGTCAAAGCTTGTTTTGTGTTTAAATAAATTGAAATAAATATATATTTTAAATTGGTTATATGGTATTGAAATAGGTTCTACCCATGTTACATTATTACATAGTGGTATTGCAACAACTTAGCTATTATGCATGTATTACATGGCAAGATTAAAATTTGAGTCTCCTCTCAATTGAGGAATCTAACCAATTAGTTTAATACTATTGAATAAAATCATATTTACTATAGGTAGAATAGATCATTTATATTCATGAAAAAGGATTACAAAAATGTAATTAATAAGCCTTAAGCTCTTATTAGCTTGTTCATGTGAAGGTACAATCTCATGCATGGAATTGATTTGACTCAAACTCCTAAAGTTTTCTTTTATATATATAAATATTTTTATTAATTTTAAAAGCTTAGAACAAAAAATAAATTAATAAATAAATATTTTCTTAATTTTAAAATCTTATCTATCTATCTATATTAATTTTAAAAGCTCATCATAAGGCACGGATATATGTATATATGTTATTAACTAGTTGTACAATTAAAGGTCATTAAATTATATATTTTTTAAAATTAGGATAAACACAATTTTTTAGAAGGATTTGTATTTTTTGTCAACTAAAGATACATTAGGGCTACCCTCTCATAATTCTAATTAGGGTCTCATGAATGAAATCCCGAAGACATACTAATTCAATATCCCAACATGGGCTAAATTTTTTAGCTTAAAACATAAGTTTTGAAAGGGTTTTGGTCTCCTTGTTTTGGGATTTGAACTTGAATTTCCTAGATGAAAACCCAAAAACATACGGCTAGGATATCTTTCATAGAGGCAGGTCATTAAATTATCTTGTAAACAAGTTAATTAACTAAATAATCCATTTTGATTAGCAACTCCTTTAATTTAAATAATCAATCTAGTTTCCATTCTACAAACTTACACTCCTCGATGTTTTAAATCTAGGTTACTAACCTCTACCGCACAGTATATTAATTATGGACTATACAATCTATTTAGAAAATTAAAGCCTCTTGTTTTTTAATCTGTAGATTTTTTAATCTCTTTTTTTTTATGTGAGGAATTTAAGTGGCCATCTCCTCTAACATCAAGAGAGAAACGTATTATTACTAACCATTAAAAGCAAATCTTGTTTGCAATTTGTCATTAAGTTCTAAACATCTCTTACAACTTAATAAAATATTTAACACGAAGTCTCTAATAAGCCTAGAACCACTCAGGTGTTAAGGAAGTTTTTATTTTTATTTTTTAAACTGGTTATAAGGATGAAATATATTTTATTTGTATAAAGACATGGTCATATAATAGTATTACAATAACTTAACAACTATACATATATCATTTATAAAATTTAAACTCGTTATAGAAATGAAATATATTTTATTTGTATTAAGACATGGTCATATAATAGTATTACAATAACTTGACAACTATATTATATCATTTATAAGATTTAAACTTAGTTCTCCTCCTTGATAATCAAAGAATTTAAATGGTTAATTTCATCCGTAAAAAATTAATGGAGAAGATTTTACTTTAAAATTACTTTATTTAAACTCTTGCAATATTCATAGTCAATCAATTTTCTTAAACCCAATGGACTTGAATAAGGGAAAAGATCTTTGACAGGGTAGTGGTATGGCTTTGACCTCTCATCTAGGAGACCCAAGTTAAAACCATAATAAAATATGTAAATATGTTATTAAAAAAAGATAAGACTATTTTATATTAAACTCTTAAGATATTTATCTTGACAAAATACCACCTAATGGACAGAGGCAAAGGTTAACAGGTTGTGGCCAACATGACATCCTTAGGGAGCAAGCATTTTTTGAAATAGGCATCAAATTTTTTGGAGCAAGCGAGGATTTTTTAGAGCAAACGATGGAGATCAAACCCTAGCATGAAAAAAGGAGGAAAAAACATAGCAATTCTCTGAAGCAGGTGGTGGATTTCAAACCCTAGTACATGTCTTAACAAGTATTTTTCTCTACTATTTACTTTTCTAGATAAAAGTAAAAGTTGTTTTTGGAGTTGTGTCTATGGTTTTTTCAAACACAAAGGTTTGGGTAGCCATAAAAGAATAAATTTTCAATTTGTTAAAACTTCATAATACTTGTCATTTGGGTAGGCGACGGTCTGTGCAAGTTAGAACTTAGTGGAAATACAGATGGAGAACAATAGTGGGATTTCACAGGTCTTAAAGCACAACCCAGGGCTTGCTCATGAATGGACAATAGAAGAACAATATGTTCTAGAAGAGGGCCTTCAACAGTTTGAAGGAGAATCCAACATTTTTAAATATCTTAAAATTGCTGCACTTTTGCTAAAAAAATAGTACGAGATGTTGCACTAAGGTGCAGATGGATGTCAGAGATGTCTAAGATCTCAACTTTAGGATTGAAGAAGGGGTCAAGGGGATACAAAGAGGACAAGGAGAAATATGGGTCACTACTACAACTACCATTGCAACTATTAGATCCATCACACAACCCTTGGTTTCAAGATGTATCACCAACAAGATGTAGCAGCTCATTAGAGGGTTTGAAGGAGGTATTTGCAGGGGGTTTGTTGGTAAGTTCAGTGCAAAATAGAGCAATGGTTGAGGAGGGAAAATATGAGAAGAATAGACTAGGGCTATGGCCACTAAGGATGGAGTCATCATCACATGACATGTATCTTAACCCTAAGGTTGTAAAGACATGGGCTAAGAGGATAGATTTTTAGAGTTTTTTTTGACAAGACTACCACCATGGTGAGTGAAGTAGAGGGTGATAAAGACAATGGGACATTATCTATCGAGGCTAGTTTTGCTAATGCAAACACTAATGGAGAGTCCCTCAACCTTGAGGCTATAAGGAGAATGCAAGATTTTGAAAAGGAAGGAAGATTTAAGGGTTTTCTAGAACAAGGTCATGAAGAAGAAGTAGTGGACTATTCGATGGATCCTTATGAGGATGTCTCCATATTTGATTGTGGAAGGAAGTTTGAAAGAAGGAAGTCTCCTTTAGAAGAGTTCAAGAATGGGCCTGAGCCAATGATGATTTTATAGGAAGACACACAACTCTTGGACAAGAGTGATGATTGGGATATGTCCTCTTTAGAGCAAGTTCAAAATAGGCCACAACTCTCTGATCAGGGCTATGAGGGATAACATAAGAATTTGAAAGGAGGAAATCCAAAGAAGAATCCCTTGGAAGCATGTAAAAAGGCAACCAAGTGCATTCGAAGGAAGAGTAATAGAGCAAAATTAGTTCTAGGAGAAGATGTAAAAATGGGGGAAGTCATTGAACTCTCAGAGAAAATGCTTATTGGGAGGTTCTATGGGCATGCAATTTTTGAAAAATCCTTGGCAGATTGGATGGCTAGGGAATGGATGGAAGTTCTAGGGTATGTGCCTAGTTTTTTATTTCTAGTAAGAGGATGGTTGTCATTTCAGTTCAGGACTAAGGAAGATGTGGCAAAGATTATGTCAGAGAAATGGTTTTGGGGGTCAACTTTGTTAATTCTCAAACTATGGGACCCTTGTTTTGACCCTAGGACCACTTGAATACCTTCTCACCCTGTATGGGTAAAGTTACTAGGGTTGCCATTAGAATTTTGGTCTAGAGATGTTTTCCAAGCCATAGGCAATTGCATTGGTTCTTTCTTGGAGGTGGATGAGAGGTATCAGTCCTCATGCATGAGGATAATGGCTAGGATTCTTGTTGATGTGGATTAGAGAGATGGATTGGTGGGGGAAATTGTGTTGAAGTATAACAAAGGGATGCATGTTCAAACCCTAGACTATATTGGTGTGCCTTTTAGGTGTGCACATTGTCATAATTATGGGTATATTGCAAGGGATTGTTCTCTTAATTTTTCAAGGAAGGTTTGGTATCGTAAGGAAGATAGAGGGATATTTAAGGGTGAGAATGAAATGCAATTTTCCTTCAAGCACATAACTTATAGTCTGATTATATTATTGAATCATTGCATAAGGAACACAAGCTAGAGAAATTAAGGAAAAAATAGAAAATGTAGAGAAGGTGGAGATAAATATTTTTGTGCTAGATCAAGTGATGGATTTAGAATCATCTCATATTAAAGTAAGGCTAGGATTCTCAGAGCAAAATTTGGATGTCATGCTCTTGGACCTAGATACAAGATTTCAAAGCAAATCTACTACCAAATCTCATTTCGGGTTTTGTTTTTTTTTTTTCACCTACCCAAACAAATTTTCTAGTTTAAAACAAAGTCTCCACTAGAAGAAGGTAAGGGTGCAATTGAGGGGCAAGGAGGACCCTTAAATTCCTCTTCCTTGAAGGAAGTAGATCTAGACCTTGGATTAGACTCTGGTAAATTTTTTAATAATGCTTCACAAGTAAATCTCTTTGAAATTGCTTCCCCTCTTCAATTTTCTTGTGGTCAGGAAGGTTCTGTGTCCCTAGAAACTCATAGGTATCCCCTACGATCCCTAAAAGGTAGAATAGGACTAAGAGAAGAAGGATTTGGGGGAGGCCCCAGTAAATATGTGGGGGATAGAAGTCTTATTGGTAGGAGGGGCAAAAGAGTTTTTACTTTATTGGCTAAGAATAAAAGCCTATGTGAAGTTCAACAAGGCAAGCAACCATCCTTAAAAGGGATCCTTAGAGTAGGGATGATCCTAGATATAGTTAATCAATGAAAGTACTTTCCTTTAATATTTGAGGGATGGGCAACTCTGCAAAAAAGTTGCTCTATGTAGGTTGGTAGAAATTCATAATCTAGAGATTTTGCTAATTCAAGAGACAAAAGGGTTAGCTATGAAAGTGATGGAAGATCTCAGTAAATTGCTTAAAGGATGGGATTTTTTGGCCCTTGATGTTGTAGGAGCCTTAGGAGGAGTGGCTATAGGGTGGAAGGTAAATCAGTTTAGGCTAACCAAATTTGCATTGCT
Source organism: Wollemia nobilis (assembly GCA_028583015.1). Classification (NCBI taxonomy): domain Eukaryota; kingdom Viridiplantae; phylum Streptophyta; class Pinopsida; order Araucariales; family Araucariaceae; genus Wollemia; species Wollemia nobilis. The sequence continues at coordinate 1,849,755 of JAQPPZ010017170.1, read as the reverse complement.
TGACTTAGGAGTAGGGACTAAATTCTTTTCAGTGGAGCTTGGGGAAATAGTGATAGTGGTGAACATTTATGGCCCCTATAAAGATAGGATGCAGTATTGGGATAAGCTTATGGATCAAAAGTTTTTAGAAGCTAATAATTTAATTTTAGGAGGTGATTTAAACTTAACTCTCTCGAGGAGTGAAGTGTGGGGTTTTGTTGCTAGAACTGATCCACTAGCTAATTACTTCATCCAAAAGTTTGAATCCAAGGGGTTGGTAGACTTGGTGCCTATAAAATCTATCCCAACTTGGAGAAACATGAGGATAGGAGTTGATAGAATTTCTAAGAGACTAGATAGATTCTTAGTAGCAGAGAGTTTGGTAAATGGTACTTATAGATTGAAGTTGGAGGTGACTCTGATCACTCCCCTATCATGCTTCTTTTAACAAAAGAGGAGAAAAAACCACATTGTCCTTTTAAATTTAATTTTGAGTGGCTAAAAGAGGATAACTTTGTAACTCTAGTCAAATCAAAATGGGTGAAGTTTGATTCTAGTCTAAGAGAATCTGCTAGTATACAATTTGCAACAAATTTAAAAAGGGTTAAGGTAATAGTGGCTCAGTGGGCCCATAAAAAAATTGATGGATGAGAAAAAACTAAGGGAGATTGAGGAGGAGCTTGTAGTGTTTCTAGTAGATGACTTTGAAAAATAAATGGATGAGGAAATAAGGCTTAAGTATAAAAGTTTGGAATAAGAGAAGAGTAGATTGTTGGTAGAGAGAGAAGCATGATGGAGGCTCAAAAGTAGAGCACTATGGATTGCAAGTGGGGATGAGAACACTAAATTTTTCATAGCTTTGCAAATCATAGAAAATAACAAAATACAATTTGGGAGTTATAGGGACAAGATGGAAGTAAAGTCTCCTCCTTTAAAGGAATAGTAGACATGGGTGTAAGGCATTTTGGTCAACTATACAAGGATCCTAGTCAAGTTAATATAGCTAAAATAGTTAAAATAACTTCTCTCTTTCCCAGATTTATAGATGAGGAAGCCAATGATGAGTTGATTAAGGAAGTCTCAAAGGAGGAGCTCAAAGTTGTTTTAACCTCCTTCCAAAAAGATAAGAGTCTAGGACTTGATGGGTGGACTATGGAATTCTTTCTCGGGCTCTATGACATTTTGGAGTCTGACCTACTCAAGGTTGTGGAGGAATCTAGGCTAAAAGGAAGGGTAAATGTAGTTTTCAACTCTACCTTCATTGCTCTTATTCCAAAAAAGGATAATCCTTCTTCCTTTGATGATTTTAGGCCCATTTCTTTGTGTAATTGTGTGTATAAAATCATAGCAAAAATAATTGCTTCAAGAATTAAAAGGTTCTTCTCTGCTTCTATATCTATTGAGCAATTTGGTTTCCTACATGGTAGACAAATTCATGAAGCAATTGGTGCTACTCAGGAAAGTCTTCATACCATAAAATCAAAGAAACTACCAGTAATGGTGATGAAGTTGGATCTCTCCAAGGCTTTTGATAGAGTAAATTGGCTATATTTAAGAATGATACTTACTCATATTGGGTTCTATGTGTAGATGGTGAACTGGATTATGGGATGTCTTTGTTCTATTTCTTTTGTAGTTTTGGTTAATGGGTCAACCTCTCAGTTCTTCAAAGCTTCTCGGGGTATTAGACAAGGTTACCCCTTGTCACCATTATTATTTATTTTGGTAGTTGAGGGATTAAGTAGGTGTATTATAGAAGCCAAGAGGGAAGGAGCAATAAAGGGAATTAGAATAGGTAGAATAGTGGAAGTCACCCATCTACTTTTTGTAGATGATGTTCTCCTTTTCACAGATGGAACAGTAAGAGTTGCAGAGAAGTTAAAATAATCTTTAGATATTTTTTGTCTGGCAATAGGTATGCATATTAATGCATATAAGTCAAGCATTTCTTTTAATTGTGTGAATTAGAATCAAACCATAATAATAGGTCAACTTTTCCCCTTTAATATATTTGATCTTCAAGAGGGGTTTAAATATTTGGGGTTCTTTTTGAAACCCAATGACTACACTAAACAAGACTGGAATTGGTTGATAAAGAAGGTGGAAGGAAGAATTAATATTTGGTGCAACAAATGGCTCTCTTTGGGGGGGATATTGACTTTGGTCAAGTCTGTGTTGGAGGCAATACTAGTATATTGGCAATCTTTGGCTCATATACCAAAAGGAGTTTTGGAAAAAATTAGATAGTTAAGCTATAGATTCTTATGGATAGGGAAAAGGGAAAGGGAAGGTATTCCCTTGGTTAAATGAAAATCCTTAGCCAAGCCCAAGGAAAATGGAGGATGGGGACTTAAGAACATCTTCCTATTTAGCAAGGCTCTAGCAACAAAGTGTGTTTGGAAGATAATATCAAAGGAAGGCTTATGGAATAAGATTATACATGAAAAGTATTTAGAGCCACTCATAGTTGAGGAGTGGATAAGGGCCCCAATTAAGCAAACACATAATGTTTCAATCTGTTGGAAGGTAATGATTCAGGCCTTTTATATTGTTGGTGATTGGCTTACCTAGAAAATAGGGGATGGTTCAAGGATAAGACTAGGATTAGACCCTTGGATTGGTTGTGGTGATATGCATAGACTACCAAATAATATAATTCAGACCCTAAGAGCTCAAGGGATTGGAAATCTTGCCCAAGTAGCTAACCTAGAATCTTCTACAAATTGGAGTTAGGGATGGAAGGAAGCAATAATGTTAGGGCTTCAGGCCAAGAGGCACACTAGTGGGAAGAATATGTGGGGAGACTTAAAGCTGGACATATCAAGTTGTGAGAGGAAATTGATCAATTGGTTTGGATAAATAATGGAGCTATGGGGGAGTACACTCCAAAGTTGGGGTATAAGACTCTATTGGAAGATAACAATGACAATCCAACATGGTGGTGGAAGACACTTTGGAAGCAGAAAGCCCCATTGAAGATAAGACTGTTCCTATGGCTTGCCATGAAAAATAAGGTTCTAACATGGGAGGTTTTATAGAAGAAGAATTGGAATGGTCTAGGAAGGTGTCATTTATGTAAGTCAAACAATGAAACAATTGATCATTTATTGGTTGCTTGCTCCTTTACTAGATAGGTTTGGAGGGAGGTTATAGCATAGTTAAAGCTTCCTATAGGATGGCAAGAAGATTCCTTAGGAGAGTGCTTAAAATATTGGTTTGAAAATAGGTCTTACAAAGGTTTTATAGCTCTCCCATTGTTTGTGTCTTGGGGAGTATGGTTATCTAGGAATGCATTAATTTTTTAGGATCAAGAGAAGCCTACTTGGTAGGTCTCCTCCCAAATCATTGGAAGTTTAAATAATTATAAGGTTTCGGCAACAACAAAGGTAAATAGATAAATCATCCCTCCAAATATTGATAAATCAGGGGCTTGGGTTTTTTTGATGGGGCTAGATAGGGGGTCCCTAGAGTTTGTGGAGCAGGAGGATTACTATATATTTTTGACTCTCATTATTTTAAATTCAAGGCTGGATTGGGAGAAGGTTCTAATAATTATGCTGAAATTATGGCCCTCAAATTGTTGGTTTAGTTGGCAGAATCAAAAGGAATACAAAAAATTCAAATTTATGGAGACTCATAGGTGGTAATAAACTGGATGCTTGGTGTTTTTAGGATGGAAAACATGATTCTACAACCCATCTTCTCTCAAATAAAAGAAGTTGTGGATCGAAGTGAAGCTTTTACTTTTTGGCATATTTATAGAGAACTAAATAGGGAAGCAGATGAACTCTCAAAGGAGGCACTTTAGATTGATCCAGGTATGTGCTTAGTACAAGAATTCAATGAGGGCAATGCACTACAATTGGTCCAAATCTCTATCTGGGGGATTAATACACTCTAGTTAAAGCAAGCACAAATAAAGCAACTTTTTCAAAAAACTCAGAAGTTAGTGATTTAAAGGATATTGTTTGATAAATTGGGAAGGTGTCTAAGGATAGAACTTAGCATGATAGAGATAGCTAGTTATGATGTATAATGACCTAAATTTTAGGTCACTATTGAAATTTTGAAGAAATGCCAAAAAAAAAAAAAAAACTTATAAAAAATAAGTTTAAATATTTCGTGAAGAGTTAGGGCTATGGTTATCTTGCATTCCTACCGTGATAAGACAATGCACAAAATTCATTCTCAAACATTTCTATCTCCTCATAGAGGGTATTCCAATGTGGATTCCTATTCCAGTGAAGCCAAATTTTTTTTAAGTTGCAAGATCCAAACAAAAGGAAACACCTCTTCCAAATATGAATTATATTTTAATATTAAAATGTTAACAAAAATAGGATTCCAGTTCTACTAAGATGGTTATAAGACCAATACGACTTGGCACTTTAATACATAAAATACTTTTGAGCATGAATTTGAATGTGAATGGAGAAGGCATGAAAAAAAAAAAGGACTCCACAAATGTTTGTCCAACTCAGATTCAGATTTGATATGCAAGATTCGGATAGGATGATACGTAATAAAAGATGACGTGTTTTGGATGGATGAATCATCCATCCAAAATAACTAGAAAGTTCAGAAATCTGACGTCACACTTGCATAGATTATAGATTCGAACACTATAATTTTAAAGAGATGCATCGCCATAGTGACCAACCACTACATCAAAACTAAACTTATGTTCTGAGTTTGAAACTCAGCTCTTAAACTCATTGTTAAGTGAACAAGAGTGATTCAGCTTGCCCAGCTTGTAACTATGACTTTCCTCTAGTCTCCACAAAATTGGTTGAGGTGTTAGAGGTAGATTTTAAACTCAACAACATATTTAATCGAGTTCTCAATATGTTTCTTTAAAACAAATATTTAGAATCTCAATCAGTATCGTGGTGGCTCTTCAAGGTTAAAAAAATAAATTCCTTATAACTCTATTACATATATATACCATAAAACACTTGTGTTGCATAATTTCTAACGAATTAAAACAACTAAATCTCTATTCCAAAGGAAATATTCTATATCATTATATTAAAAGAATAACCATAGGATTCTAATCCTTTTGCTTCAATTGAAAAATATTCTACCACATTTTATCTTTCCCAATAACTCTCTACATATAACGAAATAAAACAACTAAATCTCTATTCAGAAGGAAATATTCTGTATCATTATAATATAAGAATAACCATAGGATTCCAAACCTTTTGCTTCACTTGAAAATATTCTACCACATCTTATCTTTCCTAATAACTCTCTTACTACTTGTTTTCATGTTTTCAGGCAAGTGATACAACAAATGATCAAAATATTTTCTTTGAATTCTTAGCATTTATAAATTTATACTACCAATATACTTTTTAGTTTTGAGAAAATAAATAAAATATTATACAGTATATCAAAATTTTATTGTATTTGAATTTCTTATTCCACTATTAAATTGATTCTCTAAAGCTTTTATTAATACAGATGTAATACCTCAACTTAGTTGAAGCTTAAATAAATCTTTAGAAGAAGAGGTATTAGTTAGAAAGTAAGAGGGTCAATTACCCCCACATACATGCCACAACTTCTATGTTAATAGAAGAGAGGAGTCCCATGTGATCAAAGACCAAGGGCTTGCACATTTAAGTCTACTACCCTATTGGAAAAGAGTTTGGTAGGTGGCAAGACTCATAAACCACCCAAGTCCCATAACTAGGTCAATCTAAACAACTTGTCTAAGAAAAGCATCACAATGAACTAGAAGCAAAAGGGACAACTACCCCCCACACAAATACTCCGACTCAATGTTAATAGGGATGAGGAATTTCACATAAGTAGGACCAAGGGCTTGAACCTTTAAGCCTCCTACCCCATTCATAAGACTCCTTTAGGATACCATTTCCATATAGGGTACTTTTGATCATTGCTAAAGCATAAATAAATTTATGTACAATTATAAATTTTCTGTAAAGATATGATAGAAACTAATTTCAAATAGTTTAACCAATTGCTTGACAACAATATAAAAAAAAATATATTTACATGTTACCTTTGCACTCTTCAAAACTACACAGGGTTTAACTACAGCTTCTCAAAATTCTATCCAATCAACTGCAACCTTACTGTGCAACCATAATTGGGGATAATGCTTTACTGCCTTGTCTTCCTCCAAGACTTATAAATATACCATAAACTAGATTTCTTCAAGAGACTCTAGACTACCAAACTCACACTATAGTAATTATGGACTGATAACACATGAATTGGGATTCTAATATTCTTACAAGTCAGGTTTGAAATTATTGGACTCGCCCCACCCAACTCATAATCTAATTTCTACTTTAGAGGACCCTAATTTTCTTTGATATATACAATTAGTAAACATAATTTACTCATAAAATCTATTCAAAATATCTTGAGTTTTTATCCACCTCCTCTTCTGTTATTACACCATGGAGAAATCTAAAACTTCATCCAATTACGGTCATCTTTGTAGCTCGTATTACCCTTTAACTTGACTCAAAATGTAAAATCCAAATGCACATATTGATAATTTCACATATAAAACTTTACAACTCAATTTTCATGCATATCTCAAATTCTAATTTTAACCATGAAGGCTCAATCACTCAAGTATTCATAGTCTCAATGCATAATGCATTGTATGTGTTATAGATACACAAAACCACACAATTAATATACATAAGCATAAGATTACATACATCACATAGATTTTAATCAAGGAGAGGCACAATGGAATAAATTTTTAGATTCCTTATTAGTATAATCTAGGTATCTTATTTGGATATGTTGGGCCTCTTTTAATATCTTTGTTTTCTCTTTTAGTGTCTAGGATCCATGAAAAAATTGTGTAATGTGTCATAAGAAACTAACACCTCTAAATACTTGTCTGTCTGGATCCTCAGTCAATTTCTTTCATAATATAGCTCTATTGTAATGCTACAACATAAGTTTATATTGTGATGTATGATCAATCATGAAAGGAATGAACAAAATCTAAACTCTTTATTTTTGAAGTAATCTCTTGGCTATCAGTGCATGGCTTTAGTGATTAATGTAGTAGGTCTATAAATCTAAGTTTACTCTATGCTTCTTATTACCCATGACAAGGCTAGTTGAGCTTTTATTTTCTCTTAGTAATTTGAAAATCCTATCATAAAATATATTTCTAATAATAAAAATTGTCAAGGGTTCTATAGCTGTGATGCTTTATTTGGGACCCTTATGACCCCATATATTTCATGGAAAAATTATGTTATTCTTTCTTCTTCAACTTGTTATACTACTACAATAGTCCATATATAACCCATTGTATTTTTCTAGCTTCTATAGCCCATACACTAAATTCCTTGTACAATTTTATTTGTAGCATACCCTCGATGGCTTTGATAGTTATTTGCATGCCATAATATTTTGTTGGTCAACATAATATTTTTACACATACTTTGACCAACTTGGGATAAGGATGTATCAATGAAATCATGGCCTATACAATGCTCAAAATCCAAGCCTTCCCCATAATATCATTTACTATTAAATCTTCCTTTTACCCTTGATATGCTTGGTATTCTAGCTTTAGTCTAGGAAAATATGTCATTAATATTTTTTGCCACATCAATTGGTATTGGACTAATTGTAGAAGTCTCATAGAAATCTATTCCAATTTAACCATTTGATATTGTATGATATTGAATTTACTTACAACAATGAAATAATTCAAAGCATTTCCTTTATACGGATGACTATAAATGAGACAATACTCATTATAAAGGTAAGATACTATGATAATTATAAGATCAAGTCTCATGATGCAACTGTGGAAATACACTTTAATAAATATCCATTTAAGATGTAGACATTTGAAATATAAATATTTTATCTAATTAAGATGGTGAATGTTGCTTTTGATTTTATGTGCAAAATTTAGTCCATAGGGTTCTAAATTGCTAATGTTTTACTTCAACTTGAATTTGTGGTGTAGAGTAAACTGACCAACACAACTTCATAATTTGATTACATTAAAACTATTTGAGTGCCACCTACATGGGTCATTAATGCATGACTCTATGTATTATGAATTTTAATCTCTAGATCACTTATCAAGAGATATGCTATATATTGGACTTATGTGAACCACCCAAGTCTTGGACTTGTACGACCCACCCAATCTATACATCTTGGATGATGATTTGACGTTAGATCTATAGTTTTTTTATCAATAAAAATGGATTCCTACACTAGATCCCTAATCTATCAAAGTGAAGTAAGAGCAAATTCAGTCCAAGGAATTAAACATACACTAGATTACTAAAAATAGTAAAATAACAAAAAATCTAATGTATGAAGAAATATCTAAAATCCTATATGAATCCTCTTAGATATAGTAAATAACATCAAAGAAAAGATATAACTAGTGCAAATAACAAACAAGAAATAATAAACTACACTTGCCTTCTAAGTTTATGCTTTAAAGATATGTAAAACTGAAAACCTAGTGCAATAATAATAACAATAAAGAAATAAAATACAATAATGAGTGAAATGAAATTAAATGTAATTTTTAATTTCTAAATCGACTAAACAAAATGACTCTTGCCAACTAATCATAACTTGCTTTAAATCCATAGATTAAAAAGGAGATATAGTACCTAAACTTTAGCAAAGAGCAAAAGTAGCATAGGCAAAAAATCCATTGATGGTGATCTTGATTGGTAACTATATGGATTATGGAGTACTTTATCTTCTTCTATTGGAAAATATCAAATTAATAGTCAATAAGCTCTATGACATTTATAAGGGATAAAGAAATTTAGTGATAAGAGCATGCTTGTGAATCAAAAAGAGAAAAAAAACTATGATGGCTAATGGAGAGTGAAAGCAAGAATAAGAGGGAAATAAATGCATGTGAGAAGAATGATAAATATTTTGGGGTATTTAAAATTATGGAAAGATCAAATTTTACATACAATCCTTTCAATCAATTGTTTAAATACATCCTTTTTGGGGCTATACACTATTTTAACTCTAGATGTTAAACATGTTAAAGCTTCTAGATATGTTGCATAAAACCCTATTTTTTAATTAATGGAATATATTAACTCTTAAAATAACAATAATATTTTATTAATTTTTTCAAGGTGACATGGCATTAGCCAAATACTTGATGCCTAAGCCCAAAATTTATGGTTTGGGAGAGTGTTTAGGTGCACAATGGATAGAATGGTGACACATGGAATTATGTCATGGGGGAACATTGTCTGTATAGGGCAAGAAAGAATTCTAGTCATATGATATGCCATTATGCTACTCAAGGATAAATAAAGTTAGTCAATCCCTATCCCATATTAGAAAGACAAAGATCTCTACCACATGCAAGTTAGTTGTTAGTCTTCCTTTTTCAATTACATATTTCTCATTACGAAGTACCATGTGGGACATCATACAAGATAACAAAGCAAGAGTCCTTAAAGATAGAAAAATGCAATTAACCATAGTTGAAGACATAAAACTGAAATTATGTCTAAAAGAAAAAAATGAGCAATTTTTTATTTAATTATCCACACATCAATTTATTTTTTGAATTAAACAATAAAATAAATGAAATGCAATACAAAATATGAGAAAACACGTACTTAATACTTAGTTTGGTACATTTCCCAAATTTTTAACAAATACAAATCTCATTTTCTTGCCTTATGGTTGAAGGTGAATTTTACTTATAGAAGAAAACAATGTGATAAGAACATTGTTTTGATGCAAAATGGGCAAAAACAAAGTGTGTTGATGAGTTTGGAGTGAGTCAAAACCCTTGGAAGCATTGCCTCTATAATGTTCCTATAGAAATTTTTCAAGAATATAAATAGGCAATAAATGCTTGTATTTTCACTTCATTCAATCACAAGCTTACCCTTACTGAAATGTTTTTATGATTCTAGACATTTTATAGCTAGAATTTCTACATAGTGAGAGATTATGGTGTGTCGATGAGGAGGCAAATTTATTTAGGTAGGCATCTAGTCCCATTGCTTTTTGCACTAAAATGAACTCTCACTTAAAAATAGCGGTAAATGAATAATCACATAGCTAGGCTATCTAGGAGTAGTCTAGGAGGGCATGAAAGTAGTTTTTAGGACCACAATGTGACATTGGTTGATGTGGTGCTCAAAGAACAACTTAGAGTAATCTAAAAACTAATTTTTTAGTCCTTTTGAACCCATGAGTGCTAAAATAATTATTTTTTAGTGAGCTTGGATTTTTGGGCAATACCATCATATTTTTTATGATTATTCCATATTTTAGGCAATTTTGTAATTTTTTCAATATTTTAGCATTTTCATGCAATTTTGATAACTTTTGGTGATATCATAACATTTCTAGAAATTTTGTAGTATTTTTAAACTATTTTTGGTAATTTTAAAATATTTTAAAAATTTGTTGGTAATATCACTATATTTTTGGTAATAATTCATATTTTTCAAAATCTGACAATATCATAGTGCTTTTGTTGAGCCCATATATTTTAGGATTTTTGGTGATTTTACAAAAATTGGAAATATTTTCATATTTTGCCTTAGATATTGCTTAGATTGAATCCATAGGGTAACCTAAGATGTGGGAGAGGTAGAGGCAAGGGCTAAGATCATTACAAAGGATGATATGATGTAAATATGAGCATGAGTGGTTCTATCAATTATAACATACTACGAAGATAAATAGAGCTATGATGGTTGCATGGATGGATATACCAATATTTAACTACAATATATGAAACATTACCTATGGATAGAGGCTTGGGTTGGATATTAGATATGGTATATGTGCAACCACCTAAGCCTCTTTTCTTAGAGTTCATATTGTATTGGAATACTTGTTCTATTATATTTTTGAAGACCTTCATTAGATGAGATGATATTCACATTGGAGGATTTGTTATTTCTACTTGGACTTCTTTTCTTGGGAGTTACCTCAAGCATGAATCTAGATAGAGTGAGATGACTGATGTTGGCATAGTGTGTGGGTGACAAGTAAGCAATAATTAGATTTCTAGTGTACTATTTAAATGATGAGGTTGAGAGATGACCACCATAATCATTTTTTGGATTGAGTTAGGGTGATGCTCTTCTTCTTTATGTATTTTCATAAAGGAATGAACAAGATCTTGACTTTATTAAGTTTTCCACTCTAATAAAACTAGAGAGAGTTTATAGAGGACTTGAGAAGGACTTCACTCAATGTTGTATAATATTAGCCACTTTATACCATGGTTTCTATCATATTTATGATAGGAAGGAAAATGCCAACAAGCCTATTTTTATTTTGGAGGTATGGATATGCAAGCACTTTACTATGTTCTAACCACTATGGCTACCACATGACATCCACCTAGGGGAGTACACATTTTCCATTGGGAGCACACTTGTGGGGTATTTTTCCCTTACATACCACTTGACTTTGATCACTAGAGACATGATTATTTGGGCATCATATCAACACTTGTATGAATTTATATTATGATATTAGGGGGAAGGTAATAATTTCCTAGACCACATATATTTTATAAGACCATAGACTAGAGATGCCATATCAATATATGTGGATAGAGTGTCAATATAATTTGGAGATCCCCATCTTGGTGCACCCCTAGACATATAGGATTATAGATAATGATATTCTAGTTAAAGAGTAGTTGATCTATCAAGGTGATGACAACCTACATGACCACCAGGTCCATTGATGCTAGTGTTAATTAAGCATTGATCACAAGAAACAACTAATGATAATTCACTAGTGTAGAGGACATTTGATCCATAGACTACTTTTGATTATACACCACTATGATTGGTTCCTACTACAATAAGTCCTATGGACACCTCTTATGATTTTGGTGCTCTACCTATTCTACCCACTTGGGAGGATAAGGAGATATCACACCATGTTACCACCAAGAGGTAGAAGTAGAGGAGGAGGACCCTCCTAATGAGAAGGATGAGGATGAGCATGAAATAGAGACTAAGTTAAATATTAGTGATATGGAGGAGCACAAAGTTGGCATAATAGACATAGAATCTACATATAATTACTCTAATGAGGTACAATAGACAAAAGTTGGAATAGACACCATAATAGATTAGACACAACCCATAATGGCTATGACTCCATAAGAGGGTGACTTAGGTATACTCTTTAGACCTATTTTTCACTTATGTATAATTTAGATAGCATATTGATTCATTTATTGTAGAATAGATGATTGATTCTTATGATTGTATGTATTATAAACTAATGTTACTTGTGATTATAGAGATAACCTAGATAAATATTATTTTATTAACTAGTTATGTCACCTATCCATGGGATTTATACCTGATCTATTTGATATTGAGGTCCCATTGAATTCCATGGTAGACCTGTTAAAGAATTTGAATATTTTGTACAACTAGGCTAGACATTTAGGGAGATTATGATATATTTGGTAGGGTAAAACCATACACCCTTCTAGATTAGAGAGACTCAATTAGATCTATGCCTAAGGAATAATATGAAGGACATTGAGGACTAAGCCCATGCTAGGGAATAGAAGTTATAGTAGTAGTTTATGTAGGCTTAGTTAAAGTTATCTAAAGTCTAAGGGTAGCTCAGGAGATTACAATAGTGAATATTGAGACATACCTAATATGACATCAAGATCCTATGAAGTTATTCATGAGTACATGAATCTAGGTTAGAGGGGTACAAGGATTAATATTATGATTCATTTTATAGCCACCATGGAACATGCACATATATAGTTGTATCTATGGTTATGGGGACCTAGGACTATGTATATGGGTTACTAAACAATTTAATATTAAGGAATATGGTTCCCTATATTTATTTGTCCATAATAGATTCTTTTACACTTGAAAAGTTTATTATATACAATATTACTCTTTTGTTTAATATTTTCTATTATGTATTTGTTATGATTTTTATTTAATTTCTTTAGTACTTTTATTTCATTATAAAGGATTTGTCATAGACATAATGGTCACTATAGGGTACAAATATTCCAAAAGATGAGGAAGAAAGACATGCAAAAGTTACCTCTAATCAAAGGAGAACATTTCAAAAGGTAATTAATGTAGTTAAGGTAAAAATATTTGTGAGAGGAAGACAACCTACATCAGGTTCACAAAATATTACCAACAAAAATATAATTCCTACACTACACACCTAAGCTATCAAAGAGAAATAAGAGTAGTTATAATGCAAGGAATTAAATCTACTCTAGATTATATAAAATTTTAAAAAATAATATAAAGCTCTAATGTAGAAAATGAAATGAAGAAATAAACTAAATCCTACTCTATTTCTATAAGCTACGATAAAGTAAAGTGGATCAAGAGAGAACTAAAGTGAATAACAAATAAGAAACAACAAAATACACTAGCCTTCTAAGTTTATGCCATATATAGGTAAAATTGAAAACCTAGTGCAACAACAATAACTATAAAGAAATGAAATGCAATAATTATTTCTAGCTTGCTTTGAATATATAGAGAAAAGAGAAACTAATACCCATAATCCAATGGAGAATAGAAACATTCTAGGTAGTAGATCCAATAGAGTCCTTAAAAATTTTCAACTTTGGAAACCCTTTGTTCATTTTTTAGATTTAAATTTTTGTCATCAAAGAATTTGACCTCCTTATACTATGAAGATTTGACTTAAATACCTCTTTTTTTTAGTCATTCTCTTGGGTAGAACAAACTCTCTAAAATTATTATTCATTATAATTACCTTTTAGGTTGATCACTAGATCATGTCATCAAATAGATAAGTCATTTCATCAAATTTTTTAATTAAACCACTAGCTAGATCATGTCAATTTATGATTATTCCTTTAGGAAAGCTATTATACCATATGGTATATTTATCTCATAAATATAAAATAAGTAGTTTTACCATGACATGGTTATGCTCAATGTTATTTCTAACTTTTAAGCCTATGAACTCTAGGAGATGCTCATTTATATTTCTCTATTCAAATCTAGATATGACTGACAAGGATTTTAATACAATAAAAATAATTGGGTTTGCTTCATCAAAGTAGAGAGGACCGGTGGTATACCACCAAAAATAGTTGGGATGGGGCTTTTACTATTGTTTTTTATATTGAGGTTAAGTCAAGTTAAGAGCCACTCAAGAAAATACTAAAAGGGATCTTTCTCTTGAAGTAGGAGTATTCTCAAGGGGATCATAGCATATTAAGAGATATAGATCTTCTATGAGAAGTCCCCCCACACCTTTGGGGGTTTTTTTGGAGGTTGGGTATATCTTCTAAGCTTGATCCTTGAGGCCCTGTTATGATGAAGGGGAGTAAACATCTAAATATCTTAAATAATGAAAGAATTGGAAGACAAAAATTGGGTTTTAACTAAAACAGTCATCACTAGATCTATATCTAGTAAATGACATGTAGGTATCTTGATAAATGATTTTCAAAGAAAATATAGTTTTTCTTCCTACTAGGTGTGCCAAAATTAAATTGTTAATTGAGAAATGGTAGTCAGGTTTCTAAGACTTATGTCCCAGTCATAATTTACTGGATGTCTAGATTCCATCTTGAACAATATTCAATAGAGTTAGATCCATGATAGTTAATGTATGATATGATATAAGACTATATAGGTATTATTTAAGGGGAAAATGGTCAAGATACTACACTAAAAATCAAGATGATGATAATGATATATATCAACAAAGTACAAACCATGGGATATTTTTACCTTGGTCATAAGAAGTTAAAATATTTAAATAATAATTTTTAAGTAGAATACTTTGAGACAAGAGGACTAATGAGGAATGGTACTCCTACTATGAGAGCCATATTGTAACACTAAAGCCCTCTAATACATAATCTTAGTGGGACTAGTACCCATGCACAATTATACACATAAATGACATACTTAAAGTAAACTATTTAAGAACACACCTTGCATATGCATATTGAGCAAAGATTAGTAGAAGGAATATGTATATTATAATTAAAGTCCATTGACATAATTTTCAAAATATTATTACTTTCCTATAAGAGGTATCTCATAACACTCCATCCCACCACATAGTTATAGGACAACGAACCCATGAAAAATATCAAAAAAATGGGTAATACTTTATGGTAATGAGCATGTATGTTCCAAACCTAAGGAAACAAAGTATAACTTATAGCTTAGATTTATCCTTTCAAATGATTTGCATCAATTGGAAATTAAAAGAGAGTTTCCACCTAATCCTACGACCAAGATTCCCACCTAAGAAAATGACCATCCTCTAGTCTTGGGGCCAAGCTTTCCACTTAACAGAATAAATGTTATGCAAAAAGGAAAAAATGCTACCACATTTATTGATATTTATAATATTTTCATTCCTACCATACATGTTTTGACTACCATTGCCAATGATGAGAAGGATGGTCATAGACCTTAATTGTAAAATTCTAGTAATGATGGTATACCCTTGTCTTGTTTGGTGCATTGGGACTTGCATCTTTGCAAGGATTGATGCTTGAGATTTAATTTCTATTTCATGTTAGGACTTACAACACACTTATTTTAGTAGTATTTACAACAATTGAATTGCTCATAGTAGTAGACTAACTCAATTCATGATGCATTACTACTAATGCATGTACACAAACAATATTTAGAATATATAAGCTTGATGTTTTAGTAAATATCATATGTTTATAAGCTATTAGTTATGTTAAGCTAACATCAAAGTAAGAGACCTCATGTTTTTTATCCACTATGTCTAGTTGAAGGCAATTGGAGGGCATTCTCTAGTGAGTTTTTATATTTGAATCATGCTAAATAGTAGTATAGTAGTCAAATTACAATATAACAAATAGAATTGAATAGACAAGAGAATTAATAATCTTACAAAGAAAACACACTATCATTTTAGACTTTAATGATCAAATAAAAATATTTATAATGAAAGAACTACTTGCAGATAAGGTTCTTACTTTATTAGTTATGAAGCTTATGATACCTTAAATAAGTGATAGACCTCTTATTTATAGGGATAAATAACTCCTACAAACTTCATCCCTCTTAATTCCATAGATTTCCTAGGACATTGCTTTTATATTGAATATAAAAAATCATATTTATAAGGAGAGAGAATAAGAAAAGAGAAAATAAGTGGTTCCTTATCAAATTTTATATTGACAATATATATCACTATTCTCTTTTACAATACATGAGTGGGCAAGATGTCCTTGCTAAAAATACAAAAGTTGCAATACCTCCATAGGTTTTTATTGGTATGTGGCCCTCATTAGAAAAGTGAAAATTTGCATTGGCATATGAACAAACTTTTTGGCCTTGCTAGTTGTTCATCACTTCATTTTAGTAAGAGTACTAGTATCAAGAATAACTTGATGAATATTCCCACCTATCATGGTTAAAGTTAAACCACTCATACCTATCATTGAAGTCATAAATACTTCCTTTATTTTGGTGGTCTTTCATCCTATTAATTTCAAAAGCAAACATTTTTATTTTTGCTTGTTCAAAAAATTTATAGGTGTCATAATAAATATCTTAAGAAATTAGATCCATTCATATTTATATAATAACTCTTGCAAATATCCATTGTTGATTGTAGATTATATTGTAACGTATTCTTGAAGGAGGATATCACCTTTATTATTGGGACATACTATTAAATAAAATAGAAAACAATATTTTGATCATTCCTGGATTTAATAAGAAGCATAGCATTTTTGAAATCACTAGTAGAAATATATAGAGATATTAGTCTTAATCGTATGCTAATAGAATCATAAATCCATATTAGATCCTCTTTAGGATTATATAAAATTTCAATTTGCTTGTATGACATAGAAGTTTTGAAACTATTAAAAAATTCAAGTCTATTTGATCGAAATACTATGATTCTAATGAATTTGATTCAAGACTATTAGTACCTCCTTTAATGTGTTCAACTTAAAATTCAAACTTGTAGAAAAAATTGCCATCTCGTCAGCCTACCATGCTTGTCTAATAAAGGAACTATATTTTTTGAAAGAAGGTCATTCAATCCTCTTTAATAAATTTGAACAATAAATTTTATAGGAATCAAATACAAACAAAATGCTTTAATGCTTTCACTATTGCATAAATTTTCAACTAAGTGTTATGATATCTCTTTTCCATATCATTCCAAATACTTGAAGTACAACTATATAATTCTCAATATTTTTTGAGAGGGAACCATCTAAAATATGCACTAGAAGATTCTAGAAAGCTTTCTTAATGGATAAAACTACATTTTTCTATTCTTCATTCCACTACAATTTGTTATTTTTAATATTTTTTGTAGATAAACCCCTTCTCTTTAAATACCTTTGAGGAAAGTTAAAGGTAATTTATAGATCCTAAAATAATTATTGGAGTATATTACATTATTTGGTACATGCTAATGTACCCCCATAGTACCTTCATATTATAATTGTAAATAATAGATTAGTGTCGAGTCATAGTTTAGAGTGTGAGTTACATTTCCCTTCATGTAAGTGTGAATGTGCAGGATATGTACAAGTGTCATGTAAAGTTGTAATGTGTAGGAAATGCACAAGTGTCATGTGAGTAAGTGTGCAAGTGTAAGTTGAGTCTATGTGCACAAGTGTCGTATATGTAAGAGATCAAATATAATGTAAATATGTGCACAAGTGTCTTAGGTTAGAGTGTGCAAGTTATAAGAAGTTCAATAGTCATGTATATTTGTACATACAATATAGAGTCAAGTGTTCATCAAGTATGCAAGTGTCAAGTAGAGAAGCCAAGAGTCATGAAACTTGGCATATAGAAAGGAATAGTCAAGTATCCAAAGAGTCATTCTACTATGTCTATATAGTACTCCATAGAGAAGTATCACATTACATAAGTAGTATCACATTATAGAGAAGAGCACTATCATTGTAAGAGATAGTGGAGTAATAAATATTATATACATTTTGAGTAATTAATATTGTAAGTTTTACATGCTTAGTACATGTATGATTCAAGCTATTTACATGCATATTGATTCTTATTATTGAATATTATTTGATATATTATTAGCCTTGATATACATATTAATTTGCTCATATTATTCTACTCATATCATTATTTTGACTTTATTATATTGTGGTTGTAGACACCTAAAACACGTCATGTTTAGGAGACTACTCATATGGGCACATCCAAAGACCATATGAATGATCTTGGACCTTTCCAAGAGCTAGCAGTGGTCCTAACCACTCAAAAAGGGTAGTTCTAGCCCATTCAGGCTTAGCCACTATCAATCAGAGTGGCCACCAACACTGGCCACTGAAGTTGAGAGCGACCACACCTAGCCGCTACTCTGGACAGTGACTAGCACCAAAACATAGTCTAGCCATGAATACGAGCCCAGATCACGTAGTCTGACTACACTTGCATTGCTTATGAGTGGTTTTTGGCGTGGAACTCCTAGAGCTCCTCCTGACTACCCCTTCAATGCAAATTTGTGACTGATCCTTCCCCTTGGGATGGTCAGTTGCATGCAGATCTAGATCTTGGCTTCTCCAGGAAGCCAAGATCCAGATCTAGATCTGAATCTAGGAGGTCTACATATGGACCCTCCCAAGAAAAGAAAATGATCCATGAATATCAAAATTTTGTGCAGTGAAGCTCTAGCATATTGGAGAGAGATTCCATACCCCTTTGAGGAGTAGCAGAGCTCTACCCGATTTAGCGATGATTTCTAGCCATACAACCATTCAGATCGAATGTTCTTCATCACCAATCAGTGTACGAACATAGAGGTGACCCTTGGACATCAATTTAGATGAGGAATCTAGTGCTACAGCCCCTGGTTCATGAGGAAAAAGGTTTCATTTCATGGTCGCTATCCTTGATAGTGGCCCATAGGCATAGCCTAGGGTTTTAGACATTATTTTCCAAGTTTTAGCTTAGATCTGTCATTGCTTTTTGCTTTATTAATTAGTTTTAGCATAGATCTGGTTTCTTTAATGCATTTGCACTATTATTTCTTGAGTTTTCCATGCATTTATCATTTAGTTTTGCTGCATTTTGATCTTATTATGCTTATATATCATGCTTCATAGATTTTCTAATAAAGCCTCATCACGAGAGGTTGCCCGTGCTACTGATCTCCTACTATTGTTTCTTGTACGTAGGATACAGGTTACAGGACCAAGCCAAAGTGTTTAAAATGATAGATCCCTCTAGAAAGAAGGAGAAGGAGGCATCTATAAGCCCTCATACAAGTTCGTGTGTGAGATCAGGAGGCTTGTGGAGTGCACCATCCCCTTGCAGGGGACACCATTACTTCTTGTATTTCATTGTATCAAACTGGGTATCCCTAAGAGGGACCGATATGTAACCAGAATCCACATGAATAAATAAAATATATCTTCTTGCATTTGTCACTTCCATGTTATTTATGCTTTTATGGTCTTTTATTTTGATATAATGTTGTAAGTAGACTAAGGTGCACACTTCCCGAGGTCGTACAGATGGCGATCACGGTGGGACCCCCACCTAGTTTTCTATTTTTAGCTATTTTTTTGATGTTTTTATGTTTTTTTGTGTGTAGGTCTAGCCACTCTGGTCGATAGTGACTAATAGATAGAAACCACTTTTGAAGTCAATGGCTAGTAGCATCCGCTTTGGTCGATAGTGACTAGCAGAAAAAGTGCCATAGAGGTTAGCCTGTGCTTCATCAGATGTGGATTTTAGGTTGGGGCAACTCTCTAATTTTTTATCTTTCTCTGTCTACAATTTATTTTCAAAAAATAAGTAGGAAATTTTATTTAATTAAGAAAACATAGAAAATACTAAAAGAAAAATGCATTGAAGCTTTCTAGTTTTCTTAGCTTTCTTCCAGTCATTGCTAGGAACAACGGACCTCTATTTTCAAGGTCTGCCCTAGTCTCCAGTGGTCTAGGTTTTTGTTTGTTAAGCTTGCTTGCATGTGGCCCAACTAGTGGCCATTATTTCATGAAGTAGTAAAATGCATTCTCTGAAAATCATTGAAATATTTAGATATGCATTTTTTTAAATAAAACATTCTTTTCTTAGGCATATAGGAGAAAAATCATGAGTGCTCATTGATGCATCATTTTCCTTTATTCTAAAAATAACCCAACACATCATATGATCACTTTAATATTAGTGAGTTGGAGCTCTCATATGACCAACCACTAGTAGAGATCAATAATGGTTGCTCATCTCCACTTGGTTGGCTCAATTGACATGTATCATTATTATCTGGCCAATTCGACTCCAAGATCTATCATAACCCATGGAAAATAGCATGTACTCCTCTTTGAAAGGGTATATCACTATGAAATGTGCTTGGGTGAGGATCTGGGAGGACCTATGCTACCTCATTGAGTATGGACTTCATTACCATATTTTGAAGTGTGTGAGTATATAGGTGAAAGCCATTTAACAATAGAGTAATATCATCCAAAGAAGTAAAACATGATGAAAAGTTATTATTTACAAAAAACATCAAAACACATAAAATATCTTAGGGAACACACATTAATACTTAAATGAGATAAACACTTGTTTACTTTGCTTGTGTGTTTTAAAATTTACTTAAGAAGATAATTCATAATTATCATGGTATACACATGGAGCAACCACCCTCGGTCCAACATCGAGGTAGAAATTGATGCTTCACACACTCATAATCATAATGATGTTGAGCCACCCACCCATAGTGTCATTGGATGAAGTTCAGCAAGTCTTAGGGGTGATAACTCAACCCTTGGGGGACTCCTCGAGAAACCCTAATTAGAGAGCCATATCTTGGTTCCTCTCATGGTAGGCATGAGGGGGCATCAAGGCCCCAATCATCACATAGACATGAGGAGGCCTCAAGGCCTCCCTCATCACATAGACATGAGGAGGCCTCAAGGCCTCCCTCATCACATAGACATGAGGAGGCCTCAAGGCCTCCATCATCACATAGACATGAGGAGGCCTCAAGGCCTCCATCATCACATAGACATGAGAAGGCTTCAAGGCCTCCATATTAAAAAATGAGGCTAAGGCCTCAATCATCACATAGACATGAGGAGGCATCAAGGCCTCAATATTCACATAGGTATGAGGAGGCTTCAAGGCCCCAGTCCTCACATAGACATGAAGGGGCTGCAAGGCCCCAATATTCATAGGATACACTTAGGTCAGATCAACCCACTAAGGGGTAGAACACAAGGGCTACACCTAGTCATAGACCCAGAGCACCTCCTAGCCTCCTAAAGGATGGGAGGATACCCCTAGATCATGATCTCATTGGGGCTAATGGGACTCCATGGGATCAGCCATGGAAGACCAGACAACTTGATGAGTTGGATCGAGTTCTCTCGAGACCAGCTCAAAGAAGCATTGCTACCACACATTCTATTTTAGGAAGTTCTCATAGCATAACTACAAGGTACACCAATGAGCTAGGGGAAGCTTCAAAGTATCCTCATAACATGTGCACTACCTCCGACCATGGGGGTACAAAACATAGATCACTCTACATAGAGTAGGTCAACCTAATAGACAAGGGCAAGAACATAGTAGGAGCCTCTCCAAGAGGTCTATCCATTAAGACTCCTCACACAGAGTTACAGAGGCATGAACTTTAATGATAGATCAGTCTGATCACATATGAGGTTAGAAGAAGCTCTACATTGAGGAGAGCATCTTAGAAACCCTTGAGCAAGAAGAATGAAGAAAAATGTGTTTGCACCTACATGAGCAATGCTTGAGAGAGGAACAGATAGAGCATGAAGAGCAAGCTGATAGGCTAGCTCGAGCTGACTTACACATAGGTGGTGAGCAATACCAACATGATAGACATGTCGATTCTCAGCATGAGAGATACACTAGACAAAGAGATGAGCACACTCACCATACCTCACAGTATCAACAATGCTTGGATCCAGAATAGACACAACTTAATGAAGAATAGGTAGGGATGGAAGATCAGGAGTAGACATATCTTGAACCTCCATCCATGGTCATGGGGGATGAATACAGATGCCCAAATTGGGCAGACATAGGATTACCTCCCCGACCACCATGAGTAAACCTTCAAGAATAGGAGATCATTTCTTTGAAGGCATACAAAATACTCATTGAGAGAGTCAAATCTCTCGAGAAATAGGATATGGTTGGGTAGAAGCCAACCCTGAGTAAAATACACAACCAACCATTGTGCCCTTCAGTATCGAGTCCTACATATCCTAGGCACTTTGAGATGCCTAGGCTAGACAAGTTCAAAGGAGAGGAAGATGCACAAGAACATGTCACAAATTTTATGAATGTGTACTTCCAACTTGAACATAATGATGCCCTAATGCTAAGAATATTCATCATGATGTTATCGAGTGCAACAACTGAATGGTTCAACCAATTACCTAAGCACAACATCATCAGCTTTGAGCAACTAGTGAATGCATTTCTTGAATACTTTTCATTTGGCATCAAGAAGAAGGTAAACTTGTCCGATCTAGAAAACTTGAAGCAATATGATGATGAGCCAGTTATGGACTATGGGAATAGATGGAGGAAGATAATGGTAAAATTACCATTTGTTGTTCCCACTACAGAGCTCACCCGGATGTTTACCAAGAGTTGCACAAAGCACATCTCATTGCTACTACAACTACAATAGTATGAAACATTCGAGGAAGCCTTGGCTCAAGCCAAGCTAATAGAAGACATCAAGGTTGATGAAGGAGACCTTAAGCTCTAAAACAAAAAGGACTGGAACAATGCCAACCATAACAAGAATCAATAGAAGTAGGCCAAGCCTACTCAAGTCAACCAGGTTGTGTTAAGCATGCCAAAGGGAGGCAATAGCCAACAATCATAGAACTATCAGGCTCACCCCCACCAACCAATTACAACCCAAAGAACAACCAAGGTCAAAATAAGGAACGTCGACCACCTCACTATTTCATGCCTTTATCAGAGTTGATGCAATCGATATTCAACCAACTAAGTGAGGCACAAAGACTCAGGCTACCTGAGATGCAACTTCTTGACCCTAACCATCCCAAGCCCAAGGGATATAGGGAAGATCAATATTACCCATATCATAGAATATAAGGGCATGACATCGAAACATGTATCAGATTCAAGAATGTTGTGCAAAACATGATTGAGAAGGGTGAGCTAAAAGTTGACAACCCATTAGCACCTAATAATAGAGACATGGGCATATTCAGAAACCCATTGCCTAATCATGAGGTCCCTAGAGATTAGGGTGCTCAAGTGAACCAAGTTCGAGTTAAACCTCCCACTTAGGGGTGCATCAAAATGGTTGAGATAGTCAATATGGTAACAAGGAGTCAATGATATAACCAACTAGAGCCTCCAGTAGCTCCTATTCATATCTCGGCTACACCTCGATAGAGGTAGGTGCAAAATAATCCTCTAGGTCCACCAGTGAACCTATGGTAACTATCTAGAGTAGACTAGAGCAAAATATCCAAATGACATCGACCAAGTTATCAATCTATGAGCTCATTCAATAGTCCCCAAGACATAGGGAGACTTTAATGGAAATCCTAAGATCGATTGAGCTTCAGCCCTAGAACCTTGATGCATTCACAAACTTTGTGGGGTAGGTCTAACAGTGTCAAGAGCCTGTGATCCATTTCTATGATCATGAAATCAAGGTAGTGCCTACTACCATAGCAGACCCACCTCTGCATATCATCATATCAATCAATGACATACCCTTCAAGTGGGTTCTAATCGACATGGGCTCATCGATTAACATTATCACAACAAAGGCTATAGGGCACCTAAAAATCCCTAGGTCCAACATTATCCCAACCTCCTATACATTGAGAGCTTTCAATGATGCATTGTGCTCCATAGTGGGTATAGTTGTTCTACCTATAAAGGTAGGGCATAAGACCATCCCTATGATGTGTCATGTATTGGAGGGGTAATGTAGTACAACATCCTCCTAGGGCATCCCTGGATAAGGGACATGTAGTGCATTCCCTCAATCTTGCACCAATGCATCAAGTATGTGCATGAGGGATAAGTGCATGTGGTTCCATCAGATGAAGAGCCATTTAAATATGTGCATCAGGTCGACTTATCGAGGGAATTCATCCTTCCATCGACACACCTATACATAAGGCCTTCATCCCCCACCACACAACTAAAAAGTAAGTCTAAATCAGTGTGAGGTGACCCATCCACATCGGCACCACCTCCTACATCTAAAGCTACTGGCGCTTCTGAGAAACCCACAATATCCAAGGCAAAGGACTCTCAGAAGCTAAAAGCACCCCTAGTGGAGGAAGGACCTAAAGAACTTCCAACTATAGCAGCTATAAAAATTTTGAATCCCATGGAGGAGGAAGATTCCCAGGATATAGCCGAGGAGGTACCTCAACCTACCTCACCTACTTCATCAACAATATCATCTACACCATAGGTGATAGTTCACTTAGCCAACATAGGGTTAGGTGAATATCTTGTGTAGAATATGACTTTCATACCTATTATCGAGTCTACGCAAGACATGGGATGACCAAGAGTCCCAAATTTACCAATAGGGATAGTGGTTCCATTAGGGATTCCCCCTAACCAAACCAACTTCATATATGTTGGTTTAGATTATGCCCATAATGCTTCTGATATTGAAGAGGATGAGGATGAACCATTCACCATGAATGTTCATTACTTATTAAATCTTGAGTTTTCTCTAAGGTACTTTGAGTGATGCCATTGGCATGGCTATGGCTTAGGTCTATATGAGCAAGGGTATCGACTTCCATTCCAATCATAATACCAATTACCTACTGATAGGTTTGGTCTAGGGTATCATATCCAAAGCCATGATGATTCATTGGTAGTAGCTTTAGATAGGCTGAGCTTGGGGTTTAGGGAAGACATTGATTGGAATCCCTATCAACCCCCAAATAGAGGCTACTTGAGTGATAGAAGGGTGGCTATGGTCAATATAGGACCACCCGATGAGTATCATCCAAATTCCTCTCTCGAAGCACACCCATCAGGAATCATCCTATGGGAGGATGAACCAATCCATGGTTATGAGCGAGAGGAAAATGAGTATGTCACTAGTGAATCTAAGGATGAAGCTAGATTGGCCTACCATGGGCCTTAATATATTCAACACCTTGCTTGGGTAGGTAACATAGAGAGTGGATACATCTCGGATGAGAGTGGCTATGAGTCAGAGGACTCAACTGAGATGGCCTACCTTGGGCCTAGACATGCATACCACATCATAGGGCCAATAGTAAATGAACAATAGATTCTTCATAGATGATAATGACTATGAATATGAGACTAAAATGGCCTATCTTAGGCATCAACATTTAAGTCACCACCCAATTCTAGTGGGTAGGAATGAGGGTTTCTTCATATATGATAATGACTATGAGGATGAGATCGAGATGGCTTATCTTGGGCCTCATCACTTACGTCAAGTCAATCTACTTGTTGAAATAGAGGTGATACTCCACACCATATATCCTGACCTTCACTTCATGGGAAGACCAGTAAATCTAGATATCATTTATCACATGGTCTTCCTGATCCACCTACATTTAGAGAGCTACTATAGCCTAATGATCCCATCATCTCATCTATCCATAGACTAGATCCTGAGATCCCCATACCCCTAGAGCCACATCTTGGGTATGGAAGGTAAATCATTAATGCAGAGTTTCACCCATGTGGTCCTAGAGATTTCATCCCATCCATCAACATGATCTCCATTGATTTGACCACTCCACTCCATAACCCAATAGATCCTTTGAAACCATTGTGTCTTAACTTAGATGCTATTGATTGGGATCATGCTGATTCACCCCTAGAGCCTGAATATTTCTTCCCTAATGAAGAGATGCTACAACCATTCCATTTTGCACTAGGCTATGCACATGATGTCTATCATGCTGGTTTTGACCATGATTTAGTGGAACCTTTAAACCCAGTAGATGACATCCATTTAATCCCCACTCCTCACCAGCTTGAGGAGGGGTCACATATGGCAATAGAGGAGACTTTTGAAGTGGACATCAGTGATGATCCTTCTCATCCAAAGAAAGTCAAGTTTAGAGAAATCTTATCTCCAGAAGAATAGGCCATCATTATTCCTCTATTGAAAGAGAGACCAAGTCTCTTTGCTTGGACCTACAAAGATATGTCGGGACTAGATCCAAAATTGGTTGTCCACAACCTTTCACTAGACCCCACAAAGAAATCGATCAAGCAAAAGCTCAGAAATATGCATCCAACCATCACTTTGATGGTAAAGAATGAGTTGCAAAAACTATTGGATGTAGTCTTTATTGTTCCCATCGACTATCCATAATGGGTATCAAACATGGTGCCCATAGGAAAACCTGATGGAAGAATCCATATTTGCATGGATTTTAGGGATCTCAATAAGGCAACACCAAAGGATTCATTCTCATTGCCTAACATAGATGCTCTTGTAGATGCAACTATAGGTCATGAGATGCTCTCCCTAATGGATGGTTTTTTTGGTTACAATCAGATTTGGATTAAACTCGAAGACCAACATAAAACCATGTTCACCACTCCATGGGGGACATTTTTCTACAAAGTAATGCCATTTGGTCTTAAAAATGTTGGTGCCACATATCAATGGGCTATGACATACATTTTCCATGACTACATGCATAAGATCTTAGAAGACTATATCGATGACTTACTGGCCAAGTCATTACTACGTGAAGAGCATGTCGAGATCCTCAAGAAGGTCTTCGATCACCTGATTGAGCACAATGTCAAGTTGAATCCCAAGAAATGCATCTTTGGCGTAACTTCTAGAAAACTCTTGGGATTCATCATTTCTAAATGAGGCATCGAAGTAGACCCAACAAAGGTAAAGGCTATCCTAGAAATGGCCCCACCCACTAACATCAAAGAGCTGAGAAGCTTATAGGGCAAAGTAGCATCCATAAAGTGATTCATCACACAACTATCAGATAAATGTCGACCCATGAATCGACTGCTACACAAGGGGGTCCCATTCCATTGGGATGAAGAATGTCAGCAAGCCTTTGCTAAAATCAAGAAGTACCTAGCAACGCCACCAGTCCTAGCTCCACCAAGGCTAGACGTGCCATTCCTACTATATATATCCACTACCAATTTTTCTTTGGGCACCATGTTGGCTCAAAAGAATATGCAAGATAAAGAACAAGTGATATATTACATCAACCACACCTTGGTGAGCTATGAGATAGGATACACATACGTAGAAAAGTTGTGCTTAGCAGTGGTCTTTGCAACCAAGAAATTGTGCCACTACATGTTGAGCCATACAACGTATGTAATATCCAAATAAAATCCTTTGTAGTATATGATGAGCAAGACATATCATAATACACGTACTACAAAGTGGATCATGCTATTGATAGAATTTGACTTGGAATTCATAAGCCAAAATTCCATCAAGGGATAAGTCATAGTTGATCAACTGGCTGAGGTGCCTCTTTAGAATAGTAGGCCCCTCACCATAGAACTTCTTGATGATGTAGTCTTTGCATTATTAGAAGCACCCAAACCTGAAGAACCTAAAAATAAAGCTGACATGACTTTGTTCTTTGATGGTTCAAAGTGTGAGCAAGGAGGTGGTGCAGGGATTATGTTTTTCATGCCACAAGGTGCTCCAATGCCCTTGTCATTTAAGCTAGACTTCCCTTGCATGAATAACAACACCGAATATGAGGCCCTAATATTGGGTCTCCAAACAACCATCGCTATGAAGATCAAAAGGCTAAATATCTTTGGTGACTCCCTCCTCATAGTCAACCAAGTTAAGGGATTATTTCAATGCAGGGATCCAATCCTGAAAGCTTACAAGGAGCTTGTTGACACCTATCTAGCCCAACTAGAATGGTACGACATCGAGGCAATCCCTCATACATCAAATAGATTTGTAGACACTATGGCATCTTTGGGATCCTTGATCCCTCAGAATCCATCTACTGATTTCACTACCATTCATGTGAAAATGCTCTCACACTCAATGATGCAGCATGAGGCTTTTGATAACAAAGAATCAGTCAACATGATTCATATAGAACCAGACCATGACTGGTTCTATAAAGCCAAAGACTTTTTAAAGAAGGTACCTTGGGGGTCCTTGATCTCATAGGGTCCTATGGAGAATGGTACCATCATTCACCACAAGGTTATTTCTCAATCTGCATTTGTGCACATCGAATCATAGGAGAAACAAGTCATCTTATCTATTGAGGTTGTAGCTTATCAGGATTGGCTATCCCAATTACAAGATTTCTTGAAACTTGGAATTGTCCCACATGGACTATCGCATGCCAAAAAATGAGCATTCAAATAAAAAGTGACAAGATATGTCTTTCTAGGAGGTATATTGTATCATCAAAGCTATGATGGAGTCCTCCTTCATTGCTTAGAGCTCCAAGAATCAGCTTGGGTGATTTTGCAAGCTCATGATGGTACATGTGGTGGCCACTTTAGTGGCATGGCCATTGTCAAGTGCATCCTTCGAATGGGTTATTACTGGCCCACCATGGAGAAGGATTGTTATGAGTATGTCAGGAAATGCATTAAATGTCAACATCATGCAAATATGATGCACTTGCCATCTCAGGCCTTACAACCCATTCAGGTGGCTTGGCCATTTTCTCAGTGGGGTTTCGATTTAATTAAAAATATTTCTCCCCCATCATTGGGTCGACACATATTTATCTTAATGGCCATTGAGTACTTCACCAAATGGGTGGAAGTGGTCCCCTTAACCTCGATGATTGGACCATGAATTATGGAGTTCATACTTCACAATATCATCTATCATTTTGGGGTCCCCTTCAAGATAATCTCGGATAATGGTCCATCATTCAAAAATAAAAATATGTGGGCTTTAATATCCAAATACAACATTCAACATAGTTTTGTGACACCATATTATCCATAGGAAAATGGGCAAGTAGAGGCCTCAAACAAGATAATAGTAGCCATCTTAAAGAAGATGGTGAAATAAAATCATAAGGATTGGCATCTACAATTACCCCTTGCATTATGGGCTTATAGGACTAGCATGCGGATGCCCACTAGGGCAACACCATTTTTACTTGTATATGGTATTGAGGCCATTATGCCCTTAGAGTTGGAAATTCCAATATTGCGCATCGCATTGAAAGAGTTCATCAATGATGACACTATGTGACAAGCTCACTTGGATCAGTTGACCCTTCTGGATGAACATCGCATCAATGCTCTTGAGCATCTTCATATTTACCAAGATCATCTAACATGAGCTTATAACAATAAATTCCACCTGAGAGACTTTAAGGTTGGGGATCTTGTGCTTAAATAGAACCAATAGAACTCAAATCTACCATCGCATCTATGAGATAAATTTATGGCCAATTGGATAGGTCCTTATATCATCTCTGAGAATATTGGACCTAGGGCATATCACCTAACATCACTAGAAGGTGTTGAGGAGCCAGAGCCTCTCAAAATTATTCATCTAAGGGCATTTTACACATAAGCACAACAAAACAAAAACATTCAAATAAATGTCAAAAATATAAAAAACATTCAAAAATTTCAAAATTACAAAAACAATAGAAAACTTCAAAAAAAAGGCTCCAAAGGCATCTTAAAGCCCTTTGGTCAAATCACAAAAGGCTCCAAAGGCATAAGCCTTGGTCAATAAAAAGGTCAAAGGCATTAAACTTGGTCAATCACAAAAGGCTCCAAAGGCATCTTAAAGCCCTTTGGTCAAATCACAAAAGGCTCCAAAGGCATCTTAAAGCCTTTGGTCATCAAAAAGTCAAAGGTATTAAGCCCTTTGGTCAAATCACAAAAGGCTCCAAAGGCATCTTAAAGCCCTTTGGTCAAATCACAAAAGGCTCCAAAGGCATCTTAAAGCCCTTTGGTCAAATCACAAAAGGCTCCAAAGGCATCTTAAAGCCCTTTGGTCACATCACAAAAAGCCCCAAAGGCATCTTAAAGCCCTTTGGTCACATCACAAAAAGCCCCAAAGGCATCTTAAAGCCCTTTGGTCAAAAACAAAACACAAAAGCACAAAAATAGTTTAAAGTCAAAAAGTTCAAAAAACATTCAGAATAATCAAAACTCAAAAACAATTGAAAACATTAAAAATACAAAAACATTTGCATTTGGCATTTGCATCCATTAGTTGCATTGCATTAGGCATGTTGCATCCATTGCATTTGCATTAGGATAGGTTGTGTTCACAATCTTACAAATGACACCACGTTTGTACCTCAATCATGCATCTTCAAAATCCATCATCATCCATAACCCATGTGAGTAACTATGTTTTTCAACACAACCCCTCCTGTTGCTATAAGGAATATACTAGGGTTTTTCGGTCACTCAACCATACCTAGTGATTTTATCAAATTTTGTAGAAAGCTATCTTCACTATTAATAGATGAGGTCTAGTTTTGATAGCACCTAGTATATTTCAGAATCCTATCACTAATCAAAACACTAAAATCCTAGTTGGAACAAGGGAAAGATGAATGCTACAAAGTGGTACTAGGCATCCTAAGCGAAAGGTTTTTACTTGCTCACCTTGTGATGCACATGGTCTAGGATTTTGATCATTGGAAAAAGGACAAGCTCCCCCCTACCCAAAGAAATCCCTTGCTTTCATCAAAACAAGCAAAAATCCTGAAACAAAGCAAAATTCAAAAGCAAAATAAATAGTGATTATCATCACTACAAAAATCCCTTGCTCAAAAGAAAATAAAAATTCAAAATAAATAGTGATTTTCATCACTAAAGCATGAGCAAGTATCCCAAATAAATGTGAAGAAAATAAGGGGGTGAAGAGCTTGAATCCCTGGAATGGTCGATCTCCACAAACCATTGAGTGATCCCTAATACAACAATGGGCTGCATGAATCCCACCTAGCATTAGGGTAAGCTCTAAGCAATTTGCAAAAAGGGCTAGCTTTAGGTGTCCTGTATCACCTAGTGGTCTAATCCAACTGAGTCCAACTTAGGATCAGGATGAACATTTGAGGATCCCCAATACAACAATGGGCTGCATGAATCCCACCTGGCATTGGGGTATGCTTATGTTTTATCTAATATATTCATTTGCACACATAGGGATAATGAGTATCTAGGTCTTCATAACAAAAACCTTATCTTTTAGGAGTCCTGTATGGTCAGTATACAACTTTTGATGAAGTAACTAGGGTGTTTGAGTCTCATGGAAAACCTCAAAAATCCCCTAATAGCAACAAATCATGTCATCAATCAAATCATCAACTTTCTTTAGGAGGTTTTGTTCATTAAATGGTGTGCATGAATAGGATAGATACCGGATAAATATCAGTAATGTATTTAGATGACCACTGACTATTTTGTATATTTATTTTAATTTATAGAAGCTTATAAAGAAAGCACATACATATCACATCATCTCATCTCACATTTGAATGCTTAAATGATTAATTCTTATGCTAAGAGTTATTATTTACATTCATCATTGTTATACATTCTATGGTGTCACCCATTAGATTTTTGAACTCATATCACATGCATTCCTTATGTTTTAAGTGATTAAAGCATACAGGTTCATTTACATTAGATCATCATCATGTAAATAGTGCATTACACATATTGCATTTACCATATCATAACAACATAAGTTAGATGCATACAATTAGATCAAAAATTAAGCATGCATTTAACAATAACATTGCATCCATATATGCATACATCACAAGTAGTCCATCTACACATCTAGATCACATCATCTAAATCATACATCCATCACCTAGCTAGAGCATGTAAATCAATACATCACATCATATAGCATAAGATCATAATACTGCATCACATAAAATATAAAAGCAAAAACATATAAATACACATAATGAGTCTCAAAATATTGATATCATATATATATTTTTTTTTTTTTTTTTGTGTTGTCAAATAAGTACATAAGGGTACAAAATTACCCATAGGCTACAACTATGTAGGTCATCTGACCTTACACTCAAAAATAAATCTAGAACCATCAAAGTCATCAGCCTATGCCTTCGCCCCCTAGCCTCACCTCCACCCTTGACTCCATCCCTATGAGTATGGTGGGAGCTAGTCCCTATAGTCCACTCTGTATGGGTCCTGGTCCTCTAGCTAGGTTGGAACCAATGACTACCCTGATGTGCTCTACATGCTCCATTGTGACCCCTTATTGTAGGTCTCTCCCAAGGAGTGGCACCTAGCATATGATAGAGATGCAATGTATGTAACATCTCCTATAATCTGAGCATCATAGTCCTCTAAGAGACCTCATAGGTGCCTGACCTCTACACCTGGATCCAAACCTGTTAGCCCCTATATAGTGAGTAGCTGGCACAACCTATCCTCATGCAACATCCCTCTTAGAAGTGAGCTGCTCTATCTTGAGTTATGAGTCAATATATGTCTAGAGGGTGGCCCTCTCCTCCTCAAACCTCTTGACCTATGTCTGAATATCAACAATAGTAGAGTCCCATTACAAGATCTAAATATGAGCTACCCAAGCTTGACCTCTATGCTGTGCAACTGAGCTTAAAGAGGAGACTCCTACTCCTCTAGAGCTAACTCCTCCTCCTCTGGAGCTACCTACTCTGATGCCTGCTCCTCTACTGGCTGCTCTATGGCCTATCCCTAGTCCTCTATTCGAGCCCACACTCGGTGCCCATCAGGATCCTCCTCTATAGCTACCTCATCTCGATCTTGACCTAAGCTATTCCACCCTACCATAGTCATGTAACCCACCACTGGGTATATGCCTCTGTAACCCTATATCTACTATACTAACATCCACTATTGGAGGGTCATCATCCTCTATAACTATTATAACTTGAGGTAGTGGAATATCCCTCTCTATGGTGACCCACCTATACAAAATTGGCTCTAGAGGTACATCCTATTGTAGGCCATACTATCGGAGCACCCAAGAATAATGAAAGAACTCTCTGATGCCACCCTTGTGATCGATAACCCATCGGTCATGCCTAGTCTGAGCTATGAATCTGTCTACCTCTACCTAGGTGGGGCACTCATGATAGGGCCTCCATATAATATCCTTGGCCTATAGGCCATAGTCATTGTATAGTGAGAAAGATCCCCTGCATGGCATTGACTCTTGTGCTCCTCATGCTCTCGAGGCCACCTACCTCTATAACACTGAGCCACATCTACAATGGTAGTAATATTGATAGGCAATCCTCTTGGGTGGTCCACCTTGATGTGCTCCCATCCCTAGATCTTGAGGAGTAGTTGTAAGCAATACTGGCTCATCCACATCATTGAATCTTGTAAAGCTCATCATAACATTGAGCCAAAGTGCACTCCCCAAGCCATGATGATGGGCTCCTCACTATCCATCAAGTCCTGGACCATAGCTAGGAGGTTCCATGGGAACCTCACTCTAGAGTAGTTAGGTAAAAGCATGTTACATATAACATGCATCAAAATGACCTACCATCATGGGAAGACATCCTCCTGATACCATCGATCCACAGAGATCCCACCATGATGATAGTCACCAAATGTTATAGTTGCATGATCTCCAAAAACCCTCACAAAGATAACATCTCTAGCATCAGTAGGAGAGGACACAATAGGGACTCCATCAAAAGGGATCTGGAAGATCCTGTATACATCCTTTGATGTGATAGTCATCTCACCAGTAGGGATATGGAAGGTGTTAGTCCTAGAATCCCACCTATGTGCAAGGGCAGTGAGGTAGGCTTGGTCCGACATGATCATCGGTAGCCTCGTGACATACTAAAGTCCATGGGCATCAAGCCAAGCCCAATATGTATCATCCATCTAGGGTAGAAGTCGCACAAGCAAAGTAGGGTCTTGAGCCCGCGTAGACAAGAGCTAAAGGTGCAAATTAAAATACCTAAATTAAATGCACTTAAAAGCTAAAATGAGCAATAAAATCAAAAAATGCAAAATTAATCTAAGATAAGCCTAAGGCTACAAAAATAATGACTAAATGCACCTAAACATAAAAAAATCAAAATGCACACTTCAAAAATAAAAAAATCAATTAATTTTAAAAATAAAAAAAAAATTTTAAGGTTGCTCGTCGCCTCATGCTAGGGAGCATAATGAAGTGATAGTGGCTACCACCAATGGTAAAAAATTGACCATTGGAATTCAAGTTGGCCACGAGTAGTAGTGCCCCTCTTGCCATTTAGGGACCTAGCGTCAGCGGCCATGAGGCGGCATGCCAACGACGTTCGCCCTTGTCTAAAAACATCAAAAAATTTAAAAAAATATTAAAACTAAGCTAAACCCACTAAATTAAACCTAAACTAAGCCTATTGACTGGTTTGGTTCATTGCCAATTGGTTTAATTTGGTTCATTTACCGATTAATTAGTGAGGTTCATTTTACCCAATAAAATAAATAAAAAGCTAGGGTTTGAGAGATACCCATGAGTCATCGGCTCCTCCACTTGTCGATGCCTCACCCTGCTCTACCATGGTGTCCAAATTTGGTAGCATCTCGGATCACAATCACTCTCTCTCACCTCAGAGCTCAAAAGTGCAAATTGATAATTGAAAATAATGAAAAGTCAAACCCTAATTTTTCTTTTATATTTTCTAATTTTTCCTTAGCCATTGATGGCATCAGTGACCCACACTTTCTGGTCACTAATGCTAACAATGATAATGACAATTTGGATTGTTTGCTAGTGGCTAGAAAATAAAGATAAATGCACTCAATCTCTCACCATGAGGAATCTCAAAATGGGCAATTAAGCATATCTATCGATCCATAATAATCAAAAATTGCATAAATAAAAAAATCACATAAATAAAATAAAAATATTATAAAATTCAAATTAACAAAAAAATCAAATAACAACAAAATCTCAATTGAGCCTCGTATTCAGTTATTTACTCTATACACTTGGCGGTTGTAGTGACTTGCGCTCCATGCAATCTGACAAGATGAGTAAATTACCATAAGGCCATTTGGGGTAAATTAGTTATTGTTGAATTGAAATGTTTCACTTCAATCCCGAAGAAGGCCATGGTGGTTGGACTACCCCATGGGAATGAGGCTTTCATCTCATTTCTTCTATGACATTTTCAGCAAATCATCGAATGTAGTGATTCAACATAAGCTTGAATAGAATTGCTATCATCTTGATTCCCTAAGAAGGCCATTATGGTCGGACCGCTCCATGGGATAGAGATGTACAATTACTAAAAATGGTTGAAATCACACTTAAAATGGGACCTACCCTATAACAACAAAGCAAACCTCTTAAAAGGGTCCAAATCATTCATCTTGGTCAAGCGACTCATCACTTTATTCATTGTCCTTCCCTCATCGACTCATCGTTTGAGGGGGTAGTCATAATATCAACAATCATAATCAAAATCAATAAAGGATCACTCGATCATGTCAAATTGTGTTCATCTTATGAATCATTGCCAACAACTATCATAAGCTTACCCTTTTCTAGGGAAAAAATCAAATATGATAGTTAAGCTTGTAGCTCTCCTCCTTTCGGACCTATAGTAGCACTAAAGCTACCCGATCGCCTGATGGACTTGTGGATAAGATTTTTCAAATTTAAGCCTTCCATCTTGTTGGAAGCAATGATTCTAGGATGCGCATCCTTTCTCATGACTGGGGCATCCAATGTTGATCAGATCAATGATCATCACACACCCTACAATGTGGCCCTAGGTGGTCTATTTTTCTTCATGTTGTGTTTTCCCATAATGCATCCCAAAAAGGGATCTGTAGACACCTAAAATACGTCATGTTTAGGAGACTACTCATATGGGCACATCCAAAGACCATATGAATGATCTTGGACCTTTCCAAGAGCTAACAGTGGTCCTAACCACTCAAAAAGGGTAGTTCTAGCCCATTCAGGCTTAGCCACTATCAATCAGAGTGACCACCAACACTGGCCATTGAAGCTGAGAGCGGCCACACCTAGCCATTGCTCTGAGTGACTAGCACCAAAACATAGTCTGGCCATGAATACGGGCCCATATCATGTAGTCTGACTACACTTGCATTGCTTATGGGTGGTTTTTGGTGTGGAACTCCTAGAGCTCCTCTTGACTACCCCTTCAATGCAAATTTGTGATTGATCCTTCCCCCTGGGATGGTCAGTTGCATGCAGATCTAGATCTTGGCTTCTCCAGGAAGCCAAGATCTAGATCTAGATCTGAATCTAGGAGGTCTACATATGGACCCTCCCAAGCAAAGCAAATGATCCACGAATATCAAAATTTTGTGCAGTGAAGCTCTAGCAGATTGGAGAGAGATTCCATACCCCTTGGAGGAGTAGTGGAGCTCTACCCGATTTAGCGATGATTTCTAGCCATACAACCATTCAGATCGAACGTTCTTCATCGCCAATCAGTGTATGAACATAGAGGTGACCCTTGGACATCAATTTAGATGAGGAATCTAGTGCTACAACCCCTGGTTCATGAGAAGAAAGGTTTCATTTTATGGCCGTTATCCTTGACAGTGGCCTGCAGGCATAGCCTAGGGTTTTAGACATTATTTTCCAAGTTTTAGCTTAGATCTGTCATTGCTTTTTGCTTTATTAATTAGTTTTAGCATAGATCTAGTTTCTTTAATGCATTTGCACTATTATTTCTTGAGTTATCCATGCATTTATCATTTAGTTTTGCTGTATTTTGATCTTATTATGCTTACATATCATGCTTCATAGATTTTCTAATAAAGCCTCATCACGAGAGGCTGCCCGTGCTACTGATCTCCTATTGTTGTTTCTTGTACGTAGGATACAGGTTACAGGACCAAGCCAAAGTGTTTAAAGCGTCAGATCCCTCTAGACAAGAAGGAGAAGGAGGCATCTATAAGCCCTCATACAAGTTCGTGTGCGAGACCAGGAGGCCTGCAGAGTGCACCATCCCCTTGCGAGGGGACACCATTACTTCTGCTTGTATTTCATTGTATCAAACTGGGTATCCCTAAGAGGGACCGATATGTAATCGAGATCCACATGAATAAATAAAAGATATTTCTTGCATTTGTCACTTCCATGTTATTTATGCTTTTATGGTCTTTTATTTTGATATAATGTTGCAAGTAGACTAAGGGTGCACAACTTCCTGGGGTCGCACAGTGGCTACATTATATTTGATCTCGTGATATTTAATCTATGATATTTCTAGTAGTATTAAGGCTTAAAAAACCATCAATGATTGGAACTATTTTGGAGTTGTCATTTCATCAAGAAATTCTAGAATATTCTAAATGACATTATCCTGGGGAGTTACTTTTCCTTTTATATTTTGAAGAGATAATAATTCTATGTTTATTTTAATGAATTCCATTTTCTTTTAATAGGACTATTCTATTTTCCTCTATCAAATGGAAGAGTTTATCTAAATTAACTCCATGTTCTTCTATAAAGGATTAATAAATTAAAATATTATCAACATATACAATAATGAAATAATAACAAGGCCTAAAAATAAAATCTATCAATCATTGAGAATTTATAAGAGCATTGCAAAGTCCAAATGGTATTACCAACTATAAATATTGTCTCTAATGGGTGCTAAATTTAATGTTATGAATGTGTTTAAGAAGATTCTTGATCTGATAGAAGCAACATTTGTATTCAAATTTTGAATAGATACTACTACCTTTCAAATATTGAAATAAATTACTTTTATGCAATATAGGGTACCTGAATTTGACTTTTATGGCATTAAAAGGTTTGTAGTTTATGATCATCATTTTCTTACCTCTTTTGTGTTCATTGTGTTTGTTGACCATAAATTTTTCACATGAAAAATTCAAAGTAGATGGCATGATTAAAGCATATTGCAATAATTCCTCCAGGGAGTCTTCCATGTCCTTCCCATCCTCTGGCCCCATAAGAAAAGATTTTCCATGAGCTATTGATCAAGGAAATATATTAATTTATAGATCTATTTTTCTCATTTCTAGAATGCTTGAGGATTTAAACTACAATATTTTTTATATTTTTCTTCTATGGGAGTATTTTGCATCCTTACTTTAGATATCATCTATTGCCATTTTTCTAGCCAAATTGTTTAAAGCAAGTTGATTATAACATTGAGCAATCTCTTTGAGATAATCTTTTTCATGCTAGACTTTTGCTTCCTTCACAATATTTTTTGATAAAGGTTACAAATCAAGATTTGTAATATTCATCTTAGGACAAAAATTAGGAATATTAGATATCAAGAGAACCTGGTTTTTATTGCTTAAAATATGGATGAATTCTATATTCTCCAATACAGTATTTACACTATATGAAGGAAAATAAATTACAAATTACTGAACCAAGACTACAAATTCTAAAATGTCAAAATTAACTGTAAAATAATATTGTATTCATTATCTCCTAATAAAATTGACAATTTATTTGAATGTTTATAGGTTGATTTTTCATTGCCATTGCATAAGGATGAATTGGATATTGCAATAGTACCGTAAGTGATGTTGGCATATTATTGATATGAAGCATATTGTGTGTACAACCAATATCAAAAGGAAGAAGTATTTGCAAATATTTTCCATGTAAATTAGTTTCATGGAGATGCAATTCACTTGAATTAAACTATTAAAATCTTACTATTGGCTTTTGAAAAACTATTAGCTTTGATACCAATGTAGTAATGCCTATTTTTAAGTTTATAATTATTTTTCATGTGGACTTAGACACCATACATAATACTTTTTTTATTTTATTGCTCTTTGCATATTACATTTTAGGAGGCTTTTTAATTTGTTTTATTTTCTTCTTCTCCTATTCTAGTTCACAAATTTCTCCCTAGTAGGCATCTAGATCATTATATTTATTCACAAATTTTGAATGAGCACCAAATTCATTGTCTTCATACATTATCCTAACTTAGGGTTTCTTTTGTGGATATTTATAGTGTGGTATACTTTATTTTTGTAGAGATAACAACTACTTTCTTTTCCTTTTGCATGCTTTGTTGTTTTTGTCAAATAAAACTTTTTATATTGTTCTTTTCTATCAAAATACCTCTTTTAGTCATTGTTTTATTTTGTATGGATTTTCTTTGGAACCATATCTTTTTATATAGGAGAATCATTAATAATATTAGCACTAGAATTATTATTAATTACATATTTTACAGTTTTTTGTCCATACAAAAAATATTTGTATAGATTCTACTTGCTTCCATAAATTCTCCTAAGGTCAAAGCGAAGGCTTGAGGTTTATCTTGTTTTTCTTAAATGAACATATGAACCTTATCTAGGATATGATGTCTCCTTATGATATTCAAACTCATGTACTAACTTTTCATAATAATTTATGTACTCATAAAATCCTATTAAATTGTCAAGCTACATACTCATTAGGAGTCTTAGGTATAAGTATTTTACCATAATTTTCTTTATACAAAAAAGTATTTCTATAGTTCATACTAGTTGCTTTGTTTCTATATTGCACTTTAGAAAAAGCTTTGTCCTCCTTTGCCTTCTACATAATCTACATTTTTTCATTTAGGAAGTTTCATCTATCAATATATTAGAATCTTTTAAAACTAAGTTGTGGATAAACCAACTATTTTCTCATCATGAAAATAATTATTAGCCTTTGTAATTTTACACTCATGTGCCCATTCTTATAATTTTGTACCTTCTTGAGAAGCATCTAAGCCATCAAAATTTAGATCTAGTGGAGTAATATTTGTATGTAAATCATTGTTAGTATCTAGAAGATTTATATAAAATTTATAAAATTATCCCCTAGTTTTTGACTGATTTCTAAGAGGAGGTTTTTATAAGAGGGGAATGTAATTCCTTCCTTTTTGACCCCTTGAAGAACTAAAACTTATGGATGATAATTGGCATGTAGTAGATACTAGAGTAGTATGCTTTGAATTATTGAAAGGTGAACCATTATCTTACAATAATGTGACTAACCATGTCTAATTATATCATGTTAGATTGTATTATAACTGAAAAATTATTTCTAGATACATTGATTTAATTATTATAAATTTATGTAATAGTTTTAATGTATAATCTTGAAAAGGTATATTTGCATTAACCATGTGAAAAATCCAACCATTCATATGTTTTCCAGGTGAAAACATGAGATAAAATGCTTCAAAAATAATAATACTTGTGTATTACTACTATGTACATGAGTCATTGCTTGTATGGTATGAACTAGAGTTGTTTGCAAGTCTTGTCCTTATTCAGTAAAGGTCGACTTGGTTGTGTGTGTCTATTGTACCATGACAAGGAAAGGTTCTTACTAAAGATAAGATATTCCAATTACATAAAAAGAAAAGTAGTTTGAAAACATTTAACTACATGGATATTCTTATACACTCACTAAATATTAGTTAAAATTTATAAGTAAATCATTTGGAAGTGAACTTGGCACCTTGGAAATATTTTAAATCAATAACCCAATCAATTGAACCAATGGAGAATCATAAATAAAATTTTAAATTTATCTTTCCCTTGTCTCACATGACTTTAGACCTTTGTGGTGACTAAATTGGAAAGTAAGATATGATTACCACTAATTACCATATCCATATTTGCAGTTAACTCATGATAATGGTTGAAGGCAAGTGAGGTGTCAGAGTACAGAGAGGATGTTGGGAACAATATTTGAAAGAGGTTGGAATGGAGAAAACTTGATGAGGGTAGTGGGGGTTGATAGAATTGTATAGGAGAGAGGCAAAGAATACCTTGGTAGGAAAATAGAAAGAGGAAAAACATAGAGAGAATTTTAGAAGCATTTCACACAAAAAGAAGGTTTTGGTACTGATATGGAAGCAAAAGGGGCAAGAGAAGGACACACCATGCCAAATTTATAGAGTTAAACTAGGAGAACAATGAAAGCATGAAAGATCAAGTAAGGTTAGATGATATGGTGGAGTGGAGGATATGGAATCCAGAAAGAGAGTATGCAAAAACCTAAAACTTCATAGTCAAAGAATAAAAACATTGACGTCATAAAAAACCTATAACTCCAAATCCAAAGATTAAGGTAACCAACCTTGTCTTAATTTAACCGCCTACACAATTAAGAAAAAGGAGTTAATTTGTGCTAATAGTATGCCTCTTATTAACCAATACACCTCTATAGTTTATGATCTTATGTCCTTGAATAATTTGGATCAAGTGACACATATTTTGTTCACCCAAACTATGTATTGGGTGTATGCTTAGCTTGATGATAGAACCCTATAGTAGAGGCAGCGGTCCAATTATGTATACCAATTTAAAGTTGTGATGATTATATTTATTTAAAATTTTATGCATTTAAGTTTCAAATATAGGGTCAGGTTGAAGGGTAGCAAGGCTACCAAGATGTCTAGCATGGAGTAAAGTGGTAGCTTCTCCATATATGCATCATAGGAAGGGGAAAATATGGCGTCTACTTAAGTTTGAAGAAGTTCTATTTTTGGTGAATAAGATTCATAATTAAATTTTGTCAAAGAAATTTGAGCTTCTCCAAGGTTGTATGGATTTTGAGTTGGGTAAAGTTGGTCCATGATGCCAACTTGACTTATGAGTATACTAGGAGCTTAAATAGTCATTTTTGTGTTTTATTGAAG
Source organism: Wollemia nobilis (assembly GCA_028583015.1). Classification (NCBI taxonomy): domain Eukaryota; kingdom Viridiplantae; phylum Streptophyta; class Pinopsida; order Araucariales; family Araucariaceae; genus Wollemia; species Wollemia nobilis. Next base: position 1,808,081 of record JAQPPZ010017170.1, on the reverse strand, counting down.
TTGCTGCAATTGTAAGTTGGTAGTTTGAAGTTTTATGGAAGACAACTTTTTAAATACTTGTTGGGATTGGAGAGAGAAAGGACAATAAACCTTGTCCTCAATTGTGGTTTGCTCCACTAAGGTTGTAGTTGTAAAAGCTATTGTCCAATTTTGGTGCCAAGACCTTGTAAATGTTTATGTTGTGACAAAAGAAAGAATCATATATATTCTATTGTGCATTCTACATTTATGATAAACAATATGGACAATAGTGTTAGGCATTGTTTTTTAAGTTGATCATTTTTATTAAAAAGTTATATTTCATGATAGAATGAATAGAAGCTAACAACTCATATTTTTATAAGGTTATTATGTTAAAGTATAATTGCCCAATGGAAAAGGACTTATCATTATTAGGTTGTAAATTTAAAACCAAATTTTTGTTATTTGAGATGAAAAAAGGATTTATATCTTTTAATAAACTTTGGGCATCATGTATTAAAAAAAATTAACTAATAATATTTTTTTGAGTGGGCTTAGAGGTAAGACTTTGTCTTAAATAGGAAGTCAAAGGTTATGAGAAGTAAAGTTATACTATACTTTTGAAGTTTGGTTGGATAAACATATGTCAAATGTTATGGGAAGTAGAGTTGTATACTATACTTTTGAAGTTTGGTTGATAAACATATATTGAGTAAATATATACTATTGGTAGTAGTCAAGTACTTGCGTGACGGAAGTAAGGTTCCATTAATTTTATTTTTAATGAATGGACTAGAAAAAAGATTATTAAAAAAAATAAAATAAAAACTATTTTATTTTTATTAGAAGATAAATTCATATAAATAATTATTCCAACATTTCAACTCACCCTCTTATGGCACAAATAATGGAACTAAGTTATAGAAAATTTATTAGGTTAAATTATTTTCATTGGGAATATATAGTGTTGGGATGATTTATTTATTTATTTTTAAGTATGTTAATGATAGGTTTAAAAATCTAGTAATGAATGTCAAATTCATTTCATATTTCATATTGTCGAATGACATTTGGTGTAATGGCAGTTGCCTAGTTATTATCATCCTTTGGAACGATGTTCAATATAAAAAAAATTCATTTCATATTTGTATGATAAATAAAAAGAGATGAATAGCTTTATAGCAAAAATTTCCGCTTGCTTGTATTATAGCATATGAATTTGATTGTAAATTGTTTTTGTTTAACTTGTTTTAAAATACTAGTGCCTTATGACTGTGTGCACATCATTTCCAGGAAGATCAAGTTAATTTCATTTGATGTAGAATACAGAATTGTAGAAACTAGTGCCTAAGATCTTTCCTTCAAAAAAAACAAATGCAAATAAATAACCTCAAATATTTGTAGTTGTTAGTATTTTTTATCACCATGCCTAAAATTTAGTAGGAATGATTTCATATAAATTAAGTAGATGAGAGCCACAAGATTACTTGCTTGAATTGAAAGAACATATTCTGAATGCTCTATTTTTAATGCCCCTCTGAAATCTGGGCTTGTATTTCCATCTATTTCGATTTGGAGGTAACATAATAAGCTATTCTTATGCTGTAAATAATCGATCCCTTGACGGCTTGTAGCTAAGGTATGGTGCTCTTGGAGAGCAGCCACACACCCTATATATATATACATTTATCTTTTTATCCAGTTTGGGCACGGCACTTAACGTGAGAATTAGAATATATATATTTAATATACAGGAGAACTGGTAACATAAGAAAGTGTCTTTGTAAATCTTAGTTTGTTGGGTTAAGTAAAGTTAATTGACCCCAACCTTATAGGGTATCAAACTAAGACAATTAACTAATAAACCCTAAGACAGTTAACCAATAAACGCTCAATCATTATCATTACCATTCATTCAAAAAAAGTAATGAATGTTGATTATGCTGAAAAAAAAAAAAAAAAAAAAACTTGTAAAAAAATAAATGCTAAAAATCCGATATATAAAAGACAGTTGGTTTATAGGTGTTGTCCTTATAAATCTTAGTTTGTTGGGTTGAGTAAAGTTAATTGACCTCAATCTTATAGGGCATCAAGCTAATACAGTTAACCAATAAAAACTCCACCACTACCATCAAACTATTCAAAAAAGTAATGAATGTTACTTATGCTGAAAAATCCCATATATAAAAGACAGATGGTTTACACCTTGAAACAGACAGATTGCACCTCTAAATGGTGATTGGACAGTTTGAAATAGATTGGCTTTGTCTTATATACCTTTGACCTTTTTTTGAGATTGTTTAAAAAAAACGTTAATTTAGATTAGAAGATGATAGGTTGGATGGTAGTGAGTTTTTGTCAGTTAGTTATATTAGTTCGATGTCTTGAAGGGTTAGATGTTCCGTTTAACTTTGCTTTACCAATAAGCTTAGGGTTTATATAGGCAACCCACAATTAACCAATAAATGCTCAACTACTACCATCTAGCTATTAAGCTTAGGGTTTTTTTTTATATAGCGTGGGTCTTCTAAAAGAGAGCCCCAACAAGGGTTAAAAAGAACACATTTTAAATATTAGATAGCAATTAGTACATTTTAAAATATTTTAAAATAGTAGCTCAACCGGTTAGATTCCTTAACATTTAAGGAGGAGCCCAAGGTTCAAATTTTGCTAAACAATACATGGATAATATATAGTGAATAGAGTTCATAATTAACATTAAGATTTTAGATTAATATATGAAGATGAATACATAAGATAACCAAAAATTAATTTCAAGAAACAAAAAATTAAATTTAAAAAGATTGATATTCTTAGTCTTTTAGATTGATCATTATTAGTATAAATTCATGAGGATTAAATCTTTATAGTGAATAGAGTTCATAATTAACATTAAGAATTTTTTTTTAAATGAAAAGGCCATTTAATTAATAAATAAAAGTCCTTTACAACAAAAAAAGTGTGTGGGTGGAGAAAAATCACACCCCTAATGAAACTACCTAATCCTAATAGCGGATTAAGAAAGACAACACAATAGAGAACTGGCCCCACAACCAACACAACAAAACTAAGGACTAATTACAGCCAGAAAGGCATTATGGATTTGAGCCTTTTGTTGATATCTCCTTATCCATCGGAGTGGGCGGCTCACCCCACCCATCAAAGCGATCATCACCCCATCCTGAAGCACGACTAATGGGAGATGGGGGACGTGACCAACCAGAGAGATTCTCTTGGCTGATCGGGACACCCCATCCATCAATGGTCACCGACGTAGGCTGTTGCGTGTTCCACGGATCCTGTTGTTGCAAATTACCCCTAGTATCATTGGTTCTGCTTCTAGGAGGCTAGCGTCTGGCATGATCTGGGCGCCTGTGGGAGCGTGAACGGGCTTGGTGGTGGGGTGAGCGATCTGGGGCCACCCTACTAACAACACATGGGGCGTTACCCCAATATCTCAGCAAGGCCTGCAAGTGTTCCACCTCCATAGCCACCTTTTTAGCTTGGTCACAGATCTGAAACCACACATCATGAAAAACTTTGAGCTTGTCAGCAAAAGAAAAATCCAGAGATGGATCAACCTGTTTGAAGATAATTTTATTTCTAGATTTCCAAATGTGAAATAGAATGCTGACTCTGAAAATTTGCCACACTTCCCTCAGAGGAAGGGAAAACTTGATGGGATCACCCAGTAGGGCATGCTGCCATGAAAGCTGCAGGGGCATGAATGGAGCAAAGAAAGAACCAGCCCAACTCCAGGCTAGACTGGCACGTCTGCACGACCAAAAAAGATGCAGACAAGACTCAGGTTCTTGACAGAAGGGGCATCTGGGGTCGGGCACCCCCATATAAGAAAGTCGATTGCCAAGGGGTAATCCCTGACACAACAAACTCCAGGAAAAAAAGGCTTTCTTTGGCTCCAAGTAAGATGCCCAAGCTGAGTGGAATCTGGCTTTCCATCTGGTATGAGTAGAAATGAGGTCCCATTTGACATTGAGCTTGGGCACCATGGGGGAAGCTGGCATAAGCCATTCATAACCCTGTCTGGCTTTGTAATTGAGCAAAGGAGTGCTCTTGTACCATGCCCAATATTTCCACCAAGGTTTCTGAGATCTGACTCCTATTTTTTGCCATATGGAGAAAGGGGTATGGTCAATTACTGCATCATAGGTCGCTCTGTCAGCACTGGTCAAGCGGAAGGTGCATTTAAAAGTGTCCCAGGGGATCCAATCCCTGGTTTACCTGGAGTAAAAATCTGCAATTGTGACAATTCCCCGCTTAAAGAACTTCTGGGCATGGACCCAGGGAATTTGTGCTAACGGCGTGCCCTGTAACTTGAAAACAGGGGACCACCAAACATTAAGATGATTGATGGAGAGGCCTCTATGAGAACGGGTCCCCTTCCATATAATCCATGGGTTGATTTGTTGCCAAGCCTTCCATATGCTTTTGATGACAAAGGAGCCAGGGATTTTAATAAAAACTAGGGCAAGCACCAAAGAAGGAAGATCCATTCTTACCCAAGCTCTACGGTTGAGGGGGAGCCCAACCGAGATGCAATGTCTGAGGAGCATTTTTCACGCTTTAGGGCCTTTAAGAGCCCGAATGATCCATTTAGCACAAAGGGCTAACCCTTGTCGTTTACAGTCCAACATACCCATACCTCCAGCATTCCTTGGGAGACAACAGATATCCCAAGCCACTCTGTGGAAGCCCTTCCGCTCAGACCCACTAGACCATAGAAAGTCCCGTAGAAGTTTTTCAAGCTTTTTGTAACATGCCTGGGAAGGGACCCAACAGGACGAGTAATAAACATGCGTAGAGGCCAACACTTTCGAGCAAATTTGGAATTTATCGACAAGAGATAGTTTCTTAGCATTCCAATACTCCAGTTTGCTTTCCACTTTGTTGATGACATAGGACCATAATTGGGATGGAGAGCCTTGAAAGGCAAAAGGAATGCCAAGGAATTTGAAAATTTCCCCAGGTTGAATCCAGCTCCACTGGACGTGTTGAAGCCACTGAGGAAGAGGCTGAAAGGATTGTCTATAACAGGATGTTTTCCTCCATTGAATATTAGACCCTGAAGCTTTGCAAAAAATGTCTAGGCAAGAAAGAGCTTCAGAGAGGGAATGCTCATCCTCTTGCAGGGTGAGGAAGGAATCATCAACAAAGTGGCCATTAATGAGTTGACCAACATTCCCAGGAAGGGAAATACCCCTAAGCAGCCCATTAGAGGTACGGTTGGCCAAAAGATAACCAAAGGCTTCCGCTGCTAAAATATAGAGTGAAGGGGCCAGAGGACACCCCTGCCTCACTGACCTATGCAGCCCAATAGCTTCAGTTTGAAATTTGTTGAGAGAGAGCACTGCTGAAGCATCCTGAAAAAGCATCTTAACAGTGGAAATGAACTGAGGACCAAAGCCAAGAGCTTCCAGCATGGAGAGGATGAAGACCCACTCAATTCTATCATAAGCCTTTTCAAATTCAAGCTTGAGGAAGAGGGCCTGTTGATTGGATCTGCGAGCCCACTCCATCCCTTCCCAAACTGTGAGAACATTGTCCAATATGTAGCGATTTTGAATAAATCCAGTTTGCTCAGGCCTCACAATAGAGGGAAGCAACGGCCGAAGCCGCAGAGCAAGCACTTTGGCAATGATTTTGTAGCTAACATTTAGCAAGGTTATGGACCTCCAGTTTGTGATAATTTTTGGATCCCCTGACTTTGGGATAAATTTGATATTTCCCTTATTAATAAGAGTGCCTAAGGAGCCAGTATTCAAGGCTTCCAAATAAACTCTGTGTAAGTCGGGACCAACAAACTCCCAACAAGTTTTGTAGAATTCGTAGGGGAAGCCATCAAGCCCAGGTGCCTTAGCATCTGCCATTTGAAATAGAGCATCAACAAGGTCCTGCACTGACAATAGGCGCTCACACTCATTCCTTTGAATAGGGGAGAGGCAGGTAGGGATAACCTCTTTGTAACATTGGAGAGCTTGTTCTCTTTCAGGAGTGTACTACTGAGCAACAAAAATGTGAGTATAATGCTTGATAAACTCTGCTGCTATCTCAGGAAAAGAAGTGATTCAAACTTCGTCAACAATTAAGGCTTTGAATTGAGTAGAGTGTTTGGGAGGCCTGAGTCTCTGAAAAAATTCTTTGGAAACTCTGTCACCCACTTTAAGCCAATGGAGCCTGGCTTTGATCTGAGCTCCTCTGGCTTCATACAACTCAGCCACTTTGAGCTCATGTCGGATTTGAGCTATATGGGCTTGGATGGAGGAGTCAAAGGGGTAAGCCTCAAGTCTGATGGATGCCTTGGCAAGCTCATTTCTCAGAGCAATATTAGAGCATCGATGCAGCTACACCACTTTTTTTCCCAAGCTTCTGAGTAGAGCAATGGTGCAAAAAATGGCATCATTCCACCACTCAATCCATCCAAAATCTCCATTGGGTCTAGGGACAAGATTCCAGATCCTTTGGATATGACAAACAGTGGTATCATGCTGCAGGAAGGACGTATTAAGAAAAAATTGGGACTGAAAGAGTCGTTGAGGAGTGGAGGAAACATTAACTATGAACATAATAGGTAAATGATCAGACGAGACCATACCAGGGATAGTTTTGACAAAGGGATAGAAGGGAGCCGATGGGAAAAGGAGAACTCTCGCTAATATAAAAACATAGCCCTGTCAAGTCTTTTTAAAACTCTTGCAAGGTCGGATTGAAAATTGGACCACGTGAACCACAGGTGCTCAAAAAATTGACCTGCAGAGAAACAAGCATTGGGATCGAAGACCCCTAGTTTATTTTTCATAAAATACCAAGCTTGTCGCTCTCTCGAGGCCCACCTATTAGGAAGTTGGCCCACTTTATCAGAGGCCTTTTCTATCATATTGAAGTCACCACACATAAGCCAAACTGTGGTAGGTAAAGACAAAGCACACCATCTCCATAGGGCACATCTATCCTGGACCTCGTTAGAGGCATAAATATTAATAATCCCGAAGGAAAAACCTCCCACTTCAAGAAAAATCCAAACCACACGATGGGAGGGGTCAGAACCCCATGTGACAAAATTACTTCTCCACCTATCATTTAACAAAATGATAACGCCTCCGCTACCCTGAGGGTGGTTGGTAGCATACATCTGACTTCCAGGCCATAACATAGAGCAAGCAGATTGCAAGGTAAATTATACCGCTTTGACTTCTTGGAGACACACAAAATCTGGGCGACCATAAAGGTTGGCACAGGTATTGAGCTCATCCCGGACCATGTAACGTCGGACTGGGTCCATCAACCCACACACATTCCATGAAAGAAACAACATTAGAATGAGTCGAGTTGCATACCACCATTGGCCTCGCTCACATTGTCTGACAATATGTGAAAGGAATTATTCATGAAGGCCTCCAGATTTGGGGAAGGGAAATTGGTTAGCCTCCGCTTGTCTAAATGTGCATGTTGCTCACCTCGTGGTGGGCTACGGGACCGTCGTCCGAAACTTTATGAGAAACCTCCTTCAACCATCGCCACTTTCTGAGAAACCAAGGGCACAGAGGAAAGAAACCCCTCTTCCTGCACCTCAGAATCCATGGCTGGCGAAGGAGAAGGGGTAGGGGCCGAGTCCATAACCGGAGTCTGCATGGGAGGCTTAGGTGCAAGGGCCTGAGCGTAGGTCATCGTTGTTTGCCCCGCGTGAGCGGTTTTACCACCTTTTCCCTTTCTATGTGAAACCTCAGTCCACTCACCACCTTTAGGAGGGGGATTCGAGGTGGTGGGGGATGACACAACACCAGCAGTCGGGACTGGCGCCTTGGCCTTAAGTTTTTTTGCCATTAAGGGGCAATCCTTGATATGGTGGGAGGCCGACTGGCATCGGTAGCAAGTGTTAGGGAGATTGATATACACCACCCGCTGATGAATACGGGTGGTACCTATCTGAATGTCGATGTGCTCCTTCAACATTTTGGCCAGGTCAATCTTGACGCACATTCTCCTAGTTGGATGGACCGACATGAACCGGGTGGGCTCATCACACACAAACTCACCAAGGGTGGACACCAAGTTTTTCAGGAAGGGCCAACAAGCAGTGGGAAGGTCTGGGAACTCCACCCAAATGGGCACGACCAAGGAAACAACGTTAGAGACCATGAAATCCTGGCTCCATGGCTGGAAAATGAGTAGAGAGTTGTTAATGTAACTAGGGCCCTTGTTAAGAACTTTTTGGGCTTGTTCGTGGCTACCAAAATGAAAATGAAAGAATCCCTTGGAGAGATTTTGCACATGGTCGACTTGGATACCATACGGGCGCCAATACTATTCAATCCAGTTCTTAAGGACATGTTCAGGGGGAATCCGACCCAAAAAATACCCGATGAGAGTATTACTTTCAAACCATGCACAGGCCTGATTGAATTCATGTAACGAAATCACAAAATCAGGTTCAAAATTACCTCGTGATACACCTTGGGGATGAATTTCCTGGGCCGCTTGGTCGCTTTCAGAGCCATTTCTCTCACCGCTAGCTTCAAACGAAGCCGAGGGAGGAAGGGCCGACATACTAAAACCTACGGAGCAAACACAACGCAGAAATCGGCTCATGCTTCCAGGTGATGTTTGGAGGCTTCTAGAAACCCTAGGACAACACACAAATCCACATGCATACGACCTAAGCTTGGCTCCAAAACGAGATTCAAAATCCCTTCATAAAATTTGATTCAACATTAAGATTTTAGATTAATATACATCTTTCTTGAAAATGAATAGATAAGATAACCATAAATTAATTTCAAGAAACAAATAATTAAATTTAAAAATATTGATATTCTTGTCTTTTAAATTGATAATAATTATAGTATAAATTCATAATTAAATCCCTTTTGAAATTTACATGTATAATTTTTCCATTATGTGGAGGTTTTCAGGTTTTCAAACAAGGAACGAGAAATTTAGTAGAACAAATAAAAATAAACTAAACATTCAAAATACTAGTATACACTCAAAATGATAACATAAATTTAAGGTGGGAAAGCTACTATTGGGTAAGAACACTCGGGGATGGTTCAAGGAAGCTTTGTATAAATTATAAAATGGAGACATTAGTACATTTTTATCTTATAACATTGATTTTTGAGTTGGGTTAACAGTGTTCTTGTTTTGAAACTACAATGACAATAGATTATGTTTTTTAAATTTGGTTAGTGTGAAAAAATCCTACGAGGACGCTCAGGGTTGGGCATCCCCATCCCACCATGACCTCTCATAAGGGGGAGATTTGAGCTTATCAATAGGAAATTTAACACACAACCCCACACACATGCCACAATTTGAACCTTGGACCTCCCAAAGAAGAGCCAAAACCCGAACGTTTTCATTGTCTTCCATGAGACTTGACAATAGATTATGTTATTAGTGATAAAATATCATTAGTCAAGGAATATTTCTTTGTTGATTCTAAAGATGCACGTACATGATACAATAATGTCATAAAATAACTCTAAACTAATGCAAATGTGATACTACAAACATTGCAATTGATCTTCACTCTAATGCCACTTAGACCCTTAACATATTTAGTAAATATAGATTTGGAGAGTGATAGTATTTGAAAGGAATATTAAATTAAAATCATGATTTTAATATTAACTCTAAATCAATTGTATATCCCATTACATAATGCATAATCTAACAAAATATCTCTTTTTATATTTTATTTACTTAATATTTTATATATGCATGAGCTTGAAAGCCATTAAAGCTCATTTGTATTTTTTTGCATCCTTTAATTTTGCATTTATAGATAATCGTAAAGATTTTTTTTTCATTTTACAACTATATATATAAAAGGCTAGAAAATAAAGCATGTTCCATATAACATAGATCATATATTGTACATGGATTTAACTTACTAGGTTTATTATTCACCAAGTATTTATTTATAATGATCTTCTTATGCAAATAAATATCTAAGCATAATGGTTGAAATACAATGATAGTGAATTTGAAGCAAATTAGAGATTAGCTCAAACCTCCAAAAAAAAAAATTGTTACAATTCATTTCTTTCTTTTGTATTTGTTCATTAGATTGAAATTTTTATATCTATTCATAATAGAAAACATATTTATTTTTCAGAGAATAGGTGAAGTTAATTATCCTAATATGGAAGTAATAATCTTATGCCATGCACTAAAATGCTATCAAAAAATATTAATAGTTAACAAGGACGATTTAAAAATATCCCAATGATTATTTATATTGACACGTATGAATGTAATTGTTTACATTCAAAATGAAAAATCCTCATGTGATATTATTTTAGAACTTATACATGATGCAACAATGGTCCTAGAGAACTACAAGCTAAAATTATACTAGTGCCATGGTAGTCCTATGACGATGACATGTTGACATTAAAAATATATCTATCTAGTTAAATCAACCTAGCAATATCTTAAAACCAAAAAAAGAAAAATTAATTATGAGAAAATATAATTTTGGTGCTACAATAGTACTATGTTGGCACTACAAGTAACATTATGGCCTCAAAATATAGTAGTAAGTAAGAAATTTAAAATTTCTTTTTTTGATTAGGTATAAGAAGGGGTTTTGTAAGGGTCCCTAGACATTTTATAGAAGGGGTTTTGAAAGGTTCTTCGAACCTAGGGTCTAGCAATAAAAACATCTAAAGAGAAACCAAGGTGAAACACAAGAAGGTCTGACCCATGCAAGGAAAAATGTGACCAAAATTATGATAAATTAAAGTAAGCTTAGGTGGCTCCTACCCAACCTGAATCGAAAACAAACAAATTTTAAGAGTTGGATCCTATATCCGACATAAACTGATCCTGCATTCAAGAACCCAGAAACCAAGTTGTTTCAGATCCTATGGATCCAAAACAAACAACATTCCCTTACTAACTTGGTGCTTTTTAGATGTACAAGTATATTTTCCCATTATCTTGGTGCTTTTTATATGTACAAGTATTATTTTCCATTAGCTTTGTGCTTTTTAGATGTACAAGTATTCTACCCTTGTTTATGATGTGTCCTGGGGGACAACGCAATGGTTCAGGCTTTGGCTCTTCTTTGGGAGGTTTAAAGTTCAAATCGCGGTGTGTGTATGATTGTGTGTTAAATTCCCTATTGATAATCTCAACTCTCTCCCTTATGAGAGGTCATGGTGGGATAGGGATGCCCAACCTTAAGGGTCGGTTGTAGGATTTCTCACACTAACCAAATCTTAAAAGAAAAAAGAAACCCTTGTTTATAATGTCACAATTTTTTTTTAATAGTTTCTTGCTCTGCTTTAAGTAAACCTTATATAACCTTATTCTTATATCTTCAATACTTTATTTATATTCCTTATATTCAACACTATAATAAGCTTCATATAGTCACCCTATTTAAATGTGCAAGTGTAACTATTATTTCTTGCTTATTAAGATCTCTTCAAAATGTAGAGATGCAAGGAGACAATATGTTGACATAGTATAATCATCAAAAGTAATGTAATTATTTAAATATTCTAGAATTTTTTTAAACATTACTCTAAAATGAATGTTATCAGTTTGATAATTTAATAAATCAAATAAGGATTTCTTTTTAATATAAGTTTCAAGAAAATAAAATAGAAGTTATACTAATAAACTTACAATGGGTTGACAATGGATTTTTTTTTAAAACTTGAACTAGGTATTTATAAATATTTGACTACTAAAATCCTAACTAGAGTGAATACAAAAATAAGTGATTTTGGTAAAATATAATCTAACAAGTATTAAAAATCAAATTTTATAAAAGTAGAGTTTTTGGGGATAATCACAGTAAGTTCATATACTTTTAATTTTGCAACAATCTAAAATTTATCCAACTAATTAGACTAAGTGAAGCTCCATTTCTTTAATCCATATATTGTATAAAATATTCTATTCAATATTTACTTTATATAATTATTTTTTATTTTTTAAATTTTATCGTACCACAAATTTTTTAAATAAAGCTGAATTATATATCAACAACAAAAGAATTACTTTTGGAAGAAAATAAAGTTGAGCAATGGAGCAAGTATACAAGAGGTCTGAAAATGAATTTTATAATACTGAGATAAGAAGACTCTTTAGTAGAACCCAACTAATGGATAATTTACAACTAGGGATACAAGGCAATGCTTGAAGATAATAATGAGGAGGTACTTTGGTGGTGGAGCATAATTTGGCAGGTGAAAGCACTCTTAAAAATAAAAAATTTCTTGGTCAACTTTAGCTAAGAAAGTATTTACATGGGATGCTTTTCAAAAGAGGTCCTGGCAAGGTCTAAGCCAATGCAGTTTGTGTAAAAGGGAAGAAGGAACAATGGTTCACCTACTTGTTCATTATTATTTCTTGAGAGAAGTATGGAGGTCTATTCTACCAATGACTAAGAGAAAGAGACACTGGCCAACAAGGAATTTTTTGGAGAATATGCAACAATGGCTCAAAGACAAAGGCTTCAATGAATACAAGTTTATTCCATTAATAATGGAATGGGGTCTGTGGTTGACAAGACATTCTATGTTTTTTGAGAGCAAGGAAATTCTGCCTATAAAAGTTCAATCTCCGATCAAATATACTTGTGAAGTTATAAAAAAAGCCCCAAAATTAAAGGTTGTAATCTAGGTTGACAATTTAATAGTGGATATTACAAAGTCTTGGGTTTTTCTCAATGGAGCTTACTAAGACAATTCAAATATATGTGGGGCAGAAGGAGTGTTATATCAGGATTAAAATCATAAATTCACTTTCAAAGTGGGTCTTGGTGAAGGTATTGATAATGTGGTAGAGTGGAAGGAATTGATCTTTTTCCTAAGAATGGAAATGGGACATGCAATAACAAAACTTCAAGTTTATTGGTGACTCGAAGTTGGTGGTGGATTGGGCTTCAATATTTAGTAGGGATGCAAAATTTGATACTTAGCTTTATTATGAGCAAGTGAAATTGCTAGAAGCATCACTTGCAGAGATATATTATAAACATATCTATAGAGAACTAAATGAAGAAGCAAATGGTCTATCAAAAACTTCCTTGGATATTCCAGTTGGTACTTGGTTAAAGGAAGTAGTGTGTGGGACTATGATTCCATCACAATATGCACCCTTTTGATAGAAGGTATGGTTTAGGTCACCTTTTATATTTTTTTTTGTCTTTTGATAATTAAGGTCATATATGTAAGATGATTGAGGACTATAGGGTTGAAGTACCAAAATGACACTCTATAATATGACTAAAGGCTTAAAACATATTACTATAATTATAGCAAGTTTGATAGACTTTTTAAGAGAAATTTGAGTCATTTTTGGGAGATTCTAGAATAGCTCTAAATGGGGTTATTTTAGTAAGGCCTTATGAGGGTATAAATGTTGGAAATATTGAGTTGTCATTGATGAGCACCGACACCTAGGGGTGCAAAGTAATGGTTTGGGATTTGGCTCTTCGTCGAGAGGTCCAAGGTTCAAACCGCAGCGTGGGCAAGTGTGTGAGGGGGTGGGTGTGTGGTGGCTTTGTGTTAAATTCCCTATTGATAAGTATAGCTCTCAACTTTAGGAGGGGTCATGGTTGGGAGGAGACTGCTTAGCCCTGTACATCGGTCATAGGGGTTTCTCACAATAACCAAAAAAAAAAAATATATATGAGAACCAACATCATTGTGAAAGGAGGCAATATGCATATAAATAATGCACTAAAATATTTGTTTGGCTAAGGTTTTTGTGTAGTGCAATTCAAAATCCTTTTGCGCGTTGAAACTACGAATCACAAGAAGAAGGGAACGTAAATTTTGGTAGGAGGTAAAGTGAGGATAAGGACAAGGTGTTGTGCTATAGGTTTCAACTGGGTAGCTAGCCCAGTTGGTCACTTGGCTAGTGCTAAGGCGCTACAGGGGAGAAGGTTGTAGGTTTGATTCACGCAGGCACTATTTTGGTGGTAGAAACATTGTTTTGAGTGGCAACAAAGAGGAAGGTTTAAATTTACATCGTGCATTATTGTTGCTACCCACTGGGGTAGCCCAACTGGATGCCTAGCTAGTGCTAGGGCACTGTGGAGTAGGAGGTCATAGGGTCAATTCCTGCAAGCACTATTTTGCAAGGCAGAGAAAGGAAATCGTGCGCTTGGTGGAAGGTATGCATAATTTTTTTTTGATTAAAATTAATTTACAAAGGCAAATCATTCGCTGGGCATATTGAATATAAAGGGGGCAAAATATTTTGTTTTAAATTTGATTTAAAAAGGGAGTCATAAGGTGTAATAAGGATTATTTGATATTGTAATGTTTGCATGAGGAAAATAGACATAAGGTGATTTGGGTATTATTTGAAAGTTGTAATCTTGCATTTTTAGAAAGGAGAGATAAGGTGTATTTGTGATTATTGTTATTTGTATTTTTACATTTTTAGAAAGGAGAGATAAGGTGTATCTGTGATTATTGTTATTTGTATTTTTGCATATTGTAGAAAGGAGAAATAAGGTGTATTTGTGATTATTGTTATTTGTATTTTGACATATCATAGAAAGGGGATAAAAGGGTTTGTGTTATTGATGAAGCTTTATATTGTGAGGAAAATATAAGATATTATTTTCAAGCCTTATTGTGAACATTGTTGAAAAGGGTTTTTAATGTGGATGATTTGAAAAGGAGATTTGCTAACCAGTTTTTGAAGTGGCACTAGAAAAGAAAATTACTTGTCAAGACAGATTTGGGAAGCTCATCATCATCAAGGCAGATTTGGAGGTATGGTGATTTAATTCCTTTCTCAAGGGTGGTTTCTGTTTGAAGGAAATATTTTGATGTCATATGATTGGAGGTATAAGGATTGATTTGATGTGCATTAGTGTTGATTGAAATTGGTTTTGATTGATTTTGGGAGTACATAAGAAAGTCAATTATCAAGTGCTATACTAGAGCTATATTTTTGAATGCAATAAATGTGAGATATGAGAAAGTGATAGACTTAATGAATGTGAAAGAAAATATTGAGTATTTGTAATGCATATCATTATTTATATGTTCATGAAGAAAAATAATTTTGGGTAGAATATGTTTGAATTACTTTAGTCAAAGAAAGTACTTTTGGAAAGATATAAGCATTGTTTGTATGTAATATTTGGGAATATTTGAGCATGTTTGTGAGAAGATTGGAGATATTTGAGTAGGTTTTGTGAGAATATTTGAGCAATGTTTTGAGAATATTTGAGCAGGTTTTGGTGAGTAGATTTGAGTAGAGTTATGAGCATGTTTTGGAGCAGATTTGAGCAAGCATTGTGTGTAGGCTTGGAGTAGATTTGAGAAGTTGTGTAAGGTTTGGAGCATATTTGAGTAAGGTTTTGGGAGGGTTGAGGTCTATGGATAGAGGTCCATGAACTAGAGCAGAGGGGATTGGTGTCTCTTGTGGATAGAGGTCCATGAACCAGAGCAAAGGGGATTGGTGTCTCCTATGGATAGAGGTCCATGAACTAGAGCAAAGGGGATTGGTGTCTCCTGTGGATAGAGGTCCATGAACTTGAGCATAGGGGATTGGTGTCTCCTTTGGGTTGGTGCCCATAAACATTGTAATAGGGAATTGGTTCCCAAGAGATTTTTTGAGAAAATTTATAAGAAATATTTTCTCCGTGGATGTAGCCCACATTGGGTGAACCACGTTAAATCTGTGTCTCTTATGTGTGTGATGATCTGTGCATTGTTTCATTATTGCAATTGATAATATTGGATAATACTACTTTGGAAAGAAAAGTAAAAAGTTTTATCTTATATTGTTCACCCCCTCTCAGTATAAGCTTGTGTTCTTCAATTGGTATCAGAGCGGGTTCCTTCATGAAAGCCTAACAACTTGAAGGAAGATCTTACAAGAACACACATGGCCACTGAAGTGATAGAAGATGCTCCTATGGTTGAAATCAACAAGAAAGATTCAGAAAAGGAAGAGGAAGCCACAGTTGATATGGAAAAGGAACTTATTGTTGCTCTTGGAGAATTGAAAAGGGTTAGAAAGAAGAATTCAGGATTGAAGGCTCAAGTTCAAGAGGATGAGGAAACAAAGACAAAGCTTCTACAAGATCTCATAGACTTAAAAGTGAAGGTTGAAGAGACAAAAATAATTGAAGAAGTTATGGTTGAGAAATTAAAGGTAAAAGAATTAGAATGTGAAAAATTGGAACATGAAGTTGTCTCTCTAAGAAAGGAAGTAGAAAAGTCTAAGGATAAGTTGCAACAAAATATAAGGTTAGAGAAATAGAAAGAGGAGTCAAGCTCAAAAGGAACAAAGACATCAAAGAAAGTTAGTAAAAAGGAGCCCATGACCTATGTTGATGTATTGAAGGAGGAAGAAGATAGAGAATCATCATGGACAGAAGTCAATCATAGGAACAAAAATGAAAGAACCATGCGACCATATCATTCAAGGCAATCAAACAGGTTTAAAAATTTCTTCCATGGTTATTGTTTTTCATGTAACAAATATGGTCATAAAGTTGTACATTGCATGGTCTATGTGAAAAATAATGTTGGCATCATCAATAGAAATTACAATTCTTTTGCACCTCTCATGAATAACAATGTCATGTGTTACAAATGTAATAATTTTGGGCACAAAGCTAGATGGTGTAAAATAGTATTTCCTGAACTTCCTAAATCAAGCAAGAAAGAGGAAGGTCAAACAGTTCAGAAGGAGATGTCCTCAAAAGTTTGGAAAAAGAAAAAGGAACAAGAAAAGGAAAATTCCATGTTGGTACAAACAACTCTTCATGTGCAAAATGAAGGAAATCAATGGTACATTGATAGTGGTTGTTCAAGCCATATGATAGGTGACAAAAGCAAATTTCTTTCTCTCAAGAAAATAAATGGAGGAACAATGAAATTTGGTGATAATGCTTCTACCAAAATTGTTGGAAAAGGGACTTTGAGTTTGGATAATGGAAAATCTAGGATAGAAAATGTGTTATATGTTGAAGGATTGAAGCACAATCTACTAAGCATAAGTCAACTATGTGATCAAGGGCACATACTCACATTTCACCCAAATGGATGTGAGATCAAGAAATCCAAGACAGGAAAGCTTATTGCAGATGCCAGTAGAACTACAAACAATCTCTACATGTTAAGTGAAATTAAGGGAGGAAAATGCTTTTTATCACAAGAGGATGAGAGTTGGTTATGGCATAGAAGAATGGGTCACCTGAACTTTGACAACATAGTGAAAATAAGCAACAAACAGGTAGTCAAATATTTACCCAAAATAGCAAAACCCCCAAGCATGATTTGTGCACAATGCCAACATGGTAAGCAAATAAGATCAAGTTTCAAATCAAAGGAGTTTTCTTCATCCAAACCCTTGGAGCTAGTTCACACCGATCTATGTGGGCCTACAAGGACAAAGAGTTTACAAGGTGAGAGTTACTTCATGTTATTTATTGATGATTTCTCTAGAATGACTTGGGTAACATTCTTAAAAGAAAAATCAGAAGCATTTGAAAAGTTCAAGGCATTCAAGGCACTAGTAGAAAATGAAATAGACAAAAATATCAAGTGTCTAAGATCAGATAGAGGAGGAGAATTCACTTTAGGTGAATTTGTAGAATTCTGTGAACAACATGGAATCAAGAGATAATACTCAACAACAAGAACTCCACAACAAAATGGAGTAGTTGAAAGGAAAAACAGAATTGTTCAGGGTATGGCTAGGGCTATGTTAAATGAGTCTAAGATTTCTGATGCATTTTGGAAAGAGGTAATTCATACAATTATTTACATTATCAATAGAGCTCAAATAAGAGTAAATCACCACAAAACCCCATATGAGCTTTGGAAGGGAAGACCAACTACTGTGAAGTACTTCAAAATTTTTGGAAGCAAATGCTACATTAGATGAGAAGAGAAAAATCTGGGCAAGTTTGATTCCAGGTGTGAAGAGGGTATTTTCCTTGGTTATTCCACTAAGAGCAAAGCCTATAGATGCTACAATAAAAGATCACATAAAATTGTGGAAAGTACAAATGTAAGAGTTGATGAAGAAATAGATCTAAGAGAACCAACTCAAGAAATTGTGTATCAAGAAGGAGAAAGTTGCAAAGAAGAAGAAGGTGAAGAAACTGAAGAATATGAGACACAAAGGGCACCACCTAAGACACCATCCAGGTATGTGCAAAAGAATCATCCGAGAGAACTGATTATTGGGAATCCAGATGAGAGACAAACAAGGAGGAAGATAATAGGAACAGGTGAACATGCAAATTTTTCTTTGCTATCCAAAGTTGAGCCCAAGGATTTCAATGAAGCAAGTGAAGACAAATATTGGATTAAAGCAATGGAAGAAGAGTTAGACCAAATAGAAAAGAGTGAAACTTGGGAACTTGTCCCACGTCCAAAAGATAAGAATGTAATTGGCACCAAATGGGTCTACAAAAATAAGTTGAATGAAGATGGTCAGGTTGTCAGAAACAAAGCAAGACTTGTGTGCAAAGGCTACGCACAAGTTGAGGGGATTGAATTTGAAGAAACATTTTCTCTCATTGCACGTCTTGAAGCCATAAGAATATTCTTGGCTTTCTCAAGCTTCAAAAACTTCAAGGTGTATCAAATGGATGTAAAATCAGCTTTTCTCAATGGTTACTTAGAGGAAGAGGTCTACATAGAGCAACCAGATGGTTTCATCTTGACAGATAAGCTGGACTATGTATGCAAATTAAAGAAAGCTCTCTATGGACTAAAGCAAGCCCCTAGGGCTTGGTACTCAAGATTGGATAAGTATCTCCAAGAATAGGGTTTTAGAAAAGGTATAGCTGATAGCAATCTATACATCAAAAATGAAGGAAATAACTTGTTGATTGTAGTGGTCTATGTGGATGATATCATTTTTGGAGGCAGTAATGACAAGATGTGTCAAAAATTTGCAAAGTGTATGCAAAATGAATTTGAGATGTCTATGCTTGGTGAGTTATCTTTCTTTCTTGGGTTGCAAATTTCACAATCAGATAAAGGTATATTTCTCTCTCAGACCAAGTATGTGAAAGAAATGTTGAAAAATTTTAGGATGGAGGATTGCAATCTTGTGAGTACCCCCATGGTTACAGGATGTAAGTTAAGTAAAGATGATGAGTCTCTTGAAGCAAATCAGACATTGTATAGATCCATGATTGGAAGTTTACTATATGTCACAACTACTAGACCAGATATAATGTAGGTAGTCGGATTGGTGGCAAGATTTCAAGCTGCACCAAAAGAAACACATGTACAAGCAGTAAAGAGAATATTTAAGTATTTGAAAGGAACTATGAGTTTTGGACTGTGGTACCCCAAATGTAATAATTTCACACTCACTGCATATACAGATGCGGATTGGGCAGGTAGTATTGATGATAGAAAAAGCACAAGTGGAGGAGCATTCTTTCTTGGAGATTGTTTAGTCTCTTGGCTAAGCAAGAAACAAGCATCAGTATCCTTATCCACTATAGAAGCAGAGTACATTGCAGCAGTTGCTTGTTGTACACAGGTTTTATGGATGAAGTAGACTTTAAGTGATTTCAAGATAGAACATGATCATCCTATCCCCATACTGTGTGATAATACAAGTGCCATTAATATCTCAAATAATCTAGTGATGCATTCAAGGACTAAGCACATTTCAATCAAATATCATTTTTTGAGAGAGCAAGTGACTGATCAACAAGTCAAATTGGAATACATTGCTACAAAGGAACAAATTGCTGACATTTTTACCAAGCCACTTCCAAAGGAAACTTTTGAGTATCTCAGAGGAAAGTTGGGAGTAACTTCACTCCCATCCCAAAATTAATCACCTCAAGAAAAGGAGGTGGTGAGGGGGCTGAGCTAAGTGTCTTATTTTTAGCCCCAAGGAGCCCTTTGCCATTGATGTCAAAGGGGGAGAGAATTCAGTGAGGGGGAGCAACTTCTCAGGGGGAGCAGTATTGGAATCCAGTTGCAGTAAAAGAAGATTTTTTTGTAAGGGTTGCCATCAATGACAAAGGGGGAGATTGTTGGAAATATTGAGTTGTCATTGATGTCAAAGGTGCATGGTAGTCAAGGCAAAAATATTCCCCATGGGTTTGATGAATAGCAAGCAATGGATAAAATTCAAAAGCAAGGTATATGGACAAAATTCAAGGCAAGGTATATCTCCAAAGTATTTTTCTAAGAGAAGGATTAATAATATTTAAATGTCAAATTTAAATATTATGAAGAAGGACAAGGTTTAAAAGGTTTTATTATAATTGCTTGAAAAATATTTAAAGACCACAAGAGGAGGCAAAGGTTTAAAGACAAAGATTTATTTTTCCAAGGGCCAAAGGTTTAAAGATTATAATATTTAAATCTTTTAGATTTAAAATATTATAATCAAAAGAAGGTTTAAAAAGAAAGAGCGCCAAAAATTATTAGAGGCTATATGAAAGTCAAAAATCAAAAATAAAAACATGAGCGTCGACGTCATTGTGAAAGGAGGCAATATGCATATAAATAATGCACTAAAATATTTGTTTGGCTAAGGTTTTTGTGTAGTGCAATTCAAAATCCTTTTGCACGTTGAAACTGTGAATCACAAGAAGAAGGGAACACGAATTTTGGTAGGAGGTGAAGTGAGGATAAGGACAAGGTGCTGCACTATAGGTTTCAACTAGGTAGCTAGCCCAATTGGTCACTTGGCCAACGCTAAGATGCTGCAGGAGAGAAGGTCACAGGTTTGATTCATGCAGGCATTGTTTTGGTGGCAGAAACATTGTTTTGAGCGACAACAAAGAGGAAGGTTTAAATTTACGTCGTGCATTATTGTTGCTACCCATTGGGGTAGCCCAATTGGATGCCTAGCTAGCGCTAGGGTGCCATGGAGTAGGAGGTCATAGGGTCAATTCCTGCAAGTGCTATTTTGCAAGGTAGAGAAAGGAAATCATGCGCTTGGTGGAAGGTATGCATAATTTTTTTTATTAAAATTAATTTACAAAGGTAAATCGTTCACTGGGCATATTGAATATAAAGGGGGCAAAATATTTTGTTTTAGATTTGATTTAAAAAGGTATTCATTGTTGGACATTTTGAGTCAAAGTTGTTATGTGATGTCCAAGATAAATTGTCATTGATGTCACAAGAACAAAAGGAGCAATGCAAAAGGTTGATGATATATGAGCTCCATAATGTTTATTTTTAAATATTATGTGGAGCATGATTATAAAGGTTTTTTCTTTAAAACCAATGGTAACAAAAATAAAAGGTTTTTCTTTAAAACCAATGATGGCAAAAATAAAAGGTTTTTCTTTAAAACCAATGGTGGACAAGTTATAAGGTTTTTCCTAAAAACCAAGAAGGCCTTTAGTTTGGTTTAAAAGGCCCAAATTTTATTTAATTTTAAAATTATAATATTTCAATTTTAAAAGAATTTAAATTGTTATATTTAATAATTATAAGGCCAAAGTCTAAGTTGGAGCCAAAATTTTTGCATAAGAAGACGATGTACTCCCTCCGTCGACGTGGGAGATTATTAGAAGGCAAATGGTATTTAAACCATAGCCTTTCCAAAGGCAAAATCATCCATCCTCATTTCCAAAAATTAATGCTTGAGATTTGTGCGCAAATTTCGTAGCGATTGTTCGTGCAAAGTGTGGTTTCTAACAAGCAAGGGTGAAGGAGCCTTTTGGCTCGTGGGCGCTAAGGAAGTCAAAGAGCGGTTGGCGCTTTGTGGCTCCAAGAGGAGCACGTGGCTCACACGGCGTGTAAGCCACGACTAAGATTTTTGTTGGGAAGAAGTGCCAAGTTTGACTCAAGCGCATGCTAAAGTGGTAAAACATTTCTAATTTTGATTTAATTTTTACATGGGCTAAAGTTAAGGATAGGAGAAATAAGGTGATAGTATTGTTTTGGAAGTTTAGCCAAGGTTCACAAGGAAAATATTATTAATTTTGAAGATGTTACTTTGATGAGATATATTTGAGGGTAAAAGTCTTTTTACCTTAGAAAAAGGGAAAATTATTTTATTGCATTGTTTTATAAAGTAAGTTAATAAATGCAATATTAAAGTAGGGAGTCATAAGTGGAAATTGGTGTATTCCTTGAAAATAATTTTCTGAAGTGAGTTGTGTTAAATATGAATGGTTGAGATAATCTTGTGATAAGTTAGGACTTTGAAGAAGTGATTAATTAAAATTGTGGTGTTGGATATTATTTTAAGAATGGAGTAATAAGGTGTATTTGTGAGTTATTATATACTTTGTATTGTTATCTAACCTTCTTGAGATTGACAAAGTATTATTTGTGATTGAGACAAATTTTGAGATTACTTCTTCTTCAAGCAAAAAGGTATGGGCACATTCTTCCATAGTTGAGTCGATTGGTTGTTTTATGAAAAACAAGATTTGGAGTGAAAAGAATTTGGTTAGGATTTCCTTATTGAGTTGTTGAGCTATTGTGAATGCTATGCACCTTGGTTTATAAGCATTGTTGTTGAAGTGAATGGTTGAGTGAAGAACGTGAACTAGGGTTTGAAAATAATATGAGTATCATTGTTATGTGAAGATTGTTTTATAAGCATTGTTGTTGAAGTGAGTAATTGAGTGAAGAACTTGAACCAGGGTTTGGAAAGAACATGAGTATCATTGTTATGTGAGATTGGTTGATGAGTATTGTTGAAAATATTTTGAGTGAGTATTCATATGTTTGGAATAGGGTTTGTGAGCAAGGATCATTTCATTGAATGATTGGTTGAGTAGAGTTGGTTGAGCCTAGTCAAGTGAATATGTGAAGTGATTGTTCAAGTTTTGTAAAACAAATTATTCTATATTCTGAATTTATTTGAGAAAGTTGTTGAGTGTTGATGAGTGTGAAACATATTGAGTCTCTAACAATTCTCTATATGTTTATGTGATAAAAGAGTGATTGAAAGTGATTGAATATTGAGGTGAATGTGAAGAATATTGAGTCTCTAACAATTCTCTATATATTTCTAAGAGAGTGATTGAAAGTAACTGAGCATTGTGATGAATGTGAAGCATATTGAGTCTCTAAAAATTCTTTTTATGTTTCTATGAAATTGGACAAGTTCTAGTGTGGACTTGTTGAGCAGATTTGAGGTAAGTCTTTGAGAAGACTTGTGGACATATTTGAGTGAGCTTTTATGAAAGCTTACAATATAGATTGAGAGAAGATTTGGACAAGTTCTAGTGAGGACTTATTGAGCATATTTAGACAAGTTCTAGAGAGGACTTATGGACAGATTAGTGTGAGATTTTGTGGAAGCTTACAAGGTAGATTTGAGACAAGTCTTTGAGAAGGCTTGAGAGCAGAGTTGATTGATTGATTTGTTCAAATATTAAGTTAAGGTTTGGGTAGATCCAATAGAGTTGAGTTGAGATTGAGTCAAGCTTTGTGTTAAGGCTTGAGGACAGAGTTTGAGGATAAATTTGTGCTAGACTGAAGGACTATGTTTAGTGAAGATTTGAGGACATAGTTTGGTGTATATTTGAGGACAGGTTTATGCTAGACCAGAGACAAAGATTGAGCAGATTTGTGCTAGACCGAAGGAATGTGTTTAGTACAAATTTGAGATAGAGCTATGGGGTGACAGAGTATGGAAGACGATAGTATCCAATGGATAGAGATCCATTAGCCAGGGTAGTGAGGATAGGTTTCTTCAGAGGATAGAGATCCATTAGCCAGAGTAGAGGGGGCAACAATTCTTCTAGAAGATCACCAGCCAAAACAAGAGGAGAAAGGAGTTCTCCAGTGGATAGAGATCCACGTAATTGATTAGGGGATTGGTGTCTCCTTTGGATAGAGGTCCATAAAAATTGTAATAGGGAAAGGATTCCCAAGATATTGATTGATAAATTTTTAGTGAAATATTTTCTTCGTGGAGTAGCCCACATTGGATAAACCACGTAAAATTGGTCTCTATTGTGTGTGGTGATTTATGCATTGTTTGATTATTGCTGTTGATATTGCTATCTATATATTGCATAATATTAATTGGGAAAGAAAAGTAAAAAGTGGTCTTATACTATTCACCTCCCCTCTCAATATAAGCTAGTGTTCTTCATTCATAAGGTGTAATAAGGATTATTTGATATTGTAATGTTTGCATGAGGAAAATAGACATAAGGTGATTTGGGTATTATTTGAAAGTTGTAATATTGCATTTTTAGAAAGGAGAGATAAGGTGTATTTGTGATTATTGTTATTTGTATTTTTACATTTTTAGAAAGGAGAGATAAGGTGTATTTGTGATTATTGTTATTTGTATTTTTGCATATTGTAGAAAGGAGAAATAAGGTGTATTTGTGATTATTGTTATTTGTATTTTGACATATCATAGAAAGGGAATAAAAGGGTTTGTGTTATTGATGAAGCTTTATATTGTGAGAAAAATATAAGAATTTATTTTCAAGCCTTATTGTGAACATTGTTGAAAAGGGTTTTTAATGTGGATGATTTGAAAAGGAGATTTGCTAACCAATTTTTGAAGTGGTGCTAGAAAATAAAATTACTTGTCAAGATATATTTGGGAAGCTCATCATCATCAAGGCAAATTTGGAGGTATGGTGATTTGATTCCTTTATCAAGGGTGGTTTCTATTTGAAGGAAATATTTTGATGTCATATGATTGGAGGTATAAGGATTGATTTGATGTGCATTAGTGTTGATTGAAATTGGTTTTGATTGATTTTGAGAGTACATAAGAAAGTCAATTATCAAGTGCTATACTAGAGCTATCTTTTTGAATGCAATAAATGTGAGATATGAGAAAGTGATAGACTTAATGAATGTGAAAGAACATATTGGGTATTTGTATTGCATATCATTCTCTATATGTTCATTGAAGAAAAATAATTCTGGGTAGAATATGTCTGAATTACTTTAGCCAAAGAAAGTACTTTTGGAAAACATATAAGCATTGTTTGTATGCAAGATTTGGGAATATTTGAGCAGGTTCTATGAGCAGAATTGAGGTAGATTTGAGCAGGTTTGGTGAGCAGTTTTGAGCAGAGTGGTGAGTATATTTGAGCAAAGTTGTGAGCAAAGTTGAGCAGGTTTTGTGAGTAGATTTGAGCAGAGTTGAGAGCATGTTTTAGAGAATATTTGAGCAAGCCTTGTGTAAAGGCTTGGAGCAGATTAGAGTAGAGGGGATTGAGGTCTCCTGTGGATATAGATCCATGAACTAGAGTAGAGGGGATTGAGGTCTCCTATGGATAGAGGTCCACAAACTAAAGTAGAGGGGATTGGTGTCTGTGTATAGAGGTCCATGAACCAGATCAAAGGGGATTGGTGTCTCCTATGGATAGAGGTACACAAACAAGAACAAGAGGGGATTGGTATATCCTATGGATAGAGGTCCATGAATGTGAGCATAGGGGATTGGTGTCTCTTTTGGGTTGGTGCTCATAAAAATTGTAATAGGGAATTGGTTCCCAAGATATTTGTTGAGAAAATTTATAAGAAATATTTTCTCCGTGGATGTAGCCCACATTGGGTGAACCACGTTAAATCTATGTCTCTTATGTGTGTGATGATCTGTGCATTGTTTCATTATTACAATTGATAATATTGGATAATACTACTTTGGAAAGAAAAGTAAAAAGTTTTATCTTATACTGTTTACCCCCCCTCTCAGTATAAGCTTGTGTTCTTCAATAAAATATCCATCTCATTGTATTTTTTTAAACTTAAAAAATGAAAATTATTGAATTTTCCAAGGAAAAAATGTATAAGTAACATTTTTAGAATCATAATAAGATGGATTTTAGACTATTTACTCAAATGAGTCTAAGGTAGCTTTTCTCAACCTTAAAAAAATTATCCACTTGCCAATGGATATATATAATTTGTCTATTGATATCCTTGACATAAATCATATTGATCAAACCCAACTACAAAGGAATTTTTACTCTCTAAAACCATAACACCATATTTCATATAATGTTATCCAAGCTATCTAGTTGTAATAATATACCAAAAATATAAGAGAACATTGATCAAGAATTCATTATTTCCAATCAAAGTTTCTTTTATACAATTTTTATGCAATAGAAGTAATTACAAGGATGAGTTCCTCATTGATCCAATGTTTCAAGCTTGATGATGTTGAGGAGAATGGCAAGAAATCACATTATAAAAATATTAGGATGTATGATTTGAAGAGAGAAAACAAAGAATATTTATGAACATGCATTAATTGTCTCCATGCATATGCTATATATATGTTTGTGTATGTAATCAAACCTCAAACAATCCTTGCACTATATCTTACTCTCTAATCTATAGGAGGGATCTACTAGTGAATAAATACCTATTTATGACTCATCATAAGGAACTATTTTTCCATAATTGTGCTTGTAAGTGTTTTAAATATCTAGATACATATTTAGATATGTCGAGAATGTTGGCAAGAAATATCAAAGGCATGCATGTAGAAGGTAAGTATGAGCATATAACTGGTTATTGGTCTATTAATACTAGGATTAAAATCAAAATTATTATGATCTAAATGAGGTTAAATATAAATTTATTAGTAATTATTGTGCACAATACTATAGAGTGAAGCAAAATTTTATTGTTGTGGTAGAATAAAGCATCCAAATGCATAATCCCAACTCTATAATAAATGCAAATATGATAAGATGTCTTATCTAATTGATTGTTATGTAGAAACATGCCATTAATAATGTATTCATGTAAAAAAATATGGTTATCCATCTATATTGGGCTCAAGGTAAGTGATAATTACAAAGGTAACATATAAGTTACTATTCTAATACTGATGATTTTGAACAATGCAATAAGAAAATATTTTACATCCAAATGGGTAACATCATGCGTATAAGTAATATGGAACTAATAAAGCAATGTATTCAAATTATATATAGATATGACAAATCTTTAACATCACTTTTCATATCAAGCACTAGAACCAAGGCTATCTAATGGTTGAAATTCATAAAGGAAAAATAAACATGATCTCTAAAGAGAGAATGAGCTTATCAAGAATTTAACAATTAAAAAATAAGACACATAAAAAGTCTATCAATGTTTGAAAATGATATCATGTAGAGAACAAAAAATTCTAACCTAAATTTGACATCAATTCAATTCCAAACAATTAAATTTACCTTTTACATGGAAAGAAAAGCTCAATTAAGAGTGACTATGTCAATTCATATTTAATATTTTTCAAATGCATTTTTTTAACCGCTTAATAATCATATTAATTAAACAAGAAAAATAAACATCAATTACCCACATTATTCATCCCTCAAAAGATATAACTTATATTTCTATTGAGTAGATATATTATTAGAAAGCAATGAATAGTTCCTCTCAACTTTCTCTTTTAACAATACCAACTATATCCACTCCATGAATGCAATTCAAAATTTTCATACTAGATCAAATAAGCATATTATTTTAAGAGATCTAACTAGTAGTATAAATTCTATCATCCATGTGAGTGTGGTCTACCGACAAGGACGCCACTTGCATTATCGATGATGTGACTCGGGTTCAATCCCCATGGTGGATGTGTATACGAAGTATTTACTCAATAAAAAAATATAAATTCTATCAACTAATAATATATATTCCTCATTATTATATGTATCACTAAATATTATCGTAGTTCATATGTATAATGATCTATGATTGACTCATTACTTTTATATTTTTTCTTTTAAGAAAGTGAATTCCTGATGCAATTGATCATTATGTGTCCCCTCACTAAAGTTAGATTAGAAAAGAGGGTTTTATCCCACTCAACCTTTATAAAGGGACAAATCCATTCTATTATAAATGATCTACTCTAAATATTATGGTAAAGGGGTTAGAAAAATAAACCAAAATACATAAAGTAAATACATAGATGAAGCTATAACATAGAAAATATGGTCCAACTAGAATGTAATAACGAAAAATGCAATCTAGATCTATAATATCATTCAACAAAAGGACTAACAAAGATAAGAAGACAAATCCATAAATACCATTTCACTTGAAAACAAAGAGATGAGAAAGAAATACACATAGTTCAATATTAAGTGAACATGCATAATCTATAAACATCTATTACAAAAGTTTATCCAACTTCGATTTGATCAAAAGAACAAGTGTAGTTCTCAAAATAAAAAAAAATAATTCATCATAAATGAGCTTCAGTTCATATTTATAATGATAGCATTTTAATTTAATCCAGGTGTTGTAGGTGATTTGGAGAGGAGAGGACAATCCTCCAAGGGAGGTCCTAGGTTTGAATCTCCACCCTACCAAAAATTTGAATTGGGTACCCAAAATCCAATTGATAATGTTGGTGCGGGCAGGGCAGGCGCGACTCCTAGGTGACTTTGATGGTGTAGAACCCCCTGGTCGTGGTTTCTCATACCAAGGCGACCTCGCAAGGGAATTTTCACTTTAAAAAAAATGATAATATTTTAATTCAAATATTAACTATGGTAAAAATAGATTTTAGCATCTAATTAGCATAAAAATTAGTAAATTGTATGATTTGGTGTTGAACATATTCATATCCAACCAAATTTTGCTTTAAATGCATCCATTATCTTTATTTTATAGATTTTTTATCCATTTTTGGGTTGTTACCATAGGTCCCATGCAACCCATTTTGTAGTCCCTACTAAGACATGTCTCAAGTGAGAAAATTGACCAATTTGGATATAATTTTATATTTTTTAGACTTATTGACCGATTTGGTGCTTAGTAAGTGAATTATTGCTTGTGAGTAACTCAATAATTTATGAACAAATAGGGCTCTTGCATATTTATGCTAATAAATTGGTCTTGTTTGGGTGAATCGATCCCTTCATAATAGATTGGCTACAGGAAAATTGAGAAACCATACACTCAAAAAACTTTACTCCTTTGCTTTTCTCTATGCTCAAATAAAAATGTTTCACATGGTACTTGTTGATTGAGCATGCTCTTCTCCTCATTGAGCAAATACAATACATTTCAACTTCTTATATAAGGCAATCAACAACTTTGTGTGAAATCATCTTTAGATAAAATCAATTATCTTGCACTTTACTTGTAACCACTTTGTCTTTTCCCATAGATTATACCTTTACTTTGATCGATTGAAGTCAGCATGACATAACCTTATCATGCATTGAATAAAATAGGCATCAGTAGGTTAGATTGAGTAGATTGGTCCACTCAAAGTTAATCAAATTTCAACCTTTTTTCTTTTTCAAGCGAATCACTATGCATGCAGTTAATTAATTGATTTGATATAAGCCTAACCCAAACTTAAACAAATTTTATGAAATTTTATAAAATTTTATCTCTTCTACTTCCTTAAAACTAGCAATTTGGATTTCACCTCAACCTTTTCAAACTTACCCAATGGTCTCATTTTAAGCCCAATTACATCAATTTATGTTGATTCTATCTTGTACAATTGATCTAAGTATCTATGATGTGAAATTTTTAGTAGAACTTTCAGGGATATCATCCTTTCTTAATGGAAGATCCCAATGTTATTTGTTACTTGGGTATAGAGTCCTCAAAAAATTTGATCAATTTTTAAATAATGAGATAAAATCAAACACTCAAGAGGATAAACCTTTTGATGGTGGCATCAATATTTGTAAAGCATTCCAGTTAGCATTTGAAGGGATCTATATTTCTTTCTATTTTTTTGAAAAATAGATTTAGGTCTTATATTCCACTAATGACAATTTCTCTTTCTTGTTTATTATTATATTTGTACTTGATAACAACCTATCTAATTGGATAATTGACATTGAGAGTATTGGAGTTACTTGAACTATAAGAATCCATTCTATTTATAACATTTTTTACTTTCCCTATTCTATTAACATGACATACTTTTCACCAATTATGGGCTCTTCTAGTTTGACAGTGGGATGGGAAGGCCATAATTTTCTTGTTGGAATATTTCTCACTTCTTCTCTTCTAATGATTACTTTAGATTTTTTTTGGGATGAGATGTACTACTCTAGTTTCTTTTGCTTTTCCATTAGGTTCTCAAGCCATATTACCATTATTGTTTTTTGGTAATGCCCATTTGCTGAGTCTCACCATCAATTTTATTATGGAACTAATTCAACATGAATGAAGTCAAATGTTATTTCATGCTTGACTATGTTTTTAATTTGTTGATCACCACATTGAACTTGTTGATAAGGTCTTCACATTTTCTTAATATATAGTGTTAACCCTTTCCATCCTATTTACCATAATACATATTTGATCCTAAAGGGAACTAAGCATGAATTTTACACTTTGCACATGTGAAGATTGTCCCTAGACCTTAATTCCTTCAATTTATTTCTTTAGATCTTCCTGTCTCACCTTTAAGCCTTTTATTTTATTATTAATTCATGACTCATTACCTCAATATTTTTCTTTACATGCTCAAACTATTGCCATAAGTTTTTTTATATTTTTTCCTTCTAAATCTTTTAATAATTGATTGATCCACCACTCTGTTTCAATGTCATCTTATTTTCCTTGAGGAATCTTGTTATATTATTTATTTATTACTTCTCATCCCTTTTGTCAAGCGTTTATACTTAAATAGTATAAATTTAACTATTTTTTGGCAAAATCTACCATTTTATTAGGTGTAGATTAGCTTAGATCTTATTTTTTTATTTGGTGGAAGAAGGGGTTTTAAAAGGTACCTCAAATATTTTACAAAATGGATCTACACAACTTCGAGAGATTAAGGGAGGCCCATAGGCCACCAAAAGAGAAACCAGGATACAAAGATCCAACATGATCAAACCCAAAGAAAGCTACCAAAATATTTCCAATCTTACTCCTAAAATTATGAGACAACCTAAGGCAACTCAATCCCATTCATGGGAGAGCAAACACCCTGGCTGAACTAACTAGACTAATAAAACAAAAATTACAGGATAAAAAACATTCTCAATAAACCACTCAAAACCAGAACCTAGTTCTTGGTTCTGCTAGGTCCAAATTCCTTCTCCAACTCTTCATCCTTCAGTTCCCACTATTCCCATCCCATCAGGATTAGGATCTCCTCTTGTTTGAATTAAAAAAATATGGTTCTTAAAATTTAAAAAGTACCATGAAATCCCCCTTGAATAGAGCTGAACTCTGGCCACCAAATAAGTAGCAAGAAAATTACCTTCTTCTAACATCATTAGCTAGTTGGATTAAGCCTTCCAAAACTCCCTATTCCAAACTATGATGCCATTTTGAGAGGTGCCTAGGTTAGCCAAAAAATTAACCGAATTGTTACCCTCCCTAAACACATGTTGATATTGGACAATTTTAAATATTTGGGCCAATTTATGCACTTCCTCCAATAGGTTTGAGATTGTCCAAGTTGGATTCTGCATCCCTCTAACCATATTAATTATATTGAGCGAGTCATCTTCAATTATGAATTTTCTAAAGCCTAGAGGTTTTAACTGCAAGAATCCTTGAAAGAGATCTCTAGCATCAGTTGCATGGCTAGTTTGGATTTCTATGTTTTCAATAAATGCTAATAATATTTACCCCTCCACATCCCTTATGCCACCACCTGCTATAGCCTATCCTAGATTACCCTTAGACGCACAAAGTTTAATTTTATCCACATAGGAGGGGGCGGTTCCCAAACAATATCTGCTCTTACTGGGTGATGGATTCTCGGGATCAAAGCAAGAGAAGATTTAAAATCCAAATTATTTTCTATCCCAGCTTCCATACCAGTGTTCCTCGCATCCAAGGATAGGAGATCAACATTATCCACTGCGACAAGGATAGTCTTAACAAAAACTAACTCTAGGCGATGATAAATGTTTTTAAAAGCTTTGGAATTTTAGATTAGCTTAGGTTCATTATTGATAGTTCACTCACATAATTTGAGATATTAGTGACTAGTTAGATTAGTTTTGCATGGAAATTCTATATGAATAATAGTATTTTACCTTTGTTGGCTATTTATGTGTGTACGAGAGTAGGAGTTATTGAAGGTGTTGTGAGTCTATTGGTAGTAAGGGATTTTATTATATCTTCCACTTTCAACAACATTCCCTTACTTCTTCCATACTGCAATCTCTATTATGGCTTATTATTTGAAATGATAACTATGCAAATTGGGATAGGGATCCTACATGTCATGACCCTCGAAAAAACTCATTATTGATATTGATTTTGTATTGATTATGGTATTTCAATGCTTAATCCTAGTTGTATTATCAATATGAGTGGCTATTTGCATTTGATGTCCTATTCATATTATACTAGAATATGGTACTATTGATGATGTGTATGGGTGCAGGACCAGGTACTCTCGTGGGTGGAGTGATGAAGCTTAACCACCAGGAATGAGAGATTGAATAAAAAGGAAATTATTGCTACAAGATAATAAGTCTTAGATAGCTCTAGGGTAAAAATATTACCCTCATGTTGTTGCATTTTCATACTTGTGTGTTCTGGAAGTAATTACACCATTTACTGGAAGATTGCTATAAGCAATGGAGCCACCCATAGCAAGAATTTGATAACCTAGAAGTTATCGTAAAATCTTGTACTTAAGGACATTGGAAAATGGAGTGGATGGTTGTCTAATACTTCTTTTGGTTTACCCATGTTTGAGTAATGTTTATATTTATTTGTATATGATTAGTGCATGAATGGGTAGGATAAGCATTTCTTAAAAAAAATGGTATTAGTAGTTATAAAAGTTCTATTAATATCATATTAAAATATTAATGTTAAAAATAATAATTTTAATCATCGATGAAATTAATGCAAGGATGATATAATCAATCCTTATACTTGGTTAAAAAGGTTTTATAGGAAGAATAAGAAAGAAACCTAATTTCTTATGCTATTAGACCAATTGAGATGATAATCTTTCTATTACTGTGTTATAATGAAGAAATGAAGGGAAAACTTTAATTAGCCTATTTTAAAGAAAAAATCTTTACATTATGATTACATTATGAATATATACGGTTATTCATAAAATATTGGAGAGGCATTTGATAATTAAAATTTAAATAAGACTTTTTATTTTAAGACATATATTCTAATGAGTTGGAAAATTCAGTTGGGAACCTACCATTCTTTTTTAATGGCCTTGGGGAGAAGAAAGGAGGATGGTATGGGCAAAGAAAAAAAAGAGAGAAGAAGACACCAAGAGCTAAAGAAATCAAGGATTGAAGTTATAAATTTTTTTAGGTCGAATCATTCTTAATTACTTGATTTTGTTATTGAAATTCTTAATATCTATAATTGAATTTTAAAATAGCCTAGATTTACATATTTACTCTGTTGGCTATATGCTTGTCTTCAACCAAAATAGTTTAAATATTATTTGGTCGTTTAGAAGGGAATTGGGCGATAGTGTTTTCAAAGCATGTTATAGTGAAAATAACCATTGCTAGTCTATCTAAATACTTCTTGGTGATACCTTCGTTGTCCTTCATGGGGCATAACCTTTCTATGCTATTCAAGAAACAATATTTTATTGAATAGATAAACTGATAGTGTTCCATAGTTCTCTTTAACTAGAGTAGTCACGTGGTAGTCTAAAAGTAAAACCGGTTGCTGCTCTTATGCATTTATATATCTTTTAGCCATGGAGTGGTTTATTCCTGTTATTGTTTGCTTTGATTGCTTTTAATTCAAGATTGAAATACTGTGTATAAATCTAGAGAACGTATATTTATGGGATGCTATTATTTAAGTTTGAAGGACTATGTTTTATTTTTAGAAAACACTCTAAGGTGGAATGTCTTTATTCAAGTATTAACATCTATATTTTTTTAACTTATATATGGAACATTCAATTAAATCATACGTAATACCATTTCCTTTTTAAAATAGAAAGACTATTTATATTGGATGATAGAGTAATGTTAGTTTGGATAAGATATTGAATGCTTAGTTTTTTAAATCTATGCACTGTATATAGAATTAAGACATTCATTTAAAGTAAATATCAAATTGAATTCTCATCTTCATGGCTATAAAGTAAGTCCAAACAAATTCATAGAAGATTATATCTGTATTAGTAAAGTTGAAGGAAGAATAAACCTAGAACAAGATGTTATAGGAATAAAACTTTTGAGGTGTTTAATGTTTTTGATTTACATGTTAAATTTAAGCTTTATAAAAAAAATATTATTAAAGAATAGTGGGGAGTTTCTTAAAAAAAAAAAAAAGTGCTTTTTAAGGGAATGAATCTTACACTTGTATAACAGATAATCTAATTGATTTAAAACCAGAATGATTAGATTATTTTATAGTTAGTCATTTTGAGGTTTATGTAGATAGGGATAGATAAATGGAGAAAGAATTATGGGGTTCTCTCTTGAAGGGTATTGTTTGAAAATAAAAAGGAAAAACATAATGTGCAAGTATTTCTATTATTGAAATAAATAGATCAAAATATTACATATTCTACTCTATTGTATGTTGCATATTTTGTGAAGAACACAAGCTTATACTGAGAGGGGGGTGAACAGTATAAGACCACTTTTTACTTTTCTTTCCCAATCAATATTATGCAATGTATAGATAGCAATATCAATAGCAATAATCAAAGCAATGCACAAATCACCACACACAATAGAGACACCAAATTTACGTGGTTCACCCAATGTGGGCTACTCCACGGAGAAAATATTTTACTAAAACTTTCTCAATCAATATCTTGGGAATCCTTTCCCTATTACAATGTTTATGGACCTCTGTCCAAAGGAGACACCAATCCCCTAAATCAAGTTCATGGATCTCTATCCATAGGAGACACCAATCTCCTAACTCTACTCTGGTTGGTGATCCTCTAGAAGACCTCTGCCTCCACTACCCTTAGCAAATGGAACTCTATCCATAGAAGACACCTATCCTCCCTGCTATGGCTGGAGATCTCTATCCTCAACTCTGTCACCTCCAAAGCTCTATCTCAAATCTGTACTAAACATAGTCCTTCGGTCTAGCACAAATCTATCCTCAATCTCTATCTCTAGTCTAGCACAAACCTATCCTCAAATCTGCACCAAACTCTATCCTCGAATCTGTACTAAACACAGTCCTTCGGTCTAGCACAAATCTATCCTCAATCTCTATCCTCAAGCCTTAACTCAAGGCTTGACTCAATCTCAAGTCAACTCTGCTGGATCTGCCCCAAACCTTAACTCAAGGTTTGAACAAATCAATCAATCAACTCTGCTCTCAAGTCTTCTCAAAGACTTATCTCAAATCTACCTTGTAAGCTTCCACAAAAGCTCACACCAATCTATCCTCAAGTCCTCTCTAGAACTTGTCCAAATCTGCTCAATAAGTTCTCACAAGAACTTATCCAAATCTACTCTCAATCTGTATTGTAAGCTTCCACAAAAGCTTACCCAAATCTATCCACAAGTCTTCTCAAAGACTTACCTCAAATCTACTCAACAAGTCCACACTAGAACTTGTCCAATCTCATAGAAACATAAAGAGAATTGTTAGAGACTCAATATGCTCTATACTCATCACAATGCTCAATCACTTTCAATCACTCTTTTAGAAACATACAGAGAATTGTTAGAGACTCAATATGCTTCACATTCACCTCAATACTCAATCACTTTCAATCACTCTTTCAGAAACATATAGAGAATTGTTAGAGACTCAATATGCTTCAAATTCAACTCAATACTCAATCACTTTCTCAAATCAATTCAGAATATAGAATAGTTTGTTTTATGGAACTTGAACAATCACTTCACACATCCACTTGACTAGGCTCAACCAACTCTACTCAACCAATCACTCAATGAAACAATCCTTTCTTACAAACCCTAGTCCAAGCATATGATCATTCACTCAAAATGTTTCCAATAATGCTTATCAACCAATCTCACATAACAATGATACTCATGTTCTTTTCAAACCCTAGTTCAAGTTCTTCACTCAACAACTCACTTCAACAACAATGCTTATAAGATAATCTTCACATAACAATGATACTCATGTTCTTTGCAAACCCTAGTTCAAGTTCTTCACACAACCAATGGCTTCAACAACAATGCTTATAAAACAAGGTTTTAACAACAACTCTTTATTCTAGAAAACCTTGAAGCATTAACTCAACACACTCAATAAGGAAACCTTAATCAAGTCCTTTTCACTCCAAACTTATTTTCTAGAAAACCAACCAATCAACTCAACTATGGAAGAATGTGCTCATACCTTTTTCTTGATGATGAAGGAACCTCAAATATCTGCCACAACCACAAACACTTCTTTGCCAAGCTCAAAGGAGTTAGAAGATACTAAACTCTCTCAAAGATATAATGCAAATATCAAAACACACATACACCTTATCACTCCATCTTAAATAAAGCATCCATCAACATATACAAAAATGATTGACCAAATACACCTTATGATCTCCCAATTTAAAAATAATATTTACCACTAAAAATAATGTCAACAATGTCACCTTCAAATAAGAAGTCCTCTCAAATTTTATCACTCTTCAAATTCACCTTTTGATAAATAAAAAATGTCACAATAACTTTATTTAAAATAAATTTTAACACCTTATACCTTCATTTAGTCAAAAATTAATAATCAAAATAAACACCTTTTCATAACCCCTTATAGCTCCCTAAACCTTATGTTTACACCTTAGGCAATTAAAATTAATGCAAAATTTATTACCTTCGCCTAGGTGAGATTCGAACCCTCGACGTCGCCTCCTCGTGCATCCTAGCCACGACCTCGGCTGCCATGAGTGCTAGGCACTCATTTGAAAACCAAAGAGCACCACGTGCTCTATATCCTCTTCACTGGCACCCAATCAAAAATAAAACATGCATCCTTCCTCGATGCTTCAACCTTAACACTGCCAAAACACTCTTGCCATGAATCGAACGCAGACCACTCTGCACCCAAGCGCCTTAACTCATGACCACTTGCCACTAGGCCATGCTGCCTTGGTGGATATGAAGTTTTAGCCCTCAACACTCTTATCCCTTTCACTGGCACTTAAGACAAGGAGCTTGTCTTCTTCCTCACACGAATTCTCACCACAACACTTGCCTCTTTTATTTGTTTGAATGAAGGATGATTTAAATGCCACTAAGGCATATAGTTTATATACCAATTATCTCCTTTAAACTTGAACGTCGACACCTTCAAAATTTGAATAATTAATTTATAAATTATTTAAATTCTTTAGAATTTAAATATTATAAATTAACTTTTAAATCCTTTTGGCTTTATTAAAGCCTTCTTTGATTTTACCACTTTGTATAAATAATATTTATTTATAAAATTTAAATTCAATTTGAATTTAAATATTTTATAAAATAAATATTAAAACTTCCTTGGGCTTTTATGAAAAACCTTTTATTTTTGCTCACCCATGGTTTTAATAAAAACCCTCTTACTTATGCTTCCACATAATATTAAAAAATATTATGAAGCTCTTTTGCCATTAACCTTTGCATTGTTCCTTTACTTATTCCTTGACATCAATGACAACTTCGTTCCTTGACATCAATGACAACTTTGACTCAAAATGTCCAACAATCTCCCCCTTTGTCATTGATGGCAACCCAAATTATTTTTACCAAAAACTTAACCTTTTCTTTGTTCTTCTCCCCTGGGACATTGCTCCCCCTGGCTCAATGCTCTTTTAAAATACTCAAATCTCTCCCCCTTTGACATCAATGGAAAAGGGTCACCTTTGGGGCTCGGGGCTAAGAATGAGCCTCTTAGCTTAGCCCCTCCCCCACCTCTTCTTGAGGTGGTTAATTATGGGGTGGGAGTATTTCTACTCCCAACAAGCACTGGTCTTTACCTTTATCCTCTTTTCTTCTTATCTGATCCTTCTGATTCCTCTGACTGTTCCTTTCCATGTCCATGTTCCTGTTCATATCCATGTTCCTATTCTTGTTCTTGTTCCTGTTCATATCCATGTTCCTGTTCCTATTTCTATTCTTGTTCCTATTCATATCCATGTTCCTGTTCCTATTCCTGTTCATACTTGATTCTGGAATGTCTGCTCTACACCACTTTGTTGTGTGTCCATCATTATTGCACTTATAACACTTAATGTTATTATTCCTTGGAGGTGCAAATGTCTTAGGATTTCTCCTAGTGAAGCCATATCCTCTTCTATCATGAACCCTGCAATTCATTGCCTTGTGACCAAACTGATTACATGAGTAGCAATACCCATGGAAAAGTTGTCTGTTCCCATATTCCTATCTTTCATGTGTCCTGCATTGTGAAGCCATGTGCCCAAACCTGTGACATGAAAAACATCTTCCATTGAAGTTTCCTTGTCTTGACCTCATTGGTCTCTTAGTCTCTCTTGACCTATTCTGATTGTTGTTCCATCTATTTCTTCTTTGTGCATTGTTCCTATCTTTGTTGAACTTTCTGTTGTCCAACTCATCCTCAGATGTCTCACTTTCTCTTACACTATCTTCTTCTGAAGTTTCTTCTCCTTCAGAACTTGAGGTTGACCTCTCTTCTTATTTCTTTTGAGCCTGTTCAAAACCAAGACCTATTTTGTTTGATGTAGGCTTTTGTATCTTGATGAACTTATCTAAGTTGTTTTTGAACCCTTGTAGCTTGACTTTGGAGTTTTTTAGACTTCCATATTTAATGAAGCTACCTCTTGTTCTAACCTTTCACATTCTAAGACCTTTGCTTCTAACTTATCCTTGAACTTCTTTGTCTTAGCCTTTGATTTGTCTAGATCCTCTATAAGCATTCTTCTCTCTTCATCACATTCTTGAAACTGAAACTCAAGTTTAGAGTTTTGCTTTCTTACCTTCTTTACTATTTCAAGAGCATAAATAAGTTCTCCCTTAAGATCATATCCTTATTTATCTGATTCTTCCTCTATTTTTTTGCCTTTGTCCATATCTTCATTTTATTTTGACTTGTCTTCTATAGGATCACTTTCTTCTTTCTCTAGAGCCATTAGAATATTCTCTTCTGGTCCTTCAAGTGTATCTTCATATTCATCATCACTAAAACTGAAACCATTTCTTGTACAACTATCTTCAAGATGTCCAAAGTTACCACATCTAAAACACTTGAGAATTATTGGTGACCTTTTCTTGACTTCTTTTTCTTCAATCATAAATAGGACTTCATCTTTATCATTATCTAAAAAATTGTTATCACTATCACTTGAGTACTTACTTGCCTTGTCTGCATAGTAGCTCCTTTTTTACCTTTGAAAGAACTTATTTCCTTGTCTGCTTTGTCCATCCTTACTTTTCTTTTGATGCCTATATCTTTCTGATTCCTATTTTTGTGATCCTATTTTTCTTCATCATTGTTATTCTTAGCTTCTTGACAATCAGTTGCATAATGACCATACTTTCCACAATTGAAACATCTAACATATTTGTATCTCTAGATCTTCTTGAATCCTTATTCCTTTTGCTATAATTAGCTTCTTCATCACTGGATGACTCATTGCTTGATTCTGACTTCTTACCCTTTGTCTTCTTGATTGCTTTGAAGGTTGCTTCCTTCTGGGGATTAGGTTCTTTTGTTCTCAACTCAAAATATGTAAGAATACCAAGCAACATATCTCTTGTCAAAGAATCACCATCCTTTGATTCTTCTATAGCAGAAATATTTTCACTAAATCTTTTTGGAAGAGATCTTAAGATCTTATCACAAACATCTGATTCTTCAACCTTAAGTCCAAGTCCTTGCATAGCATTAACAACCTCATCGATTCAAAGTAGATAAGTACTAATGTTTTCCTCATCCTTCATTCTTAACTCTTCAAATTGTCCTTTGAGGTTTCGTATCTTTGCTTTCTTGACACCTTTATCTCCTTCATATATATTTTGCAACTTATCCCACATTCCTTTTGCATCTTGACAATGCATAACTTTTATGGACTCTGTTCTATGCAAACCTCTCAAAATTGCATTCATTGCTTTTGAATTGTAATGTTGTAGAAGCTTACCTTCCTTATCTGTAGGTGGATCAACTGGTGGTACATATCCATTTTCAACTGCTTCCCAAATCTCATTGCCAAGTGCCATCAGGTAAATCTTCATTCTCATACTCCAATATATATAATCACTTCCATCAAATACTTGGTGCTGAATTATCTGATGATCCATTCTTAGAATCCATTGTGTTCTTGTAAGCTTTTCCTTCAAGTTGTTAAACTCTTTCGAAGGAACCCACTCTGATACCAATTGAAGAACACAAGCTTATACTGAGAGGGGGGTGAAAAGTATAAGACCACTTTTTACTTTTCTTTCCCAATCAATATTATGCAATGTATAGATAGCAATATCAATAGTAGTAATCAAAGCAATGCATAAATCACCACACATAATAGAGACACCAAATTTATGTGGTTCACCCAATGTGGGCTACTCCATGGAGAAAATATTTTACTAAAACTTTCTCAATCAATCTCTTGGGAATCCTTTCCCTATTACAATGTTTATGGACCTCTATCCAAAGGAGACACCAATCCCCTAAATCAAGTTCATGGATCTCTATCCATAGGAGACACCAATATCCTAACTCTACTCTGGTTGGTGATCCTCTAGAAGACCTCTACCTCCACTACCCTTAGCAAATGGAACTCTATCCATAGAAGACACCTATCCTCCCTGCTCTGGTTGGAGATCTCTATCCTCAACTCTATCACCTCCAAAGATCTATCTCAAATCTATACTAAACATAGTCCTTCGGTCTAGCATAAATCTATCCTCAATATCTATCTCTGGTCTGGCACAAACCTATCCTCAAATCTGCACCAAAATCTATCCTTGAATCTATACTAAACATAGTCCTTCGGTCTAGCACAAATCTATCCTCAATATCTATCCTCAAGCCTTAACTCAAAGCTTGACTCAATCTCAAGTCAACTCTACTGGATCTGCCCCAAACCTTAACTCAAGGTTTGAACAAATCAATCAATCAACTCTACTCTCAAGTCTTCTCAAAGACTTATCTCAAATCTACCTTGTAAGCTTCCATAAAATCTCACACCAATCTATCCTCAAGTCCTCTCTAGAACTTGTCCAATCTGCTCAATAAGTTCTCACAAGAACTTATCCAAATCTACTCTCAATATATATTGTAAGCTTCCACAAAAGCTTACCCAAATTTATCCACAAGTCTTCTCAAAGACTTACCTCAAATCTTCTCAACAAGTCCACACTAGAACTTGTCCAATCTCATAGAAACATAAAGAGAATTGTTAGAGACTCAATATGCTCTATACTCATCACAATGCTCAATCACTTTCAATCACTCTTTTAGAAACATATAGAGAATTTTTAGAGACTCAATATGCTTCACATTCACCTCAATACTCAATCACTTCCAATCACTCTTTCAGAAACATACAGAGAATTGTTAGAGACTCAATATGCTTCAAATTCAACTCAATACTCAATCACTTTCTCAAATCAATTCAGAATATAGAATAGTTTGTTTTATGGAACTTGAACAATCACTTCACACATCCACTTGACTAGGCTCAACCAACTCTACTCAACCAATCACTCAATGAAACAATCCTTTCTTACAAACCCTAGTCCAAGTATATAATCATTCACTCAAAATATTTCCAACAATGCTTATCAACCAATCTCACATAACAATGATACTCATGTTCTTTTCAAACCCTAGTTCAAGTTCTTCACTCAACAACTCACTTCAACAACAATGCTTATAATATAATCTTCACATAACAATGATACTCATGTTCTTTTCAAACCCTAGTTCAAGTTCTTCACACAACCAATGGCTTCAACAACAATGCTTATAAAACAAGGTTTTAACAACAACTCTTTATTCCAGAAAACCTTGAAGCATTAACTCAACACACTCAATAAGGAAACCTTAATCAAGTCCTTTTCACTCCAAACTTATTTTCCAGAAAACCAACCAATCAACTCAACTATGGAAGAATGTGCTCATACCTTTTTCTTGATGATGAAGGAACCTCAAATATCTGCCACAACCACAAACACTTCTTTGCCAAGCTCAAAGGAGTTAGAAGATACTAA
The DNA here is from genome assembly GCA_028583015.1 of Wollemia nobilis. Taxonomy (NCBI): domain Eukaryota; kingdom Viridiplantae; phylum Streptophyta; class Pinopsida; order Araucariales; family Araucariaceae; genus Wollemia; species Wollemia nobilis. The sequence goes on along the minus strand of JAQPPZ010017170.1, from coordinate 1,766,092 downwards.
ACTCTCTCAAAGATACAATGCAAATATCAAAACACACATACACCTTATCACTCCATCTTAAAGAAAGCATCCATCAACATATACAAAAATGATTGACCAAATACACCTTATGATCTCCCAATTTAAAAATAATATTTACCACTAAAAATAATGTCAACAATGTCACCTTCAAATAAGAAGTCCTCTCAAATTTTATCACTCTTCAAATTCACCTTTTGATAAATAAAAAATGTCACAATAACTTTATTTAAAATAAATTTTAACACCTTATACCTTCATTTAGTCAAAAATTAATAATTAAAATAAACACCTTTTCATAACCCCTTATAGCTCCCTAAACCTTATGTTTACACCTTAGGCAATTAAAATTAATGCAAAATTTATTACCTTCGCCTAGGTGAGATTCGAACCCTCGACGCCGCCTCCTCGTGCATCCTAGCCATGGCCTCGACTACCATGAGTGCTAGGCGCTCATTTGAAAACCAAAGAGCACCACGTGCTCTATATCCTCTTCGCTGGTGCCCAATAAAAAATAAAACATGCATCCTTCCTCGATGCTTCAACCTTAACACTACCAAAACACTCTTGTCGTGAATCGAACGCAGACCACTCTGCACCCAAGCACCTTAACTCGTGACCACTTGCCACTAGGCCACGCTGCCTCGGTGGATATGAGGGTTTAGCCCTCAACACTCTTATCCCTTTCACTGGCGCTTAAGACAAGGAGCTTGTCTTCTTCCTCGCACGAATTCTCACCACAACACTTGCCTCTTTTATTTGTTCGAATGAAGGATGATTTAAATGCCACTAAGGCATATAGTTTATATACCAATTACCTCCTTTAAACTTGAACGTCGACGCCTTCAAAATTTGAATAATTAATTTATAAATTATTTAAATTCTTTAGAATTTAAATATTATAAATTAACTTTTAAATCCTTTTGGCTTTATTAAAGCCTTCTTTGATTTTACCACTTTGTATAAATAATATTTATTTATAAAATTTAAATTCAATTTGAATTTAAATATTTTATAAAATAAATATTAAAACTTCCTTGGGCTTTTATGAAAAACCTTTTATTTTTTCTCACCCATGGTTTTAATAAAAACCCTCTTACTTATGCTTCCACATAATATTAAAAAATATTATGAAGCTCTTTTGCCATTAACCTTTGCATTGTTCCTTTTGACCTTTTTACATGAAGCTCTTTGCCATTAACCTTTGCATTGTTCCTTTTGACCTTTTTACATGAAGCTATTTTGCCATTAACCTTTGCATTGTTCCTTTTGACCTTTTTACATTGATGGTAGCTTCGTTCGTTGACATCAATGACAACTTTGACTCAAAATGTCCAAAATTTAGAAATTATTATGTATAAATGTATCCATTTTTCTATGAGTTGTCCTGATCCCTTTTTCTATCATATTACATGCTGTAAGAAGGAGAAAATAGAATGGAGGGCAAGAAGTTCAAAACTTTGGATGTTATCTGCTAGAATTTGAAGATATTGTTGTATAGAATTATCTATTTGCGAACCATTGTTATCTATGGTTTATAGAAAAAGATAAAGCATATTGTATAATGTAGAAATTAGTATGTTCTTTGATGAAGGATTGAATGGTATTGAAATTTGAATAAGTTGAATTATCTTATGCTTTCAAGAAAATATATGGGTATCTTTTATAAATCTCCTTTAAAATATATAAACACGAAAGATGACATCCTAGAATAATTTATGAATTAGAATATGGATATGCTTAAAGGAAAACATATGAATTTATACTGCTATTGAAGTAATTTAAAAGCTTTATTTTAGAATGAAATATTTATAAGAATTATTCTATTAATGCTTTATATTTTTGAAAAAATGAAGGTTCTTTTCCTTATTAAGTTTTACTTCCAGTTAATAATGATAAGCATATTTTTTTATGATTGATTAATAAGAGAGAGATCAAATATTTCTAATAAATGACTTTGGGTTTTCTTTTGTAAGGGGGGGTTTCATGGGTAAAACTCCTAAAGATTTATTATAACCCTAGAGTTAAGTTTATTCTCAATACTTGACAAGTTGTAAGGAGGTAACAACTAAGTCATTTGTGATGGTTATATCTAAAGCGATGAGGCTCAGGTGTACTCCAAAAAGTAGGAAAGCTTTTGGAGATGGTTCTTAAGTGGGGATATTGAATTATAATTCCTACCATAGAGGTTAGGAAACCATTTGTAAAATATACAAGTGATGGCACCTTGAATGGAAAGAATCAGGTGGACATTCATATTATCACACAGAGTGATAATATCCTTAATTAGCTTATCGTAGAGATGTGGTAATTAAGAACAAAGTACTAGTTTATCTCATTGAAAATATGTGATAGCTAGGATTTAAGGCATTACACCAAAAAATACATACATATATTGACTTATGTATAGTGAGCAAATCGACATTCGCTATCTCTAAATACTGAGAAGGGATAATCCCTACATCATGGTTCAATTACCGTGTACTCAAGGAGAGTGTAAGGAATGTTGTGTAACAACTAAAGGTATCTATTCGAACCATGGAGGTTTAGAAAATTAAACCCCCAAAAATATGGGATGTTGGCCTATCCTGTCCATTTGAGAGTTGTCTACAATGACATTATATCAAATGTGGTTATGCCTTGTTAACAATGAAAGAATAGAGAGAAATTCTTTAAGAACCTTTCTTGTGAACTCTATCTTTAAAATAAAATTTCTCTCTATCTGAGATGGTTTGGATGGGTTGTTACAATTGGTATTAGATCTCTAGGTCATAGGACTAGAAGCTTATATAGAGAGAACCTATGATTGACTTGGTTTGATGTGTATATTTGGGGAGACTTACTACACTAGGGACCTTAGCATAGGTACATCAGGTATTGCATGCCAATGGGACTAGTTCAAACTAAGGAGTAAAAATCCTAGAGAGTGTAGCCTCTTATTGGGTATGGAGTCTTGCGTGGAGCAAGTGTGACCATGGAAATTATTAGGTTAATGATAATGCTCTATTGTTAGTTCTTGTGGATGATGAAACTAACTAGAAGTTAGAAGTACAATTTGGAGGGAAAATTGTTACCTAACTCAACTCTTTGTGTGGCCAAGAGGAATGGCACCTAGGCTAAGTAAAGGAAGAAGAGGATCTTCTCAAGCTCCAAGACAAGCTAGGAAAGGTAGTGCTAAAGCTAGACCTCAAGGAAACATTTTAGAGAATTCCAATAGAGGTGACAAACTCATCATTGTAGTTTTATTACTACAAGAATAGGTGGAACAACTAATTAATAAAGGGTCCTATAATAGGAATTCTTAGGGTAGACAGGGGGAGAATCCTACTTTAGATAACCGACAAGGGAGGGCTCACATTAAGGTTGAGCTAGCCAAGGACCTAAAAAATATTAGGGTTTCTAAATTCATTGGAAAAGAAGGAGGAGATTCAGTCGAGTCTTGATTAAACAAACTAGAAACATACTTTTCTATGAAGAATTAATCTTCAGTGACCCAAACGGTATGGGCTACCCTCCATTTACAAGATGCAACTTTAGAATGGTGGGATACATTTAGGGCTAGCAAGAAAATGCAAGTAGTAAATCTCTAGTAGATCAATTTTGTCCAAGCATTCAAGAAGAGGTTTTTGATAAATGAAAATTATGTAGAGAAACTTGAGGAGTTCTCTCTCCTCCAACAAGGAACCATACCTATGGAATTATACTACAAAATTTTTGTAAAAATATTGAAGTATGTACTAGTGTATGAGGTTGATGAGCAACTAAGGGTACATAAGTTCATCTTAGGGTGGAACCCAATATTAGAACACTGATAAACCTGCTTAAACCCAAGATCTTGTAGGAAGCGTATTATTTGGCTTGACAAGAAGAAGCCAATTTGAAAACAAGAAAATCTTACTTAAATTATGTTGGGTTGACAAAAGAAGATAGACAATAATTCAAAAAACAAAAAGAGTTGGGTTCATGAAATGGGAACATGAACATAATAAGAAAAGCAAAGGAAACACTAATATTGAGAAGAGGAATGACAAGAAATAAGGAAATTTCAAGAAGAAATCCTAGAAAAGGAATAATGATTCCAATCCTCAACCTCAAAGGTGGATAGGATAACAAAGGTAAGAAAGAACCCAAGGCTCCAAGGGAGGTTTCTATAATTGTGGAGGTTTACATTATGAAAATAGATATCCTCAAAGGCTAGAATCAAGTAATAGGGCCAAGGAACAACCCCATAATATTTATGCAAAAATTGGAAATCAAATTCTAGAGGAGGAAGCCACCCCGATACTATTAAATGGTAAGTTGTTTAATAAGAATGTCAAAGTCCTAATAGATAGTGGAGCTACTGATAGTTTCATTTCTACTAATATAATCATGGATATGCCAAAAAGATCTAGATTTTTTGCACAAGGGTGGAAAGTTGAGTATGGGTATAGATAGGCCTACTCTATGGATCAATGTTTGGACACAATTGAGATCACCCTACCCAATGACTCTACCATTTGGAATTTATATGTAGCACCACTACATGCCTTTGACATCATCTTAGGAATGGATTGGTTAAAGGCTCATGGAGCCCTAATCAATTTCCAAGATAGATGGATGGACTATATGGATAAGGATAAGAATAGATTAAGGATTCATAGTGAGCAAGGGTCCTTTCGACCCTAATTATTGTCAGCAATGCAACTTAGAAAGGCTATCAAGAAAGGTGGAATGATCTATGTTGTTAATATAAACAACAAAAAAAATGATAATGGGAAGGAAGAACTATTTAAGAAACATCCAATTTTATATGAACTTAGGTATGTATTTCCAAAAGATCTCCCTGGTCTTCCACCTAAGCATGAATTTGATTTCACCATTGAGTTGATACCTGGAACCAAAACCATTAATAGAACTCCTTACAATATGAATCCTATTGAGTTATAGGAGTTAAAAGTGCAACTTCAAGGGTTGCTAGATAAAGGTTTGATTAAACCTAGTGTGTCACCATGGGGTGCACCTGTACTTTTTGTTAAGAAAAAGGATGGCTCTTTAAGGTTATGCATAGATTATAAAATGCTAAACAAAGTGACCATAAAGAATAGATATCCTTTACCTAGAATTGAGGATATTTTTGATCAATTGAAGGATACCACCATATTCTCCAAGATTGATCTAAAATCTAGATATCATTAGTTGAAGATTTGTGAGTACACTCACAAGACAACTTTTAAGACCAGATATGGGTACTATGAGTTCACAGTATTACCATTTGGGTTAATAAATTCACTAGCAACATTTATAAATTTGATGAACAATGTGTACAAAAGGTATTTGGATAAGTTTGTATTGATATTCTTAGATGATATCTTGATATCCTCCTGAAGTAGGGAAGGGTACGATCGATAGTTAAGGATTGTGGTAGAGGTGCTAAGAAAGAATTAACTTTATGGAAATTTGTCTAAGTGTGAATTTTATGTTCCTCAGGTGCAATATTTAGGACATATCATATTAGCAGAGGGAATTGTTGTTGATCCTAATAAAGTTGAAGCTATTTTAAGTTGGCCAACACCCACTAATGTGTCCAAAGTGTGGAGCTTCATGGGCATCACTAGATACTATAGGTATTTTGTGAAGGACTTTTTAAAAATTTCCTATCCTATTACTAACCTTTAGAAAGGGAAAATAGTTCAAATGGATAGATAAGTGTGAAATCACCTTTGAAACTCTAAAGAAAAAGTTGACTACAACACCTATTCTTAAAATACCAAATCTACAAAGAAATTTTATAGTATGCATTGATGCTTCATTAGAAGGTTTGGGAGGGGTATTATCCCAAGATGAAGCTGCCATAGCATATGAGTCTAGAAAAATTAAGAAGCATGAGGTAAACTATGATACTCATGATCTTGAGTTAGCAACAATTATGCATGCTCTCAAGATCTAGAGACACTATCTATTAGGAAAAAATTTTGAGTTAAGGATCAACCATCAGAGTTTGAGGTACATATTTACTCAACCTATGCTAAATGCAAGATAGAGAAGATGGGTTGAATTCCTAGCAAAATATGACTTTGGTATTGAGTATATCAAAGGAAAGGAGAATAAGGTTGCAGATACCTTGAGTAGAAGAAGGTACATAGCAACAATAACTCGAAGCCATGTAGATTTGATGGACAAAGTAAACAAAATGTAGTTACAAGATCAATATTACAACGAAATTTAGGTTAAAATAGAGAGAAATCCTAGGGAAAACAAGGATTTCAACATAAAATATGGTCTTTTATATTTTAAGGATAGGGTGGTTATACCCAAAATCGATGATTTAAGGAGGCTAATTATGCAAGAGACGCATATATCTCCTTACTATACTCATCTTGAAGGGGTAAAAATGAGAGAGAACATGAAAAAGACCTTTTATTGGTCAAGAATGAAAAAGGATATCACTAATTTTATTGCTAGATGCTTAGAATGTCAAAAGGTTAAAGCTGAACATAGACATCCAATAGGAAAATTGTACCCACATGATATACCAATGCAAAAATGGTAGGTTATATCTATGGATTTCATTGTGGGATTACCTAAGACTAGGTATCAACATGATGTAATTCTTGTGGTAGTCGATAAATTGACTAAGGTTGCACATTTTATACCAAGGAACATCAAGGATGATGCATTGGTGGTGGTAAATAGGTTTTCCAAAGAGATATTTAGGTTATATGGGTTTCTTGAAGTGATCATTTTAGACAGGAATTCTAGATTTACATAAGAGTTCTGGTAGGCTCTTCATCGTGCAGTGGGCACAAAGCTAAATATTAGTTTTGCATACCATCTAAAAATAGATGGAAAAATAGAGAGGGTGAACCAAGTATTGGAAGACATGATTCACATGTACTACATGGACCAAAAGTCTTGATGGGAAGACTTTTGCATTTAGTGGAATTTGCATACAATAATGGGTATCATGCATCCTTGGGAATGGCCCCATTTGAAGCCTTGTATGGTAGAAGATGTAGAACACCTCTATCATGGGATAATTTGAAATATTAGGTGGTGATTAGATCAAACACTATCAAAGAGATGGAGGAGCAGCTCAGAGTGATCCAATAGAGGCTTAAGGAAGTTGTCGATAGCTAAAAGAGTTATGTTGATATGAAAAGATCACCTAGAGAATTCTCTTTAGGAGATAAATTTTTCTTAAGAGTTTAACCCATGAAAAGTGTCATCAAGTCAACTAAGTTGGATCCTCATTTTGTTGGGCCATTTGAGATCATTGATAGGATAAGTCCAATAGCCTATAGACTTGCCTTACCACCCAACCTGTCAAAGATCCATGATACTTTCCACATATCCCTGCTTAGAAAATATGTTGTTGATCCTACTCATGTTTGGAATGTGTCTAAATTATAGATGGTAGATCCCTCAATCATTGAGGTAAGACCAATGAATATTTTAGGATTTCATTCCAAGGTTATGAGGAAACAAACCCTAGAACAATGCAAGGTCTAGTGGGACCACTATTTTGAACAATGTGCCACTTGGGAAAAGTGGAGGATATGAGAAAATAGTTTCCTTATTTATTTGAATGAAATATATATTTGAACTTTATATTGTAGGAAACACAAAGGACTATGTTTAGTCCAAGGAGGGTAGTATGTCATGGCCCTCCTTGGCAAGACTCATTATTGATATTGATTATGTATTGATGTGTGGTTTTTCAATGCTTAATCTTAGTTGTATTATCAATATGAGTGGTTATTTGCATTTTATGTTTTATTCATATTATGTTAGAATATGGTACTGTTGATGATGTGTATGGTTGTAGGACCAGGTACTCTCGTGGGTGGAGTGATGAAGCTTAACCACCAAGAACGAGAGATCGAATAAAAGGGAAATGATGGATAACAGATAATAATTGTTTGATAGCTCCAGGGTAAACATATTACCCTCATGTAGTTGCATTTTCACACTTATGGTGTTTTGGAAGTAATTACACCATCGAATGGAAGATTGCTATAAATAATGGAGCCACCCATAACAAGAATTTGATAACTTGGAAGTTATCATAAAATATTCTACTTAAGGACATGGCCAAATGGAGTGAATGGTTGTCTAATACTTCTTTTGGTTTACCTATGTTTGAGTAATGTTTGTCTTTATTTGCATATGATTGGTGCATGAATGGGTAGGATAAACATTTCTTAAAAAAAAGGTATTAGTAGTTATAAAATTTCTATTAATATCATATTAAAATACTAATGTTAATTTTTTTAAATATTAATCATTGATTAAATTAATGCAAGGATGATATAATCAAACCTTATACTTGGTTATGAAGGTTTTATAGGAAGAATAGGAAAGAAACCTGATTTCTTGTGTTATTAGACCAATTGGGATGATAATATTTTTAATATTGTGTTACAAGAAAAAATGAAGGGTAAAATTTAAATAGACAGTTTTAAAGAAAAACTTTACATTATGAATATCTATGATTATTCATAAAATACTAGAGAGGCATTTGATAAATAAAATCTAAATAAGGCTTTTTATTTAAGACGTTTTTTCTAACAAGCATAAGGTAGTTGGAAAAATTCGGTTGAGAAACTACCATACATGGCTTTGGGAGGAAGAAAGGAGGATGGTATGGGCAGAGAAAAGAAAAGGGAAGAAACTGAGAGCTGAAGAAATCAAGGATTGAATTTGGATAAATGTTCAGGTGGAACCATTCTTAATTCCTTGATTCACTTATTGAAATTCTTAATATCTATAATTGAATTTTAGAATAGCTTGGATATACATATTTACTGTGTTAGCTATATGCTTATCTTCAAATAGAATAGTTTAAATATTATCTAGTCATTTAGAAGTGAATTGGGTGATAGTGTTTTCAAAGCATGTTATAGTGAAAATATCCATTTCTAGTCTGCCTAAATACTTCTTGGTGACATATTTGTTATCCTTCATGGGATAGAACCTTTCTATGCTATTCAAGACAACAATTTATAGAATAAACAAACTGATAGTGTTCCATAGTTCTCTTTAACTAGAGCATTCACCATGGTAGTCTAAAAGTAAAACCAGTTGTTGCTCCTGTGTATTTATACATCTTTTAAACAAGGAGTGGTTTATTCTTGTTTATTGTTTTCTTTGATTGATTTTACTTAAATATTGAAAGATCATGTGTATAAATCTAGAGAACGTATATTTATAGGATTTTGTTATTTGAGTTTGAAGGATTGTGTTTTAGTCTATAGAAAACTCTCTAAGGTGGAATGTCTTTATTCAAGTCTTAAAATTTGTAAATTTTAACCTATATATGGAACATACAATTAAATTATATGTAGTGCCTTTTCATTTTAAAAATATAAATACTATTTATATTGGATGATAGAGTAATGTTAAATTGGATAAGATATTGAATGCTTACATTTTTTAAATTTGTGCACTGTAAATAGAATTAAGACATTCATTTAAATTAAATATCAAATTGAATTCTCATATTCATGGTTTGAAACTAATTCCAGACATATTTATAGAAGATTATATTTGTATTAGTAAAGTTGAAGGAAATATAATCCTAGAACGAAATGTTATAGGAATAAAACTTTTGAGGTGTTTAATGTTTTTGGTCTACATACTAAATTGAAGCTTTATAAAAAAATATTTTACTAAAGAATGGTGGGGAGTTTCTTAAAAAAAAAGAAGTGTTTTTTAACAAAGTGTTATGAAATGAATCTTACACTTGTATAATGTACAATCTAATTTATTTAAAACTAGAATGATTAGATTGTTTTAAAGTTAGTATTTTCGAGGCTTATGTAGATAGGGAAAGACAAATAGAGAGAGAATTATGGGGTTCTCTCTTGAAGGGTATTGTTTGAAAATAGAAAGGGAAAACAAAATGTGCAAGTATTTCTATTCTTGAAATAAATAGATCAAAATATTACATATTATACTCTATTGTATGCTACATATTTGGAAATGAGCATGTAGAAATGCGTCCATTTTTCTATGAGTTGTCTTGATCCCTTTTTCCATTACCTTACATGTTGGAAGGAGAAACTAGAATGGAGGACAAGAAGTTTAAAACATATTGTTGTATAGAATTATCTATTAGCAAACCATTGTTATTTATGGCTTATATAAAAAAAAGAAAGCATATTGTATAATGTAGAAACTAGTATGTGCTTTGATTAAGGATTGAATGGTATTGAAATTTGAATAAGTTGAATTATCTTATGCTTTCAAGAAAATATAAGGATATCTTTTATAAATATGCTTTAAAATATATAAATAGGAAATATGGCATCTTAGAATAATTTATGAAATAGAACATGAATATGCTTAAAGGAAAATATATGGATTTATACTATTATGGAAGTAATTGAAAAGATTTATTTTAGAATGGAATATTTATAAGAATGATTATATTAATGCTTTATGTTTATGAAAAAATGAAGGTTATTTTCCTTATTAAGTTTTACTTCCAATTAATTATGATAAGCATATTCTTTTATGATTGATTAATAAGAGAGAAATCAAAGTTTTCTAATAAATGACTGAGTTTTCTTTTTTAAGGGGGGGCCTTCTTGGGTAAAAATCGTAAAGCTTTACTAGAACCCTAGATTCAAGTTTATTCCCAAGACTTGGCAAGTTACGAGGAGGCAACAACCAGGTCAATTGCGATGGTTACATCTAAAGCAGTGAGGCTCAGGTGTACTCCCAAAAGCAAGAAATATTTTGGGAAGGGTTCTTGAGCGGGAATATTGAACCATAATTCCTACCATAGAGGTTAGGAAACCATTTGCAACATATACAAGTGATGGCACCTTGAACGAGAAGGATCAGGTGGTCATGCAGAGTGATAATAGCCTTAATTAGCCCACTGTGGAGGTGTGGTAATTAAGCACTACGTACTAGTTGATCTCATCACAAATAAATGATAGCTAGGCTTTAAGGCATTATGCTAGAAAGAACATATATAGAATGACATTTTTATAGTGAGGGAATTGGCATCCCCTATATTTAAATATTGAGAAGGGATAATCCCTACGTTGTGGTTAAATTTTCTTGTACTCGAGGAGAGTGTAAGGAATGTGGGGTAACCACTAAAGGTGTTTATTCTAACCTTGGAGGTTTAGAAAAGTAAACCCCAAAAACTATGGGATGTTGGCCTATCTTGTCCACTTGAGAGTTGTCTACAACAATAGTATCTCAAATGTGGTTATGCCTTATTAACAATAATATAATATTGGAAAATTCTTTGAGAACCTTGCTTGTGAACTTTGTATTCTAAAAACAATTACTCTCTCTCTAGGATGGTTTGGATAGGTTGTTACACTATCATTGGACAAAATTTAATAATGATTTAGGTATTCCAATTGCCAACCTTAATACAATAGTTATGTTAGCCTTGTTCATGAATTGATACTCATTGGTAATATTTGAAATTGACTTGTCCAAAGAGTCAAAACTTGTGGGTGTGGATGGCATAGAGAAATAAGTGTCCAATAGTGCCATTGATCTAGTTATTTGTGATATGGATTACAACAATGTGGTTTTAAATATGTGGTGGAAATATGGAAGCAGTAGTGGTTTATGTTATTATTGATTGGGATGATGATGGGGTAGAAATGGTTGACCTAGGTGGAATAGAAGTGGCAACAGGTAGGATGGCGAATGATGGTGATGAAGTTTGTGGAAAAGACAATGTTACAAGTGATGAAGCAATAAATGGTTGTGTTGTAAGAATAATCTGACTTATGCCCAAGGCCAACATTGTATGATGCAATCTCATATAGGTCTACAAGAATCATAATACCATTGTATTTAATTATTGTAACATTTTATTATATTAGTCCAATAAGCCATAGTTAACCTTTTTATGGCTAACCCCACCTTATAACTTGTAATCAAACTTAAGTGATCTTGTTATGTCGGATTAGGTTAAACTATTTTTATGTAATTGGGGTTTTAGTATTTGTATAAATATCCTCACCACTCCACCCATTGTATCAAATTGTTGTGATTCTTATATATGGATAATATAGTGATTATTTATGGTGCCTATGAGTTCCAACTAAACATTTCTCTTTCATCCTACTTGTGCTTTCTATACAATATTTGAGTGGATGGTTTGCTTTTGTTCATTTCTAGAAATTATAGTAAATTCCAACATGATATCAGAGTAGGTATGGAGTTTTATCGCAATAATTCAAAAAAGTGTTTGAAGCTTCTAATATTTATTATGACTTTTAGGATGAATTACTTCTTAGAGCTTCATAGGAACCTTTGACAAAAGAGACAAAGGGAACATCCAATTTTTTTTTTTTTTTCCAATTTTTTTTTTTCGAGAATTTACTCCTACACCAGGTTATGTTTTCCTTGTAGAAAATTAGAAGCAATTTAATAAAAATGATGTTTTTCAAAAATATCACTCTAGGGATATTTTGGTGAGGATTGTTTTATAGGCCATAATATTTGCATACAAAAGAATTTTGATGCCAGGAGCATCCAAAGGCAACACAACAATCTTGCATCACCAAAAAAAAACAAAAGAAAAGAAAAATATTCTAAGTGTTTAAAAGATGTCGCGATATCGCGACGTGTTTTGAACAAAGGCAAGGGCCAAAGAAAGTGTCGCGATATCGCGACATAAAAGATGTCGCGATATCGCGACGTATTTTGAACAAAGGCAAGGGCCAAAGAAAGTGTCGCGATATCGCGACATAAAAGATGTCGCGATATCGCGACGTATTTTGAACAAAGGCAAGGGCCAAAGAAAGTGTCGCGATATCGCGACATAAAAGGTGTCGCGATATCGCGACGTGTTTTTACCAAAAGCAGGAGCAAAAGAAAGTGTCGCGATATCGCGACATAAAAGGTGTCGCGATATCGCGACAGGTTTTAAACAAAAGCCAAGGGCAAAGGAAAGTGTCGCGATATCGCGACACATTGGCAAACAAGGACAAAAGCCAAAAAAGTGTCGCGATATCGCGACATGTTGGCAAAGAACGACCAAAGCCGAAAAAATGTCGCGATATCACGACAGATGGACTAAAGGGAAAAAGTGTCGCATTTTCGTGACCCGGCTAGGAGAGAGAAGGGCGGGTTGAAGAGATGTCGCGATATCGTGACATGCTACTTTTTCATGGACCGTTACAGAACGACATTTGACAGTTACCAGAAGTCGTTATGGCAGTTCCAGGGGACCGTTGCAGTGGTTACAGGGACAGTTACGAACGGCGGTTGCAGCAAGAACCTATCATTATAAAAAGAGGTTGTTCGAAGGATTGAGGAAGGTCGGAAAGACGAAGACTACGGCTTCTTTTGCATTTTTTGTACTTTGTAAATCTTCCATGGTTCGGAATTGTAATCTTTCCATGCTTCTGAATGAAAATTGAGTCTTTTCTTTGTGTTAAAATTTGGCTCCCCATCAAGTGGTATCAGAGCGAGAAGATTCTGAGTGTGTAAGCAGAGCGCCGAACGTGAGGCAGCTTGCACCAGGATCTAGGGTTAAGGGTTCTGAGAAGAAGTGAAGAAGAATGCCGCCACGAAGAAATCATGGTGCTGGAAGGAACGTGGTTCCTGAAGGAGACTTTCGAGCATTGCAGAGGCAAGTGCAGGCCCTGCAGGAAGAATTGCGAAGAGGAGTAGAGCCAAGAGGAGAAGACCAGAGCGATGATGAAGCTTGTGGAGTTGATGACCCATCAGAAGAAGAAGAAGAAGCGATGAGTTCTGCGGAAGCTCGAATGATTAAAGCCATTTCTCAAATTGGGAAAAGGCCGAAGATAGACGTATCCACATATTCTAGAAATTTAAATCCAGAAGAGTTGATTGACTGGATCAACGATATGGAGGAGTATTTCGAATATGAGGAGGTTGAAGATCCAAATCGGATAAAATTTGCAAGAACAAAGTTGAAAGGCCATGCTGGCATATGGTGGAAAGGAGTGCAGCTGGAACGAAATCGAAGAGGAAAAGAAAAGATCACCAGGTGGGATCGAATGGTTGAAAAGCTGAAACGACAGTTTATCCCAGCAGATTACGAATTAGATCTGCTGAGGAAAATGCAGAGTTTGCGACAGTCCAGCAAGTCTGTTAAAGAATATACAGAGGAATTTTTCAAAATTTCCATCAGAACCGGCCATACAGAGGCAAATAAAGAGAGAGTAGCCCGTTACATTAATGGGTTGAGAACCAGCGTGCAAGAAGAATTGAGTTTGGTTCGAATGAGCACCATTGAAGATGCTTACCAGTTTGCTCTGAAGGTGGAAGAGAAACTAAACCGAAGATTTGACAGTAAACAGAGAGGAAGAGGTCATGGTGGAAGAACTGGTGGCAGAACCAGTGGAGGTAAATATGACGACCAGAAGAAGACTGGTGAAACAAGCAATCACCAGGAATAGAAGGAGGAGAATGCATACCGGCCCCGTAATCAGAACAATGATTATCAAAGGGGAAGAGGTAGAGGTGGACGCGGATATGGAAGAGGAAGATTTCGTGGAACCTGCTTCAATTGCGGGGAAGAGGGGCATCGATCATATGAGTGTCCCCAACACCAAGAGGCACCGAATAGAAGGCCTGAAGCAAATGCTCGAGTTGCGGTCGTTGATGATGGTGTTGAATCTGAGCACTCTGAAGAAGCAGAGCGAGGAGAAGTGATGGTCACAAGGAGAACCTTGTTGAACGAAGAGAGGGAACCAGACCAACGAAAAAGCCTGTTTCGCACGAGGTGCAAATGTTCAGGTAAAATCTATAATATTATTATTGATAATGGTAGTACAGATAATTTGGTCTCTGAGGATATGGTGACTAAGTTAAAGCTAGAAAGAAGGCAGCACCCGCATCCATACCGGATTGCATGGTTGCAGAAGGACCATAGAGCATTGGTCAGTGAACAATGCTTGGTCAAGTTTCAAATTGGAAGATACCAGGATGAGGTCCTGTGTGATATTTTGCCGATGGATGCTTGCCATTTGTTGCTGGGAAGACCATGGCAATTTGATAGACGTGCGGCGCATGATGGGCATGCAAATACCTATTCCCTGACAAAATATGGAGTGCGCCACAAACTGAAGCCATTGAAGGAGGTTGAGGAAAAGGTATGCAATAATGCTAGAATTTGTTTAGTAGATGGCAAAAAATTTTTGGATGGTCTAAAGAGGGATTCAATGTGTTATGCATTAATTCCTACTGTAAAGAGAGAAGAAACTACGGACATTCCAGCAGAAGTTGAACATCTGTTAGCAGAATTTCTTGATATTATATCAGACAATGTGCCCGAGGGTTTGCCGCCAATGAGGAAGATTAGTCATCAGATTGACTTAATGCCAGGATCTAGCTTACCCAATAAGGCCGCCCATAGAATGTCTCCTATAGAGAATGAAGAGTTGAACCGCCAGGTTCATGAGTTGTTGAGGAAGGGTTTGATTCGAGCAAGTTTGAGCCCTTGTGCAGTACCGATAGTACTCGCACCAAAGAAGAATGGAGAATGGAGAATGTGCACTGATTCCCGAGCCATTAATAAAATTACCATTAAATATCGCTTTCCATTACCTAGAATGGATGATATAATGGATTGTTTGAGTGGAGCTAAATACTTCACTAAGATTGATTTAAAGAGTGGATATCACCAGATACGCGTCAGAGAGGGTGACGAATGGAAGACAACCTTTAAAACCAAAGAGGGTTTGTATGAGTGGTTAGTTATGCCATTTGGATTGACTAATGCACCCAGTACGTTCATGAGGCTGATGAATGAGGTATTGCGTGACTTCCTGGAAAAGTTCATGATAGTTTATCTGGATGATATTTTAATTTTTAGTAAAACATTGGACGAGCATTTGATGCATGTTCGGACAGTTTTTGAAAAGTTGCGAGAGGAGCAGTTATTGATAAATTTAAAGAAGTGCAGTTTTGTACAGAAAGAGTTGATATACCTGGGATTTGTCATCTCAGAGGAGGGTCTGAAAATGGATCCTGAGAAGGTGAAGGCTATCATTGAATGGCCTGCCCCAAGGAATGTAACAGAGGTAAGATCATTTCATGGTCTTGCAAGTTTCTATAGAAAGTTTATTAGAGACTTTAGCAATATTTGTGCACCCCTAACAGAAACTATGAGAGGGGATAAGAAAGAATTTAAGTGGACTGCCAAGGCAGGTACCAGTATGGACATATTGAAGAAGAAAGTGACAGAACAACCCATTCTGGCACTTCCAGATTTTAATAAAGTGTTTCAGGTTGACTGTGATGCCAGTGGCAGTGCCATTGGAGCTGTATTGAGCCAAGAAGGTAAACCTGTTGCATACTTTAGTGAAAAATTAAATGATGCTCGAAAGAAATACTCTGTTTATGATCAAGAATTCTATGCTATAATTCAGGCTCTTAAGAAATGGAGACATTATTTGCTAGCCAAGGAATTTGTTTTATATACTGACCATCAAGCTTTACAGTATATAAATAGTCAAGGTAAACTTAACCAACGACATTTGAAGTGGGTTGAATTCCTGCAGAGTTATACCTTTGTCCTGAAGCATAGAAGTGGCAAATCTAATAGAGTTGCAGATGCCTTGAGTAGAAGGCATAATTTGTTGATAGAAATGAGAGTGCAAGTTGTTGGGTTTGATGAACTCAAGAGTTTATACCCAGCGGATCCAGATTTCGTAGAGGCATGGATGGCATGTTTGTCTCCTACTACTGTGGATCGCACTAAGTGGTTGGATTTTATGATCCAAGATGGGATGCTGTTTTGGAAGAACCAGTTGTGCATTCCTAGAAGTTCCATGAGGGAAAATCTGATCAAAGAGAAACATAGCGGAGGACTAGCAGGACATTTTGGTCGAGATAAGACCATTGCTCTAGTTAGTGAGAATTACCATTGGCCACAGTTGCAGCCGGATGTGACAAAATTTGTGCAGGGTTGTAGAGTGTGCCAGATGGCGAAAGGAGTAAGCCAGAATACAGGAATGTATCAGCCATTGCCTGTACCAGAGAGACCATGGGAGGACATCAGTATGGATTTTGTTCTTGGTCTGCCAAGGACACAACGCGGAAATGATGCCATTTTTGTTGTCGTTGATAGGTTTTCAAAGATGGCCCATTTTATTCCATGTCAGAAGACAAGTGATGTTGTTCATATTGCAGGCTTGTTTTTCAAGGAGGTAGTACGCCTTCATGGTCTACCCCAAAGCATTGTCTCGGACAGAGATACCAAATTTGTGGGTTATTTCTGGAGAACTCTGTGGAAGAAGCTGAAAACAGAATTGAAGTTCAGTTCTACGTACCACCCGTAGACTGATGGATAGACCGAAGTAGTCAACAAAAGTTTGGGTAATCTTCTACGATGTCTGGTAGGAGATAAACCCAAGGGATGGGATCTGATTTTACCACAGGCAGAGTTTGCTTACAATAATTCTGTCAATCGCAGTACTGGTAAATCCCCATTCCGGATAGTGCATGGGAACAACCCGAGAAACGCTTCTGAGTTGAGGCCGATGGATAAAGGAGAAAAGCGCAGTGCTGAAGCTGAAGACTTTGCAACACACATGAAGAATTTACATGAAGAGGTCCAACAACATATCAGTAAAATGAATGCTACGTACAAAGCCAGAGCAGATCGAAGCGGCGTTTCAAGGAATTCTAGATAGGAGATGAAGTCATGGTTCACTTGCGCAAGGAACGTTTTCCTAGCAAAACCTACAATAAGCTGAAGATGAAGAGGTTTGGACCATGCCGAATCATAGGTAAACGAGATTCAGGAAATGCCTATGAAGTAGATCTACCAAGTGAGCTGAATATTTCACCTATTTTCAATATTTTAGACTTGGTCGAATATCATGAAGGAAGTTGCAACGAGCCACCCAGTCCGGATCTGTGGAAAATTCCAGCATCCACTCCAGACAAAGAGGAAATCGAAGACATACTCGACACTCGCGAAGGCAGAAGTACCCGAAACAGACAATATTCGAAGTATTTGGTCAAGTGGAAGGGCCGACCTGTCGAAGATGCAACTTGGTTGTCCAAATCAGAGGTTGATCACCTGGGTTTTCCTCTGACCATCCAGAAGTGAAGATCACTTCTCAATATACCCCGGGTGTCTGATGTAGGAGCATCCAAAGGTAGCACAACAATCTTGCATCACCAAAAAAAACAAAAGAAAAGAAAAATATTCTAAGTGTTTAAAAGTGTCGCGATATCGTGACATAAAAGATGTCGCGATATCGCGACGTGTTTTGAAAAAAGGCAAGGGCCAAAGAAAGTGTCGCGATATCGCGATAACGAGACGTATTTTGAACAAAGGCAAGGGCAAAAGAAAGTGTCGCGATATCGTGACATAAAAGATGTCGTGATATCGTGACGTATTTTGAACAAAGGCAAGGGCAAAAGAAAGTGTCGCGATATCGTGACATAAAAGGTGTCGCGATATCGCGATGTGTTTTTACCAAAAGCAGGAGCAAAAGAAAGTGTCGCGATATCGCGACATAAAAGGTGTCGCGATATCGCGACAGGTTTTAAACAAAAGCCAAGGGCAAAGGAAAGTGTCGCGATATCGCGACACATTGGCAAACAAGGACAAAAGCCAAAAAAGTGTCGCGATATCGTGACATGTTGGCAAAGAATGACCAAAGCTAAAAAAATGTCACGATATCGCGACAGATGGACTAAAGGGAAAAAGTGTCACGTTTTCGCGACCCGGCTAGGAGAGAGAAGGGCGGGTTGAAGAGATGTCGCGATATCGTGACATGCTACTTTTTTGCGGACCGTTACAGAACGACATTTGACAGTTACCAGAAGTCGTTATGGCAGTTCCAGGGGACCGTTGCAGCGGTTACAGGGACAGTTACGAACGGCGGTTGCAGCAAGAACCTGTCATTATAAAAAGAGGTTGTTCGAAGGATTGAGGAGGCTGGAAAGACGAAGACTGCGGCTTCTTTTGCATTTTTTGTACTTTGTAAATCTTCCATGGTTCGGAATTGTAATCTTTCCATGCTTCTAAATGAAAATTGAGTCTTTTCTTTGTGTTAAAATTTGGCTCCCCATCACATTTTGAGCCTCTTTTTTCAAATTGCATAATTTATTGAGCTCTTTGGATTGGTGGTATTTTTCAAGAACTTACTACAAGTGGAGGGATGCCTCATCATGTGATTTTATTCAAATCCTATTGAACTATTTAAAAAAGAAAATTTTATAATATGTTATGCAATCTGAATATTTCATCTACATTTATGGGAGATCTATTTGAAAAGGGAAAATTTATATTATGTTATATAATCAAAATATTTGGTTTATGTTTATGGGAGATACAATTGGATTTGTGACATTTGTAATAGCTTTTTAATATTTTAGAGGCATATAGAAAAAGGATTTAGAATATGATTTATCCAATACCTCTTCCTCCTTTGGGCTATTGATTCAACTTATTCATGAAAATCTAATATTTTATAATCACTTCTTTCTTCTATTATTTGTACATGTACTCTTGGAATTTTATTATGGCTCTTCTTATAAACAGGTCCATGCAAAGCCTCTCTTGGTGATGGAAATCAGATGGGATAAGGGAGAGTTGAAGTTTCCAAATAAGGTGATGTATGCTATAAGGGAAAGTTATGCTTTCAAGTCTTATGATTTTGTGACTATAGAAGACTAAAGCAATTTTTATTTATAGAGAGTACTATTGACTTGTATTTTTCATATGAAGTCTTAGCATCAGTGTTATTTGGATATGTGTAGGAGTTTCTGATAGTGGTAGTGATGACTGTTGTCTAGTCTAAGGAAAATATTGTACAGAGGTATTTTTGCATAAAAAAATTTCTATATGATGAGAGGGTTCCATACGAGTCTTCCTCAATTGCGAAGGACCACTAGATCATATATTATAAGGGGAATATATTATTGTCACTAATGTCTTCTCTCCTTGGCCCTTTAGTTTAGATTATGAGAGGGTGTTAAAATTGTAATTTCACTTATGGCCAAGGTTGATAATGTATGATGTAATCTTGTATAGGCCTATGGGAAATCATTGTGCAATTGTATTTAATTATTGTAATATTTTACTATATAGTCCCTATGGGCCATAGTTAACCTTGTTATGGTTAAACCCACCTTATATCTTATAATTAACATTAATACCTCTTGTTATATCATCTTAGGTTGAAATATTTTATATAATTGGGATTTTGGCATTGGTATAATACCTCCACCTCTCCATCCACTATATCAGAGTGTTGTGATTTTTGCTATGGATAATACAATAATTATTTATGGTTCCTATGTTTACCCATTGTATATATATATAATTTTTTTTTTGCTATTTATGCTTTCTATATAATATTTGAGTGGATGAATTACTTTCGTTCATTTATGGAAATTAATGTATATTATAATAGGTCCTATGGGCATCACTACCATTATGGTTATGCTAATAGATGATGGGATTGCCATATTAGAAAAACAATGAAAATAAATAACACATATAGAAAAAGTGGGGATAAAAGAAGTGATGATGTGTAGGGAGGTGAAAGTGGAGATGAGAATGTATGTAGAAGAAACAAGGTCTCTAAAATGATAAATTTCATTGTTGAAATTTCATCATTAGTAGAGCTATTTTTTGCAACCTGTAGACCTTATTTGATGACAACTTCTTGAATAGCTTATTCATATTATGTCCTTCCTTTTGGAAGTTCTCCTTCTATGATGGCATCGTCTTCTATAATTGCTTCAATATGTCCTCTAGTCATATTTTCTTTCTCATCCTATTACCTAACCATAAGATATTAATGGATCAATTGAGGGATACATATTCATTCTTTTTTTGCCTTACTTTGAAGAACACAAGCTTATACTGAGAGGGGGGGGTGAACAGTATAAGACCACTTTTTACTTTTTCCTTCAATTCAACTTTCAATTCAATATTATGCAAGTGTATAGATAGCAGTATCAAAAGCCGTAATCAAAGCAATGCACAAAACACCATCCACAAAGAGACACAACAATTTACGTGGTTCACCCAATGTGGGCTACTCCACGGATAAAATCTTTCACTAAATTTTATCAAATCAAATTCTGGGAATACCTTTCCCGATTACAATGTTTATGGGCACCAACCCAAAGGAGACACCAATCCCCTAGCTCTGCTCTGGCTGGTGATCCTCTAGAAGACCTCTGCCTCCTCTGCCCTTAGCAAATGGAACTCTATCCACAGAAGACACCTGTCTTCCCTGCTCTGGTTGGAGACCTCTGTCCTCAAATCTGTCACCTCCAAAGCTGGTCCTCGAATTTGCACTAAACACAGTCCTTCGGTCTAGCACAAATGTCCTCGTTCGTCTTTCTCTGATCTGCACCAAACACAGTCCTTCGATCTGGCACAAATGACCTCGAATCTGCACCAATCTCTGTCCTCAATTGGTCCTCAAATCTGGTTCACAAAAGTGGTTCACAAGCTTTCACTAAAGCTTGCTTGATCTTCACCCAAGTCTTCACCAAGACTTGTCTCAGATCTGCTCTGCAAGTTCTCACTAGAACCTGCCCAGACTGCTTCACTAGCTCAAGAAAAACTTGCTCAAATCTGTGTAACAATCCCTCTCAATGACTTGTCCAAAACCATCAAGCCTGTGCACTATCACCGAACGTCGCAAAAATGATGCACCCAACAACTTTGCGCTTTTCTGCTCTCTGTGCGCAAACACAGCAGCACTGTCTTCGCACTCTGCTCTCAGCGATCGGACTTCTCCCCCGCACTCTATCTACGAATGTCGCACTTCGAACGCACACACAAAATTGATACTTTAACTCTTCGAACAACCCTCCTTTTATACTAATACTTTCAAGATCAAAACCTTGATCTTAGTCGGCTGACCCTGATCTTTAGTCGTGCATAACCCTGTACTTTGTCGGTTGCAAACGTCGGTTCACATTTAACTTTGTTGGTTTTAACTGCTTCTGTAGTTCTGTAGCTACTACCGCGAAACTACAACATGTCGCGATATCGTGACACCTTTGCCTCCGTACACTTTCTTTTGGCTTTTGTCACGATATCGTGACACTACAGCCTTTGTCAACTTTAACTACGTTCTTGTCGTGATATCGCGACACTTCTCCCTTCGTCGACCTCCTTTGCTTTTCATGAAATCATGACACTTTAGCCTCTGCCGATTCGTCTTCACTTCCGTCGAAATCGTGACACTTTTGTCTTCATGGCCTTCACTTTGCTTTTTTCGTGAAATCATCGACACTTCACCTATGGAAGACATGCTTTCAGTTTTGTCACGAAATCGTGACACTTTCTCCATCCGTACGCTGCCATCTCAAACTATCATGAAATCATGACACTTTCACTTCCTTGCACTCTTGTCTGCTTGCACTAGCGAAAATGAAACATGTCACGAAATCGTGACACTTTCGCTGCCTTGTGTTTTTCTCTGCCTTACGCCCACAAAACTGGAACATGTCACGAAATCGTGACGCTTTCGCCTTCGAGCTCTTCCTTCTTGAATTCGTCATGAAATCGCGACGCTTCTTCTGTTGAAGACTTGCTTACTGTCTCTGTCATGAAATCGTGACACTTTCTGCATCCATAAGCTTTCTCTTCAACCTGTCG
Source organism: Wollemia nobilis (assembly GCA_028583015.1). Taxonomy (NCBI): domain Eukaryota; kingdom Viridiplantae; phylum Streptophyta; class Pinopsida; order Araucariales; family Araucariaceae; genus Wollemia; species Wollemia nobilis. Next base: position 1,743,495 of record JAQPPZ010017170.1, on the reverse strand, counting down.
TGAAATCGTGACACTTTCCATCCGTACGACAGTCTTCTTTGCAACCTGTCACGAAATCGTGACAGTTCTCATTTCAGACTCTTCCCTTTGCTGCATGTCACGAAATCATGACAGTTCTCACTTGGAACATTTTCACCTGCAGCATGTCGCGAAATCGCGACATTTTATCTTGCTTCCACTTTGTCTTCTGACTTGTCGCGAAATCGTGACACTTTTTCTCCTTAGCGCTTTTCTTTTCTTCGGGTCACGAAAACCCGACATGTCACGATATCGTGACACATTTTCTCCCGGACTCTCTCTCCTGCATTATGTCACGAAATCGTGACACTTTTTCTCCCGGACTCTCTCTCCTGCATTATGTCACGAAATCGCGACACTTTTTCTTTCGGACTCTCTCTCCTGCATTATGTCGCGAAATCGCGACACTTTTTCGTCCGTTCAACCTACTTTGCAATATGTCACGAAATCGTGACATTTCTGACTCGAACATTCTCTCTCTTCTTTGAGTCGCGAAACTGCGACATGTCGCGATATCGCGACACTTTTCTAGAAAGCTTTCTCTCGCCTGCTTAAGTCGCGAAAATGCGACATGTCGCGATATCGTGACATTTTTCTAACTTACTTGCTTTCGAACTTGTCATGCCGAAACCTTCATCAAAACAAATTCTTTTACATCAAATCAAATTCCTTTAAAAGCTTCTTGACATCAATGACAACTTATACACTTGAGCAAAGGCAATATACCCAAGGTACCCAAAATTGCCAACAATCTCCCCCTTTGTCATTGATGGCAAACCTTTACTGAAAACACGTCTTAGGAGCCAAAACTGAAACCAACTGTGCTAACAACTGAGAAACTGCCTTTGAGGTTTTGCTCCCCTGACTTGAAGCTTTCCTCTTCACTTGAAGCTCTCCCCCTTACTCATATTTCTCCCCCTTTGTCATCAATGGCAAAGGGTCACCTTTGGGGCTCGGGACTAAGAATGAGCCTCTTAGCTTAGTCCCTCCCCCACCTCCCCGATGAGGTGATTAATTCTGAGGTGGGAGTAAAACTCCCATTAGGCACTGATCATCATCAGCGTCTATAACTTCCTTGTCGGGCCTTCTCTTGACCTCTTTGTCCATCTTCCTGTTCTTGTCATTGTTCTTGTTCTTGTTCTCATCCCTGTTCTTGTCCATGCCTTGATCCTTGGACCTGTTTATACCACTGTTCCTGTTCCTGTACCTTGAAAGTTCAGCTCTACATTGTCTAGTTGTGTGACCTTCATTGTTGCACTTATAACAAGTAACAATGTTATTTCTTTTAGGCATACCTGTTCTTTGAATCCGCCAGTTCTGCCTAAACCTGTTCTGATCAAACCTGTTCCTGTTATTTACCTCGCAATAGACTGCCTTGTGCCCGAACTGTTGACAAGAGTAGCAATACCCTCGAAAGAAACTAGCGCTTCTGAAATTGCCGTTCACCTTCTTCACTTGAGCCATGCAATGTGCAGCCATGTGACCAAACCTGTAACACGCAAAACATCTGCCATGAAATTTACCTTTATTCGACCTCTTGGGTCCTGAAAACTTCTTCTTTTCATTCTGAATTTCATTTTCTATTTCTACGCATCTATCATCCAAGGACTCATAATCTGAAATACTTTCCTCATCAGAACTCTCTTCCTTTTGGAGTCTCTTACTAGACTCTCCAGCTTGTTCCTTGACAAAACCAAGGCCTGTTTTATCCGTTGTCTTTCTTTGACCTTTGATGAGTGACTTAACCTTTTTGGAGCTATCTTGAAACCTGTAAAGCTTATCCTTGTACTCTTTAGTTTCCTCTTTCAAAGAAGCCATTTTCTGTTCTAACTCACTATACTCAAGAACCTTAGACTCTAACTCATCCTTGAGTTCTTGTGTCTTAGCCATAGAGACGTCGAGACTTTCTATAAGATCATCTCTCTCCATACAACATTCATCTAACTTATCCTTGAGTCTAGCATTCTTCTTTCTTTCCTTTTTCAAAACACTAAGAGCATTAGTAAGTTCACTTTCTAGATCCTTTATTTGTTTGCTTTCTGAATCATCAAACCCTTTTTCAGATTTCCTATCACTAGAGGTGCTACCTTTTTCAAAAACCATACATGCATCTTCCTTATAGTTTTCTGAAGCATCCTCATACATACTAGAAACCAAATCATTATTTGTGCAATCATCCTCAAGGTGACCAAAATTTCCACATCTAAGACATTTCATGATAATGAATCTATGTTTCGGTTCTTCCTCTTTTTTCGATATGAACAACATCTCATTTTCAGTATCACTTGAAGAACTTTCACTATCACTACTAGAACACTTACTTGCTTTGTCTAGGTATAAACTCTTCTTGTGCTTGTGAGAATACCTCTTTCCTTGATTGCTGCGCTCATCTTTGTTTTTCCTGTGATGCTTGTGCTTTTCAGAATCCTTGCTTTTAGAATCCTGTATATCTTCATCACTTTCGTTCTTGGGAACAGTACAGTCGATAGCATAATGACCAAACTTTCCACAATTGAAACATCTTATATTTTTCATGCTTTTGTGCTTTCTAGAGAACTTGCCTTTCTTGTTGTAATATGCCTCTTCATCACCTGGAAGACTCATCACTCTCTTGAAGTCTGTTTACCCTTGGATTTCTTGGTAGCCTTGAAAGTCGCCTCTTTCTTGACATCAACCTTCACTTGAGTTCTCAACTCAAATGCTGCAAGTATACTATGGAGCTCATCCTTTTTCAACTTATCCAAATATTTAGCTTCCTCAATAGCAGAAATATTTTCACTAAATCTATTAGGAAGAGATCTTAAAATCTTATCACAAACATCATTTTCAGCAAGCTCAAGACCTAAGTCTTTCATGGAGTTAACAACCTCATCCATACGAAGCATGTAGTCACTAATATTTTCATCATCATTCATCTTGAGTTGTTCAAACATACCTTTGAAGTGTCTCAACTTAGCCTTTCGGACATTTACATCACCTGTGTGAACCACCTGCAACTGTTTCCACATTTCACTAGTTGTCTTGCAGTGAATCACCTTGGTAAGATCTGCCTTCTATAAACCTTTCAGGATTGCATTCATTGCTTTTGAGTTGTTGTGATGTAGGAGCCTGTCTTCTTTAGTATAAGGACCATGTTCAGGAATGGTGTACCCATCTTCAATCACTTCCCAAACCTCATTCCCAAGTGCCATTAGATGAACCTTCATCCTTGCACTCCAAAGACCAAAATCTGATCCATCAAGAATAGGTGCTGCATTGCCACTTGAATAATCCATTGTGTTCTTTACTTGGCTTTTCCTTCAAGTTGTTAAAATTTTCGAAGGCACCGGCTCTGATACCAATTGAAGAACACAAGCTTATACTGAGAGGGGGGTGAACAGGTATAAGACCACTTTTTACTTTTTCCTTCAATTCAACTTTCAATTCAATATTATGCAGTGTATAGATAGCAGTATCAAAAGCCGTAATCAAAGCAATGCACAAAACACCATCCACAAAGAGACACAACAATTTACGTGGTTCACCCAATGTGGGCTACTCCACGGATAAAATCTTTCACTAAATTTTATCAAATCAAATTCTGGGAATACCTTTCCCGATTACAATGTTTATGGGCACCAACCCAAAGGAGACACCAATCCCCTAGCTCTGCTCTAGCTGGTGATCCTCTAGAAGACCTCTGCCTCCTCTGCCCTTAGCAAATGGAACTCTATCCATAGAAGACACCTGTCTTCCCTGCTCTGGCTGGAGACCTCTGTCCTCAACTCTGTCACCTCCAAAGCTGGTCCTCGAATTTGCACTAAACACAGTCCTTCGGTCTAGCACAAATGTCCTCGTTCGTCTTTCTCTGATCTGCACCAAACACAGTCCTTCGGTCTAGCACAAATGACCTCGAATCTGCACCAATCTCTGTCCTCAACTGGTCCTCAAATCTGGTTCACAAAAGTGGTTCACAAGCTTTCACTAAAGCTTGCTTGATCTTCACCCAAGTCTTCACCAAGACTTGTCTCAGATCTGCTCTGCAAGTTCTCACTAGAACCTGCCTAAACTGCTTCACTAGCTCAAGAAAAACTTGCTCAAATCTGTGTAACAATCCCTCTCAATGACTTGTCCAAAACCATCAAGCCTGTGCACTATCATCGAACATCACAAAAATGATGCACCCAACAACTTTGTGCTTTTCTGCTCTCTGTGCGCAAACACAGCAGCACTGTCTTCGCACTCTGCTCTCAGCGATCGGACTTCTCCCCTGCACTCTATCTACGAATGTCGCACTTCGAACGCACACACAAAATCGATACTTTAACTCTTCGAACAACCCTCCTTTTATACTAATACTTTCAAGATCAAAACCTTGATCTTAGTCGGCTGACCCTGATCTTTAGTCGGTTGCATAACCCTGTACTTTGTCGGCTGCAAACGTCGGTTCACATTTAACTTTGTTGGTTTTAACTGCTTCTGTAGTTCTGTAGCTACTACCGCGAAACTACAACATGTCGCGATATCGTGACACCTTTGCCTCCGTACACTTTCTTTTGGCTTTTGTCACGATATCGCGACACTACAGCCTTTGTCAACTTTAACTACGTTCTTGTCACGATATCGCGACACTTCTCCCTTCGTCGACCTCCTTTCTGCTTCTGTCGTGAAATCGTGACACTTTAGCCTCTGCAGACTTCGTCTTCACTTCTGTCATGAAATCGTGACACTTTTGTCTTCATGGCCTTCCTTTCTTTGTCATGAAATCGTGACACTTCACCTATGGAAGACATGCTTTCAGTTTCTATCGCGAAATCGTGACACTTTCTCCATCCGTACGCTGCCATCTCAAACTGTCACGAAATCGTGACACTTTCACTTCCTTGCACTCTTGTCTGCTTGCACTAGCGAAAATGGAACATGTCACGAAATCGTGACACTTTCGCTGCCTTGTGTTTTTCTCTGCCTTACGCCCGTGAAAATGGAACATGTCACGAAATCGCGACGCTTTCGCCTTCGAGCTCTTCCTTCTTGAATTCATCGTGAAATCATGACGCTTCTTCTGTTGAAGACTTGCTTACTATCTCTGTCATGAAATCGTGACACTTTCTGCATCCATAAGCTTTCTCTTCAACCTGTCACGAAATCGCGACACTTTCTGCATCCGTACGACTTCTTTTCTGTCGCGAAATCGCGACGCTTTCAGCTTTCGTACGTCTTCTTTGCAACCTATCGCGAAATCGTGACAGTTCTCATTTCAGACTCTTCCCTTTGCTGCATGTCGCGAAATCATGATAGTTCTCACTTGGAACATTTTCACCTACAGCATGTCACGAAATCGTGACATTTTATCTTGCTTCCACTTTGTCTTCTGACTTGTCGCGAAATCGTGACACTTTTTCTCCTTAGCGCTTTTCTTTTCTTCGGGTCGCGAAAACCCGACATGTCGCGATATCGCGACACTTTTTCTCCCGGACTCTCTCTCTTGCATTATGTCGCGAAATCGTGACACATTTTCTCTCGGACTCTCTCTCCTACATTATGTCGCGAAATCGCGACACTTTTTCTCCCGCTCTCTTCCTTTGTCGCTGGCATTTTTCTTTCGGACTCTCTCTCCTGCATTATGTCACGAAATCGTGACACTTTTTCGTCCGTTCAACCTACTTTGCAATATGTCACGAAATCGTGACATTTCTGACTCGAACATTCTCTCTCTTCTTTGAGTCGTGAAACTACGACATGTCGCGATATCGCGACACTTTTCTAGAAAGCTTTTTCTCGCCTGCTTAAGTCGCGAAAATGCGACATGTCGCGATATCGCGACATTTTTCTAACTTACTTGCTTTCGAACTTGTCATGCCGAAACCTTCATCAAAACAAATTCTTTTACATCAAATCAAATTCCTTTAAAAGCTTCTTGACATCAATGACAACTTATACACTTGAGCAAAGGCAATATACCCAAGGTACCCAAAATTGCCAACATACTTGTATTATATTCTACTACTATTTTCTCATCGAAGGACACATCTTATTCATTATCCTTTTCTATGCACCCTTTAGTATCAAAGATTATTTTGAATATAGATCCAAATTATTTAGTTACAATTATCCCTACCATAATGTATCCATAGTTTATAAGGCTTATATAGTCTTGGTTGGAAGAGCAATAGGCACATGAATAGTGGATCCCCTTGTTTGCTTGGGCTTAATTTTTAGGGGATTGTCATCACTTATTGGTGTTGAAGGTTCCACCTAGAATGGTATCGCCTCTTGTCCTATTGACATGCCCTCAATAGGATGCATAATTATACTCTCTTTAGCTATAATAGTGGAATATAATATTCATATTGAAGGAAACATTGCTTATATAGGGGTCTAGGTAGCTCATTGCACATCCTTCTTATGATATTCATCCTAGATATTAGAAAACTCCTTATCTAAATAGACTTGCATGATCCTCTCATATTTTGTGTTAGTTTATAACCTCATACACTACCATGCAAATAATTTATAATGGATTTAGTTTTATTTTCACCAACATGCCTATGTATTGGTGTTAATCATGTTAGCATATGGGTCAAGTTCCTTTATATTTGATAAAATGCAAACCATGGGAAGGGTTTAAGTTGTATTCTTTGAACATTTTCTTCCTAGGTTGGTTTTGGATTTATCCTTAATATGAATTTTAGCTCTTTTAGATTTTTCTCTTACTCCGCAACTAGTTTGTCTTCATGGATATTTATCATTTTTGTTATCGTATATTGTAATGTCTAATGAAAGATTATTTCGGGGTCATATACCCAATGATTTTGCAATTTTAGACATAAATATATAGTTTGACCAGTGATATAAAATAAACAACAAAATTTTTATCTTTTTCTTTCTGTTATTATTAGATGACAAACACAAAAAAAATTAATTGAACATTTCATCTCACCTTAAGATGGTACAAATAATGGATTTGACTTTTAGAAAATTTAATAGTCTCAAATATTTTTATTGGAAATGTAAAGTGTTGGAATTGTTTTTTATTTATTATAATTATATTAATGATAGGTCTAAAAATCTGGTAGTAAATATGAAATTCATTTAATGTTTGTATGATAAAAAAAATATTGTGAGTGAATACGTTATGATGTTCAAGTAAGATGTCAAGTTAACAATGATTCTTATAATAAGAGTTCTCTTATATGTTATGAGTATATTTAATATTGTTTGTCTTCATGGATATTTACCAATTTTATTACTGTCTATTGTAATGTCAAATGAAAGATTATATCGGGGTCATATACCCAATGATTTTGCAATTTTAGACATAAGTATACAAATTGACCAGTGATATAAAATAAACAACAAAAAAATTATATTTTTCTTTCTGTTATTATTAGATGACAAACACACAAAGAATTAATTGAACATTTCAACTCACCCTAAGATGGTACAAATAATGGATTTGACTTTTAGAAAATTTATTAGTCTCAAATATTTTTATTGGAAATATAAAGTGTTGGAATGGTTTTTTATTTATTTATAATTATATTAATGATAGATCTAAAAATATGGTAGTAAATATGAAATTAATTTAATGTTTGTATGATAAAAAAGATATTGTGAGTGAATATGATGTTCAAGGAAGATGTCAAGTTAACAATGATTCTTATAGTAAGAGTTCCATTATATGTTATCAGTATAATTAAGATTGTATTATAGTATATGAATTTGGTTGTAAAATTTTGTTTAACTTATTTTAAAAAACTAATATTTATATAATTGAGTGTACATTTTAATTTAAAAAACCAAAATTAATTTTATTTGAGATAAAATAAAAATTTATAAAAATTAACAACAAATATCTTTGAAAAAATTAATCACAAAATAAATAACTATTTGATGTAAAATAAAAATTTATAAAAATTAATAGCTAACATCTATAAAAAAATCAATTACAAAATAAATAACCTCAAATATTTATAGTTTTTTTATTGATAGAAACAAAGGGGTTTTGAGAAGGCTCCCGAACCTTTTACAAAGTGAACTTAGAACAAAAGAGACAATCTCCAAAGACAATATTTACAAAGCAAAGTTTGGGAAACAATTTGCTCCACCAAAAGAGAAACAAAGACACGCATGAACAACATGAACTGACAACAAAGAAATAGGGCATTAGATAGGGCACTGATTAACTCAGGAACTAACTTGCTAACTGGATTTGATGTTTTCCATGTGAGCAAGAATGATATCATAAGGGAAGTTGGAATGCCACACTAAAATGTCTTTATGAGAGATCCCAATGTTGGCTAGCTTGTTAGTAGCCTGATTGCCTTCGCAATAGACGTGATGAATCAAGATTTTACCCCTACTTTCGATGAGTCTCTTGGATTCTTCAATGAGGTTTTGGGTCCTCCAATTGGATTGGATCTCATTTTTGAGCTGATTAATAATATTAAGAGAGTCCCCTTCTATGATTAAATTTGAGTAGGGGTAATTAGCGAAAAGGTTAAGGCCTTGAAAAAGTGCTCTTACCTCCATAAAATTTTTTGTTTGGATTCCTATATTCTCAGCAAAGGTCAATAAGATGTTGCCCATGTGATCACAAAAAATGCCTCCTACTCCTGCTTTGCTCGAATTCCCTTTTGTTGCTCCATCAAAATTAAATTTGATCCAAATTGAAGGAGGAGGCTCGCAAAAAATTTGAGATCTGTTCACCAAAGGTCTAATATCCTGAGGGGGACCTAAAGGCAATAAAAAATTCACTTCACTCTTCAAGGTGGGAGCATCATTATGAGGTACAATAGAAGCGTTTTTCGAGGCAAAAGACAAGATGAGATTCACAATTGAAGAAACATATTTGGAGGAATTGTAAAAATATCTATTATTTCTTTCATTCCATATGGCCCAAAGATGGTGGGGAAGTATGAAAGACAAAATAACTTTCTACCCCGTACAAGCAAAAGAAGTAGGCCATTGGAGGTAGAGGTCAAATATGAAGAAAGGTTGGACGCAACTAATATTAGAAAAGGAGAAAATAGATCAATACTTATCCATGTTCAAGTCCTCTCAACGGTGATGGCCATAAACATCAATGGAAGCTTACCATTATTCAAGGCTTCTCAAGAGATCAAATCCTGGCTACTAAATCCTTATCCAATATTCTTAGAATGCATTTTATACCTATTGTTCCTCTTGATGATAAAGTTATTTGGAAACCAAACCAAAGTGGTCTATTTAGTGTCAAATCTATCTACTTTGTCAATGACCACCCTCATGTGCATGGTTTACCTACTAAAGAAGTCTAGATCAAACATCTCATTCCTAAAATTGTGATCTTCTATTGGCTTGTTATTTAGAACAAAATTCTAACTCTTGATAATCTTCAAGCCAAAGGTCTTGTTATCCCTAATTGTTGTTATTTGTACAAGTGTAATATTGAGACCTTTTGATGTAGGAGCATCCAACGAAAAGCAAAATACCGCAAGGAGAAAAAGTGTCGCGATATCGCGACATGTCGGCAAAGAAGAAAAAGTGTCGCGATATCGTGACATGTCGCATTTTCGTGACCAAAAGCCGAGAGAAGGCTCAAGAGAGAAAAGTGTCACGATATCGCGACATGTCGCATTATCGCGACCAAAAGCCGAGAGAAGGCTCAAGAGAGAAAAAGTGTCACGATATCGCGACATGTCGCATTATCGCGACCAAAAGCCGAGAGAAGGCGCAAGAGAGAAAAGTGTCGCGATATCGTGACATGTCGCATTTTCGTGACTCAGGAAGGAGAGAGAAAGCACGAAGCAAAAATGTCGAAATATCGCGACCGAAAGAAGATAGGAAAGGCCAGAGAAGAAAATGTCACGATTTCATGACATGTCGCGAAATCGCGACCGAAGGAGCAGAAAGAAAGCAAGGAAGGAAAATGTCGCGATATCGCGACATGTCGTGAAATCGTGACCGAAGGAGCAGAAAGAAAGCAAGGAAGGAAACTGTCACGATATCACGACATGTCACAATATCACGACCGAAGGAGCAGAAAGAAAGCAAGGAAGGAAACTGTCACGATATCACGACATGTCACGATTTCGTGACCCGAAAAAGAGAGAGAAAGCAAAGAGCAAAGCTGTTGCGATTTCGTGACCTAAAATGCAAGGAGGAGGCATAAAGGAAAGATGTCATGATATCGCGACATGTCACGATTTCGTGACCGAAAAGGAGAAAGAGGAGCCGAAAAGGAAAGATGTCGTGATATCGTGACATGTCGCATTTTCGCGACCAAAGGACGAGAGAAGGCGCAAGGGAGAAAAAGTGTCGCGATATCGCGACATGTCGCATTTTCGTGACCAAAAGGCGAGGGAAGGTGCAGGAGAGAAAAGTGTCACGATATCACGACATGTCGCATTATCACGACCAAAAGGCGAGAGGAGGCGTAGGAGAGAAAAGTGTCGCGATATCACGACATGTCACATTTTCATGACTCACAAAGGGCAGGAAGGCCAAAAAGCAAAAGTGTCACGATATCGTGACATGTCGCATTTTCGTGACTCGAAAAGGGGCAGGAAGGCAGTGAAGCAAAAATGTCACGATATCGCGACATGTCGCGTTTTCATGACCAAACAAAAGGAAAGAAAAGGCAGGCGGTTACAAGGGCCGTTATAGAGGAAATTATCGAGCGATGGGTATACCGAACGTCATCATTGGTTGACAGGCGGACAGAGTCTACAGTGGCAGCACTGGACAAGCACGTGGCACCAAGGTGCAGTGAAAGCAGATGAAGATCAAGAGTAGAAAGAAAGATGTTTTGAAAGCCAAGACAACGAAGAGGCACGGGAGATGAAACGAAGGGTCAAAAAAGGGAAACGGAGAGTCACGCTAGAGATTTTAAAAGGGGAAGCGAAGGCATGCACAAGGGTTGGAAACTACTGAGACAGAGTTGCAGACGTGAAGGCAAGAGGGCCATTCTGGACCTGTTTTAGGCTATTTTTCTTCCAGAGTTGGAAATGTTGTAATGTAATATAAAAGAAATAAACTACCTTTCGGGATAAAGGAGTTTATTTGGCAGAGTCTACCATTTTTGTAAATTTTTCCAAGTTTAATGAATGAGAATTTTGAGAATTTGGGCTGAGCGATTTTGGCTCCCCCATCAAGTGGTATCAGAGCGGGAGTTCCTGAGTGTGTGAGCAGATCACCGAAAGTGAGGCAGTTTGCACCAGGATCTGTGGAAGAGTGGGAGTTCCTGAGTGTGTAAACAGATCATCGGACGTGAGGCAGTTTACACCAGGATCTGTGGTTAAGGGTTGTGAGAAGAGAGTGAGGAAGAATGCCTCCACGAAGAAACCATGGTGGTGGGAGAAATGTGGTACCTGAAGAAGATTTCAGAGCTTTGCAGAGGCAAGTGCAAGCCCTACAAGAGGAGTTGCGAAGAGGGGTTGAGCCAAGGAGAGAAGACCATAGTGAAGATGAAGCTTGGGAGGTTGATAATCCATCAGAAGAAGAAGAAGCAATGGATCCTGTAGAAGCTAGATTAGTTAAGGCCATATCTCGGATCGGGAAGAAGCCAAAGTTTGATGTCTCCACGTATTCTGGGAATCTCAATCCAGAGGAGTTGATTGATTGGATCAATGATATGGAGGAGTATTTTGAGTATGAGGAGGTTGTAGATCCAGATCGGATCAAGTTTGCAAAAATGAAGTTGAAAGGCCATGCTAGCATATGGTGGAAAGAAGTGCAGCTAGAAAGAAATAGAAGCGGAAAGGAAAAGATAACCAGATGGGATCGAATGGTAGAGAAGTTGAAGAGACAGTTTATTCCTGTAGATTACGAATTGGATCTGTTGAGGAAAATGCAGAGTTTGAGACAGTCAAACAAATCTATCAAAGAATATACAGAGGAGTTTTACCAGATCTCAATCAGAACTGGCCATTCTGAGGCTAACAAGGAGAAGGTAGCCCGTTACATCAATGGATTGAGAACCAGTATTCAAGAAGAGTTGAGTCTGGTTAGGATTAGCACCATTGAGGATGCTTACCAGTTTGCTCTAAAAGTTGAAGAGAAGCTGAACAAAAGGTTTGAGGGTAAGCAAAAAGGAAGAGGTCATGGAGAAAGAACTGGTGGAAGAATAGATGGAGGACGAGATGAGAAGAAAGAAGAAGCTAGCAGTAGTCAGGATCAGAAGGGGGATAATGATTACAGATCCCGTGATCAGAACAACTACCAAAGAGGAAGAGGTAGATATGGAAGAGGAGGATTTCGTGGAACCTGTTTCCATTGTGGGGAAGAGGGACATCGGGCATATGAGTGTCCCCAACACCAAGAGAGGATGAATAGGAGACCTGAGGGTCATGCCAGAGCTACTGTAGCAGATGAAGGTGCTGAATCAAAACATTCTGAGGAGGCAGAGAGAGGAGAAGTTATGGTCACAAGGAGAACCTTGTTGAATGAGGAGAAAGAACCAGACCAGAGGAAGAGCCTGTTTCGCACAAGGTGCAAATGTTCGGGTAAGGTCTATAATGTTATTATAGATAATGGTAGTACTGATAACTTGGTCTCTAAAGAAATGGTTACTAAGTTACAGCTAGAGAGGAGGAGACACCCGCATCCATACCGGATTGCGTGGTTGCAGAAGGACCATAGGGCATTGGTCAGTGAACAGTCCTTAGTCAAGTTCAATATTGGGAGATACCAGGATGAGGTCCTGTGTGATGTTTTGCCTATGGATGCTTGCCATGTGTTGTTGGGAAGGCCATGGCAATTTGATAGACGTGCGGTGCATGATGGGCATGCGAATACTTACTCTCTGACGAAAGATGGAGTGCGCCACAAGTTGAAGCCATTGAAGGAGATGGATGAAAAGAGTTCGCTGACAACAATGAGAGTGGAAGTTGTGGGGTTTGAAGAACTTAAGGGTTTGTACCTTGAAGACCCAGATTTTGTTGAAGCTTGGAGAGCTTGTACGATCCCATACATTAATTTTGAGATGTTAAAAAGAAGGTGACAAAACAATACAAAAGTGAAGGTCACTTCTCAATCCACCCCGGTTGTCTGATGCAGGAGCATCCAACGAAAAGCAAAAATACCGCAAGGTAGAAAAAGTGTCACGATATCGCGACATGTCGGCAAAGAAGAAAAAGTGTCACGATATCGTGACATGTCGCATTTTCATGACCAAAAGCCGAGAGAAGGCTCAAGAGAGAAAAGTGTCACGATATCGCGACATGTCACATTATCGCGACCAAAAGCTGAGAGAAGGCTCAAGAGAGAAAAAGTGTCATGATATCGTGACATGTCGCATTATCACGACCAAAAGCCGAGAGAAGGCTCAAGAGAGAAAAGTGTCACGATATCGCGACATGTCACATTTTCACGACTCAAGAAGGAGAGAAAGCATGGAGCAAAAATGTCACGATATCACGACATGTCGCAAAATCGCGACTGAAAGAAGACAGGAAAGGCCAGAGAAGAAAATGTCATGATATCGCGACATGTCATGATTTCATGACCGAAGGAGCAGAAAGAAAGCAAGGAAGGAAACTGTCATGATATCGCGACATGTCACGATATCACGACCGAAGGAGCAGAAAGAAAGCAAGGAAGGAAATGTCATGATATCGCGACATGTCACGAAATCGCGACCGAAGGAGCAGAAAGAAAGCAAGGAAGGAAAATGTCGCGATATCGCGACATGTCACGAAATCATGACCGAAGGAGTAGAAAGAAAGCAAGGAAGGAAACTGTCGCGATATCGCGACATGTCACGATTTCATGACCCAAAAGAGAGAGAGAAAGCAGAGAGAAAAGTGTCACGATATCGTGACATGTCACGATTTCGTGACACGAAAGGCGAGGAGGAGGCAGAAAGGAAAGATGTCACGATATCGCGACATGTCACGATTTCATGACCAAAAGGAGAAAGAGGAGCCGAAAAGGAAAGATGTCACGATATCGTGACATGTCGCATTATCGTGACCAAAGGACGAGAGAAAGTGCAAGGGAGAAAAAGTGTCGCGATATCGCGACATGTCACATTTTCATGACCAAAAGGCGAGGGAAGGCGCAGGAGAGAAAAGTGTCGCGATATCGCGACATGTCGCATTATCGCGACCAAAAGGTGAGAGGAGGCGCAGGAGAGAAAAGTGTCGCGATATCGCGACATGTCGCATTTTCGTGACTCAAAAGGGCAGGAAGGCCAAAAAGCAAAAGTGTCATGATATCGTGACATGTCACATTTTCGTGACTCGAAAAGGGGCAGGAAGGCAGTGAAGCAAAAATGTCACGATATCGCGACATGTCACGTTTTCGTGACCAAACAAAAGGAAAGAAAAGGTAGGCGGTTACAGGGGCCGTTACAGAGGAAATTATCGAGCGGTGGGTATACCGAACGTCATCATTGGTTGACAGGCGGACAGAGTCTACAGTGGCAGCACTGGACAAGCACGTGGCACCAAGGTGCAGTGAAAGCAGATGAAGATCAAGAGTCGAAAGAAAGACGTTTCGAAAGCCAAGACAACGAAGAGGCACGGGAGATGAAACGAAGGGTCAAAAAAGGGAAACGGAGAGTCACGCCAGAGATTTTAAAAGGGGAAGCGAAGGCATGCACAAGGGGTTGGAAACTACCGAGACAGAGTTGCAGACGTGAAGGCAAGAGGGCCATTCTGGACCTGTTTGGGCTATTTTTCTTCTAGAGTTGGAAATGTTGTAATGTAATATAAAAGAAATAAACTACCTTTCGGGATAAAGGAGTTTATTTGGCAGAGTCTGCCATTTTTGTAAATTTTTCCAAGTTTAATGAATGAGAATTTTGAGTATTTGGGGTGAGCGATTTTGGCTCCCCCATCAAGTGGTATCAGAGCGGGAGTTCCTGAGTGTGTGAGTAGATCACTGAAAGTGAGGCAGTTTGCACCAGGATCTATGGAAGAGTGGGAGTTCTTGAGTGTGTAAACAGATCGTCGGACGTGAGGCAGTTTACACCAGGATCTGTGGTTAAGGGTTGTGAGAAGAGAGTGAGGAAGAATGCCTCCATGAAGAAACCGTGGTGGTGGGAGAAATGTGGTACCTGAAGAAGATTTCAGAGCTTTGCAGAGGCAAGTGCAAGCCCTACAAGAGGAGTTGCGAAGAGGGGTTGAGCCAAGGAGAGAAGATCATAGTGAAGATGAAGCTTGGGAGGTTGATAATCCATCGAAGAAGAAGAAGCAATGGATCCTGGAGAAGCTAGATTAGTTAAGGCCATATCTCAGATCGGGAAGAAGCCAAAGTTTGATGTCTCCACGTATTCGGGAATCTCAATCCAGAGGAGTTGATTGATTGGATCAATGATATGGAGGAGTATTTTGAGTATGAGGAGGTTGTAGATCCAGATCGGATCAAGTTTGCAAAAATGAAGTTGAAAGGCCATGCTTGCATATGGTGGAAAGGAAAGTGAAGCTAGAAATAAATAGAAAAAAAGAAATAACCAGATGGGATCGAATGGTAGAGAAGTTGAAGAGGCAGTTTATTCCTATAGATTACGAATTGGATCTATTGAGGAAAATGCAGAGTTTGAGACAGTCAAACAAATCTATCAAAGAATATACAGAGGAGTTTTACCAGATCTCAATCAGAACTGGCCATTCCGAGGCTAACAAGGAGAAGGTAGCCCGTTACATCAATGGATTGAGAACCAGTATTCAAGAAGAGTTGAGTCTGGTTAGGATTAGCACCATTGAGGATGCTTACCAGTTTGCTCTAAAAGTTGAAGAGAAGCTGAACAAAAGGTTTGAGGGTAAGCAAAAAGGAAGAGGTCATGGAGAAAGAATTGGTGGAAGAATAGATGGAGGACGAGATGAGAAGAAAGAAGAAGCTAGCTGCAGTCAGGATCAGAAGGGGGATAATGATTACAGATCCCAGTAATCAGAACAACGTACCAAAGAGGAAGAGGTAGATATGGAAGAGGAGGATTTTGTGGAACCTGTTTCCATTGTGGGGAAGAGGGACATCGGGCATATGAGTGTCCCCAACACCAAGAGAGGATGAATAGGAGACCTGAGGGTCATGCCAGAGCTATTGTAGTAGATGAAGGTGCTGAATCAAAACATTCTGAGGAGGCAAAGAGAGGAGAAGTTATGGTCACAAGGAGAACCTTGTTGAATGAGGAGAAAGAACCAGACCAGAGGAAGAGCCTATTTTGCACAAGGTGCAAATGTTCGGGTAAGGTCTATAATGTTATTATAGATAATGGTAGTACTGATAACTTGGTCTCTGAAGAAATGGTTACTAAGTTATAGCTAGAGAGGAGGAGACACCCGCATCCATACCGGATTGCATGGTTGCAGAAGGACCATAGGGCATTGGTCAGTGAACAGTCCTTAGTCAAGTTCAATATTGGGAGATACCAGGATGAGGTCTTGTGTGATGTTTTGCCTATGGATGCTTGCCATGTGTTGTTGGGAAGGCCATGGCAATTTGATCGACGTGCGGTGCATGATGGGCATGCGAATACTTACTCTCTGACGAAAGATGGAGTGCGTCACAAGTTGAGGCCATTGAAGGAGATGGATGAAAAGAGTTTGATGACAATAATGAGAGTGGAAGTTGTGGGGTTTGAAGAACTTAAGGGTTTGTACCCTGAAGACCCAGATTTTGCTGAAGCTTGGAGAGCTTGTATAGTCCCAATGAAAAAGAAGGTGACAAAATAGTACAGAAGTGAAGGTCACTTCTCAATCCACCCCGGTTGTCTGATGCAGGAGCATCCAACGGAAAGCAAAAATACCGCAAGGAGAAAAAGTGTCACGATATCGCGACATGTCGACAAAGAAGAAAAAGTGTCGCGATATCGCGACATGTCGCATTTTCGCGACCAAAATGAGAGAAGGCTCAAGAGAGAAAAGTGTCACGATATCGCGACATGTCGCATTATCGCGACCAAAAGCTGAGAGAAGGCTCAAGAGAGAAAAAGTGTCACGATATCGCGACATGTCGCATTATCGTGACCAAAAGACGAGAGAAGGCGCAAGAGAGAAAAGTGTCGCGATATCGTGACATGTCGCATTTTCGTGACTCAAGAAGGAGAGAGAAAGCACGAAGCAAAAATGTCACGATATCACGACATGTCGCGAAATCATGACCGAAAGAAGACAGGAAAGGCTAGAGAAGAAAATGTCACGATTTCGCGACATGTCACGAAATCGTGACCGAAGGAGCAGAAAGAAATCAAGGAAGGAAACTGTCGCGATATCGTGACATGTCACAAAACTATGATCGAAGGAGCAAAAAGAAAGCAAGGAAGGAAACTATCATGATATCGCGACATGTCACGATATCATGACCGAAGGAGCAGAAAGAAAGCAAGGAAGGAAAATGTCACGATATCGCGACATGTCGCGATATCGCGACCGAAGGAGCAGAAAGAAAGCAAGGAAGGAAAGTGTCGCGATATCGCGACATGTCGCGATTTCATGACCGAAAGGACGAGAGAAAGTAGAGAGAAAAGTGTCGCGATATCGTGACATGTCATGATTTTGTGACCCAAAGGAGAGGAGGAGGCACAAAGGAAAGATGTCGCGATATCGTGACATGTCACGATTTCATGACCGAAAAGGAGAAAGAGGAGCCGAAAAGGAAAGATGTCATGATATCGTGACATGTCGCATTATCATGACCAAAGGACGAGAGAAGGCGCAAGGGAGAAAAAGTGTCGCGATATCGTGACATGTCACATTTTCGTGACCAAAAGGTGAGAGAAGGCGCAAGAGAGAAAAGTGTCGCGATATCGCGACCGAAAAGGCGAGAGGAGGTGCAGGAGAGAAAAGTGTCGCGATATCGCGACATGTCGCATTTTCGTGACTCGCAAAGGGCAGGAAGGCCGAAAAGCAAAAGTGTCGCGATATCGTGACATGTCGCATTTTCATGACTCGAAAAGGGGTAGGAAGGTAGTAAAGCAAAAATGTCACGATATCGCGACATGTCGCATTTTCACGACCAAACAAAAGGAAAGAAAAGGCAGGCGGTTACAGGGGCCGTTATAGAGGAAATTATCGAGCGGTAGGTATACCGAGCATCATCATTGGTTGACAGGAGACAGAGTCTACAGTGGCAGCACTGGACAAGCACGTGGCACCAAGGTGCAGTGAAAGCAGATGAAGATCAAGAGTCAAGAAAGACGTTTCGAAAGCCAAGACAACGAAGAGGCACGGGAAATGAAATGAAGGGTCAGAAAAGGGAAACAGAGAGTCACGCCAGAGATTTTAAAAGGGGAAGCGAAGGCATGCACAAGGGTTGGAAACTGCTGAGACAGAGTTGCAGACATGAAGGCAAGAGGGCCATTCTGGACCTGTTTGGGCTGTTTTCCTTCTAGAGTTGGAAATGTTGTAATGTAAAATAAAAAAATAAACTACCTTTCGGGATAAAGGAGTTTATTTGGCAGAGTCTACCATTTTTGTAAATTTTTCCAAGTTTAATGAATGAGAATTTTGAGAATTTGGGGTGAGCGATTTTGGCTCCCCCATCAAGTGGTATCAGAGCGGGAGTTCCTGAGTGTGTGAGCAGATCACCAAAAGTGAGGCAGTTTGCACCAGGATCTATGGAAGAGCGTAGAGTTCCTGAGTGTGTAAACAGATCATCGAATGTGAGGCAGTTTACACCAGGATCTGTGGTTAAGGTTTGTGAGAAGAGAGTGAGGAAGAATGCCTCCATGAAGAAACCATGGTGGTGGGAGAAATGTGGTACCTGAAGAAGATTTCAGAGCTTTGCAGAGGCAAGTGCAAGCCCTACAAGAGGAGTTGCGAAGAGGGGTTGAGCCAAGGAGAGAAGATCATAGTGAAGATGAAGCTTGGGAGGTTGATAATCCATCAGAAGAAGAAGAAGCAATGGATCTTGCAGAAGCCAGATTGGTTAAGGCCATATCTCGGATCGGGAAGAAGACAAAGTTTGATGTCTCCACGTATTCTGGGAATCTCAATCCAGAGGAGTTGATTGATTGGATCAATGATATGGAGGAGTATTTTGAGTATGAGGAGGTTGTAGATCCAGATCGGATCAAGTTTGCAAAAACAAAGTTGAAAGGCCATGCTTGCATATGGTGGAAAGAAGTGCAGCTAGAAAGAAATAGAAGTGAAAAGGAAAAGATAACCAGATGGGATCGAATGGTAGAGAAGTTGAAGAGGCAATTTATTCCTGTAGATTACGAATTGGATCTATTGAGGAAAATGCAGAGTTTGAGACAGTCAAACAAATCTGTCAAAGAATATACAGAGGAGTTTTACCAGATCTCAATCAGAACTGGCCATTTTGAGGCTAACAAGGAGAAGGTAGCCCGTTACATCAATGGATTGAGAACCAGTATTCAAGAAGAGTTGAGTCTGGTTAGGATTAGCACCATTGAGGATGCTTACCAGTTTGCTCTAAAAGTTGAAGAGAAGCTGAACAAAAGGTTTGAGGGTAAGTAGAAAGGAAGAGGTCATGGAGAAAGAACTGGTGGAAGAATAGATGGAGGACGAGATGAGAAGAAAGAAGAAGCTAGCAATAGTCAGGATCATAAGGGAGATAATGATTATAGATCCCATGGTCAGAACAACTACCAAAGAGGAAGAGGTAGATATGGAAGAGGAGGATTTCGTGGAACCTATTTCCATTGTGGGGAAGAGGGACATCGGGCATATGAGTGTCCCCAACACCAAGAGAGGACGAATAGGAGACCTGAGGGTCATGCCAGAGCTGTTGTAGCAGATGAAGGTGCTGAATCAAAACATTCTGAGGAGGCAGAGAGAGGAGAAGTTATGGTCACAAGGAGAACCTTGTTGAATGAGGAGAAAGAACCAGACCAGAGGAAGAGCCTGTTCCGCACAAGGTGCAAATGTTCAGGTAAGGTCTGTAATGTTATTATAGATAATGGTAGTACTGATAACTTGGTCTCTGAAGAAATGGTTACTAAGTTACAGCTAGAGAGGAGGAGACACCCGCATCCATACCGGATTGCGTGGTTGCAGAAGGACCATAGGGCATTGGTCAGTGAACAATCCTTAGTCAAGTTCAATATTGGGAGATACCAGGATGAGGTCCTATGTGATGTTTTGCCTATGGATGCTTGCCATGTGTTTTTGGGAAGGCCATGGCAATTTGATAGACGTGCGGTGCATGATGGGCATGCGAATACTTACTCTCTGACGAAATATGGAGTGCGCCACAAGTTGAAGCCATTGAAGGAGATGGATGAAAAGAGTTCGATGACAACAATGAGAGTGGAAGTTGTGGGGTTTGAAGAACTTAAGGGTTTGTACCCTGAAGACCCAGATTTTGTTGAAGCTTGGAGAGCTTGTACGGTCCCAGTTGAAAAATAAGGTGACAAAATAGTACAAAAGTGAAGGTCACTTCTCAATCCACCTCAGTTGTCTGATGCAGGAGCATCCAACGAAAAGCAAAAATACCGCAAGGAGAAAAAGTGTCATGATATCGTGACATGTCGACAAAGAAGAAAAAGTGTTGCGATATCGCGACATGTCGCATTTTCACGACCAAAAGACGAGAGAAGGCGCAAGAGAGAAAAGTGTCACGATATCGCGACATGTCCCATTATCACGACCAAAAGCCGAGAGAAGGCTCAAGAGAGAAAAAGTGTCGCGATATCGCGACATGTCACATTATCGCGACCAAAAGCCGAGAGAAGGCTCAAGAGAGAAAAGTGTCGCGATATCGCGACATGTCGCATTTTCGTGACTCAGGAAGGAGAGAGAAGGCACGGAGCAAAAATGTCATGATATCACGACATGTCACGAAATCATGACCGAAAGAAGACAGGAAAGGCCAGAGAAGAAAATGTCATGATTTTGCGACGATCGAAGGAGCAGAAAGAAAGCAAGGAAGGAAACTGTCGCGATATCGCGACATGTCACGAAATCGTGACCGAAGGAGCAGAAAGAAAGCAAGGAAGGAAACTATCACGATATCATGACATGTCATGAAATCACGACCGAAGGAGTAGAAAGAAAGCAAGGAAGGAAACTGTCGTGATATCGCGACATGTCATGATTTTGCGACTCGAAACAGAGAGAGAAAGCAAAGGAGAAAAGTGTCACGATATCGCGACATGTCACGATTTCGTGACCCAAAAGGCGAGGAGGAGGTAGAAAGGAAAGATGTCACGATATCGCGACATGTCACGATTTACCAAGCAAAAAGGAGAAAGAGGAGCTAGAAAGGAAAGATGTCGCGATATCGCGACATGTCGCATTTTCGCGACCAAAGGATGAGAGAAAGCGCAAGGGAGAAAAAGTGTCACGATATCGCGACATGTCACATTTTCATGACCAAAAGGCGAGGGAAGGCGTAGGAGAGAAAAGTGTCACGATATCGAGACATGTCGCATTATCATGATCGAAAGGCGAGAGGAGGCGCAAGAGAGAAAAGTGTCACGATATCGCGACATGTCGCATTTTCGTGACTCACAAAGGGCAGGAAGGCAGAAAAGCAAAAGTGTCGTGATATCGCGACATGTCACATTTTTGTGACTCAAAAAGGGGCAAGAAGGCAGTAAAGCAAAAATGTCGCGATATCGTGACATGTCGCATTTTCATGACCAAACAAAAGGAAAGAAAAGGTAGGGGTTACAGGGACCATTATAGAGGAAATTATCGAGCGGTAGGTATACCGAGCGTCATCATTGGTTGACAGGCGGATAGAGTCTACAGTGGCAGCACTGGACAAGCACGTGGCACCAAGGTGCAGTGAAAGCAGACGAAGATCAAGAGTCGAAAGATTTCGAAAGCCAGAACAACGAAGAGGCATGGGAGATGAAACGAAGGGTCAGAAAAGGGAAACAGAGAGTCACGCCAGAAAGTTTAAAAGGGGGAAGCAAAGGCATGCAGAAGGGTTGGAAACTACTGAGACTGAGTTGCAGACATGAAGGCAAGAGGGCCGTTCTGGACCTGTTTTAGGCTGTTTTCCTTCTAGAGTTGGAAATGCTGTAATGTAAAATAAAAGAAATAAACTACCTTTATGAATAAAGGAGTTTGTTTGGCAGAGTCTGCCATTTTTGTAATCTTTTTCCAAGTTTAATGAATGAGAATTTTGAGTATTTTGGCTGAGCAATTTTGGCTCCCCCATCACCTTTCAACACCTATTTTTAGAGTGCCCTTACTCCTTAGCTATTTTCAATTCTATTTTATCAAATATTTATAGTTGTTATTGTCATACCATAATGATTTCAAATAAATTATGTAGTTGAGAGCCACAAAATGACTTTCTTGAATTGATAGAGCATTCTTTGCGAACTAAATATAGTATTGCCTCGAAACATAAGCCATAAATTTTTATTCAAGTTTTAAATATCATGTTAAGTCCACTAATGTACAAAATATCTGATGATCATTGTTAATTCAAAAGTTAGAGTATCTAGGAATAGTACCAAGTGAGGATATGCATCTTTCTTTTATATTTAGGATTTAATTTTTTATAGTACCTTTATATTCTACCTAATTGAACCTCTAAGTAAGAGTGATTAAATAAGTTGTGTAAGGCTACTTTTAAAATGGAAGGGCCATGTTAAATATTAGGTAGCAATTAATACATTGTAAGAGATTTTAAAATGGTTAGTTAAATTAAAAAATATGTATATATATAAGCTATTTGTGGATTTTATTGGGGATTATTCCCATTACAAAAATAAAATTTTACATTGCTTTCATTATATTTTTAATACCCATATTTGCCTTTCTATCAAAGATATTCTCCATATTTCTCAAGCTGCTAATTTTCCATAGTATTTTTTTGAAGAAACTAACAACAACAAGAACAACACTTACATGACACATAACTACAAAAAATAGAAGAAAAATAAATATAACAGTCATCCATAAAAGAGGAAATCAGTTTGATTATTTTTATTTTGTAGTAGAGGTTATTTCTCCTTTAGAGTGGCAAATATGTGAATGCATTTTTGCACTTCAAGATCCTAATGTAATATCTAGTTGTAACACATTTTGTAGGATCTTCATTTTCAAAAAATTGACTGTCATTGATTGTTTCATAATTATATTTAAGAATACCATATGAGGTGCTAATATTTCCATGGAACCTTCTAGATAATATTTCGTAACCATTTGAATTTTATCAATGATCTGATTCAAATTATTCTTTTGGGGTTGAGTCTTTTATTGCTTGCATAATTCTTGTTGTACAATTGGTGCATCTAGAGAATGAGGTTATTTATTTTGAACTGGGATATTTGAAGGTTTTAAATAATTCACATGCAGGTACTTCTCCTCCACCAAGGAGGAACCAAAGCATGATCGGATGACTGAGCATCTCTTCTTCAGGTGGCCATATTGCTGAAAGCCATAATATCTTAGGGAGAAGTTTTCATATTCAATATTTTGGATCCATTCCTATTTGATTGAGGAGATAGTAATAAATTGAGGCACAAGAACTAAAACATCCATACAAACAACCAATCTTGCTTTAATCATATAAATTTTACTAAAAACAATTTCCTCTATTTGGGCATCCATATACTGGAATGCACCAATGAAATTACCGATTTTGGTGAATATATTCTCCCCAAAACTCCATAGGGAGATCATAATGATTCACCCAAATTGGGAAACCATTAACTTCTTCTATAAAGGGGTTGAAAATAGGAGTCCAAGGTCTTATACAGACACCCCTTTGTTTGAAACACCAATTATATCTATAATCCTTTACCCTATCTCTATTTGCTAAATTAGAAAAGAAAATATAAAATAAATTTTTGGGTAGGAGAGTTACTTGGAATCATGTACTGGTCCACCAATATTTATTCTATCCTTTGAGCTCCTCTAGGCCTAGTCTTTTACCCTTGAGTTTGTAAAATATTTGTTCGAGCTTCATGATCAATCAAATCCAACCCAAATTTATCCTTTGAAATCTTGATAGAGGGTAGAGGTTCATCCACCCATGAACCCAAATATCCCTGAGAGATATTTCTTTTGATCGAAGAGGTTTTCTCATAGACTGAAGAGACGATCTATGAACAACCCTCTTCCTTCAATGCTTGACTACACCTAGGGTTTGCATCCCTTTCATGAAGACTGTAGCCAATTTTTTTGCTTTGTTCCATCACTTGACTGCATCTAGTATTTACACCCCTTTTGTAAATATTGTAGCCATGACCCGTCATGTAAAAATAATGTAGATATTAAAATAGTAATTAATTTTTTAAAAATGATTTTACAGTTAGTAAATTAATGAAGTTATGGATTCGTTTTAATGTATTTTTGAGAACAAAAGTAGAATAAACTAAAAAGCAAGTATTTGTTAGATATTTTAATTCAATTGATTAAATAAAATCAATTAATTAAATCAAGAATTGGATAAACAACTTATAGAATGAGAAATAAATTTAAAAGCTTGATATTCTTAGTCTTTTGGATTGATTGATATTATAGTATATATTCATAAGAATTAAATTCTCTTTAGAATCATAATTGTATGCAATAACATGTACAAAATCTTTCTCCATTCCTTGGAGGTTTCTAAACAATGCAAAATATGAAATTATAGGAACTTTTAAGATACCATGAAATAATCAAAATAGACCCTATTACAATTAGTATAAAAGATAGTTAAATCATATTTCATTATTGCAAAGCTAGTGAAATGACCATATATTTAATAGAATTATATTGTTATAGGAATATATTATGACTTTATAAGTTAAATTTATGGAGTCATCTATATGCAAAGAATATATATTTGACACAAACATTACTTAATTAAAGAGATCTTGGATGGTGTTAGAAGTTATTTTACTTTGGATTCTAAGAAAATTTAGAAGATAAGTTCTTTCGTTTTGTAAGAAACTCCTTATATAATTAAACATGATTTAATTGTTTGAAAGATCAACCTTGTAGACTCTTGTATTCACTAGTTGACTCATATAAGTGACAAGGACTAGTTATGATTCAAGCCAATGAGGTAATTAATAACATATTTGGACCCAAAATAACATGAGCAATACATGAATACTAGAAGAAACACTTTTTGACTTGGAGATCATTATGAATTTTTATCTCAAAATCTGAATGCAGATTATCTTAAATTTTTTATCATAATTTGTCAATTATAGTTGGCAAAAGTTATTATCATATTGCATGTTTAACTAGTCTTGCATTTTACATTGACATCTAGTTAGCATCATATTTTGTCACTTTAATATTAATTTCAAGCAAGTAAATATTTTTTTTTCTATCCTTTAGTACGTCTCTATACTTATAGGTCAGATCCCTCTACCATATTAATCATTAATTAGCTTAGCTTGCATTTAATCCTGCTTTTCTACTCTTAGAAGTGAAAGCACCACCAAACTGTAGGTTGATGGTGCTATTTCTCTTTGGTTTACACAAAGTGAAAGTGCTAGTGGTACTATCATTAACACTATGACACTTTCATCACCAACCATTTATTTTATGCACTTTGTATTTTTGCCATTTTTATTTATCTAAATAAGGGCTTTATTGCTATTAAAGGAAGTCTAATACTTATACTAGCACAAACAAGCCCCTCTATCACCAATAATATTTTATTATGTCTATTTTGTAGGTTAAGCAAAAGTGCCATCAATAGGAAAAAATATCGGTGGTGCTTGTATCTATGATAAAAATAGGTTTTATTTGCTCCTTAACTTTATCATTTAAGCATTTATGATCAAAATTTTATTTGTTATCTATTTTATATTGGTTTATATTTTTTTGTTTATTTATAAAAATAAGCAAAAGAAAGAACTAGTTTAGTCTTAATCATATAGGAGATCAACTAAATCTTCAAGCTTTAAAATTTAATCAAAGGAAGAACTTGTTTAGTATTAATCATACATGGGACCAACTAAGTTCTAAGGCATAACTAGTATTTGCTTTTTCTATGTTTTATGTTGTATGAAATAGTTCTACTCTACTCCTTTAATTGTTGCATTTAATCTTAGTAGAAATAGGAATTACATTTTATCATGGCATATATCACATATGCTACAATTTTTTTTCTCCATTGATAACTCATTTAGTAGATACCTTTTTGAGCATCAAGGGTAGAATAATCCATGTATCATATAATTCTCATCCTTATTTCATTGAAGCTGCAATACATAAATTTAGGATGCTATTGAATTAAGCATTTCTACCTTAAAATATTCTAGTTTAGTCTTTATTAATCTCCCTAGCATGAACACTTCAAAAATAGTCCTATTTGATTTGCTTGTTCTTACTAGTGACATTGAATAATTTTTATAGAACTTAGAGATATCACTAAAAAGTGCTATAAATTATTATTTACTACCATAAAATAAAGGAATATTAGGAATATTAGTCCTCATGAATTCCCATTAGGAATATAAGTTCAATCAAGTCATTCTTTATCCCATATCATTTTGCTATTTGTAAGCTAAACAAAAATCTTTCCACATAATCCTCTAATGATTCATATTTTATCTGTATCATTAAAACAATTTCATCCCTTAAATCTTGTCCTTTATAGTAGTCCTAGAATTTATTTAATAATTCCAACTTCATTTATTCCCATAAGGTTATATTGACAGTTCAAATACCTATAAAGCACTAAAGGGTAATATCTTTCAAGGTGATAGGAAATAGCTCCAATTTTTTAGTATGATATAGATAGTCAAAACTCCTATAAAGACCATTAAACTTAAAAAATAAAGTTTCTAAATCCTTTGTATCAAAGCCATAAAATATGAGAGTACATTGTGTAGACACATAAAACACGTCATGTCGATGGAGAATACTCATATGGGGACCTTTGCAGACCATATGAATGACCTTAGACCTTTCCAAGACCAAGCAGTGGTTTTAACCACTCAATTTGGGCTCCTTGCCCTATTCAGTGCTAACTGCGACTGACACCTGCGATTAGCAAAAGTCTACATGCTAACCATGGCTGACACCTATGGTTAGTAGAAGCCTGCATTCTAACTGCAGCTAACACCTATGATTAGCATTGTAACAAAATTGGGCGACCAGAGCTGAGTCAAATCAGTTGCAATAGCCAAATTGTAATGATTTTCAAAGCGGTTTGGGCTGGGAAGCATCCAGAAGCTTCCTCCCAACTGCAAATCTTGTTCTTGGGTTCTCCATGAAGCTAGATCAAGGATTTTAGGAGTCTACTTAAGAATCCAATTTCAAAGAGTAAAGATCCTGAAGAATAGCTCGATTGCACATAGCGGAGCCCTGTCGGATTAGAGAGCAATTTCATATCCCCTTGAGGAGTAATGAAGTGTTGTCCAATTGATCAATGACAACTGTACATGCAACAATGGAGATCTCAAGAGCTTGAGGAGAAAGCTTGACAATTGACACACCTCCATTGCTAATTACATTGAATTCAACTACCAATCTATTCCAAAAAACAAGGCGACCCTTGACCATCAATTCCTTGGAGGATTTGAGAGTTTTTGGCCCTGGTTTCGAGAGAAAGGATGCTTTCATCTTAACCATGACTGTCAACCATGGTTAATAGTGCCAACTGCACCTCAGACCTGCGGCTAGGTTTTGATTCTCTCCTTCCTCCATTTTAGCAGTAGATTTCCATTTTTAGTGATGCAAATAGCTTAATATAGCATAGATCTACATTTTAGCAGACATTTGATTGGTTAATTTAGGAATTAGAGGTAGATTTGTTTCACCTTCCCTTAAATTTTTTAATCTAGATTAGTTTCATACAATTCAATTTTTCTAACGGTTAATTAGGATGTTTCTTAGCTAGATTCATGCTTCTTTACATGCTATATTACAATTTCCTCATTTCTTGCATAGATTGATAGTTTTAAATGCTTTCTTTATTTCATGCTATTATTTATGCAAGATTCCTCCAAAAGCCTCATCAAGAGAGGCCTCCTTTGTTACTAATTTCTTCTTGTTATTTCTTGATCACAGAGAACAAGATTTGAAGGAGAGATAAAGCATCCAATTCCTTCCTCAACGTGAAGAAGAGGGTCATCGACACCCTAGAGCAGTTCGTGTCACCCTAAGGGGCATTTTGATCACACCTACCCTTGATAGGGATTAGACACTATTGTAATTGTTGTATCAAATGGGTATCCCTAAGAGGAACGAATCTGTAATTTGACTCCATTGAAATTAATAAAGGATTCCTTGTATTCATGTTATTTCTTGTTATCAATTTATGCATGCCTATTTGTGTATCTTTATTCAATTGCAATAGTTAGATCGGGTGTGAGCCTTTTTGGTGGTTACACATTGAGTGAGATAGTTTTCATAGGGGATGCTTCTAATGGAATGGAAAATGGAAAGTCAAAAGTGATAGGGCTCATATTTGAGCTTTGTTCCTTAGGTTTTTTATCATGTTGTACGTAATACCAATGACCATTTGTCCTTTGGACTAGATTTCCCTCCTAAAGTATTATTATTTTTTTATTAGGGTAAAAATAAGATTATGAAAGGGCTTAAACCCTTTTACAAAATTATGACTATAGATCTAAAAACCGTCTTACTAAAGGTAACACAGGTCCAATAATATATCCTAGCTCACATGGCTAGTGAGTTTTAGCTCACCCAAAACCTTAAAAATAATCTTACAACTAAATCTAAATAAACCACAAATACCCAAATCAAGCATAAAAATATGGATTTTGGTTCACCCCAATATTAAAAATACTGAAATCCAATTTAAACCAAATTTTTAGTCTTTTGGATCTCCCTTCCTTGTGACTCCTTTGAACCATAACTCAACTCCATAGTATAATAGAAATCATGCACTTCTTGAAGTTGACGTTCATACTCATTGCTTTGATTAGCACATACATACATTCTTTTATCTATATCATACTTCCATTGAGCTAGCACCTTCTCTTCATTCTAAATTTTCATACACTCATTAAGCATATTTAACATTGAATTCCACCAACGTTCTACAATATCACCTTCTATAAACTATCATATCTTTGCTTATTCCCATGCAGAAACAAGCCTATAAAACCATGGATTTGATTCTTGTGGAGAAGTAGACCTAGAAAAACCATGGCTCCAATTAGTATGGAGAAAAAAACCTAAAAAACCATGGATCAAATTCTTGTGGAGAAGCAAATCCATAAAAAACCTTGGGTTAGACTCCTATTGAGAAGTAAACCTAGAAAAGCCTTGGATTTGATTCCTATGGAGAAACATACCCCAAAAATCCAGGCTTTGATCCCTATGGAGAACCAAATCCAAAAAAATCCTATAATAATGAGTGTTATGTATGAAAGTAAAATACTCTAAAACTATGAATGAAGTACTAACTCTATAGATGTAATGAAATTGTTGCCTATGACTGACCACTAGCAAATCGATAGGATCACCTTATAAAAATTGCCATTCCTTTACTTTTATCCTTGTGGAGAAACAAACCTAGAAAACCATAGATCCTATTCATGTGGAGTAGACACAAAAAAATCCTAGCTTTAATTATTATGGATAAACAAACCGAAAAAATCATGGCTCCAATTCTTGTGGAGAAGCAGATCCAAAAACCCTTGGATTTGATTCCTATAGAGAAGCAAACCCAAAAAATCCATGGCTTTGATTCTTGTCCAAAAAAACCTTGGCTATGATCCCTATGGAGAAACAAATCTAGAAAAAACCTACAATAAACAGAGTTATCTATGAAGTTAAAACACTTTAAATCTATGAAGGAAGTACCTGGCTCTATAGATATAATGAAATTGTCACCTATGGTTGACCACTAGAAAATCCACAAGATCACCTATAAACT
Organism: Wollemia nobilis; assembly: GCA_028583015.1. Classification (NCBI taxonomy): domain Eukaryota; kingdom Viridiplantae; phylum Streptophyta; class Pinopsida; order Araucariales; family Araucariaceae; genus Wollemia; species Wollemia nobilis. The sequence goes on along the minus strand of JAQPPZ010017170.1, from coordinate 1,713,789 downwards.
ATAATCCCTTTTCTCTGATCCCTATGGAGAAATAAAATTCCTACAAATTATAATTTTCTCATAATCTCAACTTGGTGTTCATTTACCACAAATCCTAGTACAATATCCCTTCAATCCCTATCCTTACATAAGGACTATGTATTTCTAGTTGTTGATATTTCTGAACTAATATGAAAATATCTAGGTGGATTTCCCTTGGGGGTATCCACATTTTATCCTCCTCTCATAGTGCTTCCATATTGGCTAACATATCTACTACAATATTACTTTTCCTATATATGGACTACTTCCACCTCAATAAATGCTTGGAGAGCATTCCTAGTATCTTGAAATATATTACTTATTTGCAATTTGTCTTTGGTTTTTGCTTAAGATAGTATGATATTTAGGGAATATCCTTCTACTACTAACTTTATAACTCCCAACTATCTTTCTAGTTCTTCCCTTATCAATAGAGCATGAACTTCTACTCGGTGGCTTGTAGTGATTCCCAAATATTCGTAGGATACACCCTTTATCCTCCTTTGTTCATCTTGAATAATATCACCTATCGTTGCTTTCCATGGGTTCCCCTTTGAGGCCCCATAAAATCTCATACTCATCCATCCTTCTCAAGGTGGTAGTCATTTAGTATTAGCCCTTGATTGATTATGAGTACCATCCAAGCTACCAGTTGGGTCTAAGTTCCAAGTTTTGCTCAGTCTAGCCTCATATCCTATTTTAGGTTTGGTTAAAAATTTTATTATCTTCATATTTTTCTCAATTTCTCATACAATAATTTGCACATTTCTCCCCATTGTTTTATTCTCCTCCTTAAATATTCTCCTATTCCTTTCCATCCATATTCCTTAAGCATAGTGGAAAGGAATTAGATTCCAGATTCAATTGAGCCTTGACTAGTGAAAGACTTCTTCCATTTCTCTAACCAAGCTAGCATGGTATTTTATAAATACCATAATACCCCCACCTTATTTATTAGTTTCTAAAATATCTTTAGTGAGTAGTCACATTCTAGGAAGATATGTTGAATTGACTCTCTCTACTCATAGAGGAAGCATCTATTTGGGTAGTGAATTCCTCTCTTCTATAAATTATCTATAGTTAGTATCTTATTCTATGTAGCTAACCATAAGAAGACCTCTTGTTTGGGAATTTATTTCTTCCTCCATATTCTCTTCCATGGAAAACCATATTCAATAGCTGGGTCAATAAAGTCATGAGCCGATTTGACATTAAATTCACCATCTTAGGTGGCTCTTCACATTAATGAATCTTGTTGCATCTTTGAAATTATATAATATGATCTAAGTTTCACATTTAACTTACTCAATGCTTCTCTATTCTCTTGGTTTGTGTTCATCTCTTTCCATCTTAACTAACCTCCTACCATAACCATATAGTCACTTACTAACTTGCCATATCTTTTTTCTAGATCCTCCTATAGTCTATGCATCTCCTTATCCATGGTTAGCAGTTTAATGTATAACAATGCATCCTACCAAAAGCTAATGGATATACTATCCCCTACTTTTTATTATACTCTCTTTCAAAATAACTCCCTTATCTTCACAATGTGATTACATAATAATGATCTAGAACGATCTTTCTTCGTTCGTTAATAAATCAAGAACAATATATTCAATGCAATGATATGACAATAATAAAATTACACATAGCCGAATGAATTTAAGTAAATGGGAATCGATCGCCACTCAGGGAGGGCACGTCCCCGCCGTGAAGGCAAATTCGAGAATGCAGAGAATAAAATAAAAAACGATGATAATTATCCAAAGTCTAATCTACTTATATATATGAATAAATGAACTCTTGGAATACCTAGCCGACGGCTAGGTTTGGAGTGTAACATGACTCCCCTCCTCGGAAAGCTTTGTCCTCAAAGCTGGAAATGTCTAGAGAATACTGTCAGGTTCCCATGTGGCATCCTCCTCTGGTAAATCTTGCCATTTGATGAGAAATTCTTGAATCTGACGTGATCTCAGTCTTCGTATTCTATGTTGTAGTATATCTTCAGGTTGGAGATGTATGCGTCCTTCCTCATCGAGCACTGGTAATTCTGATTGACCTTGCACTTTCTGGCCAATTACTTTTTTGAGACATGAAACATGAAATACCGGGTGTATTCGTGATGATGACGGTAGCTCTAACTGATAGGCGACTTCTCCAATGTGGCGCACAATTTTGTAGGGACCATAGAATCGTGGAGCCAACTTTTGGCTGGATTTTATCTTTAATGATGATTGTTTGTAAGGTTGCAACCTTAGGAAAACCCAATCACCTATATTAAAAATTCTTTCTGATCGGTGCAAGTCTTGCTGTTGTTTCATACGATTTTGTGCTTGGACTAAATTTTCTTTGAGGATGGTGAGAGTAGACTGCCTTTGTTCGAACCAATCATCCACTTTGGCTACTTTGGATGATCCTTGCACGTAATCTGCGACGGTAGGAGGCTTGGTGCCATACAATGCTTCAAATGGAGACATCTTAATTGAGTAATGGTAAGAAGTGTTGTACCACCATTCTGCCAATGCTAACCACTGGCTCCATTGATGTTGTTTATCTTGAGCGAAACATCTTAAGTATGTACCCAAACATTTATAACCACTTCTGTTTGACCATCTGTCTGGGGATGGTAAGCTGAGGACATGCTCAATTTGGTACTGTTGGTCCGGCTTTCATGCACACCCCGGGAAAGGATGAGGCAAGGAAGCTCCGGAGACACCCACGGGACGGATCCCACTCACTTTAGGATCTAGCTGGTTATCCAAGGTGCGAGTTACAGAGTTGGGTCGAATGGCTATTCACTCTTTTCCACTTCTGGAATAGATTTCAATATGGACTGCTCTGTTACCTTACAGGGGGTTCTTGAACTTGTTCAGTAGTTGCAAAAGTTGTTGACAATCAGATTTAACTTGAATTCTTGATCTAGCTCTCATGGGTCAGCAGATTTAAATAAAAGACAAACAAAGAAAATAAAAATGGATCATTCACGAAAAGCAAAGAGAGGGTAGGGTAGGGCAGAAAGAGAAGTTTATCAAACATCAAGCTGTAAAACTTAAAACTACCAATTTTATCTATGCTACTAGCTTCACAACAGAACAAATCAAAGAAGAAAGTGTCCAGTCAGTCTAAGATCACTTTCAACTAAGAGCACAAGGCAGAGTGAAACAGATCTAGCAGAAAATTATAAATCCAAGGGCAGCTGGTTAAAATTGGTATCTTTCATCGACAACCTAGCTCACACAGTGAAGACAGAGCAATTAGAACAAACTTAACCTCAAATCTGTAATTTCCCCTAGCAGACAAGAGAACAACTGAAGCCTAACAACATATTTAAACTTGATAATGGCAGATTTATAGCATATATCTAACAAACTTTAAATGGAACGGATAACAAAAGAAGATACACTTATCACACTCTGCAAAATATTAGGCTCCTGGCCATGCTATCATAGAAAAGCTAAAGCACATCAACTCCAAGTCCAGAAACAAAGGATTTCACAAAATTTGCAAGAAATTGCTTATAAGCCTTTTATTTCTAAGTCTCCGCCTCCCGCGATTACATTTAGAATCTGTATTTATAGACTCAGGACAGACCCTGATCTTTTCAAAATATCTTCTTCAAACCCTAAATCTTATCGCACTTAAACCCTAGGACCCGGGTTTTACAATAAAAATCCATTTAAAATCAAAGTCCGGATAGAACTTAACCCTTCGGAAAATCAGTGCAGTCAATTGCCATAAATGGAGAAGATAAAATCAAATGCAACTTGCATTCATCCGCAGCTACAAATAAATGCCTCCATTAATTCTGCTGGTGAGCCGGATGAGTCACCACTTCTCTCAGATCTGGTCTCCGTAAAGCCATCCCTGTGTTGAAATTGTCTTCATGCTATCAAGTCTGCAATAAATTTGTCATTGAATGCTCTCACCGGCAGCTTCTCTCCTAGCATGGCGGTCCTTGACTAAATCTGCACTTTAAATTTGCCTTTATGGTCTTTCCCGGTTGTCCCGTAAGTGCCAGATGGAATCCTGCATGAAAGACAAAAAGATTATATTAGCACTTTAATAATCATTAAATCCAAGCTTTTAAACATTAAAAACAGATTAAAATCCGCAAAATAAGCTTGCATGTCGGCCTACTTCTGTCTCATACACGCTTTGACACGTGTCGCTACCCCAGGATGCCTTCTGTTTCCCATTGGAATGCACTTTCAGGCCTTTAGAGGACTTTCTCTCTCCTACCGTGAAAATGCGACATGTCGCGATTTCGCGACATGTCGCGAAATCGCGACGTCCCCAGCGCATCGGCAACTTGTCTCCCCTCAGGCCGCGAAAACGCGACATGTCACGATTTCGTGACATGTCGCGAAATCGCGACCCTTCTCCGCTGTCGCACAACTTTCTCTCTCCTATCGTGAAAATGCGACATGTCGCGATTTCGCGACAGTTTTCGTACCTGCATGCGTTGACCGCGTTGACCGCGATTTTGCGACACATTTGCGACTTAGCCGATTTTCATCCTGCAGCCCACTTTCTCTCTCCTATCATGAAAATGCGACATGTCACGATTTCGTGACATGTCATAAAATCGTGCCCTTCCGTGTGACTTCTTTCTCTCTCCTCCGGTCAGCGATTTTGTGACGGTTTCCAAAAATGGAAACGTCGCGATATCGCGACACTTCCAAAAATGGAAAGTGTCACGATTTCGCTACACTTAAAAGACTTAGCTGCATTTTGATTTACCTGTCGCGATATCGCGACATTTCTGAAAATGGAAGTGTCGCGATATCGTGACACTACCAAAAATGGAAAGTTTGATTTTTCATGAATTTATGCAACTATTTTCTGGATTTTCTCGGTACCGGTGCAAGATTTTCTTTGTGCATGAATGATTCTAGCATGTAAAAAGTGAATTCTTGGATAACACATCTGGAATGCAAGAAAAAGCACAACTTTAAAAAGGAGGCAAGCAAATTTGGATTTAAAACCTGAAAAGATCAAGAGGGTCCCTGCTGCAAAATGGAATTTCAAAGTTTTCAAGAGGATGGAATCTCATTTTTCAGTGGGGGTGTGTTGCTTCTCAACAAATGGCGATATCTGCGGGTAAAATAGTAGCACTATTTTAGAACCCAAGACTTTGGTTTCAAAACAAAAAGACCATGCATCATGCCTTGCCACAGACATTCTTCACAATAAATTGACTGCTAACTGCAAGCTGTTAAAAATTTCCCAAGGACATACTGGGCTGGATTACTTCAAGGAAGATTTCTGATGTGCAATTTCAAAGGGTATAAAACTTTCTTCAAGGATGACTGGATTGAATGATGAACTTTGGACTGATCAACTTTTCTAGATTGTAAAAGGGGAAACCGAGTAGAGCTCTGTTTACTAGTTTAGCCTTTTACAGCCTAGACAGAGTTACCCTTTAGATTTACACGACCCAAATTTACAACTGTAGGGTAGAATCTAATATTGGCTGCCTCTTTTAATTGTTCAACTCTTTTCTTTTTTCTTCTCTTTTCTTTTTATATCTCTCCCTCTGAAATATATCAATATCTGAAATGCTTTTAGGGAGATCACAATTTTCTTTTATCATTTGATCAATCTGGAATTGTTTCAGTCTAGGCACTGATAGCCTCTGGTGACACCCAAATAATTACATGACATAGTCCCCTCTCATAACCAGCTTTTCTTGGATTCCCCGGGAGTTCCTCCAACAAAACAGCATAGCAGTTTTTCTATCATTAAAACAACTGTGGCAAGCAAGACACAAAATCCAATCATCTCTCTACCTTCATCCTGGATAACAAAATAGTTCTACAGTTCAGAGTAAGCAGACTATCTCAATTAGAATGGTGAACAGCATGGGCATTGGATGATGACCATGAACACTGGATTGAGGATTTATCAGCTAGGAATAAAACAATTTTCAGCAGGCTGACTTTTCATTGATTGCTCAGGCAGAGGTTAAAATACAGAATATTTCAGAAGCCAAAGGACTTTGCACAGACTTCCAAAGACAGGCACAGGCTTCTAAAGCAAGACAGAATAAAAACTGCACAGACTGCAAATAAAACTGCACAAGCAACTAAGACTAAAACTAAAACTGAAGACTGTACAGACAGCAAAGAAAAAGAAATGCAGGGAAGAAAATAAAAACTGTACAGGCAATAAAAGAAACAAACTAAAAGAACTGAAGCAAAGCAACTAAAACTGCTAAACTGCAGCAAAGCTAAACTGCAACAGCACAGACATAAACTAAAGCAACTGAAAACTGCACAGCTGTACAGACAAAGGAATAAAACAAACTGCAAGGCTATTTACAAAGGATGCAAAGCACAGCTGTACAGGCAGCAAAATTAAGCTAGAACAAATAAACTAAGAACTGAAGCAAATAAATTAAAACTGCACAGACAACAAAAGAATCAAAGAACACTGCACAAAGAGCAAGGATTAATCTAACAAACAAACCTGTACAGACAGCACCCAATTAAAACTAAAAAGAAGCAACTAAAGCAACTGTACGAGCTATTAAAAGAACTAAACTAAGAACTAAAGCAAATAAAACTGGGAGAGCTATTCACAATATGTACACATGTTACAACTTCTTTATAGCTTACTCAAATGATACATTGGATGGAACAACGGAGAAATAATGTTTCAAGTATTGACCATTAACAGGGAGGTCCAGAAAATTACCATCCAAGTCTTGTAAGCGGAATGCATTGTTACCCAATATTTCAGCAATTTGGTAGGGGCCTATCCACGGTGGGCTGCAACTTTGTGTGCTTACCCTTCTTCTCATGGGCCTTGTCCCACGAAGCACTAAGTCTGCCGACTCGAAAGCCTTCACTTTGGCTCTCTTGTCAAACCACCGCTTGACAGTTTCTTGGTGTCTGCTGAAGTGCTCCAGGGCTTGGAGTCTTTCATCCTGCAAGTTAGTGAGGTCTAAAACACGGGCTTCAGCATCATCATGATCTTCAAAATAATCTAAGGCAAACTGATAGGTGGGCAACTTCAAGGAGATGGGAACAATTGGCTGGGTACCATACAGCAAAACAAAGGGAGAGGTCTTAAGAGCCACCTTGTGTGTTATCCGGTCAGCCCACAGTGCATATTTCAACAATGTATGCCACTGCCTGGGTTTATCTGCTGTAGACTTTTTGATGGCATTCATTAAGTTCTTGTTTGTTGACTCAGCCAATCCATTGCCTTGGGGGTAGTAGTTGGATGAGAATCTGATAACTATCCCCATATGGTATGCCCAATCTGCAAATTCCAACGATTGGAAGGCTGGTCCATTATCACAGACCAAATTCAGGGGAACCCCAAATCTAGTTATGACATTTGATTCAAGAAATTCAATGACTTCCTGGGCTGTACTTCTTGTAGTGGCTGCTGCTTCAACCCACCTTGTGCAATAGTCAGTAGCTGTCAGCACATATTTATGTCCTGCTGAGGAATTTGGATTAATGACTCCCACAAAATCAAGTCCCCACTGCATGAAAGGTTTGTTTATCACAACTGGTTGCAATGGCAGAGCTCGGTTTGCCTCTTTGGCTGCAAATGTCTGGCATTGATGGCAGGTTACGACATGTTGATGTGCATCCTTAAAAAGTGTAGGCCAGTAATAGCTTTGCTCTCAGTATCTTATGTGCAGTGGCAGATCCTGATGAATGTCCTGCCCCTAGTTTTTCATGAAAGCTAGCCATGACTTCACTGACTTCACTGGGAGAAATGCACCTTAGAAAGATGCCAGCATAATTCTCCCTGTACAAAGTACCTGCCTTGAGGAGATAGTGAGCAGCTTTTAACTTTAATGCTCTCCTTTGAGTTCTGTTCAAATGGGATGGGCAAACTCCAAACTATAGCAGATGAATGATATCCCCATACCAATCATCAGATTCAGATTTTAATTGATTAACTTCCTGCTGTAGAGGTATTTCAGCAATGTGCCTGGACAAGCCAAGTCCTCTGATCAGTTTAGCAGGTCTAATCTCCAAGTCATACTCTTGCAGCCTGGTGACCCAATTGCCCCTCAGTTCACCCAACTCATTTTGACTTAGAAGATACTTCACAGCTGGGTCTGGCACTATGGCATGAGTTTTGCTTCTGAGTATATAATGTCTGAACTGTTTCACTGCCCTTACCAAAGCATAGGCTTGTTTATCTAAACGGGAATATTTCAGTTCAGCTCCCTTCAAATTAGTGCTCTTAAAAGCAATTGGATGTTCTCCTGTATCTCTCCGTTGAGTCGACCATTGCGGCAAGTGTATGTTCGAGAAGAGAATGTGTACGAGATAAAAATCTGCACTGAAATCCGGGCTTACTAAGGCTGGTGCTTGTTTAATGGTTATCTTGATTTCTTGAAAAGCAGTCTTAGCTTCGGTGGTCCAGGCAATCTGGGCAGTTTGCTTTAACATATCATTCATTGGTTTAACTATCTCTGCAAAGCCTGAGATAAACTTTCTGACAAAGTTAATCTTTCCAAAGAATGATCTCAACTCTTTCTTGGAGTTGGGAAATGGTATGCCAGATATGGCCTCAACTCTGCCTGGATCCATAGAAATGCCATCCTTTGTGACCAAATGCCCAAGCAGTTTGCCTTCTGTTACACCAAATATGCATTTCTTTGGATTCAGAGAAATGCCAAACTCTCTGCACTTGTTAAACACAGACTCTAAATGCTTTACATGGTCAAACTTAGATTTGGAAAAGACTGTTAGATCATCCATGTAAACTACAATACATTTGCCCATAAGCCCCTTGAAGGCATGGTCCATTGCTCTCTGAAATGTTGCTCCTGCATTTATTAAACCAAATGGCATTCTCTTGTAAGCAAAAGTGCCCCACTTAGTTGTAAAAGCAGTCTTCATTCTATCCTCCTTCTCAACTAGAATCTGATTATAGCCTGAGAAGCCATCCAGAAAAGACATCATCTCTGAGCCATTAACAATTTGCAGGACTTCATCCATGGAAGGCAGGGGATAGTTGTCCTTTTCTGATGCCTTATTTAGATTCCTAAAATCCACACAAAGGCGGATCTCTCCATTCTTCTTCCTGACTGGCACCAGATTTGCCACCCAAGTTGAATGCCTGATAGGAAAAATAATTGCTGCACTCAAGAGCTTCTCCACTTCTTTATGAATAAGGGGTTTCTAACAGAGCATTAACATGCCTCTGTTTTTGTCTGAAAGGCTTGCAAGATTCTTTCAAAGGTATGATGTGGGTGTAAACTTTTGGATCAAATACCTTTAAATCTTTGTATGACCAGGCCATTACATCCTTGGACTCGTGCAGGAAATCAATCATATTTCTCTTTATTTCCGGATCACAGTCCTTTGCCAACTTGATGTTCCTTGGATCCTCTTCGAGTTCCTACATTCAAATTTTTAGTCTCATTGTCTGTGGTGCCCACATAATCCTCAAAATTCACCCTTTGCCTGATCTTGTCAACATCGAATAGCCTCTCCAACTCTACCATTCCCTTTGGGATTCCATTTGTCCTTCAATCTCATGATTCCCCTGTCATCATCTAACTGTTCCATCAGGGTGTCCCTTTGGCCCTCATCAATTATAGCATTCTCAAAGGTGTCAGTATTCTGCAAAAAGTTTACAATCTGTCGATCATCTGAGAAAACTTGAAAGTTGTCTATATTGTTTGGAACTGAAGGACAGGGGACTAGCTCAATTGAAAACTTATCCCACTTAAAATCTTCCAATGGCTTTAAACTTGCAGCTGAAGATGCCAAGACATCTGCATGTGAATTTTGTTCCCTGGGTATATGTGTTAAGTTAAATGCATCAAAGTCTTCCACAAGATCCCAAGCTCTGTGCTTGTACCCTTTCAGATAAGAAGCTTTACATTGAAACTTACCCCTGACTTGACTTGCCACCAATTCTGAATCAGTGAAAACTTGAATGTTCTTCACATTTCTATCCAATGCAAATTTTAAACCTAAAATCAGAGCTTCATACTCTGCTAAATTATTAGTACATGGGAACTGCAGGCGGTAAGACATAAAAAATGTCTGACTTTGAGGCCCTTTGAGGATTGCCCCTGTTCCAGAACCCTGCTTACATCTGGCTCCATCCACATGAAGTGTCCAAACTTCATTAGTATGTACAGGATGAGCTTTGTTAAATTTATTATTGTGCCCAGTTGTTAAATTGTAGACTCCAATGTCTACTTCTGCAACATTGACAGTTTCATTAGCTGCATTGTACTCTGTAATCGTGTGCTTGTACCTGGGTTCTCTGTCAACCCGCAATTGATTGGCCACACCCTTCCATGGCAACCACATGTGTGAAAAGTCTGTTGCCAGATATCCATTTAGAGACTTAGACCAATCCCTACTCAACAGCATCCCGTATCCCACTGGGATATCCACAACTTGGATTTCAATCTTATGCTGAGCCCTTGGCTCGGATGCCAATTGAATGTGAATGTTTTGCAGCTCTCCCACAACCTTAACTTCCGACTTGTCCAATTGGACAACTCTCCTCTCAGACTTCATTGGGGTCAGCCCCAACTATCGACAAATTGCCAGTGGCATGACATTAGCGAGATGCACCTGAATCTACCAAACAATTATGTAAATTCTTCCCAAAAATTTTGACAGTCAGTAAAAATGGGGGAACTTCAGTCTTTTCCTTGTACATGGCCAGATTGGCATTGGCTATTTTCTTCCCTTTATCCACAGGTTTAGCAGCAGGGCCAGAGTATGTCTTTATCAGATTGTCTCTCTGCTCTGAAATCTGTGCCAGCTCATGCAGAGTAATGTTAGCCTTAATCTTTTTCATATCCTCCACTATGTTATATCCTTTGTTAAGTGGAGGAATAGCAACATCTGGTACTCTTTGAGCTCCTCCCTTTGGTGGGGGTGGATTATTGCTTGGAGAGGGGTCAGGAGGAATATTGTGAGAGTTGTCAGGAGGAGTTGATGTGGTATTAGGCTCAGGATTCCTGTTTCTCAGGTTGTAGTTATCTCTTCTGTACTGTTGGAAAGCCTGTACTTCATCCATGGGCATTTCAACTACATTCTCAGATTCATCCAGGAAAGAAAAGGAATCCAGGACCATGGCTGCACTGTGGCCAGATGAACTTGGGCCCTCAGCAGTTCTTTGATTTTCAGGGGAGATCAAATCTCCTGACAAGGCTTCAAATGCATTGCAAAATTCCACACAATCTAACTCCCCATGCTGAGAAGTGGCATGAATTACGCACCAGTTGGGCAGGGCTAAGTCACAAATGTTCACATCATGAGCTTTACCCTTGTAATCTTTATTAGGTTCATATGGGGGCCTGTTAAATCTGTTTGGCTGATATGAGTATCTGTTGGGATTGTCTCCAGTAGAAGTTTGCCTTTTAAAACTCAAAAAATCATTGGCCAACTTCTGAACAATCTTTGAAACTTCTTCAATCCTAGCATTGTCAGCCTCTTTTACCGGGTTCTGTACATTCTCAACGGGTGCGGCGACCATCGGTGCTGCTGATGGTAAAGTCCGACAAGCTGGCGGCATCATCCGATGTGGAATGGGATTGAACACGGGAGCGACTTGAGTGATCGAGAGGAGTTTGTTGAATATTTAAAGGTTGGGGTCCCAAGCTGTCTTTCCGGGATTAAAGCTTCTTTATAAGCTTACGTCAAATTGGTAACAGTGGCATCTCTCTTCAAGAAGACAGAGGTCATTGGGTCTAGAGAGTTCCTGAAAATCTCTAATGCCGAGTCAGCATTCGGTACATAATAGCCAGTGAGTCTACCATAAGCTTTCTGGAATCTGACATTATAGGATCTAATAGACTCATTTAGTTCTCTTTTGATGCTAGAAAACTGCTGATATAAAATGTTGGGATCTATCACTTCCCCGAACTGTGACACAAAGACTTTTTCTAAGTCATTCCAACTGGTGATGGAATCATTGGTAAGATTTAGAAACCAATCATAGGCTCCCTCCTGGAGAGTGAAAGGGAAGAGTCTGCAGGCAACATCCTCATGCTGTACATTTAATAACTTCAGTGCATTCTTGAATGCAATTAAGTGTTCCTCTGCAGTTCTTGTCCCATCATGTTTATACCTAGGGAGGTATCTTTCTGGATTTCTGGGCAAGTCATGGGCTATACCCGGAATGTTCAAAGCTGTGGAGCCCAACCAATTTGCCATAGCTAATGGATTAACAGGGATATTCTGAGCTCTGGTTGGAGTGACTATCAATGGTGATAAAACTGTCTGTGATAGAGATGTGGCCCTTCTGTGGCTACTTCTTCTCGGAGTTTCTAATTCAGGGACAAGGAGCTCTCCAGCTCTGGGGTGGGACCTTGTTACCCTGTATGTAGAATCCAGTTTTCACAGGTACTGACAAACTCTGCAGTTCTCAACAGGTTCTGAATTTGGAAATTTAAAACACTGCACTGACAATTTATAAAAACACTGTAATGACAATTTATAAAACTGAACTGAGTTCATGGCCCTCCTTCTAGCGCCAATTAGGTGTTGGTTCGGCTTTCATGCACACCCCGGGAAAGGATGAGGCAAGGAAGCTCCGGAGACACCCACGGGACGGATCCCACTCATCTTTAGGATCTAGCTGGTTATCCAAGGTGCGAGTTACAGAGTTGGGTCGAATGGCTATTCACTCTTTTCCACTTCGGAATAGATTTCAATATGGACTGCTCTGTTACCTTACAGGGGGTTCTTGAACTTGTTCAGTAGTTGCAAAAGTTGTTATCAGATTTAACTTGAATTCTTGATCTAGCTCTCATGGGTCAGCAGATTTAAATAAAAGACAAACAAAGAAAATAAAAATGGATCATTCACGAAAAGAAAAGAGAGGGTAGGGTAGGGCCAAAAGAGAAGTTTATCAAACATCAACTGTAAAACCCTAAACTATCAATTTTATCTATGCTACCAGCTTCACAACAGAACAAATCAAAGAAGAAAGTGTCTAGTCAGTCTAAGATCACTTTCAACTAAGAGCACAAGGCGAGTGAAACAGGATCTAGCGAGAAAATTATAAATCCAAGGGCAGTTGGTTAAAACTGGTATCTTTCACCGACAGCCTAGCTCACACAGTGAAGACAGAGCAATTAGAACAAACTTAACCTCAAATCTGCAATTTCCCCTAGCAGACAAGAGAACAACTGAAGCCTAACAGCATATTTAAACTTGATAATGGCAGATTTACAGCATATATCTAACAAACTTTAAATGGAACGGATAACAAAAGAAGATACACTTATCACACTCTGCAAAAGATTAGGCTCCTGGCCATGCTATCACAGAAAAGCTAAAGCACATCAACTCCAAGTCCAGAAACAAAGGATTTCACAAAATTTGCAAGAAATTGCTTATAAGCCTTTTATTTCTAAGTCTCCGCCTCCCGCGATTACATTTAGAATCTATATTTATAGACTCAGGACAGACCATGATCTTTTCAAAATATCTTCTTCAAACCCTAAATCTTATCGCACTTAAACCCTAGGACCCGGGTTTTACAATAAAAATCCATTTAAAATCAAAGTCCAGATAGAACTTAACCCTTCGGCAAATCAGTGCAGTCAATTGCCATAAATGGAGAAGATAAAATCAAATGCAACTTGCATTCATCCACAGCTGCAAATAAATGCCTCCATTAATTCTGTTGGTGAGCCGGATGAGTCACCACTTCTCTCAGATCTGGTCTCCGTAAAGCCATCCCTGTGTTGAAATTGTCTTCATGCTATCAAGTCTGCAATAAATTTGTCATTGAATGCTCTCACCGGCAACTTCTCTCCTAGCATGGCGGTCCTTGACTAAATCTGCACTTTAAATTTGCCTTTATGGTCTTTCCCGGTTGTCCCGTAAGTGCCAGATGGAATCCTGCATGAAAGACAAAAAGATTATATTAGTACTTTAAAAATCATTAAATCCAAGCTTAAAACATTAAAAACAGATTAAAATCCGCAAAATAAGCTTGCATGTCGGCTTCTGCTCTGTCTCATACACGCTTTGACACGTGTCGCTACCCCAGGATGCCTTCTGTTTCCCGCTGGAATGCACTTTCAGGCCTTTAGAGGACTTTCTCTCTCCTATCGCGAAAATGCGACATGTCACGATTTCGCGACATGTCGCGAAATCGCGACGTCCCCAGCGCATCGGCAACTTGTCTCCCCTCAGGCCGCGAAAACGCGACATGTCGCGAAATCGCGACCCTTCTCCGCTGTCGCACAACTTTCTCTCTCCTATCGCGAAAATGCGACATGTCGCGATTTCGCGACAGTTTTCGTACCTGCATGCGTTGACCGCGTTGACCGCGATTTTGCGACACATTTGCGACTTAGCCGATTTTCATCCTGCAGCCCACTTTCTCTCTCCTATCATGAAAATGCGACATGTCACGATTTCGTGACATGTCGCAAAATCGCGCCCTTCCGTGCGACTTCTTTCTCTCTCCTCCGGTCGGCAGCGATTTTGCGACAGTTTCCAAAAATGGAAACGTCGCGATATCGCGACACTTCCAAAAATGGAAAGTGTCGCGATTTCGCTACACTTAAAAGACTTAGCTGCATTTTGATTTACCCGTCGCGATATCGCGACATTTTCGAAAATGGAAGTGTCGCGATATCGCGACACTACCAAAAATGGAAAGTTTGATTTTTCATGAATTTATGCAACTGTTTTATGGATTTTCTCGGTATCGGTGCAAGATTTTCCTTGTGCATGAATGATTCTAGCATGTAAAAAGTGAATTCTTGGATAACACAGCTGGAATGCAAGAAAAAGCACAACTTTAAAAAGGAGGCAAGCAAATTTGGATTTAAAACCTGAAAAGATCAAGAGGGTCCCTGCTGCAAAATGGAATTTCAAAGTTTTCAAGAGGATGGAATCTCATTTTTCAGTGGGGGTGTGTTGCTTCTCAACAGGTACCACTAAGTCGAAATACTTCTCTCCAAAAGTTACTAGTGAATATTGGATCTCTATCACTTACAATATTTTTTGGCATACCATGTAATTTGAAAATTGAATCCATAAATACCTTTGCCACCTTGCTTGCGGAAAATGGATGTTGTAAAGCCTGAAAATGAGCGTATTTGGATAACCGGTCTACGACAATGAAGATAACTGTTCTGCCTTCTGATTTTGGAAGACCTTCAATAAAATCCATGGATATATGTTCCCACTGGCGTTCCGAAATAGGTAATGGTTGTAACAATCCTGGTGATTTTACTGTTTCTCCTTTATTGCGTTGGCAAACTTCACATTCTGCTACCCATTTTTTGACATCTGCTTTTAATCCTTTCCAACAAAATGATTGTTTGACCCTTAAATATGTTTTCAAAAATCCTGAATGTCCTGCTGATGGAGAAGCGTGTGATTCATCGAGGATCTTTGATTTGAGTTCCGAATTGGGTGGAATGTAAATGCGGTTCTTCTTCCGGAGGATTTTATCTTCATAAGAGAACAAAGGGTGTTTAGAAGACCCTATAGATAATTCTTGAAGTATCTGAGCAGTTTCGCTATTGGACAACCATTCCTCTTGTAATTGATTCACCCATTGGGAGCAAGGACCTGAAATAGCATTAATGATTACTTCGTCTTCATATTTCCTGGACAGCGCATCAGCGGCTATATTTTCCTTCCCCTTCTTGTATTCGATAACAAAATCATACCCCAATAGTTTGGTTAACCATTTATTTTGTTCCGGATAGGAAAACCTCTGCTCAAGAAAATGTTTGAGACTACTATGATCTGTATTGATAATGAAGCGGCTACTGATTAGGTAGTGTCTCCGTTTTTCTACTGCATGAAGAATGGCCAACATTTCTTTTTCATATGTCGATCTTCCCAAATTTTTCCCGGAGAGCTGTTTACTTTCAAATGCCAATGGATGACCTTCTTGCATTAGTATAGCCCCAATTCCGGTTCCTGATGCATCACATTCGATAACAAATGGTTTGTGAAAGTTGGGAGTTGCTAATACTGGAGTTGTACACATGGCTTTCTTAAGAGCTTCAAAGGCTTGAGTGGCCTCTTCCGACCAACGAAAGGCATCCTTCTTTGTGAGTGCGGTGAGAGGTGCTGCAATCTTACCATAGTTGTGCACAAACTTGCGATAGTAGCCCATGAGACCCAAAAAACCATGAAGTTTCTTGATGGTTTTAGGTAGAGGCCATTCTTGAATTGCCTTAATCTTATTGGGATCCACTTTGACGCCTTCGTGTGAAACTATATGACCAAGATACTCAACTTCTTGAACACCAAATGAACATTTGGAACGTTTAACAAATAATTTTTCTGTGTGTAAAATGTGAAGGACCTTATCCACATGATGTAAATGGTCCGTCCATGTTTTGCTGTATATGAGAATATCATCAAAAAAAACTAACACAAACTTACGGAGGAGTGGACGAAACACTTGGTTCATGAGGCTTTGGAATGTGGATGGTGCATTAGTGAGACCAAAAGGCATGACCAAAAATTCGTAATGACCTTCATGAGTACGAAAGGCTGTTTTGGGAATATCTTCTTCTCTAACATGGATTTGGTGAAAGCCAGAGCGAAGGTCTAATTTTGTAAAAAATTTTGCACCATGCAACTCATCTAATAGGTCATCTATGACAAGGATAGGAAATTTGTCCTTGATAGTGAGTTTATTGAGAGAACGAAAGTCAGGACACATACGCCAAGAGTTATCTTTTCATCTAGCCAGGACTACAGGTGAGGAATAAGGACTAGTGCTATGACGAATGACTCCATGATCCAACAAATCCTGAACGATCTGTTCGATTTCTGTCTTTTGTGGTTGAGGATAGCGATAAGGATGATTGTTAGGTGGGACACTCCCTGGAATCAAATGGATGGCATGATCATGAGATCGTTTAGGTGGTAATCCTTGAGGTTCTTGGAAAACCTCTTCGTAATGTGTTATGATATCTTGTAACTCGGGTGCAATAATATCCGAAGTTGCTGAAGATTGTTTTTCCAAACAATTAATTTGAGCTATAAACCCATATCCACCCTTTTTTAACATCTTCTCCATACTATGAGAGCTCACCATTTGTGATGGAGGAGTAGTAATGCCTTGTAAGCGAATGACTCGTCCATTTTCCTTCCATTCCACAAATAATTTTTTGAAGTTGAAGCTAATCGTGTCTAATGTTTCCAACCATTCAACTCCCAAAATGACATCAGAGTTCCCTAAATTCATGACAAAAAGGGATCCTAACCAGGTATAAGTTCCCATATTTTTGGAAACTTGAGATGTGCGACCAACACATTGTGCGTTCACCCCGTTGGCCACTAGAACCTGGAATTTATCTTTGTTGGAAGAGTTAATGAATAAATTCAAAGCTTTTGCTGTTTTGATGTCGATAAAATTATGGGTGCTACCAGAATCAATTAGCACATTCACCTTTTTCTGGCGAAGAAAGCCTGGTACCTTGATGGTATGGTGGGCGGTTAAACCCATGAGAGCATGCACTGAAATCGCCATTGTATCCTCTTCTTTTTCGTCTATAGTACATGGTAGGTCTTCTGGCATAGGTTCTTCTGATTGGTAAGGTTCATCCTCTTCTCCTTCACATTGATCACCTTCAATATGAAAGTTTTGTTTTTGGGCACATGCTTGTTCCCTGGGGTGATGAGTGCGACATTTATAGCAAAAATATCTTGATGGTTGATCATTTCTATGAAAGGAATTGTTGCGATATGAGGGACGACTATACGTTTCCTGTCGTGCAGACAACTGATGTCTCTTCTCTGCCAACTTGGCTATTCTTATACAACTGTTCAACAAGGTTGGATCGTGCATGTCTACCTCCACTCGAATACTTTCTTTCAAACCATTGCAAAAGGCTCCTACCACTGTGTCAGGACTGAGGTCTGAAGTGTATGGTAGTAAACTGGTAAACTCCGAAACGAATTCACTAACTGACCCTTCTTGTTTAAGAGATAACAATATTACTGTGTATGATGATGTAGCTCCGTCGTCAAATATTTCTAAAAAATAGGTAGTGAATTTTCTCCAATTAATAGTAGCTTCATTCTCTCGTTTAAGCCATACAAACCATTGGTAGGCCTCAGTGCCTAGTTTTGATGCAGCGAAAGGAACTCTATCAATTTCCTTAATTTGATATAAGTCAAGGATGCCTTCCATTTTGGCTAACCAACCACGAGGATCATGACCTTCAAAAGTGGGCATATCAATTCGTGGAAAATTATTATTAGGGCCTCTTGGTTGGTGATAACCCGTGTCCCTTTCTTGATTTTGGTTATACCGCTGTCTTTGATAGTGATCCCTGTAATTATCCGAATCACCTCATTGTTGTTGCCAATCATCATTAGGATCGATATTTTCTTCATTCCTTTGGGCATGGGAGTGATTTTGGGGATTAGTATTGGGATTAGGCTGTTTTTGTGCTTTGACTAGGTCTTTTAGGAGAAGACTAACTTCGTTCATACCCTCGAGTAGGAGGTGAAGAGAAGCATCATTGGAAATGGCTGAGTTACTTGAGGTTCCTTGTGTGATGTTTTCATGAGTTGGGGAAGGATTAGTAGCCATCGGATCTACTAGTGGATGATGTGGATTATAACTACCAATTTTAAAAGGAGAAGGAGAATTTTTTGTACCTGGGCTTCGATTTGGTCTTCTTGCATTGTTATTGGTCGTCTCCGAGCTTGATAATCGACCGTCAGCACCTTTGGACCACTTTTTGCTCATGCACTTGTTAACATAGCCCGCTTAGGATTCCGCTTCAACTGCCACAAATTTTGGTTGAATTTAGCAAAAAATTGGGATTCCGCTTGAAGTTTCGCTCCAACTACGACGCAAAATTTAATGTGGTCGTTGGCTCCTTCTTGACAGCAACTTGGACAGTTTATGACACTTTTAACGTTGTTTGACCACGATGCAAATGGAACTTGGAAATCAGACAACAATACGCGATGGATGAAACACACGTGGATGCGAAACGACACAGCAAAACGGAGGGCAGGACCAGACCAGACTCGAGACGACGAAGTGACATGGAGGATAGGACCGGACGTGAGACGATGAAATGACACGGAGGATAGGACCGGATGCGAGACGATAGGACCGGAAGCGACGACAACCGAACACAAAACCTAATGACGACATGCTCAACGACACGTGCGCGCAAAGGCAACGGAGGATGTGACCGAAGTCACAAATAGAAAGGGGGGACTAATTCCTTATAAACACCTGAATCGCTGTCCCACAGCGAATGTGGGATATATATCCCAAATAAAAAATTAAAAAAATTTTGTACCTTAGGCAAGTCGTTTAATTAAGCGGAATTCACGCGTTGTGATTGGACGAAGTGGATTGGTGTTCCTGCGCTGGTTTTACGTGGATTTCTTTGTGCGGACGACGACGAATTTAATCTGGAACGTGAAACGAGCTCAGATGGTAACCAGATTCTAACCTGGAATGTGGAACCACGCTTGGCGAGGAATCAAACGACAAGAATTTACGGCTGTGAGTAAGTTCATCGGTTATTCGGTTGGGAGAAGGCGGAACGCTTACTGGCCACGAACCGCAACGCAGACACGAACCGAAGAACCAGATCCGTCAATTTTTTTTTTTGCGTTTAGAAATATTCGGAACAGCTTTGCGGGAAACCGAGCGAAAGGATGCTGTACTGCGAAAGAATTAACGCTCAGACGTTCGGAATTGTCTGCCAAATAAGATGGATGTCGCTGCTTGCGAGAGTTTTGGGGTGAAATTTCGAGCGGAAGGAGATGGAGGTGCTGCTTGCGAGAATTTTGGGATGGAATTTCGAGCGGAAGGAGATGGAGGTGCGAGCGAACGGAGACGGAGATTAAAAGAACTTACAGGCGACGTTGAGTTTGACGCAGGCGCTCCCAAAATCGACTGCTCTGATACCACTTAGAATGATCTTTCTTCGTTCGTTAATAAAACAAGAACAATATATTAAATGCGATGATATGACAATAATAAAATTACACACAGCCGAATGAATTTAAGCAAATGGGAATCGATCGCCACTCAGGGAGGGCACGTCCCCGTCGTGAAGGCAAATTCGAGAATGCAGAGAATAAAATAAAAAATGATGATAATTATCCAAAGTCTAATCTACTTATATATATGAATAAATGAACTCTTGGAATACCTAGCCGATGGCTAGGTTTGGAGTGTAACAAGATCCTTGACATGGATCCTATATCGTAAGTAGTATAACATCTTCCATGTTTTCTAAATATTTTTCCTTCAATATTTTAGCCCTTATCAACTATCCCTCCTTCATAACTTTCCACCCTACCTTTGCATTCAGTCTACATTAATTTTACTAATTCTCTAAAGTCCCAATTCTCCTTATGTCTTGTGATGGTATAACTTCTCCTATGAGATTAGAAGTAACTACTTCTTTCTTCTAAACCAGTCCATAGAAATTATTTTTGGATTCCTTCCATAATATTAACCACTTTGAAAGGAATTTTAAAAAATGATAGTTGACATACTAGGATGGATTGTAATGTACTCTTCACCAATTGTATTTTTACATCTTGGGTAAGTAAAATTCCTTTCCAATTTGCCATATTCTTCTAAAATTGATCTATTAATCCATTCCATAGTTGATCTTTATAGTCTCCCATAAACATCAACATCCCAAAATATGTATAGGTTAGGGTTCAAATTAAGCAACCAATCCCTCTATATACTCTTCTCTGTTTGTCTATCATAGTGTTAATGAAAAAAACTTACTCTTTTCCATATATTTATTTTTATGGGATGCTTGTTCATATAGATCTATATTTTTAAACTCTATAACTTCTACCTCTGTTGGTTTCCCTATTAGTATTGTGTCATCCAAAAATTATTCGTGAGTTATACCTTCTAGGTTATTTTTTGGCTTCAATCTATGAAGTGTTTTTAAAGCCTTCATTGCTCCTATACATATCCTCAAAGCCTCAACCATTATTATGAAAAAATGCAATTAAATGGGATCCCCTTGCCTTAAGCCCCTATTACTACCAAAAATGGTAGCTGGAGAATTATTTACAAGTATAGAGAATTTAGCTCCTTTGTAACAACTACCTACCCATATTATCCATTACCTCCTAAATTCAAACTTGAATAAGACCCTATTTAGGAAACTCCAGGAAAATATGTCATGGGCCTTATTCATATCAAGTTTAACTATCATTCCTTTCCTATCACTAGCCTTTACAAAATGTAAAGTTTCATGGAGAGTTATTACTCCATCCAAAATCTTCCTCCCTTTTACAAAATCCCCTTGTTGTTATGAGATAATAGTTGGAGCTATAAATTTAAGCCTCAAGGCTATCAATTTTGGTATTATTTTGTAGATTGCATTTCAAAGGCTTATAGGCCTATAATCATTAAAATATTTTGGTCTTGGCTTCTTTGGGATTAAGGCCAATAATGTATTATTGTACTTCTTCAATACTTTCCCTGTATTATATGACTCCTTGACTACCTCAATAATATCCTAGAAGAATTGGAAGAAACCTACTTGAAAACCGTTAGGTCCTTGTGCTTTGTCCTTACAAAGGGAAAATTCAACTTCTCTCACTTCTTCCTCATTGATCTACTTAGTAATATTTGCTCATAGAAGTGGAATTTATCCTAGCCAAAGGACTTGAGTAGGTTGAATCTAGTTCTATGTTTATAACAAGGAGAAATAGGTTCCTTGCTCCTTCAAAAATAGTAGTCATAGCCTCCTTAGTATCACCTTAAATAACTATAATTACCTCTTAAATATTGGTAAAAAGAGATTTTCCTTCTATGCTATAGTTAAGACTTTGTTAAGCTCTTATACACTATTAGTTAGTGTATAAGCTTGATTATCCTATAAACAATTCAATACAACCTCTAAATAAGTTGTATTATCCCTTAGTACCCCTTGTAAAGTTTTTATCTTTTTCTTCTCTTCTTCTAACACTAAATATTCATATTGCTTTTGGTTCCACTAACTTGAGTCACTTATTTTGAACCCTTATTAGAGAGGTTGGATAAAAAAATTCTTTCCATCTCTCATATGATTCATATTAGCTATCCATTTTTATTGCCTCCTATGAAAATTTTCACTTCAAGTCTTTAGTATAATTAGGTAAGAACTACCTTGTACCTTCCTCAATACTAATGCCAAAGTTATTGTACATTTATACATTTGTTGAATATAGTATTCTAATATTTGAAGATACCAATATTTTATATACACTAGTATCAATAGTAGGACTAGAGGGACCTAAGATCTATAATGTAAACCTACAAAATATCAAAATATAATTAGGATTTAAATATACATTCTACAAGTGCTTAGGACACAAGTAGTATACCTTCTTGCTAGATATAACTCTTAGAATTTTATTTGTGCATATGATAATATAAATACCTAGCTTGGTCTTATTTCTTCTATGGTAGATTGTGTTGCTAAGAGTGGTCCTTTAGTCTACAAAAAATAACACACTAGGGTAGTTTACCATAGCCTCATCAACTGTCTCTTGAGTAGACCAACTTGACCAAGCTATGACTCCAAGTCCTCCTCTAGTGCTTAATGGATAATGAATATAATATATCAAGGCTTGAAATAAGCCCTCCTAGATCAAATAAAAAAAATGCTATTATAATTCACTCCTAACGTCTAACTCTCAAAATATATTAGAGCTTGAACTAAAAGTATACAACTTCTGAGTCTACATAGAATGAATCAAATATACTAACATTCTTCCAAGATAAGACACTAACTATGATACCACTTAGGATTCGCTCCTCTAACCAACTCATAAAATTACACTTAGATACATAAATATTTGATCTTTATTATCAATAAAAATGGATATATTACATGACTAAATTGATTTTAATATTAATAATATGCTTCACCATATTGAATGCTTGTCCCTTTCCTGGTGCTTTTAGCGACGTAAAATTTTTAAAATGATTTTGGCATGGTGGTTATAGGGGCGGACTGCATGAAGATCTATGTGGCAGCTTTCGAGGCAGACATCACAAAATACTGTGGCAACCATAAAAGCTGGACAGCCTATCCAAATTCGTGGTGGCTATCGATTCCACCATGTAAATTCAAAAAAAAATACATATATATATATATATATATATATATATATATATATATATATATATATATTAATCATATGCTTGCAATATTTGATACAAACTCAATTAAATTTTTCAACTATGTAGACCAATTGTAAATATATTTTATAATCTTATACAAGAAGAATTTTAAAAATTTATGATATTCTATATAGCTTGAATCTATGATCTAATACCATAATAATGATAATTATAGAAAATACGATGATGGTGGTTTGAATAGTTGGGATAGTTTCACTCAATTCTATTACCCATGTACATTGATGATTCTTCAGTCATCCACTATGGTTATATTATAGCTAAATTTATGATATTGGTGGTGTGTATAAGAATAGGAAATTGTATTGAATATGTTTCCAATCAACACCATTGTAGCATTTCTAAACTAGGGTAACAAAAATTATTTTTAGTTAGAAGCATTTGTACTTCACATCCATGTTCATATTTGGTTAATTCTCCAACTACTTGGGATAGGTATCAACCAAAAATATGCCAAATATGCATTTGAGTATTGAATATAGTTTTCCAATTTGTTGACTACCATGTGTATAGGAGCATAATATGAGTGTCTATACTGTGGCATATTTGAACACAAGTGGTGCCATATTTAGTAGTGGTATTTTCTGCCAACACATGTACTACTATGGTAGCTTAGTTTGTTACAATCCTAGTATTTTTTCCTACTAATTAATGTGTTGGATGCTCATTCTACCAAGATACTATAGCCAAAATGTTAGAACTAGTTTAATAGTCCTAACTATAGAATGAATCCCTATTGTATATTCTATGGTTTTCTTTAGTGTAGTTGGTGTTGTTATAATTGTTGTTGCTATAGCTACCACTATTATTGTAATGATCACTATTATTGTCACTATAATGGCCATTATTGTTGTCAATATAGCAACGTTTCATTCTATAATAATATAGCATGATTCTAGCAAGTTTGTTGATTCTTGGAAACCAAGACATGGCAAAAATTAAATTTCCCAAAGAGTTAGACAAGGATCACCTGAATCAATATAATTCAACAAATATCATAAATAGTATCCAAATAGTCTATCTAATTATGCCAAAATAAAAAATATGAATATCAAGTAGACTTGGGCATAAAAGCATTATATAAATAGTCATTATATTAATATAATAGTTAATACAACATGGAAACAATTCATACTTAGCATCAAAAGGGTGTATAAAAATGGAACAAAATAGAGTCCAACCAATTTACATAGATTTATTTATGTATTTCATTTAATATAATAATCCTCAATTTATTTTTTGGTAGTACATATACATACATCTTATGAGCACATCATTTCCATCAAATGAATAACCCTCATATTTTCTCTTATCCACTTTACCTAAAACCTCAACTTCCTTTATATTATTATACCATGTACCATTTTATAATATGATTTTATTTAATCTTTTAAACTCATAGTTACCATTTTTGTAGCATACATTTATCTCCTCTAACTCAAAGCATCTACCACCTTGTTCTTATTACCTATAATATATGTAATGTCAAGGTCATACTCATAATGAAATTTCATCCATCAACATTGGCCAACATTGAGATTTGGTTGGGTGAAAATAAACTTTAGCCTTTGATGATCCATTTTTAATATAAACCTTTAGAATAGTAGACACTATCTCCTCCTCATCAAAGCATGCATAATTATAGCTAAATCCTAATCGTGGATGAGGTAAATTACTTCATAATATTTTATTTTGCATAATTTAGAAGAGTTCACTACCCGTCTTGAATAAAATACCCCCTAACCCTTCCCTGGAAGAATTAATGCATACTAAAACATATTAATTTATATTTAAATCTTTTAATATGAGTGCATTGGTCAATAGTCATTTAAATTTCTGACATTCTACCTCACATTTCTTTTGTTAAAATAATTATTTCCTTTTTGCGTGCAAGGAGGTAATAAGATTATCCATCTTGAAAATTTTTAAATAAATTTTCTATAGTATCCATCCAATCACATAAATCTTCTAACCTTAGAAACATTAGTAGAAATTGACCTATCCAAAATGACCTTAATCCTAGGGGAGTCTGCTAATATTCATTTCCATTATCTTATATCCCCTATATATTGAATTTACTTTTGGAATAATTTTTTTTTGTAATCTTTACATAAAACTTAAGTTCTCTAAGACATCATAAAACTTCTCCTAAATGCTCCTCATGCTTTTTCTCATTTTTAGAGTCAATTAGTATGTCATCCAAAAATGCTACAACAAATTTGTCTAAGTGCTTCTTAAAAACACTACTCATCAAGCTCATAAATATTCTTGGCACATTGGTTAACCCAATTGGGAAAACCATAAACTAATTGTTGCCATAACCAATTTTAAATTTATTTACTGGATATTTACATCATTTATGTACAATTTATGATACCTTTATTTAAATATTTAAAAATATTATCCCCCCACATATGATCAAAGTGATCATTATTATAGGAAAAATACACCTATCTTGATAGTATCATTATTAATTTGGATAATAATATTGTTGATCTATCCTTTCTATTTACAAAATTCATAGGTTCTCCACATGGTGACACACTAGTGCAAATCAAATTTTTATCAACCAACTCTTAAAGTTACATCTTTAGCTCACTTAACTTGATAGTTTTCATCTTGAAAGGTTCCTTGGATATTGGACCTATTTTTGACACAAGCTTTATGGATAAATTATTTTTCCTTATAGGAAGTGTCTTTGGAAACTCATTAGGAAATACATTATAAACCTCCCTAAGGAAAAATGAGAATCTATACTTATTTCCTTCTTATCATTTTTTTTCATATACCACTATAGTTAAAAGTTAACACTATAAAAGTTTTTAAGAATACATTGCTAATATCATCCTTAAATAATAAGAGAAGATATTGCCAAGTTTTACCTAGATATTGATCTACCAAAATAATATTTCCCACTAATATAGAGTTAAAAAAATAAGTAAAAGCTCTAGAGTCAATTAAAATAGATACATCATGGTCCAAGATGTTACCTGAAGATTCAATAACTATTGCTTGGTGGCTCTCCATTATTGCATTCACTTGATGTTGATTTGGTGCATTTCTACCTATTTGAGTAATTTTTTGATGATTCAAACCTCTTTACCTTGCTTCATCTCTATCTTAATGCATTCCTTTATCTTATTTTCAATCCCATACTTTGAGAACTTAAGGCAGACCTATTTTAATTATATTATGGGGCCTTGGATTAAGAAGAAGGTTCTTTATAAATAAGTGTAGGAGGCCTTGGTGAAATAAATTTCCCCTAAAATCCTACCTTTAATCCCCCTAAATGCCTTCAATACCTAAACTTCCTTGGTATCTACTAAAATTGATAAGATTTGGACTTAGCCTACTATTGTTACTATTAAGGGGGAGTAAGATTAAAGTTAGGAGGATTTTATGATGATCCTTGAATATTTTTAGACCATTCAATTTTTTTTTTTCCTAGATTCAAATGGACCACCAAGACTATATTCCATGACTAAGGTTTGTTAATAAACCTGCTACCAAGTTAGTGGATTGCTCTTCTTAACAATTTATGAAATTCTAGGGCATCAGCTGGATTGCAGAAGTGCTTTCGGGTACGGTGGATCTGAAGGCTAGATTGGTGCCCCAGGAGGGTCCAATGGGGACTTCTCCGGCTCCTTTTCCAGGGAGTAGCAGCTCATACGCAGATTTGTTTAAAGAAAAATCTCCTCCAAAGAACGACGAAGCTCAAAAAATGGCATATAAAATGCTCTTCACTGCTGCTGGGAATAGGTCGACAAACACATCGTGTGAATGGATGTTTTGCCGCAGGCCGAAACCAGGCCAAAAATTGTCATCGAGCCAAGTATGGTTGAAGAATCAGTCATTTACAGAGCTAATCATGATTTAATCTGCAAGTTCATGGGTATACGTCCTTCCCTGAATTTTTTGCACTCTTGGATCCGCCAAAACTGGGAGCCTCACGGTGAGTATTCATTGTGGTTTATTAGCAATGGATATTTTATTGTTAGCTTTTCGTCTTTGGCCGATAGAAATAGGGCTTTCGAGTCGAGAAGAAAAATCATGGCCCGACAGGGCTATTTGTTCAACCATGGAGAGTGGGATTCGATCCCCGAGTTGAACCTACTGCGGTCCCAGTATGGATCCGACTATATGCTCTTCCAATGGAATTCTGGAGTGAGCAGGTGTTGGCAAGGATTGGCAATTCTATTGGAAGACATCTGGGTGTTGCCAGAGACACAATTGAAGGGAGCATGGCGGTGTATGCAAGAATATGTGTGGAGATGGATCTCAGCCAGCCTTTGCCGACAGAGATGGAAATTGAATTGGCAGGACTCTCCTGGATTCAACAACTGGACTATGAGGCCCTACCCTTTAGATGTAGGGTTTGTCACAAACATGGACATTTGGCCCGTTTCTGCCCTAATAATATGAATGCTAAAATGGAGGCCCCTTTAGGAATGCCAAACCTGCCTAAAGAGGATAAGGCAACACTTAATAAAGATTCTAATAGCACCGTTCAGGGCCAGGAAGCTCAGAGAGAGGGTTTTGAACAGCCTAGAAGAAAAAGATAGACAAAGAAAAAAGAGGGAAAGGAGCAATCCCATCTCAGACCTGCCAATAGGTATGAGATATTTAAGTCACTGGTTGACGAAGAGGAACAATTTATGGAGGGCATGGAGGGTAATAAGGAAAATTCTAATATTCCCGTGCAACTCCCCCTCTCATCTCCTCCCGTCATACAACAGGTAGTTGAACTCTGTGAGGTATCACAACCAGTGTGTTCAGGGGCTTTAGTAGTGCATAACCAGGAGCAGACAGTATCTCAGGATGTCAGCATGGGAATAGCAGAGAAGAATAGGGAAAGGCCAACTTTGGGGATTACCTAGGTAGAAAAAAGATCAAAAAACAGCAATTCTCAGTGGAGTAGGTAGAAGATCCAATAAGGAGTTGCTAGCAGTCCAAGGAGACAAACCGATCACGGGAGGATCGGTGAGGCCAATAGACTCTTATTGCTCTCAGGGTAACCAATGATTATACAATCATGGAATGTGAGGGGTTTAAACAAGTAGAACCCATCAATCTGCTGTTCGAAGACTTTTAGAGAATCGTAATACTAATTTTTTGCTTTTACAGGAGACTAAGATGTCATTAGATCTTATGTCCAAAATAGTCAACATAATTTGGAGGGGTGCTGGTCATATGGATGTGGCTGCCCAAGGTGCCTCAGGGGGGATTGTTACTCCGTGGAACTCTCTTGAATGGTCTGCAATAGAACATCTTTCTTGGAGGGGTGTTCTCACTTCTCTTTTTAGGAATAATGTCACCGCGGAACACGTTCTAATCACAAACTTTTATGGGTCTCAAAACCTAGATGGTCAGAGGCGGCAGTGGAAGGCTGTGCATAACATGCGAACCTCAAGGGAAGATCTAGACTGGATTATAGCGGGGGATTTTAACGCTAAATTATCTTCTAGAGATCAGGAAGGGGGAACACCATTTTTGGACCCAGGGGACCGTTTCATGATTGCCCAAGTCCAGGCTTTGCACTTAGTGGACATTAAATGTCCTGGCATTAACTACACTTGGACTAATAAAAGGTGGGAGCCACATAGCAGGAAGGTTAAGCTAGATCATTTTCTGGTTTCAGAGGAGGCGTTTGTAAAATGGAATATAAATTTTTAGATTTTAGAAGGCCCAGTTTTAGATCACTGTCCCATTCTGTTGGAAGGCGGGACTAGGATGGGGCAGCATCACAAACCTTTCAGATTTGAGAATTTTTGGCTTCAGAAAGAAGAACTTCGAGAGAAAATTCCACAGTGGTGGGAAGAAGGCCGCCCACCTTATGGGAGAGCAATGTTCATAATCCACAAACAACTACAATATGTCAAAACTCGCTTGAAGTATTGGAGGCGTGCTAATAAAATAGACTTCCAGTGCCCAAAGAGCTCCATTGGTGGCCGATGGGATGAGGTCCAAAAATAGTTCAGAGAAGGAGTAATTACAGACCAGCTCAAAGCTGAGGATGATGCCCTACGTACAACGGTTGAGGACATTGACAACCAGGAGGAGACCTATTGGAAGCAGAGAGCAAGGACCACCTGGTTATTAGAAGGGGACAAAAATACAAAATTCTTTCATCGGACTACTTGTGCTCGAAGACAGATGAACAAGATGGAGGCCCTTCAAGATGAGAACGGTCATTCCTTTGATACACTTCCAGGTATGCATTCCCATGCTATGGATTATTTTTCTAAGCTTTTTAAGGAAAGTGTGGTTCAAGATGTAGAGGCCCAAAATGAAGTTATTTCTGTCATACCTGCTGTTATTTCTGAGGATGAAAATCAGGCCCTCCTCAAACCCATTGATAGAGATGAATTGAAAACTGTGGTCTTTGGAATGAGCACTGGTAAAACTCCAGGTCCAGACGGCTTCCCAATTGAGTTTTTTCAGGCTTTCTGGGACTACTTAGAGGAAGATGTAATGGCTGTTGTAGAAGAGTCCAGAGAAAATAAGAGAATGCTTAAAGCTATAAACCACACTTTCATTACCTTAATTCCAAAAGGGGAGGAGGGGGTTCATATTTTAGATTATAGGCCTATTGCCTTATGTAATGTGTTGTACAAAATAATCACAAAGGTAATGGCTGAGCGCCTAAAACCTCTTCTTCACAACATTGTCTCCTCTGAGCAAGGGGGTTTTGTTGAGGGACGACAGATTCTGGATGGGGTGGTTGTGGCCCAGGAAGCAATCCATTCAATGCACACTTCTGGTAATAAAGGGATGTTCATAAAACTGGACATGTCAAAGGCTTATGACAGGGTTGAATGGAGTTTCCTGGCTAAAATGATGGCAGCCTTTGGTTTCTCTCAGACTGGATAGAGTGGGTCATGAGCCGTGTCTCTACCCTGACTTACTCTGTGCTTATCAAGGGCCTTCCTTCGCAACCATTTGGAGCTACTCGGGACTCGCGCCATGGGGATCCATGTTCTCCTTATATTTTTCTCATTTTGGCTGAAGGTCTTGGCAGACTTTTCTTGAGGAGAAGACAACAAGGTAGATTATTGGGTATCATGGTGGGTGACGAAGTTTTAACGCACCTGCAGCTTGTGGATGACACCGGTTTGGTGGGAGTGGCCAGCTTCAGTGGAAGCAAGAATGATTAGGGATACTCTTAATGTCTATCTCAGGGCTACTCAACAGGTCATTAATGACAAGAAATCCAAAGTGGTTTTTTTTAACTGGAGCAAAGGCTTCATAACAGAATTTTAGAAATCCTGGGATTCACAAGGACTTCTCTCCCAGTGGTTTACTTGGGGGTCCCCTTGCACTTTAAGAAGCTAAAATTAGACACATGGAGGAATCTGCTGGAGTGTATCAAGGACATAATTAATCACTGGTCTCACAAGTGGTTAAGTTATGGTGGCAGATTAACGTTCTTACAGTTAGTCATTCAAGCCATGCCAATTTACAAATTCTCTATCCTGGCTGCCCCGATTACAATATGGAAAGAGTTGGACAGGATGGCTAGAAAGTTTTTATGGGAAGGAGCAAAGGGAGAGAGAAAGTGGGCCTTAGTGGGCTGGGACAAAGTTACCCAGCCCAAGGTTAAAGGAGGTCCTGGGTTTGAGAAATTCTAAGCTGAATAATAAAGCTTTGGCTGGAAAGCTGTACTGGAGATGGATCTCCCAACCCACCTCCCTTTTCAGTAGAATCCTAACTAGCAAATACCTGGGACAGGCCAACCCAAATGATGTAGCTCGCATCCCCTTGGATGGTACTGGGTCCCTAGTTTGGCAGGCTCTCAAGTTAGGGTCTCAGGTTGTTAAAGACCGCTTATTTTGGAAAGTGGGAAGAGGGGAGAAGGCTCATTTCTGGATAGATTCTTGGGATCAGTTCCCACCCATCATTGCTGAATTTCTAGAATTACAGCCAATAAAAGCAGCCATTGAAGCCAAGGGATGGATCCGTATTGAAAGTTATTTCACAACTACTCAGCTGGGGGAGTGTAAGTTTAAGCAGTTCAAGAAGTTGGATGAGTGGCCCATTTCAATCCCTCCGGATTTGACTCCCATCATGACTAAAATTCTGACAGAAATATTTCTTACAGGGGGAGACGTGGAGGATGAATTAGCTTGGGGCTTTGGGAGTCTTGGCGTCTATACAGTAAAGGACGGATATGACAACATTCTCCCAGAGCCCCCCCTCATACTTTTTAGGTTGAGGACTGGAGGAAAATCTGGCACTCTAAAGGCTGGTCGAAAGTTAACTTTTTTTCCTGGCAGTGCATGCACAATGGAATCCTCACTTTTGATAATCTCAGATCAAAAGGTATCATCGGCCCTTCTCAATGTGTACTATGCTACAAGAGCGAGGAAACTGCTGACCATTTGTTGTTTGGTTGCCCTTTCACCCGACAGATTTGGCTGCGTTGGTTTGCATACTTTAAAATTCAAGTAAGTGGTGACCTAAACCGGATGAATATCTGGGCAAAATGGCAGAAAGGTAGATTCAAATCTAAAGCTCTTCGTATTGGCTGGGAGCTCGGTTTAAGCTTTATCTCGGTGGCAAGTATGGCTGGAAAGAAATGCCAAAATTTTTAGAGAAACTTTTACTGCTCTAGACGGGGTTTGGCATACCATTTGGAGCAAGGTTACCGAAACCGTGGCTGTTCATGCCGAGGAGGAAGCTCAAATTGACATTGGAGCTATGGAAGAACGCGTTGAACTGCAAGAGGGACAGGACATAAATTGTTGGAAACCTCCCCCTAAAGGTTGGATTAAAATCAATACTGATGGAGCTACAAAAGGCAATCTGGGTAGAGCCAGAATTGGAGTGGTGTGCCAGAACCATGCTGGGACTGTGCTCTATTGGGAATTGCAAGGCTCTGGGAAGAACCACTAACAATGAAGCCGAAGCCATTGCCATCAAGTCTGCTTCTGTTTGGGCAATGAAACATGGCCACCGCAGGATTATTCTTGAATCAGACTCGCAAATAATGGTTGGAGCTCTAGACCGCATGAGGAACTTTGATCTGAAAGCTTGGAGGTTGAGGGCTCTTGTTACCCAAATTAAAGAATTATGGAAGGAATTGGAGGACGTGATCCCAGCTTTATGCGAGTAGAGATTTGAACAAAGCGGCTGACTTTCTGGCTAAGATGGGTGCGGAAAAGGAGGTTGGAGTTCAGTTGCACAATGACATGGATATTGAGGATGAGGTGATTAGACAGGGTCTTGAAAGGTCCTTGAGCTAATGACCTTCGAAAAAATAGAGTACGATGGGGGACCCCATGGCAGCTAGTTTTTGGTTCACGAAAATTGGCTCCGGTGCAGTTCTTCCTTTACTATTGTATGACTGTGTCCTCTCGGACTCCGACTGGGAAGAGGCTCTTCCCACATTGTAATTGATCTATGTCTTAATACAAGTTTTTTTCAAAATTGTCAAAAAAAACAATTTATGAAATTGATGGCCTCAACATGTTAGAAACCTATTTACTTGCAAAATATTATGTTGAACTAAATGTGTCTATTTAGGAGTTTTGTAAACATTTTATCATATATAACTTACTTATTTCTTTGTTGAATATTAGTATATTCATAGATACTTCATTAAATGTACACCTAGGATATACATTTATTTTTGAATTTCTCTTCAAACTAACAATTTATGTCTATTTAATCATAACCTATTATGAGTTCTTTGTTATGCCACCATATGGTTGTAGATACTTTCATATAGAGTATGGTTGTTTTATCCTTATCTTAGCTATTATGATTTTCTTCTTTGAAGCAACATTACATCTGCACTTGCTAGTATTTCATTATGTTACCATTATCCAATATAGATAATGTAAACAACTTGATATTTTTCAAGTTATTGAAGATATATTTCTAACTAGTTTATTAATATTTTTAAGCCTGTCCTCACCGATCTCACCCTCTATTCTTTATTTTTGACCACTAAAATTTAGGATTTTTAGAAGTTGATCCATCAACATATTAGTCATTTTGTGAATAGCATCAATAACCTAATCCATACAACCATGACATTCACTCCTCGAGGTATCTTGGTTCTAGTGATCCTCTACTACCTTAGATACTTCTTGATCATTCCCCCTTTGATCCTCCGTGGATTGGCAATTTTTAGTATTCTCTATCTAACATATTCATCTACATATTATAGCATTAGTTCTACCACCATAACATGTGGTCATATATCCTCTCTTCTTTGGAGGCATCTACAACTAGGTAACATAATTCAAATTATCATTTATTAAAAAGGATTGCCTAGGCATATAAGTCTCTATTTTAACAACCCAAAATTTAATACCATAGGGTTGAAAATTAATGTTCACAAAAATTAACACATCAAATATTAGAATATATGAGTCTAATATTTTTATAAACAATCAATGACACAAAAAAAATATATCAAGAATTGGATTATGACAAGAAAAGTTAAATTTTCACTTGATAGATTTTAGATATCTATTTGAACAAGATTATAACATATGTACTTTCCAATAATTTTCCTACCTATTAATTTATGATGAAAGTGATTCAAATAAAGAATATGAAGTCATCTAAAAATTAATTTTTACTAACAAATAAAATCATATTCTAACATTACAAAGTGTTTCTTTTGGCACATGGGTTTAAAATTTTCATTTTGTAGGTCCATATTTATTACAATGATGACAATGAATTAATATAAATCAATTGAACATAAAATTATAACTTAGTAGTATATTTATGCGACATGGTACTCATGGTATGTGTCACAAAATTCTAATATTATTAAATAAAATCATCACTAATCAAATAAGATTCATTGCAATCCTCTTCTTATTTTTCAAGAGGTTGTATTGAGTGGCATATTTCTATGATGGAATTTTGTTCTTCTTTAATACCTCTTTAAATAGAGGAACAAAAAATCTCTCAATGTCATAAGTCCACACAAAATTAGAAGCTCTCCAAAAATATAATTATAAATTAATATATAAATCCAATTCTAAAATAGGACTAGATGTTCCATTTGTCCCACCTATTAGGCATAAATCATGGCCTAGGATATAGAAACAAACTATCTAATTTTTATATCACATCCATACATAGATCATGACAAAATAATATAATTGTATTTGTAAAAAGAGTCCTGACAATTGACTATGTAGATGGTGGAGTGTCTTGTCCTCCTATATATGAGACAAGGGTGATGGACTAACTTTGTTATTCCTTGGGTACGATGACAATGAGGCATGTTGGCCGATGGTTTTGATTTTCTTTCTTCACCCAATTATCACTTTTCTACCATATTTTTTAATAGTTTTGCCTCCTATATTTCCCAAAACTCCAAAATAAGGATAAAGTCATGATTAATAGATGTTTTAACATTCATCCCATAAAGCATGCGTCATAAAATTGATAGTTGTAAAGACCACCACTTTAAATTGGGAGCTTGACCATCCAAATAATTTTAGAATTTTTGATGCATAGTCATGATTCTAACATGGTTTTAGACTTAGGGTTTGAACAACACATCATTTAGACAAATGATTATGATTTTATGACCTCACAAAGAAGAAAATCCACTATCAAATCCAAATGGAAAGTTTTTTGCTATAAATACCCACTTCACACTCTCATTTTATCATCATACATTCACGAAATTATTACAAAATATTTTATGTTCTTTCTAACACATGTTCTGAGAATTTTACCTCTATTGCTACTATATTACACACTTCTTTTTACTCTCTTTCTCTCTCTATCTCTCTCTCTCTCTTGTCCTTAAATGTAAATCCAGAGCTATAAACCACCATTTTACTACCTATTGATGCTATGATCTACCTAGGTATGACTTTTTTCCCTTGATCGAAGTCACGATTGGATTGCTTAGTATCATTTCTAAGCCAATATTTAGAGAAGACAAATTCCTTGTAAATTTGCTGTTGAAAATACTGAAGAATGAGAAAAGAAAAAGGGAAGAGAGGGTAAAGGGTCAAATAGATTTAATTAATTAAAATCAAGGCTCAGTTAACAATATTTATTTAGTTGCATGAGCATAGGCCACCTGGTACAAGGAAAATATAATAGAATATACAACTAATGCTATGCAAAAAATACATAATCCTCATATGTTACAAAATTCAACATTGCAAGTGCTTGAACCAAAGAAAGCCAAATAATTTAAGCCTAATAGATAGACCAAAGGAATACCAAACAACATTAAACCTAACAAAAAGAATTTGATTAAAGCAAACAAGCAATGTTGAAAGTGTAAATATTACGTAAAGAGATCTACAAATATTAAGTAGGGTAAGTCAAACAACTCTTGATTGTATTCCATGTAGAATAAACATACATCTTGTTATAGGAAAACACTAAAATATCTGATCCTTTAAAATGAGGGGTATTTACTTATTTTTAGGTTTTACTAAGCTAAAATGAAGTTGACTACTCTATACAATAATGAGCAAAAATCATTTTTCATGATTGGGTATGAGCTAGCATCACTCAAAATTTCTATATATTTCTTTAAGTGATTGTGATTTGTAAAATCACCCACTATGATTAGTTGAGGTGGTCATCACTTTCAAGCTCTGACAACTACCATGGCCTAACCACTCTGATTTGAGAGCTTACCTTCTATTTTACCTATGTAGATTTATAGACATGCCAAACATTATTGATATTAATGTCATCCTTATTTTTGATAAAATTTGGTCTAGGATGCTGCCCCTTTTTCTTACCTTTGAAAATTCCTTTTATGTCTAGAATAGTTCTTTGCATTGCAAGCTACTTGCCTTGCTAGATATTTTGAATAATTTTTCTTATGTCAGAATAGAAAAGTTTTGGTATACCTCCTTTATAGGTCCAACACCAAGCTAGTATGGCTAAAAGCTTCTAGCTTGGAAGATTAAGTCAATATTAAATAATTTTGAGCATATAATTGATTGCTTTGGATTTTGAAACAATATATTTGAAAGAATTATGACTTCAAACAAGTCCTTAAAGCTTGAATAATAGATAAAGTTTTAGTTGCTACTTTATTAATCATCTCCCAATCCAATGGATGCCATTTTTTGTACTATCTTGCTCCTTGCTTGGTTTATTATGATTCAAAGTTACCTGATTACTAGAATTTTTATTGTTCTTGAGCAATTTTATTTATATATTTTTCTAGTTATAAACACTTTTTTTACTTTTCTTCCTTTATTTTTCTTGATTTTTTATTCCCTAGGATGGATTATCGGTGCTATTTTGTAACTACATCAAAAATATTGTAAAACTAGTCAAGTGAGGAAGATAATCCAGTCTATGAGCTCATAATTATAGTTGACGGGTGAATTCATAGTCAATGTATGTCTAGAAACCCTACCAATAATGTAGCCCTTTTAGCTATCACTAAAAAGGCTCCAATACTCCTATCATTGATGAGGTCAAGATTAGCTTCCATAAAAATACTATAATCCTTTCTCTGTCTAGTTTGGGTGGTCAATATTTCCTTGTGGTCCAGGGAATTTAGAATTTGCTAGCAGTTTTTAGCATAGGCCTTCCATTGTTAACATATTTGGAATTTTATAGCATAATATACTTGATATATTGAAGGAGCTTTAGCTCCATACAAAAATTTTGCTCAAAATTCCTCTTTTAGGTTATATTTTCCTAGTGTAGTGAGATTTCACTATAGTTTGATGACCCACAAGGGGGCTTCTACTTATAGGAGGTAAAGAACCTGGTAATAGTACCATTGTCTATTGGGCATAGAGTCTATGAAAGCAAATCCTAGAAATTTTAGGGCTTAAAGGGATGAGAGATAAATTTATTTTGAAGATTATATTTTCTTGGGGCTTATGAAATGCTAAGGGGACTCTCCTTATATAGACTTCTTTGACTAGGAAAGTCATCAAAGTCACTCATCTAATTAGCCATCATTTTCATAAAATATTCTTTATCAAGCTCATGGAAAATATTTTTTCCCTCATATCTGAATCAACAAAGACATGATTATCCACTATTTTACCTGATGTTTAGCCATGGTAGTTGTCTCTTCATTAATATAATGACTATTAAGAAATTGATGGTAATATAGGGAATTATATTTCTTATCTATTTTGTTGATTCATAGACCTCCTAGTTTGTGCAATCCTCCTTCATGCATATGAACTGTTTGGTGTGTTCCCAAAATTTTATTTTGTGTGAGTGCTATGCCATTGCCCACTCTTTCCAATAACTATACAACACTTAATTTTTGGTGACTTTACTCTAAATATTGGTTATTTAGAATATGATACATGGTTTTAACACACATTTACTTGCCAAATATTTCACTTAGAGCTCATTCATCAAAATATAAAATATTCAGACCAAAGTGACCCAAAATTTCCTTATGTCTACTATATTTTATCTAGAACTTGTGGTTGGTTGTAGCCGAGAGGTCATGGTGGGTTAGCTTTGACATGTGATGAGTTACCAGATATACATGGATAATTGCATTAGAATCAAGCATGTAAAACTCATATTCCATTAGTGACTCTTATATTGGTTCCTCTAGGTTTTTTGACTGCTCTTCTATTAGTTCCTCAAGGTATTCTGGCTACTCTTCTATCTCCACTTTGAGGTAGTCTAGATAATATTCATCTAGATTAACACGTTGATTTTTAAGCCTCTTTATGTGATGGATGCTGGGCTTCTCCACATAGATCTATATCTTCATTTCTTTCTAGGGAATTATCATGTGAGTGTTATCTAGGGATAAATAGTCCTCCAACTTTGTTGTGAACTTCCTTGATAACCATAGTCCAAATAGTGGTGAAAGGTCCACCACTATCACCTCATGGATTACTAAGATATTTAGAAACTTGTGTAGCACCATTGGAATATCCTTTACTACTCCTACTATTCAAACTGGGGTCCTATATAGCTCTAATACATCAAAACTAGTGCAAGTGTATTCCATTCTCGTTTCATCAATTATAACCTTAGGAATGACTATTGTAGTAGCTCTAAAATACACCATGCAATTATGGACAATCTATTCCTCCATGAATATGGACATATAAAATGGTGGAGGCTTAAAGTTACCCATGTTGAGAATTTGTTGGTCCTGAGATAGATTTAGATCCAAGCATCTAAATCCACTTGGAAATGCATTCTCTAGGATGACCTTAAGAAAATCAACCCATCTAAGGATCAACAAAGCATCGTACATGTTGACTCTTGATGAATTATTTTTAATTCTTTGATAGTGCTATAACAATAGGGTTCTAGAATCCTTCCCTCTTTTTAGGCTAGCTCCTTGAACCTCCTTAGATACTATTGCATGGCTTCTTTCATTTTATTTTTGGTAACCAAATGATACCATAACTTCCTTAGGAATTTCTCCCTAGATTATTTTTTATTGGCCTTTGATGATTTCAACTTGGTCTACTCCTTAGGTTACTCCATTTTATTCCTTTTGTGGCTGAGAGAATAATTTCATACTATCAACCTTCTAGGTATTTGATAGAAGAGGTATTTTCCTAGATATAGTCAATATGTGGACAAGATTAAAAATTGAAGGCTCTTTAATGACTAGATTTGGTTTTAGATTAGTCAGCATACCCATAAGCACTTTTGATTAACTTTCTAATTTTTGGGCTACAACCAACTGGCATTGGTGTTGATAGACTATAAAAGTGTTAGTATTGTGAGTATCATTACAAGCTAAGCATCAATACTCCTCCTAGGTAGTGGATGTCTCCTCCTCTTGACCTCTGGTAATAACAACTTTCTTTTTAATAGTGTTTCTAGTCAAATCCCCCTACTCTTTTGATATGTAGGGACATCTTTTTTGATAACCTTCAAATTTTATTTTAGCATTTTATAATTTTAGCACAGTGATATTATGTGTTAGGTTATGGACCATAATTTTTAGTGCACAACCAAAATAGTATTTGAGGATAGAAATTGGTTTCCAATAAAGTAGCCAAGGAAGGAATTGATAAATCTAGAAGTGAGACTTATTAGCCTTGTTTAGGGATCTATAGAAAATATGACATCACAAATTTTGGGGGTAGTTTTCCAACTAATATGAGTGCATTCTTTTTTGTGACAAAAAATTAAAATATCTAAAGATATTTTAATGTCATTGG
This sequence comes from Wollemia nobilis, assembly GCA_028583015.1. Lineage (NCBI taxonomy): Eukaryota > Viridiplantae > Streptophyta > Pinopsida > Araucariales > Araucariaceae > Wollemia > Wollemia nobilis. The sequence continues at coordinate 1,674,502 of JAQPPZ010017170.1, read as the reverse complement.
ACTTATAGATTTGCAAGCTTAAGTTAAAACAAAATCTTTAAGGTAGTTTATGTAAGATTGGGGACAAGATGGCCTTATATCTTGAGGGAGTATTCTCTAGGTTATGGTAAACTAGATATATTCTCCTAGGGATGCATTTGTATGGAAGTAAACTATGTGAGAAGTGGAAATTTGTCCCCTATATCATTGAAATCTAGGATGAGGTTCATCTAGGTCAACCTAGATACTGGTACTACCTTCTTCTAAAGAGAAATATGAAACCAACTTGTATCTAAAGGATAAAGCTAGCAACCTAGCCATTATATCTTCATGGTTAATACTATGCACAATATATAAAGTGGCTATATCTTGGCAATGTTCATAGGTCATATTTTCAATACCATCATAAGAGGACAAATATTTTAGTGCAGACTAAGGAATGTCATGGAGATATGGAATATTAAGGGGTCTAGCACTATTCCATCTTATGTATATATGTCTAGCCATGGTTCTATATGGGGATTTGGCAAGTGGTTGTAGAGATATGGCAAGTGGTTGTAGAGATATGGCCTGCAAAGGAGTGGGGATTTGAATAAAATAGATTTAGATGGGTGAATGAAATTTTTATTTCTAGGATTTCTTAAAGACTAAGAGCTCAAAAAATTGGAGGGGTTATTTCAGCTTATTAACCTTTGATATTGTAATCATGTGATTTTGGGGCTATGCTATTTAGTGAGGTCATTGATATTAGGTTCTTTTAATAATGGAGTTTCCAAGTGAATGGGTTCTCATCCTCTTTGTGAGACCAATACATTCATAAAAATATTGATCATTAAGACATGTGGATGTTTTCAATATGGTAGCTCTATCTTCTAATTAGACAATTATTATGCTCACATCTTACTAGTGATTCTTCTATTTTATATCTATGTTAAATATTTAGAATTCAGTCCCACTAGGTGTGCCAAAAACTCTTAATACTCTGATATACCTAGGTATGAATTTGCATCCTAGACCAAAGTCAAGATTGGATGGCTTAAAATCATTTCTAAGACAACCTTAGGAGAAGACCAGTTTCTTGTGTAATTGTTGCTGAAAAGACTTAAGAATGAGAAAAGAAAAAGGAAATAGATGAAAAAAGGTTAGAGAGATTGATGTAATGATGGTCAAGGATCAATTAACAACATTGATTTAAGGTGCATGAGCATAGGGCACCTGGTACAAGAAAAGCTTAACAAACTATAAAAATAATGACATGTAGAAAATACATTATCCTCATATGTTACAACATTCAACATTAGATGCACTTGAACCAAATAAAGTCAAATAGTTTAAGCCTGATAGATAGACCAGAGGAATACCAAACAACATTAAACCTAACAAAAAAAAATTAATCAGAGAAGACAAGCAGTGAAAAAATTATAAATATTACATAAATATATTTGGAAACATTTACTAGGGTAAGCCAACCAACTAGTGTAGCATAAACATACAACTTGCCACATGAAAACATTGAAATATATGACCCTTTAAAATGATGGGTATTTATTTCTTTATAGTTTTTGCTAAGCTAAAATAAATATAACTATTCTATACAATAATGACCAAAAAAGGATTGGCATAATTGGGGATGAGTTAGCACCACTCAACATTTCTATGTCTTTTGTCAGGCAATTACAAGATCATCCACTATGCTTAGTTAAGGCAGTTATCACTTTCAAAATTTGATGATTATGATGTGACCTAACCACTCCCATCTAGGAGCTTGCCTTCTCTTTGAGCTATGTGGCTTTATATACATGCCAAAAATTATTGACATTGTTATCATCCTTCTCATCTATAAACTTTCATCTAGGATACTGCCCCTTTTTCTTACCTTCTAGACTACCTTTTATATCTGAATAAGTTCTTCACATTGCAAGCTGCTTTCCTTGCTGAATATTTTTAAGTGCTTTTCTTATGATATCATAGAAAGTTTTTGGCATGACTTATTTTTAGGTCTAGAACCAAGATAGTTTGGATAAAATATTTTGGCTTGGAGTATTAAGCCAACCTTAAATAATTTTGAGTAATGAATTGCTTGTTTTAGCTTCTAGAATAATATATTTGAAATAATTATGACTCTAGACAAGTCCTTCAAGTTTGAATAATAGCTAGATTTTTATTTGCTTTTTTATTAATCATATCCTAATTGAATGAATTTCCTTTTTCTATGTTCGTACGCCTTGCTTGGTTTTTGATGCTTCAAAGTTTCCTGATTACTAGAATTTTTATTGTGCCTCATCAATTTTATTTCTTTTTTTCTTGGCCACCTCACTTCCTTTTCTTTCTTTATTATTACTAAGTTTTTATTTTCTAGGGTGGCTTGTTGGTGCTATTTTACAACTACATTGGGGAATATTGTAAACCTAGTCAAGTGAGGAAGACATTTTGGTCCACAAGCTCATCATTTTGGTTGATGGATGATTTCATAGCCATTGTATAGATAGAAACCCTACCAATAGTATAGCCATTTTAGCTATCACCAAAAATCCTTTGAGACTCTTCTCAATGGTGAGGTCAGGCTTAGCTACCACTAGAAAGGCTATACTCCTTTATTTACCTACTCCAAGTGGTTAATATTACCTTATAGCATAGAGATTATAGAATTTACTAGGAACTTTCAATGTAGACCTTCCCTTGTTAGTATCTTTGAAATTTTTATAGCATCAATTACTTGATAAATTGAAGGAGCTTTAGGTCCTCTAATGTTAGCTTTGGATAACAATTTGTCTTAAAATTTCTCTTTCAGGCTAGATTTTTCTAGACTTCACTACACTACCTTCCACAAAGGAGGACAAGATGTTGCACCAAGATTTATAGCCAAAGATAATTAATTTTCATTTGAGGTCTAGTTTCCAAGATAGGTCAAACCCTCTACAAATATCCTAGGTGCGATCTCTCCTTATATACTATAGTGATGTTGCAAGTAGGATAGAGTAAGAATGAGTTGTTTACCATGCTTATTTTCTAAATGATATGGTACTTGATGCCCTAGGTTTCAAGTACTTTATTTTTCTACATTTGGATTAGCCCTAATATTTTTTATTTTATGGGTAATCTTAGTATAATTTGCTCTTGGATGCTCTATTTTATTCATACTTGGATTAAGATAATTTTCAACTCTTTATTTTTAACTTATTGTTATACTATCTTAGTTTAATAATTAATAATTTATCTTGTATTAAATTGAGTAATTGTATGAGATATTGCCTTCTTCCAACAAAAGTTTTGGTGAACCCAACATGAAATTATCTTTTGAGTTTTTTCTTTTCTTATTTAGCCCCTGCTGTAAGTTTTTTGTTAGCTATCACTTTTGAGATAAATAAAACTATCATAGTTTTTCTCTTTCTTTTAGGAATTCCCCAAAAATATAATTTTATTTGCTTTGAAGGTTTTTGGTAGTTTGGTTATTTTAAGGGTAGAAAGTTTTGTAAAACCCTAGTTGCTCTTGAGTAGGTTTTCCACTTTCCCTTATAATTCCTCTAGCTTCTTCCAAGGATATTAGAGTGGGTTATTTATCAAAGGAGTATGTTCTAGAATTTATATAAATAAAAGAGGATATTCCTCCTTTTGTTACTCTTAAAAAGTACATCATTCATCATTTTATATTTAAATGTGATAATGAATTTCAAATTAAGAATTGAACTGATAGAGATTTTGATTTTGAATAAGAGAAATATCCCATTATCAAATTTGATGAACCTTATAGGTCTTTTAAAGGATCTAAAAAAACATTAGGAATTTTGAAGTTAGGTAGTGATGATTAGTGCCATGATGAACTAGAATTGTCTCTTAATGAAGTGATTGTGGAAAGATCAAGATCATCCCTAAATGTGGTGATTGTGACAAATAGATTTATGTGCAGAGAATGAACTTAGAATACCCTTAATTGAAATCCAATACTCATTCTATATCTCATGACAAAAAAATAGCTACATAAATAATGATTCTTAGGGAATCTTTGGATTTCCAGCTATATAGTCATAGGCATGCCACTAAAATAAAAATCTAGGATTCTAGGAGATAAACAACTAAAAATGTAGAATTTTATAACCAATATTATATAACTCTTGAGTGCTAATAGAAATAATGTAGTAAAAACTATTATTCCTCCTATTTTGAACCACAATGCTCCTCTTCCATCTTCCCCAACTAACCTTAGGGAGGCTTTGGCTACATCAATTGATCCAACTATGAGAAATTATAAAATTTAATATCTATCCTCTAATGTGGAAGTTATAGACTTGTTTGGGCATGTGTCTAAATTATTTAATGATATGACAAATAATGCCCATATATTTATTGATTAGTTTATGATATACTTGAAGAACATATGCTTATACTGAGAGGGGGTGAACAATATAAGATCAAAACTTTTACTTTTCTTTCCAAATGATAACAATAGTAATATCAATGCAGTAAATGAAACAATGCATAAATCATCACACAAATGAGAGACATAGATTTAACATTGTTCACCCAATGTGGTCTATGTCCATGGATAAAATCTTTCTTATAAATTTCCTCAACAAATATCTTGGGAACCAATTCCCTATTACAATGTTTATGGGTACCAACCCAAAGGAGACACCAATCCCCTATGCTAAAGTTTGTGGACCTCTATCCATAGGAGACACCAATCCCCTATGCTCTAGTTCATGGACCTCTATCCACAAGAGACATCAATCCCTATTGCTCTAGTCAGTTCCAAATCCTACTCATAACTCTACAAAAATTTACTCCAAGCCTCATCACAAGACTCACTCAAATTTACTCCAAGCCTCCTCACAAGACTTACTCAAATATACCTCAAGCCTTCTCACAAGGCCTGCTCTCAACTCTACATAAATATGCTCCAAGCCTCCTCACAAGACTTTCTCAAATCTACCTCAAACCTTCTCACAAGGCCTACTCTCAACTCCACATAAATATTCTCCAAGCCTCCTTACAAGACTTACTCAAATCTGCATCAAGCCTTCTCACAAGGCCTACTCTTAACTCTACACAAATTTTCTCCAAGCCTCCTCACAATACTTGTTCAAATCTACCTCAAGCCTTCTCACAAGGCCTGCTCTTAAGTCTACATAAATCTACTCCAAGCCTTATCACAAGAATTGCTCAAATATACCTCAAGCCTTCTCACAAGGTCTGCTCTTAGCTCTGCTTAAATCTACTCCAAGCCTTCTCACAAGACTTTCTCAAATTTGTTCCAAGCCTCCTCATAAGTCCTACTCTCAACTCTACTCAAATCTACTCCAAGCATTTTCACAAGGCTTGCTCTCAGCTCTACTCAAATATGCTCCACCAAAAATTGCTCTTAACTCTGCTTAAATCTGCTTCAAGCCTTCACTCAAGGCTTGCTCAAATCTGCTCCAAAACCTGTTCTCAATTCTGCTTAAATATGCTCACCAAACCTACTCAAATATTCTCAACAAACCTGCTCAAATCTGCTCAACAAACCTGCTCAAATATGCTCTAATTCATGCTCAAGAATTGCTCAACTCTACTTAACAAACCTACTCAAATATCTTAACCTGCTTAAATCTGCTCTAGTTCATACTCAAAAACTACTCATATCACATGCTCAAATTGCTTTCTTTAATCAAAGTATTTCGGACATATTCTACCTAGAATTCCTTTTATTAAAGAACATATAAATAATAATATGCAATGCAAATGCTCAATATGTTCTCTTCACATTCATTAAGTCTGTTGCTTTCACATGTCTCACATTTATTAAATTTGGTCTCTACTTCTTGCTAATTCCTTTGAAATCAAATTAAGCTAGTGTATAAATTTGCTTCACAAAACTGGTTTATGTTCCTTGCAAATTTGCTCTCAAAGATCAAACACAATAATGCACAAATTTGCTTCACAAAACTAGTCTCTAAAACTTACCCATTCATATTTGATGTCACTCAAATCAATGTCCAAATGCTTCACAAATTCATTCAACAATGCTGCATAATTTGTTCTCAAATCCTAGCACGCGTGGTTCCAATTTTCACAAACCTTTGCACAAGTGTTTCCAATATCATTCAACAATGAAGCACAATTGTATTCTCAAACTCTAGCACTTATATTTCCAACAATGCACATATATAATCCTTATTTCTCCACCTTATGATTCAGAAATATTTGCTCAACCAAACACCCTAAAGAAGGAATAATATCACCATACCTCTTAACTTGCTTTGATGAAGATGTGCCCTCAAATCCTGTCTCAAAAATAAATTCCCTTTCTTGTGCCTCTTTCAAAATAGGTTAGTCAAAAATCCTTTTTCAAGTCATCCTCATTAGAAATTCTCTCAAAAACATGTGCCCAAAAATGCTTGAAAATAATACTTGTAAAAGCCCTCAAATTTCTTTTCAATAATACAAAAATCAATGCTCACAAATACACCTTATTCCTCCTATCTAAAAATACAATATCACAACCTTCAAATTTATTTCATGCTAACTTTACAATATCAAATACTCTTTTAACACCTTATTACTCCTAAATTGAATTTCAAATTACAATATAAAATATCCTTTGTTACACCTTATGGCTCCCTCTAACTAAAATATCAAATTAAAATATTTTTCCCTCAGAAATATTCAATCATGCACAACAAACGAAACACCTTAACCACTTAATTTTTAATCAAAAAATTCATACATTTCATGAGCCCATAATTTACCCCTTCACTGCCTTGCAAAAAGTGATCACAGGAATTGAACCTACGACCTCCTTCTCCATGGCACCCTAGCACTTGCTAGGAGTCTAGCTGGGCTGCCCCTAGTGGTAGCAACAATGATACACAAATGCAATTGTAAACCTCTTATCATACTGCCAATAAAAACACTATCTCTGCGGGTAAAACTATCTTCTGCGTGATTTGAACTAGTGATCACCTCTCTCATAGGGCCTTAACACTGCCCTAGCGACCAGCTGTGCTAGCCTACTAGTTGGAAATAAATCATGAAACCTTTCATCTTTATCCTTTCTATCCCTTTCATCGAAAATCATGCTCTTCTTCTTCTATGAGTTGTCCTTTCCAAGAACGAGCGGATTTCAAAAATTCATCCCACAACTTACACTTTGCAAAGGTTTTGAAACTTTATTTATATGAATTTTATCCTCATCTTGCCATGATGTTGACGCTCAAACTTTCGATATTGTTTTTATTCCTTTTCAAATAGCTTCCATGATTTGACACTCAAACCTTTATTTATTTTTAGAATATTTAAATCTTTTTAGATTTAAATATTATAAACCTTAAACCTTTGGCCCTTGGTGATCTTATAGATCTTTTTCAAGCAATCAAAATAAAATTAACTTTAAAACTTGTTCTCTTTCTTGTAAACTCAACCATGGAGAATATTTTTGCCTTGATGACTATTGTACCTTTTGACATCAATATTTTTGCCTTGAAGATAAATCTCAACCATTTAACTTTTGCTTCCAAAAGAATACATTTCACTTTTGACATCAATGACAACCAATATACCTAATATTTCCAACAATATCCCCCTTTGTCATTGATGGCAACCCTTTTAAAAATTTTCTTTTCTTGCAACTAGATTCCATATCTTCTCCCCCTGAGAAGCTGCTCCCCCTCACTGAATTCTCCTCCCCTTACTAAAATCTCTCCCCCTTTGACATCAATGGCAAAGGGCTCCTTTGGGGCTAAAAATAAGACTCTTAGCTCAGCCCCCTCACCACCTCCTTTCCTTGAGGTGATTAAGTTTGGGATGGGAGTAAAGCTACTCCCAATTTACAATGCTCTTCTCCTTTTTCTCCTTTTTCAATCTTATTTTTCCATACCTTTGTAGTCATACCTCTTTGAACCTTTTGAACATCCTGATTCTTGCTTATTCTTGGTAGTTCCTAAAATTCCATTCTACACCACTTTGCTCTATGCCCAACCTTATTGCAATTGTAACATATGATGTTGTAGTTCTTGGAAGGTGCAAATGAATTGAAGTTCCTCTTGATGAATCCAAAATCATTCTTGCTATGAACCCTACAATGTATAGCTCTATGACCAAAATGATTACATGAGTAACAATATCCTTGGAAGAAGTATTTGTCTTATCTTGGAGAGTGTGGTCTCATAGTTCTTTCCTTGCCTTTTCTATGATGATCCCTGTTACTTGTTTGTGCATTGTTTTCTTCCTCTTTGATGCTTCCACTTCTCAACTCATCATCATAGGTCTTAGGTTCTTCTTCAATCACTTCCTTTGAAACTTATTTTCCTTTTGAGCTTGACTCCCCTTTCTGTATCTCTTGGCCTTCTTCATAACCTAGTCCTGTCTTGATAAATGGAGATCTCTGTATTTTGAGAATGTCATCCAAGGTTTTTGAGCTTTCCTTAAACCTAGTTAGCTTATCAAGATATTTTCCAAGTCCTTTCTTTAGAGAGATAACTTCATCTTCTAGCTTTTCACACTCTAACTCTTTTACCTCTAATTTTTTAGCCATACTTTATTCAACTCTTCTTGCCTCTTCAACCTTAACTCTTAAATTAGTGAGATCTTGTAGAAGCTTTGCTTTTGTTTTCTCTTCCTCTTGAACTTGAGCCTTTAATCTTAAGTTCTCCCTTTTCACTCTTTCCAATTCTCCAAGAGCAGCAATAAGTTCCTTTTTCATGTCAACTAGGGTTTCCTTTTCCTTTTCTGAATCTTTCTCTTTTTCTAGGTCTTCAACTATAGGAGCATCTTCTTTCTCTTCTACTAGGTTTTCAATAGGAGTATTCTCTTTCTCTTCTACTTGGTATTTAATGGAAGTATCATCTTCCTCTTCTATTACCAAAAATAGAATCTCTTATTTTTCACTATCTGAAGAACTTTTATCACTATCACTTGAACCACTGCTTGCTTCTTCAACATAAAAAATCTTCTTGTGCCTTTGAAATATTTTCTTCTCATGCTTGCTTTGACCATGTTTGTCTTTCTTTCCATGATAAGATTTTCTATCTTTATTTTTTTTATATTCCTCTCAATCTTCATTGCTACTATATCCATTTTGTGGAAAATTTATTGCATAGTGACCAATGTTGCCACAACTAAAACATTTCATAGTTTTCATATCTTTGTGTTTTCTTGGACCCTTCTTATTTCTTCTCACAAAGTTAGCCTCTTATTCACTGCTTGATTCATCACTTGATTCTGGTTCCTTATCGTTTGTATTATTTGAAGGTTTGAATGCTGCCTCCTTTTTGAATGTTTGTTTTTTTTGTCCTCATCTCATAAGTTGTGATAATTCCATGTAGTTCATCTATCCTCAAGGTTTCTAGATCCTTGATATCATCTATTGATGAAACCTTTGCATCATACCTCATAGGAAGTGACCTTAATTGTTTTTTGAATAATAGTAGAATCCTCAATCTTTTCTCCAAGTCCACGGATTGTGTTAACAACCTCATCCACACGAAGTAGATACCTAGCAATATCTTCCTCATATTTCATCTTCAATTCCTCAAACTTCCTCTTGTGAGTTTGAAGTTTTACCATCTTCACTTTGACATCTCCTTCATATGTATTCTATAATTTGTCCCACATTTATTTTGTTGATCCAAAGTGCATAACCTTCACAAACTCTGATTCCTATAATCCACTCAAAATTGCATTCATTGCCTTTGCATTACTTTCATATAGTTTCTTACCATTAAGATCTGTGGGAGGAGTTTTAGGTGTTGTGTACCCATTCTCAACTGATTTCCATGTATCAATACCTTATGCCATCAAAAATATCTTCATCCTTACACTCCAGAAAGCATAATTAGTCCCATTAAACAATGGAGCTCTATGTATTGAAAATCCTTCCTACTAATTCATATGTGTTCTTGTAAAATCTTCCCTCAATATGTTAGGCTTTCACAAAGGAACCCGCTCTGATACCAATTGAAGAACACAAGCTTATATTGAGAGGGGGTGAACAATATAAGATCAAAACTTTTACTTTTCTTTCCAAATGATAACAACAATAATATCAATGCAGTAAATGAAACAATGCATAAATCATCACACACATGAGAGACACAGATTTAACGTGGTTCACCCAATGTGGGCTACGTCCATGAAGAAAATATTTCTTATAAATTTCCTCAACCAATCTCTTGGGAACCAATTCCCTATTACAATGTTTATGGGTACCAACCCAAAGGAGACACCAATCCCCTATGCTCAAGTTCATGGACCTCTATCCACAGGAGACACCAATCCCCTATGCTCTAGTTCATGGACCTCTATCCATAGGAGACACCAATCCCATTTGCTCTAGTCAGTTCCAAATCTTGCTCACAACTCTACACAAATCTACTCCAAGCCTCCTCACAAGACTTGCTCAAATCTGCCTCAAGCCTTCTCACAAGGCCTGCTCTCAATGCTACACAAATTTTCTCCAAGCCTCCTCATAAGACTTGCTCAAATATACCTCAAGCCTTCTCACAAGGCCTACTCTCAACTCTACATAAATCTACTCCAAGCCTCCTCACAAGACTTGCTCAAATCTACCTCAAGCCTTCTCACAAGGCCTTCTCTCAACTCTACACAAATTTTATCCAAGCCTCCTTTACTCAAATATACCTTAAGCCTTCTCACAAGGCCTGCTCTCAAATCTACACAAATTTTATCCAAGCCTCCTCACAAGACTTTCTAAAATTTACCTCAAGCCTTCACACAAGGCCTACTCTTAACTCTACACAAATATTCTCCAAGCCTTCTCACAAGAGTTGCTCAAATCTACCTCAAGCCTTCTCACAAGGCCTGCTCTCAACTCTGCTCAAATCTACTCCAAGCCTTCTCACAAGACTTGATCAGATATGCTCAAAGCCTTCTCACAAGACTTTCTCAAATCTACTCCAAGCCTCCTCACAAGGCCTGCTCTCATCTCTGCTCAAATCTACTCCAAGCCTTCTCACAAGGCCTTCTATCAGCTCTGCTTAAATTTGCTCCATCAAAACCTAATATTAACTCTACTCAAATATATTTCAAGCCTTAACTCAAGGCTTGCTCAAATCTACTCCAAAACTTGTTCTCAACTCTACTCAAATCTGCTCACCAAACCTTCTCAAATATGATCAACAAACCTGCTCAAATCTGCTCAAAAAACATGCTCAAATCTAATCTAATTCATGCTCAAAAACTTCTCATTAAAACTGCTCAAATATGATTAACAAACCTGGTCAAATCTCTTAACATAACTTGCTTAAATCTACTCTAACTCATACTCAAAAATTGCTCATATCACATGCTAAAATTACTTTCTTTAATCAAAGTATTTCGGACATATTCTACCCAGAATTCCTTTTCTTCAAGAACATATAAATAATAATATGCAATGCAAATGCTCAATATGTTCTCTTCACATTCATTAAGTTTGTCGCTTTCACATGTCTCACATTTATTAAATTAGATCTCTACTTCTTGCTAATTCCTTTCAAATCAAATCAAGCTAGCGTATAACTTTACTTCACAAAATTGGTTTATGTTCCTTGCAAATTTACTCTCAAAGATCAAACACAATAATGCACAAATTTGCTTCACAAAATTGATCTCTAACACTTGCCCATTCACATTTTATGTCACTCAAATCAATGCCCAAATGCTTCACAAATTCATTCAACAATGCTGCATAATTTATTCTCAAACCCTAGCACATGTGGTTCCAATTTCACTAATCAATGATGTACATTTTTTCACAAACCTTAGCACAAGTGTTTCCAATATCATTCAACAATGAAGCACAATTTTATTCTCAAACCCTAGCACTTATATTTCCAACAATGCACATACATAATCCTTATTTCTCCACCTTATGATTCAAAAATATTTGCTCAACCAAACACCCTAAAGAAGGAATAATATCACCATACCTCTTAACTTGCTTTGATGAAGATGTGCCCTCAAATCTTGTCTCAAAAAATAAAATTCCTTTCTTGTGTATCTTTCAAAAAAGGTTAGTCAAAAATCCTTTTTCAAATCATCCTCATTAGAAATTCTCTCAAAAATATGTGCCCAAAAATGCCTGAAAATAATACTTGTAAAAGCCCTCAAATTTCTTTTCAATAATACAAAAATCAATGCTCACAAATACACCTTATTCCTCCTATCTGAAAATACAATATCACAACCTTCAAATTTATTTCATGCTAACTTTACAATATCAAATACTCTTTTAACACCTTATTACTCCTTCTAAATTGAATTTCAAATTACAATATAAAATATCCTTTGTTACACCTTATGGCTCCCTCTAACTAAAATATCAAATTAAAATATTTTACCCTCAGAAATCTTCAATCATGCACACTGAAAAAAAACACCTTAACCACTTAATTTTTAATCAAAAAATTCATACCTTTCATAAGCCCATGATTTACCCCTTCGTTGCCTTGCAAAAAGTGCTCGTAGGAATTGACCTTGTGACCTCCTTCTCCATGGTTCCCTAGCACTTGCTAGGCATCTAGATGGGCTGCACCGAATGGTAGCAACAATGATACACAAACAAAATTGTAAACATCTTATCATGTTGCCAATAAAAATGTTGTCTCTGCCATCAAAACTATCTTCCATATGATTCGAACCAGCGATCACCTCTCTCACAGTGCCTTAGCACTGCCCCAGTGACCAACTATGCTAGCCTGCCAACTGGAAATAAATCATGCAACCTTTCATATTTATCCTTGTTGTCCCTTTCACCAAAAATTGTGCTCCTCTTCTTCTATGATTTATCATTTCCAAGCACGAGAGGATTTCAAAAATTCATCCCACAACTTACACTTTGCAAAGGTTTTGAAAATTTATTTATATGAATTTTGTCCTCCTCTTGCCATGACGTCGATGCTCAAACTTTTGATATTTTTTTTATTCCTTTTCAAATAGCTTCCATGATTTGGTGCTCAAACCTCTATTTATTTTTGGAATATTTAAATCTTTTTAGATTTAAATATTATAAACCTTAAACCTTTGGCCCTTGGTGATCTTATAAATCTTTTTCAAGCAATAGAAATAAAATCAACTTTAAACCTTGTTATTTTTCTTGCAAACTCAACCATGGAGAATGTTTTTGCCTTGATGACTATCGTACCTTTTGACATCAATATTTCTGCCTTGAAGATAAATCTCAACCATTTCACTTTTGACATCAATGACAACCAATATACCTAATATTTCCAACAATACTATAAATATTGGTTACACAACAAGAAAGTATAGACATCCAATTTTGTAATGCACGATCAACTAGCACTTCAATCATGACACCCAACGATGGATCTTTCCTAAATCAAGCAAATCCAATCAAATTTTTCATTATTTTCTTTCTAGAGTAGTAGCATTGATATTCCATGATAGCGCTATATGCGATGTTATAGAAAAAACCTAGCACTATTTCAATTTGACTAGTTTTTTTCAGTTTGACCCTCCAATGGTCAAATCTATCAATAGCACTGATATTTGATTATAGTACTACTACCAGTACTATTGTAAAATACCACACTATCTGATGTAACCACAGAGTGCGCGCCTAGCTAGGCGACTCATCTATACCATCACAAAAGCACAAAGATCCACACAAATACATAAATTGAACAAAGAAAGCCAACATATGCAAATTTTCTTATATTAATCTTTAAATAATCTCTGATTACAAAAATGCCCTCTTAGGGTCACTCGAAATATGATACAGATGTTACAATTGCCAATGCCCTCAATAGGGTAGGCGCACTTATTGTGCTCTGGTGATTCCTCACAAACTGCCTTGGGGTAGATCTAACCCCCTTCTCCGCGATGTGGAAGGATTATGATATAGGCTCCTTTTTGCACCTGTATCTCTGTGAATAAGAAACAACAGCACACGATTACAAAGATTGATAGCCTCTCGTGATGAGACCCTTTAAAGAAATATGCATGTAAATACCATTAAACTAGTAAAACAAGAAAGCATAAAGAAAGACTTTAAGCTATTCTAATTACATCAAGAATTATGCTAAAACATACAAGACATGAATAAGAAAATTATGCGTGGATCAAATATCGAATTAGAAGCAATAAAGCACATAAAATATCCAATGTACTCCTACTTAATTCAACACATGAAATGTCTAATTCCTACGGTCAAAGTTTCCCTAAGATACAATTAAACCTATAAAAAGACTAACATGACTAATCTATGCGATCAAAAGCAAAGTAAGCAAGGTGATCATTAACCTATTGCAAACCATAGCTATGAGGGGCGGTCTGCACTGTGAACCACGACTGACAGCCACGGTTTGACCTTTGATGGGTTTGCCGTCAGAATTAAGGGTAGTGGGCTTGACCTCCTTGTTCGAATTGATGTTCAAGGGTCGCCTTTGTCATCCTCTGATAGATTTGGTGGTCAAATCACTGTGAAGGGCCTTCGTTTGCCTGGATTTGCATTTCTTGATCCTCCTAAGAACCTAGGGCATCCATGGCTAATTGGTCTTTAGATGGATAGCAAAGGGGCTCTCAAATGCACAAAGTTAGTATGCAATTTGATAGGGCTTCGCTGCTCTCTTGATCAGTTAGCTCTCGCTCGATAATTCACCAGCACTTCACTATACAAATCATCTCTCCTCTTCATCCCCTTAAAGGGGGGTATTTATAGCATACCCCTAGGGCTAGGGGTGGTTTCACGTAGAAGCCAAGACTAAGAAGGTTGGTTAGGACAGTTGGGATGGAAGCCTTTGGAATATTTCATCCTCCAATTTCCACCTTCTAGATCTCTTGGTTGTTCTAATAAATTTGGCTCGGATGGAAGGCCTAACTAAACTCTACATCAGACCGCAGGTCACAACTGTGGTCTAGACTATAGATCGCAGGTGTCAACCATGGCTCAGACTGAAGACCGTAGGTCTAGGCTACGATTCAGACTGCTTAGGCCAGAATGCCTAAATTGAGTGGTTAGAACCACTGCTCTATCTTAGAGTCTATCCAAGATACTTCATATGGTTTTGTAGCATGTCCATATGAGTAGTCACCCTTGGCATAACATATTTTAGGTGTCTACAAATGCCCATTTTGAGATATGTTTTGAGATCAAAAAATGCTGAGCAAAATAGACCTCCTAAAATGATGCTGCAGGTTCTATGATGATCATTAGTCTGATCAACATTAGATTCCCTAGGTCCAACAAAAGGACGCGCATCCTGGAATCATTGCTTCCAATGTGGGAAGGCTTACATTTGAAAAGTCTGCACTCATCATCAGACATTCGGGTAGCTTTGGTGCTACAATAGGAGTTAGGCCTATATAACCGAAGGATGAGAGCTACAAACAAAATTTCATAATTGCTATTTTCTCTAAGCAGAGGGGGAAGCTTATGATAGTTATTAGCAATGATTGACAAGGATGAATACAATTTTGACAAGATAAAGGGATCTACGATCTCTGGGATCTTCTGTTGATTTTGATTATGACGTGAAATTATGACTACCCCCTCAAGCAAGGAGTCGATGAGGGTAATGACAATGTCTGAAGAGACAAACTCACTTGACCATAATGAATGATCCTGAACAACTTTAGATTTGAGATGTTTAATGCCTTGGCTATGCCTAGTTTAGTTTATGATTACAACGCTTAGTATTATTTGCACATCTCTATCCCATAGAGCAGTCAGGCTATGATAGCCGTCTTAGGGAGTCAAAATAATATAAATTCAAGAATACTTGTGTTGAATCATATTATCGATGATTTTCTAAAAATATGTCATAAAAGAAATGACAATTTTACCCCAAATGTCCTTATTGTGATTTACTCATCTTGCCGGATTGCATGGAGTGCAAGTCACTGCAACCACCAATTTTATAGGATAAATCACTGAATATGAGGCGCATTTGGTTTTTCATTGTTTGTTTTTTTTTTTGTTTAATTTGGCATTTATTGGATTGATCCTGGTGCTTGTAACATCACCAAATTTGCAATTTTGATCATGTATTTTGATTTTTATCCACTAGGAGTCATTAATTTACCTTTTTAGACCTTCCCACGATGGGTTTTTAGTGCATTTATTGCTAGTTGTGGATCACAGGTATGGTCTGTGGTTTGCACTTCCAAATTTTTGGGACCGCAGGTCAGACCTGCGAGTGGAAAACTCTAGTTTTAGAACTGTGGGTGTTAGCTGTAGTCCACAGAGATTAGGACTTATAAATTGAAATCCCATTTGAAATTTTTCATTATTTTCTTGCAACCCTTAGCAAATTGAGAGCTTTGAGAGAGAGAAGACATTCCTTGATACGGAACACTGTCAAAAATCGACCACCATTATACTCATCTTCCTTGATGGCCGATCCTGATCAGCTATCAACTAGTCGGGGGTAGGGTGCAGGTAAGGTAACTCGAAATAGAGACCTCACACTCAATATCAGTAAAATTAATCACACTTAAGAAATGCGGAAATTGAACCTCATTAAACTGTCGATAATGAACCCCACTAGTATAGGTTAGCTTAGGATTTAACTTTTATGCTTCAGTGGTCTAGGAGGGTACCCAAAATGGGTGCCACTCCTAAATCGTAGCTGGTAGATGTGGTTACCAGTTGGTAAATTGGGAACAATAGGTTTCAGCTGTAGTCTCCAATTTCCAAAATTGGGGACCGCAAGTTGCAGTTGCAGTTTCCAATTTACAAATTGGGGACCGAAAGTTGTAGCTACAGTTCCCAATTTGCAAATTGGGGACTGCAAGTTGCAGTTGAAAGTTGCAATTGCTTGTTTTTTTTAAGATTTTTAGTTTTCTTTAGCTCTACTTAGCTAGATTTAGCTTACATTATGTTTTTTTTTTACTTTTTAAAAGTTAACTTCTAGAGCACGGGAGCCTGACTTGATGAGGACTCTCCATGAGGCCTTGTTGGATGACAACCGAGCATGGTTCCAATTCATCAGGTTCAGTTATGTCATGGATCTACCCACCATTACAGTAGATCAGGCCTATATCACTGGGTTGGCCCGACGCTGGAATGCGTGGACCAACACATTTCACCTTCCTCCCAGTGAGATGACCATCACCCTGGAGGATGTCTACAGGATCTTTAGGATCCCCATCAATGGCGAGGCTATCATTTCCTCTGCCTACATAGAAAAGGATGATGTTTTTGTTGCCATATTTGGTGATCAGAGTGTCGATGCATAGGATGATGTAGACCATGGAGGGGTGCACATTGGTGACTAGTACCAAGATGATGTCTTCTCTATTTGAGAGGCCCTCTTTATGCATCTCATAATTCATATTGTCCTTATAGACTCCTTGGGCATGAGGATTCCCTGGAACATGCTAGCCCCTACTTGGAGGGTGCTTTAGAGCTCGATGGAGGAGCCACTACTGCTGGCCTATGGGAGCACCTTACTATACCATCTCTACAGGGAGCTATACCAGATTATAGAGCAAAGCCATAAGGGAATCGACTGTAGCATGTTGCTACATATCTAGGGGTGGTAGCACATCCAAATCGAGCATCATGCAAAGCTACCACTAAGCATCACCACCCTAGATGACGACCATTAGTGTTACACCACATGTTGGCCTTGTGCTGAGGAGGGTATCCGTAGTAGAGCTCATTATGGGAACATTGAGCACTACATTATTTAGTTTTTATCACTTGGATCGGGGGACATTTTTTGGCACCCCTACATGGATTTCCCTACATGGCCAGAGGTGGACGAGTGGCTGCGATGGGCCCACCAAGATAGATGTCTTATCTGGTGTAAGCTAGAGGTTCAAGAGTATTAGTTCTTCTCTCGTGTCCTATGATAGTTTGACATAGTGTAGGACATACCAGAGATGCCACTTAGGTATAGACGCTTGGCTCTAGAGAGGGATATCCCATTGATATTTCCTTCAACACTAGGAGATGCACCCAACGACTTCCAGGAGTTGGGTGTTGAGATAGCTGGGACCACACCCAACTATGATGGGTGGTGGTATCTATTTAGATGAAATGGGATAGGGAATTTAGGTCGAGAGCCAGCTAAGGCAGAGGCAGAGGTAGATCCTAATAGGTGCAGGGTGTGCCAGTGTACTAAGGGTGGTTGGGGCACAAAGGCCACCATTGAGGACCTACCGTAGATTGACCCTGAGGAGGATGCTCTAGAGGAGGGTGAGGTCCCTCTTGATAGCGTAGAGGGATGGCTGCTGGCATAGGTTGCTAACTTGTAGAGTCATATTGGGTGCTTTCATACTCAGTAGTGCAATAGAGATACCACCATCGCCACTCTAGAGATGAAGGTGGATAATAGGGAGTGGTTCCTGACTGATGCACAGGACCAGGTACATGAGCTCATGACTTTAGCTATCGATGTAGAGGCCCAGGTGCAGAGATTGCAGACTACCCTAGAGTTGGCACAGGCACAGTAGACTATAGCAAAGGTAGAGCGAGATCTTGCACAAGCAACGAGGGGGGCTATGCTGCATCCTTAGGCTATCATGGGCCTCCTGCTATACCAACAAGTACAAAAACTACACAGGATCTGATTGTTGAGGTGACATGACTGTATGATATGGTCATGAGGACCAATGAGATGCACACAACCTGGCTTGCTCACATTGATCAGCTAGTTGGCTATATAGATATTCACGGGCTATAGGTTCTTAAGGATCCTTTTGCATCTGAGTCTCAATGTACCAGGTCTAGGACCTCAGGGCAATCAACAGCGAGTTCAAGTCACAGGACTAACAGGATTGAGAGGACGCATAGGTCCTCTAGTACACACGATGAGGTCGTAGGCTAGGACTAGAGATCCAGGGTAGACATCAGGGGCCTCCAGCCAGAGGACTAGCGTACTGTAGTTACTATTTCCCTGTGTGCTAGGTGCGTTAGGATTTGGAGGTAGGTAGGATCCATAGCAGGATCCACCATAGGTGCCAGGTCAGCCAAGAGAGCAAGTTCTAGAGCATAGTACAGAGGGAGGCGATGAGAGATCTAGTACAGGGGGAGCAGCCTAGATCTAGGTTATAACAGCTGTCGGCTATAGTTTGTATGTTCTTATTTTTCATGTAAGGTTGAGGACCTACACAGTTGTAGCTTGCGGGTATTTTGTAATCCCTATGTACTCATTTGGATACACATATATGATATGGTATTTCATTGCTCATTATGTGTACATGCTTATTTATTATTTTTGATTTTATGTTTATTTTATGCACATGGATGCAATGCTTATTTAAATGCTATGTTTATATGATGTGATGTATGGATGTCATGCACTAGATAGGTATTCTACTTTATGATGTTGATATGCAGTGATCTATATGAGTAGATGTGTGACATATGATGTATGTAGATGGATGCGATGTTTATTTTTAACGCATATTTATTTTTGTTTTGTGGGCATGCGTATATTTTATGCAGTTTATGATATGCTATGCAATGTATTGTAATGCATTATGTACAAAATCATAATCTAATGAAAATGAACCTGTATGCTTTAATCACTTAAAACATAAGGAATGAATGTAAACTGTGTATATCAATTTTTAAAATATGACACCACAGAATGTATAACAATCATGCAAAATAATTGATAATTATCATTACAAGAACTTAATCAATTAATCACCCATATATGAAATGCAGTGAAATGGATTAGTATAATGCTAATGAATGAATATGTCATTCTGTATATTTCTTCTTTGCTGCACTATATAGTCAGTGGTCGTCTAAACATCATTTCTAATATTTATGCGGTATCTATCCTATATATTTGATTGTGCTTTGTAAAAATGAATTTTGTATCGCTCCAAATTTTTCGCACCCCTACCTTCAGGCTATTGGATCCGCGCCCAGAAGGAGGATGGGAAAAGGATGGTGCGGTACCTCGGACGAGAGGACTTTGCGAAGGTCCCGCCTCTCAAGGGAGGTGCATTTTGGTGATTTTTCGATGGATGGTGGGTTCACCAGGAAACATTTGACGGCAGTTTCCACGCCTAGGTTTTGGGAATGAGTTTTGATGAGTTCGTTTTATTTTTAAACATTCATCCTAGGTTTGGCCGAATGATTCTAACTTAAACTACATGAAAATGCAATTTAAATGCATACAGAAAACAGAAAGGAAAACAGAAATAGAGAATTTGCAGGAGGCCAATGAAGATTACCTGATCCGGAAGTCTGATGGAGTTTCTGAAGCTTGAAGCAGTCTGGATCGTCTGCAATTCAACAGAATCGCCTTCAATTTGATAAAATCGTCTGAACTGACAAGATCGTCTGCAATCTGACGAATTCGTCGACGAATTCATCAGAGACCTGCAAAAAAGCAAGCAGATGCGAAATACGAGAAATTCTATTTTGCAAACAGGGGCAAACTATGTAAAACAGTAATATGAGTGTTGAACAATATACAGGAACATAAGTAAATGCAAATAACTGTGTTTAGATAGCATAATATGATCTTAATCTGTAAACTAGACAAAATGGGTGAACTCCAAATGCAATATAATATAAAAACTGAATAAACAATCTAATTTACAACATAAAATGACAGAGAAAAGAGACAGAAGAACAAACTCCAGGCACTGATTGCCTCGATGTGCGCTGCAGTCAAAATCGTCTCGCATCAGTACGAGATCGTCCCGAATTTGACGAGATCGCCTCCGATCTTGACAGAGTTCGTCTGACCGCGATAGGTACCGGCTCCGGCTGAAAACCAAGTGGTGTACCCGCAATGAAATGACTATAGGACTAATGCAAAATATGAATTACGATGTTTTAGAGCATAAGGGTTCAATTTGCATAAAAATTCAGCCAGGGGTTGGGGAGGGAAAAGTCTTAGAGTTAAATAGGCATAGGATAGTTGTTGGGAGGTTGGAGATCATCCCAATTTGGGAGATCTCCAACGGGGGAAGGGTCCCAACGGCGCAGACACGCTTCCGCCCGGATTGGAGACCCGTTGGAACGGATTCCAACTATGCAAATTCAGCTTTGCGACGAAATCGTCCGGACGTTCTAGTCCGGACGAAATCGTCAAATCGGGGCGATATCGTCCGATCGGAGACGATATCGTCAAACGGTCAAAACAACTCGCTAAAAATGGCACGAAAAAGGAGGAAACGGGTTTCTCGACGGTTAACGGGCGGTTTGGGAGGTTAAATTTGAATTTAAATTTATTTACTAAGGTGAATGTAATTATTCCAATTTTACTGCGCCAATTTTAGGGTGCTACATTTTGCCCCCTCTTTAGCGAATTTTCCGAAGAAAATGTGTTAAAGATGAGTCCTTCTCGATCTACGAGAAAGCAAAAAATTATTCCCATTTTTAGGCGACGATTCTTGGTCGAATCGTACGACGACTTACTATGGTGCCCCCTCCGTGTTTTTACCCAAATCGAACGTTTGAGGTAAAAACGCGGAAAAGCAAAAATTATTTGTTGAATAAAATTAAGAAAAATAGGGTAAAACCCTAATTCATTTGTTACTGTTCATTTTACTGTTTTGAGAGCTCTGGAGCAAAAATGGTAGAGACAGCGCACAAATCTGCAGAGGTCCGCCGCGGTCTACGGGTAAGGGTTTAAACCGATCTAGAATTGATTTAATTTGATTTTACATGCTTTTTAGATGGATTTTTAGGTGAATTTTGAGCATCGCGGCCGTTTTTGGCCATCGACGTCGTCCGAACGAAATCGTCCTTAGTTCGACGAAATCGTCTCAAGTTCGTCAATTTCGCCCAAGGGCGAAATCGGCGAAAAAGGGACGATTTCGTCAAATTAGAGACGATTTCGACACGCGAAATCGGAGACGATTTTGCTCAAATTTCGGACGATATCGGCCAATAGTGGGCGATATCATCAATTGCAAAATTTTGATCTTTAAGTTGCATTATTGATTGCTAAAATTGTTATTAATGATTGTTTGTTGTTTTGATGTTTATGCTTGCAGAGAGGATTACTAAAGAGCAGGGAGTGGAAATATGGAGGATTAAGAGATGACTTGGCCGCTCTGACACAGGCAGAGCGAGATCAGCTGGCACAGGCCGGCTTACTACATGTGGCAGAGATGCCACAAGTATCTACAGACATGGGGCTACTGACGGCCCTAGCAGAGAGGTGGTACCCGGGCTCTTCATGTTTTCGGTTACCGACAGGGGAGATGACTCCCACACTAGAGGATGTATGGAGGATTCTTAGAATCCCCATACAAGGGAGGATGATCACACCTGCGGCCAATCAGGGCCACGCGATGGGACGACTCTGCGGTGACCCGAGCTTCGCCCTGGAGAAGGGCGGAGTGAACATCGAGGCACTGCGCCAGATGCCTGGGGCATCTACACTGACACGAGTTTTGGCTGGGGTGGTTGGTGGACTTCTGCTGTGCCACCAGAGCGGCTGCAGGGTACCATGGATGCTGGCAGATGTGATCTATGACATGCGCGACCATGGCTACATATTTGCTTGGGGCAGCTTTGTTCTATGCCGATTGTATAGGATCCTGCATGGGGTCGTATACAAGGGCGGCCGATGTCTGGTTATGACATCGCTCCTACAAGTTTGGTGCTGGGAGCACATTGCGGTGCGGAGGCCGGTAGGGCTTCCACTGACAGGGGTTGACGGGGAGAGGCCCCGAGTCTTCTACTGGTGGCTCCGGAGAGGGGCACAGCGACGGATCGACCTCGCCGGTGTCCCGAAGACTACTCGGATGACTTGGTCCTGCACTCGGATCACCTGGAGGCCATGGAGAGAGCATCCAGGGTGGCCAGAGGACGCACAGGAGCTGGCTCGCATCAGGCGAGTCTGCTGGCTACGGATGGAGAGGGGAGAGGTGGAGCTCCACCGCTATGACCGAGTTTTGCGATAGTTCGGTCTACAGCAGGGGATCCCATCTCTCAGGGATTACGAGTTTTCCTGGACTGTCCGGGATAACACCACGGTTAGCGGGGCTCCAGATATGCAACGATTCTGGAGCCAGGACGCGGACGATGCCCCCATCCAGCCAGTGGATGGGGACGACGCAAGGGTAGCCGATGGCTACGATGCTTGGTACGCAGGCATCCGCCCTCCTCGGATGACGAGGGCACAGGGACCGATCCACGCAGTTGTGCGTCAGATAGGGAGGCGACGCCAGGCGGCGGTAGAGGCAGCCCGGGGTCACGACAGAGGAGAGCAGAGGAGGCCACAGGCACAGGAGAGGCCACGGCAGAGGGAGAGGGAGAGGAGGGAGGCGAGACCCCCATCTCCACAGAGGCCACCATCGCCTGATAAGGGCAAGGGTGTGGACATTGGAGAGAGTAGCGAGATGGCTACTCTCCGGGCAGAGAGAGATCATCTGCGAGCTCAGGTGCAGACATTACAGGATGCAGCTGCACAGCACCAGGCTGAGGTGTCGCAGCTACGAGACGAGAATGCTCGTCTCAGGGCACGAGGCGGAGGGGTAAGCACTCAGGAGCTACTGCGGTCGGTTTCTTAGACCGCATTCTATCAGGCGCTATACTACCAGGCGGTGCCAGAGGGCCAGAGGGTACAGCTGCCACCTGCCATAGCAGATCCTATCAGGATAGGGTCGACGAGGAGCTCATCCCGATCGATGACGAGGACTCGCAGTACCACACATACTGCGATGGGACCACCTCGTCCTCCGCAGGGCGGGGGAGGAGATGAGGCCGAGAGCTCTAGAGGCTCTCGAGGCTAGAGGGCGGGATACTGCCACTGAGATTGTATTATACTTGTATTGATAGAGGATTGAGTATGCCGAGGTACGATTGTGGCATACCAATCTAGTTTTGATGATGTATATATTCTGTTGATATATATAGATGAGATATTTTTTGATCATATGACTTGTCTTATGTGATGCTTATGATGCTTTTTATGTTTGATTGATTGATTGAGTTGATTGATGTAATGATTTTATTGATGATTCATGTAATTATGTCGTTTTTGGAAAATATTATAACTTGGATGTCATGCTATAAATATTTTAAATGAAATAATCTGATGTAACAAATTGATTGGTTGTAATAAAATGTGATAAAATAAAAGAGATTTCTAACAATAATTTCAAAGGACATTGTCGCTATTATAGACCATTTCATGGAGTCGCTGCTCACTCGGTCGTCAAGCTAGTCCCAGGATAGAAATATTGTTAAAAGAAAAGAGTGCTTAAGAGACTGTCTTAAGACTTTGTTGTGACGATGCAAATAATGATGATGATGATGGTTTGTTTTCAGATTTCCATGAAAATATTATGCATGAAATATTGTAAAATAATTTTTGCTAGGCATAAATTCCTAAGTGTGATAAAAATTGTTGAATAATTCCTTAAGAATTATACCATCATTGCAAAATGCAAAGGTTGACATAATGATATGAAATAATAAAAATGTGTTTGCTTTTGAAAAGCATAATTTGTGTAATAGAATGAAGTCATATGGTTTTTATGAATTTTGATAAATTGGAGAAAATATTGTTACAATGGTTTTCGCTAGGTATAGAATATGTAGGTATAGACTTATACCATCATCGCGAAGATCAAAGAAAATATAGTTTTATTGCATGGTTGATTTTTAATGAACAGAAAATATGAAAATGAGGACTTGCGCTAAGCATAAAATTCCAATTTTGGTTTTGGAATTATACCATCGTCACGAAAGTCGATAAGATATATATGATATGTTTTAATTGAAATTTTTGATTTCTTCTATTATATAGTTGTCTTTGTGGTAAATAATTGTACTTGATTATTCCAAACAAGTTGCAAAAATAATATTTCAAAGTATTTTGAAAAAAATTAGATTTATAAGGAATCCCATGTGCATAAGTGAATTCATTGCCAATCTTGATTTATCATAATGATAGACAAAATCTCTCAAATACAAATGTGTGTGCAATTGTATGGTTCAGTTACCAGTTTTGAGCAAGATACTATGATACAAGTGATTTGAATAAACCAACTAAGTGTTCATTAACCATGATGTAGATGCATATAACCATACTAGGCTACTATGTAGATCGGATTATCAAGAGCTAGCTAATCCATAAGCAGACATAGGTCCGTACAAAAGAAGGTCGCTAATGTGACGTACATATCGCCACGCTAGGAGTTACCCAAGGCCAAGCAAGGTTGGGCACAAACCACCTGCTATGGGGCTTACCTCACGCTTTTCGAATAATTGAGAATTCCAGGGATTCAAGCTCATCAACCCTTCTTTTCTTTTTCAAAGGGTAGGGAAAGGGATTTTATTGCTTTCTTGCTTTCTTTTGAACTTTGCTTATTTTTCTTTTGCTTGATTTTTGAGATAGTGCTTGAAATATTGCTGGAATGATATAGAATAACATTTTTCTTTTCTCTTTTTCTTGAATTTTTCTTTTCTTTTTCTTTTTCTTTGCTAGGGATACTTGCTCGGATTAGCTGTAGAGCAAGGGATTTTTATTCTGGGTAGGGGTGAGCTTGTCCTTTTGCCAATTCTCAAAGATTCTAGACCATGTGCATGATAGGATAGCAAGGGAAACTTTTCACTCAAGAAATCAGTTCTACTATGTAGCAAAACATGGAAATTACAAATATAATCATTTTATTGTGAAAAGATGTGCTTGGTTTAAGTAAATACCAAGATCAATTCTCTATGCTCAAACTTTATTTAATTGATTTTTGTGAACTTTGATATAAGAGAGATTAGTAATCATGCCGTATAAAATCAAGATATTTATTATGTGAGTGTGCAAGTGAGGGATGCCAAATAAATGCTAGTTTTATCCAAAATAAGTTGAAACATATAACTGCAATAATTGTAAGAAAATAATGATTTTGAGAAAGTTTTGAGAATGTTGACTCTCTCTTTATTCTATATATTGTTTTGGTTTCGAAAGAGTCAAGCATATAGCAGTTTTTGGATTTTTTATGTTGATTTTTGTTTTAAAGCAAAAGAAACTTTACAAAATAAATGCGATAAATATTTTTGAAGATTTTTGAAGATTTTATGAATGTTTTTGAGGGTTTTTGAATGATTTTGAACAAATATATACATGGATGAAATAATCAAATTTATGCATAATAACGTTTGAGATGTAAAATATTCATGGGTTCTTTAAGTTCTTTACCATCTAAGGTAGATAATTTATATGCTCCTGATTCAAATTTTGGCAAGAATGATGTATGGTCCAAGCCGCTTGGGCTCAAATTTACCTTTCAGCTCTTTGGTTGCATTTGTATTTTTTTGATTTTCTTTTAGAACAAGATCGCCAATCTCAAAGGATCGATGACGAACTTTCTTATTATATGCTCTTTTAAGCTTGTTTTGGTATGCACGGAGATGCTCTAAAGCATTGATGCATTTTTCGTCTAGGAGTTCCAGCTGACTGAGTCTGCAAGCGCGATATTCATCTCCTACTTCGGTGTCTTGAAGTAGCAGAGCCAAAGAAGGAACTTCTAATTCAAATGGAAAAACTGCTTCGGCACCATATACCAAAACAAATGGTGAAGTGCTCGTGGGGGTTCGAACACTAGTTCGATAAGCCCACAGGGTCGGATATAATTGAATATGCCAGTCACGGCCAGTTTTATTGACTAGTCTTTTGAGAATTTTGATTAGAGTTTTGTTAGAAGCTTCCGCTTGACCATTACCCTGAGGATAATAGGGAGTAGACCAGCGATGTTGAATCTTATATTTTTGACATAATTTTTTAACATCTTTATTTTTGAATGGAGTTCCATTGTCAGAGATGAGATTTGCAAGAATTCCGAACCTGCAGATGATTTGATTAAAAATGAATTTAGAGACTTGTGAACTAGTGCAGGAAGCTAAAGGCATAGCTTCGACCCACTTCGTGAAATACTCAGTGGCGGTTATGATGAACTTATGTCCATCAGAAGACACAGGGTTAATTTTACCAATAATATCCAAGCCCCATTTAGAAAAGGGCCAAGGAGAAGAAATAGCCCGCAGCTCTTGTGCAGGCGCATGGACAAGGTCAGCATGTTTTTGACACTTGTCGCAATGGCGCACATATTCATGTGCATCCGTTTCCATGGTAGGCCAAAAGTATCCTATCCGAAGGAGCTTTTTAGCAATGACGCTACCACTAAAGTGTCCTCCACAAGATCCATCGTGGGCTTCACTTAAGGCTGATTTAGACTCTTCTAAATTTAGACATCTTAATAGGATACCTTCAAAAGATCTCCTATATAAAGTATTGCCAATGATTACAAATCGACTTGCTCGTCGACGTAATAACCGACGCTGGTTGCGATTAGAATTAGCAGGGAAAGTCCCATTTTGGAGGAAATCAAATATGTCTGAGATACTAGAGTTCAGGAGTGGTTTCCTTGATTAGAAACACATCCAAAGGCTCTAAGCATGACTTATGTGAAGCGGGTTCCTGGAGTCGACGAATGATGATAGTGGCATATTCGTCGTCTAACTCCAAGGGCAAGAGAGATGCAGCGGCGGCCATGGCGTCGACTGCACGGTTGCTAGTTCGAGGAATGGCTTCCAAGGTAACTTGATCAAACAAGGCCATTAGTTGTAAAACATAGGCCTTATATGGGCGAAGTTTATCATCTCTGGTTTGATAAACTTCATTAATTTGGTTTATAACCAATTGGGAATCCCCAAAAACTAAGAGGTTTTTAATTTTAAGCGCTAAAGCAGCTCGTAATCCAAGGATTAGAGCTTCATACTCAGCAGAATTGTTGGTGCAAGCAAAGGTTAGTTTGAAGGACAGAGGAATAAGATGTTTTTGCGGAGATATTAAAATAATACCCGCACCAGCCCCACTCATGCATCGGGCTCCATCAAAGTATAAGGACCATTGTTCAACAAGGTCTGCCTCTAATTGAAGGCATTCATCAGGAAACTCGATAATGAGGGGATGAGTAGACTCTAAGGGTGCAGCAGCTAATTGATCTGCTATGATTTGACCCTTAACAGACTTCTGTCCTATGAAGGTGAGATCAAACTCGCTTAGAGCAAGAACCCACTTGGCTGTGCGACCCGATAAATAAGGTCGACTCATGAGATATCTTAAAGGATCATATTTGGCAATGACATACGTTTTTTGGCTAAGCATGTAATGTCGTAATTTTTGCGTAGCAAACACGACTGCTAGACATAACTTTTCTAACGCTGTATAGCGAGTTTCATAACTGACGAAAGTTCGGCTAATATAATAATTAGCGCGTTCTCGTTTTTCATCATCAAGCTGAGCTAACATAGCTCCTAAGGCGTAATCAAGCGTAAATATATAAAAGAAATGGGCGATCGGATTTAGGCGGTGAAAGCACCGTGAGGGTTAAGGAGATATTGCTTGAGAAGTTCAAAAGCTTCTCTACATTCTGTATCCCAATTAAAGGGGACGTCCTTCTTAAGGAGTTTAAGAAAGGGACCAGTTTTGTCCGCCAGCTTATCAATGAAGCGACGGATAGCTTGAAGTTTACCTTGTAAACTTCGTAATTCAGATATATTAGTGGGTGCGGGCATATCGCTGATAGCCGCAATTTTGAGAGGGTCAATTTCGATACCACGTAAAGAAACTAAAACCCCTAATAACTTGCCGGATTTAACTCCGAATATACATTTTGTTGGATTTAATCGAATGAGATATTCTCGTAATCGATTAAAAACTTTTCTTAAATCGTCTAAATGATGATCTTCAATAAGAGAGCGAGCTATAATATCATCTACATAATCATGTAGGATATCATGCATCATATCATGAAAGATGTAGGTCATGGCCCGTTGATAAGTTGCCCCGACATTCTTTAGGCCAAAGGGCATCACTTTCCAGAGAAAAGGTACCCCAGGGGGTAATGAAGGCTATTTTAGCCTGGTCTTCAGGAGCTATCCTGATCTGATTATAGCCGGAGAATCCATCCATTAAGGACATCATCCCACTTCCGACAGTAAAATCAATAATTTGGTCCATATTTGGAAGAGGAAAGTCGTCTTTAGGGCATGCAACGTTAATATCTCTGAAATCTATGCAAACCCTAACTTTGGTGGCTTCTTTCTTGGTGACTGGAACTACATTGGAGATCCATTCAACATAATCAATAGCTTGTATGAAGATAACATTCAGGAGTTTTTCTAACTCCCCTTTGACTAGCAGAGCCACTTTGGGATGCATTTTTCTAAGTTTTTGTTTAACAGGTTTAGCATCCTGGATGGACCACTAGGTGGTGCATGACTACAGAAGGGTCTAGACTTGGCATATCTTCATATGTCCAAGCGAAGACATCTTCATACCCTTTAAGAAATGCAATGTATTGTTCTTGTTTTTCTTGACTTAGTTCCGCTCCAATGTTGATTATGTGAGGGTTGTCCTCGGCTCCAATATTAATTTTAAGGACATTTTCTACCTCCATGTGTAGATCTCTTTCAAAATTAGGTGGGGCAGTGAAACGCCCAACTCTTGTAACTCTTGTAAAGTTAATTTAGATAATTCGTTCTGAGGGTCGGTGGCCTCAAGTTGAGCTATGGTTGGTATAGAACCATCAAAATAAAACCCGTTATACAACATCTCTTCAACAGAGACATCATGGAAGATATCTCCTTCCAACTCTTCATCGGGGTCAACAATCATTTCAGTGGTATGCTATGGATAGCATGTTGCATGAAAATGACGGATTTTTAAGAGGTAAATCAACATGTCTATCCAAATAGTCTTGATAGCATATGAGATGATCATCATCCTCAAAAGGAAAGGGTTGACCCTTACTAGGTAATAGGCCCACACCACATCGGGCAGTGCCATGGTTCTACCTCGAAAGGTTCTTTCATGCCATTTTGGAAAGGTCCTAAGCCTTTCCCTTTATATCCCATTTTAAGCATCATGGGTTTAGCTTTAATATAATCGTTGGTAAAATAGCACCGAGCATATCCATCATGATGGGTTTTGATATTCTGAGGGATTCTTCCCCACTCATATCCTTTGTACATGAAGGCGCAACTCCCGACTTGGTAAGTACTTCCCATAGGTTGTGGGAGGCCCAAAGTACGAGGAGATGGCGGCAATTGATTTAAAAGGTCTGAATCTTGCATGAAATCATTCATTTTTTCTGATATTAAGATTGTAGATAAATCTGGTAAAAGATCATCAGAAAGGGCATAAGATGTAGAAGGCTTATTACCTATGTTTTGAGATGTGGAAGGTATGATAGATGTGTCTAAAGGTTTTGAATTTATGGGATTAGAACTTGAAGAATTGGTTGTAGTTTTAAGAGCTTTTTGATGTTCTACAGTGATTTGTTTAGCATGTGGTTGATCTATATGGGAATATGAAGTTAATGGAGGAGGAATAGATGAAATTATGGGTTTATATTTCACAGCTTTAGATGAAGAAGAACTAGGATATGTGGATGACAGAGCAGTGGCAAAATTGCACTCCAACCGGTTCTCGCCAATGCACACATATCAAAAGGTCTAGGGTCACCATGAATAGTGACCAACCGATTTTTAAACTCAAACTTAACACATTGGTGTAAAGTTGATGGGACTGCTCGCATGGCGTTAATCCAAGGGCGACCCAAAAGTATATTGTACGATGCTAGGCAATGTACAATGAACACAGTTGTCTCAAGGGTTCTAGGACCAACTTGCAATGGGAGGGTAATGACTCCACACGTTTCTTGTGTTTCGTCATTAAAGGCTTTGATAATCATATCGCCTTCTTCATTTCATCACTTCTAAAACCAAATCGTTGGTAGAAGTCAAAGGTGCAGATGTTTAGAGATGAGCCATTATCAATCGAGACTCGCTTGACAGCCTACATCCCCAATTAAAGCTGTAATATACAAGGGATTATCCTTGTGTAAACTGTGTTGTGGGATATCTTTATCCCGAAAGTCAATACAATCAATCTCTCGCGTGATGATAGTATTGGCCATAGCTTCGGGTTGGATGTTTTGAGGTACCATCATCTTGCTCAAAGTAAGCATCAATTCATCCCTATGGGTGGGGGAGGATCTTAATAAATCTAAAAGGGAGATTCTCGCGGTGGTATTAGACAATTGCTCATTAATGCTGTAAGGAGGTTTAGTTTGAACAATAGGAGCATGACTTCCTTTATTAGGATTTTTCAAAACAAATGGAGCTGATCCATCGTTCTGGTTTGGTTCTTGTTGGGGATTTTGAGCTTGTTGTCGGGTGACGACTCCGATGGTACCTACAATGTTATAGTGATGACGTTGAAAGGGTCTCGGTTGAGAGTTTATGGCTTGTTCATAAGGAAGGACTTCATTAGAAGAAGGTCGAGTAGTGACTCTTCTGGGAAATGGTTCTTCTGGAACATTAGCATCTCGTGATAGGTTGAATAGGATCTGATTCGTTTTCAGAACTATTCGATTGAATGGTGTCTACTTCACTCTCACTATCTGACTCTATATTGCTAGAATCGAAGTTTGAAAATTATGTAAGAGCCTGGTTGTAACCAGGGATAAGGTTGTGTCGAATGTGTGAGAGTCCTGAATAGGTAATTGCCCGCTAATGGTTCCTACATATCGGGTAGGAGGGGGAACATTGTGATGTTCAATTTGATTGGCTACCTCTTTACCATGTCTTGGTAAAGGGTGTTGAAATATGTCTAAAGTTTGATTGGCATTCTCGATTTTGATTTTGGGGAACAGTACTTTTGGGTATTATTAGGAGGGTTTTGTTTAGGTTGGAAGGCTTGCACTTCCATTTCATTATTGTCAATCAAATCTTGTATTTTATGTTTCAATCTCTTACAAGCGTTGGTAGAATGTCCAGGACCTCTATGAAAATCACAATGCAAATCAGCTCTATATCCGGGTATGCTTGGGTCAGGTTCCTGGATAGCTGGCAGTTGGATTAAACCTCTTTCAAGAAGTTGAGGTAAAATAGTTGATAAAGGTTGGTTTAATCTAGTGAACTCTCGAGGAGGCTTATCAAGAGGTTTCAAGATGAATTTTTCTGTTGTTTTTGTTGCATTGACATTAGCAACATTTCTGCTGTCAGTGACTCCATCACCGACAACCCGTTTGTTTTTATATTGATTTCTAGATGTTTTCTCATCATCCTTCTTTCTAAGTTGGCCTCTCCTAATGAGGGCATCTTCTACCCTTCGAGCTAAGTCTATAGCTTGATCGAAGGTAGTCAAAGTAGTCGTTGATAGCTCATAAGAAAGTTGTTCTTGTAAATTGTTAATGAAAATGTCTAACATTTCCCTATAGGGTAGCACAAAGTGCAGCTTTCCCGTCAATTGTCTCCATCTTGCTAAGAAATCAGCAAAACATTCGTCTTTATCTTGTTTTAAATTGTATAGGTATTTAATAGTTACATGCCTCTCGATGTAGGCACTAAATTGATGAACAAATGACTCAAATTGCTTCTTCAAAGTTTCTTAAGGAATGAGTGGGCAATTGATAATACCACTCTAACGCCATTCCACCTAAACTTTTGGGGAACATTTTTAGTAATAGCAAGTCGTTATGCGATATGTCATGACATGCTATCCTAAACATGCGAAGATGTTCTATGGGATCTTCGGTTCCTTTATAGATAGGCAGGACGGGCATGGGAAAATGTTTAGGGTATGGTTGAGCTACCACTATGGGATCCAATGGTTGGCTACAAATCTCTCGATAATTATACGAGGGACGGTAGGGATCTATCTCGGTCCATACGTGAAGCCAATTGTTTCACCATAGCTTCCAAACTACTAGTTTGCCCCCCATATTGATTCGGTGGGGCATTGCCATAAGTGTTATGGGCGTAGGATGGAGGAACATGCAGATTAGATGCCATGTTACTATTGTGTAAAACATTGGTAGGAAAGATATTATGGAGGAGTTTTGAAGTTGGATTGTGTTGTATTGTAGATTGTTGAAAGTTTGTATTTGGCTTTGTTTTAGATTTTTGTCTATTTAAAGCATTTTGCTCAACTGTTTGGAGGAAGGAAGTAGTGAAGGGAATTTTATTTTGTGCGGGAGTGATTTTAGGTTGAGTAACAGGTTGCTTAGGAGGTTGGGTGACCCGTTGTTTGGTCATGGCTTGGGCTATAGTGACCATATTCGCATTAGATGGTCCACCCTTATCACTTTCTTGATCAATGAAAGACAAAGGATTAGTTTGCATATCAATCGCCCGTTCTAAGACTCGCTTGAGCATCACTAATTTCCCTTTATCAATACGGACTGCCACATTAAGGATGTCGATATGTTGATTAAGAAATTTTTGAAAATGTTCTGCGTTGTCAAAAGTGATGCCTCCATTTGGAGCTATTCTAGGGGACGAAGATTCTTTAACACTTCCTTCTTGTTCCTTATCTTCACCTAAGTCTTCATCTGATTGACCTAGAGTTTCACCTTCCGGATTTGTATCTCCAAGAAGGACATTTGGGTTTTCAGTTGTATTTTGTAGCCAATCTTCTCCTTCTCCTAAAATTTCTTTACCATTCCTAAGTTTAGTCATGGTGCTAAGTTTTGATTTCAGCAAATATATATATATATATATATATATATATATATATATATATATATGCAATAAATTAAAAGGTATATATTTATATATACCTAATGCAATATTGTAAATGAAATGTTTAAGTTTTTTACTATGTTTTTTTTTTTTTTGATTTTTAGTTTTTTAGTTTTTCTTTGAAACAATATAATAAAGACAGCAAATGAAACAAGAAATGCACACAATAATAATAAGGCTAAAAGTAGATGAACTAATCTTCTATGAATAATTTATGAATATCATTAATAGGTTCAAGCTGTTCAGGGGGTCATGAAATGTTCTTCTTCAAATTGAAAGTTTTCTTTTAAGAATTTGATGAAAAGGGCTATGGTGATATTGTCTATCTCAGATGCTGGTTGATAAAAGTAAAGCTCATGGCAATACTCTCGATATAGCACAGCTCACGGAACTCTACTCCATCTTTCCCTATCTGTGAGAACAACTTCTTGGTCCTCTACAAGGCCTAGGAATCGGTGTACAATGTCTGCATTCTCGAGGTATTCCTCGAAGCCGAACAACTCTGAAGATACTAAAGCTCTCCTATAGGCTAACCACCTATGGCAAGCTCTCTGAAGTTCATGATAGAACACTAATTGATGAGGATCCAGGATTCTATCCAAGACTAGCCTCTTAATCTGTTTAAGTTGTGTGGACCTAGATGAAATGATACTAAGTCTCCCGATAAGCTCGTCCCACAAGGATTGATTTCTACTTGCTTCAGGGACACTAAGGACATAATTAACTTCTATGGCCGCTAATTGGTTTACTACGTTTATAGTAACTGCTAACCTCTTTTTAGGAGCTACCATCTAAACATGATTTTGAACCTTAAATGTTTTAAAATGCATCTAAATTTTTTTTTTTTTGTCTTGTTTGTTTTTGTTCAAAAGGTTATGATGCATTCACGTCGGGTTCACCAAAATGTATCGCTCCAAATTTTTCGCACCCCTACCTTCAGGCTATTGGATCCGCGCCCGAAAGGAGGATGGGAAAAGGATGGTGCGGTACCTCGGACGAGAGGACTTTGCGAAGGTCCCGCCTCTCAAGGGAGGTGCATTTTGGTGATTTTTCGATGGATGGTGGGTTCACCAGGAAACATTTGACGGCAGTTTCCACGCCTAGGTTTTGGGAATGAGTTTTGATGAGTTCGTTTTATTTTTAAACATTCATCCTAGGTTTGGCCGAATGATTCTAACTTAAACTACATGAAAATGCAATTTAAATGCATACAAAAAATAGAAAGGAAAATAAAAACAGAGAATTTGCAGGAGGCCAATGAAGATTACCTGATCCGGAAGTCTGATGGAGTTTCTGAAGCTTGAAGCAGTCTGGATCATCCGCAATTCAATAGAATCACCTTCAATTTGATAAAATCATCTGAACTGACAAGATCGTCTGCAATCTGACGAATTCGTCAGACGAATTCATCAGAGACCTGCAAAACAGCAAGCAGATGCGAAATACGAGAAATTCTATTTTGCAAATAGGGGCAAACTATGTAAAACAATAATATGAGTGTTGAACAATATACAAGAATAGAAGTAAATGCAAATAATTGTGTTTAGATAGCAGAATATGATCTTAATCTGTAAACTAGACAAAATGGGTGAACTCCAAATGCAATATAATATAAAAACTGAATAAACAATCTAATTTATAACATAAAATGATAGAGAAAAGAGACAGAAGAACAAACTCCAGGCACTGATTGCCTCGATGTGCGCTGTAGTCGAAATCGTCTCGCATCAGTACGAGATCATCCCGAATTTGACGAGATCGCCTCCGATCTTGACAGGTTCGTCGGCTACGATAGGTACTGGCTCCGACTGAAAACCAGTGGTGTACCTGCAATGAAATGACTATAGGACTAATGCAAAATATGAATTACGATGTTTTAGAGCATAAGGGTTCAATTTGCATAAAAATTCAGCCAGGGGTTGGGGAGGGAAAAGTCTTAGAGTTAAATAGGCATAGGATAGTTGTTGGGAGGTTGGAGATCATCCCAATTTGGGAGATCTCCAACGGGGGAAGGGTCCCAACGATGCAGACACGCTTCTGCCCGGATTGGAGACCCGTTGGAACGGATTCCAACTATGCAAATTCAGTTTTGCGACGAAATCGTCTGGACGTTCTAGTCCAGACGAAATCGTCAAATCTGGGGCGATATCGTCTGATCGGAGACGATATCGTCAAACGGTCAAAACAACTGCTAAAAATGGCGCGAAAAAGGAGGAAACGGGTTTCTCGACGGTTAACGAGCGGTTTGGGAGGTTAAATTTGAATTTAAATTTATTTACTAAGGTGAATGTAATTATTCCAATTTTACTGCGCCAATTTTAGGGTGCTACACATTCTAATGAATGAATGACTCATATATCTGAAGTCTAATGATATTTGGTATCTTGTTTCTATTGGAGCACTTTTTGGGGTTTTCCTTGAGACTCAAACACCCTAGTATACTTCTCCAAAAATCACATACTAACTGTACAAGGCTTATATTGGACAAGGCTTTTGTCGTGATAGACCCAACTATTCATTATCCCTGTGTGTGGATGCGAGTATTTTTAGATAGATCGTAAGCATACCCCATATGTCAGTCGAGACTCTTTCAACCCATATGTGAGATAAGGTTCCTCATACGATCGTATCATCCTTGTTTTAGCTTTGATTAGACTTATATAGCTAGACAATCCTAGGTACCTAAAGCTAGATCATCTTGCAAATTGATCAAGGCTACCCCTCCAAATGTAGGCGGGACTCTTTCAACCCATTGCTATGTTTGGGGATCACCCAATAGAACTATCCCTCCGATTATAGGCGTTACTCTTCCAACCCATTACTGCGATCAGGGATCACTCTATGGCTTTTGAAAGGTGGACAATCCAGGGATTCAAGTTCTCACCCTTCTTACTTGATCAAATGTAGTGATAAAAATCACTGTTAGTCTACGTGTTACCATTTTATTTGAGTAAGGGATTTTTATAGTGCTTTTGATCCACTATGTCACTTTACATTTTGAACTTGAAATTTGTACTTTTTGTTGCACTTTGTAACTTGGGATTTAACTTTTGTGACTTTAGTATTTATAGGGGAAATTCTTGTCCTTTTGCCAAAGTACACATTTCTAGACCGACTATTTGCAAGATAAGTAGGTCATGAAACCCATCTCTCTAGATACCTAAGACTGCTGTCGTAGCTTTCATCCTCTCTCATCTTAGCAGGATTTTATATTTTTTTGCTTAGTGACAGGATTATGATATGTTGAAGCACTATCCCAACTAATGACCTTGTCTATAATAGCAAAGCAATATTTCTACAATATCTGAAGAACTCACTAGGTATGGCTGAGTGATAGGAAAACTTTAACATACATATATGTTTCTTCGTAACAGGTATCGTGTATGAATGCAATCAATTATGATAAATGCAAGGGTGCATGATTGTCATACAAACGTGTGACTGTTTGTAAAATTTTGATAAATGCATTACACTCTACTGTGGAATGCAACGAATGAAAAATGCCTAAATGCAATATGATGATGTGAATGCATGTGTGAATGCAAATGAAAATGCAAAATGTAAATGCAAATGTTTTTGGATTTTAAGCTTTATCAATTTTTTTTTTGGACTTTTATACATTTTTCTTGATTTTTATAAATTTTTGAGCTTTCATATTTGACCAAATGACAAGTACATGTCCTTGGAGCTTTTTAGGGTTGACCAAGTAATTTTTAGAAATCCTTGGAGCCTTTTGAATTGACCAAAGGTTTTACAGCCACCTTTGGAACATTTTTAGTTGACCAAAATATCAGCAAGAGGGTGTGGAGCCTTTTGGGATGACCGAGAAGCTATAGGAACTCTTGGAGCCTTTGGGTTGACCAAGTGATTTTTGGAAATCCTTGGTGCCTTTTCTCGACCAAGCTTCTTAATCAGATAGCATGGGGCCTTTTGGGATGACCGAGCAATTTAGATGAAACCCTCAGGGCTTTTGGGTTGACCAAAGGCTTACAAATGCCTTTGGTGCCTTTACTTGACCAAGCTTCTTAATCAAAGAGCTTGGGGCCTTTTGGGATGACTGAGCGGTTGAGACAAAACCCTTGGGGCTTTTGGGTTGACCAAAGGCTTACAGATTCCTTTGGTGCCTTCACTACACTATCAAGCATAGAACGCATTAATATGGATGATATTGAGAGGCTAAAACTCTTCTACACCCTCTAACGACGTTAGGCGATACGTTCCTGGACCAATATTTTTAGATATGATGTAAGGCCCTAGCCAGTTAGCTGCAAATTTTTCTCGTATGTTTGGCAACAAATTTGAGTTCTATTGGTTCTCTTTCAGCATAAGATCCTCAACTTCAAAGTCTCTCTGGTGGACTTTGATATTGTAATCTCATTTTAATCGCTCCTAATAAACACAGCGATGCTCGAGGGCATTCACACGACGTTCATCAAGCAACGTCAATTGATTAAGGCGAGCTTGTCGCGCAGTGTCATCATCAATGAAATTTTTTAATGCGATGTGTAGCATTTGAATTTCCAACTCCAAGGGCATAATGTACTTAGTGCCATATACTAGTGAAAATAGCGTTGCCCCAATCGGCATCTGAATGCTGGTCCTGTAAGCCCATAATGCAAGGGGCAGCTGTATATGCCAATCCTTGTGGTGTTCTTGCACTATCTTTTTCAATATGGCTACCACAGTCTTGTTTGAGGCATCATCTTGCTCGTTTGCTTGTGGATAATATGGAGTTACAAAACTATGTTTAATACGGTATTTAGATGTTAAAGCCCACACAGTTTTATTCTTAAAAGAAGTTTCATTATCCAAAAATATTTTGGATGGTATCCCAAAATGACATATGATATGCTCGAGAATAAAATCTGCGATGCAAGCTCCAGTGGTCATTGTAAGGGGAATGGCTTCCACGCACTTTATAAAATACTCAGTAGCCATGATAATGAATGTATGTCAGCCTGAAAATGGAGGAGAAATCTTGCCAATCAGATCTAGTCCCCATTGAGAAAATGGCAAAGCCGCCTGAATGGGTTGTAAGGCTTGTGATGGCAAGTGCATAAGATTAGCATGATATTGGAATTTAATACATTTCTTGACATACACATTGCAATCCTTCTCCATAGTGGGCCAATAATAACCCATGTGAAGGATGCATTTGAAAATAGCCTTGTCACTGAAATGGCCATCGCACGTACCATAGTGAGCCTCTAAAATTGCCCAAGATGACTCTTGGGGCTCAAGACATCAAAAGAGAACTCCTTCATAGCCACGTCAATAAAAAATGTCTCATATCAAGACATACTTGGTCGCTATCTATTTAAATGTGCATCTTGCAGCACACGACAATCCCTTTGGGATCATACCAAGCTTTAGGAAGTCTTGGATTTGCAACATCCAACTTTGACAAGCCTCAGCTTTGACTGCTAAGATGACCTACTCCCCCTGTGTATTTAACTTTGCAAATGCAGTCTAGGAAACAACCTTGTGGTGAATGGTAGTACCACTCCCAATAGGACTCTGAGGAGTCAATGACTCCCAGGGTGCCTGCTTAAGAAAGTCTTCCACTCTACGAAACAAATCAGTTGTTGGTTCCACGATAATCATGTTGACTGACTCTTTGTTATCAAAGGCTGCATGCTCTACTACTGGGTGCGAGAGTGTTCTAACATGGATGGTAGTAAAATTGACAGATGGATTATGAGGGATCAAGGACCCCAAATATGCCATGGTTTCTATGAACCTATTTGATGAACGAGGGATTGCCTCGATGTCATACCATTCATGTTTATCCAGATAAGTGGCAACAAGATATTTGTAGGCTTTCAGTACGAGACATCGACACTGAAATAGCCCATATGAACAAAGAATCACCAAAAATGTTCAATATTTTAATACCCATGGCGATGGCTATGTGGAGGCCCAAAAGTAGGGCTTCGTACTCAGTATTATTATTGGTGCATGAAAAATCTAACTTGAATGACAAGGGCATTGGAGCTCCTTGTGGTGTGAAAAACACTATTCCTACATCGCCCCCTTGACCACACTTCGAACCATTGAAAAACAATGTAATATCAACATTATTCTCTGGTTCCTCGAGTTCGGGAGCTTTAGATATTACGAAGACCACATCATTTGGAAGCTCAATGGTTAGAGGCATACTGTTGGACAGTGGTGCCTCAACTAGTTGATTAGCTATGACTTGTCCCTTGATGGAATTTTGGCCGATGAATTGCAAATCGAATTCTATCAATAACATGATCCACTTTGCAGTACGTGTGTTATGATATGTATTGCTCATCATGTACTACAAAGGATTATGTTTTGATATAACATATGTTGTATGACTTAGCATGTAATGCCACAATTTATTGGTAGTGAACACTACTACTAAACAAAGTTTTTCAACATATGCATATCCTGACTCATAACTCACCAAGGTGCGACTGATGTAATATACGGCTTGCTCTTTGCCTTGCACATTCTTTTGGGCTAACATGGTCCCTAATGCAAAGTCGGTTGCTAATATATATAGCAGAAAAGGCTCATCTGGCCTTGGTGGAGCTAGTACTGGCAGTGTTGCCAAGTATTGCTTAATCTCAGCAAAGGCTACTTGGTTGTCATTGTCCCAATAAAATAGGACCCCCTTGTGTAGCAGTCGATTCATGGGTCGACACTTATTCAATAATTGAGCGATGAATCACTTTATGGATGCTAGTTTGTCCTAAAGGCTTCTTAGTTATTTGATATTAGTGGGAGGACGCATCTCTAATATAGCCATGACCTTTGCTGGGTCTACTTCGATGCCTTGTTTAGAAACGATGAATCCCAAGAGTTTACCTGAAGTTACACCAAAAACACACTTCTTAGGATTCAACCTAACATTGTGCTCTATTAGGCAATCAAAGACCTTCCTTAAGACCTCCGCATGCTCTGCTCGTAGCAACGACTTAGCTAGTAAGTCATCGATATAATCTTCTAAGATTTTATGCATGTAGTCATGAAAGATATATGTCATAGCCCGCTGATATGTGGCACCAACATTTTTAAGACCGAATGGCATAACTTTGTAGCAAAATGTCCTCAATGGCATTATGAACGATGTTTTATGTTGATCTTCGGGTTTAATCCGAATCTGGTTGTATCCAAAAAAACCATCCATAAGGGAGAGCATTTCATGACCTATAGTGGCATCTACCATAGCATCGATATTTGGCAATAAAAATGAATCTTTGGGTGTTGCCTTGTTGAGATCTCTAAAATCTATACAAATACAGACCCTTCCATCTAGATTTCCTACGGGCACCATATTGGACACCCATTTTGGATAGTCAATGGAGATGAAGAAATCTACGTCCAACAACTTTTGTAACTCATATTTCACCATTAAGGCTACTGTTGGATGCATTTTTTTGATTTTTTGCTTGACTGGCTTCTTCGACTGATCTAGCGATAGGTTATGAGTAACCAATTTTGGATCTAGACCCGACATGTCTTTGTAAGTCCAAGCAAAGAGATCAGGTCTCTCTTTTAGTAGAGTGATGATGCTATCATGCTAATCCAAAGTGAGACTCTCTCCAAATCTAACCTTCTTTGGATTGGTGGGATATTTACTGATATCCACATCGAAGGTTTTATCTACTGATATATGTGATCCCTCCTCAAGATGGTGAGGCATAGGAATCAGTTGGATGTCATCAAATAGGTTCACATGTTCTTCTCGAGAAGCATTCTCAGTGTGACAAACATCATGAGCACATCCTAGTGCAAAATGAAATGATTGCAACATTTCTTCATTAGGGAAGAAATATTCAGGCCAGACTAGTGAGTTAGCATGATCCAAATCGATAGCATCCATGTTCAAATGTAGTTGTTTGGATGGATCTACTAGATTGTGAAGTGGCATGGTCAAATCAATGGAGACCATATTGATGGAATGGAATAGATCTCTAGAACCACACAGATAAAACCCTATCCTTGAAGCGTAGCTTCGTTATCCAAGATTTGGTTCAGATGGTACGGGCACAAACATATCATCTCTATGGGATGTTAGTATAACTGGATCCTCCCAGTGCACTGGCTGTAAAATGGGATCTCTCGGCTCAAGGAGCTTTGCGTACGTAAGCAGATCGAGAAAGAGTTCCTAATACCTCTCTTCGAGCTCTCTTCTTTCCCTTAGGCTACGATGGAGATTAATCTCCCGACGCAAACTTGTAGCTGTAATAGGTGGAGGACCTCTAGATGGAGGTCTATTACGTAAGTGGCAAGGTCCCAAATAGGCCATCTCCACTGAGTCCTCATCATCGCTGTACAAATACAATCCATCACTTCCTCCCTCTTCTAAGGAGCGATTTGGCAGATGTGGTCCCATTATCTGATTCTGTGGTCGCTATCATCACTATTTGGATAAATCTGATAGAATGATCGTATATATGATACCACCGCATGAACTGGCACTGCTCTTTCCTCAGAGCACTCAGTGTTAGGAGGGACTTCCTCCATAACATGATCTGATTTCCTAGGTAATAGATATTATGGATACACAAGCCTAGAATCGATCCTCTCATCTACATCATCGTGGTCACTACCATGGATGGGCCACTCTATTATGTCTATGTATAGTGGGAGATTAGCTGGGCGAGGCTTTAAGCAAGCCTCCTCTATTTCATCTTCACAATCACTATCGGCTATGAAGCGCTCGTTCGTATCTTCCACTTGTTCCATAGGCAGCAAATGGCGTATAAATGCCAGCCTAAAAAATTTTGCTTGATTTCCTCCTCAAATTGATCTTCATTTGAGGATTCATCATCTGCATAATAATTAGGTCCAATCATTTTAGAGGTTGAATCCTCTCCATCATCATCACAAAGATCTCCTAACTTGAGATCACCTATAGTAGTGGGGTTATGCCCCTACATACCAGTATCATTGGTAGCACCACAAATTTGGTTACCTAGGTTGTCTCTAGGGTTGTCCTCTAAGGGCCCGTCATGGTATGAATCATGTGGCCCTAGGTAACAAATGATACCATCTGGTGAGTCCTCCAACAACTAGAAGGATTAGGGTGATATGGATTAAAATACACATCGTCCCCCAAACTCAAGTACATGCAATCTAAGGATGCAGCAAGCAGATCCTCATGACCCCGTACTTGTAACCCTAACTCGAACCTATTAGTAGCTAAATGGTAATGAGGTTCGAGTGAGGTTCTACATCCCTATTCAAAAAGACCAAGGTCATGCCCATGCCAATGGTACAACTCAAAAATATGCATGGCGTATTTAGGGTTGGACAGATAGTGCACATTCACAGCGAATGGCTCGTCATTATCTTCATCTATGAACATTTTGGTCGGCTCTTGATCTAGCCCTATGTAGATGAAGTTTGTTTGGTTGGGTGGCTCACCCAACGATACTACAAATCCAATCAAAAATTTATGGGCGTGCAGTTGGCCCATATCTTGTGCAGTTTTTAGGATAGGTCCAAAAGTAACATTTTGCACAAGATACTCACCCAACCCTATGTTGGCCAGATGAAAGGTCACCTACGGTGTAGATGACCCTACTGAAGATGCAGGTAGAGCAGGCTGAGGTGCCTCCTCGACTTTGTTTTGAGGTTCTTCTACATCCATGGGAGTGGGAGTCTCATTGGCGACTGGTCCGGGCATATGATTTTCCACTTTCTCACCCAATTTCACCTTTAGCTTCTTGAATTGCCGATACATTGCCGATGTAGTCGATTTTAGAGAAGTTGTAGTCGTATGCTCAGATCTGTGTGACACAAATACCGATGATTGAGCATGGGCTGCTGGTTTACCTCTTAGAATCTTAATCGACGAAACAGGTCGGATATCCAAGTGCATCGATGGGAGTACAAAACCCCTAAGCAAATCTGCTAGGTTCATGAAATTGAATGGTTCTTCATCCGAGGACACTACGTGAACTTATCCCTTGTGAATGTATTTCATGCATTGATGCAAGATAGAGGGGATGCAACGTATTTCATGAATCCAAGGCCTTCCAAGAAAAATGTTGTATTTCATGGCACCCTCTATCACGTGACACATCACAGAGATGGTCTTGAGTCCCACCTGAATAGGTAGAACAATTGTACCAACCATCGAGCATAGTGCATCGTTAAATTCTCTCAATGTAAAGGTGGTAGGAACAATGTGTGATTTGGGTAGCTTGATATGGCTCAGTGCCTTGGTTGTAATTATGTTTATCAAGGACCTAGTGTTGATGAAGACCTTTTTGAAAGGCATGTGGTTAACACACATGATAATATGCAGTGGTGGGTCAGCCGTAATAGTAGGAACCATCTTCACTTCATGATCATAAAATTGTATCGTGGGTTCTTGACACTATTGTACATGTCCCACAAAATTTATAAATGCATGGACATCTTGGGACTGTACCTCAATGGACCTCAGAATGTCCATAAGAGTCTCCATGTGTCTAGGGGATTACTAAATAAGCTCATATATTCACAACTTCGTAGGAGTTGTCTGTAGGTTCTGAACTAACCTGCTCCTTATGGTCACCACCGGTCTAGCTGGTGGGCCTGGAATGTTCTGAGCTGGTTGTTGATCCGGTGTAGCTTGTATTC
Source organism: Wollemia nobilis (assembly GCA_028583015.1). NCBI lineage: Eukaryota > Viridiplantae > Streptophyta > Pinopsida > Araucariales > Araucariaceae > Wollemia > Wollemia nobilis. The sequence goes on along the minus strand of JAQPPZ010017170.1, from coordinate 1,630,464 downwards.
TAATGGGAGCACAAGGTTGATTCGATTTATTGTACCTCCCATGTCTAGTAACAACATTGACCATGCCTACGAACCCTTGGGTAGGTGGTTCGATTCTCACTTGATTGACCTGGTCAGCATTGTTATGAGGTGCCTCATGATTAGAAAGTGGATTCTTGAAAATATCTATGTTTCTGTTGTCGGGTGCCTATGGGTTGCTTGGTACTACCAGCTCTCCTTTTTCTATCATGTTCTGCATGATGTGTTTGAAGTACCAACATGTCTCGATGTCATGGCATTTCACTCTATGGAATATGCAGAACATATCATCTTGATGCCACTTTGACTTTGGCACATTTGAATCTACTAATTTGACCTCAGGCAATCGTATGGCCTTGGCCTTGTACAGTTGATGGAAAATCAAAGTCATCGATTTTGTCAAGGGCATGAACTAGCGAGGTGGGCGCTCTTCTTTGTTTTTGCCCTTATAGTTGTTTTTGCATGTCTCATAACGCGCAGGAGGAGGTTGGGCCTGATAATTAGGCTTTTGTTGTCCCTTGTCTTCTCCTCCAAGATTTAGTACTACTTGATTCATGTGGGCCTGCTTGCCCTATTGTTTCATAGTACTCTTTTTAAACCCCTCTTTCTTGGTCTTGAGCTTCAAGTTGCCTTCTTGCAACTTGATATCCTCGATCACCCTGGCTTGTGCCACAACTTCCTCGAATGCATGGTACTGCTGCAAATGCAACAGCAGTGAGATGTTTTTGGCACAACTCTTTGTAAACATTCAGGTCAGTTCAGCCGTAGGAATAGGGAATGGTAGCTTTACCATTATTCTACGCCATCTCTTTTTGTATTGCTTGACGGACTCATCGTCGCATTGAGCTAGTGCCGCAAAATCAGAAAGGTTGGTCTGTCTCTTGATGCCAAATGAATAGCATTCAATAAATGCATCGACCAACTACTCGAAACCAATAATACTATATTTCTTCAGTTGGTTGAACCACTCTTGGGCCAGGCCAAAAAGTGTCGTAATGAAAGTGTGCAACAACAAGGCATCCTGACTCTCTATCTGGAAACAAGCATCTAGAAAACTCGTAACATGCTCTTGTGCATCCTCATCACCCTTGAATTTTTCCAACCTGGGCATATCAAAATGCTCAGGATATGGAGGCGTAGGCACCGAGGGGTCTAGAGGTTCATTGTGTATCTTCCTCAGTGTCGACTTTTGCATAGCCCTACCCTACCTCTCTATTGCTTTGACCTTATCGACAAAAACCTTGTATGCCTTAGAAGACAAAAAAGTCCTCCTCCCTAAGTTGACGTGGAGGTGGTCTAGGAGGTAATGTCTTCTTTAGGGGAGGTTGAGGACATGTCTTTTCCTTCTCATCAACTTGGTAACTCTTAGGATACCCCTGATCATATATGTCTTTATATACGTGCTCATGCTGCCTTTGTCTAAGATCATTGAGTGACGGCAGTCGCTCCCTCTATTGGGAATTGACATGAGTATGAGCATATCTTTGCTCCTCATGCATATCAGCTAAGACACAACCCTCCTATGCACATGCTCTCTATGCTCCTCAGGAGGGTATAGGCTAGCCTTGGATAGTCGATCCTCCTACTATATGTGCTCCTTCTGAGCTAGAATACGCTCCTCATGCATGTGCTGATCATATAATATCTATCGTAGGAGCCTTTGCACTTGAAGATTTTCATCTTCAATATGCTACCTCTCTAGTTGAGCATCGTCCAATTGATCCTAGAGGAGTTGACGTATTTGCTCAGACACCAGTCTATGTGATCTATCAATCTAATCGGCCGTAGGAGGCCTCCGATGTGTGTTCTCTGTGCGAGCTACCTTATGGGTTCTGTACCCATCAAAAAAATGTGTGGACGATGGACGTGTGACATGAGGAGGCTTAGAAGCCTCTCCATGCTCTCTAGTGATCTTGATACAACTATCGCTACACTCACTCAGAGCACGAGTGGACGGAGCTGTAGGCTTGCAGCCTAGCTGCTCAAGAACACTACCTAGACCATCTAGCTATATAGACCTCCACCGCTCATGTGATGGTGTTCCATTATCTCCCACCTTTGATATATCAATGGTGATATTGCATTGTGAGCCACGTGCAAGATTATGGGTGGACCTATGCTTAGAAGCGAGCCTATCCTCTTGCCCCTAAATGAGTGGATCTCTGATCTATCTATACTCTGACGGTGGAGGGTTAGAACCTCCTATGGACTTAGTACGTATGGGAACAAACTTGGTCCCCTACACAACATATTCCTTGGCCTATCCCATGGATGCGCATGCAGTGCGGTCTCAGTAATGGCTTTGGGGATAGCATCCTTGTGATGAGAATCTCCGTGCTCAGTCCTTTACCTAGAAGAGTGTACTGAAGCTCCTCTATCGAGGGTCTGTTCAACGGGATCTCCCCATGTCGAGTTGTCACCTCTAATGCTTTCTGAACTTCGTTCGGTTCACTCATGTATATGAGGACTCAACACATGCTGTTGTGAACCAGTTGGGGGTTGATCATGGGCATCGGTCTGAGACCTTTGCCGATCACCCCATGTGTTCACCATTTGTGTACCTAACATCTAGATGTGTTTTATTATGCAAACAAAGTATACAAATGATGATTATCTCCTTTTAAATTTTTATTGTGAGCCCTAAATTGTTTGATGTTGTTTTTAGATGTGTTGTATCAGTGTTAGAAACTCTCACATGTTTTGAAATATTGTTGGATTTTAAACTCAGTTAAATTGGATTTCACCCATATACTTGCACAAGCCGAATATGGTAATGAAGTCCATACTCAATGAAGTAGCATAGGTACTACCAACCCTCACCCAGCACACCATGCGTAGAGATACACCCTTTCGAAGAAGAGTGCGTGCTATTTTGCATGGATAGGATAGTTCTTGGGTCGGCCTTGGCAATGAGCGGGTCTCGATAATACAATTTCAAATGAGCCAACCAAATGGTAATGACATCCACTGTTGGTCTCAATCAAGTGGTTGGATGTGAGAGCCCAATGCCACTGATGTTTAAATGGAATGTGGTGCCCCTAAATAAATAAAAGACTCTTTGCTCCATACTATGAGTCACCATACATCCTAAACTTAATACAAATATCAAAGAGTCTTTTATTTATTTTAGAAATAATGCATTCCTCAGACCATCACCAATTTTTTTAGAAATACTTACACATAGAAATTTAAAAGAAAACCAGCTGACCATCCTCTATAAAAAAATATTGTTCGGATTATCTACTTTAAATTACATATCCAAGCTATTGCAGAGGCAAGAAAACTTCACACAGGTTTTATGAAGGCATTCGACTATTCCAGATGTTAGAGTGGCCAGATTACCATTGAATGCAATCTATTCCTATATGCTTTTAAATCCTCTACAATGCATTACAAAATTTTACAAACAAAATGCTTTCATATTTTCATCTCTCAATTACATTCCACATTATGAACGACGATGAACAACTGTTATTAATTCACCATTTAAATTTTTAGATAAGAGTTCTTTTAAGCATTTAAATTTTGAGGTACTCATCGTATGATAGTTCCATTTCTCTCGTGTCCGCTTGCGAAAGATTTCAACTTACCCTTGCTCTTCTTCCAAGCTCCTTCGGCATACCATCCACCATCAACTACCGATCCTTTCTTTTTCCTCTTTCCTCTTAAATAGAAATGTCACTATTTTTAATGTTTTTACATCTGTTAGGTTCGAATGCCAGATTTATTGGAGATTGCCAAGTGGTAAGGATAACCAAAAACACCCTACGTGTTATTATTGTTTTTCTTTAACATATTTACTATAGCAAATAAATTATTTTATATAATTATTTTAATTAATTTATTTATATCTACATCATGTTGACATATATATACATTTTTATAATTCGTTTAATCCTTTGGAATTTTTTTAGTAATTTTACATTAATATAATATATATATATATATATATTTATTTATTTATTTTATTATAGTTTACTATTTAATATTTCCAAGTTTGTCTAAATTTTGTTATGATATAAATTTTTGTTTTATTATTATTTTAATCCATGTCATAAGCATATACTTAAGCAATCCTAGAGATGCATCTACATGAAATGCAGCTACATGGACCGTTGGTGGATGCATTACCTCTAGGATTCTTAGATCCATATTATGGCGAATACTCCACCGCTCATCATTTCTCTAGACTTACCTCAAGTCGAATAACCTTTTTGAAAGAAGATATCCCAACTCCAAGCTGCTCTACCATAGACGACATCTGTTCCTGCATCCATAATTTCATTATCAGTACCTCATCCTTACAAATATTATAAGAAAAAAAACAAACACATCTGCAAGGTTGTTGCATACTTCCCCCCTAAGAATAAACACAATCCCTATGTTTGTAGAATATAGCATCATAAGTTATTCTTTTAAACCAACACACAGAGCAACATATGCAATATCATTCATAAAAGTGGTCCAACACAAAACAACATGGTTTAATATTATTACACTACAAAATTTATCAATCAGTTTTTTATGACAAGGAAATTGTGAAATTGTCTTTTCATCATATCCACATCTTCCCATGTGGCGTTGTTTTATGAATATTGGTCCCATTGGAACCTACATTGATCAATGCTCCTTTTCCTTAGTTTCTTTGTTCTGTATCCAAGAATTATGACTGGTCGCACTTCAATGTGCATGGGATCTGTCATCTACAAATGGCCAACATTCAAAACATGAGAAGGATAAGATATATATTTCTTTAGGAGAGACACATGAAAAGTATAATGTATTTTAGACAAATTGGGAGGTAAGGCCAATTTGTAAGCTACTAGGCTAATTTTATCAATAATGGCAAATGGTCCTATGAATCTCAGGCTGAGTTTGGAGTTTGATAGAGATTTTAGTGGGTTTAACTCTTAGGAATACCCTATCTCCCACAACGAATTCCCTCAGAGTTTGTTTCAAGTCAGCATAACTATTTTGTCGATTTGAAGCTTCCTTAAGCCTAAGTTGTATTTCATTTAATTATTCCTCCATCTCCTTTAACATATCTGGCCCGATCATTATCCGATCCTTTGGATTGCTCCATGATAAAGGTGTCCTACACCTTCTCCCATACAGTGCCTCAAAATGTGTCATTTTTAATGAGGTATGGTACCCATTATTGTAGGAAAATTCTACTAAGAACATATAATCCTCCCATTTTGTTTGATGGTCCATACAATACATTCGCAACATATCTTCCAGAACCTGATTAACCCTTTCTTTTTGACCATCAGTTTCAAGATGGTATGTGGTACTAATGTTAAGTCTCGTTCTCCAGTCTTGGTGTAACGCCCACCAAAATTCAGATGTGAATTAGGAATCCCTGTCTGATATAATGGTTTTAGGAAAACTATGTAGCCGCACCACTTCCCTGGAAAATTTTTGTGCTACAGAAGGTGCTCCATATTTAAAATTTCTAGGTATAAAATGTGCCACTTTAGTTAGTTTGTCAACTATTACTAGAATAGCATCATGTTGGAAACGATTTTTAGGCAACCCGACTATGAAATCCATGGTTACTACTTGCCATTTATATTATGGAATCACATGAGAGTGTATACGTCCTACGGGATGCAAATGCTCCACATTTACTTTCTGGAATTCCAGACATTTTACCACATATTTAACAATATTCCTTGTCATCCCTGGCCAATATAATATTTTCTTAAGTTCTAATGCATTTTTACATAGCCAGGGTGGGCAGAATATGGAGCATAATGTACCTCCTGTAATAATTTACTTCTAAGATTTTTATCATTAGGTACCACCATTCTATTCTAGAAGTATAGAGTATCTTCCTGGATACTGAATTCCTTAGCTTTTTTGTACCGTTTTTGAATCAGCTCTCGACATCTTAGAGAAAATTCATCTTGACTTTGTAGTTTCCTTATTTGTTCAACTATATCAAATTGACATTGTGTTATAGCAAAAATATGTCTTCTCCTACTTAGAGCATCAACTAGCTTATTTTATTTTCCCTTAATATACTCAATACCAAAATCATATTTTGCTAAAAACTCCATCCAATGTCTCTACCTAGCATTGAGCATTGGCTGAGTGAAGATGTACCTCAAGCTTTGATGATCAGTCCGTAATTCAAAGGGTTTACCTAGAAGGTAATGTCGCCACATATTAAGAGCATGCACTACTGCTTTCAACTCCAGATCATGTGTAGTGTAGTTCAATTCATGTTTCTTGAGTTTTCGTGACTCATAAGCTATTACACTCTCTTCCTGCATGAGAACTCTGCCAATTCCTTCTATAGAAGCATCAGTGCAAACTGTAAATGGAATTTTAGGGTCTAGAATTTTAAGAATTGGTGTTACCAACCTTTCCTTGAGTGTCCTAAAACCCTCCTCACAGCTTTCAGACAACTAAAAAGCTTTTCCCTTCTTTTGTAGGTTAGTTATAGGATAGGCTATTTTAGAAAATTTCTTGATAAAACACCGGTAATACCTAGCCATTCCCATAAAACTTCATACCTTAAACACATTTGTAGGGGCTGGCCAATCAATGATGGCTTCTATCTTCTTTGGGTCTACAAACACTCCTTCAACTGAAATTATATGACCCAGATACTATACTCGAGGGGTGTAAAATTCACACTTGGATAATTTTCCATATAATTGATTCCTTCTCAACACTTCAAGGACAATTCTCATGTGTCAATCATGCTCCTCACTATTTTTAGAGTAGATTAGGATATCATCTAGAAATATCAGTACAAACTAATCCAAATGCTCCTAAAAAACACTATTCATAAGGTTCATAAATGCTACTGGAGTATTTGTTAATCCAAAAGGTGGTACTATGAATTCATTGTGACCATACCTAGTTCGAAATGCGGTCTTGTGAGTATATTCTTCTCTAATTCTTAACTGATGATAGCCAGACCTAAGATCAATTTTTGAGAAGATTGTAGCTCCCTTCAACTGGTCAAACAAGTCGTCTATCCTGGGTAAAGAATACTTGTTCTTAATGGTCATATTATTGAGCATCCTATAGTCAATACAAAGTCTCAGGGTCCCATATTTCTTCTTCACAAAAAGAACCGGTGCTCCCCAAGGAGAAACACTCGGTCTAATATGACCTTTTTCCAACATATCCTAGAGTTGATTTTTGAGTTCCTGCAACTCTATTGTGGTCATTCTGGAGGGACCCTGAGACTTTGTATTGACTTCTCAATAGAATTTATCCTAGAGGCTATTGGTGTAGCGCCAAGGATAAATTCTATTGAGAAGTCAAATTATCATTTGGGTGGTAGTCCAGGCAAATCTTTAGGAAAAACATCCCAAAAATAATTTAGCACCGGATAGGTTTGAAAAAGACTTGCTTCAGACTCAACCTCCTCTTTCTTATTAAGTTTAACTACAAAGACTCTACTCCCCTTCCTGATGGCTATTTTAACCTTCATGGCTATTAGAAAGTGTGGTTCCATGGACTCACATCCACAATAAATTTGAATCCTTTGCTTGGATTTGTCAGTGAAATCTATCCACCTTTCTTCGAAATTTAATAACGCTTTATGAGCCTTAAGCCAATCAACTCCCAAAATTATGTCAAAGGTATGTAAAGGTGCTACATACAGATGCCAACTAGTATTTCCCTAAGGTAATATAATTTGAGGGTCAAATAAACACTGATCCACAATATAGGTTTGCCCAAAGCCATACTCAACCTTCCACCCATTAGCCATAAATATAGGTTTTTCGGTATGTCTCTCAATACATTTTGTTAATAAACTATCAGTAGCTCCTGAATCTATCATAATTCTTGCATCTTTATTATAATTTTTTTTCATTCATTAGAAAAGGTGTGGCTTGACCTTGTAGTTTAGAGTTACCTGTTGCAGCGTAGATCTTATGAACTGGCTTTGCAGGTACCTTTATTTTATCTATTCTCATAAGACACTTATCAGCATAATGAGGCTCCCCATAGATTGAACAACAAATATGAGGTACCTTTTCTCTTTTATCCCCACTATTACCCTCCTGACCACCAATTCTAGCTTTTTGGTCATATCTATTGTAATTTCCCTTATCCTGTCCTCAAAAGTTATTATAATTTTTATCTCCTTGGAATTTATCCTTGCCTTTGTCAAATATGTTCCTATTCTCATTTTGTCCCTTATTACTACTTTTCTCAAATATTTAAGCAACTGTACGAACCGTTAATAGTATTTGGTGACAGTCACGTCGCCCTGTGTCAGCCTAGAAAATTATGTGGTTTTCTCGAGATAGAATTGGGAAGACAAATATCTTTCCTTAAAAGCTATTACAAAGTTTTCCCATGGCACATATACTACTTCTATATTACATTTCTTTTTATATGTGTCCCACCAGTTAGCAGCTACTCCGAACAATCGAAAAACTGCGTAGGAAGTTTTTGATTTGGAGGAAAGGGTTCTAACAAAAAAATATGCTTCTAGGTTATTTAACCATCTCTCAGCCTCTTCCCCATCCCCTTTACCATAAAATTTGGCAATGTCAATCCTATGCATGTCCTTATCCAATTTAGTACCCACTTGTCTTCTCCTGGGGTCCATAGATGTTTCTTCAACAACTACCGTTTCCTTTCCTTTTGACAAATTTTCTATTATCTTTTGTTGTTGAGAGATCATTTCCTATTGCTAAGTAAGTTGAGTTTTCTATTGCTCCATGTGCTCTAGCATCTGTGCCCTTTGTTGAGGCATATGTTCCATCATATGGGCTCTTTCCTGATCCATTTTCTCCTTCTGCTAACTCATCTGTTATTGAATTAGTTGCATTATCTGAGTCATTTTATCTTCTTTCGGCATAGGCTCTTTTTATCTCCTCATCACCCAAGGGGACTCTAAAGTTTCCTCTATAGCTCCTATCCTTACAACTCATCTAAGGATATGAGCTATAGAGGAAACTGTAATTACCTCATCTAAGGATAGGAGCTATGGAGGGTAATTACCCTTTTATAATTAATTGTAATTTTTTTTATATTTTCTTCTAGGTTTACTACCTCACCTTGTTTAATATTTTTAGTATTATAATTTTGCTATTATTGCTTTTTTCCCAAAACAAAGTACAATTTCAATCATTTAATCTATTCTTTTGCAAAATTTTAAACACATTTTCTATATACGACATTCAACCCGTCATGACTCAATTTTTGAATGAGACAAGTACTATGTTCAATACCCAGGGCCATTCATGAGCCATAATATTCTCTCCATGAATGGTAAACATAATTTTAATTAGGTAAAGCTTTAGCCGAGGTAGCATATGGTGCCATTCTCAACGCAAGCTAATGAACCTACGTAGCTTATGAAGTTCTCGAACGTAGCTAAATATTTGCTTGAAAATTGTTTAAGCTCAGGATGATTTCATTTCTAAAGCCAACATTTATGTTGCCAGATTTTGTAGTTCAGACTCAGGTCTTCCTTCAGAGTTTTCAAACACTTGAATTTAATTTAAGAAACATGTTTGACAGCACATACATTTTTTTTTAAATTTGACGCAATCTCAATTCTGGCTTTGGTTTCAAGTAATGTCTCCAATTCAAAACACTTGATGTTTCCTTTGGTTACGCTCTCTAAACTATCGTCTGTTTGCTTAAATAATAATTAAATCACACTATGGCACCTATCTAAAAAAAATGATTCAATTAAAAAGAGATAGAAATCCATATACTATTATCTAGAAAATATTCACTTATTTCGAAATAGGGAAAACAGATCGGTATCATGAAATCATGCTTTTTATGACATTATAAGCTTATATTTCTGAGAATTGAACAAGATAAATCAGCGTTCAAGTTTTATTTTCAAGCATGGTTTACATACCCTTCATAACACACTCAACGTCTCAGTTTTAAAACATGGTAATAAAATATTCAAGTGTACCTATGATGTCCACTGACAAGCTAAATCCAAGTCTTACATAAGCATTACATTCCAGCATACCCAAGAGAAACAATTATATATATATTTTTATCTAATTCTTTCCTTAAAAGAAAATTAAAATTGAGCATTACTCTTGAAACTCTTTGTTCCATAATATGAGTCACCATAGATCCTAAACTTAATACAAATATCAAAGAGTATTTTATTTGTTTTGGAAATAATCCGTTCTTCATACCATCACCGATTTTTTAATAAATACTTACATAGATAAATTTAAAAGAAAACCAGCTGACTATCCTCTATAAAAAAAATATTGTTCGAATTATCTACTTTAACTACCATATCCAAACTATTGTAGAGGCAAGAAAAATTCACGCAGGTTTCATGAAGGCATTCGACTCTTCCAGAGGTCAGAGCGGCCATTTTAACATTGAATATAATCTATTACTATATGCTTTTAAATCCTCTACAATGCAGTACAAAATTTTACAAACAATATGCTTTCATATTTTCATCTCTCAATTACGTTCCACATTATGAACGACGATGAACAACTATTAATAATTGACCATTTAAATTTTCATATAAGAGTTCTTTTAAGCATTTAAATTTTGACGTACTCACAATATTATAGTTCCCTATCTCTTGCGTCCGCCTGCGAAATATTTTAACTTACCCTCGCTCTTCTTCCAAGCTTCTGCGACATACCATCCACCACCGACAACTGACCCTTTCTTTTCCCTCCTTCCTCTTAAATAGAAATACCACCATTTTTAATGTTTTTACATCTCTTAGTTCATATGCCAGATTTACCGGAGATTGCCAAGTGGTAAGGATAACCAAAAACACCCTACGTGTTATTATTGTTTTTCTTTAACATATTTACTATAGCAAATAAATTATTTTATATAATTATTTTAATTAATTTATTTATATCTACATCATGTTGACATATATATACATTTTTATAATTCGTTTAATCCTTTGGAAAAATTCTAGTAATTTTACATTAATATTATATATATATATATATTTTATTATAGTTTACTATTTAATATTTCCAAGTTTGGCTAAGTTTTGTTATGATATAAATTTTTGTTTTATTATTATTATTTTAATCCATGTCATAAGCATATACTCAAGCAATCCTAGAGATGCATCTACATGAAATGCAGCTACATGGACCGTTGGTGGATGCATTACCTCTAGGATTCTTAGATCCATTTTATGGAGAATACTCCACTACTCATCATTTCTCTGTACTTACCTCAAGCTGAATAACCTTTTTGAAGGATGACATTCCAGCTTCGAGCTGCTCTACTATAGATGACATCTATTCCCACATCCATAATTTCATTAGCAGTACCTCGTCCTTACAAATATTATAAGAAAAACACCAAACACATATGCAGGGTTGTCACACTTGGTCCTAGCTTGACTTACTAATTTATAGGTAGAAGCTTCCTACATTTTTACTTTGCACTTTTTCAAAACTTTTAAAAGCTAAGATAATGTCATTTTCAAGAAGGTCTAGCTTAGTATTAGGTGATTTTTCCTTGAGAACCTCTTACTTTGCTGGATATTTTGAAGCTCTTGCTTACATTAGCATATAAAAGGTTTTGAATCACCTCCTTTGTAGGTCTAGAACTAAGCTAGTTTGTTTGTGAGATTTTGGTTTGAAGGATTCAACTAGCCATAAGTAATTTTGAGTCTATAATTGCTCACTTTAGCCCCTAGAATAATATACTTGAAAGAAATATAACTATAGACACCAAAACCTAGGCACTTGCAAAACCCCATTCACATTGCACATTCCAAATCTGCATAATAAAATATATGCCTAAGTCCAAACTTAGGCATATAAATCCTGCACATTAAAAGTATTTTCTAGATTTTATAAATCTAGAAAATCTGCCTAGGATACCCTACCTAATCACTAGACATGTGTCCTAGCCACATCACCACCACCCCTTGCCACATCTCACACACCCATGTCACCCTTGTCCCTTCACATGGGACATCCCTCACACCTCACTCCACTTACACCTACCCATTAGCCACATCACCCCAGTTAAGTGAGACACCCTAGGTGACTCACTATAACTACCCCTTCCATTTGGTAGCCCTGGATTGCCACTTGGCAATCCTAGCTTGCCACCTCCATTTCCCTCCAAAATCCCAAGGGGCCTATAAAGGCACCTTCACCCCATCAACCAAAAGAGGCTAGAAAAATACGTCGACACTCTACCAAAATTATTTTAGGAGATCATCACCAGTTGTAGAGATCAACCATTCAGAACTCTAGATCACCGTCTTTTGAGTTTCTACATTTTATGTCCAACCACCTACCCATGGTTACATAGTCACAACTGCCCTCCCATGGTTTCTACGCTCCTACGATTTCCCAGCCCCAAATGCACACCCATGATTCCTCAAAAACATTAGCATGATCGGCATAGATTGGTAACTCAATTTTTACAAGGTATTTAAGGTTTCATTTCTCTAATTTTTGCACTGTATTTCATGTTTTCACAACTAGGGTTCTACAATAATATATTATATCTTGATCAACAGGTGCTACTAAACCCTTGTTTGTGTTTGATGTGTGTAGGAAGTAGGTGCTTGCAAAGCTATTGAAGCTAGAGTGGTCCCATTTCTAGATACCAAAATCCCACTCACCCTTGGAGCTGTAGTAGAGGAGCGAAGGACACCCAGTCATTTTCTAGAGAGTTTGGAAGACCACCATTCAGAGCATTGTAATTTAGGAAGAGAGCATTGTAATATCTCCCCAAGACATTGGGGCAAAAGCATTGTAAATTTGGGAGATTCAGGCTCCCCTATATCAATACAAAGAAAAATTATTTGTTACATTGCAATCTCTTCTTTTTGTTTCATGTGTTTGGTGTTCAATTCTTTTTCTACAAAAATGGTGATCATGGTGGGACCCCTAAGGGTTCTATTTTTCATTGCCTTGCTGGTTTCTATTACTGATCTGTGTCTATCTATGATTACAGGTTTTTGGAGCTCGATCACGTAGATATTGAGGATTAAAATTGATAGCTCCAGAGCCCTTTTCGATTTGACCCTGCACTTGAGGAACCATGAGCACATGGTTATAGACCTGAAAAACTATGGATCGATGGTTGGAATTCTCCAAAACCATGCATCGACGGTTGGAACCCTGTAGAACCATGGATTGCTAGTTGAAGAAATAGGAGGGAGTAATGAAAGGATCACAGGTTCATACATCTAGAACCCTCCTTCCCTTTCTATTGCTTTAGGATTTCATTAAGTCAACTAGGAGTCTTTGTCCTTGTTTGCCCTTGTCTGCATCTAGGTCTTAGGCTAGGCATACCTAAAAAAAATCAATCAAAAGAACTTGCATTTTAGATTAGCTACCAGAGCATTTGCATAGCCTTATTAGGAATAATCTAGGCACATTTAGGGTTTTAGGCTTGCTTTACCTCATTTTCTGGTACATAGTTAAAACTATGGGTCCACGGTTGGGAATTCCCAAATGCGCGTGCATGGTTGGTTAATCACCCATCGATGGTTGACCAAGCCCAAATGCCTAGTGGTGGTTGGCTCTAGGTACCAGAACCCTGGTAGATCTTGCTTGAAATTAGCCATTTGGCCCTTGATCTATTTTTATCTGCACTTGTCTATTTTTACTTTCTACATTTAGGTAATAAATAGAATTGCATGGTAGTTTGCATCACACCCTAATAAAAAAACCTTCACACACTTGCACGTGAACATTGGCAAGGTTGGATTTCATCACCAACCCCCAATAATTACCCCATTATTTGGCCAAGGCTGGTCCAAGAACCATCGTAGCCATGGAAAATAGCACACATTCCTCTTCGAAGGGTGTATCACTACCCACGGTGAACTAGGTGAGGATTGGTAGAACCTAGGCTCCCTCATCAGATTTGGACTTCATCACCAAGTCTTGATGGGTTTCACAACTTGGATTTCATCACCAAGTTAGTGTGTGAGAGCATCTAGGTGAAATCCGTAGATTCATTTTAGGGTCAAACATTGCACATCATTTACAAAAAAAAAAAAAAATCAAAATCAAAACTTTGCGAAAACTTAGAAACAAACTTGTTTGTTTGTTTGCTTTGCATGTTGTTTGCTTGTGCTTCCACCACATATTCACACATGTACCTTCACACTTTCCAATTCATCCCACCCTTAGCGTATGGTAACAACCTGTAGTCAAGCTAGAAAGTTAGCCCAAGTTCAGAATCAGTTACCCTCATCCATGGAGTTTCCATCTCAGTCCTCTCAGGCCCCTACCACTTTAGTGGTAGGGCAAGTCAGTGTAGCCCCTACTGTGTCCTTGAACTTGAATGTCAGACCATCTAGTGGTGCCCCTACTTTAAACATAGATATAATGCAGAGAGCTACTCATGCTTCCATTCCTGAAACTCCTAGGAGTGAGCCACCCACACCATCGAATGGTCATGTCACATATGTGGACATGGATATCGTTAGGCTATATCTGAATGCAACTAGTTTGGTCTTTCCATCATTACCTCCACTTACCATTCCACCCTACACCATTCCTCCATCACAATAGGAAACCACCTTCCCACACCCGTAATAGTCCAACCAAATCTTCACGAATCCACTCTTTGAACCGACTACTACCACCATGATCCACAATCATCCATCATCATCTAATCAGCACCCCTTCATATTTCCAAATCAAAATATCACTTGTACTAACCCCCTCGAAGTGCAAGTTAATGCTACTTCATAGATCCCTGCATCCATCCCATCCACCACACTTGTGGATCCCATGCATCATAACATCCCCCATTTAGTGGTAATACCTTTTACCACTTACCCTCCACCTACATCCACTCACATGGTTGCCACCCAACCAGCCCAATCATCTACCACCTATATGGCCATACCATCTTCATCTATGATTGCCATGTAGCAAGCATTTCTATAGTTGCAGTAATTGATTATGGATAATTCTAATCAAAGCATTAATCCCGACCCACAATGATAGTCATAGGGGATAGATCAAAACCAACCATCCACATCTCAACCACACACCTTCTTCACTCAAGATCCATCTTGGGTGTTGCACCCCCAACCACGACCATACCCACTAATCCACTTCATCAAATGTATGCTAGCTCATCAGGTCAGCATGCCATCATACCCCCATCCCCCCATCATCATCAAAGTCATCATCAACAATCATTCCATAATCCATTTCACACTAACATCCCACATCATCAAATCCCCACTAATAATGCACATTATTTCTAGCAGCAACAAACCAATCAAGGTTTTAACCCTTTGCTAGAAGATCCAAAGTTTTAGTTTTTGCAAAGTCAGATTGATAGTCTAGCCATGCAAACGTAGGTTATGCAATACCAGAAACCTACTCTAAGGTAGCTACTCAATCATCCAATTCATGCTTTGGTACCATCACCGCCCTACCTAGCAGATTTTCAAATACCAAAGTTTGACAAATTCAAGGGGGATGAGGACCCTCGAGAGCATGTGACTGGATTCATTAATGCATGCTTCAGAATAAAAAATAATGATGCACTCATGCTCCATACTTTTCCTCAGATGTTTGGAGGAGATGCCCTAGATTGGTACAATCATTTACCGCATCAAAGTATCTATACTTTTGAGCAACTAGTGGACCAATTCTTGGAGCGGTTCTCTCTAAATGTTAGAAAGAAGACAACATTGACCGATTTGCTCAATTTATGATAATATGATGATGAATCGGTCTATGACTTTGGCAACCACTAGAGGGCAATCATGACCAAACTACCATTCTCCCTCCCTATGGTAGAATTAACATGAATGTTCACAAGGAGTTGTTCTAAGCCAATCTCCTTGTTATTACAACTACAACAATATAGAACATTCGAAGAAGCACTCACCCAAGCTAGAGTGATAGAAGAAATCAAGATCCAAGAGGGTGAGATAAAACCAAAAAAGAAAGAATGGTAGAACAAAAATCAAAAGGGGAATAACCATGGTCAATCCAAGGTTGGCTAGGTTAATCAAGTAGTCTTGAGCCAACCTCCATAGCAAATCCAACAAGCTCAAGTGCAAGTACAACAACCCCTGCAACAACAACAACAACCACAACAATAGACTTATCAGGTGGTTCCACCCCCACAACAACTACAAAACCAAGCTCAACCTACAAAAAATCAACAACGTCAATACAGGCCAAAATGCAACTACACCCCATTGCCTGAACCATATTCATCCATCTTCCAAAATTTGTATGATGCACAAGCTTTCACATTGCCAAAAATGAAGCCTGAAGATCCTAACAAGCCAAAACCTAGGAACTATAAGGAGCATCTATACTGCACCTTTCATCGGTAGAAAGGTCATGACATCGAGACTTGCTATGGGTTTAAGAACATTGTGCAAGATTTACTTGAAAAGGGAAAGATCAAGATTGATAACCCCTTAGCCCAACAAAACCAAAACCTTGGAATATATCAAACACCATTACCTCATCATGAGGTAAATCAACAAGCAACGAGAGCATCAACTTCTATAGTTCCTCCCAATCAAGTTAATCATGTGTCACAACTATACCAAGGTTTTATGGGGGCTATTCACATAGTCACCCGAGGGCAAAGAAAAATGAATCACACACAAGCAAATGAGCCAACCCAAGTAGTACCAACTCTTGTAGCACAACCAAATGTGCCCATACAACTAAACCCAACCATTCCACCTCCACCCATTCATATTCCAAATCATCCACCTAGACCAATCATCACATTGAGAAGTCGATTGACATAGAGCTTAAGGATGGCATCAACCAAGTTGTCAATATATGAGCTCATACAACAATCTCCCCCACATCGTGAGGCATTGATGGAAATATTAAAATCCATCAAACTTCAAATAAAAGATCCTAACACCTTCAACACTTTTATGGGGAGTGTTCAAAACTGCATGGAACCTTCAATAGCATTCTATGATTTTGAAGAAAAGAGCATATCATCAGAGTTACCCGATCCTCCATTGCATATTGTAGCTCATATTGATCGAAAACCCTTTAAAAGAGTGCTCATCGATACCGACTCCTCTATCAATCTCATCACTACCCCAGCCATCAAACATCTCAACCTGCCATCATCTCACATCACCACATCCACCTTCACCCTACGGGATTTCAATGATGCTTTGTGCTCCACTATAGGAAATGTAGTTCTACCTGTAATAGTGGGGGTGAAAATAATCCATGTACTCTTCCATATCTTGGAAGGAGCCATGCAGTATAACATACTTCTTGGATGTCCCTGGATTAGGGAAATGAAGTGTGTTCCCTCGACATTACATCAATGTTTGAAATATGTGCATGAGGGAAAAGTCCATTGCATTCCAACTGACACCAAACCATTCAAGTACTACAACTTGATATCCAATCCATATGAGCCATCCCTTCCATCTACCCATATTTCCATTCAGCCCCTCATCGTTCGAACCACCCCAACTAACAACACCTCATCCAAAGCACCCATCCTAGAGGCTTTGCCAATAGTTGATCATGCCTTTGCATCTCAAGCCATCAACCCAAGTCAACCCTCATCCACTTCATACCATTTTTCCATCACACTTGATCATCCCGCCAACCAACCATCATCTTCATTAACTACACCTCCCACTTCACAAACACCCTTCACCTTTTCATCCCAACCAAATCCACCAACCACTAACAAATCCATTAAACCAAATCCATCTCAAACCCCACCACCCATTATCTCATAGATAGGGTCACCTATCCGAGAAGAACCATTGTCGAGTGAGCCATTGCCTCCATCTGAACCACAAGCCACCATTGAAGCCTCCACCTCAGCACCCGAATCATCTACATCCCAACCAACTCAAGTTGTAGTCCATCTCACCAATCCAAGTATTGGTGAGTACATAGTTGAGAGTGTCACAATAACACCACCTATTCAGTCTATTAGAGATTATGGTCACCCACGTGACCCACCTTTGGCTATAGGTGCAGTGTATAGAATGGGTTTCGAGCCAAATAGAATCAACTTTGTATATGGGGGAGTGGATTCTTCATCCAATCCATCTCCTCCTAATGAAGAACCCATGCAGGAGTTTTGTGCTAGCTTAGAATATCTATCCAACCTAGATTTCCCCTTGTGATATTTTCGTCGGGTTAACTGGTAGGGATTTGGTCTTGGATGACATGAATAGGGCCCACATCACATCATTGAGCCCCAATATCAAGAAGTGCATGATCACTCTAGCTTAGGATACAGGCCATCAGCCTCAAACTCCTCCTTTGAGCATACATTTTAACAACTCACCCTAGAGTCCGAAGAGGAGGATGAGGAGAGCGAAGACAGTGATGATAGTGATGATGAGTATTTAGACCCTAAGTTTGCACCTTATTTACATGAGGCCTTTCCAAAAATGAGACCGCATATAGCTATGATCAATTACATTTTTGATGATGATTTTGAGGACTTTTAGGAAATGGGACCAAACATGGACATGATCAATCATATTTTTGATGGTCCCCAAGAAGATGTGGCCCCTATAGAGCCCATTGAGAGAGATGAGTACTACAATACAATGTTTCCTATCGATCAATCCATATTTCACTTGCACATTACGTGAGAGTGACCTAAACCAGATCCACCACCACCACCTTGGTTGCATTCACAAAATCATAATTCACCCACCATAGGTCAGTTGCTCCCTAGAGAGTGAGCAAGATAGTTCACTCTCCAAATTGCAACCACTTCATTTCCACCAAGTTAACATGATTTTTGTTGACTTGTTCACCCCACTCCACAATCCATATGATTTGGAAAAGCTGATTCCAATCGATGCTAGCCTTATCAACATGGATAGGATTTCATCCCCACCATCCATAGCCAAGTTCATCCTATTCAAAGAATTGCTAAGAGCTTCTAATGCTTATATTCCTCAACAATATTCACCTTCACCTACTTCTATTTTTCAAACCGAAGTAGAAGAAGCATCACTCGAGTCCTTTGAACATGTGGAGGATGATATTCATCTCATTCCTACTCCACATCAGTTAGAAGAAGGTTCTCACATGCTTATTGAAGAATCCATTGATGTGAACCTAAGTCAAGATGCGGATAATCCACAAATCGTGAAAATAGCAAAATATCTATCCATAGAAGAGAAAGAGCGCATCCTAGACGTATTGACAAGGAAGAAAGAGATATTTGCATGGTCATACAAAGACATGCCTGGTCTTGACCCCAACTTGGTGGTCCATAACCTCACCTTAGCTCCCGAAGCTAAACCATTCAAGCAAAAATTGAGGAAACTTCATCCTACCGTAGCACTCATTGTCAAAGAAGAGCTACAAAAATTATTAGATGTGGGTTTCATACAACCCATTGATTATCCCGAATGGCTCTCAAACATGGTACCCATTCGTAAGCCGAATGGGGGGTACGCGTATGCATAGATTTTTGAGACTTAAACAAAGTGTGCCCCAAGGATGATTTTCCATTACCGAACATCGATCAACTTGTAGACTCTTGTGTAGGCCATGAAATACTTTCTCTAATGGATGGTTTTTTAGGATACAACCAAATTCGAATCAATCCTGAGGACCAACACAAAACAACATTCACCACACCTTGGGGCACTTTCTGTTACAAGGTGATGCCATTCGGTCTCAAAAATATAGGAGCTACTTATCAACATGCCATGACGTATATCTTCCATGACTATATGCACAAAATCATTGAAGACTATGTGGATGATTTAATCACTAAATCCAAAACACGTCTTGAGCACATTGAAGTACTAGAAAAAGTCTTTGATCGATTGCTTGAACACAAGGTGAGGTTAAATCCTAAGAAGTGCGTATTCAAAGTCACATCAGGTAAACTTCTAGGATTCATTATCTCCAAGTGAGGCATTGAAGTGGACCCTGATAAGGTCAAGGCCATTATTGAAATGCCCCCTCCAAAAAATCTTAAAGAGTTGCACAGTTTGCAAGGAAATATTCAATCCATTCGATGATTCATTGCACAACTCTCAGACAAATGCAGGCCATTCAATCACTTGCTATAGAAGAGGGTCACCTTTTCCTGGATAAAAGAATGTCAAGAGGCTTTTGATGACATCAAGAAATACCTGGCTTCACCACCAGTACTAACATCACCTCATCTAGGAGTCCCTTTTCACCTTTACATTTTTACAACATATTTTGCATTAGGGACAATGCTTGCGCAAAAGAACAAAAATCAGAAAGAGCAAGAAATCTATTACATTAGTCAAACTTTGGTGAGTTATGAAACAAGATATGCTTATGTTGAGAAGTTGTGCTTAGCAGTGGTTTTTACCACTAAGAAACTCAGACATTATATGCTAAGTAACACTACCTATGTCATAGCTAGAGAAAATCCTCTACGTTATATGATGACTCGCACATACAACAATACCCAAACCACAAAATGGATAATTCTCTTAACAGAATTTGATCTTGAATTCATTAGCCAAAAATCCATCAAGGGTCAGGTGATAGTCGATCAACTCGTAGAAGCTCCACTTCCAAATGATCAACCCCTTCTTATCGAGCTTCCAGATGATTTGGTATTTTCTATCACTGAACAAGAAGAACTAGTCCCTCCTGAGGATGATGTTGACATCACTCTCTTCTTTGATGGGTCAAAGTGCAAAAAAGGACAAGGTGTTGGAGTCGTATTTTATACACCCAAAGGAATACCAATTCCTTTATCATTTAAACTTGACTTTCCATGCACAAATAACAACGTAGAGTATGAAGCCTTAATATTGGGGCTTCAATCAACATTAGCTATGGGCATTAAGCGTATAAGCATTTTTTATGATTCCCAACTTGTCATTTTCCAAGTGAAAGGAACTTACCAATGTAGAGAGCCAATCTTGAAATAATACCATGAAGTAGCAATGAAATTGCTAGCAAATTTTGACTAGTACGAGATCGACAACTTACCTCATTCGACTAATAGGTTTGTGGATGTAATGGCTTCTTTAGGATCATTGATTCCTAAAAATAAAAATGGAGAAGTCCAACCACTTATCATCACAACAATGTCCAAATCCACAATCACATGAGCAAAATATGAAGGTGAGAAGAGTGTTTGTTTCATCCACGTAGAACCATATGAATCTTACCTTGATCAAATAAAAGACTTTCTCAAGTTTGGGACCCTCCCATCAGATTTGATGTGAACTGCAAAGAGAATGTTTAAACAAAAATTAGCTCATTACACTCTCTTGGGGGACGTGTTGTATAGACATGGCTATGATGGAGTCTTACTTCGATGCTTAGATCCCGTAGAGGCACAAAGAGCCATAATTGAAGCCCATGATGGTACTTGTGGTGGCCACTTTAGTGGAATGGCCATTGCAAAGCGCATTTTGTGCATGGGTTATTATTGGCCCACCATGGAAAATGATTGTTGTCAATATGTGAAGAAATGTCAAAAATATCAACATCACACCAATTTGACTCATGTACCATCACAAGCATTACAACCCATTCAAAGCCTTTGGCCCTTTTCACAATGGGGCCTAGATTTTATTGGCAAAATTTCACCTGCCTCTTTGGGACAACACAATTTCATCATAACTACCACATAATACTTCACCAAATGGGTCAAAGCGATCCCAATGACCACTACGATTGGACCTCGAATTGCGGAGTTCATACTCCAACATATTATCTATCATTTTGGGATTCCCTCAAAGATCATTTTTGATAATGGTAAGTCTTTCAAAAATAAGGATGTTCGAGCATTATGCAACAAGTACAATATCCAACATAGTTTCTCGACTCCTTATTACCCACAAGCAAATGGACAAGCTGAGGTAACCAATAAGACCTTGATAGCCATTCTCAAGAAACTTGTCAAAGAAAACCATAGAGATTGGCATACTCAACTCCCCTTGGCATTATGGGCTTATCGAACAAGCATCCAAATGCCAATAGGGGAAACTCCATTTTCATTGGTCTATGGAGCCAAAGCAATCATGCCTCTTGAGCTCGAGATCCCTTCTTTACGAGTTGCATTACAAGAATTCATGGATGACGACACAACTAGACAAGCACGTCTTGACCAACTTACACTCCTTGATGAAAGGTGAATCAATGCCTTAGAACATCTATGAGTATATCAAGATCGCATCAAGCATGCTTATAATGCAAAAGTCCATCCTCACGAATTCCAAGTAGGAGATCTCATTCTTAAAGAGAATCAATAAAACACCAATGCATTGTCGCACTTGAGAGATAAATTCATGGCTAATTGGTTAGGTCCATACATTGTTAAGCAAAAGTTGGGTCCAAGAATGTATAGACTTGCAAATTTAGAGGGAACATTGGAACCTGAGCCATTAAATATTATACACCTAAAGGTGTTCTATGCATAGTGTAGTTTATATATGTACATATACATGGCTAAAAAAAAGAAATATTCATTGCATTTCATACATCCATCCATGCATTCCACCTACATTTCATAGGTGCATTTCAGGCATTTGTTCATACCATTCATCATGTTAGGAACCATTTGGTTAATTTGGATGATTGCTAGTCCACTATGTCTTGTTGCCTTAATCAGGGGTACCTTATATCAAACATTACTCATCACTCCATCAACCACAATAATTTGCAACTTTCCTTATGATATTTTGATGATTAAAGGGTTCACATAAACTAGGATAGATACCGTATAATCATTAGCAATAATTATTATGTGGCCACTGACTATTTTATGTACACCTTTTAATTTTCAAAAGCTTGTAGCAAAGGTATCACAAAATTTCATACAACACATTAGTCAATAAGAAAAATCTAGGTGTTTTCAATCACTCAACCACTCCTAGTGTTTTGAGCAACCTCCATTAAAAATCAAACAATATTTAGATGCAATAAATTGTTCCTGGTTAATCAAGTTTCCTCTTGGACCATGCACATCAAAACACATTAAAACATTATGAACCTTAGGAATGACGAAGTCATGCGTTGCTATTTCCATAAAGTGAAAGTTTTCCCATGTTCATCCAATTATGTGCATGGTCTAGAATGCTAAAGAGTTGACAAAAGGACAAGCTCCACCTTCATCCAAAAAAAATAAATCCCTTGCTCTTCCTCAAAATGAGAAAGTATCCCAAAAACATCCCAAAAGCAATAAAAATCCCTTGCTCTTCCTCAAAATGAGCAAGTATCCCAAAATCATCCCAAAAAACAATAAAATCCCCTTTCTCTTCCTCAAAATGAGCAAGTATCCAAAAAGCAATAAAAATGCACTTTGCTCCAACACAAAAATGAGAAACTCAAAAATAAAATTCCAAAAATCTAATAAAAAAGAGAAAGGAGCTTGAATCCCTAGAATTCTTAGTGTTTCAAAAAAATTGTGAGGTGATCCTCATTACAACAATGGGTTGAATGAAACCCTCCTGGAAATGGGGTATCCTTATGCATGGTGCCATGTCTATCACATTAGCGACCTTCTTTTGTATAGACCTATGGACACTCATGGATGAGCTAGCTTATTGACATAAGTTACAATTGATTAGTTTGACCTAGCTCATAATGAGAAATGAATGATCATTGCACACACAGTTGGTCCTTGAGAAATTTGAAAACACTAGGACAACCTTAGCATCATGAAGATTTATGAGATACATAGATGAGTTTGTTTGAGATCACTAGGATGTTTGAGTCTTTGCAAAATGACCCTAGATCCTTTATCCAAACAACTCCATATCATTTCCACCATTACATCCCACAATCCATGTCATTTATAAATACCAAATGTTAGTGCCCCTGATTAAACAACGAGAATAAAGTTGATCAAGCAAAAGTCTATAACATACACAAATGATCATCAGAACATAACATTCACCATTCATTCCACTCAATCACTACATCATTTCATATGCATCCATACATACAATAAAATAAAAAGTGCAATACAAATGATCACAATAAAAGCCATGTATATGTATATATATATATATATAAATCACATAGTACAAAAATCACCCAAAAGGTTGTATACATCAGAGCACTAAGGCTCATAAGAAAAAATGAAAACTACAAAAAGAGGTAATAAGCACTACTAGCTAGCACCACCATGACTCCTATGAGGACCATGAGCTGATCCCTATGAACTAGATGAAGCATGGAAGCTAGGAACCCGTGAATGTGAACCACTAGGTCTAGACTCACTCTATTTGCTAGAGCCAGAAAATGATGACAAAGGTGGCAAAGATAGCAAAATGTGATGTTGAGTAAGAGTGTCCTCAAGCAACCTAACATACCTAGCCTACAACCATGAAGTAACCAAATCTAGGCCCTGAATTGCCTCTCATTGAGCTATCTTCATGTGAAGGAACATAACCGTAGACACATCCCCACCTCCACTAGGTCCACTCCATAACCCATCCACATCACTCTGAATCTAAGCTATCTCAACATCTCAAGAAACCAATACAATCTATAACCTCATAATATCTACATCATGAGCCACTACAGTATGGTTCAAGATATCTCGCTCAACCTAGAGAACATCCCAATCCTCCTTAGTATGATGTGGAGGTACATAATGCCCTCCATCACCATCACCTCCATCTCCACCAATCCTGGCCCTAGTATCCATAGGATATACATATGCTCTAGCTCATCCCCCACTACCTTGACAATGTTTTGATCATCGAGAATCCTGCTCACTAGCATCCTGCTCATCACCACTCATCGCATCATACATAACTTGAATAGGTACCCATGGAGACTGTGAATCAAACTAGGCATCATACTCAGCTATAGTCATATCATCATCTGCATCTAGGACACCCACCACCTCATCATCCTGGTCATCATTCACAGTCTAGAAATCGATATTCATAGGGAGACTAAGCTCATCACCTTGATGCCTGTACACCAGTGGAGCATTAGGAACTCCCTGCACCAAAATAAACTACTACATAAATTTGGATAATTGGATGAACTCCATATCTCATCCATGCTATCCAACCACTCACCTACCTCACATAATCCATCAAAGTTGTGTTGCATCATCATACCAAGTCAAACCTCACCATGGTTTCCAATAGATTTCATCGCTAGTAAGAGCACAAAAATATCTTGATACTCCTATCCACTATGGATAGGGGGACTCGATAAATCCTTCTTGCTAGCCCACAAATGAAGAGCACAAGGCAATGAGTGATTCCACTCATAAGATAGACCCTCTAGCTAAGCAATACTGATATGCTCCCAAACCCATAACTAAAGAAGTAAACTACATCTGAGTCCATTTTACTCCCATATATTCACCTCATATAACTCCACATATATCTAGCATAGTAGAGCAGAGGCCCATACATAAATTTAAGGCTCACCAATTAGATCCATCACAAGCCTCACCTAGTTCCAAGGGAACCTAGATCCCATGTTGTTAGGCAACAATATGTTGCCTATAATGTATGTGAAAAAGGTCAAAAAAGTGCCTAACCTCCAATATTTGAAGAGTTGAAGATAGGGAATACCACCCTTACTATAATTTACATACCACTCATCCCCATATATTGGCCTCAACTCATGCTCCTTTTCATGGCCAACCTGAAATACTAAGCCCTAAATATGAACACGAAAGATGTGGTAAACATCCTCCAAGGTGATAGTAATCTCCCCTATCGAAATCTGAAATGACCCCCTATCAGGGTCTCACCTCTCCACCAAAGTAGACAAGTACTCATCTACCCTAATGGTCTCCAACCTCCCACAACCATACAACCCCACTGTTGCCAACCACTTCCAATCATCGTTTATCAGTGTCTTCTACATCCGGGATATGATACAAGGCCATCAGTGCTGAGCCTTAATAAACTTAACCTTAAAAAAGCACAAAAAAAATCCATATCAGTGTACACATCATTTAAAAAAAATACAAAAAACATCTCATGCATTCTTTTCATTTTCAAAAACTTAAAACACCAAAACATTTTTCATTCAAAAACAAACAAAAAACATCTCACGCATTCTTTTCATTTTCAAAAACATAAAACACCAAAAATATTTTCATGCATTTTTATCATTCAAAAACAAACAAAAACACAAAAACATTTCATGCATTCTTTTCATTTTCAAAAACATAAAAATACCAAAAACATTTTCATGCATTTTTATCATTAAAAAACAAACAAAAACAAACAAAAACACAAAAACATTTCATGCATTGTTTTCATTTTCAAAAACAAAAAAAAAAAATCAAAAATATTTTCATGCATTTTTATCATTCAAAAACAAAATATTATATGCATTCTTTTTATTTTTAAAAATACAAAACACCAAAAACATTTTAAAGCATTTTTTCTCATACTAAAAAAAAAACTTTTGCCTCCCCCTCTCACTAACAATCTCCATCACTCTCACTTCTCAACTGCTCAAAATAATTTGAACCACACAAATGAAACAAAAATGCCCATTCAACATATTTATAGCCAAACTTTGCAGAGGTAACCACACATTTATGTTTTACGGGTGCATGTAGTCACACATCTGCATTTTGTGGGTGCACAAAACCGCCCACCCATGTTTGGCAATACCAACCATGGATGCACGGTTGTCGAGCACAACAAAACGCACCCACACGATTAAAAAGTAAAAAAAAACCCCACCCTCAAACAAAAAATGCATTCAAACATCATCATCAAATATAATTTGCATTAACTAACCCTTGTATCTAGTGAATTACCCTATATACCTGACAGTTGCAACAACTGCTAATCCATACAATCTGGTAGGATGGGTAGCTCACCATAAGGACACTTATTAAAAATCATTCAACATCATCACAACTGGTATTAAATTAGCTTAGCCCCTCAAACTTTGAGTATGGCTCTGTTCAAGCTAATTTGCACAAGGTTATCATTAAGTCCTTTCCATTGGGTTGCAAAAGTGGAAAATATTCAATCATAATTTGGTAATTATTGCTGAAATAACTACAATTTTCAAGCTTCCAGAGTGCTTGGTTTCTTATGCCATATCATTTGCTAAGAATTGTTAGTCACATAGGCACCCAAAATCCCAAAGTGGTTGATTATTTTACCACGATATTTTGTGCATCATCAAAACCAAAGGTAAATATGCAACAACAACCATCCCAAAATTGGGGCATCAAATTAATCTTCAATGTCATACATTTGCATACATTACATCCACCTTCTTTCATCATCCACATTTGGTCAATTGGCTTGTGGGTTTCATTATTTACCCATTCGCCAATTGAGGGGGTAAGCAAAAAAATCAAAAATTTCAAAAATCATTCATTCTTGTGTGTCGAGAAGATTTGAGTCCATTTATCCATCCAATAAGGACAAGTGTCTCTTGTTTTTGCACCACATTGTGTTTTACACAACATGGTACAAAAAGGGATATTTGTAGACACCAAAACCTAGGAACTTGAAAAACCCATTCACATTACATATTTCAAATCAACACAATAAAATATATATGTCTAAGTCCAAACTTAGGCATATAGAATCCTGCACATTAAAAGTATTTTCCAGATTTTATAAATCTAGAAAATCTACCTAGGATACCCTGCCTAATCACTAGACATGTGTCCTAGCCACATCACCACCACCCCTTGCCACATATCACACACCCATGTCACCCTTGTCCCTTCATATGGGACATCCCTCACACCTCACTCCACTTACACCTACCCATTAGCCACATCACCCTAGTTAAGTGAGACACCCTAGGTGACTCACTATAACTGCCCCTTCCATTTGGAAGCCCTGGAGTGCCACTTGGTAATCCTAGCTTACCACTTCCATTTCCCTCCAAAATCCCAAGGGACCTATAAATGCACCTTCACCCCATCAACCAAAAGAGGCTAGAAAAATACGTTGACACTCACCCAAAATTATTTTAGGAGATCATCACCAGTTGCAGAGATAAACCATTCAGAGCTCTAGATCTCCATATTGAGAGTTTTTGCATTTCAGTTCCAACCATCCACTTGCAGTTACATAGTCACAACCACCCTCTCGTAGTTGCCCAGCCCCAACCACGCACCCACGGTTCCTTAGAAGCATTAGCACGACCAACATAGATTGGTAACTTAATTTTTAGCAAGGCATTTAAGGTTTTATTTCTTTGTTTTATACACTATATTTCATGTTTCTACAACTAGGGTTCTATAGTAATATCTTATACCTTGATCAAAAAGTGCTACTAAAACCTCATTTGTGTTTGATGTGTGCAAGAAGTAGGTGCTTGCAAAGCTATTGAAGTTGGAGTGGTCCCATTATTGGATACCAAAAGCCCACTCGTCCTTGGAGTTGTAGCAAAGGAGCGAAGGATGCCTAGTAATTTCTAGAAAGTTTGGAAGACCACCACTCAAAGCATTGTAATTTAGGAAGAGAGCATTGTAATATCTCCCTAAGATATTGGGGCAAAAGCATTGTAAATTTGGGATATTCAGGCTCCCCTGTATTAATACATAGAAAAGTAATTTGTTACATTGAAATATCTCATTTTTGTTTCACGTGTTTGGTGTTCAATTTTTTTCATCACTTTCCATCTCCTCATCGACTTGTCACTTGAGGGGGTAGTCATACATCACATAATTCATAATCAAAATCAATACTCAAAACACTCAATGTTGGAAATTGCATTCATTCAAGAATCATTACCAAAGACTATCATATGCCTTTTTTGCTGGGGCAGATCACAAGCAAAAATCCTCAATCAAAAAAACACTTGGTCTACCTAAAGCCTAAAGCATAGACTAAAGCTTGTCTACCCACGGATGGAAGGTATACCAAAAATAAGTTCATCAATTTATCAAAAGTAATGATTCAATAATGTGCATCTTTTCCATGATTGGGGTAACCCACATTGACTTTTATTTGTGACCATCTTACACAACTACCCTCCAAATGCAAATAGCTTCAAAAATCCCCTCAAATCAACACAAATGCATTCAAATCATCATCTCGCATCATCATCATCTCAAGTGAACCTTGTATCTAGTAATTTACTCTAGACACCTGGCAATTGTAGCGATTGATTATCCATGCAATCCGGTAGGATGGGTAATTTACCATAAGTACACTTATTCAAAATTATTTCATATCATCATGTTTGAAATTAAATTAGTTTGGTCCCTCAATATTTGAGTGACCTACATTCAAGCAAATTTGCCCAAGGTTGTCATTGATGCCTACTCCGTGGGGTTACAAAACATGGAAAATTCTTACTTCATAATTTTGCATTAAGGAATTTGACACAATCATTAGGACAACGAGATCCTAGAGTGATTGGTTCCTTTACTTAATCATCTTGTATGTCAATCATGCCAAAAGGTAAATTTACGACAACACAAGTCCACCCCAAACTTGGGGCATCCAACTTGATATTGATTTTCAACATTTGCATCCATAAAATTCACCCCTTTTCATAATCCACATTTGGTCAATTGGCTTGCGGGTTTCATTCTTTACCCATTCGCCAAATGAGGAGGTAAGCGAAAAAATCAATTTTTTAAAAAATCATTCATTCTGGTTCATCAAGAATATTTTAGTCCATTCCTCCATCAAATAAAACCAGCTGTCTCTTGTTTTTGCATCGCATTGTGTTTTACATAACATGGTATAAAAAGGGGTATTTGTAGACACCAAAACCTAGGCATTTGCAAAACCACATTCACATTGCATATTCCAAGTCTGCATAATAAAATAGATTCCTAAGTTCAAACTTAAGCATATAATTCCTGCACATTGTAAATTCACATAGCACATGCTAATTTTACATAATAAAATATATGCCTTGGTAAAAACTTAGGTATATTAATTCTTGTACATTTCACCCACATTGCACATCATACTTCTACATAATAATATATGCCTAAGTCTAAACTTAGGCATAAAAATCCTGCTTATTAATTTATTTTCCAGATTTTATTAAATCTAGAAAATCCCCCTAGGATACCCTGTCTCCTCACTTGACACATGTCCTAGCCACCACTACCCCTCACCTTGCCACATCTCACACACTTCACTCCACTTGCACCTACCCACTTGCCACATCTCACACCTCACTCCACTTGCACCTACCCTGTAGCCATGAAATTTTGACACACCTCAAAATTCCCTTTTCCTAGTAAAATATGTTGATTATCCTAACAATGTGAAATTTACCCTTAAATACCCCTACCTTAATTTATGTGCTAAGAAAATTAAAAATGATTTAATTTCCCCCCTTTCCAAAAAAATTGGGCAAGCCCGACGAAATCAGACCTGATCGATAATTTTGGCTAACTCAAAATTGTCCAAATCCCATGTGCATCTAATTTAGGCACTCTGTTGGAATTTTGAACCTAATTTGGATGAATCTAGATTATCGATAAATTTGGGTGATCTAAATTTATCCAAATCAAGCAAAAACCCAAATTGACTTAACATCCCGGCCTATTCTCACCTACCTTCCTAATTCCTCAACTGCATCAAGAATTTAAACCCCCAGATCCCCCTAACGAACTAATGGTGATAATTTGGAGGAAATATTGATTTAAGAAGGAGATTTAGGAGATTTTTTGTAGGTTGTAGTGAATATTTTAGCCTTTTGATCACAGTTTTGGGATTCCATAGACATGGTGACACCTATTGCATACTCAGACTTGGTTTATACTTAGATGTAATCTGATTTCTCGCATTATTTTTACAAATTTGGGTTACCCAAATTTATCATAAGCGTCCAATTTTAACCATCATTTCTGTAGAACTAGTCATTAGATGATTTTGGATCACCCAAAATAATACATAGCATCTGAAATCATGCATATCATCCAAAATCATACCAATTTCATATTGGGGGTAAGATTTTGATACATATATTACTAGTTTGATTCAAAATTTGCATTCTACTTTCTTATCTACTTTTAGTACTTCATTGCCTATTACTATTGCTACTATAGTTACCACATTTAATCTTACATATTTTTGCTTTAAATCAATAGATCCTTTACTATATTTACGGTTTGCTAATAGAATAGAGGGGATTTAACTATTACAGATCACTATCTGCTATGACCTATGCAGATCCTCCATCCCTAATTCAAATTTTAGTGTTGCATTGTGAAATTGCAGGTTTTAGAGATATTTGACTGACCTGAATTCTTCTGATAAATTCAGACATACAAATTCATCCTGCAGACATCCAAATTCATACTGTTAACTCAAATTCATCCAAAAAACATTCAAATCAGGTAAGGATCTAAACTTGTCTTCTAATATTTTAGATTTATAATTCTTTGTCTTATATACATCTGCATTTAATTAGAAAAAAAAAACACCAAAAAATTAGACTTTACTGCATTTTTCCATACTAGTCAAAATACAAATTACAAAACACAAAAAAAACATGCTAGCATAGATCTTCATCTCTCTTTTTTTTACAAAACCATTGCATCTTAGTCAAAATTTACAAAGCTTTCTAGCTATATATGTATACTTTGTTTTTATTTGAAATTGAAGTACATCTAGTTAGGTTAGTTGCATTTTGGCAAAACCATAGGAGTGTGCACATAAAAAGAATACATCAAACACCCACCTTACCCAGGCATGGAAACCGCCACAAAAAGTGTTTCCTGGTGAACCCTCACCCCATTCATCAAAAAACACCAAGGAGTACACAAATCAAGTGCTTCTTGTCTGAGGTTTAGATCCACTATTTTCCCTCCCCCTTTCAGGTGTGGATTCATTAGCTTGGAAGAAAAGAGTGCAATGGGTCTATATTCTTTGGTTAACCCAACGTGAACTACACCATCATTGTCAAACTTTGTTGTTTTTCCTTTTTCATAAAACAAAACAAAAAAAATATTTCTAAATGGTAGAAAATATTATTAAAGAGTCTTTCTTTATAGACCTTAGAAAATACTCATAGAACAAGAAGTTGACCTCTTCTACAAAAATTATCATTCAGAATGTCAAGTGGACTTGTGGAAAAACTTTGGTATCATTGAAAAAATATCTGAATAAATAAGGAACATTAAAAGAATCAATGTTACTAAAACTTTAAGGCCAGGTTATTACTCTCCTTATTTTAAAATTAAAAGAAGTTGTGAACATTAGCTCGCAAAACAAAACAACCTAGTATTCATTCAAACATCTATCATTGGAATAACTATTTGGAAGAAGCATTAAAAATACATCAATTCTTAGCATACTTAGAGGACAATGAGGTAACCCTAGAACAAAGAAAAAGATATCACAAAGCACCTAGGGCAGTCCTCTTTCAAGACTATTGTTATGAATTGCAAGTTCAACCTTCTACCTCAAATACTAAGGAACTTACCCTTGTCCACTTCATCCAACTTTTAGTAAATGATTTCTCTTTTGAGGAAGAACACTATATGAGTCCTGAATATCTAGAGCCCATTAATGATATTCACAATATTTTCAAAGAAGATTAAACTATTCAACATTGTTATCAAAATTCTATAAATACTTGAGTTGAAATTGTTTCCTCTTTAAAAAAAAAACAAAAAAAACCTTTAATTAGCATCGATAGGAAAGATTTAAGGAGTGGTAAATAATTGGTAACTATCTCAAAAGATGAATCAAAAACTAAAAACCCTAATGTTGAAGCAGAAATAGAAGAAATTCCAAGAGCACGACAACAACAAATAAAACAAAATGAAGAAAATGAAGCAGTCGACCATATTGACCCAAAACTGGGACCTCAAGGGGATGTTCATTTTCAATCCATGCAACACTTTTGTGATTTTTTAAACCGTAATCGAGCTACCATCACTAATGTGTTGGAAATAGAAGATCAACTCGCAAAGGGTGACTTCTTAATGGAAGTAGCCATAGAATCAGCTTTCCAACTTCGCCCACAACCTGAAACATATAAACGCTTCATTACAACATAAACTTACGATAATTCCTTAGATAATACCCAAAATATACCTCCTCAAGAAGATGATGCTCAAGTGCAAGCATCTATGGTACCGCAAAAACAACCTATTTTTGCAACTACCATAGACACTTCCACCCAAAAAAAACCTTCTCCATATAATAATAATACTATTCTTTCTCAATATTTCCAACAACTATTCGTTCAAAATGCTACTTCTCAAAAAAATAAACATATGCAAAATCCTAACTCTCCTCAATCAAATTCTCAACAGAATGTAGCTCCTTATAAACTTCAAAATCCTCATATTTCAAACACTAGGCACAATCTTATCTCGATTTCCACTCCTTATAGGGTAGCACAATAGACATATTATCCTCCACGTTGCAACATAGTAGTGCAAAACAAACATGATGGACAAACACATCATCTTGAAGCTATAGTGAAATAATTAGCTTCATTATTGGACCAAATAGACTCTTATCACCCTACATACAACTATAAATAAATGTGTAACCATCAATTAGATCCTATTGTTGTTGCTAGACCATACCCTATATGTTTCTCAATACCAGTCTTACCAATTTATAAGGGGGTCAAATATCCAATCGAGCATATTCGTATGTTTAGGACAACCTGTCATGACATTGCCTATGATGATATGTTATTGTTAAATATGTTCCCAAAAATTTTAGGAGGCATGGCATTGGAATGGTACTATCAATTGCCAACACATTATTTAATAAATTTTGAAGAAACTGCATAATTGTTTGTACATCAATTTGGTACCTACATAGAGAGGCATACCACAATTAAAGATTTGTACAATATAAAACAAGGAAAAAAAGAGAGCTTCATAGAATTTCTAGCTCGATGGATAAAAATTCTAGGAAAACTACATTTCACTTTACCTCCAAGGATAATTTTAGAAATTTTCATTGGGAATTTACAAGATCAATTATCCTACGAGTTAGCTACTGCAACCATAACATCCTTTGATCAAGCTATAGACTTTTCTATAAGGTTAGAAGAAGCCCTAATCGGAAGGGGACAATTAAAAAAGGATGAAGACAAGTCATATAAAAATCAGTACAAGAACAAACATGTAGTAGGAGATGGGGTAATAGATAGTAGACCCTCTCCAAATGTTAATACCATAGAAACTACATAAAATTTTATGAAGAACATAAGCTTATACTGAGAGGGAGGTGAAAAGTATAAGACCACTTTTTATTTTCTTTACTCAAACAATATTGTCCAATATATTAATACAATATCAACAACAGTTAATAAAGCAATGCATAAATCACCACACACAATAGAGACACCAATTTAATGTGGTTCACCCAATGTGGGCTACTCCACGGAGAAAATATTTTACTAAAAGTTTCTCAACAAATCTCTTGGGAATCATTCCCTATTATAATGTTTATGGATCTCTATCCAAAGGAGACACCAATCCCCTAATATGGTTTGTGGACACTAACCCACAAGAGACACCAATCACCTTAGCTGGTTCATGGATCTCTATCCATAGGAGAAATCCTCCTCTACTCTAGTTGGTGATCCTTTAGAAGACTACTACCTCCATTGCTCTAGCTTGTGGTTTCCTCTCCATTGAAGACTCTTATCCTCTCTCAAAAGATATCCATCCTCACTGCCCTGGCTAATGGATCTCTATCCACTAGAGACTACTATCCTCTGCTCTATCACCTCCAAAGCTTGCTTTTAGCTCTGCTCAAATATGCACTAAACAATATCCTTTTGTCTAGCATAAATTTTCTCAAACTCTATCTAAAATCTGCACTAAACATTGTCCTTAGATCTAGCACAAATATACTTAATATCTATCTCAAATCTGCACTAAACATAGTCCTTCATTCTAGAACAAACTTGCTCAATATCTGTCTTAAATCTGCACTAAAAATAGTCCTTTGGTTTAGCATAAATCTACTCAATCTGTATCTTAAATATGTACTAAACATAGTCCTTTAGTCTAGCACAAACCTAATCAATCTCTATCTCAAATCTGCACTGAACACAGTCCTTTAATCTCGCATAAACCTGCTCAATATTTGTCTCAAATCTGCACTAAACATAGTCCTTTAGTCTAGCATAAATCTTCTCAATCTCTATCTTTGGTCTGGCACAAACATATCCTCAAATATGCACCAAAATTTGTCTTCAATTCTGTCCTCAAGCCTTAACTCAAAGCTTGATCTAATCACAAATCAACTTTGCTAGATCTGTCCCAAGCCTTAACACAAAGCTTGAACAAATCAATCTATCAACTCTGCTCTCAAGTATTCTTAAAGACTTACCTCAAAATTATCCACAAGTCCTCTGTAGAACTTGCTCAACCTACTCAATAAGTCTTCACTAAGACTTCCCTCAAATCTGATTGTAAGCTTCCAAAAAATCTCACACAAATATGTCCTTAAGTCCACTCTAGGACTTACTCAAATCTATCGACTAGCTTTCACAAAAGCTTGTTTAAATCAACTCAATCTATCACTAGAAAACCTCTTCAATCACACAAACAAGTTTCACACAGAATCTTGTTTTAATCTCATAGAAATATATAGAGAATGGTTAGAGACTCAATATGTTTCACACTCACAACAATACTTAATCACTTTCAAACTCTCTTGTTTAACCACATAAACATATGGAGAATGGTTAGAGACTCAATATGTTTCACTCTCTGTAGCACCCTAAAAATGACTCATTATAATTTGCACTAAATAAAAACAACCCGTAAAATGATCCTCTAGTTGATTGCCTCGATTTTTGTACTCCCTGGTGAAATCGAACAATCTAGACAAGATCATATGATATGATACTGAATCGTAAGATACGATATTGAAACGTATGATACGATCCCTGATCGTATGCATACACTTTTGCTCAAAACTGAAAGGCTTAACTCAGTAAAGCGATAAATTTTATTTTAACAATTTTTTCTCTATCTGTGCAACCGTACGACGGTTGCAAAATCGGATTCGTCCTATCAAGCCCATATTGGAAGGATTTATAACCAAATTATTCCTAGCCTATTTTGGTTGATTAGATCAGCCTATTTAATCAGAGACTCCTCCTCTCTTATCTCCCCTAGCGTAATTAGCATTTCGACTTTATTTTACACTCAAAATAAGAGTTTTTGGCATTAGTCCTAGGCACTTTTATGTTTCATGTAGGATTAGAAGGTTACGATCAACAATCGGGAAATACGATTTTGCATCGCAAGCATACGATTTTGCGTAGATAGTACAATTTTGCTCTGAGGTCACTTGGGGGTAAT
Organism: Wollemia nobilis; assembly: GCA_028583015.1. NCBI lineage: Eukaryota > Viridiplantae > Streptophyta > Pinopsida > Araucariales > Araucariaceae > Wollemia > Wollemia nobilis. The sequence goes on along the minus strand of JAQPPZ010017170.1, from coordinate 1,594,287 downwards.
TTCTGATATTGGTTTACATTTTATAATATTTATTATTCATACTTAGCATAATTTTATCATTTCCATTTGCATAGGGTATTAAATATAATTATTTATATCCTTGGAGTTCACCAAATCTACATATAACCACATACTTCACATAGATTTGATACATGCATGTGTTAATCCTGATCATTTCAATATGTGATAGCTGATATATAATTCAATTCATACTTAGAAATATCATTTGCATCCACTGTTCTCTGTCTTCTATAGTTTACCCATGAAGTTGCAAGATTCTATCAAGATCGGATCATCTGATCTCTGATCGGATAGTATGATTATGAATCATATTCGTACGATCTTGCTCAATTCGTACGATTTTGCCCTACTGCATATGATATGGACTAAAATAAAAAATCAGAACCTCCATCAAACTTCCGGATATAGATAAGGGTCTTTTATCACTTTTTAAGCATTGCATCATCCATTAGGATTCTGTTTTCAGTTGTTTGCTGCTTACATATGAAATAAAATTGCATATAGATTAAAGTAGTTGCATATTGGCCAAAACTAGGTGTATTTGAGATTTGATAAAAGGAACACATAAAAAAAAATCCTAAAACCTAGGCACGAAAACTACCATAAAATGATTCCTAGTGAACCCTAAACAATTCATTGAAAAATCATCATAAGAAGGTACAATTAAGTGCCTCTCTCTGAGGTGTAGATCTATTATTCCCCCACTCCCCTTTGAGGCACAAATACATCAACCCGGAGGAAATGAGTGCATGAATTTTAGACCTACATTCTTTTGTGAACCTGACATGAACACATTAGGCATCTATATGATTCGTAAAAACATAAAAAAAGTATAAAAATTACAAAACAAAACAAAAGTCCAAAAAGAAAAACCATCAGTTAAACTTGCATACTTTAGTGAAATTCATAGATGGTAGATTACAACAGTAGAAGAGTTGTACTTATAAATGTTAAATTATTATTAGACACACAAGAAATTGCTCAAATACTTGGATCTGCTGATATTTTCTCCTTAGAACAGTGGAACGAACTTTGGAAAATATTAGACATCATAAAATATCACAAACCTGAACTTAAGAAAATCATAAGTTTTGACTTGTCTAGAATCTTGGATCCTGATAGTGCACCTTTCTACTTTGACCTTTAGAGAGTATGTGATAGGTGGCTAGCAGATAAGAGAGCTCTCATTTCCTCAAGTTTATACTCCTTTGAAGATCATCTTGATGATGCAGTAACGATACATAAATTTTTATCACGTGTGGCAAATTGAGAGGTTGTATTTGTAGATAAGGGTGAGTACATTCTCGATACAGGTGATGACAGTTAGTATCAGGGTTAGGCAAGGTAACAAATGGTCTAATTGATAGGCTAACTCTAGCTATCAAGGGTCCAGACATGGGATAGATAGGTACAGACGTCTGGGACTATGTCAGACGTCTGGTCTAGACGTTTGGGAGCCAGATGTTAGGTTATGGTTGGATGTCGGGTGAAGGGGTTGATGGCTAGCCGTCTGGTAGTGACCAGACGTTCGGCTAGACGTCAGGCCTCAGCGAATGCTCAACCACCATAACCACTTCTTCTCTAGCACCTATTTTTCAATACACAACAACAAACCTACAACAATAATTCACCAGTCAAAAACCTGCAACATAGCCATTAATGCTTCAAACCTGCAACAACTCCATTAATGGCAGCAACCTGTAACTCAACTCAACACTCAATGCATACACAGAATATGGATCAGAATAACAGTATTTGTATTATGCTTCAATCACGATTACAGCATACAATGGTGATCTCAGACAAAGTCTATGCTCTCTCTGTCTATCTCTGATTATCTACAAATGTTTGAAAATGGGGTATTTATAGGGTTGGAAGTTGGTTATCCCAACCAACTTCCCCCAACTTCCCCAACCACTTCTACAACCGAATCTGCTAACTAATTGCTAATTAGACATCTAACTCTACTAACTAGCCATCAGGCCACTAGCCCAGACGTCTGGCTATCATACTAGACGTCTAGAAGTCAGTCCATATGTCTAACAGCCAGTCCATATGTCTGACGGCTAGTCTAGATGTCTAACTACCAGCCCGGATGTCTGACAAAACTGGATGTCTGGTGACTGGCAACACTGGACGTCTGACTTATAGACTGGACGTCTGATGCCAACACTTAGACAAAATTTCTCAATTACATTCAAAATTGTTAGAGGATGTGCCAGTCAGTCCTAGGGCTTAGAACTATTATCTACATCTATCCTCCCCTTTGAAGAAGTCGATGTCCTCAACGACCTTCTCCGCTCCATTGTTGAAGTTCCAACCTCAATTTGTTGTACTTCTGTTGGTGTAGTAGCCTATTGTGATTGTTCATAGTCCTGAAGCCTTTGACGATATTGGTCCCATTCCTCCTTGAGTCTTTTGGCATAGTTATAATATTTTTCCCATTCAACTTCAAAGGTATTTGCTCGCTCTTCAGTCTTCTTCAGGTTCGTTAGTAGTTCTACTTCTTGGCTGTGGAACATATCCTTCAATAATTCCTCTAAAAGAGAAGCTGTTGGTGCACCTATTTGCTATTTTGCCTTTCGTAGTTCTTCCTCCAAAGCTGCATTTCTATTTAGTGGTTCTTCTTTTTCTTGAGCCCAAGTGTGATCCTACTAGCTTCTACTAACTACAAATGTGGATTCCTGCTTAACCAACAATTCTTTTTGGTTCTTGAGTTGGTCTATCTCTTCTGTTGTTGCTTGCAATTTCAGATTCCTATCTACCAACTCAGTTTGTAAACTTGCATTGACCTCCTTCATCCCTTCGTGAACTTTTTCCATGCGTTCCATGCCCTCAGCTAAGAGTTTATCCTTTTCCAATAGAGCCTGTGTAACTTCTTGCTCCATGATGTCCTTAGCTGTACTAATGTGTTTGATTCCCTCACCCAGCCACTGCAACAAGTGTGCGAGGAAATTCAACTGTGTATACATTGGCAATAGTTCTGGCACCACTTCCACCTGTGTGCCGTGCTCCATAACCCATGGTGGATTCTTGCCTTGGCCACAAACATAAATCTGTTCAGTCTCACAATAAAGACTTGGTGTTCTATCTGGTAATTCGGCTATATCTTCCATTGTTTGCACTCGGCCTGTAGGTAGTGACCAGGGTTGCCTTGCATAAATTTTGGAAATATCTCTTCGCCAAGGTCCCTGAACTACCCACTAAACCAATCGGTCAAGTTCTTCTTCCACCATGCCTTGCCATTTCTTCCATTGGCCCATACAGGCACTGCTGAACTGTAAACTCAGACTCTGCATCACTTGTGCCAATTTCTCGAAACAACGTGCTACGTTCTCATCCATTTCATCTGAGGGATCCATAAAATTTGGTAACTTAAGGAGAATATCTTGGGACCAAGCATCGATCTGTTCGGTCTCCTGTGCCTTTGCTTTACCTTTATCTTGCTGGCAAACATATGGGCTTCCTGTAGCCTGTCCCACGGTTCCACTATCCTCTTCGTCCTGTTCTTCGTTTTTCTCAAGGTCTACCCATTCCAGTGACTGTTCTTTTCCATCCTTAGTGCTACCTATACCCGAAATCTCTGTTGGTGTTTCCTTTGTGGGCTCTTTTGTTCCTTTCTCCCACTATTCTGTAATTGCTAGCTGAAGTTCCACTCCAGAACTACTACTTATTCCTATAGCTTTCCTGGCTGTTGCTATCTTTTCCGCTATAGCGAACATCTCCTCAATGGAAAATGTGCTCAACATATCTGCCAATGTTGTCGGTCTTGCCACTGGTTTCTCAGATACATCAGGTGAACCCATACGCACTATGTGCTCTTCTACAACAATCCTCTCCTTTGTTCCTACTAGATTAGCTGAACTTGTTCCAGCTATCGGATCCTGCCTTGTAGCTACTGTGGAAAACTTAGGTTCTTCTGTTGGCTGTAGTTCCCGAGTACGAGCTACTTCCAGATTCTTTGCTATCTTTCGTAATGCTTCCTATGAGAGATTCTATGGAGGCACATCGAATCACCCCTTCTTCTTTTGTCTGGGTTCATCTGGAGATTGAGCCTGTTTTTGTTTTTGTACCTCCGACTCCCGAGTCTGTGTGGCTCCCTTATCCTCCCCTTCTAACGCAGCCACCAGCTTCTCCTGACGTGGTTTGTGGGAAGTCTACTTTACCCTTGCCTTCTTTGCTGGCGTCTTCCTAGCTGGCGATTCTATCCACCTACATATGGATGGTGCTTCTGGTGGCACGTCCCTGTAAGCCTTAAAGTCTGGGATAGAAATTTTTGCTCTTACTGTCGCATCCAGAATCAGTCCAATTGCATGGAACGTCATCGAGAAATTCTTTGTTGTTCTTAGCAAAAATGTCTGTATCCGGTTGGATAGATATGTTGCCCAATCATACTGTTCTCCTCGTTCTACTCCTTGTAGATACGAAATCAGCCAAATTGGCAGATCTAAACTTCGCTGCTCTCTCGATAGCCTAGACATGATCACGTTCATTATCACTTCATATCCTTCATTCCGGAGTTGTGGTTGCTTGACTCCTCTTTCGTCATGAATGCTGAGCATCTTCTCTACTTCTTCCTTTGTGAGATTTGTCACACTCATAATCAGCTCTATCATCTTCTTCGGATCCCTTTCGTTCAACACTGGTTGTCCTCTCAAAGGAAGCCCGAACGTTTGCTGGAAAGCTTCGGGAGTAAATTCAATTTCTAGTGTTGTACCCTCTATCTCCACCAGACTGTTGTGCCTTCTCTCATCATAGGTCTCCAACATCTGCACTAGATACTCCTTAAATATCTCTCGATCAAAGTGAGGAGCCTACAAAATAAAATGTACCCCCACTTCCTTAATCTTGGATTTCATCGGATGATCCCTGGGTACATCTGCCCACCACTACCGATAAAATTCTCCTGTCGGATAGACCCAGGTCATCTCCTCTACTGGAATTGGTGCTTTTCCACTTGGGTGGATCTCCTTCCCTCGATGGGTTGCCATTTTTGGTACTTCTCTTCTCCCCCTCGACTGTCCAGCTTTCATATTTTTTAGCTGACTTCTCATTGCAACCTCTTGCTGGTGTCGTAACCACTTGGCTACCACTGATTCCGATTCAGGTTCACTCTAGGTAGAAGTCTTTCCGCCTTTATGCTGTGATGACCTCATATTCCCCTTGGATGGCCCTAGGCGTCAGGTATCCGAGCTGTTTGGTTCAGCAGCCATCGAATGCTATGCCCGTCTCTTCCCTGTAGACGTCTGGCTCGGTAGCCGTCTGCCCTGTCCAGCCATCAAGTCTAGCTGGATGTCTGGTACAACCATCCAGTAGTCCAACCATCAAACTAGCTAGATGTCTAGCAGTGTAGCCATCCGTCTGGCTAGACGTCTGGTGCAGCCGTCGGTAGGCTAGACGTCTGGTGTAGCCATCGGGTAGTCTAGCCGTCAGGCTGGCTAGACGTCTGGTGCAGCCGTCTGCTCCTCTTCCTACTCCACCTGCCGTCAGCCGTCAACTAGCCGTCATCCGCTGCCCTAGCCATCTGCAACACTGTCTGCAACTCCTGCTTCCCCTACCGCGCACTCTGCTTCTTCTCGTCCACCTCCTTGCTACTTGAGAGTGATGTGAGAAGAATGAGGCTTCTCCTCCTTATATAGTTTTTCTCCCAACTGCTCCAACTACCTGGTTGCATGCATGCACGACACGTCAGCCTTCCTAGACGTCTAGGTGTCCTTATTTCGTCTTCTTCCCTATTTCGTCTTTTTCCCTATTTTGTCTTTTTCCTACTTTTTGACTTTTTATGTTGACTTTTGAATTTTTATTATTTTTTTTTTTTTCAAAAATTGTCTTCGACGTCTATAACTTAACGTCGACGGGTGAACCGCATGGTCAAGCCAATGCGCAGTTCCCATGCATCTGAGGTAGAATTCTGCTGATGATGACTATTTTCTCCGAAATTACTAAAGTCATCATCACTATCAGTGTTTATCTCTTCCGTCGCCTACCATCTTCGATGATTGTTTCGTCTTGGGGAAGTTCTCGAGTGTGACTGTGGTTGTTGTCTTATTCTTTCTCGTGGTATAATGCGCCAGTCTTGTTCTTCTATTTCTTCCATCTGTTGTCTTCTTGCTGGCTCTAGGGACTGATTCCTACTATCCCATCATCTGGCATTATTATTGACTTGTTCATTTCTCGGGCTAATCTGTTCCCATCGTTCTTCGGCCATCCGATCTTCTTCCCCATCTGGACTGATAATATTATCCTGGGGTTCTGCTACTCCCTCCTGGTGGCTGCTAGTCTGGTTTGGTCATTCGGGATAATCAGGCACCAGTGGAATTTGTTCAGTCCTTCCATCATTATGTCGAAGTATTATACAGTCATCCAAATAAGTATATATTATTCTCCCATTTTCTTGTTGATCAATTTTTGCCTATCGGGTCAGTTGTTGCCCTTGGTGTTCTCCATTCTCATGGGGTCATCTAGATCTCCGACCTCATCCTCGACCTCGATCATTACCTACAACTGCCCGTGCTTGATTCCTTTGCTCTAGATTGGGATTACGGTCCCAATCTCTCCTTTCATGGACCTGGTTACCGTATCCTCGACCTCTATCCGATCGAATCTCCCTAATGTTGGGCTGTCGTACTCCCAGCTGCCCGAGATTCGATCGGTCCCTCAGTCGTTCTTGATGATGTCTCCGGTTCCTATGAGCTCATTGAGATGGACCTCTCAGTCTATTCTCAGGAGCATGAAGTGATGGGTTGACTTGGACTAAGTTCTCAGATGGGCCTCACGGTCCAAACTGAGAACCAGTCGACCTATTGGTAGCGAGAGGGGAATTTCTTCCTCTCAAGCTACCGAGATGGAGGTCAACCATGCTCCTCCCTTGGTCAGGTACTCTCGGGGTTCCTTGCGGTCTCTCGAAGGTACCTAAATTATCTCTGCTATGGGTCTCATTTATAGGTTGTGATCTTGGCTCAGGTGTTAGTTGTTGCAAGATCCTCAGTCTCCTATCGGCTCTCATCAGTCTTCGTCTCCATCTGCTTTGCTCAAATTGTCGTTGCATGGTACAATGAGCCAAATTCTCCCGGTACTCTTCTGAAAATACTGAGTCGGTACTTGAGTCATTTCCATCTCCTACCGTATTGAGTGGCCAGACTAAAGTTTCTTGAACCCTCTGCTACAATCTTCGTACTTCTCTTCTATGTTGTCACAAATCTAGTGCAGCCATCCGATACCTAGCTACCTCTTCCCGTTCAGTTGGGCATCTCATGGCTCCAGCATAAGGTGTTCTCCATGCATGAGTCGATGGTATTTCGGGTATGCCATCCCCATTCAATCCTCCATTGTATTCATCTTGTGAACTTAGTGAAGTATCATCTTCAATTATCTGCGTAGTTTCTAGGAATCTGACACCCGCTTGCCGACTGCGATCTTCCTCCCTTTGCCTTCTATTGTCTGGGTTAGGGCTGGCAACTAGGATATCTGGGTCCCACGGTAGATTATCGTTGTTGCTGGAGTCTTCCAACCACCCTCTAGTTCTTGCTTTTTTAGGTACCATTTCTATATCCTTCCATATTATTGCTGCCACTTCCCCCCTACTTATGTGATATTTAGCAGTCGAGCTTTGTCTTGCTTCCCATCTCCTGGGTCTTTCTGGAGAATCTCTTGTTTCCTAAAAGTTTGCTACTTCTCTACTTGAGGATTCTTCTAGATTTAATACAATTTTTAGCGAGGCTGAAGAAGAACTCCTAGAAAGTGCAGCAGTTACTTTTGCTTTTCCCCATCTATGTTCCCTTGGACTTGTCACGACTTCCTATTCTTCTTCCAAGGAGAATAAACTACTTTTCGAAGAGTTCCCTGTTGCACTGTTTCTCGGTTCCCCTTGATTCAGCTCTGCCCACTCTACTAGGCGAGCTTCATGCCTTTCATTTACCCTATGCATGGTTGTGTCCAACTCCTGGATCACCTGTTCCCGTAGCTGATTGTTGTACTATCTCAGAGTTTCATATTCCTCTTGCAGCCGATGTGTTTCCATTCTCATTCGTTGCATCAATCTAACTTTGTCTTCTTCATCTTCTTCCAGAACCTCCTATTGAGCGACCTCCGTCATGACTTGGAGTCGGTCCCCTTCATTGTTACTTGAGAGTTCCATTGATTGCTCTTCCTCACTCCCAAACAACCAATCCAGGTTATGCGTTTCCTCCCCTCGAACAATGCTACCCTGCTCGTTATTTCTGGAAGGTTGTGTGCCTGAATCTTCTTCTTCTGTTCTGGAAGTTCCCGTTTGTTCCGAGTTAATCATGTTGACTTCCGCACGTGGCTTGTATACCTTCAACTTGGAACCATTGATTACCTCGGGGCATAATGTTCCATCCAATTTCCTTAGTCTAACTGCCCCGTTTTCTAGTATTTCATCCACCTGGAAGGGTCCAAGCCACAGGGTTTTTAATTTCCCTGGCTTGAGTTCTCTCTTACCGTTGTATTTTAGAACTAGTCCACCAGCCTTCAAGTCCATCTTTCGAAGGTGTTTATCATGCCAGAACTTCCTTCTCTTCTGCGCTACCTCCGTTGCCCATTGAGCCATCACCCGTTTCTCATCTAATTGTACCAAGGTTGTCAGTCGCTCCTGGATGCTTTCTTCTTCACTCAACCGGTTGTCGACTGCTACTCTCAAACTTGGTATAAGGAATTCAACTGGTACCACTGCTTCCTGCCCGTACATCAGTTGAAAAGGTGTGTTATTTGTGGTTGGCTTAAAAGTTGTTCTATATGCCCATAGAACTGTTGGTAGTCTTTCCTCCCAGTCGGCTCCCTCTACTCCACATGTCTTGTACATGATGGACACCAGGACCTTATTCGTCGCCTCCACCTGCCCGTTTGCTCTCGGGTAGTACGGACTTGATAGTGAGTGGAAGATCCTAAACTCCTCCGTTAGATTCTTTATAATTGCATTCACAAAATGGCCACCTCTATCACTTGTCAGCTGTAGAGGTATCCCAAACCTTGTAATTACTTGTTCGTACAAAAAGCGAGTCGTGCTTCTTGTCGAGTTGTCTGGTAAAGCCCTTGCTTCGACCCATTTTGTGAGGTACTCCATTGCAACTATGATGTATCGGCATCTCCTCCTTCGACTTGTCTTTAGAGGACCTACAAAGTCTAGCCCCCATATTTTGAATAGTTCTTGAGGCTGCGATGGATGTAGTGGCATGAAGTCTCTTTTCAACGGTTTCCCTGTTCTTTGGCACGTATCACATGTTGTCACAAACTGTTTAGCATCGTGAAAGAGGGTGGGCCACCACAGACCTACCAACAACACTTTCCTTGCTGTCGCATCTGGTCCCATGTGTCCTCCTGCCAGTCCCTCGTGTGTCTCCCTCAGGGTCTATTGTACTTCATCTTCCATTATACATCGTCGAAGTATCTGATCCTCCCCCATATTATATAGCAATCCTGCAATCAAGGTGAAGGGTGCTGACTTTGTAATTACCTTTCATTGTTCCATTGTCGTCAACTCCTCTGGAAACTTCCCTATCGACAGATATTCCTCGATATGCTTATACCACCCAGGTATAGCATTAATCATGAACAGTTGTGCATCGAGAAATTCATCCGGTATTCCTCCCTCTGCAGGTTCACCTGAGCGAATCCTTGACAACTGATCCGCTATTACGTGTTTCTTCCCTGGCCTTACTACCACTCTAAACATGAATTCCTATAGAGTGACGAGCCATCGACTTACTCATCCATAGATCGTTGGTTTATTGATCAAGTATAACAGAGCCTGGTGATCTACGTAGAAAGCAAAAGGGTTCACCAATAAATAGTGTCTGAACTTCTGTACCGAGTACACCATTCCCAATGCTTCTCGCTCTGTTGTACTATAATTCTTTTTGGCTCTTGACAATAGCCTACTTGCAAAGTATATGGGCTGATCCAATCCAAATTGGCCTTCCTGTGCTAATGCGCATCCAATCGCAAAGTTTGAGGCGTCCACATGGACATGGAATTCTCTCTCCCAGTTAGGGTAAACCAGGATAGGTGCTTTTACCAGGTGTTCCTTCAATCCTTCAAATGCCACCTGGTGTTCCTCTATCCATCTGAATGGGGTATTCTTCCATGTAAGTGCATCTAGTGGGTGAGACGTCAATGCATAATTTTGGATAAACCTCCTGTAGTATCCGACGGTTCCCAGAAATTTTTTAACTGAGCTCACGTCATGTGGCTCCTCCATTAGTAACACTACCCGTATCTTGTCCGGGTCAGGTTTTAATCCTTCTTGGCAGACTATGTGTCCTAACAGCTTCCCGTATGGCACCAACATGACACATTTATTTGGGTTAAGTGTGATTCGTGCCTTCCTGCATAAACCCATGCATTCTTCCAGAGCTTTTAGATGTTCCTGCGTCTTCCCATACAACAACCAATCATCTAAAAAAGCTTTAAAATTCCCTGTGGATATTTTATCAAAGATATATAAGATGATCCTTTGAAAAGTAGCGGGTGCATTGCATAGGCCAAATGGCATACGATTGTATGCATATATTCCATTCTCCACCACAAAAGTAGTCTTCAACTTGTCTTCTTCTGCTATGCTGATCTGATTGTACCCCGAGAATCCATCCAAAAATGAATAGATCTCGTGGCCAGCTACTTCTTCGAGTATGGAGTCCGTGAATGGGATTGGGAAGGGATATTTTATAGTTATGACATTCAAACTTCTAAAATCCACACAGATTCAGATTTTATCTACTTCTCGTTTTAGAGTGATCACGATTGGTGAAACCCACTCGCTTGTCGTAACCTTGAATATAATGCCTGCATCTAGCATCTTCTCGATTTTGGCATTCACCTTTGCTGCATATTTGGGATTCATCCTGTAAGGACGCCTTCTGACTGGTTGTGCGCCCTCTATCAGAGAAATCTTGTGTACGCAAAGCTCGGGTGGTACTCCCTTCAAGTCTCTATACGTCCAAGCAAAAACATCCTTGTAGTCCATAAAAATCTTAATTGCTGCTGCTTTGAGGACTGGATCCCAATCGTCTCCACATTTGATCATCTTCTCTTCACCTTCCTCTCCCAAGTTTACCTGAATCATCTTCGGGCCTTCATATTTTATTGATTCAGGCTCATCTGCTGCTTTTAGTGTCACGATGGGGTGGGTTGGTTTCTCCTCGATGACTGCTTCCCCCATCGTGAATTCTACAAAATTCTTGGGAAATGTCCACTTCTCCCGGTCTTTGTCCTTATCCATTGTTGTCATTCTTTTGTTACTAATTTATTTTCTAGGTTCTTGCACCTCATCCCTTTTGGTCTCTATTTTTGCTTCTATGCATAGACATTGGGGAGGGAATACTTCGTAATCTTCCATCTGCCAGTGTAGTAGACCCTTGTCTTGGTCATAGTCATCCTCCATGCAGTTATCAAGTTCCAACACTCCTTCCTCGTCGGGTTCATATCCTGCCTCACCATCTGATGAAGAGGACCCCGAATCATCTGAAGTTGCTATATCCTGACTCACCGTATGATTCTTCAGATTAATAATATACTTGTGTTGCCCTTGTTTGAAAGATAATATTTCCTTCTCCCAATTATGGTTAACTTTGGTTGCTCTCAGCCATCCTCGTCCTAGAAGTGCATCGTATGCAGACTTTTGCATAGCAATAATGACAAAATCTACCACAAAGTCTTGATCTGCTATGCGTATCTTCTGGTTCATTAAAACACCCAATGTCTCGATGCCATACTGATCAGCTCCATATAGCTTAAAGGTTGGAGATCGTAAGGCGGGTTGCCCAATTATCCGCCAAGTCTTTTTTGGCATTACGTTCACACTCGATCCTCCATCCATAATTACCTGAGTCAGCTTATGGTTCAAAACTTCTATTTGGACGATAGTTGGCTTCTTCCCTGCTTCAATCATCAGGATTGTTGGATCGATGAACTGGTCATGCTTGATATTTGCTACCTATCGAGGTTCATCCTTCTTCTTGATGACTTCTTCGATTGTAGCATACAACTCCGGTACGATGCTAAACAAGTTGGCGACTTTCATTTCCACCTTCGTGTTTAGTACCTCCGTTACCAAGCCTTCCATTGTTGCCTTCTGCACGATCTCCGGTCATTGCAACACTTTCTCCAGAATTAGTTGATCTCCTTTTTCCTTGGCTAATTCTGTATTTATCATCTCTTGGGCTTCCTGCCATCGTGCCTTCTCCTTGGTAGGGTTCGGGTATTCCTCCCTCTTCCTGGCCTGTGCCCTTGTTACAGCCAGGACTTCATTCTTTGGTTCCTCCACCTCTCCTATGCCAATCAGGTTTATATTCTGTGTCCCACTGGTACTGGCCTTGTTCAGGCAATTGGCTTCTACGTGGTTGCCTGGACCGCACCATTTGCACATCTACGTGGTATTATTTCCATGATTGTTGTTTCCTGCATTCTACGTCTTGGGGCAATTCTTTGCGAAATGGCCCCATTCTTGATAGTTTCGACATTGAATAACTGGTCGGCCCTCAGCGTCATATTGCAATCGGCTCTGGCCTCCTTGTCTTCCTCCTCACCGGTTATTCTTGTATCCTCCGCTTGTTGCAGCTTGTCCATTCCTTCCTGGGTTTGGTTGTTCTTCTTGTTGAATGGCCAAAGTTTGATGTCGTTTGTTCTTAAGATTGAATGGACACTCGACCACTGGATGACCTGCAATTTCACATATGTTACAGTAAGCTTTCTTCGGACAGTCAATATTGGAATGCCCTTCCTTCTTGCAATCCGAGCACCAAATTTCCTTCCGGTCTTTTCGATTTTCATTTTTGGCTTCTTTCAGTATCTTCTCCATTTCTTTCCGAAAGGTGTGGATCGTGCTCTGCACCTTGTCTTCATCATCACTATCCGATTCTTCGGTATGTTTTAAGTGACCTCCAATTCCGGTGGTTGTCTGCTTCCCTTCACTTTCAAAGTTCTTCGCTTTCTCCAGTGCTTCTTCATATGTTGAGGATGGTACTACCTTCATCTTCTTCCTCCATCTTGGAAGTAGTCCATCCAGAAACCACCGCTTAATCATACCGTCGGTAGGTGTCATTTCCATTTTTTCCATCAGTTGTTTCAGTCTTCTATTGAAGCTCTTAACATCTTCATCTGTTCTCTGCTTCATGCAACAAATTTCTGTGATTATGTCAGTGTCATCCCGCATTGGTCAAAATTCTTCTATGAATGCATTCTTCAGGTCTTCCCATTGTGCAAATGCTTGTCTACTCTATCTTTTCAAGTACCAGTCTATCGCCATGCCTCGCAATGTTGCTGGAAACAATTGCAACCATTGTGTGTCTTGATTCACCCCATTCGCTCCCCAAATGGTAGTGCAAGTTCCCACATGTCGGGCTGGGTCTTCTTTCCCTTCACCTGAGAAAGGTGGGCATTTTTGTTGTATAGTTCTATTAGCCTGATTTCCTGCCATGGTATTCTGGTATACAGGTACTGTTGTGTGTTGAGTTCTTTGCGGTTGTCTATCAACTGTTGGTGGTGCAAAATTTTCCCCAAATAGCCTTGTCTGCGTTCCCCCTTCGTCTCTGCTTTGCGACCTTCTTCACGAATATACCAAACGTGGCTCCGGTATTCCTCCCCATGAACCTCCACGGTGATGCCTTGATACCAGGTTCTCTCCTACAGTATCCTCTGGCCACTCCTCTCCCGTCGGTTGGGGTGTTACCGTCCAATCATCAACTATGGGTGCTCTTTCTGCTATTTGTTCTTCCTCATTTTCTTGCAGTCACCAACAAGGTTTCTATGTGTGCATTTTCATCGTCTTCAGCATTCCATACTTGTTCTATCTCTGGGTGAGACACCTCTAGGGCCTCGTTTGCTCGTAGGTTCACCAGTCGTGCGCTTCGTCTTACCCCTTTGCTTTGTTCCCTAAAATCAGTCATGCACCTAACTCCCTCAATCACTTTGCCTAGACTCTCCGAGTTTTTTGATTAGGCAACGATGCCAAATGTAGACAGGGGTGAGTACATTCCCGATACAGGTGATGACAGTTAGTATCAGGGTTAGGCAAGGTAACAAATGGTCTAATTGATAGGCTAACTCTGGCTATCAAGGGTCCAGACGTTGGATAGACAGGTGCAGACGTCTGGGACTATGTCAGACATCTGGTCTAGACATCTGGGAGCCAGACATCAGGTTATGGTTGGACGTCGGGTGAAGGGGCTGATGGCTAGCCGTCTGGTAGTGACCAGACGTCCGGCTAGACGTCAGGCCTCAGTGAACGCTCAACCGCCATAACCGCTTCTGCTCCAGCACCTGTTCGTCAATACGCAACAACAAACCTACAACAATAATTCACCAGTCAAAAACCTGCAACATAGCCATTAATGCTTCAAACCTGCAACAACTCCATTAATGGCAGCAACCTGTAACTCAACTCAACACTCAATGCATACATAGAATATGGATCAGAATAACAATATTTGTATTATGCTTCAATCATGATTACAACATACAATGGTGATCTCAGACAAAGTCTGTGCTCTCTCTGTCTGTCTCTGATTATCTACAAATGTTTGAAAAGGGGGTATTTATAGGGCTGGAAGTTGGTTATCCCAACCAACTTCCCCCAACTTCCCCAACCACTTCTACAACCGAATCTGCTAACTAATTGCTAATTAGACGTCTAACTCTGCTAACTAGCCGTCAGGCCACTAGCCCAGACGTCTGGCTATCAGACTAGACATCTGGTAGTCAGACCAGATGTCTGACGGCTAGTCTAGACGTCTGATGACCAGTCCATATGTCTGACTACCAACCCAGACATCTAAAAAAATTGGACGTCTGGTGACTGGCAACACTAGACATCTGACTTATAGACTGGACGTCTGATGCCAACACTTAGACAAAATTGCTCAATTACATTCAAAATTGTTGGAGGATGTGCCAGTCAGTCCTAGGGCTTAGAATTGCTATCTACAGTATTATATTATGATAGAAGATTCAATAGAGTTCCTAGAGCTATGATTTATCAAGAATATTGTCATGAATTATACTTTTATAGGTCAAATTGTGAAGTTGATTGCATCACTATAGCTCATTTCATAAAATTCTTAAAAGCCAACTTTCAGTTTGAAGAAGAACACTATATGACCCCTGAGGAATTAGAACCTGTTAATGATATCTATAAGCTTTTCCAAGAAAATTAGAGTATAATATTTATAATACTATAAGTTTTGTTCTATAAGTCTTTTGTTTGCAATCCAAAACTACAAAAACCCCAAAAACATAATATAATTTAGTTAGGTATATATATAACATATATACCCCAAGCCATTAAGCACATATATATAATCATATATATCTACAAGATAAAATATTTTAAGTGATAATACCCAAATTAAGAAGTGGAAAAGAAGTAGAACCTGACTATATGGGAGAACAAGATCAAGGAAATTTTGAAGATGAAGTTCGAGTTGAGGATTATGTATCATCAGAATCATATGGGGAAAACCATGCTAAAGAAGAAGAAGTTTTCTATCATAAACCTCAAGTAGATGAAGCAGGTAATCTTACATTTACCTCCACACATCATTTTACTAAATTCTTAAAAGACAATATAGATGTCATCAATCATGTAATACAAATAGAAGCTCAACTTCCTATGGGAGATTATTCAATGGAGGCTTCCATAGAGGCTGCCCTCCGATTGAATGGGAATCCATTAACATACATGAACAAGAATACAAATCAAGTTGATACATCTCAGAATGTAAATTAGAATGTAAATCAGAATATAACGCAACCACCACCAATAATAGCTACAAATTCTAAACAAAAACAACCAATTTCTGCCTCACAAAAGGTAGCACAAAGAATTAAAAATATGCATAAACTTAGCCAGAATCAACAAAAGGTCCAACAAAATAAAATTCCATATCAGCTTCATAATAATCCTCCTAGAAACACTCTACATAATAGTGTTTCAGTTGGGAATCAATATACAATAGCACCAACGCATTATCCAAGACACAACAACAATGTGATGCAACAAAACCAATTTGGTGGACAACAACAGGGACTTGAAGCCTTGGTTAAATAGTTAGCTTCAAGACTAGATCAGATAGATCCTTACCATCCCTCTTATAGTTATAGAGAGATGTGTAGCCAACCCTTGGATCCCATTGTAGTTGCTCAACCCTATCCTAAGCATTTCCCTATGCCTGTCCTCCCGATATATAGAGGCACCGAAGATCCTATTGAGCATCTTCGCATGTTTAGGATAGCATGTCATGATATATCTCATGATGACTTATTGTTGCTAAAGATGTTTCCTAAAAGTCTTGGAGGCATGGCCTTAGAGTGGTATTATCAGTTACCTACAAACTCTTTAAGGAATTTTGAAGAGACAACAAAGATGTTTGTCCATCAATTTAGTGCCTATATAGAGAGGCATGTGACCATCAAGGATTTGTATAATTTAAAACAAGGAAAGGATGAGAGTTTTGCTGAATTTTTGACTAAGTGGAGACAACTCTTAGGCAAATTACATTTTGCATTACCTCATCGTGAAATGTTGGATATATTCATTGGAAATTTACAAGAGCAATTATCTTATGAACTTTCTACTGCTACAGTAACCACTTTTGATCAAGCCATTGATTTAGCAAGAAGGGTAGAAGAAGCCCTTATTAGAAGAGGTCACTTTAAGAAGAAATACGAAGACAAGAATTCTAAAAATCAATATAAAAATAAACAAGTAGTGGGTGATGGAGTTACTGATAGCAAGAATACTTCCATTGTTAGTGCTGCAAAAAAATTTGAGAAATTCTTATTGAAAGTTCCTGATAAACCACCAAGAGAATTCACAAGGTTGAATCAACCTTTAACAATGATTTTACCTCAATTATTGGAACGAGGTTTGGTTCGATTGCCTGAAATAAGACAACCATACACTATTGTAGTTGGATATAGGGTTGACTTACATTGTAATTTCCATCAAGTAGATGGACACTCCACAAATTCTTGCAAAATATTAAAACATGTGATACAAGACTTGATTGATAAGGGTAGAATGGAAGTTCAACAATTTTATGCAAATAATAATACTCAAAATACCCAAAAACAAACAGATCAAAATGCAAATCAAAATTTAGATATTTTTCAACATCCCTTACCAAAGCATGGTAAAGAAGTAGTAAACCAAGTAGATCATCATAATGTTCCTCATCCAACTAGATATGTGGGAACAATTAGTAGTTTTATGCCTCAACAAGAATTACAAATATCCTCATCTGTGGTTACAACTAGACCAATACAACATTGTCAAAATAATACGAAAAGTGACATAGAAAGTGAAACAGGGAGTGAACTAGAGATTACCTCAAATAGTTTAGAATATGAATCAGATCAAATCACCCCTATTACAGATTTGTCAGTTCTAGAAGAGCCATTTCCAAGAAGGATAACTACTAGACCATCATCTCAACAATGGCTTTCAAATGAGCAAGCGAGAAAATACTAGATCCCACTTTGGTGATCCTCGATATAGCAATATTATAGGCACCATTGGAGTTGTCACAAGACAACAAGCACAAGTTCAAAATTCACAAAATCAAAGCCAAAATGAGAAAACAACTCCATTTGTATTAAAACCCCCTACTAAGGGAAATAATGTATTAAATTCACAACAAATATCTCCATATGATATCAATGAACAATTAGCTACCATCACAATGAGGATTTCTCTCTTGGACCTCCTAAGAACTTCCCCCATACATAGGGAAGAATTAATGAGAACCTTAAGTAAGATGATGGTACCTGAAGATATTGAACCTAATGCAGTGGTAAATGTTGTAACCTTGGATGAAACAAATTTCATAGATTTTCATGATAAAGATATTCCTCCTCAAAGTATGTATAGAGATAACCCTTTATACATTACAACATTAATTGGAGATGTAGGAGTTAAAAGAGTTTTAATCGATAATGGATCATCTTTAAATATTTGCACATATGATTTCTTTCAAATATTTGGATTTAAAAAAGAAGATATGAAAAATACTGAAATGATTATTAAAGCATTTAATGATGAAACTCAAGAAACATGTGGAGTTATGATGATCCCATTGCAAGTTGGTCCAAGAATTTTGGATATGACTGTGTTTGTTGTACCTTGTTTTGCATCGTACAACATTCTTCTGGGTCGACCTTGGATCAATGCAATGAGAGCAGTACCTTCCACATTACATCAATGTGTCAAATTTGAGTTCAAAAATCAATTAGTCACCATCCATGGTGACCCTAGGCCATTTGATATGTGTGCTCTAGCGGAACCTATAGGAGTTTCATTTTGTCCCGCTATGTCTTCTTCTCATCCTAGTCCACCCGCATCATCAAGAATTTTTAAATCTAAATCACCTTCTAAACCCACATCCTCAAAAACATGTTCTAAATCACCATTGCCAACAAATTCTAAGACATTCTCATATTCTGAACCCATATCCAATCCATTTCCCAAATCCTCATTATCAAATCCACCTCCTGAGTCTACAATGTTTAAATTCACAGCATCTAAAGAACCAGTTAAAGAAGATATTCCATCTACTTCATATGCTCTTTCGGATGAAGTATTACCGGACTTATCTTCAGTACTTGCAAACTTAGAAGAAGTTAATTTTGCTACCCAAGATTCCTTGGTGTTATCTAAGTTACCTCCATCTCCCCGAACCTTGGGCTTACCAAAGAAGGGAAGCATCTGCCATATTGGGAGTTGTGCTTTTGTATATGCAGGGTATGATTGGGGTAAAATTTTAGTTGTAAAAATTACAGTCGATCAGGATGGATTTGCTAAATGTTATTTTTCTGATGGATATATAAAATCAAAACCTATGATGTGTAATATGGGTTATAGAGGTAAAGGTTTAGGACCTCATGAAGATGGTATGAAAGAACCTTTAGAAGTTGAATATTGGCCTGCCCGATGTGGTCTTGGCTATATCCCCACAAAAATAGAACCATTCCCATATGAAGATGATGATCACCTTATAACATATCAAGAATATATGGAACAACAAGAGTCCTTTAAAAAGATACATACTTGTAATATGTTAACTGTAGTTTATCCAAAAATGATTGCTTCTCCGGATGAATGTTTAGAGGGTGATATTGTTCATGACATATCTCTTGAGGAAGTCTTAAGGAATAAATTTTTCTTTGATGGATCTATGCCATGTATAGCTAATATTGAAGCTACTACTCCTCAAGAAGAACTAGCCAAATGCACATTAGAAGAATTACAAGAAATGGGTGTTTCACCCGCACCACCCAACTTTGAAAGAGACTTAAACATTGTTGTAGGAGATACTTTAAAGGTTAATATTGGAACAGAAGAGAACCCTCACTTAGTCAAAATTGGATCAGAATTAAGTGAAGAAAAACAAAAATTATATATTGAATTTCTCATAGAATATGTTGATGTGTTTGCTTGGACATACGTAGATATGCCAGGCCTAGATTCTTCTGTAGTTATGCACCATCTAGTAGTGTGCCTTGATGCTAAACCCGTAAAGCAAAAACTTAGAAAAATGCATCCTAAAGTAGCACTACTAGTCAAAAGTGAATTGGAAAAACTTTTGAATGTGATCTTTATACAAGCTATAGACTATGTCGAGTGGATATCAAATGTTGTTCCAGTAACTAAGAAAGAAGCTACTAAGATCAGAGTTTGTACTGATTTTAGAGACATAAATGTTGCATGTCCTAAGGATGATTTTCCTCTTCCTAATATGGATCAAATCATAGATTTCACAGTTGGGAGTGGGATGTTATCCCTTATGGATGGATTTTTAGGATACAACCAAATCAAAATAGCTCCTGAGGACCAACCTAAAACAACTTTTATTACCCCCTGGGGCACCTTTTGTTGGAAAGTAATGCCTTTTGGGTTAAAGAATGCAGGAGCAACCTATCAAAGAGCTATGACATATATCTTTCATGATATGATGTATGATATTTTACATGATTATGTAGATGATATTATAGCTCATTCAACAAAATAAGATGATCATATTAATGATTTAAGAAAAGTATTTGATAGACTAAGAGAATATCTGATACGATTAAATCCTGACAAATGTGTGTTCGGAGTAAAATCAGGAAAATTATTGGGGGTTATAGTTTCTATGCGAGGGATAGAAGTAGATCCTCTCAATATTAAAGCTATCATGGATATGCCACCTCCTAAAAACATATCAGAGTTAAGAAGTCTACAAGGAAAACTTCAATCTATCCATCGTTTCATTGATAAATTGGTGGATAAAATAGGACCTTTTCTTAAATTACTTAAGAAGAATATTCCCTTCAATTGGGATAAATAATGTCAAGAATATTTTGAGAGTATTAAACACTATCTCCTTACTCCTCCAGTGCTTGTTCCTCCTAGACCAGATCATCCATTCATTTTATATATTTCTGCTTCGGAACTTGCACTAGGAGCTATGTTGGCTCAAATTGATGATGAAAAGAAAGAACGAGCCACATACTACATAAGTAGAACTTTGATAAGCTATGAAACCCGATACACTCCATTAGAAAAACTTTGTTTAGCAGTTGTGTTTTCTATGCAAAAATTGTGTCATTACATGCTTAGTCAGAAAACATATGTTATTGCTAAGTCTGATCCATTAAGGTACTTGATGAGTAGACCTTACTTGTCAGGATGCACAACTAAGTGGGTTCTTGCTCTTAGTGAGTTTGAACTCACATTTATCGGCCAAAAATCCATTAAAGGCCAAGTCATAGCAGATCAATTAGTTGTTGCACCTTTAGAATCTACTCATCCCATGAACATTGAATTTCCTGATGAGTGCCTTAATCTAGAAGAAGATCATTCCAAAACATGGTCTTTGTATTTTTATGGAGCTAGATGTAGGAGCGGCGCAGGTGCCGGTATCATATTGAAGTCTCCCCAAAAGCACCTTATACCTTTGTCTTTTAAGTTACAATTTGCTTG
This sequence comes from Wollemia nobilis, assembly GCA_028583015.1. Lineage (NCBI taxonomy): Eukaryota > Viridiplantae > Streptophyta > Pinopsida > Araucariales > Araucariaceae > Wollemia > Wollemia nobilis. The sequence continues at coordinate 1,573,295 of JAQPPZ010017170.1, read as the reverse complement.
TACTAATAATACTGTAGAGTATGAGGCTCTAATCCTTGGATTACGAGCTGCTTTAGCTTTAAAAATTAAGGTTTTGTTAGTTTTTGGAGATTCTCAACTTGTGATAAATCAAATTAATGAAGTTTATCAAACATGAGATGAGAAAATCCATCCCTATAAGGACTATGTCCTTAATCTTATATCATTATTTGAGAAAGTAACTTTAGAAGCTATTCCTAGAACTAGCAACCGTGTTGCCGATGCTATGGCTATGACTGCTTCGTTGTTGCCTTTGGAGTTAGATGATGAGTATGCTACCATTATTATTCACCAACTCCAAGAACCCACTTCCTCTAAGTCATGCTTAGAACCATTAGATGTGTTTTTGATTGATGAAATTACCCCAAAATCTTGGTATGCAGATATCTTTAATTTTCTCCAGAAAGGGACTTTCCCTGAAGGATTAGATAGAAACCAATGTAGGCTATTACGTAAGTGAGTTGTTCACTTTGTAATTGTTGGTAATACCCTATATAGAAGATCCTTTGAAGGTATCTTGTTAAGATGTCTCAACCTAGAAGAGTCTAAAAAAGCCTTAAGTGAAGTTCATGATGGGTCCTGTGGAGGACACTTTAGTGGAAGTGCCATTGCTAAAAAACTCCTTAGAATGGGATATTTTTGGCCTTCCATGGAGAAATATGCTCATGATTATGTGTGTCATTGTGATAAGTGTCAAAAGCATGTTGACCTTATCCATGCTCCTGCTCAGGAACTCCAAGCCATATCCTCCCCTTGGCCCTTCTCTAAATGGGGTTTAGATATTATTGGTAAAATCAATCCTATTTCATCTGATGGTCATAAATTCATAATAACAACAACATAATATTTCACAAAGTGGGTTGAAGCTATACCTTTAGCTTCTTGCACAGGAGTTCAAGTTTCTAAATTTATTTTTAATCAAATCATTTGTAGATTTGGAATTCCATCTAATCTCATCTCTGATAATGGAACTTGTTTTAAGAACAAATATGTTAAGAAATTATGCCAAAAATATAAAATCCAACATAGATGGTCCACTCCTTATTATCCACAAGGTAATGGCCAAGCTGAAGCATCCAATAAAACCTTAATAAAAATCCTAAAAATATTAGTTAATAAATCTGGTCGTGACTAGCATATTCAATTATATCCTGCTTTGTGGGCTTATCGAACTAGCGTTCGTACTCCTACAGGTGCTTCACCTTTTGTCTTGGTTTATGGGTCCAAAGCCATTTTTCCATTTGAATTAGAAGTTCCTTCTTTAGCTCTTCTACTTCAAGATGTCGAAGTAGGAGATGAATATCACATTAGCATATTTAGTCAGCTGGAACTTTTGGATGAAAAGTGCATCCATGCTTTAGAGCATCTTCGTGCCTATCAGGACAAACTTAAAATATCATATGCAAAGAAGGTTCACAATCGATCCTTTGAAGTTGGAGATTTAGTCTTAAAAGAAAATAAAAAAATACTAATGCAAGAAAAGATCTAAAAGGAAAATTTCAACCTAATTGGCTTGGGCCATATGTCATCACTGCTAAATTTGGATCAGGTGCATATAGATTGGCTTCCTTGGATGGGAAAGATCTCAAGGAACCCATGAATATCATGCATTTGAAGAGATATTATGCATAAAATCAAAAAATTCTATATCTGTACATAATTGTAAATAAAACTTCTTCATCATTTGCAACCCTCATATTATCAAAATACCAAAAAAAATAGAAAACATAAAAATTCCCAAAAATATTTCAAATTGTTCTTGCATCAGTGTGTGTTGTTTTTCCAAAAATCAAGTTATATTTTATTTTATTTCAGATAAATTCAAAATTTATCTTGAACCATGCACTTAATTTACATCTTTAAATGATTTTGATTTGTCATTTTGATTATAAATCTCTCTTGTATCAAAAAGCACCATTACTTCATTAAATATATTTTGAGTTTTTGGGACAATGATCTTGCTACTTCTTAAACCAAGAACACTTTCTCACATCTTAAAAATGATTTGTTGCTAAATTTGAAATAAGATACTACATAGTAGTCTTAGTTCCATAAGTGAAAAGTCTCCCTTGCTATCCTGTTATGCGCATGGTCTAGAATACTAAGAATTGGCAAAAGGACAAGCTCCCTCCCTACCCGAATAAAATCCCTTGCCCTACGTCTAATCTGGGCAAGTATCCCCAAAATAAAAAAAAAAAGAAAAAACAAAAAGAAAAAGCAAAAGAAAAGAAGAAAAGCAAAAGCAATAAAATCCCCTTGTTCAAAATAGACAAGAAATCCCTATTCCAAAAATTTGAAGAAAAGAAGGGGGTAGTGAGCTTGAATCCCTAGAATTCCTCAGTTATTTGAAAGTCGTGAGGTAAGCCCCATAATAGGTGGTTTGTGCCCAACCCGCTTGACCTTGGGTAATCCCTTTTCGCGTGGTGACATGTCTGTCACATTAGCGACCTTCTTTTGTATAGACCAATGTCCGCTTATGGATTAGCTAGCTTGTGGTAACTTGACTTACATAGTAGTTTTGTACACTGGCATGCACAAAATCATGGTCAATGAACATTTCACTTGCACACACATTGGTTCATAAAAATTTGCTTGTATCATTACCTTACTCAAAATCGGTAAATCAATTTCACAAGCACACACATTTGATTCTTGAGAGATTTTGTATCATTATGTCAAATCAAATGAACTCACTCATCACACACTGGTTCTTGATAAATTTGACTTTGTCTTAGGAATAAGTTAAAATATTTCTTTGAAATTTGTTAGACAACTATTTTTCATCTATCATATTGCATCTTGACTTCGCGATGATGGTATAATTCCTAGTAACTGTTTTCTCAAAAATTTCACACTAGGAATTCTATGCCTAGCGCAAGTCATATTTCTTATTTTTCATGTTTAAAATCATTTCATATAGCACAATGATTTATCATACATTAATTTGCATCTTTACGAACAAACAAATTCATATCATCATGCATTGCATTTTTGACTTCGCGATGATGGTATGATTCCTAGAAATTATTTGTCTCAAAATTTTCACACTAGGAATTCCATGCCTAGCGCAAGTCTTCTTTCTCAAATTTTAGGTCTAAAAGTATTCAATATTAACCTCCTTAAAATATGTGATACGATGGTTTGCTTCATATTAATTTAATTTTAAAAGAACAAATAATTTCATATTATCATGCATTACGCTTTGACTTCGCGATGATGGTATAATTCTTAGTAATTATATTCCTAAAATTCCCACTAGGAATTCTATGCCTAGCGCAAGTCATCCTCCTCAAAATTTCATGCTTAATCACAACAAATAAACCTCATTAAAATATCCTTTAAAAGTCAAAATTTCCTCATCAACAAAATCAAACATTTTTCAAATATAAGCCTCAAGAATATACTTGAGCACCACAAAAACAATCTTATTTTTAGCAATATAAAATTCCTCACAATAGGATCCGCTTCATGACCTAGCGAGCACAGATCTCCAACAATGGTCACATAACAACACAACATCCTTCGAGGAATATTGCTAATCCCCTTATTCCATCATATTACAAAACATCTTCTTTAAAAACATATTTACATAAATCAAGTTTTCATTTTAAGCATGATTAAAAATATTTAAATCAAAAGCATGATTCTAAGAAATTTAAACATCATAAACAATTTTCAATCGAATATAATCAAATCATACAAAATCACATAAGACAAAGAAGATCATTATATATATATATATCAAAAGTCCATGTACAAAATAAAGTTAGACTGGTATGCCACAAAATCCTCAAAAATCGGCATACTCAGTCAATAGATATATACAAAATGTCTAAGATCATCCCCGAGATCCCCTAGAACTCTGAGCATCATCATCTCCACCAGGGGGTCATGGTACTCAGAATCCTCCTGCTCCGGTGGTAGTAGCTGTCCTGGTAGCCGAGCATGACCTCGAGCGACTCGAGGAAGCCGGAGGCTCATACATCGTAGGCAGTGGCTGTCTCTGTCCCTCAGGAACTACTGTAAAATATAGGGCCTGGTAGAAAGTTGCCCACCCAATAGCCCTAGACAACTCCTCCCCTGAACCGCCCCTAGCCTATGAGGATGAAGGGGCTAGAACTACAACTCCTTGAGTCCCAACACCCTATCTCGCCTGTGCCTTAGCCTATGCTAGCTCTGCCTCTAGGGTCTCGATCTTAGTCTTCTGGGTGGCATTCTCTACCCTCAACCTAGTAACCTCTACCTCGAGATCCCCTATCCTACTGCTCTCCCCTACCTCTAGGACCCTCTTGCCCTTCTCGGGTGAGTCAGGTCTCTCCTCCCACTGAGGAGATACTCCTCCCTCCTATTGGGGTGATGCTCTCCTCTCCTCCTAATGACTCCTCCTAGGTCGGTCCTGTCTCCTCTAAGGCCTGTGGCCACCTCTAGTGTGAGGCCCTCCTCCTCTAGGGGGTACCTGTGTCCCCTATCATCATTGACTAACTAGATGGGCCACCTTCTCTAGGGCACTCTATGGTTGGGTCAATCTCGATGGGCAAACCCCAACATACCACTGTGGGTACCTATCTATCATGCTAGCATCATCCCCATCTATGGCCTACATAGGATCATCATCTGGTGCTGGATCCAAAAATGTAGACATACTCATTGCACCACTGATGGTAATGTGGTCCCGAGTCACCCGAGGATAGGAAATATCTCCCCATGTAGGGATATCCTATTATAGCCCAAACTATCATTGCACCCGATCAAAATGGTGCAACTCTACCTCTCCCTGGCCCATCCATAGCCATATGGTCCACCTGATGTGGGCCAACTTGAAAGCATCCTCATCCCACCTTGGTAGACCCCTCCAAGGTCTCCATGTGATATCCTATGGTCATAGCTCATCCATGAGTCACCTCGCTACATCGAGGCTAACTCATCCCCTGTGCCCTCTCAATAGTGGCCAATAGAAAACCCTAGGTCTATCCTCCTCTACCCCGGGCTGACCATCTACAGCTCAAATTAGAGGAAGTCCTGTAGGCCATCGGATAGCAATATGCTCCCAACACCACACCTATAGGAATGAGATCAAAATAAGTCCCTTTTCACCCTTGTAGACTACCCGATGTAGGAATTAGTATAATCTACAAAGAAAGAAAGGTCCCCAAGCAAAGCGCACCTCCTGGTCATGCATATCACACACCACCTCTACCAAAGTCCAGGGCAAGTCCTATCCACTGATATGGCTCAACAGTAAGCCACCCACAATGCCACTCAATAGAACTATCAGTCTGGAGATGCCCTCTACCTCCCCCAGTCTATCAATAACAACTCCACCCTACTTCAACAAGAAGCTAGGGTCTCCTATCAACCTCCTCAATGCCTAGCCTTGATTTCTAGATGTAGTGATGTGGACACCCCTCAGTGGTATCCGTAGGATCCTCTAGATGTCCTCTAGCATGGGTGCCATCTCCCTTGTAGGAAGTCTAAAGCAGGATGACTCTGGATACCATCTCTCTACCAGAGCCATCAGTACCCTCATATCTACTGGGATATGTGGCATCTCCGCCACGTGTCGTAATCCCACAACCTCCAAGCAGTTTCTCTCACCCTCCGTGAGAGCACCCAAATATGCCCCGAGTGTAGAATGTCTCCACTCCTAGTTCTTTAATTCTACCATCTGTTAATAAAAATAAAGCAATAAAATTTTTGTCAGTAAATCGTATCAAAAATTTCAAAATCGTATCAACAATTTCAAAATCGGATAAAATAATGTCAAAATCGTAGCATTTTTATGATATCGTATTGATACGATATCGACCGATCATATCGATTTTGGTCGATATCGTACCATACGATATCGTGAAATCGATACAATTTTGCAAAATCTCTATGATTTCGCATTTGGCCACGCATGATAGCCGTGCCCTAAAAATTCAAATTTAACTTAAAATGCAACTAAAAATAGGAAAAATCTAAGCTAAGGAAGTCATAAATCCATACCCGGAGGGATCCATCGCCAGCTCGGACCAAATCAGCATGATGTGAAGTCTCTGCCATGTTTTTCTCCAGAGCTCTAAATAGGTAAAAAGGTAAAAATGCAAATGAATTAGTTTACTTTTTCTTCTTCTTATTTATTCATTTTACCCTTCATTTTTGAATTTTTACCCAAACGTCAAAATTTGGTATAAAAATTCGAAGGGGGTATCATATATATCACACCTTAAAACAACTTGCATTAAAACTTGAAATCATCAACAAAATTTGCAATAAATTTTTGCTTTCTCAAAAAGTGTGTCATACTTTTCTTTAACGCATTTTCTTTCAAAATTGTGCTAAAGAGGGGGTAAAATGTAGCACCCTAAAAATGACTCATTATAATTTGCACTAAAGACAAACAACCTATAAAAATGAGCCTCTAGTTGATTGCCTCGATTTTCGTGCCCCTGGCGAAATCGAGCAATCTGGACAAGATCGTACGATACGATCTTGAATCGTACAATACGATCTTGAATCGTACGATACGATCCCTGATCGTATGCATACGATTTTTCTCAAAATTGAAAGGCTTAACTCAGCAAGGTGACAAATTTTGTTTTAACAATTTTTATCTCTATCTATGCAACCGTACGACGGTTGCAGGATCGGATTCATCCGATCAAGCCCAGATTGGAAGGAGTTATAACCAAATTATTCCCAGCCCATTTTGGTTGATTGGATCAACCTATTTAATCAGACACTCCTCCTCTCTGATCTCCCCTGGCGCAATTGGCATTCTGACTTCATTTTGCACTCGAAATCATAGAGTTTTTGGCATTAGTCCTAGGCACTTTTATGTTTCATGCAGGATCGAAAGGTTACGATCAACAATCGGACGATACGATTTTGCATCGAAAGCATACGATTTTGCATAGATAGTATGATTTTGCTCTGAGGTCACTTGGGGGCAATTTTTGATACTGGTTTGCATTTTCTAAGATTTATTCTTCATACTTAGCATAATTTGATCATTTCCATTTGCATAGGGTATTAAATTTAATTATTTATATCCTTGGAGTTCACCAAATCTGCATATAACCGCATACTTCACATAGCTTTGATACATGCATGTGTTAATCCTGATCATTTTAATATGCAATAGTCGATATATAATTCAATTCATGCTTAGAAACATCATTTGCATCCACTGTTTTCTATCTTCTACATTTTACCCATGAAGTTGCAGGATTTTGTCAAGATCGGATCATCCGATCTCTGATCGGATAGTACGATTTTGAATCGTATTCATACGATCTTGCTTGATTCGTATGATTTTGCCCTACTACATACGATCTGGACTGCAATAAAAAATCAGAACCTCCATCAAACTTCTGGATATAGATAAGGGTCTTTTATCACTTTTTAAGCACTGCATCATCCATTAGGATTCTATTTTCTGTTGTTTGTTGTTTACATATGAAATAAAATTGCATATAGATTAAAGTAGTGTTGGGCACTAAATTGCACCAAGTTTTACTTGATACTACGGTTGTCTATCTTCCTACTTTTTGTGTAGGCTTGCACCCGATAGCTGTAGCTCATAACTCAACATTGGAAGGACCAAAATAGGGGTTTTCAATCCAACCTCCAGAGTAGGTTGGTTCCTTGTCAACTTAGCATATTGTTGAAACAATTATGCTCAATTAGGACTTGGATTTTAGGGTAAGAGAAGGTTAGGGTTATAGAGATGTAGATATCAATGGACGAATAGGTTAACAACATTGCATCACCATAAAAAACTTCTAAAAAACCATATTAAAGACATACATTCAGATCAACCTTTATCCCAAGATAGCTCATTTTAGATATTAAAGAATAAAAGAGAAATTTTATAGCAAGCAATTTCAATATCCAGGAAATGATAATCCAAATAGCAAAATTCACCAAAACTAGATTTTACAAAAATGTACTTACTAATAACATAGAAAAAAATTCAAAGTAGATTTCAATTACTCATAACAGCTAGTAATCCAAGATAGGCAAAAACTAACCATCTAAATATTCATAGAAATACAACTATGAAATCCAAACCTCTGACATCAAGCATTGAAATGCAGCCTTGAGGCGAAGATCAATGTATTGCTCCTTTCATTCAGCTCTTCAAAAATATTTATAATGGTACAGGAAAACACGCTAGAGCCGACCCTTCAAAATGAGGGTTTGACCTCTACTTATATTTTTTCATATTACAAATCAAGAAACAATACATCAAATCTTGTTACAACAACTCAGCAAAGAACTTAGCTGGCATTAGCTCATTGGTCAGATCTCTAGGAAATCTGTTGAAAGGGAAACTACCATGGTAGCATGGGTTCTCTGCAACTTTTTGGTCGCTCATTAGAACTTTAGTTTAGAATATTCTAGATTGTGCACTTCCATAGATATTTCTTGGGAGTAGAGCACCACCGTCGATCTGCAACTGCCTTCGGTTTGATCTTCTTAAAAAATCTTGACGCTTCATCTTCCAGCCAATATGTTACAGTTTTGGTGTAGGGACATCCTTTTAAATGACCTAAATTTAGCATACTAACCTCCACTCTTAATATTATTTATCCCATGGTCCATATTAGATCCAGTATAAGCTAAAATCATGTAGCCACCAAAAAGGTTCACACTCTATTGCGTCTCCTATTGCAATAAATGGTAAAGATATAGCATGCATACAAGAAAATGAAATTGACAACAAATGAAACAAGAAAGAAACACTTTATTCCATTGTATTCAAAGCCAAAATCCAATTACAAGTACATCCCTCTTAAGGATATTCATTTTGATACAATATTACAATAGGACTGCACAATTGTTTTCCCTCTTAAGGGTAGGTGTGATTTCCAAATGCCTTTCAGAATGGCATGAACTGCTCTAGGGTGGAGATGCCCTCTTCTTCACGATGGGGAAGGAACTTGATGGTTTGCTCTCCTTTGAAACTGTTCCCTGCGGTCAAGAAACAACACAAGAATGTCAAAAAGATAGGTAACCTCTCATGATGAGGCCCTTTTAGGTAAATTGCATAATGACACCATTAACATGCATAATCAAGAAAACATAAAGAATGCTTCTAAGCTATGGAAATTGAATCAAGATTCATGTAATAGTATAAAGTAAAGTAGAAACTACACTATGCATGGATCAAATATGAAAAGTGAAGCATAAACATGCATAAAGAAAGCATTTAATGTCAGTTAGAGGGCTAGAACATCAAATAAAACAAAAATTTAAACAACTCCCTTCAATATATTAGAACATGAAATACATACATGTATTTATAGGGAAGAAAGAAAGGGAGGCATGGGGGGATAAGGGGATAGAATGACGGTGAGATAAGGGAGGCGGAATAATAGGGAGGAAAGGAGAATGCGAGAGGAGAGGAGAGAATATAGGGAGAGGGGATTAATAAAAAATCGTGCCGACATATTATATTGCCGAAAAACCACTATTGCTTTCACACTGAGGCCAGAAAAACTAGATATTTCTAGGCCTTAACCCTCTTCACATTTGCAACATTCTCCCCCTTAAAGTTGAGAGGACTGACTACACAGTCTCTCAGCTTTATAAATTGAGCTTTAGCCATCGCTTTGGTGAAGATATCTGCGACGTTCTCCAAAGTGCGACAAAATTTTAGCTCAACAATTTCATGCTCCACCATGTCTCGGATGAAGTGGTACTTCATATCAAAATGTTTCATTCTGCTATGGTGGATCGGATTGTATGCCAACTGAATGGCACTGATGTTGTCACAGTAAATCCTGTTCGGACCACTTTGTTGCTCTCCAATCTCTTCCAACACTTTTCTTAACCAAAGGGCCTGAGTACTAGCATATGTGACTGCTATATACTCAGCTTCTGTAGAAGACAAAGCTACCACAGTTTGTTTTTTGGAACTCCATGTTATTAGTCCTGATCCCAGACTAAAATAGTTCCCTGAAGTTGATTTTCTGTCATCAATATTGCTGCCCCAATCACTATCACTGAAGCCTACAAGCTTGATAGTGTTACATTTATGGTATTGGATTCCAAAATCCAATGTACCCTTCACATATCTGAGAATTCTCTTAGTTGCTTGCAAATGCAGCTCAGATGGGCTAGCCATAAATCGAGAGACAAGAGAAACAACATACTGAATATCAGGTCTGGTGTTGGCGAGAAACATCAAACTCCCAACCATGCTCTTGAAAGTGGTCACGTCAACTTTTGGTGCTCCATCATCTTTGCTTAATTGGATCCCATGTCCAACTGGAGTTGCAACTGGTTTGCAATGCTCCATAGCAAACTTCTTGATCATGTCCCGAGCATACTTATGTTGATAGATGAAGATCCTTGTATCTGACTGATGGACTTCCATTCCAAGGAAGTAGTGCATTAAGCCGAGATCCTTCATCTCAAACTGCTTCATCATGGAGCGTTTGAACTCCATATTCACTTTTTCATTACTACCCATGAATATGAGATCATCCACATACAAGCAAACTATGAGGATGTCGTTACCTTGCTTTAGGTAGTAAAGGGTGGGTTCATTTCTGCTTCTGGTGAACCCAAAATCTTTAAAGTACCCATCAATGCGTGAGTACCAAGCTCGTGATGCCTGCTTGAGGCCATAGAGTGCCTTTTTTAGTCTGTAAACAAGGTGCTCCTTACCTTGCTCTTGAAATCCTTGAGGTTGCTCAACATACACCTCCTCTATCAAGTACCCATTGAGAAAGGCACTCTTAACATCCATGTGTTGGATTTTCCAACCCTTGTGAGCAGCTAAAGCAAGAACTGTTCTGATGGTCTCCTGTCGGGCTACAGGAGCAAATGTCTCTTCATAATCAATACCATACTTCTGTGTAAATCCTTTTGCAACCAATCTTGCTTTGTGTCTTTCAATGCTTCCATCAGCATTGAATTTGGTCTTGAAGACCCATTTGCATCCAACACACTTCTTTCCTTTAGGAAGCTTTACCAGCTCCCAAGTGTCATTGTTTTTTATAGAGGTTATCTCCTCTTTCATGGCATCTTGCCAAATTTTTTGAGTACATGCCTTCTCATAACTAGAAGGTTCAAGTTGTGCACTAGTTAACAAAGCATAGTTAACTACATCTCCCCGAGGTTCTTGGGAGTCATCATCACCATACAAATGCATATTTTCAAGTCTTTGCAAAATAGAACTCATTTCACTAGCTTGACTTCTAGTATATCTTCTTGAAAATTTTTTATCCAACATCTGATAAGATGGATGATGTTGGAGAGTTCTCTTACCTCTAGATGGAGAATCAATATCCATTGGTGAGGAACTGACTGACCTTTGTGGAGAAGGACTTGGTGAAGAAGATGATGAACTGGATGTAGAATGTCTGCTTGGGCTTGGAGGAGGAGACTTCTTGCCTTTCTGTGGTGCTTGTTGAATTTGTGAAGAACCTGCATCATGAGATTCAACATCACTATAAATTTGGGGATGTCCCCATTCTCCCCCTTCATCAAAAATCACATCCCTGGAAAGTATTATCTTTCGAGTCCTGGGATTGTAGAGTCTGTAAGCTTTTGTGGTCTCATAGTACCCTACAAAAATGCATGCTTGACTCTTAGGATCGAGCTTCTTCCTCTGCTCATCAGGAATGTGTGAGTAAGCCAGTGAACCAAACACTCTGAAATGCTTGACATTTGGTTTCTTACCATACCATGCTTGGTAAGGAGTTTTCCCTTTCAAACTTGAAGTAGGGCTCCTATTCAAAATATACACACTGGTCCTGGCTGCATCTGCCCAATACATATTGCTTAAATGCTTCGTTTGAAGCATAGATCTTGCCATCTCTACAATGGTGCGGTTCTTTCTTTCAGCCACACCATTCTGCTATGGAGTATAGGCAGCAGTGAACTGCCTCTTTATTCCATGTTTTTTACAAAAATTCAAAAATTCATTTGAGGAGTATTCTCCTCCTTTATCTGATCTGAGACACTTAACAAAATATCCACTCTCATTTTCAACTCTTGCTTTAAAATCTACGAAGCAGTCAAATGCTTCATCTTTATGCTTCAAAAAATATATCCAACACATTCTTGAAAAATCATCAATGAAAAGAAGAAAGTAAGAGTTGTTACCAATGCTCTTGGTCTGCATTGGACCACAGATGTCCGAATGCACTAGCTGGAGTGGATAACTGGCCCGCCATGCTTGCCCTTGAGGAAATTTGGTTCTAGCGTGCTTGCCCAAGGCACAACCTTCACAGACTTCCTTATTGTCCTGAACTTTAGGAAGTCCGGTCACCATCGCTTGAGAAGTTAACATCTTCAAACTGGCTGAATTCAGATGACCGTATCTCAAGTGCCACAGTACACTTGGATTTGCAATAGCAACATTTGCCAATTGATCTCCTCCTGGCTGGCCAAACTTCAAAGGGAATAACCTGTTCTTAGTCATTGGAACCTGTGTAATGACTCTATTACTATCATTTTTATCAAAAATGATACATTTACCCTCATCAAATAGCAACTTATAGTTTTTCTCCAACATTTGACCAACACTAAGAAGATTGTGTTGGAGATGAGGTGTGTAATAGATATCATTCACCTGTTTGATGCCCTCTTTTGTTGGAACCTCCAAGGCTCCAATGCCTTCAACCGCCAATGACTTGTCGTCTCCTAACTTGATGCTGGATTTGTAGGAAGAATCCAGGGTAGCAAAGAGTTCTTCTTTGCCACTCATATGATTTGAACACCCAGTGTCCAAAATCTAGGTGTCATTCAGGTTCTGATCTGACTGGCCATATGAGAGAAAGAGATTTGAGGTCCCTTCCTCTTCTCCAAAATTGCCATACTGACTGCTTTGGCTGTTGTTGCTCCCTTGTGAGGGTTTTGACCAGCAGTCACGAGCGAAGTGGCCAGGTTTGCCACAATTGTAGCAAACTTGCTTTGACTTGTCACTTCCTTTTCCTCGACCTGGATGCTTTCCTTTGTTCTACTGACCACCTCTATTTTGACCTCCACCTCTGTTTGAAGATCCTCCTCTGCTTGGGGTTCCACCTCGTGGACTATTCCTGCCTCTTCCTCTTTGCTGACCTCTGCCACGACCTCTACCTTGGCCTTTTCCTTCTTGTGAAGCGAATGCTTTGTCATCACCTCCGTGGCTGGTGGAAGGAGATTCCTGCAATCTCTCTTCATGTGAAAGGAGAGAACCAATTAGTGCATCAAAAGAAAGAGTAGTCAAATATTTTGACTCTTCAATAATGATTGCTACATGATTCCACTTAGGAAGAAGTGTTCGCAACACTTTCTTCACCACAACCTCAGGTTTAACCTCTTCACCTAGAGTGACCATTTTATCTACTATGGCTTTGACTCGCACGCAGTAGTCTCCTATTTTCTCATTCTCCTGCATTTTGAGATTTTCAAAATCTCTCTTCAGTGTTTGAAGTCTGACCTGTTTTACTTGATCACTACCTTGAAAGCTTTCCTTCAAGGCTTTCCAAGCATCTTGAGTTGTTACACAGGATGCTATTCTAGGAAAGATACTTTTATCTAGGGCTGCTTGTAAATGGTACAGGGCATAGGAATTATTTTTTTGGGCTTCTTTCTTGGCTTTTCTATCGGCAACACTTAAAGCAGACCAGTCAGTAGCAGAGGGTTCTGTGTAACCCTCTTCAACTATTTCCCATAAACCTTTACCTATCAACATAGTTTTCATCTTTATTGACCAGTATTCATAATCACTACCATTAAATTCAAGAATTGGGAGATTTGAATTTGAGGCCATTTCTACTACTTGAAAGCAAACTTTGATTTGACTAAAAATAGGAAGTACAAAGCAATTACAGATTCAAATCAAATCTAGATTTCTTAATTCTCTCACTGATTTCACGTTCCTCTTGTTGTGGATTGCCCAGTTCTGGAGGCCCAAAATTGTCTGCAATGGAATCCTCATCGTCACTGATGATGATGATTTCAGGAACTGCTATTGGCTCGACCTCTACTGGCTCAGGCTCTGCTCTGGCTCTAGGAGAGCGTGGGGTATAGCTCTCACTGGATTGTTCCTCAGGCTCAAATGCAACTGAATCGGACTCCTCCACTCGTTGTCCAAAAATATTGTCCTCTGAGTCAGCCTCGTATCCTGAATCGGGCTTCCTCTGGTGGGCTATTACTGAATTCTGCAGTTGACTGAATACAGTATGTATTCCGTCTCGCCGGACCCGCTCATCAAAAGACTCAGCTGATTCTCTCCTCAGTAGAGAGCATAGGGCGTGGTAACATCCGGTTGACCGGATCATCTACTCATCATGGCAAACATTTAGCTGAGTTGCATATATCAATTTCCAGATTGCACAAAATTTTTAAATCTCCAGGAAAAACAATTTTCCTTTCCTCAAAGTTTAAAGGTTTTCAAAATTTCTTTTTTATAAAGTCTTTATAAAAAAAATTTAATAATTTTTCTTTATATCCTTAATTATTTTTTAAACAAAAAATAATAATTAAAAATATAAATTTAAAAACTATTAAATTAATTTAAAAACTTTTAAAAAATAAATTATAAACTAAAACCTTTTAAAAAAAACTTTTTAAGCGGTTCGAACCTCTGACCGCTAGCTTGCACACGAGGAGATTAGCCGCAACACCACGCGGGCCACGTTTGAACTATCTTGCACCCAAAGCTTCTTATCAAACCCGCCAAAATATTAATAAAACAAAAAATTAAAAAACTTTGCTATTGTCTCGATGAGTTTCGAACCCGAGACTCCCCTTATATCACGCAATCGCCTTTACCGCGCGTGCTACGCGCTTGCTTGAAACTATTAACAAAGCAAGTATTATATAAAGTGCGTGCATGATTGAAAATAAAAAAAAAATAAAAAATAGATTGTCCCACATGCACCGGGATGGGGAGGTTTTAGAGGTTTTTATACGCGTTCGCCCGCGTATACCATCGATTTCCTTAGGGAAATTGAACCAATCCAACCTTTTGCCCAGTCACTCTTATCGATGAACTGCTACATGCCACATGGTGTCCACTACTTTCCAAACACCTCGCCATGTCAAAAACTCCCTTGCCAACTCACTGTCGACTTAGCATTCCTCATCGCCTGCCACATGTCATTATTACCACCTCACTGCTAGCTCACCACTGCCAGCTCCTCGAGCTACGTGCCTAATCTACACCTATCACCTAATGCCTCAAACTACATGCCCAACTCCTATTAGCTGTCACCTCAGCCCTACATTAGCTTTCCTCTATCTGCATGCCCAGTCAACGCCATGTGCCCTACGCCCAATCAGTGCCATGTGTTACCTTGAAATTTATGCCTCCCCACGTGCGCCTCGATCAACGTGCTCGGTTTGTCTCTACGTGGACCTCCTGTCCACCTCCCGATGCACCTTGAAAACTGTGCATGGACCTCCTATCCTTATGGCCTTAAAAATTGAGCTCCTGGTACGTTGGCTCTGATACCAATGTCAGTTAGAGGGCCAGAACATCAAATAAAACAAAATTTTAAACAACTCCCTTCAATATATTAGAACATGAAATACATACATGTATTTATAGGGAAGAAAGAAAGGGAGGCATGGAGGGATAAGGGGGTAGAATGATGATGAGAGAAGGGAGGCGGAATAATAGGGAGGAAAGGAGAATGCGAGAGGAGAGGAGAGAATATAGGGAGAGGGGATTAATAAAAAATCATGCCGACATATTATATTGCCGACAAACCACTATTGCTTTCACACTGAGGCCAAAAAAACTAGATATTTCTAGGCCTTAACCCTCTTCACACACATTTGTAACATTTAAGTCCTAATTGAAGCATAAGCATAAAATGTAAATCTAACCTAGTTCTACGGTCAGAAGTCTTCTAAAATGCTATTAAACCATAAAAAAAACTAATCTAACCTAATTAGCCAGACAAAAATGGAAATAGGAAGGCGGTTATACCTCTGCTACAAACCATAGCTCTAGTGCATGGTCTGCACTATAAACCATGGTTGACAGCTATGGTTAGCACTCTGATAGGCTTACCCTCAATTCCAAGGGTAGTGGGCTTAACCTCCTTGTCCAATTGATGTTCAAGGGTCACCTTCGGTGTCCTTCTGATAGGTTTGGCGGTCAAATCACTGTGATGGGCCTTCGTTTTCCTAGATTTGCATTTCTTGATCCTCCTAGGCTCCTAGGACTTCCATGGCAAACTGATCATTGGATGAATAGCAAAGTAGCCTTCGAATGCACAAATTTAGTATGCAATCCGATAGGGCTTCATTGCTCACTTGATCACTTCACACTCACTCGATAATTCGTCAACGCTTCGCTATACAAATCATCTATATCTTCCCCATTTGGAGGGGGTATTTATAGGATGCCCTAGGACTTGGGGTGGCTTCCTGGAGAAGCCAAGATCAAGAAGGGGTGGTTAGGATAGTTGGAATGGAAGCTTCCACCCTCTAACCACCTTCTTCTAGATCCAATGGTCATTTCAACCGATTTGGCTCGGATTGAAGGCCAACTGAACTTCAGTTAAGACCGTAGGTCACAACTGCGGTCTAGACTACAAACCGTAGGTCTCAGCCATGGTTCAGCTGTAAACCATAGGTCTGGGCTGTGGTTCAGACTGATTAGGCCAAGGAGCCCAAATTGAGTGGTTAGAACCATTGCTCTATCTTGGAGTCTATCCAAGATCTTCCATATGGTCTTGTAGCATGTCCATATGAGTAGTCGCCCTCGACATGATGCATTTTAGGTGTCTACAGATGCCCCTTTTGAGATGCATTGTGAGATCGAACAATGCTGAGCAAAAATAGACCTCCTAAAATGATGTCGAAGGTTCTATGATGATCATTAGTCGGATCAACATTAGATGCCCCAGGTCCAACAAAAGGATGTGCATCCTGGAATCATTGCTTCCAACTCTTTGGAGGCTTAAACTTGAAAAGCTTGTGCCCTTCTCATCTCATTCGAGTAGCTTTGATGCATTCCATAGGATATGACCTATATAACCGAAAGGAGAGAAAAACAAGCAAAATCATATTTGCTATTTACCCCAAGCAAAGGGGTAAGCTTATGATAGTTGTTTACAATGATTCACAAGGATGAACACAATTTTGACAAGATCAAGGGATCTACGATCTCTGGGATCTTCTGTTGATTTTGATTATGATTTGATATTATGACTACCCCCTCAAGCGATGAGTCGATGAGGGTAATGACAATGTATGAAGCGACGATGTCGCTTGACCACCATGGATGATCTGAACAAATTTAGATTTGAGCAAATTAATGCCTTGGCTAGGCCTAGTTCAGCTTTTGATTCCAACTGTTAATAGTATTTGCACGCTTCTATCCCATGGAGCATTCGGGCTACAATAGCCATCTTAGGGAATCGAATTGATACAAATCCAATCAGATTTGTGTTGAATCAAATTATCGATGATTTGCTGAAAAAGAGGTCATAGAAGAAATGACATGCAACGCCTCGTTCCCATGGAGCAGTCCGGCCATGAAGGCCTTCTTAGGGATTGAAAAGAAGCATATCAGATCAACGATGATAATTTTTGCCCCAAATGTCCTTATGGTAATTTACTCATCTTGTCGGATTGCATGGATCGCAAGTCGCTGCAACCGCCAAGTGTATAGGGTAAATTACTGAATACGAGGCGCATTTGGTGTTTTAATTTATTTGATTTTTTTGAATGTTTTGAATTATGCATTGAGCTTATTTATTTTTCTGGGAGGTGTGTCACTCCATGAAAGGATTGTCATAGCGACGACCTCGATTGTACTTTATAATCTCAGCCAGATTTTTAATTTTTGATTGGATCCCGATGCTTGATTATCACCAAATTTCCAAATTAGCTTGCTTTTATTGAGTTTTGACCCAATGGGAGGCATTAATTGATCTTTTTGGCCCTTCCCATGGTGGGATTTTCTAAAATTGTCTACCAATTGCAAACCACGGCTAGGGTCTACGGTTCCCATTTGCAAATTTGGGAACCGCGGCTAGGGCCTACAGTCCGCGCTAAATATGAGAAGTCTATAAAAATTCCAAATTTCAAATATCTCTCATTATTCCTTGATAGTAACTTACAAACTAGAGCTCTAATAGTGACAACTAAAAAATAACCTGCAACCTACCACACCTTACCCGCACACCGACTTACAACATGATGGCAGGGCGCGAGCAAGCGTCTTCTAGCCACGGGGGATGAGGCGAGGGCAAGGTAACTCAAAAACCAAGACCTCGCATCCATTACCACTTAAAATGAACCCAATTAAGAAATTGGAAAATCAATTACACTAAACTATTGGTAATGAACCTCATCTTAGGCTAGGGTAGCTTAGATTAATTTTTTTTGCATTTTTGGCCGTGGTATCGCACTCGATCGGACTTCAATCGGAGACCGTAGGTACCAGCTGTGGTTCCCAATTGGTCAATTGGGGACCATAATTCCAGCTATGGTCAACATTCAAAATCCCAATGGTCAATTTTTGACCGCATGCGGACCGTAGGGTTGACCCGTGGTTCACCAACTTTAGGAAAATTTTGCAAAATTTTTAATTTTTCTAAATTTTTAGAGGCAATTAATATCATTTAATGCATTTTTGACCTGTCTGATTGACAAATTTAATTTTTAGGCCTGCATGATGACATGTTTTTGCAATTTTTTCTATTTTTGATGATTTTTAGGTCATTTTTAAATGTTTTTGCTTGTTTTAGTTAGATTTTTCCTTATTTTATGCTATTTATTTTAGATATTGACCTCTAGAGCATGAGAGCCTGACATTCTAAAGACTCTCCATGGAGAGCTCACTGATGGTGAGCGAGAGTGGTTCGAAGCTGTCGACTTTGACTACGTTCTGGATCTACCCACCATTAGGGTAGATCAATCCTATCTGACTACATTGGCCCGATGTTGGAATATGTGGACCAACACGTTTCACCTACCTATAGGTGAAATGATAGTTACACTAGAGGATGTATATAGGATCTTTAGGATCCCCATTGATGGTGAGGCCATCGTATGCTCTACTTCTAGGGCTAAGGAGTCCATCTTCGATGCTATCTTTGGTGCTCAGAGTGAGGAGGCTCAAGGCGCTATTGACCATGGAGGGGTCCACATCGGCTATTGGTAGGGGAAGAATGTCTTCTCCATGTGTGAGGCCATTTTTATGCACCTGGTGGTGCAATATGTGCTTCTAGACTCCTCGGGTATGAGGATTCCCTGGAACCTTCTAGCTACTATACGTAGAGTTGTATAGAGCTCTATCTACTAGCCACTGCTCCTAGCCTAGGGGAGCACTCTATTAGCTTAGCTATATCGAGAGCTATATTAGATCACTGAGCGTAGTCGTAAGGGCATCAATTGTAGTCTACTTTTATAGATCTGGGGTTGGCAGCATATCAAGGTAGAGCATCTTGGGGAGCTACCCCTACATATTATAGATATTGATGATGAGCATCAGTGCTATGCTACCTTCTAGCCTCGGGAGGAGGAGGGTTTTCATAGTAGGACTCATGCTGGTGAGACCCAACATTACATTACCCGGTTTGTAGCACTTGGGCTGGATGATATCTAGTGGTGGCCCTACATGGATTGTCTTGACTGGCTTGAGGTCGATGAGAGGCTTCGATGGGCTCATCGAGATAGATGGCTACTTGATCGAAAGGTCGAGATCTAAGAGTTTCAATTTTTCTCTCGTGTCCTATGGTAGTTTGGCATGGTGTAGGACATCCTAGAGATCCCATTCACTTACAGGCACCTAGCTTTGGAGAGGGATCTATCATGGATCTATCCTCTGCTCTAGGTGATGCTCCAGATGACTTCTAGGAGATTAGGGTTGATATAGCGGTGACCACTCTAGAGTATGATGGATGGTGGTCTCTATTCTGTTGGTATGGGATAGGGCCTCTAGGTCGAGTGGTAGATCAGGCCAGAGTAGAGGTGGATCCTGATGGGCGTAGGGTGCGCCAATGGATAGAGGGTGTTGGGGTGTAGAGGCTACCATTGAGGAGGCTCTCGAGATTGATCCTGATGAGGAGGCTCTCGAGGAGGGTGAGGTCCCTCCTAATAGTGTAGAGGGGCTACTCTTAGCATAGGTGGCTGACTTGTAGAGTCAGCTTGAGTGATTCTAGATGTAGTAGAGGGAGTGTGACACTACTATCGCTACTCTATAGGCACTAATAGAGAGAGATCATCGATTGATGTAGGTAGAGTAGGATATTGCTAGCTTGATAGCATGGGTGACCATAGTAGAGACCTAGGTTAGTGAGCTCACTCATGCTCGTGACTTGGCAGAGGCATAGAGGGATGTGGCCATAGTAGAGCGAGATCTACTCAGGGTATAGAGGGGGGTCCTCCATCCTCTTAGGTGATTATGGGGCCTCTAGTGGCACCAACAGTAGTACTACCAGGTGGTCGAGATCCTATGGTAGAGATTCAATGCCTATAGGGTTTACTTATGAGTGCCAATGAGAGGCATGCATCCAGGGTTGCTCGGGTAGACCAGCTGGTTGGATACATTCAGATGCTGGGCGTAGAGGTTCCTGAGGATCCATATGTTGTAGAGTCCTAGCGGACTAGATCTCGGACTATAGGATAGTCCACTACTAGCTCTAGCCATCACACCCATCGGAGTGAGAGGACACATAGGTCCTCTAGTACACATGGTGGCAGTAGTCATACCAGGACTAGGGAGGTAGGGCAGTATTCTACAGCATCCAGTCATAGGTCTCGATGCATAGAGGTGCCCATAGCACAGGGGGCAGTTGGATGAGTGCTAGGCCTCTTCGGGCTAGGCGGTACTCAGGGCTCATAGTAGGATCCACAACAGTCAGTAGGGTAGCAGGCAGAGCAGGCTCCTGAGCATAGTACTAAGGGAGGAGGTGAGAGCTCTGGTATAGGGGGAGCAGATCAGAGCTAGAGCTCTACTGTTACAGGACACATTTTTGATATATCTCATTTTTGGTGTAAGGTCGAGGACCTACACATTTGTAGCCTACGGGCATTTTTGTACTCCCGATGTACTCTGAGACACACATTATATATATGATATGATCATTATTATGGCTCATTTATTGTGTACTCATTTATTTTTAATTTTATGTTTATGTGATGCACATGGATGCAATGCTTATGTTATGTTGATGCTATATGATGTGATGTATGGATGACATGCACTAGATAGCTATTTGATTTATGATGATGATATGCAGTGATCTAGATGCTTAGATGTGCTTTTTGATGGATGCATATGGATGCGATGTTTTCTCTTAACACATATTTGATATTGCTTTCTTTTCATGCATTAATGTATGTAATGCTTTATTTACATGATGCTAATCTAATGTAAATGAACCTGTATGCTTTAATCACTTAAAACATAAGGAATGAATGCAAATATGTTTATCAATCTAATGGATGACACCACAGAATGTATAAAAATCATGAATGTAATTGAAAATCCTTAAGATAAGAATTTAATCAATTAATCACCCATATATGAAATGCAATGGTATGCAATGTTTATGATGTGAATGATATAATGTGTCATTCAATTTTCTTTTGCAAATTTGAAAAATGTGCATGATATAGTCAGTGGTCATCTAAATATTATTGCTAATATCCATCCGGTATCTATCCTATATGTTGATTGTGCTTTATATAATGATGTATCATGGGTTTGATACTTTGCAATTTGATGATTTATATGGTTGCCATTTTTGACACTTTGTTGCTATGGGAGAAATTTTTGAGGTTTTCCATGAGACTCAAACACCCTAATAGACTTATCAAAAGTTGCATACTAACCACACTAGACTTCTGAGATAAAAGGCTTTTGCTAGGATAGACCCTAACTATTCATTATCCCTGTGTGTGCAAATGAATATTTTAAGATAAGACACGAGCGTTCCCCGATGTCAGGCGGGATTCTTTCAGCCCATTGCTAAGATAGGGGTTCCACAAATGTCTTATCCAATCTCAAGTTTAGATTTTAGTTGGACTAAGCCACTAGGCAATGCAGGACACCTGAAGCTAGCTCTTCCACATTCAAACATTGGTCTTGTTCATAAGCGATATGCTAATGCATCAGACATATCATCATGCGTAAGGTACAGTAGTGTTGACAATTCTAGGGATTCAGGCTCATTCCTTTCTATCCTTCAATTTTTGGGATACTTGCTCATATGTAGTGAAGCAAGGGAGTCGATTCCATCTTCTTTTTGAACTATCTTTGGATCTTCATTTGATCTCTCTTCGAACTAGATTTTGGATCTTCATTTGATCTCCGCTCGAACTTTTGATTTATGATCTTCATTTGATCTTCACTTTGAACTTCACTTTGAACTTTGATTTAAGCCTATTTTTTGATCTTCACTTGATCTTCACTTTTTGGCATTTACATTTGATAATCTTCTTCAGAAACTTTCCTTTGGGGGATTTACTTGGAAAAATTATTTCTGGTATATCGATTGAGAATATCGATCTTATGATATCAATATGGGATATCACTCTAGGGAGTCGATCTATGATATCGATCTAGGGTATCAATCATGAGGATTGATATGGGATATCTCTTTGGGATATGCTCATTTTATCGTAAGCAAGGGATTCTGAATAGGGAACTAACCTATCCTTTTTCCAACTACCAACATTTCCCATACCGTCCGCATAGAGGGATAAGCAAGAATAACTCTTTTCACTTCAGGATACTCGGTCTTGCTTCATGGCTTTCATCTTCCCCTAGTCCTTGTTAGGATTGTTTAAATTTGTTGATTAGTGATAGGCTTCTGATATGCTAAGGGCTATACTAACTGAACCTTAGCTACAAAAGCAAAGCAAGCTTTCTACCAACTCTTGATAAGACTACTAGGTATGGCTCGAGTGATCGAAAAACCCTAGTATATCTCCATAGCAACATTATAGGTTGTGTTGAAAAACACAATTACTCACATGAATGATGGATTATGATAAATGCAGAGATGCATGATTTAAACACAAACGTGGCATCATTTGTAAGACTGACAAACACAATGCCTTCTATTATGGAATGCAATGGATGATGAATGCCTATATGCAATGCAGTAATGCAGCGAATGCATGTGTAAATGCAAAATGAAAATGCAACATTCAAATGCAAATGCAAATGTTTTTGGATTTTATGCTTTACCAATTTTTTTGGATTTTATTGATTTTATAATTTTTATGGGTTTTGAGCCTCATAATTGACCAAACGATGAGTACATGCCTCTGGAGCCTTTAGATTGACCAAGCAATTTTTAGGAATCCTTGGAGCTTTTAGGATTGACCAAAGGGATTATGGGTACCTTTGGGGCATTTTGGGATGACCAAGCGATTTTGAGAATCCTTGGAGCCTTTGGGGTTGACCAAGCAGTTTTTAGAAACTCTTGGTGCCTTTTGCATTTGACCAAAGGGCTAACAGATGCCTTTGGAGCTTTTTAGGATGATCGAGTGATTATAAGAAAATCCTTGAGGCTTTTAACTGACATGACCAAGTGGTTTATGGACCCTTGGAGCCTTTTGGGATGATCGAGTGGTTTTGACCAAACCCTCGAAGCTTTTGAGGTTGACCAAAGGGCTTATAGATGCCTTTGGAGCTTTTTGACTTGACCAAACCACTAATGAGAGTGTTTGGAGCTTTTAGGATGACCGAGTAGTTACAAGCAACTCTCGAAGCCTTTTACTATGCTCTTCAAGCATAAAATGCCTTAATATGGATGATGTTGAGAGGTTCAGGCTCTTCAACACCTCTTAGCGATGTTAGGCGATAGGTACCTAGACCAATATTTTTAGATATGATGTAGGGTCCTAGCCAATTAGCCATGAATTTGTCTCGCATATCTGGCGGTAAATTAGAGTTCTGTTGGTTTTCTTTCAAGACAAGATCCCCAACTTCAAAGTCTCTCTGGTGGACTTTGACATTGTAAGCTCATTTTAGTCACTCTTGATAAATATGGAGATGCTCCAGGGCATTCATGCGATGTTCATCAAGTAGCATCAGTTGATCCAGTCGAGCTTGCCAGTGTCATCATCGATGAACTCTTTCAATGCGATGCGCAACATTGGAATTTCTAATTCCAAGGGCATAATGGCCTCAGCGCCATATACTAGTGAGAATGGTGTTGCCCTAGTGGGCATCCGAATACTAGTCCTGTAAGCCCATAGTGCAAGGGGTAGCTGGATGTGCCAGTATTTGTGGTTTTCTTGTACCATATTTTTCAATATGGCTACCACTATCTTATTTGAAGCTTCAGCTTCCCATTTGCTTGTGGATAGTATGGAGTCACAAAACTATGTTTGATTCTATATTTAGATGTCAAAGCTCTCATAGTTTTGTTCTTGAAAGACGTTCCATTATCCGATATTATTTTGGATGGAATCCCAAAATGACTTATGATATGCTCCAGTATAAACTCTGCTATACGAGCTCTAGTTGTCATTGTTAAGGGTATTGCTTCCACCCACTTTGTAAAATACTCAGTAGCCATGATTATGAATGTATGTCAACCTGATGATGGAGGAGAGATCTTGCCTATAAGATCTAATCCCCACTGAGCAAATGGCCAAGCCGCTTGAATGGGTTGTAAGGCCTATGATGGCAAGTGCGTAAGATTAGCATGATGTTGGCATTTAACGCATTTCTTGACATACGCATTGCACTCCTTCTCCATAGTGGGCCAATAATAACCCATTCGAAGGATGCACTTGATGATGGCCATGCCACTAAAATGGCCATCGCACGTACCATCATGGGCTTGCAAAATTGCCCATGATGCCTCTTGGGGCTCTAAGCAATGAAGGAGAACTCCATCATAGCTTCTTCGGTACAAGATGTCTCCTATTAAGACATATTTGGCCACTTTCTATTTAAATGTGCACTTCATGACATGACAATCCCTCTGGGATTATACTAAGCTTTAGGAAGTCTTTAATTTGTGACATCCAATTTTGATAAATCTCAGCTTTGATTGCTAAGATGACTTGCTCCCCCTCGTATTTACTTTTGCAAATGTAGACTCAGAAACAACCCTATGGTGAATGGTAGTACCACTCCCCATGGGACTCTGAGAGGTTAATGACCCCTAGGGTGCCTTCTTAAGAAAGTCTTCAGCTCTATAGAACCATTCAGCTTGTGGTTCTACACTGATCATGTTGATCGATTCTCTGTTATCATAGGTTGCACGCTCTACTATGGATGAGAGAGCATCTTGACATGGATGGTAGTGAAATCAGTAGATGGATTCTGAGGGATTAAGGATCCCAAAGAAGCCATGGTATCTACAAACCTATTTGATGATCGAGGGATTGCCTCAATGTCATACCATTCTAGTTTGGCCAAATATGTGTCAACTAGATCTTTATAGGCTTTCAGTATGGGACATCGACACTGAAAAATCCCCTTGACTTGATTTACTATGAGCAAGGAATCACCAAAGATGTTCAATCTCTTAATATTCATGGTGATAACTATGTGGAGGCCCAATAGTAGGGCTTCGTACTCAGCATTGTTGTTGGTGCACAGAAAATCCAACTTGAATGACAAGGGCATTGGAGCTCCTTGCGGTGTGAAGAACACTATTCCGGCACCACCCCCTTGTTCGCACTTTGAACCATCAAAGAACAGAGTCATATCAACATTGTTCTCTGGTTCTTCAGGTTTGGGAGCTTCAGATATGATGAAGATTGCATCATCCGAAAGCTCAATTGTTAGAGGCCTATTATTTGATAGTGGCACCTCAGCTAATTGATCTGCTATGACCTATCCCTTAATGGACTTCTGGCTTATGAATTCTAGATCAAATTTCATCAAAAGCATGATCCACTTTGTAGTACGCGTATTGTGATAAGTCTTACTCATCATGTACTACAAAGGATTTTGTTTGGATATAACATACGTCGTATGACTTAACATATAGTGTCACAATTTCTTTGTAGCGAACACTATTGCTAAACACAATTTTTCCATGTATGCATACCCAAGCTCATAGCTCACCAAAGTTTGACTAATGTAATATATGGCCTGTTCTTTGCCTTGCACGTTCTTTTGGGCCAACATGGTTCCCAGTGCAAAGTCAGTTGTCGATATATATAGTAGAAAAGGCACCTCTGGCCTTGGTGGAGCTAGCACTAGCGGCGTCACTAGGTATTGCTTTATCTCAATGAAGGCTACCTTGCAGTCCTCATCCCAGTTGAATGGGACACCCTTATGTAGCAGTCGATTCATGGGTCGACATTTATCCGATAGTTGGGTGATAAATCACTTTATCGAGGCTACCTTGCCCTGAAGGCTCCTTAATTCCTTAATATTGGTGGGAGGACGCATTTCCAAAATGGCCTTGACCTTCATTGGGTCTACTTTGATGCCTCTCTTGGAGATGATGAACCCTAGTAATTTTCTAGAAGTTATACCAAATACGCACTTCTTAGGATTCAGCCTGACATTGTGCTCTATCAGGCGATCAAAGACTTTCCTTAAGACCTCTGCATGCTCTTCTCATAGCAATGACTTGGCTAACAAATCATCGATATAATCTTCAAGAATTTTGTGCATATAGTCATGAAAAATGTATGTCATGGCCCGTTGATATGTGGCACCAACATTTTTGAGGCTGAATGGCATAACTTTATAGCAAAATGTTCCCCATGGCGTTATAAATATGGTTTTGTGTTGGTCTTCGGGTTTAATCTGAATTTGATTGTAACCAAAAAAATCATCCATTAAGGAGAGCATTTTGTGACCTATAGTTGCATCTACGAGAGCATCAATATTGGGCAACAAAAATGAATCTTTGGGTGTTGCCTTATTTAGGTCTCTGAAATCCATGCAAATATGGATTCTTCCATCGGGTTTTCCCATGGGTACCATATTGGACACCCATTCTGGATAATCGATGGAAATCACAAATTCCACATCCAACAACTTTTGTAGCTCATATTTCACCATTAAGGCTACTATTGGGTGCATTTTCCTAAGCTTTTGCTTGATCGACTTCTTCGTCAAGTCTAGCGAAAGGTTATGAGTAACCAATTTTGGGTCTAGACCTGGCATATCCTTATACGACCAAGCAAACAAATTTGGTCTCTCTTTCAGTAGAGGGATGAGGGTGGCCCACTCATCTGGAGTGAGACTCTCTCCAAATTTAACCTTCTTTGCACTGGTGGGATCATCACTGATATCCACCTCAAAGGTTTCCTCTATCGACATATGTGATCCCTCCTCAAGCTGGTGAGGCGTAGGAATCAGATGAATGTCATCAATCGGGTTGAGTGGTTCCACGTTGGAAGCATTTTTGGCATGATAAACATCATATGCATAGCCTGGTGCAAAATGGAAAGGTTGCAACATTTCTTCATTGGGGAAGAAATCCTCAGGCTCAACGGGTGAATCAATGTGATCCCAGTCGATAGCATCTTTGTTAAGATACAATGGTTTAGATGGATCTACTGGATTGTGGAGTGGAGTGGTCAAATCAATGGAGACCATGTTTATGGAATGGAATTGATCTCTAGGACCACATAGACTGACCTCTATAAAATCTGCATAGTCCTCATACCCACGATCTGGCTCTAATGGCACAGGCACAAAAGGGTCTTCCCTATGAGGACTATGAATAACTGGATCCTCCCTATGCATTGAATGCAAAATAGGATCATTCAGCTCATGGAGCTGCATGTAGGTCGATGGAAGGGGATTAACCAACCGATGGATTTGATCCAGGTTTAACCATCTTGCTCTCAGATGCGGACCAACATGTAGCTGCCTATAGACCTCATCGATGTCGATGGGTTGATGATGGTGACGCAAATAAGGAGGACCAAGGTAGGCCCTCTCTAGCTCATCTTCTTCATCACTATCATAATAGAATCCTTCATTCACCCCCACTCCTGGAGGGCGCTCCTCTAAATGAGGCCCCATGAATCTCACTTCTTGCATACTATCATCGCTATCCAGAAAAATTAGATAATTATACCTCATGTACGATGCTACCAAGAAAATTGGCTCGGTCTCTTCCCTTGGATGATCAATATTGGGAAGGATCTCTTCGGTATCCTATACCGATTCCATAGGCAATAGATGATGCACATACAAAGGCCTTACATAAGCGCCTTCGACTTCATCCCCAGATCCATCATCATTTGAGGAATCCTCATCTGCATCATAGCTTGGTCCACTCATATCGGAGGTGGACTCCACTCCATCTTCATTACAAAGATCTCCTAACTCGAGATCACTTGCAGTAATGGGGTTGCACCCCTGCATGTCTGTGTCATCGATTGCCTCATGGGTTTGGTGTCCTAGTTGATCTCTGGGGTTCATCTCTACCTCAGTCTGCTCAAGGAGCCCTTCACGATGATCTTCGAGTGGCTCAATGGTGATGGCAGATATCATAGGGTGATTCCTCTAGAATTTGGAAGGATCTGGATGATATGGATTAAAATCCACATCATCCACCATGTTGAGGTACAGATGATCTAGGGATGCTATGAGCAAATCATCCTACCCATGTATCTATAACCCTAGATTGAATCTATCAGTGACTAACTGATAATGAGGTTCTAGCAGAGTCCTCCATCCTTGTTCAAAGAGACCAAGGTCGTATCCATGCCAGTGATATAGCTCAAAAATATGCATGGCATACTCTGGATTAGACAAATAATGAACGTTTACCATGAAAGGTTCCTCATCATCTTCATCCATGGGCTCTCACGTTGGAAGCTGATCTAGCCCCACATAGATGAAGTTAGTCTGGTTAGGTGGCTCTCCCAATGGAACCACCGATCCAACTGGATAACGATGAGTGGATGGTCTGCCCATCTCTTGCGTAGTCTTCAGAATTGGTTCGAAGGTCACATTTTGCACAAGGTACTCACCTAATCTAGTATTAGCGAGATGTACCATCACCCATGGTGCGGATGACCCTATTGAAGATGCAGGTGAGGTAGGTTGAGGTGCCTCCTCGACTTTGTCTTGGGGTTCCTCAACTTCCATGGGAATGGGAACGTCCTCGATGATTGGCTCGGGCTCACGCTCTTTCTCTTTCTCACCCATCTTCACCTTTAATTTCCTATCATCTCGATGCATGACTGATGCCGATGGTTTCAAGGAAGTGGTAGTGGTATGCTCCGATCTATGTGACACAGATGGCATTGGTTGAGCATGCACTACCGGTTTACCTCTTGGTTTCCTTATTGGTGATGACGACCGAACATCCAGGTGCATTGATGGGAGTATGAAACCCCTAAGAAAATCTGCTAGGTTCACAAACTTAAATGGCTCCTCATCCGATGCCACTACGTGAACCAGTCCCTCATGAATATATTTCATGCATTGATGTAGTATCGAGGGGACACAATGCATTTCATGAATCCAAGGCCTATCGAGTAAAATGTTGTACTGCATGGCCCCTTCTATCATGTGACACATTACTAAAATGGTCTTCAGACCTACCTGTATGGGTAGGATAATTGTGTCGATAGTCAAACATAGTGCATCGTTAAATGCTCTCAATGTAAATGTAGTTGGCACAATATGTGATTTAGGTAGCTTCAAATGACTCGGTGCCTTGGTCATTATTATGTTGATCGATGAGCCAGTATCGATCAAGACCCTTTTAAATGGCATGTGATTCACACATGCAATTATATGCAATGGTGGGTCAGTCGTAGTTGTAGAAACCATCCTTATCTCATGATCATAAAATTGGATCATCGGTTCTTAACACTATTGTACATGTCCCACAAAATTTGTGAATGCCTGCGCATCCTGGGCTTGTACTTCAATGGACCTTAAAATGTCCATAAGAGTCTCCCTGTGCCTCGGGGACTATTGAATTAATTCATATATTGACAACTTCGTAGGAGTTATCTACAGGTTTTGGACCAACCTGCTCCTTAGGGTCACCACCGGTCTTGTTGGTGGGCCTAGAATATTCTGTGTCGATCATTGATTCGATGTGGCTTGTATCTGAATAGGAGCATGAGGTTGATTTTGTTGTTCATATCTCCCATGCCTAGTAACAACATTGACCATGCCTACGAACCCCTGGGTAGGTGGTTCGACTCGTACCTGGTTAACTTGACCAACGTTGTTTCGAGGTGCCTCATGATTCGGTAAGGGGTTCTTGTAAATCCCCATATTTTGATTGTCTAGTGCCTACGGGTTGTGAGGCACTACAAGCTCACCCTTGTCGATCATATTTTGCACTAGGTGTTTGAAAGACCAACACACCTCGATGTCATGACCTTTCATTCTATGAAAGATGCAAAATAGATCATCTTGAAACCCCTTTGGTTTGGGTTGATTGGGGTCTATCATCTTGACTTCGGGTAATCTGATTGCCTTGGCCTCGCATAACTGATGGAAAATCACCGTCAACGATTCCTTCAATGGTGTGAACTGGTGAGGTGGGCGTTGCTCTTTGTTCTTGCCCTTGTAGTTGTTGCGCTTGTCATACTGCAGGGGAGGTTGGGCCTGATAGTTCTGCTTCTGCTGCCCCTTGTCCTCCCATTGGAGATTCAATACCACTTGATTTACATGGGCCTGCTTGCCCTGTTGCTTTGTGGTACTCTTCTTTTGTCCCTCTCTCCTATTTTTGAGCTTCAAGTTGCCTTCCTGCAACTTGATATCCTCAATCACCTTGGCTTGCACCAAAGCCTCTTCGAATGTAGGATACTATTGTAGCTGCAATAGTAATGAGATGTGCTTGGCACAACTCTTCATAAACATCCAAGTTAATTCTATGGTAGGAATGGGGAATGGCAACTTCACCATTAATCTCCTCCATCTCTTTCCGTATTGTTCTATCGGCTCATCATCACGTTGAGCTAGCACAACCAGATCGAAAAGATTAGCCTATTTCTTGATGCCAAAGGAATAGCATTCAAGAAAGGCATCAGCTAATTACTCAAAACTTGTTATACTATGTTTCTTTAGCTGATTAAACCACTCTCGGGCAGGCCCTAAAAGTGTCATGATGAACATGCACAACAATAATGCATCATTGCTTGCTATCTAAAAATAAGCATCCAGAAAGCTCGTTACATGTTCTTGTGCATCTTCATCACCCTTGAACTTATCTAACCTAGGCATATCAAAATGCTCAGGGTAAGCTAGAGTAGGCACTGAAGGATCCAAAGGCTCGTTATGGATTTTCCTTAGAGTCGACTTTTGAATAGTCGTGCCTTGTCTCTCAATGGCTTTAATTTTCTCGGCTAAGGCCTTATAGGCCTCTGAAGATAGAAAGTCCTCCTCCCTAAGTTGACGTGTAGGTGGCTTAGGAGGTACTATCTTCCTTGTGTGATATGGAGGTCTTTGCTCTTCCTCCTCTTCAGCTTGAGAGCTTTCAGGATATTCTTGCTCGTATCCATCTCCCACTGCTACTTCATGTTGTCTCTGCCTTTGATTATTGAGTGGTGGTAGCCGCTCCCTTTGTTTGGTAGTAACATGAGTATGAGCATCTCTATGCTCTTGATGCATCTCGGCTTGTGAGAAAGCCTTCCTATGCGTATGCTCTCGATGCTCATCTTGAGGATATAGGCCAGCCCTAGCTAGCCGATCCTCCTACTCCACGCATTCCTTTTGAGCAAGGATACACTCTTTCATGCATGCACTGCTCATATAACCTCTATCTTATGAGCCTTTGTACTTGAATATTTTCATCTTCGATATGCTACCTCTCTAGGTGAGCATCCTCCAATTGGTCTTGGAGGAGTTGGCATTTTTCTCTGATGCCAGTCGATGTGATCTATCGATCTGGTCGGCCATGGGAGGCCTTTGATACCCTTGCTCTATACGAGCGACTTTGTGGGTTCTGTACCCATCGGACTGATGTGTTGTGCCTTTGCCTCTATCTATGAAGATGACATTGGCCTCCTACTATGTCCTATATTGTGACCCACCATGTGTAGATAGTGGGTGTGTGACATGAGGGTGCTTAGAAGCCTCCCCATGTTCTCTAGTAGTGTGGATGACACTCACACTATGCTCACTCGGGGCTCGAGTGGGTGGAGTGGAAGGCTTGTAGCCTAGCTACTCTAGAACACTACCTAGACCTTCTAGCTACCTAGACCACCATCGCTCATGCGGTGGTGTACCATTATCTCCCACCTTTGATATGTCAATGGTGATCTTGCATGGTGGACCACGCATGGGAGTATGGTTAGTTCTATGCTCGATTGTGAGCCTATCTGCCTACCCTTGAATGGGTGGGTCTCTAGTCCTTCTATACTCAGAAGGTGGAGCCATAGATCCTCTAGTGGACTTAGTATGTAGGGGCACCAATCTGGTCCCCTGCATAATAAACTCTTCGGTCGATCCCATGGATGCGCGTGCATTGCGGTCTCGATAATGGCTCTCAAGTGGAACACCCTCATGCTAGAAGGTTTCCTATTCTACTCTGTGCCTAGAGGAGTGTACTAAAGCTCCTCTATTTGGGGTTTGCTCTACTGGCTCCCCTCATGTCGAGTTGTCTCCTCGAATGCTAGCCGAATGACGTTCGGTTCGCTCATGTGGTTGAGGATTCGACATGTATTGTTGTGAACTAGTTAGGGGTTGGTCATCGATATTGGATTTGGACCTTTTTCGACCACCCCGTGTGTCCACCATTGTGTACCTAGAGTCTAAATGTATTATTATTAAGCAAACAAGGTATACAATAATGATTATCTCATTTTAAGTTTTAAAAGTGAGTCCTAAACTGTTTGATGTGTTTTCAATATGTGTTGTATCAGTGTAGAAACTCTCATCATATTTTGCAAAACTTGTTGGATTTTATTCTTGGTTTAATGGATTTCACCTGTACGCTCGTAGCTCGACAACTTGGCTATGAACTCCAAGTCAGTAAATCCCGTGTGTGGTAATGAAGCCCACACCGGACAAGGAGCATAGGTCCTACTAGATCCTCACCCAATATCACCCAGTAGTGTTATACCCTTCGAAGAGGAGTACATGTAAATTTTTTGGGCTATGAATGGTTCTTGGATCCGGTATTGGTCTATATATCAAGGGTTCATAGGATTTGGGCCAACGGATGGAAGTTACGCCCACCATCATTGAACCCTACTAGTGGTTGGATGTCAAGCCCAACTCACTAGCATTTAAGTGTTTCATGGTGTGTGTGGTTCCTTTTAATGTACATAAAATAAATGCATCATATAGCACACATGCTCATTTTCTAAATGCTATGCATATGAAAGACGTTTCAAATTCAAAAAATGCAAGCTACTCTAGATGCTCTTTAAGACTATGCACATTACGATGCTAAATGGCCACTAATCGGGCCTCACACATGCAAACCATCAACACATATCTATCAAGCATGTTGTAGCCTAGGGTGGACTACAATCAGAGGTCCGTTGTTCCTAATAATGCCTTTCTATTGAAAGCAAAGTATGAAAGCAAACTAGGACAATTGATTTACCATTTTTTTTAGTTCTTTTCCTAATTTGCATTCGAAATTGACCTACTATAAAAACATAGAGAATAAAAAAGTGATAGAGGTCTAGAAATAGGACCTACCTCATGTCCTGCACTATCTGAAATTCTAAAATTGGTTGTCTATGTTGTCAATAGGAAACCGTAGGTCTGACCTATGGTTCGACTGTAAACCATGCCTTGTACCTACGGTTCAGTTGTTGGGCTGCAGCTGATAGCTAGGTCTATACCTACAAATACAAAAGCCAACAAAGCATAGTCAGATCCTAAAAATATGGGGTGCCATCATGATCACCTCTGTAACCACCAGAAAGGGTCACACCCGATGGCGGCTCCTATTGCGATAAATGGTAAAGATATAACATGCATACAAGAAAATAAAATTGACAACAAATGAAACAAGAAAGAAAACACTTTATTCCATTGTATTCAAAGCCAAAATCCAATTACAAGTACGTCCCTCTTAGGGATATTCATTTTGATACAATATTACAATAGGAGTGCACAATTGTTTTCCCTCTTAAGGGTAGGTGTGATTTCCAAATGCCTTTCAGAATGGCATGAACTGCTCTAGGGTGGAGGTGCCCTCTTCTTCGTAATGGGGAAGGAACTTGATGGTTTGCTCTCCTTTGAAACTATTCCCTACGGTCAAGAAACAACACAAGAATGTCAAAAATATAGGCAACCTCTCATGATGAGGCCCTTTTAGGTAAATTGCATAATGACACCATTAACATGCATAATCAAGAAAATATAAAGAATGCTTCTAAGCTATGCAAAGTGAATCAAGATTCATGTAATAACGTAAAGGAAAGTAGCAGCTATACTATGCATGGATCAGATATAGAAAAGTGAAGCATAAACATGCATAAAGAAAGCATTTAAGTCCTAATTGAAGCATAAGCATAAAATGTAAATCTAACCTAGTTCTATGGTCATAAGTCTTCTAAAATGCTATTAAACCATAAAAACAACTAATCTAACCTAATTAGCTAGACATAAATGGAAATAGGAAGGTGGTTATACCTCTACTACAAACCGTAGCTCTAGTGCATGGTCTACACTATAAACCATGGTTGACAGCCATGGTTAGCACTCTGATAGGCTTACCCTCAATTCCAAGGGTAGTGGGCTTAACCTCCTTGTCCAATTGATGTTCAAGGGTCACCTTCGATGTCCTTCTGATAGGTTTGGTGGTCAAATCACTATGATGGGCCTTCGTTTGCCTAGATTTGCATTTCTTGATCCTCCTAGGCTCCTAGGGCTTCCATGGAAAATTGATCATTGGATGAATAGCAAAGTAGCCTTTGAATGCATAAATTTAGTATGCAATCCGATAGGGCTTCGCTACTCACTTGATCACTTCACACTCACTTGATAATTCGTCAGTGCTTCGCTATACAAATCATCTATATATCTTCTCCCATTTGGAGGGGGTATTTATAGGATGCCCTAGGACTTGGGGTGGCTTCCTGGAGAAGCCAAGATCAAGAAGGGGTGGTTAGGATAGTTGGAATGGAAGCTTCCACCCTCTAACCACCTTCTTCTAGATCCAATGGCCATTTCAACCGATTTGGCTCGGATTGAAGGCCAACTGAACTTCAGTTAAGACCGTAGGTCACAGCTGCGGTCTAGACTACAAACCGTAGGTCTCAGCCATGGTTCAGCTATAAACCATAGGTCTGGGCTATGGTTCAGACTGATTAGGCCAAGGAGCCCAAATTGAGTGGTTAGAACCACTGCTCTATCTTGGAGTCTATCCAAGATCTTCCATATGGTCTTGTAGCATGTCCATATGAGTAGTCACCCTCGACATGACGCGTTTTAGGTGTCTACAAATCCCATCCACTGGATGACATCATTTTAATTAGTAGCAGAACATCCAATCTGGATCTTGGAAATTTGGACCTTGAATCCGCTCTGGGACCCTTATCTTTGACTTTATCCTTTCCAATCCACATTAAAATGGTGATGATATCACCTCTTCCTTTAACTTTTGTAGATTCCATTCCAGATAGAATGAGCGTCTTCTTCAATCCATGTCTAGAATTAAGTTCTTACATCATTATGCCATTCCACCTTATCTTCATTTTAGATAGAAAAGGACTCGTTCATTCTCCAAATTGTTAATCTGTACTTTTTCATTGCTTACGTCATCATATCCTTGAGACTTTTGTGGATTTGAGGATAGCGCTAATACGGGGTGGAGAGCAAAAGAGTTTTTGGAATAGGGTATATGCAAAAGGGCCATTCCACATTTTTTCTGCTGACGTTACCACCTTTCACAAACTTTTGTGGATTTTGCAATCATTCTTTAATCCAGACCCGGAATGGAGTTCCCCAAAATCATTTTACACAAGCAAAACTGCACGACTGTTGAGCGGATTCGTCTTATCAACCTTGTTCTAGAGCGAAATGATAGTTTTATCACTTAGTAAAAATTATACAAAATTTTACTAAGTATGTGGCCTTTTGGGCCTACATTCTGGCGCCTCCTGGGTGGATTTTCTCATAAAACCAATCGAATCTAGAGTCTTATCCATTGGGCCTTAGGAGTAAAAAAAAACTGATTTTTGAAGATATGTTTTAAGGAATAACTTCCATACAAACCTTACCCTTTGAAAGCACAAATTCTACTTAGAGGGTAAAGGTTCATATAGAAACCATGCCAAAAACATCATAAAACCCACTTGTTCGCCATAGAATTGTGTTCATAATATCAGTACTATTACTATCTTCCAAAACTATACACAACTCTACCTCCTTTATAAGGCTTTATTTAAAACAATACCTTCACACAAAAATGTTGTTTTGTAGACTTCATACCTTTATTGCTTATTTCTTACAATTGTCAGGGTAAAAACAGAAATACAAAACTGATGTTATATGTACAAAAATAGAATTTCTTAAGCATGAGCCCATCCCAGACCTGTAACTGCTCAATATTATTCTTATTCTTATACAACTTCTTCCTCTTCATCCTCTCCAGGAGTCTATAATTCCTGATTATATTTTCCAAAGGTGTTCCCGAAGACTTGAATCATTGATTCTATAGATTGAAGAGCCTGCTTCCAGGCTTGCTCAGAAGAATTTGATGTTTTTTTAAGCTACTTATAAATGTATTGTAATTCTTCCACATCCTCATAATCAGTAGCATTTACTCTAATCACTAGATCTTCCATGAGATATCTTAGGCATGTGTATCTCATAATTAGCTTAGCAACTTGTTCTTGAGATAATGGCTCTTCTAATGAACTGATTCTAACCTCATCCTATAATCTATATTTAATGCTTTACTGGACTTCTTACATAGATAAAAAGTTGTGATATTCCTTCCAAAGTCCTCTGAAACTGACCTTAATCATTTCCTCATTTAATTAAATGATCTCTTTAATCCCCCTATATATTCTGTCAAAAAACAGTCAAGCTTTCTGAGTTGTCCTGTGCTTTTTTACTACTATCTTGGAGGCTACCCTAGCTATATTCCATTCCTTATTGGGAATTTGTTTAGCGGCATAACTAAGCCTACTACCAACCAATCTATATATTCATTCTGCCAGAATCACCATAGACTGTAACTCTCTAGTGATATGATCTAAGTCCTTCTGAATGGCAGATAGCAAATGGTTGGCATCTTTCAAATAGTCAATGATAAGTTGAAGGCCTGAGAATTTTCCTTGAATTTTAGAAAGTAATTCCTCATTGATATTTTTTAAACTATTTTTAGAAAATCTGGTAAGCTTGGCCTTCTCAATCTAAAGTTGATGTTTTAAATTTTGAATTTCTTTGGCTTGATGTTCATTCAACTTCTTTTGTTCCTTCAGCTGGTCTTTCAACTCATTATATTTCTGGAACCTTTCTTGCCAACTCTTAGCCTTTTTTCTCAGAACTTTCTCCACTTCTTTCTGATCATGGAGGCCATTCTTAAGCTTTTCAATTTGTTGTTTCAACTTTTCTACCTTATCTTTTGCTATATCACTTTTTACATAAAAGGTATCCAAGTGATCTTTGGCCATCCCTAACTCATCTTCAGCAGGAAGCTTGTAGATATCTTCTATGATTTCCTCTACTTTATAATCTTGATCAGTCATTTCATTTTTAGGTTTGCTTACTTGCAGAATCAAAGATCTTGAAATCCTTTGCCTAGTGACAGGGTTAACATACATACTTTTCCTTGTCACGACCATTTTGTTGGAAGGTCTAGTAATCTTCTTTGCCCAATAGTAATTTATACTCTGAGTAGCTACCTGTTATTTTGATACAACAACAGACCTTAAAATATCAGTAGCCAAAGGAGATAATGACATTAAAAACATAAGGGCAGACTGATTATCTGTTGATGAGGGTGGAGATACATTGACAGTAGCCTCTGTTACAATGGTAGATTTTATGACTACCGTTGTTGTGGACATAGGTAAATTTAGAGAAATAAGAATAGTACTAACAATAGAAGGGATGTATGAACTTGGAATGCAGTGTCCCATGGATTGTGGTAAAATAAATGAGGGTGCAGTGATAGTGGATACTGAAGTGGATGCATCAGAAGTGGAAGGTGGGTTTGAGAAATATTGTGACATAACAAAAATGACTGGTACGTCCATAGATACCTATGGAACGAGAGAAAGACTAGGATATGGAGGAGGTAAATTTACCATAATTTCTTGCTCAGAAAGGGAGGGAAATTTTTTTGGGGATTCTTGAAGATGAGAAGGAGAAGAGGGATTAGAAACCATACCTTCACCTATAGATGTAGGGTGTTCTTGCTCAGCTCCTTTTTCAAGTTGTTCTTTTTCAACTAATACTTCTGTATCAAAAACAACTACTTCCACAATTTCCTCCATACTCATCTTCTACCTTTTGGAAAGCTATCTCCCTTCTATATTTAGAGTTCTCTTAGCCCTTTTACAAACTAATTGAAAAGCATCCATCTCATCTTCGAAATATTCTTCTGATAATTCTCCTTGCTGATGAGGCCTGGAAATGCCTCAATCATGACATGTTTTGAGCACTAAAATTGCCTATAAACTCTTATGTTTTATCTGATATGTTAGTTAAGTTGATTCAATATGCTGTATATTAACCATTTTGCATGATCAATGTATTTGGAATATTATATGCTAATTTTTACAACTTTTTGCATAGTTTTGTGTTCTTTTTTCTATGACTTGCTAAAATGGAATATGCTTAGAATAATAGTAGCATTTCACTAATCATGTTTTGATTTGTCTCAAGCATTTATTTCACCTAAATCTGGCAACAGTGCAAGCAAAATGTTGTTGTGCAGCAAAAACTAGTTTTTCCCATGTAAATTCCAGCCAGCTGTCCATAAATAGCAAGGCATGGAATTCACGTGGAAAGAGATGAAGACCATTGGAATTTGATCTTAGGAGATAAACCACATGAGAGATGCAGAAGAATTCAATGGAAAAGCACACATTTGTTCATTCTGAAGTATCTTCGGAATGAACAGATATCTTCGGAATGAGAGAACACAGCGTCTTCGAAATGAGCGGATCTTCAGAATGAAGAATGCAGTATCTTCGGAATGAGCGATATTCGGAATGAGAACTGTAGTATCTTCGAAATGAGAATTGCAGTATCTTCGGAATGAGTGATCTTCGGAATGAGAATTGCATTGTCTTTGAAATGAAGCCACTTATATCCGGAATGAAAACAGAATGTTTTTTGACTTGTTGATCGATTTTTGAAGCTGGAAAAAGGGAAATAAAGGTCAAAAAAGGTAAAGGAAAAGATCTTCCATCTGTATTTGCCATCATTACTGACCAAAGCCATCATTAATGGAAAGATCAAAGAATAAACCCAGGATTTGTTGCAGCATAGTAGGATTAGATCTTTTGAAATATCTATAGTTTGTAATTAGATCATAGGACAACTATAAATATTGCTCCCATTCAAGTTT
Organism: Wollemia nobilis; assembly: GCA_028583015.1. Lineage (NCBI taxonomy): Eukaryota > Viridiplantae > Streptophyta > Pinopsida > Araucariales > Araucariaceae > Wollemia > Wollemia nobilis. The sequence goes on along the minus strand of JAQPPZ010017170.1, from coordinate 1,533,930 downwards.
AGCGTAGTAAGTAGTAAGTAGTGAGAAAAGATAAGGAAGCTGGGAGAAAGTAGAAATTAGAGAAAATAAGTAGAATTTGATTGTTACAGTCCTGTAATAGGTTTTTAGCAGAATTATTGTAATCATGTTCTTTAATCAATAAAGTGCACCAGTTCTATTTCATATTGCTTGTAAATGAGTGTGATTAAGATCTAGAGAGAGAGACTCATACCTTCTTCTGGAAAAGGAGGCTGGCCACTTCCAGACCTAGGAGGAGGACTAACAGCATGTTTTTAATTCTGATTTTGCTGCAGCAGAATGAGTTGTAGAACTTGTTATTTCAATTGCTTGTAAATAGCTGACAATATCTGCAGTCTTAGTTTATTTATGGTTAGATTAATCTTGTGCTTAATTTTTTAGTTGTAATATTTACTTTCAGCAAAGCTTCCATTTTATTTCAGACTGTTATTTCTAGAATTTGTTATTTTCTGCAATTTCCTGCATTTTGTATTTTTTTGTCAACCCCTACACAGAATATTGACAACCTTATGTTACAGAGTCTTGACAGGGTTTTATTTTCTATGCTATAATTAAATTTCCATTGCTGCAAAAGTAAATAGATTTCCTTTCTGCAATTAGAATTAGACTTTCAATTCTACAACTGTTATTTCTACAACATAATTAGGTCCCATTCTGCAATTGTAAATCAGGATTTCATTTCTGCAGTTAATGATTTGTTTCCATTTCTGGAATTAGATTAAGGTTTAATTTATGCAATTAGAGATAGGAATGTCCTAAAACCCCCCAAAAAACCGGTTCCACCAATAAAACCTGTTGCTCTAGATTGACCTAAGTTATAGCTGTTTCACTTCTTCTTTCACAGATAGCCTTGTACACAGCCCTGGATTGACAAATTCATTGAGAATTAATGATGGTATAATGACTACACATAATTTTGGCACCGTTTCCAAGGAATAGTGTTGCCAGAAGAAAAAAAAATAGTCCAATAGTTGTAATCAGACTAAATTATGAAAATTCAGGATAAAATCTGAATACAACAGCTGAGGAAGGTAACAACTATTGACTTAATTTATGTCAGTCAAGAGTAAACATGAATGAGTAAGTCTAGGGATGAAAAAGGTAATGTTGTGGTTCATCCACAACACACCCCAGAAGTGGGGACCCACCTTTGTTTTTGCAGGTTTTAGGGAAGATCTCAAAGACCCGGATGCTAAAAATGAAGAAAAGAAGAAAAATGCCTAAGTGTTGAAAGGGTCGCGAAATCGCGACATGTCGCGATATCGCGACATGTCACGAAATCGCGACCTGTCTCTCCATCGCTGCAAAAATTTGAAATCTGTCACGAAATCGCGACGTGTCGGCAGCAGGACAGAAAAGATGTCACGAAATCGCGACGTGTCGGCGGCAAAGAAAAAAGGATGTCGCGAAATCGTGACGTGTCGACGGCAAAGAAAAAAAGGATGTCGCGAAATCGTGACGTGTCGGCGGCAAAGAAAAAGGGGATGTCACGAAATCGTGACGCATTTTTTGGAAGCGTACGGAAAGTTGAAAGGGGTCGCGAAATCGCGACATGTCGCGATATCGCGACATGTCGCGAAATCGCGACCTGTCTCTCCATCGCTACGAGTTGCCGAGAGGAAGCACAAGGTTGAAGGTGGTAGCGAATCGCTACCACTTCGTGAAGCGGAGGCCCGAAGGAAAAGTGGTAGCGAATCGCTACCACTTCGTGAAGCGGAGGCTCGAAGGAAAAGTGGTAGCGAATCGCTACCACTTCGTGAAGCGGAGGCTCGAAGGAAAAGTGGTAGCGAATCGCTACCACTTCGTGAAGCGGAGGCTCGAAGGAAAAGTGGTAGCGAATCGCTACCACTTCGTGAAGCGGAGGCTCGAAGGAAAAGTGGTAGCGAATCGCTACCACTTCATGAAGCGGAGGCTCGAAGGAAAAGTGGTAGCGAATCGCTACCACTTCGCAAAGACAAAGGCTCGGAACCAAAGTGGTAGCGATATCGCTACCACTTCTTGAAAGGAAGGCTCGGAACCAAAGTGGTAGCGATATCGCTACCACTTTTTGAAAGGAATGCTCGGAACCAAAGTGGTAGCGATATCGCTACCACTTTTTTGAAAAGAAGGCAAAGCAAAGTGGTAGCGATATCGCTACCACTTTTTTGAAAAGAAGGCAAAGCAAAGTCGGTAGCGATATCGCTACAACGAGCTACGACGGGCGTACGGACCAAGAACACGTCGCGATATCGCGACATGTCACGATTTCGCGACATGTCGCGTTATCGCGGCTAGGAAACAGAAGAGGCCAAATGCAAATTCTGCCGGGATTTCCACGGGAAAGCGTTACGAAAGGTGCAGGAGACGCAGGACACGTGGCAGAAATGACAGAACCAGAGTAACGTTTCATAACAACAGTTACTGGCCACAGAGATCGAGCGTTACGATTGCATGCAAGGGTTAGAATACCAAAAGGCGGGAATTGAAGCGAAGGGTCCCGGGAGTCGAAACGAAGCGTCATGGAGCAGCCGAGAACGCGCGACAGAAAGGTTAAATAGCAGAAATGTAGATGGATACAGGGGCTGGAGATTGTAACAAAAAAGCATTACTTATTGAAATAAAGGATTTTTCTTTGGTAACACGACTTTTGTGTGTAAAATCAAAAGGAGATCGAAGCCAAAACTATTGTTTCTATCGTCAATATTTCCGTTGCATCATTTTGTCTTGTATCTATTTCGTTTACGCCATGGGATGGGTTACGATAGGTGAATGGTAGAATGATGCGATTATATTCTTTTCCTTAGAGTCTTGCATCTGATCCGATTAGATTGTGTGTTAGTACAGATCTGATCGGTTGGGTTGTTTTGGGGATTTCATCTCTTAACTTGGGATTTTGCAGGGAGGAGATCGTGAACCATTTTAATATCCTTCATTATTTTCCAGCTGATTCAAAATAACAAGTTTCGTTTTATTCCTTGATATGCTTAATTTCATGTCAGAGACTAACACTGAAATAACAGAACTATTGAATATAGATAAAACGAACAGGTTAACCTTAGAATAAATTGTGAATATTAGAACATCAAAAGGATTTTTGTTTATTTTTTTGATTAATCAAACAAGTCAAGATTACAAAGTTCATTAAGAATCAACAAAGGCCCCTTGTTAATAGCTATCTGCAGGATTTTGAGTTATTCTGGGATATATCAGTTGCATGTATTAAATTGAATTCATTTTTATATATGTAAAAGTTGTTTCACAAAGAAACTTGGAGAAATAATAAAAGGAAGGAAAATAAAATAAATTATTTCTTTGCAAGAAAGAGTCTTTTGTTCGAGACTCTAAGTTGCGTGTTATTATTTGTAATATGACAAATTAACGCTCAACATTTTGGCGCTAGAAGGAGGGCCTTCTGTATTGCTTTGCAATTTTGATTTGTTCTAACAATTAACGTGGGTAGTTTTGTTTCCACCTATTGTGCTTGCAGGTATAACATTTAGACATTTTATCGCAGCAACGAGTTGAGAAATCTTTTAGAGTCCTAGAGTTTCCAAGCTGGCCCAACCTGAGTACATTGCTACTAGGTCTAAAACCACAGGGGAAACTATCTTCCAAAGTCTTTCTCCCACTGCTAGGAGGCCGAAAAACAAAACATTAGAAGTTGAAATACCACCCAGTATACTTGAGTTAGGGATTTCTTTGGACTCAAGTGCCTTTAGTGGGCCTGAACCCTTAAGTTCAAGTGGGATAGTAACACCAGTTGTATCTGTCTCCACAGTTCCAGGAGTTCCAATTGTTCCCACAGGGTTGACACCTTTGAATAACATGGCCCAGCAACAACAACAACAACGACCCACCGCCCTTTGGTATGGTGCTCGGAGTTCCCCTTTAGATATTCCCGGGCGAGTCCACGACTTGCCTAGAAACATTGAAAGGGGATTACCCAAATTCATTCATGATGGTCCAACAACGGCGAGAAGATCATGTCCAAATCTATAAAGATTACATGTTTAGGCAGGGGGTTACTCACGAGGATGTTGCCTCGTCGAGTTTTCCCTGCTAGTCTAGACCACATTGCTAACGAATGGTATCGAAATTTGCCAGCAGGGTCCATAACTTCATGGGCCCAACTAGAAACTGCGTTCATAGGTCAATTCAGACAGTTAGTAGATCCCTCCATGACATACAATTTCTTCGTATCTTGCAAAAGACAAACCAATGAACCCATTCGAGCGTTCAATCAGAGATTTCAAAAGCTATATACGAATGTGACTCGTCACTTTGCGGTAGACCCTGCAATTGCCTTGCAGCTATACTTCAGAGCCTTAGATCCTTTAACATCTTTGTTGACTAGAAGGAACCCTCAAGTTACAACCCTTCCTTTGGCTTATGCAGAAACAATGACTCTCGAACAGCGAGATGAACTCGCCAGGCGCGAGGATTGTCTCAATTGACTGGGATGGGACAATATGGCCCATACGACCAATTTGCCATGATGAACCAGGTAGTAGCACCACAGGCTCCGATGTTGAACAACTTCCAAACACCCACCCAAGTTACGCCATTGTCAGGTTATCCGAATGCTGCTGTTCAAGCACAGAGTTTGATTCAAAATAACTCGATGGGTTTGCATGGGTTCGGTATGGGCAATAATCTGTTGACCATGTCGGGGTTTGCTCCAATTAACACGCCAAGCTCAGCAACTTATCCAACAATCACTCCCATTCAAAGTGTGAATCCAGGATGGAATCCACCTGCCCAAACTCAAGCCATTCAAAATGGGAATCCAGGATGGAATCCACCTGCCCAAACTCAAGCCTTCAAATGGGAATCGGGATGGAATCCACCTGCCCAAACCCAAGCCATTGTACCCAGTCCAGAGGTGGCTAATGCAGCCAACGCAATCGGACCTGCAATTGCAGTGCCTCAACCACAAGGGTCCGACGCAGCCATAGAAAATATGAAAGAAACGTTGGCCAAGGTGTTGGTAACAGTGGGGAATGTCAATAAAAAAGTTGATCAGGCCATGGGCCATAACCGACCTCACAATCATAGAGGAAAAGGAATGTATAACACGCAGCCTAACAACGGGCGGGTACCCAATCCCGTTGCCAACCAAGTAGACATTTCGGAAGACTGTGGAGATGCAGGATCTTGTGATAATGATTGCCCGCACTGTGGCCACGTGAAACCGGAGTCTATGCTAACGGAGGTCATACATTCCCATGAAAATGAAGAAGAGGAGGATGTAGAATTTTTTGGAAGCGAAGATGAAGAAGCTTTGGAAGTTCATGCAAACAAACGTTTTGGGAAAGCAAATCACAAATATTACACTAGGAGTTCTAAAGAGCCCAAAACTTCCTCCGCTCCTCCTAATAATCAATTACTCCCTCCCGACCCTAAAGGAGATGTCAATCCCCCTCCTCCATCGAAGGTCGAAAAGTCTAAGATGATGCAAAACTTGCCAAATCCGAGAAAAGCTCACTTACGATTTGGTGGAAGATATGAAGAAGAATAGGGCCAATGTATCGATGTATGACATGGCCCGATTATTAGGCCAAGAAGTGAGTTCACCAAAAGGATTAAATCCATCTGCACAAGTTCATGAAGCTAAAAGTGTTGAGTCCCAAGTGGTTGTACAAAAAGAAAAACGAGATATACCTCCCTTTTTGGTAACCATTAGAATTGCAGGTAAAAACTTGCACAATTGTTTAATAGACTCAGGGGCCTCGGCTACTATCATGCCCTTAGAAATCTATAAAATATTGGGACTTACACCAAAGCCTTCTAGGAGCAGGGTGGTGCAGTTGGACAGGTCAACCATGGAGGCAGTAGGAGAGCTGGGTGATGTGCATATTCAAGTCAATTCAGAACCCAGAATTCAACAGCGCATAGACATTTTGGTGCTCGATATTCCTATCAAATATGGCATGGTATTGGGAAGAGATTGGAGTAAGAACCTAAACGGTTACATTGTGACAGACTCTTCACACATGTGGCTACCTTGGAGGGGAGTGGCCAATCAAATTCGAATTGACAGTGAACCCCGACTCAAAGAGATGATCACAGATTACAACAAGCCGAACGAGATCCAGTACATTGAAGTTGAGTTGGGAGCATACTGTTTGGACATAGAAGCACTCAAAAATACCCATGATGAAAGGATGGGGCACAACTCTACTGAAGGACATCAAGACATTTGGACCTTAAGATTTGATGGATCCAGGTCCAGACAAGGAGCAGGAGCCGGTGTTGAATTGTCATGTTCGGACCAGGAGCCTATATTCGTTGCATACAGACTACAGTTCCCTGCCACCAACAATATGGCAGAATATGAGGCTTTGATTCTTGGACTACAGCTGGCCATTCGAAAGAAAATTAAATATATCAAAGTCCTTGGTGATTCGGAACTGGTGGTGAAACAAGTGAGGGGACAATACATATGCAAGGATAGGCGGCTCAGGCTTTACCGAACAAGGGTCAGAGATTTAATAGATGAGTTCGACGCCTTTAACATTTCTCTGATCTCGAGAAAGGGCAATCGTCTGGCAGACTCCCTAGCTGTAGCAGCGAGTATGTTGAAGCCAGTGGACCATAAGAAATGCAAGAAGTTCTCTATAGAGTTGGTCCCTTGTCCCTCTATACCAGATAATGTTACGAACTTCCAAGTATTTGATAGTGACGGGCACATATTTCATTTTGTCACTAATTCTGGTATATTTGAAAAGAAGTACATAGATGAAGAAGAAAGGGACGTAGAGGAGGTAGTTTCGAAAGATAAAAATCCTGTAAAAAACAACCGGATGCCTGATGAGATAGCTTCATTAGAAAAAATCTTTGATATCGGAAGCAAACCAAGAAAAGGTAAAAGGGTTCCATCTCCTGGAGAGGCTTGTGATTTGGTTAACATTGGAAGTGCAAAAAATTCCCGGGAGGTATTCATAGCAAAAGCATGTACCAAGCAGGAGAAGGATTCCATAGCAGATGCATTAAAAGAATACATAGATTGCATTGCTTGGAGTTATAAGGAGTTGAAAACCTATGATCAGAATGTCATAATGCACACGATTCCATTGAAGCCAGAGTCCAAGCCCTTCAGGCAAAGACAAAGGCGAGTTAATCCATTATTAGAACCCTTGATAGAGAAAGAGGTGAAGCGACTGTTAGAAGCTAAGATCATCTTTCCCGTTAGGCATTCCACGTGGGTTGCTAACCTAGTCCCCGTGAGGAAAAAGAGTGGAGAAATAAGGTTGTGCATTGATTTCAGAAATCTCAACAAGGCATCCCAAAAGGACAACTACCCGTTACCCACCATCGATGAAATACTCCAAAAGGTAAACGGGTCGGAGATGATGTCATTCCTGGATGGTTATTCGGGATATAATCAGGTCCTTATCCATCCTAGTGATAGGATGAAGACTGCTTTTACGACAAAATGGGGCACCTTTGCATACAGGAGAATGCCCTTCGGACTATTGAACGCAGGTGCCACTTTCCAGACGAGCTATGGATTTTGCTTTTAAAGGGCTTATTGGTAAGTGCATCATTGTTTACGTCGATGACATTCCTGTATTTTCTAAGAACAGGGAAAACCATGTCAAGGATCTTAAGAAAGTCTTTCAAAGATGCAGGGAACATGGTATATCTCTCAACCCAAAGAAGTGCATCTTCGGGGTAACAGAAGGAAAACTGTTGGGACATATAATATCTAAGGATGGAATTTCCATTGACCTTGAGAGAATAGAAGCCATACAACAAATTCCTCGTCCCAATAGCAAGAAGGGGTTGAGATCATTCTTCGGAAAGATCAATTTTGTCAAAAAATTTATCGCAGATTTTGCAGAGATAGCAAGACCTTTGAACGACATGCTAAAGAAAGAGGTCCGGATCATTTGGACAGATGAAAGGATAGAGGCTTTTGATAATATCAAGGATGCGATTTCTAAAGCCCCGGTTTTGGTGAGTCCCGATTATACGAAGCCTTTCTATATCTACACATTTGCTTCAGATCACTCCTTTGCGAGTGTTTTAACTCAAAAGAGTGAAGGCAGCATTGAAAATCCCATTGCTTTCCCGAGTAGTCCTCTCAAAGATGCGAAACCGAGATATTCTACCCTAGACAAGCAAATGTATGCGCTGGTTAAGACCGTAAAAAATTTCGGGCACTACATAGTCCACAATAGGGTCTTTGCTATCGTCCCGGATCCCGCTGTCAAAGCCATGTTCGTTCGGAATGAATTAGGTGAGAAGCGTGGTAAGTGGGTTTCAACTTTGCAGGAATTTGATCCGGAGATTCAATCGATGAAGATAGTGCGGGGGCAAGGGTTAGCTAAGGCAATCGCAGAGCGAGGATCTCGCAATTCCTTGTCAACATTATGAAGTCGCGGATGTAACCAAGGAGGAGTGGTATGCGGATGTGGTGTACTATCTACTAAATGGTAGGTGTCCATCACTTTTGAATGCTACTCAGCACGAGCCTTGCGTTTGAAGTCTGCTAATTTTCTGGTTAGATCTGGCACATTATACAGAAAGAACCATGAAGGTATTTACCTTCGTTGCGTTGATCAAGAGGAGGCAGTGCGAATACTCGAAGAGTTTCATGGTAAACATGGGACAGGGCATGGGTCTGCCAATGCCACAGCCCATCAAATCCTCAAAGCCGGTTATTATTGGCCTCAACTATTCAAGGATGCCCATTCTCATGTGAGGTCATGTCACATATGTCAAACTGCAGCCAATAGAGATAGAAACGCTTCCATGCCTTTACAGTCCGTAATCGAGTCCAGACCTTTCGCGCAATGGGGCCTGGATTTTATTGGGATTATCAGCCCCAATTCCTCCGATACTCACAAATATATTCTGACGGCTACGGACTATTGCACGAGATGGACCGAAGCTATCCCCACAAAGAATGCTACTGCAGAGGTGGTCATTAGATTTTTAGAAGATAACATTGTCACTAGATTCGGGATGCCTAACTCCATCGTAAGTGATAATGGTTCGGCCTTTTCCTCTCTGGAGTTTGCTAATTGGGCATTTGATAACAGCGTGAGTTTAAAGTTCTCCTCCAATTATTACCCGCAAGGTAACGGATTGGCCGAGTCATCCAATAAGAATCTGTTGACTGTCATAAAAAAATTGTTGGAAAGGAATCCGCGGGACTGGCACAATAAGCTTAAGTTGGCCCTTTGGGCTGACAGAATCAGAGTCAAAGAAGCAATAGGGACATCTCCTTACCATCTGGTTTATGGACAAGATCCCATTTTTCCTGCAAATCTCAGATTACAAACGCTGCACTTCATGAAAGATTATTTTGGAACTAATGATAAACTTGAGTCTAGACTAACGCAATTAATGCGCTTGGATGAAAAAAGGGATGAAGCTATGCTTCATTTTAGTAAACACCAAGACATTGTAAAAAGATGGTTTGACAAAAGGTCTAAGGCCAAGGCGTTTAAAATTTCAGATTTAGTGCTGTTATGGGACAAAAGACATGAGAAGAAGGGGGAACATGATAAATTTGATTACCTTTGGTTAGGTCCCTACCGGATTTCAGAGATCCTAGGGGAAAATAGTTTTAGACTAAAAACCTTGGATGGAAAGGATTTGGCACTACCTATCAATGGGTTGCACTTGAAGCATTACTTTCAAGCATGAGGTAGTTGGGCTTTGTATTATATGTAATAACGTTGTAATTTCTTGCTTTCATTTTTCATGTTTAGGTGTGCATTATTTTTTTTGTTCTTCTTTGACATGTCTAAGCTTTGTATTAATGTTGTGATCTGTTTCTTTGTGTGCAGATTTGATACTTAAGTGTGTGTTTCAGGAGATATCTAGTTTTGTGTCAATGCTGTAATTTAGTTTTTTTGATGTGCAGATTTGATATGTTAGTATGTATTCATTTTTGTTTCAGGTTTTTCTTGTATTAATGTTGGGTTTTTGCGTTTGTGTGCAGGTTGGACATTTAGGCGGTGGTGTTCCTTTGATTTCCTTTTCATTGCCTTACAAAAAAAAAAAAAAAAGGGAATAAAAGCTTGATGTTGAACACATGCCTAAGATTGGGAGAATATGAAACATTGGAATCATGTTGTAAAAGCTCCACATGTAATACAAACAGTTAATTTAGATCATTTGAAGCTTGTGATGCATGAAAAAGTCGGTTTTGCATGACAAATCATCTCATTTGCAATTCACGAAATAATGCATTCATGTTCCATCTCACTTTCCATACATTTTCACCGTAGTGGCATATGCATCTTAGGTGCAATTCATTTGAGTATGTTGAATCCTCTTAGGGTTATGTTATAACATAAATTTAAGTAAATCCTAAGGTTGGAAACTGAGTCTTGAAGTATCTAGGACCAAGCACGTTTCATACATTAAAAAGGATCTTGAGCAAAATGATCAAAACCTAACTTGGAGGAAAAGGTTGGGCGAAAATGGTTTTCATGTCTATCCTATTATGCAACATGATCCTAAAAACAGTGGTTTTGACCACTTCCATAGAGCTTAAAGCCTAAAATCAGAGTAGTAAGGATAGGGTTAAATTCTCATCTCGGTTGGTTGAGAATCTAATTCCCCAAAGCTTTGATTGGACCCACATGGAGTAGTAAGGATAGGGCATAAATTCTCATCTCGGTTGGTTGAGAATCTGATTCCCCAAAGCTCTTATATTTCATTTCGTATTAAATCTTAGATTGTAAGGATCGTACTATTTGTCCTCTGCAAAGGATGGGTAGTCATCCCCAAGGTTTAAGTAACAAGATTAATATTTTCCATTTACATTTAAAATCTTGGGTTGTAAGGATCGTACTATTTGTCCCTAACCAGGATGGGTAGTCATCCCCAAGGTCCAAGAAGTAAAATAAATAAATTTTTCCCATCTCATCCTTATATTGGATTGTAAGGATCGTACTACTTGTCCTCTGCAAGGGATGGGTAGTCATCCCCAAGGTCCAAAGAAATGAAGATAAGTTTTGGATTATGGGGTTAGATAGGCCCATGCATGACATCATGTCTTGCCTAAAAAGTAAGACCACTGATTGTCTAGAGGGTTAGACTAGCATGACCATTTCTTCCATAATTGGTTTAGTTATTTTGCTCAAAGTGAGGTAAAGAATTCTAAATCAGAATAGTAAGGATAGGGTTAAACTCTCATCTCGGTTGGTTGGGAGTCCGATTCCCCAAAGTTCTGATTTCACATCCACTTGCACATGGGTTCAAGATAGTAGGGACTCATAACCAACTTTGGGATATAATGAACCGTTCACTAGTGGATCCTAAGAGGGTTTGGCAGTCTTGAATGTTTGCACATAATACTACAAGAGTGACTATGCATTTTCTCATGGCATATTCAGTAGGATACACAAATCATTCACAATTTCGCATATGCATTCATGCAAAACCGATGATGGAATGTGGATCAAATTCAAATGATAAGGAAAGGAATTCATTGCACACACCGAGCTAATACTTGATGATTCTAATAATTCATGTACTTCTGATTTTGGGCATTAGTTATATTGATTATGGGCTAACCCATGTTTTCAAATTTGTGATTTATGTTAGGTTGGGTTCTTACTAAAATGCTCAAGAGCATTTGACAGTAGAGTCGCCATTTGTTGTGGTTCATCCACAACACACCCCAGTGGGGACCCACCTTTGTTTTTGCAGGTTTTAGGGAAGATCTCAAAGACCCGGATGCTAAAAATGAAGAAAAGAAGAAAAATGCCTAAGTGTTGAAAGGGTCGCGAAATCGCGACATGTCGCGAAATCGCGACCTGTCTCTCCATCGCTGCAAAAAATTGAAATCTATCACGAAATCGTGACGTGTCGGCAGCAGGACAGAAAAGATGTCGCGAAATCGTGACGTGTCGGCGGCAAAGAAAAAAAGGATGTCGCGAAATCGCGACGTGTCGACGGCAAAGAAAAAAAGGATGTCGCGAAATCGCGACGTGTCGGCGGCAAAGAAAAAGGGGATGTCGCGAAATCGCGACGCATTTTTTGGAAGCGTACGGAAAGTTGAAAGGGGTCACGAAATCGTGACATGTCGCGATATCGTGACATGTCACGAAATCATGACCTGTCTCTCCATCGCTACGAGTTGCCGAGAGGAAGCACAAGGTTGAAGGTGGTAGCGAATCGCTACCACTTCGTGAAGCGGAGGCTCGAAGGAAAAGTGGTAGCGAATCGCTACCACTTCGTGAAGCGGAGGCTCGAAGGAAAAGTGGTAGCGAATCGCTACCACTTTGTGAAGCGGAGGCCCAAGAAAAGTGGTAGCGAATCGCTACCACTTCGTGAAGCGGAGGCTCGAAGGAAAAGTGGTAGCGAATCGCTACCACTTCGTGAAGCGGAGGCTCGAAGGAAAAGTGGTAGCGAATCGCTACCACTTTGTGAAGCGGAGGCTCGAAGGAAAAGTGGTAGCGAATCGCTACCACTTCGTGAAGCGGAGGCTCGAAGGAAAAGTGGTAGCGAATCGCTACCACTTCGTAAAGACAAAGGCTCGAAACCAAAGTGGTAGCGATATCGCTACCACTTCATGAAAGGAAGGCTCGGAACCAAAGTGGTAGCGATATCGCTACCACTTCTTGAAAGGAAGGCTCGGAACCAAAGTGGTAGCGATATCGCTACCACTTTTTTGAAAAGAAGGCAAAGCAAAGTGGTAGCGATATCGCTACCACTTTTTTGAAAAGAAGGCAAAGCAAAGTCGGTAGCGATATCGCTACAACGAGCTACGGCGGGCGTACGGACCAAGAACACGTCGCGATATCGCGACATGTCACGATTTCGCGACATGTCGCGTTATCGCGGCTAGGAAACAGAAGAGGCCAAATGCAAATTCTGCCGGGATTTCCACGGGAAAGCGTTACGAAAGGTGCAGGAGACGCAGGACACGTGGCAGAAATGACAGAACCAGAGTAACGTTTCATAACAACGATTATTGGCCGCAGAGATCGAGCGTTACGATTGCATGCAAGGGTTAGAATACCAAAAGGCGGGAATTGAAGCGAAGGGTCCCGGGAGTCGAAACGAAGCGTCATGGAGCAGCCGAGAACACGCGACAGAAAGGTTAAATAGCAGAAGTGTAGATGGATACAGGGGCTGGAGATTGTAACAAAAAAGCATTACTTATTGAAATAAAGGATTTTTCTTTGGTAACACGACTTTTGTGTGTAAAATCAAAAGGAGATCGAAGCCAAAACTATTGTTTTACCGTCAATCTTTCCGTTGCATCATTTTGTCTTGTATCTATTTCGTTTACGCCATGGGATGGGTTACGATAGGTGAATGGTAGAATGATGCAATTATATTCTTTTCCTTAGAGTCTTGCATCTGATCTGATTAGATTGTGTGTTAGTACAGATCTGATCGGTTGGGTTGTTTTGGGGATTTCATCTCTTAACTTGGGATTTTGCAGGGAGGAGATCGTGAACCATTTTAATATCCTTCATTATTTTCCAGCTGATTCAAAATAACAAGTTTCTATTTTATTCCTTGATATGCTTAATTTCATGTCAGAGACTAACACTGAAATAACAGAACTATTGAATATAGATAAAACGAACAAGTTAACCTTAGAATAAATTGTGAATATTAGAACATCAAAAGGATTTTTGTTTATTTTTTTGATTAATCAAACAAGTCAAGATTACAAAGTTCATTAAGAATCAACAAAGGCCCCTTGTTAACAACTATCTGCAGGATTTTGAGTTATTCTGGGATATATCAGTTGCATGTATTAAATTGAATTCATTTTTATATATGTAAAAGTTGTTTCACAAAGAAACTTGGAGAAATAATAAAAGGAAGGAAAATAAAATAAATTATTTCTTTGCAAGAAAGAGTCTTTTGTTCGAGACTCTAAGTTGCGTGTTATTATTTGTAATATGACAAATTAACGCTCAACAGGTAGAACTACCCCAAAGGATCCCTGGCTTGTTCCATTAAGGAGATCTTCACGCCTAAGGTGTGAATCACCTATGTTTGAACTACCAGAAAGATTGATAGAAAAATCACCAGTCTCACCATCATTAGAACATTTTGAGAAAGGAAAATCACCAATTTTATCATCATCAAAATATCCTAAGGAAGAAAATTCATCAGACTCATCATCAACAGAGAGGCTTGGACCTCTTGAGAGAACAATTTGGAAAGCTTTAAATTCTCCTAGAAAACAAGAAACTATGGCAGAAGGAGGCAATATAGATGGCCAACATGGTTATGTCCATAATGAAGGAGATGATCAGGATATGCCCCAACCTTCCAGAACATTTGAATATCCTATTCGAAGAACACAAGCTTATACTGAGAGGGGGGGTGAATAGTATAAGACCTCTTTTTACTTTTTCCTTTATACTTCAAAACAGTAAAGCAATATACCCAAAGCAATATCAAAGCAATGTACAATATCATCCACAAAGTGACACCAATTTTAACGTGGTTCACCCAGAATGGCTAGGCTACGTCCACAAAACTTTTCTCTAAAATTTATCTCAAAGTTCTTTGGGAATCCTTCCCAATTACAATGTTTATGAGCCTCGGCCCAAAGGAGATACCTTCCCCCAATCAGAATTTATGAGCCTCTGCTCAAAGGAGATACCTTCCCCTTTGTCTAAATTTGTGAGCCTCTGCTCAAAGGAGATACCTTCCCCTCTGCTCTAGAAATTATCCCTCAAAAGATAAACTGCCTCTACCTCTTGCCAGCACGTGGAACTCCTTTCCACCGAAGACCTCCTGTCCTCAATGCTTAGCCTAAGAGACCTCTACCTTCTATGATAATGTCCACAGCAGCTCAGCAACCTATACTAAACATAGTCAATCGGTCTAGTACAAGTCTTCCTATTTCTGTCAGATCTGTCCAACTCTTGAACAAATCAATCCTCTGCATACAAGCCTTCTCAAATACTTGCCAACTGTCCTCGGGTTCTTCTCATAGAACCAATGCACCTTTGTCCTCAAGTTCTCTGATAGAACTATCAAACTCAGATCACAAGTCCTCTGCTAGGACCTGTCCAAATCTGCTCATAAGTCCCCACCGAAACCTGTCCAAAAATTGCTCACAAGACCCCACCGGAACCTGTCCAAAAACTCAGCAAGCTCACCAAGAAAAACTTTCTTAGTAGGAAATCACAAAGTGAATTGTTAGAGACCCAATGTTATTTTTCAAACTCATAGAACCATAAAGAGAATTGTTAGAGACTCAATATGTTCTATACTCAAATCCCAATCTCAAAACTCAACTCAAATCAACTCAGCTCAAACTCAATCTCAAATCTGAAAACTCAAGTCAATATCTGAAATGGATAGGATAGAATGTTTTCTTTCAAGAACATGAAACCCCAACAATTGCCAACTATGCAAAGAATCACATAACAATGATACTCATGTTCTTTTCACCATTAATTAGGGTTTCAACAACAATGCTCATCAAACAAGGTTTAGTCAACCAACACCATTCAACTCAACATCAACATTGAAGCATTCAACCAATCATCACAAGAAAAGGAAACAAGTAGAAATCCTTTTCCCTCCAAAGATATTTGAACAAAATAGCCACCAACACAATATCACCAATGCAAAGGAGTAATTTGCTCAAATCAACTCAATGGAGTAAGCCCAATATCATGAATCAAGTAAAGCAATAACTTGATCAAACAACCTCTATGGAAGCAACTCAACCATCAAACTCAAAATAGCCAACCAAGGGTTCCACCAACTCAATGCAAGTAGCAAGACTCACAAACATAAACCCTAGTGCACAATGCTTCCACTACCTCAAACCATAATTATGCATTCACCAAAACTCTCATCAAGGATAACAATGCATAAGAAGTCTTCAACAAACCATAAAATAGGATTTACACCCAACCAAAGGAAACCCAGTTGAAAACCTTTTCACTCCAACCTTATTTCAGAAAAACATACACCAATCATACTCATAAGGAAAATGTGCCCATACATTTTTGGAGTAGAAGAAAATTGATCCTTAAAGTTGTCACCACACACAACCCTCAAAATTCCAACCAAGTTAGGGTTAGAACCAAGATAAATGAGCATATATAAAAACTTTCCTTAATACACCTTTTAGCTCCTCTTCTTTAAAAAACAACCACCAAAGAAGCCAAAAACACAACAACCAAAACCTACACCTTATATCTCCATTTTTAAATTAAGCATAGCAAAAGACTAATCTCAAAAATACAACCAAAAAAATATCCCCTTATTTCTCCTATGTCTTTTAAACAATGCTAAACAATGCCAAAAATCATATCAAGAAAATAATCACACCTTATAATGGCTGCCCTTGAAGAATCCAAAATTCGCGGCACAAAACATGTTTTAATAAAAATGTGACTAATCCATGCACAACTCCCTCTGTGGGGATCAAAACGTAGACCTCCGCCTACGCAAGGCCCAAATGCAGCCTTCGTTGCCACTAGCCCACAAGGGGCTTACGAAGTCCAAGACGGACTTCCTTCCACATAAACGGTCAAGCTTTTCGAAAGCTTTTCAAACCACGAGCTCTCCTCTTTCGCAGCATAAACAGAACATTCGATCGCAGCCAAACCAATTAATTGCCTTAGATTTTCCAAAATATTTTAACCTTAGGAACCTTCTCATATTTATAGTCCATACGTGGACTTTAGAACATGTCGGCTGCAAAGAAAAGTAATTTCGAATTTAATCGAAATTTGCTTTCTAAAGGGTTTAAAAACCCTTAAAGTATTTTTAATAAATTAAAAATAATTTCTCCCTTAATTAATTAAATAATTAATTAATTAAAACCTTGAAGGGTTTTAAATAATAATTAAATAAATAATAAAGAGAACCTCCATTGGTTTTAATAAAAACCACTGCCAATGGAATCTCTCCGGATTCTCTTAAAAATATTCTCTTGGAATCTTCCACCTTTGAATCCAACACATCCTCTTAACATTAATGTCATTTCCTTTTGACATCAATGACAACTCATAGACAAGAAGCTAGGATCTCAAACCCTAAATTGCCAACAATCTCCCCCTTTGTCATTTATGGCAAACCATGTTTCAACAACATAGAAATTCAACATAAATAGCTCCCCCTGTCTTGAGGCTCTCCCCCTTACTCAAATCTCTCCCCCTTTGTCATCAATGGCAAAGGGTCACCTTTGGGGCTCGGGACTAAGAATGAGCCTCTTAGCTTAGTCCCTCCCCCACCTCCTAATGAGGTGATTAATTCTTGGGTGGGAGTAAAACTCCCATTAGGCACTGATCATCATCAGCATCTATAACTTCCTTGCCGGGCCTTCTCTTGAAATCTTTGTCCATATTCCTGTTCCTATCACTGTTCTTGTTCTTGTTCTCATCCCTGTTCTTGTCCATGCCTTGATCCTTGGACCTGATCATGCCACTATTCCTGTTCCTGTATTCTGGAAATTCAGCTCTACACTGTCTAACTGTGTGACCTTCATTGTTGCACTTATAACAAGTAACAATGTTATTTCTTTTAGGCATACCTGTTCTTTGAATCCACCTGTTCTGACTAACCCTATTCCTATTATTAGCCTTGTAAAAAATTACCTTATTCCCAAATTGTTTACAAGAGTAGCAATACCCTTGAAAGAAATTACCACCTCTGAAACTGTCATTTACCTTCCTTACTTGAGTCATGCAATGTGAAGCCATGTGACCAAACCTGTGACAAGAAAAACATCTACCATTAAACTTTCCTGAAAATGACCTTCTAGGTCCTGTAAAATTTCTCCCCTTTTTTTGTTTCCTATTTTCTATTTCTGTGCATCTATCACTCAAGGACTCCTTTTCTGAAATACTTTCCTCATCAGAACTCTCTTCCTTTTGGAGTCTCTTACTAGACTCTCCAACTTGTTCCTTGTGTGGCTTAACAAAACCAAGGCCTGTTTTATCTGTTGTCTTTCTTTGACCTTTGATGAGTGACTTAACCTTTTTGGAGCTATCTTGAAACCTGTAAAGCTTATCCTTGTACTCTTTAGTTTCCTCTTTCAAAGAAGCCATTTTCTGTTCTAACTCATTATACTTAAGAACCTTAGACTCTAACTCATCCTTGAGTTCTTGTGTCTTAGCTATAGAGAAGTCAAGACTTTCTATAAGATCATCTCTCTCCATACAAAATTCATCTAACTTATCCTTGAGTCTAGAATTCTTCTTTCTTTCCTTTTCCAAAGCACTAAGAGCACTAATAAGTTCACTTTCAATATCCTTTATTTGATTTCCTTTTGAATCATCAAAGCCTTTTTCATATTTCTTATCACTAGAGGTGCTACCCTTTTCAAAAACCATACATGCATCTTCCTTATAGTTTTCTGAAGCATCTTCATACATACTAGAAACCAAATAATTATTTGTGCAATCATCCTCAAGGTGACCAAAATTTCCACATCTAAGACATTTCATGATAATGAATCTATGTTTCGGTTCTTCCTCTTTTTCTGATATGAACAACATCTCATTTTCATCATCACTTGAAGAACTTTCACTATCACTACTAGAACACTTACTTGCTTTTTCTAGGTAGAAACTCTTCTTGTGCTTGTGAGAATACCTCTTTCCTTGATTGCTGTGCTCATCTTTGTTTTTCCTATGATGCTTGTGCTTTTTAGAATCCTTGCTCTTAGAATCTTGTTTATCTTCATCACTTTCATTCTTGGGAACAGTATAGTCAGTAGCATAATGACCAAACTTTCCACAATTGAAACATCTTATATTTTTCATACTTTTGTGCTTTCTAGAGAACTTGCCTTTCTTGCTATAATATGCCTCTTCATCACTAGAAGACTCATCACTATCTTGAAGTTGTTTACCCTTGGAATTCTTGGTAGCCTTGAAAGCTGCATCTTTCTTGACATCAACCTTCACTTGAGTTCTCAACTCAAATGCTGCAAGTATACTATGGAGCTCATCCTTTTTCAATTTATCCAAATATTTAGCTTCCTCAATAGCAGAAATATTTTCACTAAATCTATTAGGAAGAGATCTTAAAATCTTATCACAAACATCATTTTCAGCAAGCTCAAGACCTAAGTCTTTCATGGAGTTAACAACCTCATCCATACGAAGCATGTAGTCACTAATCTTTTCATCATCATTCATCTTGAGTTGTTCAAACATACCTTTGAAGTGTCTCAACTTGGCCTTTCTGACATTTGTATCACCTGTATGAACCACCTTCAACTGTTTCCACATTTCACTAGTTGTCTTGTAGTGAATCACTTTGGTGAGATCTCGCTTTATGTAAGCCTTTCGAGATTGCATTCATTGCCTTTGAATTGTCTGTGATGTAGGAGCCTTTCTTCTTTAGTATTAGGACCATGTACAGGAATAGTGTACTCATCTTCAATCACTTCCCATACCTCATTACCAAGTGCCATTAGATGAACCTTCATCCTTGCACTCCAAAGACCAAAATCTGACCCATCAAGAATAGGTGTTGCATTGCTACTTGAATGATCCATTGTGTTATTTACTAGCTTTTCCTTCAAGTTGTTAAACTTTTTGAAGGCACCTGCTCTGATACCAATTGAAGAACACAAGCTTATACTGAGAGGGGGGGTGAACAGTATAATACCTCTTTTTACTTTTTCCTTTATACTTCAAAATAGTAAAGCAATATACCCAAAGCATTATCAAAGCAATGTACAATATCATCCACAAAGTGACACCAATTTTAACGTGGTTCATCCAGAATGGTTGGGCTACGTCCACAAAACTTTTCTCTAAAATTTATCTCAAAGTTCTTTGGGAATCCTTCCCAATTACAATGTTTATGAGCCTCAGCCCAAAGGAGATACCTTCCCCCAATCAGAATTTATGAGCCTCTGCTCAAATGAGATACCTTCCCCTGTGTCTAAATTTATGAGCCTCTGCTCAAAGGAGATACCTTCCCTCTCGCTCTCGGAAATGATCCCTCGGAAGATCAATCGCCTCTACCTCTTGCCAGCACGTGGAACTCCTTTCCATCGAAGACCTCCTATCCTCAATGCTTAGCCTAAGAGACCTCTGCCTTCTATGATCACGTCCACAGTAGCTCGAGCAACCTATACCAAACATAGTCTAGTCATTCTAGTACAAGTCTTCCTCTCGTCTGTCGGATCTGTCCAAATCTTGAACAAATCAATCCTCTCGCATACAAGCCTTCTCAAAGACTTGCCAACTGTCCTCAGGTTCTTCTCATAGAACCAATGCACCTCTGTCCTCAAGTTCTCTGATAGAACTATCAAACTCAGCTCACAAGTCCTCTGCTAGGACCTGTCCAAATCTGCTCATAAGTCCCCACCGGAACCTATCCAAAAACTGCTCACAAGTCCCCACCGAAACCTATCCAAAAACTCAACAAGCTCACCAAGAAAAACTTTCTTAGTAGGAAATCACAAAGTGAATTGTTAGAGACCCAATGTGATTTTTCAAACTCATAGAAGCATAAAGAGAATTGTTAGAGACTCAATATGTTCTATACTCAAATCCCAATATCAAAACTCAACTCAACTCAAACTCAATCTCAAATCTGAAAACTCAACTCAATATCTGAAATGGATAGGATAGAATGTTTTCTTTCAAGAACATGAAACCCCAACAATTGCCAACTATGCAAAGAATCACATAACAATGATACTCATGTTCTTTTCACCATCAATTAGGGTTTCAACAACAATGCTCATCAAACAAGGTTTAGTCAACCAACACCATTCAACTCAACATCAACCTTGAAGCATTCAACCAATCATCACAAGAAAAGGAAACAAGTAGAAATCCTTTTCCCTCCAAAGATATTTGAACAAAATAGCCACCAACACAATATCACCAATGCAAAGGAGTAATTTGCTCAAATCAACTCAAAGGAGTAAGCCCAATATCATGAATCAAGTAAAGCAATAACTTGATCAAACAACCTCTATGGAAGCAACTCAACCATCAAACTCAAAATAGCCAACCAAGGGTTCCACCAACTCAATGCAAGTAGCAAGAATCACAAACATAAACCCTAGTGCACAATGCTTCCACTACCTCAAACCATAATTATGCATTCACCAAAACTCTCATCAAGGATAACAATGCATAAGAAGTCTTCAACAAACCAAAAAATAGGATTTACACCCAACCAAAGGAAACCTAGTTGAAAACCTTTTCACTCCAACCTTATTTTAAAAAAACATACACCAATCATACTCATAAGGAAAATGTGCCCATACCTTTTTGGAGTAGAAGAAAATTGATCCTTAAAGTTGTCACCACACACAACCCTCAAACTTCCAACCAAGTTAGGGTTAGAACCAAGATAAATGAGCATATATAAAAACTTTCCTTAATACACCTTTTAGCTCCTCTTCTTTAAAAAACAACCACCAAAGAAGCCAAAAACACAACAACCAAAACCTACACCTTATATCTCCATTTTTAAATTAAGCATAGAAAAATACTAATCTCAAAAATACAACCAAAGAAATATCCCCTTATTTCTCCTATGTCTTTTAAACAATGCTAAACAATGCCAAAAATCATATCAAGAAAATAATCACACCTTATAATGGCTGCCCTTGAAGAATTCGAAATTCGTGGCACAAAACACGTTTTAATAAAAATGTGACTAATCCATGCACAACTCCCTCCACGGGGATCGAAACGCAGACCTCCGCCTATGCAAGGCCCAAACGCAGCCTTCACTGCCACTAGCCCACAAGGGGCTTATGAAGTCCAAGACGGACTTCCTTCCACATAAACGGTCAAGCTTTTCGAAAGCTTTTCAAACCATGAGCTCTCCTCTTTCGCAGCGTAAACAGAACATTCGATCGCAGCCAAACCAATTAATTGCCTTCAATTTTCCAAGAGGGTTTAACCTTAGGAACCTTCTCATATTTATAGTCCATACGTGGACTTTAGAACACGTCGGTTGCAAAGAAAAGTAATTTTGAATTTAATCAAAATTTGCTTTCTAAAGGGTTTAAAAACCCTTAAAGTATTTTTAATAAATTAAAAATAATTTCTCCCTTAATTAATTAAATAATTAATTAATTAAAACCTTGAAGGGTTTTAAATAATAATTAAATAAATAATAAAGAGAACCTCCATTGGTTTTAATAAAAACCATTGCCAATGGAATCTCTCCAGATTCTCTTAAAAAGATTCTCTTGGAATCTTCCACATTTGAATCCAACACATCCTCTTAACATTAATGTCATTTCCTTTTGACATCAATGACAACTCATAGACAAGAAGCTAGGATCTCAAACCCTAAATTGCCAACATATTCGTCTAAATCCAACACAAAACTCTCCCATGAAAACCATTTCACCTTCAGTACTTCCAACCTTCCGAGGTGTTGTATTTGAAGATCCTGATCAATTTTTGTTTGAGTTCAAGGTAGTGTGTCAGACCTATGATTATATAAATGACAATAAAAAACTTAAGGTTTTTCCCTCAACACTCAAGGATGCAGCATTACGCTGGTTCATGAGCTTAGAGCCAAATTCCATAAGAACCTGGGATCAAATGGAAACTATGTTTTTAGATAAATATCAGGAGTATTGCCGTGTAAGGAATAGAAAAGATGAGTTATTCAGAATTAAGCAAGAAGATGATGAAACATTGGAATATTATCTTGATAGGTTCTCCTTTGTTCAAAGGAGATGTGGACTTGTAGAACTAGAATTATGTAAAACCATATTTTTGAGAGGATTGCAAGATGAATCGAGAGAAGTTCTGGATTTGATGGGAAAAGGGGATGTAACCACTCTCAGTAATGATGAAATTATGGATCTCTACAGGAATTACTCTCGCACTAAGCAAAGAAGAAGAAAAAGCCTCACAAATGGCACTGATGTGAAGGACCTGATAGAGGAACTTGCAAATTTCAAAACTGATATTCTAGTGCACCTAAACACTACTTTGGGGGAAATGTCTTCAAAAGCAAAAAACATAGAACCTTTGGCAATTTATTTCCCAAGATGTAGAAATAAACATGCTTTGCAGGAATTTCCTTTGAATAAAACATCTATCTCAACCATTTGTAGTATCTGTTCAAAAAGGCATTCAACTGATCAATGCCACCTGCTACCACAACTCAAAACTGTGTTAGAAAATCAGATTGAGGAACTCAACTATATTGGACCGAAACAAGGGGGAAATTTCTCTCAATACCAAAATCCCCCTCATTTTCCTACAAATTGGGGGCATAATCCTGGTACTATGCCTTGGGGACAACCAGAACCACCCCAAAATCCTTGGAATAATCCTCAATGGACAAATTCCCAAGAATGGCCACAAGCAAATTGGAGTAACCCAGCCTGGAATCAGAATCAAAACAACCCCTCATGGAATCAAAACAACCCATATTGGAATCAAAACAATCCAACTTGGAATCAAAATTAGACTAATCCACATTGGATGCAAAACCAACCACAAGTGGAGTCAACAATACTAGTCCTATCCAAGGCAACAAAGGAATCAAGGTCAAACTCAAGCATTTGTTGCCTGCACCTAATCAAAATTTTCAAGAAAAATAGTAGCAAACACAACAAGTGAAACAACCTCAAATCGCCAGCTCAACCAATCACTAATCCAAACAAGCATGAGACAGACACCTCCTGCCTATGTGGTCAAAGTCAAGAAAATGTTAAAATTAATGTTCTTGATTGTAGTAACATCCAACTTCGTTCAGAAAAAGTTGTACCTGAACTAGTTTCAAATGAAATCAAAGAAAATGAAGAGCAAGAATCATCAGAACCAGAAGAAAAATTGGAACCAGAGAAAATCCAACCAACAATAGAAAAAGAGACAAAATAGAACCACAGTGTAGAACAATTACCAAGGATAGTTCCATATCCCGAAAGATTCAATGCAATACCAGAAAATTCTGAGTCGGAACCGGTCAAAGAACTCAAAAAGTTAACTATATCATTGCCCTTATTGCAAGCCATTAAGGAAATACCGAGAGATTAATAGTACTTGTCCAAAATTTGTGCATTAAAAGAGCAGGAAGAAAAAAGAAAGCATTTCCCAAGACGTGCAGAGTTGAAGGAAAGATGGCTGATCTCTTATCTGGAAAACTAGTACCTCCAAAGTATAGTGACCCGAGAAGTCCAGCTTATCATAGTTACCATAGGTTCAGTACCAATATCAAATGTTTTAGTAGATCTAGGAGCTGCAATAAACGTCATGACCAAGGATACAATGAAACAATTACAACTCAAACATCTCAGCCCCACATTTATAGTTTTAGAAATGGCTGATAGGTCAGTTGCAAAACCTGAAGGTATCATTGAAGATGTCCCTATAGAAGTTTCTTCTTGGGAATTCCCTGCAGATTTTTTGGTTTTACAGACCAAGAAATTCAGCACATGGATATCCCATTATTTTGGGAAGACCTTGGCTTGCAACTACAACAACCTTCATAGACTGCAGATCTGGAAATATGACTATTTCAAATGGTATTGATCTAAAAAATATTTCTTTATATCCTCCTGCAAAACCATCTAGCAAATTTTTAGGTCAGTTATGGTTTTCTGACTCATATGAAGAACCAGAAGAGGTCATTTCTACACTAGCTACCTTAGTGGTAAGAGAACATACAGAAGACCTCAGTGACACAAAAAATTTAGAAAATGAAACAATCCTGATGAATGTTCTGCATGAACAAGGTTTAGAAGGGGAAGCAACAAATATCCAACAGATGTTAAGTAATGAGGAGAATCAAAAATCTGAAGATGAACCATCTATACTATCACAGGGAAACTCTGTTTCACTACCACATGGATGGCACCATCATCTGATTTTTCCTTCTCACTGTTCCATACAAGATATGCTTCCCTCAAGCAACAATAAAATAGAAACCGCTTCTCTTCTCCCATCTCAGCAATGTCCTCTTAATCCCCTAATCACCAGGTATGAAGGAGTGAATTCAGTCCTTCTAAATACAAAACAAATAGAAGTCCAACTAGGCAAATTTTTGAACATTTACAGCCAACTTACTAGGGAAGAGGAAGAAAAATTGATAGTTGTCTTGCAGAAGCATGTTCATGCTTTTGCTTGGAACTACAAAGATATGTCAGGAGTTCATCCTGATATATGTACCCACAGAATCTATACTGAAGAAGTCAAGCCAGTTAGACAACCCCAGAGAAGATTGAATCCTGCCTTAAGAGATATTGTGAAAGAAGAAATTGAAAAACTTCGGAAGTAGGATTCATTTACCCAATTTTTGATAGCCAATGGGTTTCTCCATTGGTAATAGTTCCTAAGAAAAATGGAAAAATGAGAGTATGTGTAGACTATAGAGAGTTGAATAAGGTGACATACAAAGACCATTTTCCATTACCTTTCATAGATCAGGTGTTAGATACTCTTGCTTGAAAAAAGATACTTTTGTTTTCTTGATGGATTTAGTGGATATAATCAAATTCAGATTGCACCCAAATATCAAGAGAAAACAACTTTTACATGTCCATGGGGAACATTTGCCTATAGGGTTTTACCTTTTGGTTTGTGTAATGCCCCAACAACTTTTCAATGAGCGAGTCCTAGCAATTTTTGCTGATCTGACCACCAAAAGTGTTGAAATATACATGGATGATTTCACAATATGTGGACAGACTTTTGATTTTACATTGGAAAATCTTGACAAAGTCTTA
Source organism: Wollemia nobilis (assembly GCA_028583015.1). Classification (NCBI taxonomy): domain Eukaryota; kingdom Viridiplantae; phylum Streptophyta; class Pinopsida; order Araucariales; family Araucariaceae; genus Wollemia; species Wollemia nobilis. The sequence goes on along the minus strand of JAQPPZ010017170.1, from coordinate 1,508,297 downwards.
ACTCACCGTGAAACATACCGGTTATCCTTGAATCCAGAAAAATGCTTCATGATGATGAAGGAAGGGATAGTTCTTGGTCATCACATCTCTCCTGAAGGGATCCAAGTTGATCCAAAGAAGGTGGAAATTATCAAGAATCTCCTTCCTCCTAAAACTCAGACTAATGTCAGAAGCTTCCTAGGACACATTGGTTTTTACCGCAGGTTTATTCCCAACTTTAGTACAATAGCCACTCCTATGTTTGCCCTATTGACTAAAGATTCTGAATTCTCCTGACTGCAAGGTGTCGTGAATCATTTGAAGCTCGAAAGAGAAATTAATAACTCCACCCGTGCTCGTAGGACCTAATTGGACATTACCATTTCACATACAGACTGATGCCTCCAATACAGCAATTGGAGCAACATTAGGACAAATTGACAATGGTGAACACTATACCATCTACAACATTAGCAAGAACTTGACAGGAGCCGAGAAAAATTATACAACAACTGAGAAGGAATTTCTAGCAGTAATTTATGCCATCAACAAATTCAGGCATTATATCACAGGTTATCAAATATTTATTCACACAGATCATACAACCATTAAGTATTTGATGAATAAACCTATGGTAAGTGCAAGAATTATTCGTTGGTTGTTGTTGTTGCAAGAATTTGATATCACTATAATCAACAAACCAGGGAAAGCTAATGTTGTGGCAGATTTCTTGTCCAGGTTGCAGAACACAGATGAAGGGGAATTAGTTGATGACACTTTTCCTGATGAAAAACTATTTGCTATATCAGTCCAATCACCTTGGTTTGCAGATATAGCCAATTATTTGGTCACAGGGAAAGTTCCTCCACATTTCACTTCAAAATAGAAAAAACAATTGATCAAACAGAGTTCTTCTTTTGAATGGATTAAGGGTATGCTTTTTAAGTGCAGTCCTGACCATGTGTTACGTAGGTGCATCCGAAAGGATGAAGTGTATGATATCCTTAGAGCTTGTCATGATGAACCCTCAGGTGGACACTATTCTGTAAAAAGCACAGTTAGGAAAATCTTAGGGATAGGATATTATTGGCCATCTCTTCACAAGGATGTGAAAAAGTACATCAGGCATTGTGATGCATGCCAAAGAATGGGGAAACCCACTCATACAAATGAGATGCCACTACAGCCTCAAATGGTTTTAGAACCATTTGAGAGGTGGGGGCTTGATTTTGTAGGACCTATTGATCCACCTTCTCAAGGAAAGGTGCATATTCTAGTATGCACTGATTACCTGACAAAGTGGGTAGAGGTGCATGCTTTCAAACATGCTCATGAAGAGAAGGTCACTGATTTCTTGTATACTCAGATTTTTTAGAGATTTGGAGCTCCACGGTCTATCACCACAGACCAAGGACCCCAATTTGCATCCAAAGTCATAAAGGCATTTACAGAATTGTATGAAATCAAACATAGGAAATCATCACCTTACCACCCACAAGCAAATGGCAAGGTTGAGGTAACAAACAGGGAACTAGAATGCATCTTGACAAAAACAGTAGCTTTTCATAGGAGAAATTGGCTAGATAAATTACCCGAAGCAGCTTTGGGCCTACAATACTACTTGGAAGTCCACTACTGGATTCACACCTTATGAACTAGTCTTTGGTAAAAAGCCCTCTTACCTATTGAATTTGAGCTACTAACATTGCGCACAACATTGGAAATTGGAATTGAATTGTCGCAGGCACAGACATACAGGATTCTACAGCTGAATGCATTGGATGAACTTAGATTGGATGCTCTGCACCAAACTGAGGTAATTCAAGAGCAGAGGAAGTTGTGGCATGACAGTCACATTCAGCAGAGGAAACTTCAACAAGGAGATTGGGCTTTACTATTTGATTCTCGCTATGAAGACTTCCCTAGAAAACTGAGAACTAGATGGTTGGGACCTTACTGGATTGAAGAGGTATTTGACAATGGAGCAACTCGTCTATCTCCTATTGATGGATCACAAAGAAAGTTGGTAGTAAATGGACATCGCCTTAGAGTGTACCATACACCTCTGACTAAAGAGGAATTCTTGCAGCAACTTGATAGTTTGGATACACAACAGGTGGAAGAGATTCCCTCTTCCACTTCAAAACAATCAGCATGATCATGGATTTCAAGAAAAAGCAGAAAATACAAAAAAAATCAGAAAAAAATAGAAAACAAAAAGATGAATAAATTCTGAGTATGAATTCCTTCATGGGCATGGTTTCATGGGAAATCATGAAATTCCTTCATGGGCATAGTCAGGATCAAGAAAAAAAAAAGAGAGAAAAGGAGAGGTAAAAAAAAAAAAAGGGAAAATCAAGAAAAAAAAAAAAAAAGGAGAGAAAAATGAATAACTCAACAGTGAAAACCTTTTTAAGGCACTACTGGGTTGGTATGCATGAAAACCAGTTTTCCGGCATGCATAACCTTGAGAAATTTCTGAACCATCATTGTACAAATTCACCAAGTGCACTTGTTTTGAAATGTTGCAGAAAATCTCAGTGAGAACATCAACAAAGGCAGTCATTCTTCAAAACTTGCATTAACTATTTTTATCATGTATATATTTCTTACATTTCTTCATTGTAAAATGATTGGTGTATAGTATATGACAATTAACCATTAGCATAAAAGGTATTCATAAGAGTTGGCATACTTAAAACATGTTTTGAAAATGAAAATATTGATTTCTGCCTAATCTTCGAAACAAGAATGCCAAACACAGTGCCTACTATATTATCTTCAGATTAAAATTGTCTTCGGAATGACAGTAATGAATGTTGCACTTTGTCTTCAGAAAGAAGCTTTGTCTTCGGAATGACAATTTGTCTTCGAAACGAAACTTTGTCTTCGGAATGACGACTTGCTGCATCATCTTCGAAATGAGGATCTGTCTTCGAAATGAAGATTTGTCTTTGGAATGAAGATCTGTCTTCGAAATGACGATTTATCTTCGGAATGACGATTTACCTTCGTAATGAGGATTGATCTTCGAAATGAGGATTAATCTTCGGAATGAAGATTTAAATTTGCAAAGAAGACTTGTCTTCGGAATGAAGGCCTGTCTTCGGAATGAAATTATAATCTTCGGAATGAAGTTTTTTGCAATTAAATTATAATCTTCGAAAAGAGCATTTCCACGTGGCATCCAAGAAAGACAAGGTACGACAAAATCAAATTCTTTTAGCTGCATACGATAAAAAGGAACACGTGTCAGCAAGGATATGGTTTATTTTGCATGGTACTAGAATCAAGGAAGACATGGTTTATTTTGCACGTGAGAATCTATGGACTAAACAGAAAAATTAAAACCGAATGAGGTGGATCTGATGGCAAGGACGTCCATGCAATCATTGATGGATAGGTGTTCGGTGCAACAGTAGAAATGCGTGCCACCTTTCTTTTCGAAGACGTGTTTGCGAAGTACAGTGCTCAGGTTACGGTTCATTCTAAAGAAGAAGACGAGAAATAGGGCAAGCGAAGATTTCGAACTAAACCCTGCAAATCTGCAACATAAAAAAACCAGAGATCCAGCAGAGGAATAGTAGCAGCAGTGAACGGTTTTTAAACAAAAAATATGGGGCGAAAGATCAGAACAGAACCAACAGATACCACCTACCTCCGAGAAAATCTAGTAGTCCTGCAGATTTTTGAAGATGGAGGGCTTATGCCATTTCTGGATAAGTTTAATGGGTCCTCTAAATATTTGGCTGGCATGTTCGCCCATACATTCAAAAACAACCGAGCACATGTTAACGGCATGACTATTGAGGTAACCCCTAAAATTTTAAGTCGATTACTCGAGCTGCCATTAGAAGGGATTTCAATTTCTAGATCTCGGCAAGAATACATTGGCAAATGTAGTTAATCAATTTGTAGAAGAAAATGATAGAGAGCCAGAGTATTTAACCCATAACAACACATGCAAAGGATTAAAAAGGGCCACTCGTAGGAACCCCGGGATGAAGTAGCCACCGGGTAATTAAATTCCTAACCTGTGAAGGGCAGTATGTGCTGTTGTCAGGGCATCATCTATGAATTTTGAACCATCTCAGACATGGTGAGCAACAACCGAAAGTTAGGGTAAATCTTCCCCTGTATCCGTATCAAGAATTAAAAAACATGGCAAAGAGATATCAGGAGGGTAAAGGAAGCCTTCGCCATCATGGCCTCATCAAACTAGTTTGCCAACACCATTTTAGAGGAAACCCTAGGAGTTTTGATAGGTTTTACTCTACCCTAAACGATGTCATTTTTAGGGATGAAGATGAGGAAGAAGAAGAACCAGATGCTGCTGACATTGCTGCAGAAGAAGAAATAGCTACTACAAAAGCTGCTGCAGAAGATGAAACAAAAATTGCCACAGAAGCTATTACAGAACCACACCCAGCAGTAGCAACATAAAACCTTGCTCCTGAACCCTCAACTTCACGAACCAAGAAACAAAGAAAAAGAGGATCTGGAACTGGCAGCAGAACAGAAAAACAAAAGAAGGTTCATTTTTCTGGAGTGACTACTGATTTGATAGAACAAGAAATAACAAAGGAAACAGAGGCATCTGAAACTGTCCCCACAACCCCTGCTGACACCAGGAAACAGAGCAAAAAGAAGAAGTTTGCATCTGGAACTAGGAGGTCCACCAGAATCCATTTGAAAGAAACAACAGAACAGGTTATGGAGGAAGAAGAAGGACAAAGCAGCCCAGATGTCACAGAAATACAACCAGCCTCTGAAAATTTTCTAGAATTCCCTGAACAGATAGCTGAGGCAGAAACTAGGTAGGATAATTTGGAGGAGGCTACAGTTCAACAGGCTACAGATATGGTGGATACAATTATAAGCAGTTTCATAGAACCTGTTGAACAAGAGCAAATTGTTGCAGAAGAAGAGATAATGGTTGAACAACCAACTGTAGCTGATCTGTCTGCATCAGATTCTGAGGCAGAAATAGAAGTGGAAGACATCACAGAGTAGCTGAGGGCAGCAAGAAGTGTTGTCGAACACAAACCAAGTGGATTGAGGAGAAAGAAAGCATCATTGAGATACAAGAAAGAAAAATTGCAGAGTTACAGCAGGAAGTGGTAGCATTAAGAAGAATGTTGTCACAATCTAAAAAATAGCCAACCGTATCCATTGATGAAGACAATTTGGCTCAATTGCTTCTGGGTCTATCAAGGGCAGATGACTCTATTGAGACAGACATGGGTGTTCATTCTAAAGCATTGCCTTCTCATTCTGAAGATGCTTCAAAAATGGCAAAGAGCATAACAAAAAATACTGGAGATGAGCCACCAACACAGGAACAGTCCCAGCAGCAAGAAAATGTTCAAGTAAGTACTCCTATTGAGGTCCCTGTATTTCAAACTGTTATACTTTCAGCAGATAAGGGGGTACAAGTAGAATTACTATCTGATGACAACCCAATAGAAATAGCAAATAAGGGGGTACAGGTAGAATTATTGGTAGATAATCAACCAGTAGAAGTGGCAAAAAAAGGAGTTCAGGTAGATCTGCTGCCTAGGATCCCCCCTGTAGTCAGACCACCTAATACTGTGTCTCTAGAGCAATATAATGCAGACATAGCCAATTGGATGATTAGATATGAGCAACTTGCCACTAAGACTGAGAAATTCAAATTGGAAAGGAAATAGCTAGAGGCAAAAGAAACAGAAAACCAAGCATTAAAAGAAAAGGTGTCTGACTTATGCCAAATTGCTAAATTTTTAGTTCAATTTAGATGACCAGCCAGATTTTACAACCTTATTTTGAAGGAGAAATACCTCAGATGGCAGGTCATGAGGATTAGTTCAAACCTCCCATATAAATTGGACACAACTACAGATTTCTTGGAGGCATATTTTGACAACCCCATAGAACAGAAAAATCTCCTATGTGAACTATTTTTGCACAACTTCTTCATTCCAGAGGAAGTAGAGTTTCATCCTCAAATCTACATTGGAGATGTTCAGCTGAGAGCATTTATGTCTACTTTGCAGAATCAGCTTTACTGGGATCAAGAGAAAAAGCAGAATAAAGAGATTGAAACAAGGGCTGAATTGTTAGTCATAGCAATCCAGCCAAACCACCCAGTTATCACCAGACAACACTTCTCAATGATGAACAGGGATGATGTAAAGAGGATGTACCTGAACAACTTAAGGGACTGTGTGGCTAGATTCAAAAATTTTTGTGATCACAATTTTTTCCCAGCATTGTCAGTGTGCAAAAATAGATGGGCTGAACTTTCCATGTCTTTGCGAAAAAGAGAACCCATCTCCCCCATCAACTTAGAATGGTCCAGAAGAAGAGCAGAAGGTGTAATCCAGCTGATTGAAATCATGCAACATAACTGGATAGGTCTTAGGTTTAGGCCTCCAACCATCATTACTCCAGTTCCATTCTACTTTGAGGAAGATGCCCAACCTGATGAACAGTTTGAAGACTGGCTCAAAAACATTCAAGAAAATAGGGGGTATTATATAGGCAAGAAATTATTCTACATGTCATGGAATCTAAACATGGACATATGTGATTCCATAGCCCAACAAAATGCATGAGAGCATGCATTAATATAAGTTGGGGGAAAATGATGAGGCCTGGAAATGCCTCAATCATAACATGTTTTGAACACTAAAATTGCCTATAAACTCTTATGTTTTATCTGATATGTTAGTTAAGTTGATTCAATATGTTGTATATTAACCATTTTGCATGATCAATGTATTTGGAATATTATATGCTGATTTTTACAACTTTTTGCATAGTTTTGTGTTCTTTTTGCTATGACTTGCTAAAATGGGATATGCTTAGAATAATAGCAGCATTTCACTAATCATGTTTTGATTTGTCTCAAGCATTTATTTCACCTAAATCTGGCAATAGTGCAAGCAAACTGTTGTTATGCAACAAAAATCTGGTCTTTCCCATGTAAATTCCAGCCAACTGTCCATAAATAGCAAGGCATGGAATTCACATGTGGAAAGAGATGAAGACCATTGGAATTTGATCTTAGGAGATAACCCACCTGAGAGATGCAGAAGAAATCACTGGAAAAGCACACATTTGTTCATTCCAAAGTATCTTCGAAATGAATAGATATCTTCGGAATGAGAGAACACAACGTCTTCGAAATGAGCGGATCTTCAGAATGAAGAATGCATTATCTTCGAAATGAGCGGATCTTCGAAATGAGAATTGCAGTATCTTCGGAATGAGAATTGCAGTATCTTCGGAATGAGCGATCTTCGAAATGAGAATTGCATTGTCTTCGAAATGAAGCCACTTATCTCCGAAATGAAAATAGAATGTGCTTTTTGACTTGTTGACCGATTTTTGAAGCTGGAAAAAGGGAAATAAAGGTCGAAAAAGGTAAAGGAAAAGATCTTCCATCTGTCTTTGCCGTCATTGCCGACCAAAGCCATCATTAATGGAAAGATCAAAGAATAAACCCAGGATTTGTTGCAACATAGTAGGATTAGATCTTTTGAGATATCCACAGTTTGTAATTAGATCATAGGACATCTATAAATATTGCTCCCATTCAAGGTTGAGCCTAGTAGGTAGTAAGTAGTGAGAAAAGAGTAAGGAAGCTAGGAGAAAGCAGAAAGTAGAGAAAATAAGTAGAATTTGACTGTTACAGTCCTGTAACAGGTTTTCAATAGAATTATTGTAATCATGTTCTTTAATCAATAAAGTGCACCAGTTCTATTTCATATTGCTTGTAAATGAGTGTGATTAAGATCTAGAGAGAGAGAGACTCATACCTTCTTCTGGACAAGGAGGCTGGCCACTTCCAGACCTAGGAGGAGGACTAACAACAGGTTTTAATTCTCGATTTTGCTACAGCAGAATGAGTTGTAGAACTTGTTATTTCAATTGCTTGTAAACAACTGACAATATCTGCAGTCTTAGTTTATTTATGCTTAGATTAATCTTGTGCTTAATGTTTTAGCTGTAATATTTACTTTCAGCAAAGCTTCCATTTTATTTCAGACTGTTATTTCCAGAATTTGTTGTTTTCTACAATTTCTTGCATTTTGTGTTTTGTTGTCAACCCCTGCACAGAAGATTGACAACCTTCTGTTACAGAGTCTTGACAGGGTTTTATTTTCCATGCTATAATTAGATTTCCATTGCTGCAAAAGTAAATAGATTTCCTTTCTACAATTAGAATCGGACTTTCAATTCTGCAACTGTTATTTCTGCAACATAATTAGGTCTCATTCTGCAATTGTAAATCAGGATTTCATTTCTGCAGTTAATGATTAGTTTCCATTTCTGCAATTAGATTAAGGTTTAATTTATGCAATTTAGAGATAGGAATGTCCTAAAACCCCCCACACAACCGGTTCCACCAATAAGACCTGTTGCTCTAGATTGACCTAAGTTATAGTTGTTTCACTTCTTCTTTCGTAGATAGCCTTGTACACAGCCCTGGATTGACAAATTCATTGAGAATTAATGATGGTATAACGACTACGCATCACTTGCACTCCTTCGAAAGGTAAATATTACTCAGTAATGGATTGTGGCTTTGTTGACATCATAGGAGTAAAAGAAAGTGGCTTGATTCCAATGCTCTTACCCTTCATTTTTTGATCAAAAACTTTATCCTGAGGCTATGCTCCTAGAGCTAAACATTTAGGCCTAGATTTTGCTTCAATAACCAGGGTACTAATAACATTTTCTTTAGAACATTTCATTTTACTCATCATCCTAGCTCCTTTAGGGAATATCTCCACCTGCTCAGAAGTAGGACTGAAAGTCCTCAATGCTCCAGTATTTGTTAAATAAGTCCTTTGATCTGTAGAAGGTTGGAGATATTCAGAATCACCCTGGGGTTTTTCAACCGTCAATACAATATGCCTTACATCCTTTAGTTCCCAAGTATCAATATTTTCATAATATGTTTTTGAAAACTCTTTATCAAATTTTATTCCAAATTTATATTCAGCTTTTCCAATTTCAACTCTCATACGCCACCAATCCATGATCTTGGAATCCTCCCATGGTCCCTTGAAATCGTCCTCTTCTACTTCTTTTGAAGCTTCCTTCTTAGATGACATGTCCTTTTTCTTTGCCAAATTTGACTTGGAAGAGGGCCTATTTTTCTTTGTAGTTTTGGCTTTAATTTTTTCAATCATCTCTTCAGTAATATGATGACTGGGCTGGTGGTCGGGATCAAAATCTTCAATCTGCTCATAAAAATCCAACCATGGAGGTAACTGATCCATCTTGGAAACATTCCACTCTAATAGGGTAGTCTCATCATTGTTTCTTCCCTGTTCAAAATGAGCCTAGGGTCTTTTCTCAAATTTGTAGGCCTTATCTCCATTCAGAGTTTTATTTTTTGTAGTGAAAATACCATCAGGATCATAACTCCACTTTTATGGGATATAAAATAGACCTAACCTATCTAGGTATCGATCAATTTGTTGACTTTGCCCCTTTTTAGTAATGGTGATATCACTCAAAGTGCGGTGGGAAAGCAAAGACTTCCTTTTTCTCCTTGAACCATATCTCGAGTCAATGTATTCTGCCTGCCTCAAATATTCTAAGGCAAAGAGTCTCTCCATGACAAAATGGGGTAAAAGAAAAGGTTTACCCATGAAACCATATAATTTGATGACTATTCCCTCAGTTAACAGATACCAGTCCCCTTCTTCTACATCTTTATTCCTCAGAACCTCTTTGGCCAGGGGTGGTAACCTGGGAAATTTCTATACATTATTTTGAGGGCCGGTCCAAGAAATTCCAAATTGAACCTATAGTAAGACTCACTGCTTCTTAAATGATTTGTCCAATAGTAGACTGGCATAGGTTCTCCTTTATCGGTTTTATCTTTGACTGGGATCCACGACATTCTATATTTCACAGTGGCATAAAACATCCATACTAAGCTTGAGCAATGCCTAAATATAGGAGCACCAGAGCCCCTCTTTAAGCTTACTAATTGTTCATGAATTCTTTGGGTGAGAAACACTAGCCAATAAAAATAAATCACCCTTATTCCTCTTTTTGCCACCTCCTTTTTGTACATCCTTTCATTAGAGATACAGTATGCAGCGGTAATTTGCCAACCATGAACCTCTTCATCAAAGTCCAAACCCTCCATGCAGGCCAACATAGAGAACAGAATGGGAGTTACAAACTTTTTGATAGAAATGGGAACTTCAGGCAACTCGTCCTAGGGTTTGGTATCCAGCTGCTTATAGACCCAATTCCTAAATGACTCACCGTCATTCACCCGCTTCTTTGTGGAATAAAACCCCGTTTGCTCAACAATTTTAAAGGGTTTTGGTGGTACCGATGGGTCAGACCCTAAGGCAAAAAGCTCATGATAGAAAGAGGTAGTGATGCTAAAAAGGGTTTCTCCCTCGCTAGTTTTTACTGCCTTAGCCAGTGGGTCATAGTATTTCACTATCATAGCTATCAATTCAGGACATGGATGGATAGAATCACAAATGTAAAAGGACAAATAAGAGAGAATGGAGCATCTACCTTCTACATATAGAGCATCATTCTTTTTGTATATGTTGTTCACGCTCCTTAATTTCGTCCTTTTGTGGATGATCATTTCTATATCTACTACCGCATTGGCTTTGTCCAGGTAAGGCACATATGTTCTTTCATCCAGATTTTCAAATTCTGGGACATCTTTTGCAACTTCTGTAGAATATTTCTTAGGAGCCATTTTGTAACAGTAATATTCTGTGCACTGAGTAAGCAAGGAGGGCTTCAGAACACTGATAAGCTTCTTTACAATATAGTGGTTGCAAAATGAATCCCGCACAGGACTTTATCACTTTTATCATATGGAACGCGCATATCATCCACCATAAATGCAGCTGTTGCATGACATCTTGTTGGTACACTTCACCATCCTTTCCATTATTTCTTTGGTGGCTCAAAAAGTGGCGTCATCCCTTCTCATTGGTCAAATTTTGAAATCGTGTTGCCAGCTCGTCACATCCCTTCGGTTACTCTTCAATCCCTATGCAAGTTTGTTAGAATGAAATGTGCAAGCAATATTTAGCCTCCATGTGTCAACTTAGGACTTGATGTTTGTCTTTACCCTGATTTCACTCTGACTATCTCTAGCTTTGAGAGGTTCCCGGATTAGTGCCATTCTTGTTTCTCTTTTGATGGACCATTCTTGCGAAATCGCCAATCCGGATTCGACCATGCGGTCTTGAAGGTGGAATGCCACTCCGGGGAGTTTTGTAGAGCACAATGTGCGGGATGGAAGATTACCATGAATCTGGCCAATACTTAGTCTTTTCCTGCAAAATTTCTTCTCTTTTCTCTTTTTTTTAGCATTTCTTCAAAAAATAACTAATTACAAAGTGTAGAAATAAAATGAAATAGAAAGTGCAGAAAGGAGAGGGAAATATTTGTACAATGTATATTGAGCTTATTTCTTACATATAGTAAAGCTTAAGGTGGAAACCATTCACCGGAATTGGTTGTATGTTTCCTTTTAGGTATTTCAATTGAAATACATTAGACTCTTTTGCTTCCACAATTTCGAAAGGACCATCCCAAAAGGAATCAAACTTTTCATGCTTGCCCGACTTTGCTCTATCCACATTCCACCTGAGAACTGAGTCTCCTACTTGAAGTTTTTTGAACCTGGCCTTTTTATCAATCCATGCTTTAATGTCTGATGAATGCTTCTGAAAATGATCATATGCTTGAGTTTTTCTCTCTTCCAGTTGTAGCAAGTGTGTCAACCTAATTTTCACTGGATCATCCTCTAACTCTTCTTCTATACTGACAAGCTTAAGTGTTGGGATTTCTAGGTGAATCGTCAATACTTCCTCTTTTCCATATATCAATGCATAAGGAGAAGTTTTGATAGACTTTTTAATAGTAATCCTATCTTCCCATAGAGCATGGTCGAGCAATAGGTTCCAACTCCTTTTGTTACCTTCCAGATACTTTCTCAAAATCCTTAATAGATTCTTGTTGGTAGATTCTGCAATTCCATTACCTTATGGGTAATAGTTTAAAGTATTTTTAAGAGTGATGCCATACTTACTGGTAAACTCAATGTACTTAGCTCCTATAAAATCAGGGCCATTATCACTCACCAAATCTTCCAAAACTCTAAATCTAGAAATAAAACTCTCCATAAAGTTGATCACAACTTCCTGGTCTACCTTCTTTGTAGGAATAGCCTCTACCCATTTGGTAAGATAATCTGTAGTTGTCAAGATAAAATTGTGCTCTACTGAAGAATTAGGATTTATGACTCCTATGAAATCTAATCCCCATTGTTGAAAAGGATCCTCAACTTGAATAGGCTTCAGGGGGATGTAGCATTTCTAATATTTCCAACATACCTTTGACACTTATCACAGACCTGGGTAACTTTAAAAGCATCATTGAATACAGTAGGCCAATAATAGCCTGCTCTTATTATATTCAAAGTTGTAGTCCTGCCTGAGCTATGGCCACCTGCTGACCCTCCATGAAATTCTTCAATTACTCTTTTTTATTGGTCCTCCTTCAAACATTTCAGGAGAATACCATCCAAGTTTCTTTTGAATAACCCTTCAGGAAGTAATACATATTTTAGAGCATGAAGTCTATACCTCCTTCTTTGAGAAGGATTCAGATCAGGTGGGAAAATTCTAGTTTGGAAATACCTAGTCATTTGTCCGATCCAATCAGAATCCAAAGTGTGGACAATCTCTACTTGATCCTCTTTTGTCATCTGACAAGCTATCACTCCAATCAATTCTAAAGTATCTATCAATCCTTGGCACAAGGCTCTACCTCTTACCAGCTTGGTGGGGTGTATTTCCATGTCGTACTCCTAGATCTTAGTAATCCAACCAGCCCTTTTATCTCCTAGGTCACCTTGTAAGATAAAACTTCTCACATCTAGATGAACCACATACACCAGAGTTTTTCTCTGTACCAGATATTGTCTGAACTTCTTAAGTGACTTCATCACAACAAACACTTGTTTTTCAATAAAGTTATATTTTACTTGATAGTCATGTAAATTCTGGCTCCAAAATAATACAGGGTGTTCATCCCCTTGATCATCTCTTTGGGTGAGCACCGAAGCATAACTTTGTTCAGCTCCGTAAGCATAGAGAATAAAATCTTTGCTGAAATCAGGATTTATCAAAACTGGGGCTATGGAAATGGATTGCTTGATGATCTCAAAAGCTTGCTTCCTAACCTCAGTCCACTTGAATTCTACCTTTTTCTTGAGTAGTTCAGATATAGGCCTCACCTTCTATGCAAAATCAGAAATGAACTTCCTGACAAAATTGATCTGACCTAAGAAAGACTGCAGCATCTTCTGATTAGTAGGCAATGGAATAGCTAGAATTGCTCTAATTATATCTGGATCTATGGCCATACCTTCCTTTGAGACCACATGTCCTAGTAGTTTTCCCTCATGTACTACAAATAATGACTTCTTAGGATTAAGTGAGATACCAAATTCTCTACATTTTTGAAAAACCTATTCCAAATGAGACAGATGATCATTTTTATCATGAGAAAACACAGTCATGTTGTCTAGGTAAATCAAAATAACTTTATTTATAAGTGTACCAAAGGCATAATACATGGCCCTCTGAAATGTATCTCCTACATTATACAGACCAAAGGGCATCCTCTCATAGGCAAATGTACCCCATTTTGTAGTAAATGTTGTTTTGTATTGATCTTGATGTTTTACCCAAATTTGGTTATATATGGAATAACCATCCAATATCGAGAATCTCTCTGCTCCAACTACCACTTGTAATATCTGGTCAATCTGAGGAAGGGGATAGTGATCCTTGAGGGAAGCTTGATTCAGATTTCTAAAATCCACACATAGGTGTATATCTCCATTCTTCTTTCTTACGGGTACCAAATTGGCTACCCAAGTGGAATGTTTTATCAGATATATTATCCTAGCCTTTAGTAGTTTTAAAAGTTCTTCTCTCATAATGGCTTCTATCCTTGGATTGACAGGCCTCTATTTTTTCTGGAATGGTTTAGCATCAGGTTCTAACTCAATAGTATGTTGGATAATCCTTTTGTCATAAACTTTAAGGTCCTCATATGACCAAGCCACAGTGTCTTGGTATTTTAAGCACAAAGCTTTGATTTCTTCTGCTTCCTCAGGAGAACATTGGATCCCAATATTTAGCTTCTTTCCTATTCCTACTTCTACCTCCTTATAGATCTTCTCACCAACCTTCATAGCTCCAACCTTCTTCCTATATTCATTATCGAATAAACTTTCAAGGGTGACCAATCCCCTTGGGATATGATTGTTTCTCAGCTGGATGAAGTCGTGATGATCTATCTCCTCCAAGTCTTCCTCTTGGACAATTGTGAGGCATGATTCTTTTATCATAAATTCTAGAATATTTTCATCACTTTCGAAAACCTGCCAAAATATTTGCTTATCCGGTACTGTAGGTCTGAAAACCATTTTAATTACCTTGGTCTTCATAGTTCCAAAATCTATAGGAGGATTGAAATTAGCTCCCTTTGTTGCCAATGCATCTGCCAGGTGATTCTCTTCTCTAGGCACAAAATTTAGGTTTAGGGCATCAAATAAATCCATTAGGTCCCATACTCTATTCCTGTAAGCCTTTAAGTAATGGTGCTTACTGCTACACTTATTCCTTACCTGATGTACTATTAACTCAGAATCACCATATATGTTCAAAATATTTATACCCATGCTTTCAGCTTGCATTAATCCAAGGCACAAAGCCTCATATTCTGCAACATTGTTGGTACATGACCATGTCAGTCTATAAGAAAAATTCTTCGTTCCTTCGGACTGTGATTGTAGAACCACACCAGCCCCTGCACCATTTCTACATTTAGCACCATCAAAGTGCATAACCCATGTTTCATTTTTTCTTAGGGATTGATTAGAAATAGCAGGGAGTTTATTTTCCAATCCATTTGTGATGTTGTATGTACCCATACCAGTTCCAAATTGACTATAATATTCTTTGAAAGGCAACTCATCTTCAATGTCTAGTTCCTCAATGTTTTCTACTAGCTCAAATTCCTCCAAAGGGTTAAGGTTGCACATATCTTCTTCAATTTTTTCAATATGATAAGCAACTGGTTTCTCAGGAGTTATCCTTATCCTATTTCCCTTGAAAGGTATTACCATGCTAGAATAATCCATATACATACATCCTCCTAGCTTTGCAGTAAATTCTCTTGAGAGACATAACCCAAAATAGGGTTCTAAATCCACCACCACTATTTCATGTACTACTGTCACCTCAGGGGCTCTATGCAACCTCATCAGTACATCTTTAATAACCCCAACTATCTTGACAGGTGTCCCATCTAACTGTAACACTCTAGGATAAGATCGGGTATACTCCATACCCATTTCTTCATAGACTGCCTTAGGCATAACTATGGTTGATGCTCCTGAATCAATCATACAATTCTTGACTACCCATCCCTCCATTCTTAGGGATATATAAAAAAGGGGAGGTTTTTTCTTTAGAACAACAAGTGTCATTTCTTTCTTTTTTGATGGTATACTGAGGATGGTAGTGGCTTGTCTGTTCTGGGGATTTTTGCTGAGGGAAGCTTTAAGTAGGTCAATCTGGCCCGGGATGAAAAGAGTATCATATAGGCTAGCTTTTTATGGAATCCTTTTCATCTCTTCCACAATGTTATACTCAAACTTGGTTAGGGATAGTATTTCCAGTCCTCTATCTGGCTCACCATACCTCCTTTTGTATTTTTGGGTTGCCTCTAACCTTTGTATTTTGGTAATAGAGGGGAACCTGAGCCTTTCTTGTTCTTCACCCTTGGATTTCATTCTGTCTCCTTTCATTACTATTTCCAAATTTTTAGGGAAATTATCAGTTTTCTCCTTTCCCTTGGCTCGAGGAATAGGAAAAGTTTTACTATTTTGAGGAGGGAAGTCAACCTTCCTTTGAGAAGGGACCTGGAATTGTCCCATCTTCTGAGGGTCTACTTGTAAAGCTTTGTTTCCAGACCTTGTCTTAACAACAATTGGGCTTTCTTCCTCCAACTCTTTTCCAACCATGATCTGATCAGGGTGCCATAACATATTAACTCTCCCTTTCTAATTTATTTCAGCTTGATCCATGGCTTGTTGAACATGGTGTTGATACATCACACAAGACTGTGAGTCATGGGGATCATTGCATACTAAACACTAGACATTTGCAAGAGTGGTATCTATAGAACATTCTGGATCTTCATATGCTGCATTCACCCTAACCTCGATACTATTACTAGGGCCAGGCCTTTGATATTTGTTTACATATGGGAATCTCCTCTATTGTGACCTTTCCTGATCTCTCTTTTCCATTGAATTCATTATGTTACTCAGAGTTTTCATGGTATTTTGTATGTCCAGAATAGCAGACAATTCTTGAGAAGGTTGAGAAGAAAGGGGGAAAAGAAGGTATGGAGGACACAAGTTTAGATCCAGGAATCGGATTTATCTTAGGATATGGATATGGTAAAGAAAGGAGGTCCATGTAGGAAGATTTTGTGGATTTCTCATGGCTACTATTGGTTTCTGAGTTGTAGGGCAACATGGTCTTCACGGGAATTCTTCCTACATTGATCAGGATATTCTCGGCATGGACGACTGCATTATAAACTTGGGGGAAAGTTTCAATTCCATATTATTATATTTGCAGACCTAGCTCTGATCCCAGGGCACGAATGTAATACATATAAGCCAAACAAGTAGTTGGTCTAGCAGTGGGGGGAATTCTCTTCCATGTTCTGCTAAATCTTAAATTAAAGTATGAGATAGTTTCTTGCTGAGTTTTTTGCATGGCTGTAAACTAATTCAATAGAGAAAAGGGATCAACAGATTAATTAAATTTTTCTATGAATGGTTTAGCCAAGGATTTCCATGAAGTGATAGAATTATCTTCCAGAGTTATAAACCAATGCAATATATTTCCATGAAAGGACAGGGCTAGAATTATGACAATAATATTTTTTTCTTTTATGTTGTAGATCACTACCAGATTAAAGATATCTTGGCAGTGCTCATAAGCTATATTCCCAATTCCATCATATGTGGGGGTTGCCTTAGATACATCCTGAGGAATGGCATCCATTTGTGCTAATCTAAGGGGCCCAGTTGAATCCCAATTAGGGTACTTCTGTAGTGGCTGATTAGGAGCCACATTTTGTGCCATATTTCTGGTTGTAGGTCTTCTTGGGGGAACTATTGGATTTTCTTCTAGAAGCTCTTCTTCTTCAATAAAATCTTGATCTAAACTTTTGATAACAATAGCCCCTCTCTGAGGTAACTCACAATGAAAGAAAGAATCAAGGTTGTTCCTCTTATAAGACCTAGTATACATGAAAGGGTACTAGTCTACAATACTTTTTTAGGGTCTTCTGACTAGGGAGTCGCTAGGTGAACTTTATTTTCTCTACTAATAAGGTCAAGACAATTCACCAAATCTTGATTCCTTCAGGATGAGATAATAATAACTCTTCTATATGAGTTTCGTGTTCCTTGTGAACTGTCCCATCGGGCGTGCCAAAAATTGTTGGGCACTGAATTGCACCAAGTTTTACTTGATACTATGGATGTCTATCTTCCTACTTTATGTTTAGGCTTGCACTCGATAGCTGCAGCTCAACACTCAACATTGGAAGGACCAAAATAGGGGTTTTCGATCCAACCTCCAGAGTAGGTTGGTTCCTTGTCAACTTAGTAGATTGTTGACACAATTATGCTCAATTAGGGCTTAGAGTTTAGGGTAAGAGAAGGTTAGGGTTAGAGAGATGTAGATATCAGTGGATGGATAGGTTAACAACATTGCATCACCATAAAAATCTTCCCAAAAACCATATTAAAGACATACATTCAGATCAACCCTTATCCCAAGATAGCTCATTTCAGATATTAAAGCATAACAGAGAAATGTTATAGCAAGCAATTTCAATATCTAGGAAATGATAATCCAAATAGCAGAATTCACCAAAACTAGATTTTATAGAAATGTACTTACTAATAACACAAAACAAACTTTAAAGAAAATTTCAATTACTCATAACAGCTAGTAATCTGAGATAGGCACAAACTAACCATCTAAGTATTCACAAAAATACAACTATGAAATCCGAACCTCTAACATCAAGCATGGAAATGCAACCTTGAGGCGAAGATTAATGTATTGCTCCTTTCATTCAGCTCTTCAGAAATATTTACAATGGTACAGGCAAACACGCTAGAGCCAACCCTTCAAAATGAGGGTTCGACATCTACTTATAGTTTTTCATATTACAATAATCAAGAAACAATACATCAAATCTTGTTACAACAGCTCAACAAAGAGTTTAGCTAGCATTAGCTGATTGGTCAGACCTCCAAAAAAATTTCTAAAATGGAAACCGCCATGGCAGCATGGGTTCTTTGCAACTTGTTGGTCGTTCATTAGAACTGTAGTTCAGAACATTCTAGATCACACACTTCCATCGATATTTCTTGGGAGTAGAGCACCACCATCGATCTACAACTGCCTCTGGTTTGATCTTCTTGGAAACTCTCGACGCTTCATCTTCTGGCCAATCTATTATAGTTCTGGTGTAGGGACATCCTTTTAAATAGCCTAGATTTAGTAGACTAACCTCCACTATTGATCTTCTTTATCCCATGGTCCATATTAGATCCGGTATAAGCTAAAAGCCCATCCGTTGGATGATGTCATTTTACTTAGCAGTAGAACATCCAATCCGGATCTTAGAAATTCGAACCTTGAATCCGCTTCGGGACCCTTATCTTCCACTTTATCCTTTCCAATCCATATTAAAATGGTGATGATGTCACCTCTTCCTTATAACTTTTATGGATTCCATTCCGGATAGAATGAGCGTCTTCCTCAGTCCGGATCCAGAGTTAAGTTCTTACATCATTCCACCATTCCGCCTTATCTTCATTCCGGATAGAAAAAGACTCGTTCATTCTCTAGATTTTCAATCCACACTTTTCCTTTGCTTACATCATCATCTCCTTGAGACTTTTGTAGATTTGAGGATAACGCTAATCCGAGGTGGAGAACCAAAAGAGTTTCCAAAATCGGGTATATGCAAAAGGGCCATTCCACACTTTTTTTTTGCTGACATCACCACCTTTCACAAAATTTTGTAGATTTTGCAATCCTTCTTCAATCCGGACCCGGAATGGAGTTCCCCGAAATCATTTTACACAAGAAAAACTGCATGACTTTTGAGCGGATTCGTCTTATCAACCTTGTTCCGAAGCGGAATGGCAGTTTTATCACTTAGTAAAAATTATACAAAATTTTACTAAGTATGTGGCCATTTTGGGCCTACAAGTAGTTGCATAGTGGCCAAAACTAGGTGTATTTGAGATTTGATAAAAGGAACACATCAAAACAAATCCTAAAACCTAGGCACGAAAACTGCCATAAAATGTTTCCTGGTGAAACCTAAAAAATTCATTTAAAAATCACCATAAGAAGGTATAATTAAGTGCCTCTCTCTAAGGTGTAGATATACTATTCCCCCACTCCCCTTTGAGGCATGGATCTATCAACCTGGAGGAAAGGAGTGCTCGAATTTTAAACCTACAGTCTCACACAACACTCAATGACTTCCAAACCCTCTTCAAATCAATTAAGAATAAAGAACAATTTGTTTCACAAAACTTGAACTATCACTCCAACACTCTCAATCAACTATGCTCAACCAAATTCACTCAATAAATCATTCAATGAAACATAACTTTCTTACAAACCCTAAACAAGTGTTTCACTCCACTTCCAACAACTCACGCTATTACTCTTAATCCTTGACTCAAGATGATTCCCATTCACATAACAATGATACTCATGATATTTTCACAAACCCTAATCATGCACATGAAGATTTACTCAAATATTTCCAACAATGTTTATCAAACAATTTCACATAACAATGATACTCATGATCTTTCACAAACCCTAGTTCAAGATAGTTCTCAATCTCTCACTCAAATGTTCTCACAAATATTCACCAATCATGCACATGAAATCTTACTCAACAATGCTTATCAAACAAACCTTTTCACTCCAACTTAGCATTCATAACATTCAACCCAAAAATATTTCACTCACAAGGAAGATATACCCATACCTTTTTCTTTATGGAGAAATGACCTCAAAACCTATCTCAACACAATCAACCTCTTTGCTAATCTTAATGGTTAGATATCAAAAATCTATCCTCAATTATTTTCTTCAAATATTTCACCATACAAAAATTATTAATTCTCAAATACACCTTATAATCTCCAACCTTCAAAATAATATTCAACATATAACAAATCACAATAACCCTTATTACTCCTAACTTCCTTTTCATAAAAATAAAATTAAAGCCTTATAACTCCCTACTCAAAATTGCATTTTCAAATAATTAACTTTATAAAACAATGCAATTTATTTTTAACTTTCAATAAAAATATTTCTCACTTTTTTCTAAGGTAAAAATAATTTACCTTACCCCTTTTAACTCCCTAAGCACTCAACAAAAAAAATACACCACATGCTCATAAAATTCCCACTACACACATTAACCTAGGCGCCAAAAATTAAATACCTCAATGCGCTCCTCGGTGGGACTCAATCCCTAGACGAAGTGCCACCTGCGCCTTAGCCGTGGCTACCCTACCGCATGAGCTAAGCGCTCACATGGGAGGCAAAAGTGCCTAGAGTGCTTTGTCTCTTCCTCCCCTGCACCAAAGCCAAAAGGCTTTGTTCTAGCATCACCGTTGAGACTCGAACGCAACACCTCTACATTTCCCAAAGCCTTACACACCTCAAACTTACCGCTAGCCCAACCATTGGTTGGTGTTTATGTCTTCCTTCCTTGGTCGCTTTGTTTTCCATGTATTGGGGGCAATTAAAATTTAAAACCTTTTTCCTTTGTTTGCTCACGAAAATATTTGCCTTCTCTTTTCACAAAATCGCATGCACAATATTTCGGAGACTTACCTTTGTGAGGTAAGTGCTATGGTATTTATACCATATGCTTCTATTTTTCAACGTCGGTGGAGGAATATGAAATTTAAATTAAACTTGGCTCCCAACCCAACTTTGGGTTATAAAATTATTATTTTTATAAATTAATTTATAATATAAATATTATAAATTATTTATAAACTACCTTAGGCATTAATTAAACTTTTAATATTATAATAAAATATTATAATATTATTTCCATTTGGCCTAGGTGTTTTTCTCTTTTGCCCTTAGACCTTTTCTGACCACCTTTAATATTATAATAATAAATATTATAATATTATTTCCTTTAGGCCTTTTCTTCAGGGTATTTAACCATCCTTTTGACCAATCATGTGGAGCTCTTAGACCAAATCTCTTGGGCTTAAAATATAAATATTTTAACCCTTCTTTTGCCAAGTCTTGCATTGATTCCTGACACTGACTCTTGACATCAATGACAACACAACTAACTCAAAATTTCCAAAAATCTCCCCCTTTGTCATTGATGGCAACCCCTTTTTTTGACCAAACCTTTTCCTCTTTCAAAACTACTCCCCCTGAGAAATTGCTCCCCTTGACTGAATGCTCTCCCCCTAACTCAAATCTCTTCCCCTTTGACATCAATGGCAAAGGGCCACCTTTGGGGCTTGGGGCTAATAATGAGACTCTTAGCTTAGCCCCTCCCCCACCTCCTCTCTTGAGGTGGTTAATTTTGGGTTGGGAGTATCTCTACTCCCAACATACACTGATATTTACCTTTGTCCACCTTCTTCCTCAACTGATCCTTTTGATTCCTCTGACTATTCATGTTCCTACTTGTCTCTGGAAGTTCTGCTCTACACCACTTTTTTGTATGCCCATCATTATTGCACTTATAACACTTAATGTTGTTATTCCTTAAAGGTGCAAATATCTTGGGGTTTCTCCTGGTGAAGCCATATCCATTCCTATCATGAACCCTGCAATTTACTACCTTGTGACCAAACTGATTACAAGAGTAGCAATACCCTTGAAAGAGATGCCTATTTTTGAAATTTCCATATTCCTATCTTTCATGTGTCCTGCACTATGTAGCCTTGTGCCCAAACCTGTGACATGAGAAGCATCATCCATTGAAGAAACCTTGCCTTGACCCCATTGGTCTCTTAGTCTCTTCTACCCTGTGTTGTTTCCTGTTCCATATGTTCCTCATTTGTGCATTGTCCATTTGCTTGTTGAAATTTCTATTGTTCAACTTATCCTTAGAAGTCTCACTCTCTCTTACACTCTCTTCTTCTGAAGCTTCTTCTTCTTTGGATCTTGAGGTTGACTCTTCTCCTTGTCCTCTATATTATTTTTTCAAAATCAAGTCTTGTCTTGTTTGATGAAGATCTTTGTACCTTGATAATCTTATCCAAGTTCTTTGAGCTTCTCCCAAACCTGTGTAGCTTGTCTTTAGACTCTTTTACTTCCTTCCTTAGTAAAGCTACTTCATGCTCTAACCTTTCACATTCTAAAACCTTAGCCTCTAACCTCTCTTTAAATTTCCTTGTCTTGGCTATTGAGTTGGTTAGATCTTCTATAAGCTTTCCTTTCTCTTCATCACATTCTTGAAATTGAAGCTTGAGTTTTGAGTTCTACTTTCTTACCTTCCTTAATGCATCAAGGGCAGAAATAAGCTCACCCTCAAGATCAACTTCTCCTTTCTCTGATTCTTCCTCTATTTATTTGCCTTTGAAATCATCTTCATTCCTTTCTGATTTATCTTCAATAGAAGCACTTCCTTCTTCTTCTATTGCCATAAGAAGACTTTCTTCTTCTGGACCTTCAAGAGCATCTTCATATTCATCATCACTGAAACTGAATCCATTCTTTGTACAACTATCCTCAAGATGACCAAAGTTACCACATCTAAAACACTTGAGAATTATTGGTGACCTGTTTCTAACCACTTCTTTTTCTTCTTCCAAAAATAGAATTTCATCTTCATCATTATTTGAGGAACTTTCATCACTATCACTTGAACTCTTACCTACCTTGTCTGCATAGAAACTCTTCTTATGCCTTTGGAAGAATTTATTTCCTTGCTTGTTTTGTTCATCCCTACTTTTCTTTTGGTACCTATGTTTTCCTGTTTCCCTATTCTTATGATCCTATTTTTCTTCATCATTGCTATTTCTAGCCTCTGGATAATCAGATGCATAGTGACCATATTTTCCACAATTGAAACATCTAACTGATTTTGTACCTTTATACTTTCTTGAGTCCTTGTTCCTTCTGCCATAATTTGCTTCTTCATCACTAGATGACTCATTGCTTGAATCTGACTTCTTACCCTTTGTCTTCTTAGTAACTTTGAAGGCTGCTTCTTTCTGGGGAATAGGTTCCTCTTTTATTCTCATCTCAAAAGTTGTGAGAATTCCATGTAATTCATCCCTTGTCAAAATTTCAATATATTTTGACTCTTCTATAGCTGAAATATTTTCACTATACCTCTTTGGGAGTGACCTTAAAATATTATCACAAACATCTGTTTCTTCAACTTTAAGCCCAAGTCCTTGCATGGAGTTAACAACCTCATCCACACGAAGTAGATATGCAGCAATGTTTTCCTCTTCCTTCATCTTTAGGTCTTCAAATGTTCTCTTGTAATTTTGCAACTTTACCCTTTTGACCTTTTTGTCTCCCTCATAGATACCTTTCAATTTATCCCAAATTTCCTTTGTTGATGTGCAATGCATAACCTTTATAAACTTTATTTCTCACAAACCCTTTAAAATTCCATTCATTGCCTTTGAATTATTCAGATGTAGGAGCTTACCATATTTATATGTAGGTGGAGTAGCTAGCGGTATGTATCCATTCTCAACTGCTTCCCATATTTCATTTCCAAGTGCCATTAGGTGAATCTTCATTCTCATACTCCAAAGTACATAATTGTTCCCATCGAACAATGGTGCCAAATTCCCTGAAGATCCATTCTAAGAATCCATCTGTGTTCTTGAGAGCTTTTCCTTCAAGTTGTTAAACTCTTTCGAAGGAACCCACTCTGATACCAATTGAAGAACACAAGCTTATACTGAGAGGGGGGTGAATAATATAAGACCACTTTTTACTTTTCTTTACTCAAACAATATTATCCAATATATCAATGCAATGTCAACAACAGTAATCAAAGCAATGCACAAATCACCACACACAATAGAGACACCAATTTAACATGGTTCACCCAATGTGGGCTACTCCACGGAGAAAATATTTCACTAAAATTTTCTCAACAAATCTCTTGGGAATCCTTCCCTATTACAATGTTTATGGACCTCTATCCAAAGGAGACACCAATCCCCTAATCTAGTTTGTGGGCACCAACCCATAGGAGACACCAATCTCCTTAGCTAGTTTGTGGATCTCTATCCATAGGAGAACTCCTTCTCCTTTGCTCTGGCTAGTGATCCTCTAGAAGACTACTACCTCCACTACTCTAGCTTGTGGATCTCTCTCCATTGAAGACTCTTGTCCTCACTCAGAAGACTTCTATCCTCACTACCCTAGCTAATGGATCTCTATCCACTAGAGACTATTATCCTCTACTCTGTCACCTCCAAAGCTTTCTTTTAGCTCTGTTCAAATTTGCACTAAACAAATGTCCTTTGTTCTAGCACAAATCTACTCAAACTCTATCTCAAATTTGCACTAAACATAGTCCTTTGGTCTAGCATAAATCTGCTCAATATCTATCTCAAATATACACTAAACATAGTCCTTTGGTCTAGCACAAATTGTTCAATCTCTATCTCAAATCTGCACTAAACACAGTCCTTCGGTCTAGCATAAATTTGCTCAATCTCTATCTTAAATCTGCACTAAACACAGTCCTTCAGTCTAGTACAAACTTGCTCAATATCTATCTTAAATCTACACTAAACATAGTCCTTCGTTCTAGCACAAACCTGCTCAATATCTATCTCAAATCTACATTGAACACAATCCTTTGATCTAGTATAAATTTTCTCAATCTCTATCTCTGGTCTGGCACAAACCTATCCTCAAATTTGCACCAAAATCTATCCTCAAATCATTCCTCAAGCCTTAACACAAAGCTTGATCCAATCATAAATCAACTCTGCTAGATCTACCCCAATCCTTAACTTAAAGCTTGAACAAATCAATCAATCAACTCTGCTCTCAAGTCTTCTCAAAGACTTACCTCAAATCTATCCATAAGTCCTCTCTAGAACTTGCTCAATCTGCTCAATAAGTCTTCACTAAGACTTACCTCAAATATGATTGTAAGCTTCCACAAAAGCTCACACAAATATGTCCTTAAGTCCACTCTAGGACTTACTCAAATCTGCTCACTAGCTTTCACAAAAGCTTGTTCAAATCAACTCAATCTATCATAGAAAACCTCTTCAATCACACAAACAAGTTTCACACATAATCTTGTTTTAATCTCACATAAATATATAGAGAATGGTTAGAGACTCAATATGTTTCACACTCACAACAATACTTAATCACTTTCAAACTCTCTTGTTTAACCACATAAACATATGGAGAATGGTTAGAGACTCAATATGTTTCACTCTCACACAACACTCAATCACTTCCAAACTCTCTTCAAATCAATTAAGAATAAAGAACAATTTGTTTCACAAAACTTGAACTATCACTCCAACACTCTCAATCAACTATGCTCAACCAAATTCACTCAATAAAACACAACTTGCTTACAAACCCTAAACAAGTGTTTCACTCCACTTCCAACAACTCACACTATGAATCTCAATCCTTGACTCAAGATGATTCCTCATTCACATAACAATGATACTCATGATATTTTCACAAACCCTAATCATGCACATGAAGATTTACTCAAATATTTCCAACAATGCTTATCAAACAATCTCACATAACAATGATACTCATGATCTTTCACAAACCCTAATCAAGATAGTTCTCAATCTCTCACTCAAATGTTCTCACAAACATTCACCAATCATGCACATGAAAGCTTACTCAACAATGCTTATCAAACAAACCTTTTCACTCCAACTTAGCATTCATAACATTCAACCCAACAATATTTCACTCACAAGGAATATATGCCCATACCTTTTTCTTGATGGATAAATGAAAGCATGCAGAAAAATGGCGTACTCGATATGATGCAAACAAAAATAGATATAGATGCTAAGTCCTACGAATGCGATGAGCAATGCATGAAGGAAATGACGCAGAAATGAGATGTGAGCAAACAAAGCGGGGCCTCCTTTATTGATATTGCTTTTAATATGATTACAATACATCCCCCCTCTAGGGCTCAGAACATTTGATACAATTTGTTACATTAATGGATGCCCGAAAGAAGCCGCGCTTCCAAGATCGGACGGTACGCTTCCAACGTCTTCCGCGTGCCCACATTCGAAGTGGGCGGGCTAAAGGTTGCTGCCGCTTGTGTCCATGTGTTCATCATTCCTTGCTGCCCCTCTAGTATTCTTGGTGGCGAGATCCTGCACATAGAAAGACAACAAATCATTAATAGCATATGCGTATCTAGAAAAACATGCAATCCCCAAGGCCTCCAACGGGCGCTTGTGGGATATCAGTGATAAGGTTGATAAATAGATTATAGAATGATATAGAAATGTAAAGGACAACTTCTAGAATTGGTATCACCTGATTTTGCATCGAAGCGGCGTCGGACGGCCCCGTTATGCTCGTTTGCCCGTCGGGGGCCTCTCCAAAGTGAGCGCTCCAATGTCCCACCTATGCTTATCCAAATCACCTGAAACTCATGGGTTAGGCATTATATGTAATTCTAAGACTACCCAGATGCTCGGAATTTGCATATCCTACCCATATTCTCTTGTATGTGACAGGGGCACCCTACGAGCTAGTTAATACATAAAATAATAAAACGATCGTCAAATCATGTCAGAATGAGTTCAAACTTTAACAGAGGCATTAGGATATCATCTGGGACATATTGCAAAAAGAATAGTAAGGAAATCATGCACATATTTCTAATCACTCTGGGGTGGGACGCTAGGGACTATCGCAAAACCTGCAAAAAGTGACCTTGCAAATGTCCTGCCCAGAGGCCTCCAAAACTCCTGCAAACTTGTGGTTAGACTAAAAATAGCATTTTGAGATGACCCAGAAGGTCAGATTTGGCAGATTCTACCCAGGTTATCTTGTATCCGAAGGCGCTCCCTGTAGGTTAGTAGACGCATAAAATGATAGAAACCAGGTCAAATCATGTCAGAAAGCAATGAAATTTGGACAACAACATAAGTACATTAGATATAAAATAATGCAAAAATAATAGTAAAAAAACCATGCACAGATTTCTAATCACTCCGGGGTGGGGCGATTAGGACTGCAGCAGTTTGGGGGGCGCCGGGGGTGGGACGCCCACCGTTTAGGGCCTAGTTTTGACACCAATCCAAGTGGGATGGGTCCAAAACTTCCTAGGGGGTTGTGTCGATGAGTTTGGGGTGGGATTGTGGCCGATTGCTTGGGTTTTTGGATCTGGATTGCGTTCCTAGTGTTCACCCGATAACCTCTCTTCCAAAAGAGAGATTAGGGATGTAGGAAGCACAAAGAGGAATGGGGGTATAGTTTGGCAGCACTTCGTTGCTCCAAATGCTCCAGCTCTATTCTTTTTTTGGGGTGAGGAGGCTCACCTTTTTATAGACCTAAGGGTCTCCTTTGAATGCGCATGCGAGGGTGCCACTTGGCTCACTATGCCTTTTTGGGGGAGAGAAGATTCCTCCCTGATTTAGGGCCTCCTTGATTGAGGCCTCCATGATCAGGGCAGGCTTGATTGAAGTCTCTCTGATTTGAAACCGTCCCTCGCAATTGCATGCCTTGAAGGCGAAGTTAGGTGGTGGATTTGGGCTGCCATTTGTCAAGGTTTGACTTTTTTCCAGTCAAACCTGCTAATCGTCCCACCCTGGAGCGATTGCTGCTAATCATCCCGGGGTGGGGCGAATAGGATTCTAATCGTCCCAGGGTGGGACGAATAGGGAGCAAAGTGCTTAAAAGGTGCAAAACTGACCTCTGACCTTCCAAAACTGATTTGGGAGTGGTTAGGACCACTGTTTAACCTCTGGAGGCTGCCCTAGGGGGTATGTATGCCAATTCGGTCAGTGCTTGTAGTCACATAATCGGATTGGTGCTGTTTTGGTGTCTACAGATGCCCCTTTTTGGGATGCGTTGTGTGTGGCACAGTGCTGAGCAAAAATAGATGACCAAAGCACTTAATGATTAGGGTTTCTTAGTAACCTAACCAAATTTTGATGCCCCAAGTATGGAAAGGGCACGCATTCTTGAATCCTTGCTTCTGACGAGCTAAGGAGCTTAACTCAAGTGTAACCTTTTTGAGTGAGGTGTACTTGATCTTGGACATTGTTCAGTCATGAATAGGCAAAGGGCACAACCTTTTGTCCGAGGAACCTTTTCTTCATGCTTCCAGAATGCCAAGTGTTTGTTTAGCCTGTGATTATTGCTTGTTTGTTGCCCCAAGCAGGAGCGTGATTGTCTTTGTCAATGATTCTTTGAATGCATGCCATTTCCTTGATTGGGTGTGTATTTGTTGATTGGTGACTAAGTGTGACTACCCCCTCAAGCGACGAATCGATGAGGGAATGACCAAAAATGAGAAAAGCGATGAGTCGCTTGACCCAAGATGACATTTGTAAGGGTGCCTTCAGTTGTTTTCGTTGAACGCTTATTGCAGTTTTCCAACCATCGGACCTATTTTTGGTGGGTTTTGACCCTTTTTTTTATGCCTATTGGGGTAGAAATTATCGAAAATCCTCCTTCCCGTGGAGTGGTCCGGCTATGCTAGCCTTCTTAGGGAGTAGGATAGTGAGTATTTGTGACCCCGATGACAGTTTTTCATGCCATGAATGTCAGGTGCAAAGGCACCTTTGTTCGGCAGATTTATTGCTATTTTTGGTGCATTTTTTGGATGCAGTTTTTGTTGCTTTATTTCTTGCTCTGTAATCGTCCCAGGGTGGGACGAATACCAATTTTGTAATCATCCCAGGGTGGGACGAGTGCTAACTAGAGCGCTCATCCTAGGGTGGAATGATTACAGGCCTAACAACCTATATAAGGACCAAAACTAGGTTTTGGGCTCATTTGCAATATTTTTTTCTTGGCGATTTGGAGCAGTGAGGAGGAGTGCGAGTGTGCGTAGCGGAGCGCTACTAAAATTTTGTGGACATCATGAGTGCGAGAACCGGATCTTCGAGTGGAGGAGCCGAGGTGAGACCGGTATGATGTTCCTTCTCTCTGCCTGTTATTCGTTTGTGTTTTATATGAAGTTTAAAACTCACATATAAAATGTTTGTTCGCTTTATTTTGTTTTTAAGGTTTTAAAACCTATTTTTTTTGTGTTTTTTTTATTCGTATATCAAGTTGAAAACCTAATATAGGAATTTTTTTATTTTTTGTTGTTAATTTTTGTATATTAAGGTCAAAACCCTAGTACACAACTTATTCGTTATTTGTTTGTGTTTGTATTTAGGTTTAAAACCCAAAACTTTATGTTTATTTTGTTGTTTTTGTTCATATTATGGTTGAAACCCTAATATGTTTTATTTTTTTTTGTTTTTGCCATATTAAGGTTGAAACCTTAATATTTTTTTGTTTTGTTTTGTGTTCACATTAAGGTTGAAACCCTAATATGATTTTTGTTGTTTTTTGTTGATTGTACAATTATTTTCATGTATGTTGTTGCCGTACAGTTTTATTTTAATATTTTTGTTTATATTAAGTATGTACTTAATATATTTTTCATTTTATTTTGTTGTTTCAGGTTGTGAAGAGTCGGTATCGCCAGTGACTATTTTCTCTGATGCCGGGATGCCTGATAGGTTGTGGATTGGGAGTGGCTTGATGCCCTTGGGCTCAAGAATGATGACGCTGAGAGCTGGTGGTGGGGGATCAAGTGATGATGTTGACCGATATGTGTGGATGCCCTGCCCATTCAATTTTCTGGATGTGGAGGTGATACTGATTGGATGGTCTCTATGAGATGGGGAGGAGGAGCATAGAGATGCTTTGGTGGAGGTAACATGGAGAGGGATCTCCTATGGACTTAGTTGGCATAGGGGATAGTGCATTGGTTGTGTATCACCAATGAGATATGGAGTGGGGTCGGTATCGGATAGAGTTAGAGATAGAGGTTGTCTGCCTCGGTGGACAGTTGCTTGTGCTTGATGGAGGTGGTTCATCATGTCGTACGAGAGGTAGTGAGACTGAGCAGTCTGCATCATCTCATCGCAGGTGGCTAGGTGAGGGTAGTGTTGGTGGGCAGGGTGCGAGGGCTGGCAGTAGCCGCCCTGAGAGGTCCCATAGGACCCATACTACTGGGGGTAGTTCCAATCGCACCGATCCTATGTGATCATGGTGGCCGACTCCCTAGGCTTTGGGGATTTTGAGTTTTTGGTTTTTGTGAGGTCGGAGGACCTTCTTATTGTAGCCTGAGGGCATTTTGACTTGATATATATACATGACTCTTTTTGGTTTGATTATATACTTGTCATGGTTTATTGTTCTTTATGCACATTTATTTATGTTGATGTATGCATATGCTATTATGACTGCGGATGATTTTAACTATATGATATAGATGTATGCATATGGAATGGATGGAATGATTTGTTTGGTATACAAGCGGTGGCACCATAGACTGTACAAGATTTACTGGCTTTCTGTACTATGTGATTGCTTTATGGAATAACTTTGCATTTGTAATTTTTGTTTTGTATTTTTTGATGGTGATGTAAGTAATGAAATGTACAACAATTGTTTTAGAATGTAGTTAAGGTTTTTCTGAGACTCAGATGCTTTAACTAACTAGTCAAGACTGTACATTATCTTACAAGACTTTCAAACAAGGTACGAATCAGACTTGAGTTTGACCAAGTTATTTCACATCCTTGTGTGTGCGATTGAGTTCGTTTATGTGGTATTCGTAAGGATACCATCAGTGCTAGGTAGGCTATCCACCAAACTTGTATTGAGGATCACCTAATTAGCTCCACTAACTCCTTTGTTGTATTTAGTAGGATTAATCTACGATGCAATCTAGGATACCATAAGCTAGCTCATCCACATGCAAACATTGGTCTACACACATGCAAAGCTAATGTGATAGAAATATCGTCGGGCTCCCAATAATGAGGATCACCTAAATGGTTTTTCAAATGCTGAGAATTCCAGGGATTCAAGCTTAGACGTCTTTCGGTTGTTCAATTTGTTGGGATACTTGCTCTCATATATAGTGATGAAAATCACTATTTATTTTGAGTTTTTTTTTTCTTCTCTTGAGCAAGGGGTTTGAGTAGTGGTGATAACCACTATTATTTTTTATTGTTGCTTTTTGAGGATTTAGATTTTGAATTTTGATTTCAAAGTTGAGCTTGTGGGATTTTTGGCTTGTGAATGGCATTGATCCTTTAGGCCTTGGGGATGACTACCCATCCTTCTCAGGGGCGTGTAGTATGAATCCTTATGACTTTGGGGATCAAAGGTGTTTGGGAATTTTGATGGTGAACTTTTGGGATTTTTCTTTGGAATGGTATTGATCCTTTAGGCCTTGGGGATGACTACCCATCCTTCTCAGGGACGTGTAGTATGAATCCTTATGAATTTAGGGATCAAGGGTGTTTGGGATTTTTGATAGTGGTGAAAACCACTATTTATTTTGGGGAATTGGATGGGGAAGAGCTTGTCCTTTTTTCAATTCTCAGCATTCTTGAACCATTCGCACAGGGGGATGAGCGAGGATAAAATTTTTGCTCATGGTACCCTAGACCACTTTGTAGGTTTCATCTTTCGTTCACACAACTTGGGAATTTTTATGTGTTTTAAGCTTGTGTTGGGATGCTATGTAACAAGGCGTGATCCAAGTAAAACTCTACCTTGTAAAAATCGGTCCGACTTTGTACAACATTTGACTAGAAATCTAAAGACAGCTGAATGACGAAAACCCTAAAGACATTAGAAGACAACTGACTATGATATGGCAAAAATGTGAATGGCGTTATTCTTGTTGGATCATTTACAAAATGGAATGAATGTGGAAAATGATGGAATTGCCGAGTAATTATAGTCTATGGTGCGTTTGACATGTATGACCAACAAATATGCAATGTATGTATGCGATGCCTAATGCAACTTTTTTTTTTGTGTTTTGATTTTTAAGATTATGCATGAAAGTGAGATGCAATTTTTTTGTTATTTTTGATTATCTGTTGTTTTTGAATATTCGTTATGGATGGTTTAACCCGAATGGGTGTGGACCAAGTGATTCTTATGGATCCTTGGAGGTTTTGGTTTGACCAAAGGGATTATAGATACCTTTGGGGCATTTTTGGTTGACCAAGCGATTGTGGAGAACCCTTGGAGCTTTTGGTTTGACCAAAGGGATTATAGATACCTTTGGGGCATTTTTGGTTGACCAAGCGATTGTGGGAACCCTTGGAGCTTTTGGTTTGACCAAAGGGATTATAGATACCTTTGGGGCATTTTTGGTTGACCAAGCGATTGTGGGAACCCTTGGAGCTTTTGGTTTGACCAAAGGGATTATAGATACCTTTGGGGCATTTTAGGTTGACCAAGCGATTGTGGGAATCCTTGGAGCTTTTGGTTTGACCAAAGGGATTGTTTGGTGTGACCAAGCGATTGCGGGAACCCTTGGAGCTTTTGGAGTGGGCCATGGCTCTCTAAATGTTGAATGGCCTCAAATGACTGATGTTCAAGGGTTCTAGTTCCTTGATTCCTTCAAGAGAGGTGAGCCGGTATGTTCCAGGTCCTATTTTACTATCGATTACATAAGGACCTAACCAATTTGCCATGAACTTGTCCCTTAAATGGGGCGGCAAGTTAGAATTTTGTTGGTTCTCTTTTAAGACCAGGTCACCGACCTGAAAGTCCCTCAGGTGAACTTTCATGTTGTATGCTTTCTTAAGTCACTCTTGATAGATACGTAAATGCTCGAGAGCATTGACGCATCGTTCATCGAGTAACGTAAGCTGGTCTAACCGGGCCTGCCGTGCAGTGTCATCATCGATGAACTCTTGCATTGATATGCGTAGGGAGGGTATTTCCAACTCGAGAGGCATGACTGCCTCGGAGCCATACACTAGCAAAAATGGAGTTGCCCTAGTGGGCGTCCGAATGCTAGTGCGATAAGCCCATAGGGCAAGTGGTATTTGGATGTGCCAATCCTTATGACTATCTGTGACCATATTTTTAAGGATGGCAACTAGCATTTTGTTTGACGCCTCTGCTTGCCCATTTGCCTATGGATAATAAGGTGTCAAAAAATTATGCTAAATTTTGTACTTTGTTGTCAAAGCATGCACATATTTGTTCTTAAATGACGTCCCATTATCCGAGATGATCTTGGATGGAATACCAAAATGACATATGATGTTATGTAAAATGAACTCCGCAATGCGGGGCCTAGTCGTAGAGGTAAGCGGAATTGCTTCCACCCACTTAGTGAAGTACTCTGTGGCCGTTATGATAAACGTGTGATGACCTGATGATGTAGGGGAGATATTTTCGATGAGATCTAAGCCCCACTATGAAAATGGCCAAGCCGATTGGATCGGTTGCAAGGCCTGAGAAGGTACGTGTGTCAAGTTAGCATGGTGTTGACACTTCATGCACTTCCACACATATGCGCAACAATCTCGCTCTAAAGATGGCCAATAATAGCCCATGCAAAGAATGCGCTTTGCGATGGCCATACCGCTGAAGTGGCCACCACATGTACCATCGTGCGCTTGGGTGATCACCCAAGTGGACTCTTGCTGGTCCAAGCAATGGAGGAGGATTCCTTCGTAGCTTCGACGGTATAAAATGTCTCCTAGCAAGACATGTTTTGCCACTTTCTATTTGAATGATATTTTCATGGCATGCGACAATCCAAGTGGGAGGCTACCTAACTTGAGATAGTCTCTTATGGGTGTGTACCAATCCTGCTGATCAGAAACCTCGATGGTATGAACGGTCGATCCCTCTTGAAGTTCATCCCTAGCAAAAGTTGAGCGGGAAAGAACTTGTAAAAATAGCGTTGTGTTGCTATTAAGAGGGGTTGGAGAGAACAAAGACCCCTAGTTGGCATGATTCAGACTATCATGGATTCGAGAGAACCTATCTTGAGATGGTTCAATCTGGATCAGGTGGATTCTTGGCGTTATGTCGAGCTTGCACGCTCCATCATGGATTGCGATAACATTTTGACTTGAATGGTTGTCATCTCACCAGAAATGTCTTGCGGGATTAGTGACCCCAAGGAGGCCATAGTGTCCACAAAATGATTCGATGATCGAGGGAGTGCCTCGATGTCGTACCATTCAAGATTTTCTAGGAATTTATCCACAAGGGCTTTGTAGGCCTACAGAACTGGGCATTTGCATTGGAATACCCCTTTCACTTGGTTGACAATTAACAATGAATCACCAAAGATATTCAAGCATTTGATGTTCATGGTGATGGTTGTCTGAAGACCTATGAGCAAGGCTTCATATTCAGCATTGTTATTGGTGCATGGGAAATCAAGTTTAAATGATAAAGGCATTGGAGCCCCTTGCGGTGTGAAAAACATGATTCCCATGCCACCCCCTTGCTCACATTTAGAACCATCAAAAAATAAGGTTATGTCGGCCTGTGACTCAGGCTCATCAGAATCTGGCGATTCCGAGACATGGAAGACCCCATCATCGGGCAGCTCTATGGTCGGAGGCTGATCGTCTTCGAGAGGAGCCTCTGCTAGTTGATCGGTGATGACTTGACCTTTGATGGACTTTTGTCCAATGAATTCGATGTCAAACTCCATCAACAACATGATCCATTTTGTCATGCGACTACTGTGATAAGTATGACTCATCATGTACCGCAATGGATTCTCCTTAGACACAACATACGTCGTATTGCTCAACATGTAATGGCATAGCTTTTTGGTGGCAAATACCACCGCCAAGCATAGCTTCTCAACGTATGCATAGTTAAGTTCATAACTGACCAGGGTGCGGCTAAGATAATAATTAGCCTGTTCTTTATGTAATTCATTTTTTTGGGCTAGCATGGCGCCCAGTGCCACCTCAGTAGCTGAGATGTATAAATAGAATGACACTCCTGGTCTAGGTGGTGCCAATACTGGCGATGAAGCCAAGTATTGTTTGATGTCATCGAAGGCTGATTGGCACTCGTCATCCCAATGAAATGCTACCCCCTTGTGTAATAATTTATTCATGGGTCGGCACTTGTCAGATAACTACGCTATGAAGCGCTTGATCGATGCGACCTTACCCTGCAAGCTTCTGAGCTGCCTGATGGTGGTTGGGGGAAGCATTTCAAGGATTGCCTTGACTTTATTTGGATCTACCTCGATGCCTCATTTTGAGACTATGAAACCCAAGAGTTTTCTAGATGTGATGCCAAATACGCACTTCTTGGGGTTTAGCCTAACCTTGTGTTCGATGAGGCGATCAAGGATCTTGCGTAAGTCATCGAGATGATTTTGGTCACAAAAGAGATTTGGCCAACAAATCATCCATATAATCTTCCAAAGTTTTATGCATGTGATCATGGAAGATGTATGTCATAGCGCGTTGGTAAGTGGCACCAACATTTTTAAGGCCAAAGGGCATGACCTTATAACAAAATGTCCCCCAAGGCATCGTGAACGCCATTTTTAGTTGATCATCGAGATTGATATGAATCTGGTTGTATCTCAAGAAACCATCCATGAGGGAAAGCATTTCATGGCCTGTTGTAGCATCTACCAATGCATCGATGCTAGGCAAGGGGAAATCATCCTTGGGACTCACTTTGTTTAAATCTCAAAAATTGGTGCATATGCGAATCCTCCCATCAGGATTTTTGATGGGTACCATGTTGGACAGCCATGGTGGGTAATCTATGCAGATGACAAACTGTGCATCCAACAACTTTTGTAGCTCATATTTGACCATTAAGGCCATTGTTGGGTGCATCTTACGTAGCTTTTGCTTGACTGGCTTGACTGTCGGATCAAGTGTTAGATTATGCGTGACTAGCTATGGGTCTAGCCCCGACATGTCTTTGTAGGACCATGCAAAAACCTCCTTCTTCTCTTTGAGAAGGGCAATGTAATCGGCTTGCTCTTCGAGGGATAAACTTACCCCCGACTTGATGATTTGTGGATTCATTGGATCAGAACCGATGTCTACGTCAATCGTCTCTTCGACTGACATGTGGGATCCATCCTCCAACTGGTGTGGAGTTGGGATCAGGTGGATATCATTTGCTGAATTTAGATCTACGTTGGGAATGTCGGGTTCCTCTTCAGCATGGAAGATATCCTGAGTCTGTCTTGGGGTGAAATGAAACATCTCATCGCAAGGCCAGTACTCTGATGGGGATGGTGGTGAGTCAGCGTGATCCCAGTCTATGGCATCTAGGTCTAGATACAATGGTCATGTTGGATCGGCTGGATTGCGGATGGGGGTGGTTAAATCAATGGAGATCATGTTGATGGAATGAATTTGGTCTCCATTGCCGCGTGGGTGTTGATTCAGACATCCTTGGTGATCCTTGTACCCTAGATCTGGCTCTATGGGTACTGGCACAAAAGGATCGGCCCTATGTGTGGATAGAAGGATAGGGTCTGCCCTTGGCACTGATGGCCCTATAGGGTCTCTAGGTGGGAGGTGCTCCTTGTATGCCCGAAGTGGTGGATGAAGCACTTGGTTTAACTGTACTTGGTTTAAATGCCACCTATGCCTTGGTCCCATATTTAGATGTTCAAACATATCATCGATGTCTATGGGGTATTCCTGTTGCCTCATATGGTTGAGATATGCCATCTCAGTCTCATCCTCATAGTCGCTATCGAAGATCCATAGGCCTTCATTGGCTCTAACAACTATGTGCCCCTCTGGCTGGTATAGCCTCCCACTAGGCATTTCTTGATCACTATCCTCACTCTCTATGAAAACTAGAAATCTGGCATGTAGGTAGTCGATGTTGAAGAAGATATTTGGATCTTCTTCCTCCGGTGGATCACTTGGCCTTATGGCCGGCATGGGAGGCTCATTTTGTTTGAGCAAGTTGATTTGGTCCCTTCTGGGTTGTTCCGCTCTCTGTGGGAGGGTTGGATTCTCTGGAGGTAGCAATTGCCCGATCGGAACATTAAAGGGGAACATTGCCATGAAGTTCTCTTGATAGTCATCAATGGGTGTCACCTACGAGTGATTGCTATCGGACTCAAAAGGGTCCCAAGGTGCTACCTCATAATCTGACTCATCTTCAGAAGACCCCCCTTGATCTTGTTCATATCCCTCTTGGAGGTTACTTCTTGAACTTTCCCCTTCCTCGATCAAAGGGGAGGGGTTGTTGAGGTCAACAAGGTTTGTTGTTAACAATGGGAGATAATCCCCCAATGTGTATGTTGTGTTGGGATTGGCATATGGATCTTGTGCCAACCCATCCCTGTTGCCTAGACCTAGGCCTTGCATGGTTTCTACCAAGATGTCGAGGGGCAAAGGGTGGTTGAACCCTACTCCTAATTTATCATATTGCATCTGGTATCTCGGTTGACAAAGAATGTGCATTCCTTGTTCGTATCTGCCCAATCCATATCCATGCCAATTACATTGGTCTAGGTATTTCAAGGCGAAGTCCGGGTTGGATAGATAGTCAACATTCTCAGCAAATGGCTCTTCATCCTCTTCCTCTTGTAGGTAGGGTTCAATGCCGTTCTCGAGGCCCCCATATACAAAATTGGTCTGATTTGGTGGGTAGCCTAAAGGGACGATAGTGTCGATGGGGAGGCGAGGTCTCCCCATGTCTTGCATGGATTCGAGCATGGGTGTTGCCACAATGTTCCACACTAGGTACTCCCCCAGGCCCGTATTGGCCATCTCAATGGTAATCATCGATGGTTGAGGGGGAGGGAATGGGAGTTCTCCCTGAGTCCACTCCATGTTGGGTGAACCAGGTGTCTCGACTTCCATTCGGTTGGGCACCTCTTCGGTAGATATGGTTGAGACTAATGGTGGTACCTCCTCTAGGGGCTTCTTCCCATTGTCCTTCGATGTGGCCACCATAGGTGGCATCATTGGTGAAGGAACAGATGATGAAGATGGGCCAGGTTGGTGAGTTGAGGGACTCAACAACGAGGATGTAGGCAGAATCGGACCCTGTGTGGATGGATTCAATTGAAAGTCCAAATGTGTCGATGGGAGGGTCGATTGTGGCATCAGCTACACCGCATTGCAAAACTTAAAGGGCTCTAAGTCCGCTGGGACTACATGTACTTGCCCTTCGTATGTGTATTTGAGGCATTGATGGGCTATCGAAGGGACACACTTCATGTCCCTGATCCAAGGCCGGCCTAGCAAGATATTGTAGGCCATCTCACCCTCAAGGATGTGACACAACGTAGGAATGGTCTTTTGTCCTACTTGGATGGGCAGGACAATTGTGCCAACCATCGAGCATAACACGTCGTTGAATGCTCGAAGAGTGTAAGTGGATGCCACAATGTGGGATGCTAGCAGCTTAAGGTGTTTTAATGCCATTGTCATGATTATGTTGTTGGATGAGCCAGTGTCCAACAACACCCTCTTGAATGGAATCTCGTTGACCCATGCAATGACGTGCAGGGGTGGATCCACCATATCACCAGTCACCAATTTTAGTTCATCTTCCCTGAAGGTTATGACTGGTTCTATGCATTGTCTCACATGTCCCATAAAATTGTTGAAAGAATTGGCTTCATGGGGTTGTAGCTCAATGGCTTTGAGTATCTCCATCAGAGCCTCCCGATGGGGCGGTGATTGTTGGATGAGCTCATAAATGGAGAGCCTAGCCGACGTGGTCCTTAAAATTTGAGTAAGTTTAGTCTGAATCATGGCCATTGGTCTAGGTGGGGGAGGTTGCGTAGGGTGTTGTGGAGGTTGTGACATTGATGGAACATCTCCTGTAGCTACAGCGGGTGCAGCCGTGTTTGGGTATCTTTTGTTCCATGTCACGATGCTTATCATCCCTACGTATCCTTGCATGGGGTAGTTTTGTGTTACCTCATTCACTTGTAAAGTCTTTGCCTGCGCATCATGGGTAGGCAGGGGGTCTTTGAAGACCTCCATCTGTTGGTTGCTCAGTGCTACGGGACTATCTACCATGAGCATTTTGTTGTCTATCAAGTCCTGCACTAAGTGTTTGAATTTCCAACAAGTGGAGATTTCGTGTCCTTTCTATCGATGAAATCTACAATATAAGTCTTCCCTATAGCCCTTGGGTTTTGGCATGTTGGGGTCTATGGGTCGACTTTTCGACAAGTTTATCAGGTTTTCCATGAACAAGCGGTCAAACAAGGAGTCTCTAGACTCCGTGAATTGTGTGAATTGTCGCCTAGGGCGACGCTGCTGATTTTGCTCTTGTTTATGATTTTCCTTTTCATAGTTATCAAGAGGAACTGCTTGATAATTAGCCTTTGGGGGCTATGTCATTTGTGCAGGCTTTGGTATAGTTATGGCAACCTGATTGACCATGATGGGTTTCGGTTGCATGGGCCCAGTTTTAGCATTTTTGGGCCACTCTTTCTTGCATGGCTTGGCAATCTCATCATCTTGTATTTTGATCTCCTCAATTATCTTGGCTTGCACCAGGGCTTCTTCGAGGGTGGCATATTGTTGCAGCTGCAATAGCATGGAGATCGACCTTAAGCAACTCTTTGAAAACATTTGAGTCATGTCGGCCATGGGAGGGAGGT
The DNA here is from genome assembly GCA_028583015.1 of Wollemia nobilis. Classification (NCBI taxonomy): domain Eukaryota; kingdom Viridiplantae; phylum Streptophyta; class Pinopsida; order Araucariales; family Araucariaceae; genus Wollemia; species Wollemia nobilis. The sequence goes on along the minus strand of JAQPPZ010017170.1, from coordinate 1,468,505 downwards.
AAGGTAGCTTTGAAAGCAATGTCCTCCATCGATTCCCATAAGCAGCCATGGTCTCATCATCATACTTCTTAAGGCCAGCTAGGTCACTTAAGGATGCCTTCTTCTTGGTGTTGAAGGCAAAATGTTCAAGGAACGCGTCCACTAGCTGGTCTAGATTATTGATGCTATGCTTCGACAACTGGGTAAACCAATCCGAGGTAGGGCCTACGAACGTGGTTATAAACGTTCTCAGAAGCAATGCATCATTGTCCTGAATGCCAAAGCATTGACTTAGGAACCTTGTTACGTGCTCTTGGGCATCCTCATCCCCTCTAAAAATTGCCAATTGAGGCACTTTGAAGTGGTCGGGGTATGGGGGTGCCAGAACTGAAGGATGCATAGGGTGACTACGGAGTTGGCATAAGGTGGGCTTTTGGGGCCCTAAAGTCTTAGTCTCCATAGACTCTAAGCGCTCTAGCAGTGCTTTGTATGCATCAGAGGATTTGATTTCCTCTTCTTTGGTTTGTTCCCATTGTGAATTGTGAGGAACTTGAGGCCTATGGAGGGGTAGCCGGATAGCGCCCCCTTGCCTTGGTAGGGCATTTCAGCCCGCTCTTCTTCTCACTCAAATTCCTCATAGGCCTCTTGAGGAGTTTTTGGGCATGACCTATAAACATGGATGGGTGCCCGAGGAAGGCGCCCATCATTGGTTCTAGGAGTGGCCTCCCGCTCAAGTCTAGGAGGTCTTGGAGGCAATGCTTGATAAGGTCATGGAGACCTGTCTCGTACTAAGGGGTTGTGCCTCTCATAAATTTCTGTCCTATGCATGCGAGGGGTTGGAATCCTCTCATGCATAGTGTTCTAGAACAACTCATCTGTCTGGCGCTGAATGCACTCTTTGTTAAGATGATACAGTTGTTCTAACTACTGTTGATCTTGCCTAAGCTACGTGATTTGTGCTTGGCGGGTGGCATGTTTGGCAAATGCCAAGTCGATTTGTTTCATCGTCCTAGGTCTAGGAGGCCTAGATGCCTCCCCTACATATCTATCTCGGTCATGGTGATCCGAGATCTCTATGGGTCACTTTCCTCTATCGAGGTTAGCAACATTCACCCGAGGCTCTGGCCTCAATAGGTGATCTTGATAATCAGTAGGTGCGGAGGCACATTGCCCCCACGTGGTGTATTGCTCTTGAGGAATATACTAGTTTTCCTCATGCTCCCTTTCGTACATGTGAAAGGGATGGGCAGAGTTGGCTCACCCTATCTGAAGAGCCTTGCACTCTAGATTTGGCCTATTAGTTCTAATAGTAATGAGGGGTGGAGGAGGAATGATATAATCATGTGGGCCCTCCTTATGAACCCTATGCTGCTCTAGCGCTTCATCGCATAGTGGCCACTCATAATGAGTGTCTAAGGGGGCCTTCCCATGTGTGTACTCCTCCTGAGAGGGTCTGTGTTGAATGGGAGTGCCCCTCAAAGGGGTGCCTCTATAGTCCTGTTCTGTAGTGGTATAGTGTGGACTATGTTGTGGGTCAGGTTGCCAAGGTGGTATAACCAAGTCCTTGGGGCTATAACGGAGGTGACTTGTGCCTCCTTGCATACTTTTCGTAGCTTCTTCCCGTGATTGGGCTTGGCTACGGGTATACACCATGGTGGTGGTTTTTCTAAAAAGATATGTATATTTTTATCTCCTTTACAATTTTTATGCTATACCAAACAAAAGGGGACCACACAAACAAAGAAATGATTATCTTGTTTACAGATTAAATGTGTGTCCTAGATCTGGTTCAATGTGTTTGATTTTTGTTATGTAAATCTTGTAAAGAAAACTTTGTTATACATGCATAATGAGGGCTCTTGTATCTCCAAAATGGTCGCCCCTTCAATATACCATTGCCAGGCCGTTATACCGAACCTCTCAATATACCCGCCCTTACGTGAGGGAAACTATTGGTACGCGAGAGCAGAATAGTAAGTGGAACATAGGCGGTACGGAAGGGGGATCACTCTATTTTTGACACCTACCTTAGAAGACTTATCCTCATGCATGGGGAATCACCCCCGCTACACTTGGTCAGCTTTCGTCAGGATTTACGTCTAGCAATAGTCGCGATCAGGGTATATGTATGCAAAATCCAAGCCAAGGTGGTGATGAAACCCACCGTTGGTCTTGATCAAGTGTTGGGGTATTAAGACCAACTCCTTGATGTTAATTTTATTAGGTGGTGTGTGTGGTTCCTTTTAATTGTGTAAAGAAAGAAAACATACAACAAAAGATGATTTTCACTAATGCAATGCTTTAAAGTACGTTTTATCTTTCAGAGACAATTAGTAGCAAAAAGGAAATCACAAAACCTAACTAGAACTGAAACCTATAATGAGGACTTGCCATTTGTGCAAGTATCATGCAAGCAAACCAGAGAAAAATGCATTCCTAATCAAGTTCCTTCCATTTAATTTACTCTATGTTTTTATTTATTTTTTCTTTATTGCAAGAAAGGAAAACAAACTACTTAACCTTTCTATGCAAGTGTCTAAAAATAAAGCAAAGAAAACAAAAAATTGCAGAAACATAAAGTAGAAAAACACAGAGGATGTTCAGAAGGCCTACCTCTTCTCTGTCTAAACTAGATGCCTCTGAGTTTCTACTCAAAAAATGCATAGAGCTCTAATCATCCTGGGGTGGGATGAATAGCAGGTCTGCATTCATCATAGGGTGGGATGAATACGTATTCATCCCGGGGTGGCACGAGTAGCAGTCCAGTGCCCGAATGAGTAACACCTGCAAAGAAAAACCACAAAATTTGGATCAGAAACTTGATCCTAATAGTAGGGGATAGGGTCCCACCATGATCACCACTGAAAGCATGCAGAAAAATGGCGTACCGATATGATGCAAACAAAAATAGATATAGATGCTAAGTCCTACGAATGCGATGAGCAATGCATGAAGGAAATGATGCAGAAATGAGATGTGAGCAAACAAAGCGGGGCCTCCTTTATTGATATTGCTTTTAATATGATTACAATACATCCCCCCTCTAGGGCTCAGAACATTTGATACAATTTGTTACATTAATGGATGCCCGAAAGAAGCCGCGCTTCCAAGATCGGACGGTACGCTTCCAGCGTCTTTCGCGTGCCCACATTCAAAGTGGGCGGGCTAAAAGTTGCCACCACTTGTGTCCATGTGTTCATCATTCCTTTCTTCCCCTCTAGTATTCTTGGTGGTGAGATCCTATGCAAGAAAGACAACAAATCATTAATAGCATATGCGTATCTAGAAAAACATGCAATCCCCAAGGCCTCCAGTAGGCGCTTGTGGGATATCAGTGATAAGATTGATAAATCGATTACATAATGATATATAAATGTAAAGGACAATTTCTAGAATTGGTATCACCTAATTTTGCATCGAAGCGGCGTCGGACGGCCCCGTTATGCTCGTTTGCCCGTCGGGGGCCTCTCCAAAGTGAGCACTCCAATGTCCCACCTATGCTTATCCAAATCACCTAAAACTCATGGGTTAGGCATTATATGTAATTCTAAGACTACCCAGATGCTCATAATTTGCATATCCTACCCAGATTCTCCTGTATGTGACAGGGGCGCCCTACGAGCTAGTTAATACATAAAATAATAAAACGATCGTCAAATCATGTCAGAATGAGTTCAAACTTTAACAGAGGCATTAGGATATCATCTAGGACATATTGCAAAAGTAATAGTAAGGAAATCATGCACATATTTCTAATCGCTCTGGGGTGGGACGTTGGGGACTGTCGCAAAACTTGCAAAAAGTGACCTTGCAAATGTCCTACCCAGAGGCCTCCAAAACTCCTGCAAACTTGTGGTTAGACTAAAAACAACATTTTGAGATGACCCAGAAGGTCATATTTGGCAGATTCTACCCAGGTTATCTTGTATCCGAAGGCGCTCCCTGTAGGTTAGTAGACGCATAAAATGACAGAAACCAGGTCAAATCATGTCAGAAAGCAATGAAATTTGGACAACAGCATAAGTACATTAGATATAAAAGAATGCAAAAATAATAGTAACAAAACCATGCACAGATTTCTAATCACTCCAGGGTGGGGCGATTAGGACTGTAGCAGTTTGGGGGCGCCCGGGGTGGGACGCCCACCGTTTAGGGCCTAGTTTTGACACCAATCCAAGTGGGATGGGTCCAAAACTTCCTAGGGGGTTGTGTCGATGAGTTTGGGGTGGGATTGTGGCTGATTTCTTGGGTTTTTGGATCTGGATTGCGTTCCTAGTGTTCACCCGATAACCTCTCTTCCAGAAGAGAGAGATTAGGGATGTAGGAAGCACAAAGAGGAATGGGGGTATAGTTTGGCAGCACTTCGTTGCTCCAAATGCTCCAGCTCTCTTCCTTTTTTGGGGTGAGGAGGCTCACCTTTTTATAGACCTAAGGGTCTCCTTTGAATGCGCATGCGAGGGCGCCACTTGGCTCATTATGCCTTTTTGGGGGAGAGAAGATTCCTCCCTGATTAGGGCCTCCTTGATTGAGGCCTCCATGATCGGTAGGCTTGATTGAAGCCTCTCTGATTTGAAACCTTCCCTCGCAATCCCATGCCTTGAAGGTGGAGTTAGGTGGCGGATTTGGGCTGCCATTTGTCAAGGTTTGACTTTTTTCGAGTCAAACCTGCTAATCGTCCCACCCTGGAGCGATTGCTGCTAATCATCCCGGGGTGGGACGAATAGGATTCTAATCATCCCGGGGTGGGACGAATAGGGAGCAAAGTGCTTAAAAGGTGCAAAACTGACCTCTGACCTTCCAAAACTGATTTGGGAGTGGTTAGGACCATTGTTTAACCTCTGGAGGCTGCCCTAGGGGGTATGTATGCCAATTCGGTCAGTGCTTGTAGTCACATAATCGGATTGGTGTTGTTTTGGTGTCTACAATAAATGACCTCAAACCCTATCTCAACACAATCAACCTCTTTTCCAATCTTACTGGTTAGATATCAAAAATCTATCCTCAATTATTTCCTTCAAATATTTCACCATACAAAAATTATTAATTCTCAAATACACCTTATAATATCCAACCTTGAAATAATATTCAACATATAACAAATCACAATAATCCTTATTACTCCTAACTTCCTTTTCATAAAATTAAAATTAAAGCCTTATAACTCCCAACTCAAAATTGTATTTTCAAATAATTAACTTTATAAAACAATGCAATTTATTTTTAACTTTCAATAAAAACATTTCTCACTTTTGTCTAAGGTGAAAAAATTACCTTACCCGTTTTAACTCCCTAAGCACTCAACAAAACAAATACACCACATGCTCATAAAATTCCCACTACACATTAACCTAGGCGTAAAAAATTAAATACCTCAATGTAAAAGCGCTCACGTGGGAGGCAAAAGGGCATAAAGTGCTTTATCTCTTCCTCCCCTGCACCAAATCCAAAAGGCTTTGTTCCAGCATCACTGTCGAGACTCGAACGTAGTACCTCTATGTTTCCTGAAGACTTACACACCTCAAACTTACCACTAGCCCAATCATTGGTTGGTGTTTGTCTTCCTTCCTTGGTCACTTTGTTTTCTGTGTATTGGGGCAATTAAAATTTAAGACCTTTTTTCTTTGATTGCTCACGAAAATATTTGTCTTATCTTTTCACCAAATCGCATGCACAATATTTCGGAGACTTACCTTTGCAAGGTAAGTGCTATGGTATTTATACCATATGCTTCTATTTTTCAACATTGGCGGAGGAATATGAAATTTAAATTAAACTTGGCTCCCAACCCAACTTTGGGTTATAAAATTATTATTTTTATAAATTAATTTATAATATAAATATTATAAATTATTTATAAACTTAGGCATTAGTTAAACTTTTAATATTATAATAAAATATTATAATATTATTTTAATTTGGCCTAGGTGTTTTTCTCTTTCACCCTTAGACCTTTTCTAACCACCTTTAATATAATAATAATAAATATTATAATATTATTTCCTTTAGGCCTTTTCTTCAGGGTATTTAACCATTATTTAGACCAATCATGTGGAGCTCTTAGACAAAATATCTTGGGCTTAAAATATAAATATTTTAACCCTTCTTTTGCCAAGTCTTGCACTGATTCATGACACTGACTCTTGACATTAATGAGAACACAACTAACTCAAAATTTCCAACAGTTTGTGTTAAAAGCACCCCAAAAACCTCCACAATGTAACTTCACAAGATTAAACCAACCTTTGACAATGGTCTTACCACAATTGGTGGAAAGAGGTTTGATAAAATTGCCAGAGATACGACAACCTAACCCTTCTCAACCTTGGTATAGACCAGACCAACATTGTGATTTTCATCAAGTTGATGGACATCCAACAAACACTTGTAAAAGGTTAAAACACTTAGTACAAGACTTAATTGATGATGGAAATTTGGGAGTGGAAAATCCTCCACCTAAGGCTAATACACCAATAGAACCACAAAAGCAACAGGCACAAAATGCCAATCAAGATCTAGACATCTTCCAAAACCCTTTACCAAACCATGGTAAGGAAGTTGTAAATCAGCTAGACTATAAGATTGTACCTCATCCAACATGTTATGTGGGAATGATTAGTAGTCACTTACCATCACAACCTTCACAAACTCCCTTTGTGCCTACTCAATATGTTGTCACAATTGAGCCATTTTGAGGAAGGACAATACAATTCTCATCCTTGAACCATATAGAAAGTGAAACTAAATCTGAGGTAGACATTAGTTCATTACATTCTAATAGTTCAGAATATGAATCAAGACCAATTTTACCCATCACAGATTCATTAACTCTGGAGGAACCATTTCCAAGAATGATAACAACCCATCCTTCTTCACAACAACTTCTTCCCATAGAACAAACATCAAATGCTAGATCACAACTTGTTCAAGATGATCCTCCCATTTCCCATCAATCAAACAACATTGTGGCTACAGTTGGAGCCATTACTAGGCAACAAGCTCAAAATCAAAATTCTCAACCTCAATTACCTACAACTCAACCAAATAATGAGGATCAACCACCTTTTGTTCTAAAACCACCTTATAAGGGAAATAATGTAATTCGACCTCAACAAAAGGCTCCCTTTGATATTAATGAACAACTAGCTAATACAACAACTAGGATTTCCCTCTTAGATCTTCTTAGAACTTCATCAGTTCATAGAGAAGAATTAATGAACACCTTGAGTCAAATGATGGTACCTCAGGATATAGAACCAACTGCTGTAGTGAATGTTGTAGCTTCTCAAGGAGTTGACTACATTGATTTTCATGATAAAGATATACCTCCACATAGTATGCATAGGGATAATCCCTTATACATAACAACATTAATTGGAGATGTAGGCGTTAAGAGAGTATTAATTGACAATGGCTCATCCTTAAATATCTGCACCTATGACTTTTTCAAAAGGTTTGGGTTCAGAAATGAAGATTTACGAAGAACTAAAATGATTATAAAAGCTTTTAATGATGAAACCCAAGAAGCTTGTGGTGTGATATCTATCCCATTACAAGTTGGCCCTAGAATATTGGACACATCTATTTTTGTTGTATCTTGTCCTACATCATACAACATCCTTCTAGGATGCCCTTGGATTAATGCAATGAGGGCAGTTCCCTCTACCCTACATCAATGTGTCAAATTCGAATTTAAAAATCAATTGGTCACCATCCATGGAGATCCTAGACCTTTTGATATGTGTGCAATGGTGGAACCTATTGATGTTCCATTTTGTCCAGCCTTATCATCATCAATTCCTGTTCCCCCTAAGTCTTCTTCTCCAAAAATTGAACCTTTACCTTCTTCTGACACAACTACACCATCTAAAACTGATAATCCTTCCACCTCATATCCCCTCATAGATGAAGCCTTACCAGACTTATCTACCATATTAGCACCTACAGAGCATGCTAATTTTGTTGTACAAGACTCCATTGTCTTGTCCCAATTACCGCCATCCCCGTGTACGATAGGTTTACCTCACAAATGGGGAAACATATATCATGTTGGAAGTTGTACTTTTATTTCTGTGGGATGTTCTCTCGATAAAATCAATATTAAGAAAATAAGATTTACATTCGATGAAGATAGTTTTGCTCAATGTTACTTTTCCAACAAATATATAAAATCAAAACAAATGATGTGTGATATGGGTTACAGAGGTAAAGGTTTGGGTCATTTTGAAAATGGCATACGCGAACCATTTGAGGTTGAGGAATGGCCTGCCCGATGTGGTATAGGCTATATCCCTACAAAATCTCAACCTTTCCCTTTTGATGACGATGATCATCTAATCACCTATGATGAATATTTAGAAAATAAAAAACATTTAATGAATAATAAGAGGAGAAGACAAACTCATTTTTCTTGCAATATGATTTCAATAGTCCATCCGAAAATGATTGCCACTCTAGATGAGTGTATAGAAGGAGATGTCTTTTTTGACACCTCCCTTGAAGAAGTCATGAGGAATGGTTTCTTCTTCGATGGGTCTATCCCATGTATAGCCCATGTTCACACAGTAACCCCACAAGAAGAGTTAGCCAAATTATCCCTAGAAGAACTTCAGGAAATGGGTGTTTCACCTACCCCTCCTAACTTTGAAAGGGACTTAAATATTTTGGTAGAAGATATCTTGAAAATCAATATTGGAACATAAATTAATCCTCACATGGTCAAAATTGGAGCTACCTTGAGTAAAGAAGAACAAATAAAATACACAACACTTCTTGTGGAATACCCTGATATCTTTGCATGGATATATGCAGATATGCCTGGCTTAGATCCTTCTGTCGTCATGCACCACTTAGTGGTACATCCTGATGCTAAACCAATGAAACAAAAACTTAGGAAAATGCATCCTAAAGTAGCCTTATTAGTAAAATATGAATTACAAAAATTATTAGATGTTGATTTCATTCAGGCCATAGATTACTCTGATTGGATATCCAATGTCATCCCAGTAACCAAAAAAGAGGCTACTAAAATCAGAGTATGTACTGATTTTAGGGACATCAATGTTGCATGTCCCAAAGATGATTTTCCCCTTCCTAATATGGATCAAATCATTGATTTCATAGTAGGAAGTGGGATGCTATCCCTTATGGATGGATTTTCTGGATATAACCAAATCCGTATAGCACAAGAAGATCAACCCAAAATTGCTTTCATTACACCTTGGGGGACTTTTTATTGGAAAGTAATGCCTTTCGATCTAAAGAATGTAGGAGCAACTTATCAATGAGCTATGACCTATGTGTTCCATGATATGATGTATGACATCTTACATGATTATGTAGATGACATCATAGCTCGATCCATTAAGGAAGAGGATCATATTCTCGACTTGTGATGAGTCTTTAATAGACTCCATGAATATAAAGTCCGCTTAAACCCGGATAAATGTGTTTTTGGAGTAAAATCAGGTAAATTATTGGGATTTATTGTATCTATGTGAGGAATAGAGATATATCCCATCAAAATCAAGGCAATCATCGATATACCACCACCAAAAACCTTGACAGAACTTCGAAGCTTACAAGGTAAGCTCCAATCTATCCATCATTTCATTGACAAATTGGCGGATAAATGTCAACCCTTTCTTAAGTTACTTAAGAAAGATACTTTTTTTAAATGGGATGAAGAATGTCAAGAAGCCTTTGAAGCTCTTAAGACATATTTTCTTACACCACTAGTACTCGTTCCTCCTAGGCCCGAGCATCCTTTTATTCTATACATTTCTACCTCAGAACTTGCGTTAGGAGCAATGCTAGTACAACATGATGAGGATAAGAAAGAAAGAGCTATTTATTACATAAGCAGAACCTTGATAAGTTATGAAACTCATTATACTCCTTTAGAAAAACTCTGCTTAGCTATTGTGTTTTCTACATAAAACTATGCCATTATATGCTTAGTCAAAAAACTTTTGTCATAGCAAAATTTGATCCATTAAGATACTTGATGAGTAGACCTTATCTATCAGGATGTGCAATGAAATGGGTTCTCGCTCTGAGTGAGTTTGATCTAACCTTTATTGGACAAAAATCCATTAAAGGGTAAGTCATAGCCGATCAACTCGTCGTTGCCCCTCTTGAATCTACTCACCCTTTGACAATAGAGTTTCCTGATGAATGCCTTAATCTAGAAGGTGAACATTTAGATTCTTGGACTCTATTTTTTGATGGAGCCTATTGTATGAGTGGTGTAGGTGTAGGCATTATACTAGTGTCTCCCCATAAACAACTTATCCCATTATCTTTTAAACTCTAATTTTCTTGTACAAATAATACAGTAGAATATGAAGCTTTGATCCTTGGGTTACGAGCAACTTTATCCTTGGATATTAAAATTTTATTAGTTTTTGGAGACTCACAACTCATGGTAAATCAAATTAATAATATTTATCAAACTTGAGATGAGAAAATCTGCCCTTATAAAGAGTATGTTTTAAAACTTATATCTTTATTTGAGAAAGTTACTATCGAAGCTATCCCTCGTACTAGTAATCATTCTATGGATGCTATGGTAGTAGTTGCTTCTCTTATTCCTTTAGAGTTGGATGATGATCATGCTACTATCATCATTCACCAAATTTAGGAACCCACATCATTAGAATCTTGCCTAGCACCCTTAGATGTTTTCACAATTGAAGAAACATCCTCAGAATCATGGTATGGAGATATCTTTAATTTTCTCCAAAATGGGTCATACCCAGATGGCTTAGATAGGAATCAACGTAGACTATTACGTAGAAGAGTTGTTCATTTCATAATTATTGGAAGTAATTTATATAAAATATCCTTTGAAGGTATCCTTTTAAGATACCTCAATGTAGAGGAATCTAAGAAAGCATTAAGTGAAGTCCATGATGGATCTTGTGGAGGTCATTTTAGTGGTGGAGCCATAACTAAAAAGCTCCTACGAATGGGATATTTTTGGCCCTCCATGGAAAAATATGCCAATGACTATGTGCATCGATGTGACAAATATCAGTGACACGTAAATTTAGTCCATGCTCCGACCCAAGAGCTTCAAGCTATCTCTTCCCCTTGGCCTTTTTCAAAATGGGGCTTAGACATTATAGGGAAAATAAATCCAGTTTCATCAGATGGTCATAAATTCATCATAACAACAACTAAATATTTTACAAAATGGGTAGAAGCCATGCCATTGGCTTCTTGCACAGGAACCCAAGTCTCAAAATTTATTTTCAATCAAATCATCTATAGATTTGGGATTCCATCCACACTTGTTTCTGATAATGGAACTTGTTTCAAAAATAAAGATATACAAAAACTTTGTGCTAAGTATAAAATCCAACATAGATGGTCTACTCCTTACTATCCACAAGGAAATGGCCAAGCTGAAGCATCCAATAAAACTCTAATTAAAATACTAAAAATATTGGTTAATAAATCAGGATGAGATTGGCATACTCAATTATATCCTACTTTATGGGCTTATCGAACTAGTGTTCGAACCCCTACTGGCGCTTCACCTTTTGTCTTGGTATATGGCATTGAAGTCGTATTTCCTTTTGAGCTTGAAGTCCCTTCTTTAGGTCTTTTACTTCAAGATGCCAAAGTAGGAGATGAATATCATGTTGGACGACTAAGCCAATTGGAATTACTAGATGAAAAGCGCATAAATGCTTTAGAGCACCTTCGTTCCTATCAAGATAAACTCAAAATATCATACTCTAAGAAAGTTCATACTCGATATTTTGAGATTGGAGATCTAGTTCTTAAAGAAAATAAGAAAAATACAAATGCTCGAACTGATTTAAAAGGAAAATTTCAACCAAATTGGCTAGGTCCATTTATCATCACTACAAAATTTGGATCAGGTGCATATCATTTGGCTACCTTAGATGGAAAAGACCTTAAGGAACCAATGAACATTATGCATCTTAAAAGATACTATGCATAAAATCAAGAAGTCTCACCATTGTACATAGTTGTAAATACCTTGTACATACATTTCTTGCATCTACTTCAATCATCATATTTAAATCATCTTTCACTTAGTTGCATTTATCTATGAATTTATCGAAATAAAATTATGGTCCAATTACATACAACATATGGTCACATCCAATTATTATTCTACTTAAAAATTAGACCGATGTTGTCAAAATTCATAGTTAATTTTGGTTTACTTTGAAAGAATTCAAAAATTATCTTGAACCACTCACCAAAATACACATTTTAATAAAATCTTGATTCTTAGTATTGATTATAAATCTCTCTTGAACCAAAATCACTACTGCTTCACTAAATAAATTTTGAAGTTTTGGGAACTGATCTTGCCACTTTTTGAACCAAGAACACACTTACACATCTTAAAAATGATTTTGCACAAGGGAAGATGATGCTACATAGTAGACCTAGCTCCTTAAGTGAAAGGTTTCCCTTGCTATCCTATTATGCACATGGTCTAGAATACTAAGAATTGGCAAAAGGACAAGCTCCTCCCTACCCAAATAAAATCCCTTGCTCTTTGTCTAATCTGAGCAAGTATCCCTTGAAAAAAAGAGTAAAAGCAAAAATACCTTTTACTACAAAGCAATAAAATCCCCTTGTTCAAAAACAAAAATGAACAAGAATCCCTACTCAAAGAAATCAAAAGAAAAGAAGGGGGTAATGAGCTTGAATCCTTAGAATTCCTTAGTTATTTGAAAACCATGGGGTGATCCCTATTACAACAATGGGCTGAATGAATCCCACTTGGCAATAGGGTAGTCTTACGCGTGGTGACATGTCTGTCACATTAGCGACCTTCTTTTGTATAGACCAATGTCAGCTTGTGGATTAGCTAGCTTTTGGTAGCTTGTATTACATAGTAGTTAAGTCTAACTGAATGCATAAAATCATGGTAAATGAACTCCTCATTTTGCACACACATTGGTTCTTAAAGTTGGTTTGCATCACTACCTTACTCAAAATTGGTAAATAAACTTCATAAGCACACACATTTGATCCTTGAGAGATTTTGTATCATAATTAAGGTCAAGATGGAAAATGAATACACAAATCACACACTGGTTCTTGATAAATTTGACTTCATCCTAGAAATGACCAAAATTCTCCTTGAAGGTTGATTAGCAAACATCATTATTTCATCATGGATTTGTATGACTGTTAGCATATGCAATTGGTCCTAAAAAATAATTAATCTTGCATTTTCATACCTATCACTTAGCATAAATGCTTCCATTTTACTATATTGCATGATTGCTTATCATTTATAAAAACTTGCATTTGATCATACATAATCACTTTCTCATATAACTACATATTGACTTCACGATGATGGCATGAGACAACCCTAATAAAATATTTCTATTTACTTCACACTAGGAATCTTATGCCTAGCGCAAGTCCTCTACCCAATTTTTCATGCTTAGTCGCCTTCATCTAATAATACTTCCTTTTAATATTAACTTAGAATTAATCTTAAAAATCATAAAATACTTTTCATCAAACTTATCACTTTTAAACCAACAAAATTTCAAAATTATTTTGTTGACCACAACCCTTTGATGTTAACAATATAGTAAAATCTCATACAGGATTCGCTTAATGACCAACGCGAGGGGCAGCCTCCATAGATGGTCATATACAAGCATACATCCTCGAGATATATTGTTAACTGATCAAAATCAATAGGGTTCATTTTCAAAATACTTTTCTTCTACAAAACAATCCAATCACATTACATTACAAAATATCAATTTCATTAAATCACATTTTACTTTTTCCATATATTGATTAAGCATGATAAAAGAAAAATTAAAAATCAAACATGATTGAAAGCATGATTATGTAGATCATCCAAAAATAAATCATATTTTGAATTACATATACACATAAAAATATAAAAATAGAACAATAATAGTCATATGTATATATATATATCATAAAAAATACATAGGGTACAAAAAGTTGATTGGTATGCCACAAATCATAAAATAGGTATACTCAGTCACTAGGGGGTATACCATAAAATCTAACTTGGTATATCATCCCCTAGAACCCCTAGAACTCTAGGCCTCATCACCTAGAGGTGGTTTGGGCTCCTGAAACTGAGAAGCCCTAGACACTGACCTAGATCCTGACCTAAAATGACTCGAAGGAGCAAACTCTAGGGGTAAAGGAGCCCTCTGACCCTCTAGAACTAGCTGATAGTACAAATTCTGATAGAAATATATCCATTATGATGTTATGACTAACTCTACCACTATTATCCTACTCCCTAAGGATTGGCCTAAAGCCATGCTCCTTATTTGATGGGACTATGACTATGTCTAGTATGATGACCCATGTCCCTACATCCGAGCTAGCTGAGCCTAACTCAAGAGAGTTTGTGCTATGAGAGTTGTCCCTCCAATGACTAGATATGACTCACCTGAATGGTGATCTAACTCCTTAGACCATCATTCTCTGACCTATAGAGTAGCTACCTCTCCCATGTTGCTCGACTCCCCAACCTCTGTAGCAATGCCCTTCCTAGGTGAGTCATGATGAGAAACTATAGGCACCTCTCATTTAGGTGATAAGGTAGTCTACTCGGGTAGGGAGATGCTATTGAGAATCTTCCCACTATTCTCCCCTCTCCCCTCAATCTGAAGAGCTCTATCTCTTTGAGAGGATCTCTATGGTTATCACCCTCCTCTCATCTAAGGCCCCTCTCTCCTTGGTGGCCTCTGTCCCTCCTACTATCTAGTAGAGCATCATCTTGATACCTCTTGGTAAGCTTGATGCACCTACTCGACTCTACCTCTCTCTTATGTGATCCTCGTAGGATAGATGCTAGCATACCAGGCAGAATATCCATCTATAACTCCTGCATCATCTCCCTCTATAAGGGTGACCACTACATCATCCTCATCCACCTCTATAAATATATTGAGATTTAGTGCCCCACTAGTGGTCATCGAATCTCGCACTACCCATGAAAATGTGAAATCATGGACCTCAAGAATCACCTAAACTAAGCTAAACTATTAGAGCACCTGATCTTCTCGGTGAAGCTCTATCTCTCCTCTCTCCATATGGAGCCATCACACTCACCTCATGTGAGATAACTCTACTCTATCATCCTCCCATCCATGGTGCCCTCACTAGGATCTCCAATAAATTTGCAGTGGTCAAGTCATCAATCACCCGTCTGGCCTCCTCTAGGCCACTCCTCCTCCCTTGACTAACTATAGGACCCTAAGAAATACCATAGGTCATCCATCCTCTACATCCTGATGAGGAAACCCCATTGGTCTCCTCATAGTAATGTGCTCCCAGCACCATATCTAGAAAGGTCGTAAGCACCAAGTTGGTGCCCTTCTTATACATGACCCTAAACAAGGTCATGTATAAGCAGCACAAAATATAGGGTCCCTAGAAAAGTGCATGCTAGTATCCCTCATATCTACTACAACCTCTACCAACCCCCATTGCAAGTGTCGGCCACTCTGATGACACACTAGTAGCCCTACAACTATCTCTACCAACACTACTATCAGGTGAGACACCCTATCTACCATTGCTAGTCCCTCTATGCTAACTCTGCTCTACTCAATCAAAAATGATGGGTCTCCCATCAATCACTGCATGGCCTAACCCTAGGCCAATGACTGATACACAAATTGACCCCTAATCGGTACTCTAAGGATCCTCCACACATCCTCTAGAGTAGGGGCCATCTCCCTTATAGGTAGCCAAAATATCGATGATCTTGGGTACCACCTCTACTAAAGTCGTAAGTAAACTATAATCTACCTCTATACATGGCATCTCAACCATGTGGTTCAGCCCCACTACTATCAGAGTATCTCTCTCATCTACATTGAGAGCTTGAACATGATCCTCAAACCCTGTGTGTCACCACTCGTGACCCTTAAGTGATCCTCCCTACAAAGTCAAAAATAAAAGCAAATTAGTTATAAAACCATAAAAATATCAAAATAATAAAGCATACATTGTAAACTTAGTCCTAATTGATAAATTTAGACTTAAAAAGTAAATTTGGACTTAAAGTACAAATTTGAATGTTTCAAAAATGAATTTGGACGTTGAATTTGCAAATTTGGACCTATCATGAACAAAATCGGATGTACGAATTCATCAAAAAGCATCCAAATTCATGAATTTGATGCCTTTTTTGATGAATTTGGATGTTCAAATTTATCGAAATGGTCTGAATTCATCACTACGATCATGCGATGGCAAGCCGCGTCTAAAAATTAACCAAAAAATTCCAAATAAGAGGTGATAAAATCACTTACCCGCATATTCCTGCTAGTTTTATCATTCCTGGCTCGAACTTTGTCCACTCGATGCATAATAGTAGCCATCCATCTATTTTTCTCTAGAGCTCAGTTTTCCAAATAGTGAAGGTAAAAATGAATTAGGGTTTTGACCTAATTTCTATTTTATATCACCTTTTTACCCCTTTTTCGCTTCAAATTTTGAGTTTTGTAATAAATTTCAATTTTTTTACAAAACTCGAAGGGGGTACCCTAGACAATAAACATAAAAAGAAAAACTGAACAAATTTTGATTTTTTGCAACATAATACCCATTTTTGCTACATCTTTCTTTAACGCATTTATTGTTCATAAATGCACCAAAGAGGGGGCAAAATGTAGCCATGAATTTTGACACACCTCAAAATTCCCTTTTCCTAGTAAAACATGTTGATTATCCTAACAACATGAAATTTACCCTTAAATACCCCTACCTCGATTTTTGTGCCAAGAAAATTAAAAATGATTTAATTTCCCCCCTTTCTGATAAATTCGAGCAAGCTCAATGAAATCAGACCTATCCAATAATTTTGGCTGACCCAAAATCATCCAAATCCCATGTGCATCTAATTTAGGTACTCTATTGGGATTTTGAACCTAATCTAGGTGAATCCAGATTCTTGACAAATTTGGGTGATCTAAATTTGTCCAAATCAAGCAAAAACCCAAATTGGCTTAACAACCTAGCCTATTCTCACCTACCTCCCTGATTCCTCGACCTGCATCAAGCATTTAAACCCCAGATCCCCCTAAATGAACTAATGGTGATAATTTGTAGGAAATCTTGATTGAAGAAGGAGATTTAGGAGCTTTGTTGTAGGTTGTAGTGAATATTTTGGCCTTTTGATCACCGTTCTAGGATCCCACAAACATGGTGACACATACTGTATACTCAGATCTAGTTTATACTTAGTTGCAATTTGATTTCTTGCATTGTTTTTATAAATTTGGGTCACCCAAATTTATCATAAGCATCCAATTTTAACCATTATTTTTGTAGAACTAGCCGTTAGATTATTTTGGGTCACCCAAAATCATACATAGCATCTAAAATCATGCATAGCATCTAAAATCATACCAATTTCATATTGGGGGTAAAATTTTGATAGCTATATTACTAGTTTGATTCAGATTTGCATTGTACTTTCTTATCTACTTTTAGTACTTCACTGCATATTACTATTGCTACTATATTTACTACATTTAATATTTCATGTTTTGCATTAGATCAATTGATCCTTTACTTTCTTTATGGTTTGCTAAAAGAACCGAGGGGATTTGACTATTACAGATCATGATCTACTGTGACCTATGCAGATCCCCCATCCCTAATTTCAAATTTTAGTGTTGCATTGTGAAATTGCAGGTTTTAGACATATTCGACTGACCCAAATTCGTCTGACGAATTCGGACGTACGAATTCATCCTACAGACATCCGAATTCATCCTGTTAACCCGAATTCATCCGAAAGCAAACATCCGGATCAGGTAAGGATCTAAACTTATTTTCTCATACTTCAGATTTATACTTCTCTATCTTATAGGCATCTGCATTTAATCAAAAAAATAGAAAACACCAAAAACATAGACTTTACTGCATTTTTCCATACTAGTCAAAATACAAAATACAAAACACAAAAAAAAACATGTTAGCATAGATCTTCATCTCTTACTTTTTTTACAAAACCATTGCATCTTAGTCAAACTTTACAAATCTTTCTAGCTAGATCTGTATACTTTGTTTTCATTTGAAATTGAAGTGCATATAGTTAGGTTAGTTGCATTTTGGCCAAACCATAGGAGTGTGCACATAAAAAGAATACATCAAACACCCACTTCACCTAGGCGTGGAAACCACCATAGAAAGTGTTTCCTGGTGAACCCTCACCCCATTCGTCGACAAACACCAAGGAGAGCACAACTCAAGTGCTTCTCGTCCGAGGTGCAGATCCATCATTTTCCCTCCCCCTTTCAGGCATGGATCCATTAGCCTAGAAGAAAGGGGTGCAAAAATTTTGGGTCTACATACCCACTTACCACATCTCCCTAGTTAAGTGAGACACTCTTGGTGACTCCCTGCAACTACCCAGGATAGGTGGCTGCCCAATCCCTACCACTTGGCATCCTTGGCTTGCCACCTATCCTTCCCTCCAAAATCCTCAAAAGGTCTATAAAGGCACCATCACTTCACCAAGAAAAGGAAGAGAAAGGGAATGCTAATGTTATGTTGCTCAAATCATGACTCATGTATGCAATATTCATTGTCCATTTTCTATTTGCTTTAGTCATTTCATTAGATTCATTTTACTAAAAAAAATTTCTTTACATGTGTGCACGTTCCAGATTCAACAAGTTCAAATCCAGCATGGTGGTCACGATAAACCCATCTCCAACAATTATTGTAGTAGGAATAAGAGTGAATATACCATTTTTATTGTAAAAGGGTATCACCCCCTTTGGAAATTTGTATTGTAAAACACCCCTTGCAAAGGGGTTTATTGTAATCAAAAGATCTATTTTACAATACAATAAAATGATTTATTTTTAATGCAATGGTGTATCTTTTTTTTTATGTTGCAATAACTTTGGGTAAGTCATTCAAGCTTGAATGCTTATTCTTCTCTTATTCTAGTGGATGACTTTTTGTGCTGATCTGCTCCTTTTTGGATCTTCATTATTTTTAAAATTACCACTATTTTTGGGATCACCTTTATATGGCCTAACATGCTTAGACAAGCTTACCAACATATCATATTATACACCTTCTTTTCCTCCTCCATTGTTCTTAAACTTTGATTTGTTGGTATACTACTAGTTCCATTATATAATAGCACCAGAGGATATATTATGTTGTAATCCCAAATACCCAAAGAGGGTGGATCAATCTATGAACCGACACCTCTACTTGAGGGGCATGCCCATAGTTGTTGATTGGAAGTAAATATTGCAAGTGGTGGACCTATTTTAGCTACCACAAAAATGGTTTTAAGTTTCCTACCTATGGTAAGGTTTGACTTATCTACCACTAGAAAGACTATAAGTCATTGGATAAACATAGCCTCATGGTGTAGGGGGTATAAAATTTTCTAGCAAATTTCTTTGCATGACTTCTCTTATCAGCATCTTTAGCATCTTTATAGCATCAACAAATTGATAAATTGATGGAGCTTTAGGTTCTCTCATATTTTTTAGATTTGGAAAAAACTTTAGCTCAAAATTCCCCTTCCTTTAGTGATATTTTCCTAGTGCAGTGAAATTTCACTATAATTTGGTGACTCATAGGGGAATTCTACTTGCATGAGGAAAATACCCCAAAAATAAAAGCCTTATCTATTGGGAATAAAGTCTATGGAAGCAAATACTTTTTGGGGCTCAAGGGGGATAGAAGAGAAAATTTCTTTCTTGAAGTACAACTTGCTCAAGGCTTATGAAATGATGAGAAGGGGAGCCTCCTTATATAAAGTTCTCCAACTAGGAAAATTATTAGGAAAATTATTAATGTTGCTTATCTGATTAGCCCTCTTATTTGTGTAATCTTATTTTTGGCAAGTTCATGGAAACTAATTTTTCAACATAGTTGAATAAGCAAAAGGATTTATTATCTACTTTTCTTAGTTGTATTATTGGTTCTTGGACCTCTTGATATGTGCATACCTTATGCATGTGAGATACCTTATGCACTCTCCCAAAAAATAAATTTTTACAAGTGATACTTTATTGCCTACTCTAGCCAATAGTAATGTAACACCTTGCTTTTTATTAGATTTATTTACACAAAATTTGTCAAGATTTCCCATGCTAGTTGTTTCACATATTTCCAATTCATCCGAATTGGAAATGTATGGACCAAAATGACCCAAATTTATTTAGTTCTTGTCTATATATGTTCTAAAATATGTGACCCATTATAGCTGGGAGTTGGCATTGAATTAGCTCTTGTATGTGGTGAGTTCCTATTCTTGTATGAATTATTGCATTGAAATTAAGCATAGAAAATGCATCCTTCATTAGTGATTCATCTATGAGCTCTTTTAGATCTTGTGGATGCATTATCTGGAAAATGTGACTAGTTGTAGCTGGAAGTCAATGATTGGTTGGATTTGGAATGTGATAATTTCCCATGTTTGAGTGGGTTTCTACATTAAAATAAAATATGTAAAACCTATATTCCATTATTTATTTTTCTATTATCTTTTTTGGATCTTTTGTATGCTCTTATATCTCCACTTGAAGGCCCTCCAAGGCATATTAAATTAGATTAATGGTTTTCTCCTCACACCTCTCTATGTGGTAGGTTCTGAGCTTCTATACATATATCTAGACTTTCCTCCCCTTTTAGGGAATTGCCATGTGAGTGAAATTCAATGATAGGTATCCACCAATATTTTTCATGAACTCCCTTGATAAGCATATCCTAAATAGCAACAAAAGGTCCACCACTATCACCTCCTAGATAAGTAATATTTTTAAAACCTTGTGTAGTAGCATTGGAATGTATTTTATAGATCCCACCATTTGGGCTAGTTTACCATCTAGCTATAACACACCAAAGCTAGTACGCGTGTATTCCAAACCTATTTCATCACAAATAACCTTTGGCATGATTTTTGTGGTGGATCTAGAATCCACCATATAGCTATAAATTATCCAACCCTCAATGCATAAGGACATGTAAAAGGGTAGAGGATTTATCTTATCCATGCCAAGAGTTGGATAATTTTACACTAGATTGAAGTTTGGGGTAGTGAGTCGACATGATATTGAGCTTTTTAGAGCTAATTTAAACAAATAAATTTGTCTAGGAATCAACAAAGCATCATACATACTATATGTTGAGGGAGTATTTTTTAATTCTTCCACAATAATAAATATAGATGCTTTTGGTATCTTTTCCTTCTTCTAGACTGGTTACTCAAATCTCCTTTGATATTGTTGAGCATCTTCTTCCCTTTGCTTCCTAGTCATCAAAGGATACCATAACTTTCTCAATGCTTTTTCCCTTGGCACTTCTTGGTTGGATTTTAGTGCTTTTAGGCTAGCTTGTTCCTTGGGTTGCTCTTTCTTCTACTCCTTTTAAGGCTACAGGGTAACTCCTAGAGCTTCCAACTCTCAGGGATCTAACAACAAAGGTATTTCCAAGATTTGGTCAACATGTAGACCAAATTTAAAGTCAAAGGCTCTTCTTCAACTAGATTTTGTTTCAAATAAATAAGCATACCTACAAACCCTTTTGATTGTCTTTCTACTCTTTGGGTTATAGCCAACTACATTTATGCTGATAAACCATGTAGGTATCAGCATTGTGAGGATCATTGCACACTAAGCACTAGTAGTTCTTTGAAGTTATGGATACTTCCTCCTCTTGATATTTGGCAATAGCAACTTGTTGTTTGACAACATTGCTAGTTGAAGCTCCTAATATTTTGAGATGTAGAGGAATATTATTTTCTAATATCCATCATATCTTCTTTCAACATTCTACCACTCTATCATTGTGACTATTTATTAGATGTCTAATTACAGCTTTAAACTCTTGCATCTCTTCAAACTATTTTGGATTTAGGATATTAAATGCTAGCACTATGATTGCTAAATAAATGTATTGAGGATGTGATTTGGGTGTAGGCAAGGTGGCAAATGAAGTGTTTGATAGAGCCAAAAGTGAAGCTTGCTATATTAGCTACTACATATGAAGAAAATATAGAATTATGACTTTGGGAGGGAGCTTACCAAATGAGATGAGTATATTTTTAGCTTCAAAAACCACTTATAATATCTAAGAAAATATCATCTCATTGGTCTTCTAGATTTGAAGACCCAAGTCTAGAGTAAAAGCATGAAGATATTAGATGTAGGCTTGATCATGTGATGGCCCTATATCCGAATTAATTCTTCTCCATATTTTTCTAAATTGGATATTAAAATCCATGACATTCTCTTGGGAATGTCTTTGAATGGAAGTGAACTAAGTGAGAAGATAAAAGGGATCCCCTAAATCATTGAATTCTAGGTCAAAGGGTTCAACAAAATTTACCCAAAGTGCTAATAGTTCCTCTAATGAATAGTACCATGCTAAGTCCTTACCCATAAAAAACAAGGTCAATAATCTAACAATTATATCTTCATGAGCAATATTATAAATAGTAGCTAAAGTGGCTATTTATTGGCAATGTTCATAGGTTGTATTTTCACTAACATCATAAAATGACAAATATTTCAATGTAGACTAAGGAATATCATGGATATTTGGAATATTAAGGGGTTTGATATTGTTCCAACAAGGGTATATGCATCTAGACATAGTTCTAAGTGGGGATATAGCAAATTATTATGGAGATATGTCCTATAAAGGAGTGAGGATTTAAATAGAAAAAGCATGGATAAGGAAAGTGACTTACCTTTATAACACATATGAGTAGCTGATAGTTTAAAAAACTGCATTGGGTCTTTTTAGCTTTTCTTATGATATCATTAGCATTTTTTTTTTTATCTACATTCTTCTAGTGGAGTTTCTAATCTATGGTTCTTTCAATAGTGGATTTTCTAGGTGAATGTATTCTATCTATTTTGTGAGACCAAGATATTCACCAAAATCTTGATCATCCAAAAATATGGGTATGCCAAATGCTTTTATGCACAAGGTGGCTCTAAATTTTGATAAGGAAATCATTATGCTTTTGTCCCACCATATTTTTTGTGAGATAAAATAGACTCGTTTGGTCTTGTCGAGTGTGCCAAATACTCTTAAGCATGCATAGTGGATGTTTTTCTTGGGACATCTTCATGAATTTATTTTTTTCATGAGATGAATTGATGAGATTCTATCCCACTAGGTATTCTAAATACTCTTGATCCTTGAATCTTCCTAGGTATGATATGTGTGCTCTACATTGAAATCAATATTGGATGACATAAAAATACTTCTAGATCAACCTATGGAGAATGCCAACTCCTTAATTATACTTGAATATTAAAAAAAATAAATAGGGGAGACAGGGATAGAAATAGGAATAACGATAGATAAAATTCAGCTAACAACAAGAAGTAGGCCAAATGGACATAGACTTTCTATTACAATAAAATTCCTAATAAAATTTCCCTCTATCAAAGTGCATAAGGAATCATCATGGGCATAATAATTACAACATCCAATGTTCCAAACATTCCAACTAAAATAATATAATTAGCTATTTCACCTATCAAAATTCACCCCATTGAAACTAATAGAAATATATGACAGTTCAATTATCATAGCATTAATGTTGGAAAATATGCCTAAATATATCATAGGTATATATTTCTAGGATTAAAATTACTCACACATAGAATCACATTCAATGGTAACACAACAAAAACTTATCTATTACATTCATAAATTATAATTTCTTACAATCATTTAGATTAGATTGCATGGAACTTTATCTCTAATATATAACTTTACATGATAAACTCTTCAATATTATTGACTCTTGTTCTCCTCAAACTCCTAGGATATGCAACCTTTCATATGCCTCATATTATGACAATTCTCTCTTGATTACATAGCCTTTAATTTTACATCTTGACACATTTAATTTGACTCTTCACTTACATATTTGACACCTATCATCTATCACACTTCACTTGCACTCGTGACACCTATCACCTAAGACTCTTAACTTACATACTTGACATATTGCACACAAAACCCATAATTTGCACACTTGGCACTTTTTACACTTTATTACACAACATATAACACTCTCCACACTTTGACACATAGTTTAGACATGCACTTTCTAATCTAATATTTATAATAGTACTCCATGGTACTTCAATGTGCCAATTAATGTAATATATTCAATAATTCAACACTCCAAATAATCTAATAGCAATATTCCAAATAGATTCAAGTCCAACAACATTTACCCCAACCCTTTATTGAAATAAGATAAATGACATTGAGCCTAATAAAATTTTCTACCATTGAATCTTAATTGAAATGTTGAAATTGCAATGTATCACTATAAATATTCCATATAATTTTATAAAATAAGAAGAACAACCCTTTGATTGCTTTATAAAAACTTAGAAAACTAGCTTACAAAAGGGTAAACATTGAATATCTTTAGATTATAAATGAGTTGTGCTACTTATTTTATAGCTTTTTATAGGTTAAAATTACTATATACAATCATTGGCTAAAATTGATCAAGCATGATTCTAGGTTGAGCTAAAACCATTGAACCTCTTCAAATTGCTCTACATGTAGCCTATTAGATGATTATGATTGTATGATCATTCATTATGCTCAATTGAAGTGGCTATCACATTCTAGCCTTGACACATACCACATTGTATAACCACCCATTTATAGATCACCATGTGTCTTCCACATTGAGATCCTCTAGTCTAGGGTTTTGCTACTATGTTTATTACCTTCCAGTATCCCTGCTTGCTAGATATCATCTATCTTGTGAGATTTGTACTATGACAAATATTTTAAGCAAGGTAAAAATTTTGGCACACTTTATCCTAGCTTGACTTCTAGACTTATAAGCACAAGCTTCCCCACCTTTTTACTTTTCACTTTTCCAAATATTTTGAAATCTAAGTTGACATCATAGTAAAGAAGTTCCAACTTAGTCTTAGGTGCTTTTCCCTTGAGAGCTTCTTACTTTACTAAATATTTTGAAGTGCCTACTTATGTTAGTATATAAAAATTTTCGACTCACCTCCATTGTAGGTCTAATACAAAGCTAGTATGGCTATGAGATTTTGGTTTAAAATACTAAACCATCCATAAGTATTTTAAAGTCTAAAATTACTTTCTTCATCCTCTAGAATAAAGTACTTGAAATAATTATATCTTTGGGCAAGTCCTTCAATATTTAACACTTATTCTTGACTTGTTTTGATGGATGCCTTTTGTTACTCATTTCCTTGTCAACTCCTTGATGTTTTTGAAATTACCACTAATTTTGGGGTGACCTTTATATGGATTAGCAATCTTAGAAAAACTTATCAATCTCTTGTATTGTAACCCTTCTTTTCTTCCTCAATTGTTCTTGGAATTTGCTTCATTGGTATATTATTGGTGTCGTTCTGTAATAGCACTAGTGGATATGTTATGCTACAAGCCCAATTACCAAGAGAGTGTGGCTTAATCTATGAACCCACCCATATACTTGATGGGTGTGCCCATAATTTCTGATTGGATGCAAACCTTACCAATGGAAAACCCCTTTTAGTTACCATCAAGAAGGTTTTGGGATTCCTACCTATGGCGAGGTTCAACTTAACTAACACCAAAAAGGTTGTAAGCCATATTTTTGGTCTGGTGGATCAAGATAGCCTCGTGGTTTAGGGATTTTAAAATTTGCTAGAAAATTTCTTCATAGGCCTTCCCTTGTTAGTATCTTCATCATATTTATAGGATCAACAACTTAATAAATTGATAGAGCTATAGGTTATCTCCTCTTGTTAAACTTTGGACAACAATTTAGCTCAAAATTCCCCTTCCTTTGATAATATTTTCCTAGGGTAGTGAGATTTCACTACAATCGACAACCAATACATGCTCATTTTTTCTATACCATAATCATAATAACATACCTAATCACTCTAATCTCCCATGGACATTGTTATTTTCTCATTTGATCATTTATAACTAATTTGTAGCATTTAGTGCTTAGTAAGTGGTCCTTTTAGGCCATTTTTGTATAATTTCATAAAATATCTCTTGTAATCATACTTGCATTTACTATATTACATAATATAATACTTTGATTAAAATTTTGTAACAACTACTCATCTATTTGTAGCATCAAATCTTGTTTTGGGATCTCCTTAGACTCTATTTTGTAGGGATTTAGTAGACATTACCTCACCAATCTTGTCAAATTATAATATCTTGAGCTATATTCACATAGCTTATAGACATTAGGAACATAATTGTAATATTTTGTAACTTATTTTGTCATCTAGATCTCCACCACTAAGTTTAGATCATATTTTAGGTCATATACTTGCATTTGCATTGAATTTTGTATCAATTTAAGCCCTCTAGGACTCCATTTTCAAGTTGCAAGAACAATAGTACTAAAAATCCCTATGAAAATTTGTAAATATACTCTCCATTTTATCACAAAGAAATAGCACCATATTCCCACAATAGTGCCACTATCAACTCTATTGTTGAACTTCAGTGCTATTGATGAAACTGCAAATCTTCACATCCGAGTTTTTTCGGGTTGACCCAAAACCTTTTACAAAAATCAGCACTATGCTGTTACGGATCAAAACCTCAATAGGGACAGTCTGTCCTTCGCTACTAGTACCCTTCTGAGGCCACCCTACCAAGAAAGAGCACCGCCCCTTACACATATTTACAAACACCTTAGAACACAGGCAGTGGCCCACCGCATTGCTCTCTTGCTGCCCCAGCCACGAAAATGCGACCTGTCGCGAAATCGCGACGTCCTTAAGTCTTCTCCTTCATTTGCTCTGAAGAGTCACGAAACGGTGACATGTCACGAAAATGAGACATGTCACGAAATCGTGACATTCTGCCAACGTTCTGCTCCTTTGCCGCTATAAGTCGCGAAAATGCGACATGTCACGAAAATGAGCCATGTCGCGAAATCGCGACATTCGTCTCCCATTTTGCACTCTTTCTGCTTCCAGCCACGAAAATGCGACATGTCACGAAATCGCGACGTCCTTAAGTCGTTTCCATATTTTACTTTGGATATTCACGAAAATGCGACCTGTCACGAAAAAGAGACATGTCACGAAATCGCGACATTCTGCCTTCGTTCCGCTCCTTTGCCGCTGCATGTCGCGAAAATGCGACATGTCGCGACAATGAGACATGTCGCGAAATCGCGAC
Source organism: Wollemia nobilis (assembly GCA_028583015.1). Taxonomy (NCBI): domain Eukaryota; kingdom Viridiplantae; phylum Streptophyta; class Pinopsida; order Araucariales; family Araucariaceae; genus Wollemia; species Wollemia nobilis. The sequence continues at coordinate 1,441,313 of JAQPPZ010017170.1, read as the reverse complement.
ATTCGTCTCCCATTTTGCACTCTTGCCGCTTCCATCCGCGAAAGTGCGACATGTCACGAAATCGCGACGTCCTTAAGTCTTTTCCTTCATTTGCTCTGGATAGTCGCAAAAATGCGACATGTCGCGACAATGAGACCTGTCGCGAAATCATGACAATCTGCCTTCGTTCTGCTCCTTTGCCACTGCCTATCGTGAAACTGAGACATGTCACGAAATCGCGACATTCATTTCCCGTTTTGTTCTCTTGCCGCTTCCAGCCGCGAAGAATCGACAAGTCACGAAATCGCGTCGTCCTTGAGTCTTTTCCTTCATTTGCTCTGGATCGTCGCGAAACTACGACATGTCAAAAATGCGACATGTCGCGAAATCGTGACACTTCTGCCTCTTTGACCTCTTTTGTTGCTTTTGGACACGAAAAGGCAACATGTCGCGATATCGCGACACTTTCGCCTCCTTGCTCCTTTTCTTGGCTTTTGCCCGTGAAAATCCAACATGTCGCGATATCGTGACACTTTCGCCTCCTTACTCTTTCTCTTCTCTTTTGGTCGCGAAAATGCGACATGTCGCGATATCGCGACACTTTTTCCTTCCTACTCTTTCTCTTCTCTTTTGGTCGCGAAAATGCGACATGTCGCGATATCGCGACACTTTTCCTTCTTACTCTTTCTCTTCTCTTTTGGTCGCGAAAATGCGACATGTCGCGATATCGCGACACTTTTTCCCTCTTGCTCTTTCTCTTCTCTTTTGGTCGTGAAAATGCGACATGTCGCGATATCGCGACACTTTTTCCTTCTTGCTCAACATGTCGCCAAAACGCGACACTTTTTCCTTCTTGCTCAACATGTCGCGATATCGCGACACTCTTTCTTTCTTGCTCAACATGTCGCGATATCGCGACACTTTTCCCTTCTTGCTCTTCTTCTCCCTTTCTTCTTGCTCAACATGATCGTGACACACACTTTTTCCTTCTTGCTCAACATGTCACAAAATCGTGACACTTTTCTTTCTTGCTCAACTTGTCGCGATATCGTGACACTTTTTCTTTCTTGCTGTATTTTGCTTTCCTTACTCAACATGTCGCGATATCGTGACACTTTCCTCCTTACTCTTTCTCTTCTATTTTGGTCAAACATGTCGCGATATCGCGACACTTTTTCCTTCCTACTCTTTCTCCTCTTTGGTCAAAATGACATGTCGCGATATCGCGACACTTTTCCTTCTTACTCTTTCTCTTCTCTTTTGGTCATGAAAATGCGACATGTCGCGATATCGCGACACTTTTTCCCTCTTGCTCTTTCTCTTCTCTTTTGGTCATGAAACTGCGACATGTCGCGATATCGCGACACTTTTTCCTTCTTGCTCAACATGTCGCCAAAAAGCGACACTTTTTCCTTCTTGCTCAACATGTCGCGATATCGCGACACTTTTTCTTTCTTGCTCAACATGTCACGATATCGTGACACTTTTCCTTTCTTGCTCTACATGTCACGAAATCATGACACTTTTTCTTTCTTGCTCAACATGTCATGAAATCGTGACCCTTTTTCCTTCTTGCTCAACATGTCGCGATATCATGACACTTTTTCTTTCTTGCTCAACATGTCGCGATATCGCGACACTTTTTCTTTCTTGCTGTATTTTGCTTTTCCTTAAACTACGACATGTCACGAAATCGTGACATCGGTCCTTGGCAACTGCCTTTGCCCCTAACCCCATAACATGAGGCCACCATGCCACCTGGATCCTTCCCCCATTGCAAAGAAAACTAAAGCCATCACAAGAAGGACCGAAGCAATACTGACAAAACAAAAATGAAACTCCTCTCCCTTTTTTCGATCCCCACAGTTTCATCATCATTGGCGATCATTTTGAATAATTTTGTCCACATCACTTGGGACCCCATGTTCCCAAATGACCAGCCCAACGGCTTCCACCCCTATATTGGCCAAGATATCAGCTATTTTATTTGCTTCCCTAAACACGTGCTGGGCCTTCCGATCATTCCTGGCATGGTAGAGGATCCTAGCCTCTTCGATGACAGTCTTAATCCGCCACGGAGGATTTTTCCCATTGCTGAGAAGGTTTATGACCTGCATCGAATCTCCTTCGATAATTAGTTTACCTTCAATCTCCTGAGCCAACTGAAGACCCCTCCATAATGCTCTTGCTTCCGCCTCGTTGTTAGTCCTTGTTCCCAGCTTTTCAGAAAAGGCCATCACCAGCTTGCCTTGATGGTCTCTCACTGCTCCTCCAGCCCCTGCTCTGCCAGGGTTACCTTTAGAGGCCCCATCGAAGTTGAGCTTGAACCAACCAACCGGGGGTGGTTTCCACTTGACATCTAATCTGGGATTGACCTTGGTAGACACAGGTTTCTCGCCCAGAGTAATATTTAAGGATTGAGCGATCAGCCTCTCCCAGGGGGAAGGATTTCGAGCTTCATGAGGAATAAGGCTGACGTTTTCATGGGCGAAGGTAAGAATCTTATTGGTGATGGAGGTAACATCATGGCTCGACTCATGGAATGCTCTATGGTTTCTTTCTAGCCAAACCTGCCAAAGAAAATGATGGAGACAAATCTTCCAAAAAAACCTCAGCCTAAGGCTAACAAAGGGATTTGGCCATTGGTGGAAGAGGTCAATGATGGTGGTTGGTCTGACCCAGCAAATGCTAAAGGCTTGAAATAACCCATTGAGGATACTCAGAGAGACCGAGCATTCAAGGAAAATATGGAGGGTGGACTCCCAATTGGCCCTGCACAAAAAATAGCGGTTAGCAACTATCACACCTTTCCTTATCAAGTTGTCAATAGTAAGAATCCTGCCTTGGATCACCAGCCACGAGAACATTGCAACTTTAGGAATAAGATTTTTGACCCACACCAGCTGTGTCTGGAGTATGGGGTCCTCAGTATCTAACATTAGCATGTATGCATATTTGACTGAGAACTGCCCATTTTTGGTAGCTGCCCATATTACATGATCCTGCTCAGGTCTCATGGAAATGAATTGTTGATGCAGGATGCTTTGGATTTCTTCTGATTCAGCTTCAAATCCTTGAATCCTTATCTATTTCCAAATAAGCCTTCCTCTGTCCTGTCTCATGAAATCAGCCACTTTCCTTCCTATGAGATCCTCTGTGATTCTTTTGATCCTCGCTAGGTGAGGAACCTGAGATAAAGCTTCATCCTTGGCCCACCTGTCATCCCATAACCTGATCTTCTACCCGTTACCTAGAACCCATCTTAGGCCTTTCTTTATGACCTCTCTACTTGTTAAGATTGCTTTCCAGAACGTCGAACCTCTACTGTGCACCGTGTCATTTAGGAATTCGGTATCTTGAAGATATTTTCTTTTAATTATGGCAGTCCACTCATTCTCCTCATTGTTAATGAGACGCCAAGCTTGTTTGGCTAGCAAGGTTGTGTTTAGGTGAGCAACTCTTCTTAGTCCTAGCCCCCCATTTTCTTTCGGCCTGCAAACCTTGCCCCAACCCACAAGGTGGATCCTCTATTTTTCCTCTGACCCAGACTAGAGAAAATTCTTTTGGAGCTATTCAATTTTTTGGTATACTCTGGTTGGGGCCTTAAACACCGATAGAAAATAAACCGGAATGCTCTGTAAGGATGCCTTAGTGAGAGTAAGTTTCTCGGCCTGAGATAAAAAATGTCCTTTCCAGCCAGCCAGTTTCTTTTGGATTCTTTCTACCACTCTATCCCACATAGATTCTCTCGGAGAACCATAGAAAATGGGAAGGCCTAAATAAGAGGTAGGAAGAGTCGCTATCGAACATCCCAAAATCTTTGCTATTCTGGCTTGTCTCTGAATTGGGGTGTTGAGGAAGTAAAGCTTACTCTTGTTGAAGTTCACCTTCTGTCCCGCCGCATCCTCGTAGAGTTGGAGAATGTGCTTAATCCTTCTGGCTTCAACCACTGACGACTGGGTCAACATCAAAGTGTCATCAACAAATTGTTGGTGAGTAACTGGGTTGGTGAGAGAGGTGGCTTTAATCCCCAAAATTAATCCAGCAGTGCATGCTGCTTTAATAGTTCTACCTAATGCCTCTGCTACTATAATGAACAACATTGGGCTAATCGGATCTCCTTGTCTGAGCCCCCTATGGCTCTGGAAATACCCAATTGTCGTGCCATTGACCAAAATTGAGAACCAAGGTTCGGATATGCACTCTTTTATCAGCTTGACCCATTGAGGATGAAAGCCGAACTTCAGAAGAACAGCCATCAAAAAATCCCAGTTAATGCGGTCAAAAGCTTTATTCATATCAAGCTTTAGGGCAAAGACCTCCTTGTTGGTTTGCCTAGCAGAGTGCAGAGCTTCATGGACTGTGATCGCACCATCCACAATTGATCTCCCCTAAACTGAGCTTCCTTGACCAGGGTCAATAATGAGGGGCAATATTTCTTTCATCCTGTTAGCAATGGCTTTTGTTAAGATCTTGTAGGATACGTTACATAAACTAACCGGTCTAAAATCTGCCATTGTCTCCGGTGTTGGGCCCTTAGGGATCAGGGCTATAAAGGTGGACTTGAACCCTCTCGGGATATGTTTTGAAGCCTGAAACTCTTTGATAGCAGAAATGACATCCTCTCCCACAATATCCCAAAAAACTTGGAAGAACCGAGGAGGGAACCCATCAGGGCCAGGGGCCTTCTCAGGTTCCATACTAAACAAAGCATTTCTGATTTCTTCATCAGTGAAGGGAGCAAGAAGCTTACCATTAATGGCCTCATCAACCAAGCTAGGAATGAACTGGAGGAGAGTGTCCTTGGCTTCCTCTATACACTGGGATTCATCCCCGAGAAGGGAGCTGAAATAAGCAATTGCTTCCTCTCTGATCTCAATCAAATCCTGGGTTTTGGATCCATCAGCTTTGGTCAACTCTCTGATCTTGTTATTACTTCTGTTCCTCAAGGTTGTGACATGAAAGAACTTTGAGTTCAAGTCACCATCCTTTAGCCATAAAGCCCTGGATTTCTGTCTCCAGTATATCTCTTCACAAGCCAAAATATTGTGATATTCTGAAAGCTTGGCTTGCTCCTCCTTCCTAGTAGCTTCATCACCGATACCATTTTGTATCGAGTTGTCAATGACCTGCAACCTTTCTCCCACTTGTTTCTTGTTCTCAAACAGGTTCCCAAAAACCTCCTTATTCCAAGTTCTAAGATTATCCTTTACTAATTTCAGCTTTTGAGCAAGTTTGAAACCTGAACTTCCCTGAAAGGGTTGTTGCCACCATCTGGAAATATTTTCTTTTAACTCCGGGTGCCTGATCCACATTGACTAGAATCGAAAAGGTTTTTTGAAGGAGTTTGACTTTGGAACCTCCAAAAGGATGGGATTGTGATCAGAGGAAATTTTGGGAAGAGTTTGCAGAGTAGAGTCTCCAAACCCAACAATTGCCTCCTTTGATAAGAAAAACCTGTCAAGTCTTTCCTGGATAAGTTGGCTTCCTGTTCGCCTATTGCTCCAAGTATACTTGGCTCCTCTTAGCCTCACATCCATCAGTTGGTTCGAGTTTACGAAGTCATTGAAGTCTTCCATACTTCTGGTTGGGAGCCCTGTTCCACCCTTTTTGTTCGAGGGGTATAATGGCATGTTGAAGTCGCCTGCCACCACCCACGGGATGTCATGGAAAGCATCACCCAGTTTACCCAGGTACTCCCACAAAGAAGCTCTCCCTTGAACAACATTGGGAGCATAGACATTTGAGAAGATCCACGATCTATTGTTGTCAATATCATGGAAAAAAACACTCAACACCCTGTCATCATCTTGGATAATGCTGCCTTCCACCACCCGAGGATCCCAAAGAACCATGAGCCCCCCTGAAGTTCCTCTAGCCGGTTTGTACACCATGTCCCCTTGACTCCACATATTTTTTGCTATTGTTTTTGATTGGGCTTCGTCTAATTTTGTTTCTTGCAACATCAAAATTGTTGGATTGTATTGCCTTCTTAACGAGCTAACCACCCTCTGAGTGGGTCGGCCATTGAGGCCTCTCACATTCCATGAGAGAACCTTCATTTAGATTGTTTAGAGTTTTTCCCCTTCCCCCTCCCTTGAGGAGGTTTTCCTGATTTGTTATCTTCATGCCCTGGGATAACTTGTTGTATCGGTGTTTTCTGTTTGCCACTGGCAATCTCATTGTCAATCCTCATTCTGTTGTGCTCTGCATTTGACATCCTCCCCTTCTTTCTCTCACTGCCATAGTCAATAGGTGACTTAGTAGTACTCCTGGTCTACTTGGGGCTAAAAGGTGGATGAACTATCTGTTGTAGAACCGGACTAACGCATTCCTCAAAATCATTCATTTCTACCACCTCAATCCTTGATTCTAACTCCTCCATCTGTTTCCTGTATTCTCCTAATTTTTGTATTGAACCTTCTAGATGGTTTGACGGGCTTCTGGCTATGATGGTGGGAAGGTCTATTTTTGAAGACTCTATCTCCTCCACCCATTTTCTATATTCTCTAGGATTTTGCCTTACCCCTCCCTGGGGGCTTGAGGGGTTCTTGGTTATGGGGTTTGTAGGACCCGCCCTTGATGGGGATTCTAGGGTTTCAGGGATTTCACCTTGCAGGTTTCCTTCCTCTAATTCCTCACTCTCCCCTTCTACCATTAGATCCTCTAAAATTTTGAACTTATTTGAGCTTGGAATTTTAGGGCTTACCTGATTTTCCTGTTCGTCGGTGAGATGTTGCTTGTCTTTGCTCTGACCTTGCCCTACCCCCTGTTTTGTCTTCTCCTGATAAATGTGGTTATTTTTAGATGGCCTAAACCCTCCTTTGCCCATAGGGCCTCCATTTAGAGGGAGGTTCCTAGGAAACCCTTTCTCATTTGCTCGTTTGCCTTCCGTCCTTTGGTTTTCTCTGCTAGTTGCTAGATTAGGGCACTGATTTTGCAAATGGCCTTGGGTTTTGCACTCAGGGCAAAAAGCTGGCCTATTTTCATATTCCATCGCCTATTTTCTTAGGTAGTTGTCGTACCCTAGCTCCACAATATTTGGCAGCTCAGAGTCTAAATTAGCGTTGACGCATATTCTTGCATGTGTCATCCTTGTCCTAGCCAAGGTTGCATGATCTATGGAAACCAGTTCTCCAATCGCTCTGGCGATGCCTTGCAGCCAATACTCATTGAAAAACTGAGTTGGTAGGTTAGGAAGACGAACCCAAATAGGGGCAGTATTGATATTCTATTTTTTAGGGTCGAAATCCTCCCCCCACTTCCTGAGGAATAGACTGTGTTTCCCTAAAAACCAGGGTCCTCCAGTTAGAACGCGGTTCGCATCCTCCTTGTTATTAAATCTTATGATGAAAAACCCCCTGGACAGGGCAACAACCTCCATACTCCCCACCGTTCTCCATTTGGATAGAGCCCAGGATCGTATAGTCTCTATATCCGGCCTTCCACCCAGAAACTTACCCACTAAAGAAAACTCTTCCATGGATAAAAAAGGACCCATCGAAGCAGTAGGAGCCATTATCCTATTATTCACCGAAATGAGGGGCGGGAGTGAAAGGAAATCACTCTTTCTCCCCTTAACAGTTTTCGCAAAGGACCGGCCTCCTCTGGGACCCGCATCGCCCTTCTGGGTCCCTTTGTCCGGATCTTTTTGAGGAGGGTCGAGCCCTCTTTGGGCAGCCCCACCTATCGCCGAAGGCCTCCCTTCCTCTGGATCCTTGCCTGATTCCTTCTCGAGGTTCCTTCCCAAACCCTCTGTGCCTTCTCTGTTGTTCCCGCCCGAAACTTTCAAAATTCCTCCGTTGCTCCTCTCCTCCATCCTTCTCTGCTTGTTAGTCATGTGTCAATTCTCCTACTATTATTTCTATAAGCATATCCACTTCCATGTCTAAAATTCCTTTACATATTCCTCCTATCTCAAATCTCGTTTCTACCAATACTTTTTTGTCAACTATTGCACAAGAACCTATAGTGTCAAATCAAATAGTACAACCTTTAAGGTCACTCCATCAAGTATCTCAAAATTTCCCTTATGTAAATCCTCAATCCTCATTACTATTACTAGTGCCTCCAAACCAAGCATCCTTAGAATTCTAAAACATAAATGCTAAGTTAGAATACCTTGAAAAGTGAGATTCTAAATTTTAGAAATTAGAACACCAAATTACCTCTCTTCATGGAGCCTCATCTAGATAAAAGTACTCCTTTTATGAATTTTATAGCCAAACATTGTATCATGTGGTTACTAGCCATTCATTTCACAAAATTTTGAGACACCAAAACTTAAAATATATGATGGTAAGCAGGATCCTATTAATCACCTTGGACTATTCTAAATTGCTTACAGTGATGTAACTCATGCTGAAATGCTTCTCCTTAAGCTCTTTCACAAAATAATTAATGGCCTAGACTTATAATGGTACTTAAACATACCCCATAATTCTATTAAAATACTTATGGAACTTATGGAGGCATTCGTAAAATAATTTTGAGTATATATCAAAGAAAATATCACCATAGATGACCTTTGTCAATTGAAACAAGCTAAATATAAAAATTTCACTAATTTCTTGGTAAAATGGTGAACTCTTTTTGGAATATCTAGTACATTTTCCTAACCAAAGGAAATATTGCATATCTTCACATGTAATATTCATGAAAAATTATCCTATCTTTTAGAAATTGCTAATATTACTTATTTTGAAGAAGCAATAGATGTGGTCAAATGTGTAGAGGTCTCCTTCATATGGAGGAGAAAATTTAAATACAAGAACGAAGATGATAAACCATATTAATATAATAATAAATAAAATTACAAACATAAACATGTAGTGGGTAATGGTGTTACCAATTCCCACCAAATGAATGACATAAAGACAACTACTACTCCTTAGAAACTTGTATTAGCAAAACAAGATAAACCTAGGCATCAATTTACTAACACTGGTCAAACTCAAGTCATAATTCTAAATATGCTCCTTTAAAAAAAATGATAAATATACAACCTATTAGACCTCTAGATACCACAAAAGAATTTCCTAATTAGTATTTAGGGTTATGCACAGTGGCAAATTTCGCTATTTAGCATGAATATTCGAATTTTCACAATGTTAATTTTGCAAATTTTGGGACCATATAGGTCGGCCCATTTGCCCAAAAATTTTGGGATCCAAATTTTTTAAGGGTAAATTCACCATGCATAAGGTTTCCCTTGGGTACAAGTGGTGAATTGGGAAGGATATTTTTTAGTTTTTATAAATTTAAGGTGAAAATTATGGTAGATTCATCTTAAATTCAAGGATAGCTATATATGATTATATATAGTTGTCAAGGTTAACTATATATAATTGGGTACAAGTGGTGAATTGGGAGGGATATTATTTAGTTTTTATAAATTTAAGGTGAAAATTATGCGGGATCCAATTTAAGGTGAGTGGTAGAAGGTGAGTGGCAGAAGGCGAGTGGCATAAGGTGAGTGGTATAAGGTGAGTAGCATAAGGCAAGTGGTAGAAGGTGAGTGGCATAAGGCAAGTGGCATAAGGTGAGTGGCAGAAGGTGATTGGTAGAAGGTGAGTGGTAGAAGGTGAGTGGTATAAGGTGAGTGGTATAAGGCAAGTGGTATAAGGTGAGTGGTATAAGGTGAGTGGCATAAGGCGAGTGGTAGAAGGTGAGTGGCATAAGGCAAGTGGTAGAAGGTGACTGGCTTAAGGTGATTAATAGTAGTTGATTGAAATACAATGATCACCATTTATCGATAAGTTTCTTTTACCATTAATTTTCCTTTTTTAACATTTTGTTCATGGACACTCAATAAGGAGGTTTATTCTTCTTGGGATAGATATTTTGTTGTCTCTAGCAGTAGTTCTCTTTTATACCAGTTATTTTCATTTTTAAAAATGATGTTCATTGTTCATGTTACTCTTCTATTCATACAGGTAAAATGTCAACTGCTGGTAGTGGAAAGAAGGGAGGCTAGTCTTCAGATAAGAGGAGTATCCTCAAATACTTTCATAATATTTCAAAATTCGATCAGCCATCAACATCTGCACAAACTGAAGGTATGAACGCCTTTACTTACTAGTTAATTTTTTTACATTGTTAATTTTATATATAATGTCTTCATTCATAAAGAAGTGTGCTTTTTGGTTGATGGCTTTGTCCATTTTTTATCTGTAGAAGGTATGCTTTTAAATGCCATAGTGATAATGACCCTACTATTGACACTAGTATTATCTCTACAGAAAACATCGTTGACCCTGTTATGCCTCCACTTCCACATATCCTCGTTAATGAAAATTCCACAGATGAAAATATTCTTAATCAAATGGAACAACAACATGAAGAGATTCTTGAATCTAACATGCCAAGTGGAAAAGAAAATAATAGTTCTTATGCAGTCCCTACTTCTAGAGAATCTTCATCTAAAAAACATAAACGTGCAAGGTTATCTAGGTGGACAATTAACAGATCATTTCAGCCTGATTGGATAGTAGAATTTCCATTTATTGAGCCAGTGCTGCTAGAGAATAGTAGTGAGGAAATAATAGAATTGAGATGCGTAATTTGCAGTTGGAAACATGGAAAGGATCATAGATTGCAACTTAAGAAAGATACAGTAGAAAAACATTGTGGAAAGGTTTATATCAAAACAAAAGAAGGTGATCGACCAATACCAAAAAATTATAGGTGGAAGGATGCATCAGAGTGCGCACATATAAGATATGCACAAGAATATGATAAAGAAATGAAACAAAAGCAAACTTTGGTTGAGAAAGGTGCAACGATTCAAGCCCAATTTCAAAAAATGAATAAGTTAACTTTAGCTTCAAAAAGTTTGCAGTTTGTTGTTGTATTCTCTATTCTTAAAAAGGGTAGACCTATGTCTGATTTCATTGATTATAAATCTCTATTTTGACTAGCTGATGTGCAGAACTTACCCAACGCCCATTGGTCAGATCGAAGTGGTTGGGAAATGGCAAAATGTCTCTCATTGGTTGAGCAGGATGACCTCAAAGAGAAAGTAAAAAAGGCCAAATTCATTTCACTTTCAATTGATGAGGTGATTGTTGTTGACAACACATCTTGGATTTGCATGCATGTTTACACATTGGAAAATCATTTAAGGCAACCTCATTTACTTGCATTACGCAAGATGGTGGAAAATTGCAATGCAGAAAACATTTACAATGTTGTTGTTTCTAGTTTAAAGGAAATAGTAGGAATGAATGAAATGGAAATAGCCACTAAGTTAATATGTGTCGGAGCTGATGGTGTTGCTACAATGCAAGGACATAGGAATGGTCTTTGTGTTAGACTACAAACATCTGTTACCCCATATTTGATCCCTATTCATTGCATGGCTCATAGAATGAATCTTGCATACAAAATTGTGGATACATTTACAAATGTTGTGAGAGTGGAAGAGCTTGTCCATGAAATTCATGATTATTTTTTATGTAGTCCAAAAATATTTTCAGAGTTTCAACAGTTTGCACTAGGAGTTACTGAAGGTAAAAAACTATTAAAATATGTGGATACTAGGTGGATTTCGATGTATCAACCGATATTTAGAGTTTTCAAAGAATATCAATCCTTGATAGGGTTTATGTATGCAAATCGTAGGGCAGTTGATAAGGCTAAAGATTTACTATTTTGAATGAGTGACTTTGAAACACTTCTCACATTGTGTGGTATTCTTCCAATGTTGGAAGAAATGAATACTTTGATCAAAATTGCACAAGAAAGATCGATTTATATTATGGATTTCATCAGGGCGAGAAAACAAATTTGCATGCATATTGATATGATGTACGCATCTGGTCAAAGTTTTATGGATCCCATGTTTGAGAGTTGGAGAGCATTAACAAATGTGAATGATCCTCAGAGCTTTCTGAAGTTCAATATAAATGATCATCTATGTATTAATGTCCATGGAAAGGAAATACCTTTATATTATTTTGGTCTACGAATGGATATAGCTACAAATGAAGTTGAGAAAATACCCATAACCTACAATAGATTTCATGTAGTTGTACATGATACAAAAATTAAACTAAAACAAATAGCAGAATCATTGACAAAAGAAATAAGAGACCATTTTCAAAGAGATGAATTGCTTGAGGCTATGGGTGTGGTTAATCCGATGTTTTGGGATCCTTGTAGTGAATACCATATTATAAATGGTTTGTTTCTCAAATACATGGGCATTCTTGCTAGCCATTTCAGTAAAAGTGTGGTAGTCAATGGTATTGAAATCAATGGCATTCTCAATAGAGATCTTTTGACAAAACAATCAAACTATTTTGGAACAACAATGTCTGCTCAAGTTTCACAACTCTCTAACCATCATGAAACAGGTTCTATTTCACGTTTGTGGAGAAGATTACATCCTAGTAGTATCTTACAACATACTATGAGTGAATATTTTCATTTATATGAATTATGTCAAATGATGATTTTAGGATCTATGGAAGATGAAAGGGTATTCAGTGCATTATCATATGTAAAATCTAAAGTTTGAAATAGGTTGGACAAAAATTTGGAAAATTGTTTGAGAGTATATGTGTCGACCTATGAGGTGGAGAAGTTTCCTTATGAAAGAGCATTGTCACACTAGAAATCTATGGCAGAGAGAAGAGGTGTAATGAATACTGAGGATGATGAGGATGATGGTAACACTGATCAGATTGTGATGACAAAAATTTTGGGTATGAGTGTAGATGATTTTGTACAATCTAAAAAGAGTTTGTTCTAACTTCCAACATTATGATGCAAGGATGCTTTCATTTGATTTGATTTCACATATTATCATTTGATTTGATTTCACATATTAGAATGAAAGGATGCTTTCATTTGATTTGATTTGAGTTCAACATTATAATGAAAGGAATATTGAGATTATATTGTAATTTGATAAATGTAATTTTGATGTCATTAATCATATAATATGATATTAGAAATGCAATTGGATACTCTATATAATTTTGATGTCATTAATCATATAATATGATATTAGAAATGCCATTGGATACTCTGTATAGCATAGCCCTCTGATTGATTATGTATATTTGAATGAAATTGGATTATTTGAATAGCCCCTTGTATAGTGTTGATTAGAACACTGCATTATCTTTTATATCATAAATGTGTTATTGGATATTTTGTATATCATTTTACATAAGCCTTGTTATTGAATTATTAGTCTAAAGTTTCAATTTTTTTGGTAGATTTGTATTGTATATATCATTTATGGCAATGTGTCAAAGTAAATATCTATGTTGCATTTCCAGTCATTTCAAATTATTTCATATAACATAAAATAACATCTTACTGCATCCACATAATTCAAAATTACTTAATGCATCAACACAAATAATCAAAATTGGCATACTGCATCCACATAATTCAAAATTACTTAATGCATCAACACAAATAATCAAAACTAGCATACGATGACAATAAACATTTCCAGTCATTTCTCTTTCATTGATTTCAATTTTCAAAAAAGATACCATTCTTTCACAATTTACAAATAAATATCAAACATTTTTTGTTTCACTTCAAATTAAAAACAACAAACTTCTACATCAACACAAATAATCAAAACATAACAATATTTAAAACAAAATTTCAAAAATATAATACAATTTTTTAAAAATTGTCTCTTTCATTGATTTCAAGAAAGATACCATTCTTTCACAATTTATAAAAAATATCAAAGAGTTTTTGTTTCACTTCAAATTTAAAACAACAAACTTCTATTCTTTTTCCATGGTTCTTGAAGGTCCACCTTCATCTATCTCAATATCCTTTGCTTCTAATGCACCAACCCTAACCAAAATTTCAGTTGTAGTGTTGATCCCCGATAACAATGAACTTTCTTCCTTCGTTGGATCTTCTTTAAAAGGTGCATTCAACTCTTTCTCATTTTCTTTCAATACAACCTCGACATCCAGGCCCCTATCTCTGATAAACTTCTTCAACCAATTATTTTCTCTAACAGTGTATTGTAACCTCTTCTTCACTTCAATAGCATTATTAATACTAATTTTGGCAGTCTTGATCAACGTTTTCATGGCACCGACCTGTTGCTTTAAGTGCTGGAAATTAGACTACAAAATACAAGTGAAAAAAGGTTAATATTTATAAACAAAACATATTTAAGAAAAAAATGATTTTTTAGTTAGATGTAAAACTTACATCAGCTGTAAGTCATGCAGTTTCTGCAACTGCTACTTTATTCTGATCTAGTGCCCATTCATTGAAATATGCTTGGGCCTCTACATTGAGGTTTTCCAAATGATTCAGAACAATGGCTAGAACTTCATCTGTGTATGCAGACTCTGCCTCCATAGTGCCAGATTCAACTTTATGTAGCAAAGCATCGAGCTTTTGGGGCTCATTCTCAACCTTTAAAAACAACTCTTTTCTCTTTGAAAAAATCTTATATCGGCCATTTATTGCTTTAATCAAAACCTTGGCCCGATATTCCCATTCTTTCAATTTATCAATATCTAAAAGAAGATTATTATGAACTACAACTTTACATCTATTAGCTAATAACACATTTTCAAAAAAAATTACTTTATCATCATCTGTTAGATGATGGGCGATGACTTGCTGGGGGGAGGAGGAAACTTTGGCAGCATCTGCATCAACATTTTCTTCTTCATCATTGCCCTCTTCATCCTGAAGCATATCACTTGCCTTTAAAGGGAAATTTTGAGGATTCATATCCTGATAAAGAAAATCACAATCTAGAGTTCCCGAGGGCATATGAGATGCACTCTCAACATTTGAGAAATTCTCTAGGGTTAAAATTGGTAAAACAGAAACATTAGATTCAGACACATTGTGTGTCTGGGTAGCACTTCTTGTATCATGAGATGGCGGTGTGAGGAACATTTTACCATGCATGCGTGATTGGTTCCTCATCGGTGGTACCTGCTGTGGATGGATAGGAACTTGTTGTGTTGATGGTTGTTGTTGCGTTTGCAGCTAGGCAGACGGTGGAGGCATATTTTTTTAGTATTTTGAATGTAATAGGTCTATCTACAAAATTTCACATGAAAATATAAATTTAATCTTGTGTAAATAACAATATCATAAAAAGAGATTTATTTTAACCAAACATACCAGACTCAGACTCTGCAGTCATTGATGATTCAACCATTTGCCCTTTCTCTAAAAAATATTTAAAATAAATAAAAAAAACATAATTTTAAGTCATTAAAATACATCATTTAAAATAGTACTTTTGAATAATAAGGTTACCTTGTGGGCTGGAGGTAACTTCTTCCACATCGACTATAGCAATTCGAGAAGTAAAAGGAGCCACAAGTGTATGTTGAATCTGATCACCATGAGACCTCACACGTTTGGAGGGAGTTACTGGTGATGACTATGACTACGAGTCAAAATCAATAGACACTTCTTGAATCCTAAATGTGACATCCCTTTTACTTGAATACTGAGATGCTCTTCTCTGTTTTCAAAACAAAATTAGAAAATAACAAGATAGATTGAAAAAAAGAAAACAAAGATATTCCAAAAAAATATGTTTACCTATATTTCATTCTCAGTCATGCCAATAGCCAACAAACTGGGGTGCAATGTAGTGGGAGGATTGCTTTGTTGAAGATTGAAATAAGCTTCATGAAAAAGACAAAGAATAAAATTGTTGGTTGTCACTGTGTATGAAGTTTGAATTTTCTGGGCACTCAGAAGGTCCAGTTTTAGGCGGTTGGAAATGTGCATGGACCAGTCAAATATTCCACCACCAATACATCGAATCAATAAAGATAGTGCCCAAAAAGGCATTTCTGTAGGTCACCCCTATAGAATAAGCCTTGCCTAAAAAATTCAATGCAAGCATAAAGAAATTTGTCTCCAACGTTGGAAATGTTTAAGCCCCTTTTGGACTTAGAAGAATTAGCTAAAAAAAAAGAGAACATTATTAGAAAATAAAAAGTACAAGGAGAATGTTATTAGAGAATGGAAACTACAATACATCAATATTTAATGTTAAATAAAAACTAAATTTTAAAAATATACCTTTCAAATTGTCTGAATGAATAGAGTAAATGATTGCTAGGGTGGATTTATCATCATCGGTCAAGGCGTACTGGTTGTTCACCAGTACACCATCCAAAAATGGCAGCCCTATTAGTCGCTACACATCAGAGGGTTTAACAGAAAAAAACAATGTCCTTGTTATCCACTCTGATCGTAATAGTGGACACGTCATGGTTGTAACAATTAATGATCTATTGCATCAACTGAACGTTAATGTTCAACTGTGGCATCTTCAATACACCAACAAGTTCGGAGGTGTAAATCCATTGTGAATCTCTTCCAGGAGTGCTGAAAATGTTCTTGATGTTGGGGTAGTAGAAGCTCTTAAAATTCACTTTAGAAGGAAGAGGAGAGGAAGAGCTAGCCATTTCTGAAAACACATAGGAAAATGCTCTTAAACACTTAGGAAAATGCTCTAAAATGCCTTGGAAAACACTCTAAAAATGCTTGCAAAACCTTCTAAAAATGCTGGCAAAACCTTCTAAAAATGCTGCCAAAACCTTCTAAAAATGCTACCAAAATGCTCTGAAAAGCGTCTGAAAAGGCTCTAAAACCGTTGTGGAAAACGCTCTAAAAATGCTAGAAAAAGCTTTGGAATTGCTCTGGAAAACATTGTAGGAAAGGTGAAAAATGACCCTGCATATGTATTTATAGAAGTCTGCATGGTGGAAGTTGATAGATGCGTGACACATGGCAGACGAGATGACACGTGGTACCATCTTATTGATGATATTTGATGGTCACCTTTTTCTAGTCACCATCTACCACTCACCATCTACCAGTCGCTATCAACCACTCACCATCTACTAGTCATCATCTTCTAGTTGCCATCTGCTAGTTACCATCTACTAGTCACCATCTGCCACTCACCATCTGCCACTCGCCATCTACCACTCACCATCTACCAGTTGCCATCTACCACTCACCATCTGCCACTCACCATATGCCACTCACCATCTACCACTCACCATCTACCACTCACCATCTACCACTCACCATCTGCCACTCACCTTCTACCACTCACCATCTACCACTCGCCATCTGCCACTCACCTTATGCCACTCACCATCTACCACTCGCCATCTACCACTCGCCTTATGCCACTCACCATATGCCACTCGCCTTCTACCACTCACCATCTACCACTTGCCTTATTCTAGTCACCTTATACCAGTTGCCTTCTGCCACTTGTCTTATGCCACTCACCTTATGCCACTCACCTTCTACCACTCGCCTTCTGCTACTCGCCATCTGCCACTCGCCTTATACCACTCACCTTATGCCACTCACCTTATGCCACTCGCCTTCTACCACTCACCTTCTACCACTCGCCTTATACCACTTGCCCTCTTCCACTTGCCTTCTGCCAGTAGCCATAAAATTTTATTGATAATTTTTGTGCAAAAAAATAAAAAAATCACCATATTTTGATAAATTTTCTACAAAATTTTGAAAAATTCACCCCAAATTTTATACACCATTCACCTAGATTCGCCCCGATTTTATAATTACTTTTTTGGTACTACCCCTTATGCATAACCTTTTTAGTATTGGCATGATGAACATTAAAATTATCATCCTATCAATGACCACAAAATTAATAGTGCAACACTTTATGCAATGTCATTGAAAACCTTATAGATGATGGAAAAATTATTTGTAATTAGAAAACTTCACCTAATTATAAGGAATCCTAATAGCAATTAGTGACACAATATGCCCCTTCTATTCATCAATTTTCTAAGCCAAAGCTTTAATTAATTCAATAAAACTATGATATGCCCATTGGGATACCAAGACTATAGTGAATCTTTGGAGAATAAGGTATTTTTTTGCCACTCCTACTAGATTCCATTATTGAGTATCAACTTGAGCTAGAATGCCCAAGAAAAATTGGGCTTCTTTGAATTGGGGACTAAAAGTTTCCTCAAATGTTAGGAGGTTATCTTTGGCTTCTATGCTTAAAGAGAAAATAGTTTGAATGTAGTCAAAAGCTAGGATGAATCCTTTTGATTCTCAAATAATACCCTTCCAAAGGGCTTGAACTATTTTAATGAGTTGTTCATGTAGATGTGGTCCTTGCTTTTGTTCCCTCACCTTTTCCTTTTGCTCTTCAACCTCAACCTCTCTTCCATAAAGCTAGTTGGAGAGATGGGATAGATCAACTTTGAGGGTTTTGATTTCAAGTTGTGCATCCTTAAGTAGTTATTTAGCTTATTATAATTCCTTCTCCTTTATATCCAACTTATTCATGATGACATATACTTGCAAGTTATCATTTTGAATGAATTCTTAGTGACTTTGGATGCTTCTTATAGTATAGAGTCTTCAAAATCTAGTTCAAAGGCCTATATCAAATAATCCTATAGACACATTTCACATTTTATCTATGAAACCAAGGGTTAAAATCTAACCACAACCAACCCCTTCTCCTATGGAAGTAGAGAGGTCCTTATTTGTGAAGTGGCTGACCATTTATGTTGCTCATTTGCTTTTTGATCCAACTATAGCTGATTGCACTCTAAGTATTGTTACTAATAGGAAATAATCTCCATGATAGAATATATGGATTTGGGGTTAGGGAATTACAACAAGTTTAATTGGGTAAATGGAACATATTTTATAAATTACAAGGGGTTGGAGGATTGACTAGGGATACAATAGTTGAAAAGGTTACAATATTCATCAATGGTGAGGATACCATGGTTAATGGTGATACAATTAGATTTTGGGATAAAACATGAGTAGAAGGGACAATGGAGACAAGAGAAGAGGTGGGAGGAAGGCTACTAGAGGGTTATTCAATAAATGAATTTATGAGTGGTGATTGAGGATATGCCTTATAAATCCTACATTATTATGATTGAATGCCTTGGTGATCTTCCCTTCCTTTTGGTGGATCCTAGGGATTGAATTGGAAGTCCTCTTCTAGCAAAATGAGTCCACCCCAAGATTTGTTTTTCCTTTTATTTTTTTATCACTCATCACCTAGGGAAGACCAAATTTTCTTAGACTTTTTATCCTTATTTTCCCTTAAAACTCTATTGGGTTATGTCTTTGTGGAAGTTATAGTAACATTCCTTGAGTTGACTAAAATGGGAGGGTTGTCGAGATGAACATATATCTGGGGAAAAACTTGTTGATGAAGGACTTCTTGGCACTAAAGAATTTTAATCCTACTATGGTATATCTCTATGAGGATACTATAGCATCTACTCTATTTCTTCAAATCCATCATCATGGGCTATTGTGTTTGCCTCATCGTACAACTCACTAAACTTTTTATCTTTAGTTTTTTCCCTTGGCATAGATATTGTATATTTAATATATTATCAATGGATCCACCAATCTCATCTATTAGTGTCATCATAATCCATTTTCTTCAGCTTTTATATTTTTTTTTTTGAGATTTTATTATTGGTATCCACTATGCCTTTAGGCTTGCTTGGTTTGAGAAGATCAAACCAGGGTTCTAGTTAATGAAAGGTATAAAATCCTCTTTCCAAAGTGGCATTTAATGTCATTCCTTAGGACTCTAGTGGATCTCCAACTTGGGATCCTTTTGGACTATGAACTTATTTATGTTCATATTCTTGGACAATAATTATTGAAAGAAAATTTCTAGATCATATGCCTATGAATCATCTAGGATTTCTAGTTTGAGGCCTTTGAGTTTTTCATCTAATAAGGGAGCAACCCTCTTTTCAACTGGTTGATTTCTATCAATTGCATAAGAACTTTAAAGTAGTTAGATTTGCTTTTTTTCATCCCATAGGTAGTATCCACTATGCCAAGATACTAAAACATTTCAAGGTTGAAAACCCTTTTTGGTACAAACCATGGTCGTAAATGCACTGGCTTAGAAAAACTATGGACATAGATAATGGTATATTATTCAAGGAAGAACCAATCTCTCCTATAGTCATAGTGTATATTTCTAGCACATTACTCTATAATACATCATGGTATTCCTCATTTTAAATCCCATAGAGTAGATGTCAAAAACCTATCTCCAAAAATATAGTAAGGGGATCCTTGAAAAAGGGCTCTACTCTAGAGGGACATCATTACCCTTTGACTATCTTCTTTTGTTTTGAGCTCTAAATTATTGAAGAGTCCTGGGTTTTGTTCCATCACAATGAGTAATAAATATGAGGGGTATTTAAGAACCAATATCCTATTGAAATCCCCTATACCTTTAGAAATTTGCCTAGCCAAATAGGTTCTAATGTCAAGGATTATTTTTCTATTAGGTTTTGTGTATCTTAAAATGTACACAAATACCAGCTCCCCCATGCTTACTTTCTTGTCATCATCTCTTCCAAATATAAATGTACCCATATTCAAGGTATATTTTACATTATCCCTAAATGAATTGAGTGGCATTGGAAGGTTTGACATTGTGCTTAGCCACTTTTTTTTAGGGAATTTCTATATTCAAAGCCCTCAACAAATCAAGGTGCTTACCATAAATCAAGTTTGTGATTAAGATATCCTTTTTAGCTTTAGGTAAAATTATAATTTGAAAAAGGCTATCATCTCCTCGTACTAACCCTTGATCTAAGTCAAACCTATTAGTGCATACTTCCACAAACTCTGCACATTGATGGACCTATGACACAATGTACTAGGTTAAATATGATGTCTAGATTTTGGAAAAAATGGTTTTAGGGGATTTAAATTTCTAGGACCTCTAAAAATAACCCTCTCACAAGGCATTAGTGTTAGTGGGTGTGCATGGGTCCACTACATTATATCCTTTGTTTGTTAGAATTATTGCTAGTTTATGGGCCTCGACACTTTAAAGCATTCTATAGACACCTAAAACACGTCATGTCGAGGGCAACTACTCATATGGACGTGTTACAATACCATATGGAGGATCTTGGACAGACTCCAAGATAGAGCAGTGGTTCTAACCACTCAAGTTGGGCTCCTTGGCCTAATCAGTCTGAACCGCAGCCCAGACCTATGATCTACATTCTAAACCATGGCTGAGGCCTATAGTTTATAGTCTAGACCGTAGCCGTAACTTGTTGTCTTAACTAAATTTTAGTTGGCCTTCATCCGAGCCAAATCGGTTTGAATGACCATTTGTTCTAGAAGACAATGGTTAGAGGACAAAAGCTTCCAATCCAACTATCCTAACCATCCCTTCTTGATCTTGGCTTCTCCATGAAGCCACCCCTAGCCCTGGGACATCCTATAAGTACCCCTTCGAATTAGGGCAATGAGATAGATGATTTGAATAGCAAAGCACTATCGAATTATTGAGAGAGAGTGCATTTTGGAGATCAAAGCAGCGAAGCCCTGTAAAATTATGGACTCACTTGAGTGCATAGAGAAAGCCTTGTTGCCATCCCCATTGTCAATTTGTCAAGCATCATGACGAATTAGGCCATGGATGCCCTAAGGACCTAGGAGAGCCAAGAAATGCTAATTCTGGTGAATAGAGGCCTTATTCAACGATTCAACCACCAAACTTGTCAGAAGGACACCGAAGGAAACCCTTGAACATCAATTGGACAAGGAGGTCAAGCCCACTACCCTTGATTTTGAGGACAAACTCACTTGAGTGCTAACCGTGACTTTCAGCCATGGTTTACAGTGCAGACCGGCATCAGTGCTGTGGTTTGCAACAAAGGTATCACCACCTTACTATTTTTATTTTTGTCCATCTAGTTAGATTAGATTAGTCATTTACATGGTTAAATTGTAGTTTTAGAGACTTCTGACCAATAGATTAATGTTTTTGCTAATTTGTTCTCATCATAGTAGTTTAGATGTTAATAATTTATTTTCATGTTATAACACTTCATTTTAAGCAATTGATTCTATAGATTGATAGTTGTGCTCTTCATTTACATATTTCCATCAATTTTTATATTATTTACATATGTTTAGTATAGTTTACGCATTTTATTGATTTGATGTCATTATATTATTTTCATGTTATTTGTCTTTAAAGGGCCTCATCATGAGAGGTTGCCTATGCTTTTGACATTCTTGTGTTGTTTCTTGATCGTAGGAAACATGTTTCTAAGGAGCTACAATCATTCATTTTCTTCCTCAATGTGAAGAAGAGGGTCTGCTCCACCCTAGAGCAGTTTGTGTCACCTTAAGGGATTGATAGTGAATTTCACCCCTAAGGGGGATTGAAATAATTGTAATTGCATATCAAAATAGAGTATCCCTAAGAGGGACTTACTTGTAATTAGACACTCATTAATTTCAATGGAATAATAGAAGCATTTCTTATAATTTCTATGTGTTTTTTCCATTTATGTGTTTGAATATCAATTTTACCTTGTTTATGCAATTACAAAATTTTGGGTGCATGCCTTTTTGGTCATATAGAAGGCGATCATGATAGAAATCCGCGTAAATAGCATTTTACTATGTGTTCTTGACATTTTTTATTTGCAGGTATAGACCACAACTATCAGCTACAGGCCAACAATTGAACCATAGGTTTAACCCATGGTCCAAAGTCAGAATAGTAGACCAGAACTACGTTTCCAATTGACTACACAAACATCATAAATCAGAGTGTAGATCAATTCAGGACCTGAGGTAGGCCCTATTTTCCATTCTCTATTCTATTTTTACTCTCTATGTTTTTACAGAATGATTATTTTGAAATGCAATTAGGAAAATAAAACTAAGAAAAATGAAATCAATCATGTCCTAGTTTGTTTCAATTTGCATTTGTAGAAAGGCATTGCTAGGAACAACGGACCTATGATTGCAGTCCATCCTAGGCTACAACGTGCTTAATAGAGTGTCTTTTTTGGTTTACATGTGTGAGGCCTAATTAATGGGCAATTATCATCGTAATGTGCATTGTCTCAAAGAGCATCTAGAATTGCTTGCATTCTTTAAATTTGAAACATTATTTCATTTGCATAGCATATAGAAAATGAGCATGAGTGTTATATGATGCATTTATTTTATGTAAATTAAAATGAACCACATACACCACTTGGCACTTAAACGCTAGTGAGTTGGGCTTAACATCCAACAACTAGTAGGGTTCAATTACGGTGGGTGTAACTTCCATCCGTTGGCCCAAATCCTACGAACCTTTTGGATACTAGACCAATACCGGATCCGAGAACCTTTCCTACCCTAGAAAATTTGCATGTATTCTCTTCGGAGGGTATAACACTGACTAGGGAAAAATGGGTGAGGATCTAGGAGAACCTATGCTCCTTGACCATGTGTGGGTTTCATTACCACACATTATAGGTTGGATTACGTGACTTGGAGTTCATAGCCAAGTTGTCAATTTGTGAGCGTATAGGTAAAAATCATTAAACTGAGAATAAAATCCAACAAGTTTTGCAAAACATGATAAGAGTTTCTACTCTGATACAACACATTTTGAAAACACATCAAACAGTTTAGGGCTCACTTTCAAAATTTAATATGAGATAATCATCATTGTATACCTTATTTACTTAATAATAAAAGATACATCTAAATGCTAGGTATACAATGGTGGATACACGAGGTGGTCGGCAAAGGTCTAAACTCAATGCTAATGATCAACCCCTAACCAATTCATAGCAGCACATGTCAAGTCCTCACCCACATGAGCAAAATGAACATTGTTCAGTGAGCATTAGAGGAGATAACTCAATACGAGGGGAGCCCATAGAGTATAAACCAGATAGAGGAGCTTCAGTACGCTCCTTTTGGTATAGGATAGAACAGGAATCCTTTGAGCATGAGGGTGCTCCACTCAAAATCCATTATCGAGACTGCACTACATGCGCATCCACAGGATCAATCGAAGAGTTTATTATGCAGGGGACCAGGCTGATGCCCCTACATACTAAGTCCATAGGAGGATCCATACCTCCACATTCTAAATATAGAAGGACTAGAGATCTGCCCATTCAGGGGCAGGCAGATAGACTTGCTATTGAGCATAGGTCTACCCATACTCCCATGCGTGGTCCACCATGTAAGATCACCATTGATATATCAAATGTGGGAGCTAACAACACACCGTCGGATGAACGATTATGGTCTAGAAAGCTAGAGGGTCTAGGTAGTGTCTTAGAGCAGTTAGGCTACAAGCCTTCTGCTCCACCCACTCATACCCTAAGTGAGCATAGTGTGAGCATCATCAAGACTACTAGAGAGCATGGAGAGGATTCTAAGTTCTCTCATGTCACACACACACTATCTATGCATGGTGGTTCATAGTATAAGGTACAGTAGGATGCCAATGTTGTCTTCATAGATAGAGGCAAAGGTGCAACACATCACTCTAATGGGTATAGAACCCACAAGGTCACTCGTACAGAGAAAGGATACCAGAGGCCTCCCATGGCTGATCAGATCAATAGATCACATCGACTGGTATTAGAGCAAAAACACCAACTCCTCCAAGATCAATTGGAGTATGGTCACCTAGAGAGGTGGCACATTGAATATGAGAATATTCAAGCATAAATGCTCACTAGACAGAGGCTATATGAGCAGCGCATGCACGAAGAGCATATCCTTGCCTAGAAGGAATGTGTGGAGCAGGAGGATAGGTTAGCTAGGGCTAGCCTATATCCTCATTATGATCATAGAGAGCGTATATATAGGAAGGCTTTGTCATAAGCCGATATGCATAAATAGCAAAGAGACACTCGTAATAATGCTAGTTCTAAATGGAGGGAGTAGCCACCACTGCTCGATGATCAGAGGTAAAGGCAACATGAAGAAGCAGAGGGAGATGAATACGAGCAAGAATATCCTAAGATCTCTCGAGTTGAGGAGGAGGAAGAGCAATGCCCTCCATATCGTACGAGGAAGATAGTACCTCCTCAGACACCTCCACATCAACTTAGGGAGGAGGACTTTCTATATTCGAAGGCCTATAAGGCCTTAGCCGAGAAGATCAAAGCCATCAAGAGACAAGGCACGGCTATTCAAAAGCTGACATTAAGGAAAATTCATAATGAGCCTTTGGATCCTTCGATGCCTACTGTAGCTTACCCTGAGATTTTTGATATGCCCAGGTTAGACAAGTTTAAGGGTGATGAAGATGCACAATAACATGTCATGAGCTTTCTGGATGCTTATTTTTAGATAGCAAGAAATGATGCATTGTTGTTGTGTATTTTCATCATGACACTATCTGGTCCATCCCAGGAGTGGTTCAATCAATTAAAGAAACATGGCATAACTAGTTTGAGCAATTAGTTGATGCCTTTCTTGAATACTATTCCTTTGGCATCAAGAAATAGGCTAATATTTTTGATCTGGCCGTGCTAGTTCAGCACAATGACAAGCCAATAGAGCAATACAAAAATATATGGAGGAGACTAATGGCAAAGTTGCCATTCCCTATTCCTACCATAGAGTTAACCTGAATGTTTACAAATATTTGTACTAAGCACATCTTGTTATTGCTACAGCTACAACAGTATCCTACATTCAAAGAGGCTTTGGTGCAATCCAAAGTGATCGAGGACATCAAGTTAGAGGAAGGCAAATTTAATCTCAAGAATAGGAGAGAGGAACAAAAGAAGAGTGCCACAAAACAACAGGGTAAGCAGGCCCATGTGAATCAAGTGGTGCTGAATCTCTAAAGAGAGAACAAGGGGTAACAAAAACAAAATTACTAGGCCCAACCTCCTCCTACGCAATATAACTTGTGCAACAATAATTACAATGGAAAGAACAAAGATCAACACCCACCTCGCTAGTTCACACCATTGATGAAATCATTGATGTCAATTTTCCATAAATTGTGCAAGGCCAAGGCAATTATATTTCCCAAAGTCAAGATGATAGATCCTAATCAACGCAAACCAAAGGGGTACCAAGAAGATCTATTTTGCATTTTTCATCGAAAAAAATGCCATGACATTGAGGTGTGCTGGACTTTCAAACACATTGTTCAAAATATGATTGAAAAAGGTGAGCTTGTAGTGCCACACAACCCATAGGTTCCAGATAATCAAAATATGGGGATTTACAAAAACCCCTTGACAAATCATGAGGCGCCTCACAACAACGTTGGCCAGGTCAACCAGGTGCAAGTCGAACCACCTATCCAAGGGTTCGTGGGCATGGTGAATGTTGTAACTAGGCATGGGAGATATGAAAAACATAATCAACCTCATGCTCCCATTCAAATACAAGCCATGCCGAATCAGCAGCAGACGCAAAATATTCCAGGCCCACCAACAAGATCGGTGGTGACCATAAGGAGCAGGTTGGTCCAAAACCTACAGACAACTCCTACAAAGTTGTTGATATATGAGATAATACAACAATTATCAAGGCATAGGGAGACTCTTATGGATATTTTGAGGTCCATTTAAGTACAGTCCCAGGATGCACAAACATTTACTAATTTCATGGGACATGTGCAGTAGTGTTAGGAACCGATGATCCAATTTTATGATCATGAGATAAAGATGGTTTCTACAACCATGGCTAACCCGTCATTGCATATAATCACATGTGTTAATCACATGCCATTTAAAATGGTCTTGATCTATACCGACTCATTGATCAACATAATAACGACCAAGATGCTGAGTCATTTTAATCTACGTAAATTACAAATTGTGCCCACTACATTTACATTGAGAGCGTTTAACGACACACTATGTTCGATTGTTGGCATAATTATCCTACCTGATGAGGCCCAAGAATGCCTCATTATTGCACAATGTTTGACTCATTATTGCACAATGTTTGACTACCATATGATAAGTTAATTGCCAAATAGTTGACTAGAATATACTATTTGTTAAGTGTTTGCATGATTTTATGTTAGGAATACTATATCTCTGTTTTTGACTATTTTCAGCATTTTATGACTGATTTTGCTTGATTAAGTAGCAAGTAATAACATGCATTTCAATTAACCAAATGTGGTATGCTGATATCCATTAACTTCTCAATGGTTTTTGAATGTTTTCCTGCCCTTCAACTTGTTTCAAATCCACATTGAAGCCAAAAGTTTAGGACTGTCATAAATCTGAAAATCTGAGAAAAACAGCCATATAAAAATCAGCAAGTTGTCACTTTATAGGAACACCTTGAAGTTGTCAAGCAAAGCATGAGGATATGGATGGAATGAGTTCAGAAGGACTACAGAAGACATATGACCTATTTAGAAGCATTCCCACATGATCTAAATAGGCAGCAACAGGGTATAACAGAGCAGGGACAATTGTGCAGCATTGTTGCACTATTTCAGCATGGTTACTTGGTGAATGAAGTGTATAAATTCAGTAGCAACTTGATGTACTCCTTCATGTTGATACTTGAATAATTTTTCCATGTTCTAATTTGTTTGAATTTGCAAGAAATGCCAATATTTTACAACTGTGCAGTAGAACTGGAAAATGCAGTAATTTACCATGTAAATTCCAGCAAGCTACAAATGAATGGCAAGGCATGGAATTCACACATAGAGAGGAATGAAGGCTATTGCAATCTGATCCTGAGGGCTAATACACCTGAGAAATGCAGCCAAAACCATTTGGAGTCAACACAGTTGGTCATTCTAAAGATCTTCGAAATGAACACAGTGTCTTCGAAATGAACAGATATCTTCGAAATGAGAAAACATAGTATCTTCGGAATGAACAGATATCTTCGAAATGAGAAAACATAGTGTCTTCGGAATGAGTGGATCTTCGGAATGAGAATTGCATTATCTTCGGAATGAGCGGATCTTCGGAATGAGAATTGCATTATCTTCAGAATGAGAATTGCATTATCTTCGAAATGAGCCACTTATCTTCGGAATGAAAACAGAATGTGCTTTTTGACTTGTTGACTGACTTTTGGCGGTGGAAAAAGGGAAAGAAGGTTGAGAAGGTTAAGGGAAAATATCTCCCATATGATTTTGCCGTCCTTGCCGTCCAAAGCCACCATTTATGGAAAAGATCAACTTTGATCCTCTTCTAGGATTAACACAGAAATAACTGCAGCATAATAGGAAGTTGTTTGCAAAGATAGAAATGGAATATTATGAAGTGGAGAAATATGTGTGAGATATTTCTGGACTCCTCCCACGTACTCCCACCACTGAAGATGCTTTCTAAGGGCCAATGACTACTGCTTGCAACACAAACTGTCCAGATTTGCATTTATTTCAGATCCAAAATTATTGGCAAATGATTGTAAAATAGCACATAGGCTGATTTGAGCATGGGATATATTGTAAATATTTATATAAATAACACAGCTCCCTCCTTGGTTGAGCCAGTTAGGAATTAGAATAGAGGAGAGTTTTCGATAGCAACAATTAGGACTGTATAGTGATTTTTTGTAATAGTTTTCAGCATGTTTTGTCATCAATAAAAGTGCAGTATTTTATCATTTTATGTTCTGAGTGTTAATTAGTTAAGGAGTGCTTTTCACCTCCTTCTAGATCAGGAAGTATGGGCCCACTTTCAGATCTAGAAGGAGGGATTTTATGGCAGGTTTTAATCTGTAATTTTGCTGCAACAGAATTAATAGATTGCTTGCTAGATTTCATTTTCTTGTTTTTATTTTGTGTTGTGTGATTTATGTTTCCTATTATGTTTGTGTACAACATTTGTGTGTATGTCAGCTGACAAATTATATTAAGCATTTTCCTTCATGTTTTCCCTGCTTTCTATTTTAGCAACTTTCCATTTTCAGCATATTTCATTTTGTTGTCAATTCCTGTAGCAGAAGCTTGACGACCTTTTGTGGCAGGGCATTGACAGGTGTTTTAGAATAAGTTTCAATTCTACAAAAGTAGATTAGATTTCAATTCTGCAAAAGTAGATTAGATTTCAATTATGCAAAAGTAGATTAGATTTCAATTTAGCAATTTCAATTCTGTTATTTCAATTCTGCAAAAGTAGATTAGATTTCAATTCATGCAATTGTAGTTAGATTGTTAAATTTTGCAATTTAGATTTAGTTTTCAATTTCTGTAATTTATTTTAGTTTCCATTCTTCAGACTAGGTTTAGTGTGACACCAAAAGGCTAAACCAAATCTGCTTCACCAATAAATGCTTGAAATCTGAATGCCTGAATTGTACTTTGCCCTAGCCTTCTATCGTAGACAACCTTGGACACCACCCCGGATTGATAAATCATTGAGATTAAATGATGAGATTCAATGACACTCATCATTTTGGCACCGTTGTCGGGGAACATGGTGTTGTTAGAGGGTAAAAGCAGTCAAATAATTATTATTGTGCTAAGTTATGAAGTTCAGCATTAAATCTGAATGTAATAGCTGGTATAAATAATAATTATTGATAGTTGCATTTCAGTCCATTTAGAAAACAAGCAACCACCACCTTCAACCCAACCTGGACAGGCAACCCCTGTCTATGTAAGCTGAATCTATTAAAAAAAAAAATCACAAAAACTTTTGCACAATAAAAATAGGAGTTTACAACTTAATGATGATCCTAGAGTTTTCCATTATTACTTAAATATTGTTAGGATTTTACCGCGCTAAACCGCAACCTAGCAATTCTTAGCCTACACAGACAATAGTTGATCTCATTAGAGGTGATCCTACCTGACAAGTAGTTGATCTGCTAAAGTTGTACACTTCTTGTCTTATTGTGCAAACCAAAAATATTTTTTTAGCCCAACCTATGATCAGTCTGAATAATACAGGATAGGCAACCCCTGTCTATGTAGCTGAATCTGGTATAAAAAAAAAAAAACCTACAGGAAATGTTATTGACTGCAGCAACATCCAACTGTGCTCAAACAAGAACTTACCTGAGCTTGAAGAGATAAAAATCAATGGAGATACACAGAAAACCTTTAGTCCAAACACACAGAAATTAGCCTTGGATAAAAGAGAAAAACTAGAAAAACTGCACATAGAAAATTTACTTCCATTGAACTCCTTAGTAAGAAATTACAAAAGGGGTAAATTTTGTCCTCCTATGAATGAAACAAATTGAAGTGCAGCCAAGAAAATACTTGAACATTATTAGCTGGTTGAATTATAAACAAAAAGCAAAATTGTTGCTATTTTGAAACAATATTTCAATCCCTTTACATAGAATTACAAGGGTATATCAAGATTTTATCTTGATGTAAGCACTTAACATCTTTTGGGAATTGGTATTTAATTGTTTCAAGAATAGATTGACAAGATTTTGCTAGACTAGGAGGCATGGACAACACTTGATTGAAGAAGTTTTTAGATATGGAGCAGTGCTTCTTTCTCCCATTGGTAATTCATGGAGGATGTTAGTGGTGAATGGACATTGCCTTCGGGTATACCATGCACCATTAACTAAGGAGGAGTTCTTGAAGGAGATTCCATTGGATGTACACATAATGGAAGAGAATTTCTCTTCAATATCAGATTCAGAGTGATGATAAAAAGTCTAAAAAAAGAAGAAAAAATATATATACAAGAAAAGCAAAAAGAAGAATAGTCTTGTTTGTGAACTTCCTTCTTGGGTACAAGCAAGACAAGAAAAATTGAAAAAAAAAAAAAAAGAGAGAGAAAGAAAAAAAAAATTGCAGCAAAGGCATGTCCCACAAAATGGGGATACATGAGGACAAGCATCAATTTCAGCAAGAAAGAGGAACAATGGAGCCAATACTTCATTTCCAGCAATAAGGAGGCAATGATGATGTAAGAAGATTCTTATTGCTCATCTAGTAAGGAAGGTTGCATCAATGTTGCAGGTTTCAACAGAAAGAGATGGTGTTTTCATACAACAATTGACATGTTTTTGCAGAATAAGGATTGGTCTTATCCAAATAAGAGTGAGAGATGTTCTCTCTGATTGAAGCACTTGAAAAAAAAAAAAAGGACAGAAGTTGGTTGAAAACCAGAAATGGCAGCCTCTTCTGATGAAAAAAAATGAAAAAAAGAGATGAAAAAAAAAAAAATGATGAAAAAAAAAATGAATAATTCAATAGTGAAAACCTTCTTGGAGGCGCTACTAAGTTGGCTTGCATGAAAACCGATTTTTCGGCATGCATTGCCTTGTTGATCTACCCATCATTGTTCCACCATTGTACAAATCTCACACTGCACATGTGTTATGTTTGTTTATGTTTTTAGATAACCTGCTAACAATCATCAAAAGCAGCTTGTAAGGTGCATGACCAATTTTCAGGACAGTAAGGTATGTGTTTCTTGCATATAATTCATAGTAAACATTTAGCATTTAGTGTATGATAGTCGGTATTTGGCATAAACTATTCATACAATAGTGACAAGTTGAAAAAGGAACATGTTCAAGATGTCAAGAAACACCCCCTTATGCCCTTAATTGCATGGAAATTCCAAAACTGTGCAAAAACCTGATTTTGGGACAGACATGGCAGCAATTCTATTTCAATTTGTAGGGCAAATTTTAGAAGGAGAACTGCAAGTTTATATCTCACAATTGTCTGATAAATTGAAGGAGGATAATCAACAAAATGCACCTGAAGGTTCTATTTTAGTACTACTGGAATAAAATAGCAACATACAAAACAAAGAATAGCATCTAAACAAAAGGATGAAGAAGGGATTTTTGATGTTATGGAAGGCTTATACACTCTAGATATGGACCCACAATAGAATCTGTAGCTAAATTTTTCATAGGAGGTCATTTTTGCATTTTTTGAAGATCTTCGAAATGAGAAATGCAATCTCTTGGAATGAACAGACATCTTCGAATGAGAAATGCAGTCTCTTCGAATGAACAGACATCTTCGAAATGAGAAATGCAGTCTCTTCGAATGAGCAGACATCTTCGGAATGAGAAATGCAGTATCTTCGAAATGAGCAGGATATCTTCGGAATGAGCAGAAACTGTACCAGAATTGCTGAAAATGCTACAGAATAGCAAAAAGAGTAGGGTACATCAAATATTGAGGTTTATAAGGCTCTACCACAAGTAAGTACATCCCTCAAGCATTTCAAATCAAATAATTTATCAATTTTGTTCAAAAGGTGCAAACAACAAAAATAAGCATTCAGGCTAAAATGTTGTTAAGAACAGAAAATTCCATCAGTAGTAGTGCATCTGCCAAATACGGTTCCACAATAAGACTATTGCAAGATGAATCATATGATATCAAGCCTTTAAGAGGTACCTTGCAGCACTAAAACTTGTAGAAAAATAGAAAAAAAGTCATACATGTGCTTAATTGCAAAATACTTGATATAGTGCAGCAAGGAGGAATTTCTCAGTTAGCAGGTAGCAAAGGATGTTGTTCACAAGAATAAAACCTGCATATTACTATGGCCTACTAAGATGCATGAGGGCATGCATCGGTTCAAGTTGGGGGGGATGATGAGGCCCAAGAATGCCTCATTATTGCACAATGTTTGACTCATTATTGCACAATGTTTGACTACCATATGATAAGTTAATTGCCAAATAGTTGACTAGAATATACTATTTGTTAAGTGTTTGCATGATTTTATGTTAGGAATACTATATCTCTGTTTTTGACTATTTTCAGCATTTTATGACTGATTTTGCTTGATTAAGTAGCAAGTAATAACATGCATTTCAATTAACCAAATGTGGTATGCTGATATCCATTAACTTCTCAATGGTTTTTGAATGTTTTCCTGCCCTTCAACTTGTTTCAAATCCACATTGAAGCCAAAAGTTTAGGATTAAATCTGAAAAAAGCAGCCATATAAAAATTAGCAAGGTTGTCACTTTATAGGAACACCTTGAAGTTGTCAAGCAAAGCATGAGGATATGGATGGAATGAGTTCAGAAGGACTACAGAAGACATCTGACCTATTTAGAAGCATTCCCACATGATCTAAATAGGCAGCAACAGGGTATAACAGAGCAGGGACAATTGTGCAAGACCTTTGTTGCACTATTTCAGCATGGTTACTTGGTGAATGAAGTGTATAAATTCAGTAGCAACTTGATGTACTCCTTCATGTTGATACTTGAATAATTTTTCCATGTTCTAATTTGTTTGAATTTGCAAGAAATGCCAATATTTTACAACTATGCAGCAGAAGCTGGAAAATGCAATAATTTACCATGTAAATTCCAGCAAGCTACAAATGAATGGCAAGGCATGGAATTCACACATAGAGAGGAATGAAGGCTATTGCAATCTGATCCTGAGGGCTAATACACCTGAGAAATGCAGCCAAAACCATTTGGAGTCAACACAGTTGGTCATTCTAAAGATCTTCGAAATGAACACAGTGTCTTCGGAATGAACAGATATCTTCGAAATGAGAAAACACAGTGTCTTCGGAATGAACAGATATCTTCGGAATGAGAAAACATAGTGTCTTCAGAATGAGCGGATCTTCGGAATGAGAATTGCATTATCTTCGGAATGAGCGGATCTTCGGAATGAGAATTGCATTATCTTCGAAATGAGCCACTTATCTTCGGAATGAAAACAGAATGTGCTTTTTGACTTGTTGACTGACTTTTGGTGGTGGAAAAAGGGAAAGAAGGTTGAGAAGGTTAAGGGAAAATATCTCCCATATGATTTTGCCGTCCTTGCTGTCCAAAGCCACCATTTATGGAAAAGATCAACTTTGATCCTCTTCTAGGATTAACACAGAAATAGCTGCAGCATAATAGGAAGTTGTTTGCAAAGATAGAAATGGAATATTATGAAGTGGAGAAATATGTGTGAGATATTTCTGG
The DNA here is from genome assembly GCA_028583015.1 of Wollemia nobilis. Classification (NCBI taxonomy): domain Eukaryota; kingdom Viridiplantae; phylum Streptophyta; class Pinopsida; order Araucariales; family Araucariaceae; genus Wollemia; species Wollemia nobilis. Next base: position 1,407,638 of record JAQPPZ010017170.1, on the reverse strand, counting down.
ACTCCTCCCACGTACTCCCACCACTGAAGATGCTTTCTAAGGGCCAATGACTACTGCTGCAACACAAACTGTCCAGATTTGCATTTATTTCAGATCCAGAATTATTGGCAAATGACTGTAAAATAGCACATAGGCTGATTTGAGCATGGGATATATTGTAAATATTTATATAAATAACATAGCTCCCTCCTTGGTTGAGCCAGTTAGGAATTAGAATAGAGGAGAGTTTTCAATAGCAGCAATTAGGACTGTACAGTGATTTTCTGTAATCAGTTTTCAGCATGTTTTGTCATCAATAAAAGTGCAGCTATTTTATCATTTTATGTTCTGAGTGTTAATTAGTTAAGGAGTGTTTTTCACCTCCTTCTAGATCAGGAAGTATGGGCCCACTTTCAGATCTAGAAGGAGGGATTTTATGGCAGGTTTTAATCTGTAATTTTGTTGCAGCATAATTAATAGATTGCTTGCCAGATTTCATTTTCTTGTTTTTATTTTGTGTTGTGTGATTTATGTTTCCTATTATGTTTGTGTACAGCATTTGTGTGTATGTCAGCTGACAAATTATATTAAGCATTTTCCTTTATGTTTTCCCTGCTTTCTATTTTAGCAACTTTCCATTTTCAGCATATTTTATTTTGTTGTCAATTCTTGTAGCAGAAGCTTGACGACCTTTTGTGGCAGGGCATTGACAGGTGTTTTAGATTAGATTTCAATTTTGCAAAAGTAGATTAGATTCCAATTCTGCAAAAGTAGATTAGATTTCAATTATGCAAAAGTAGATTAGATTTCAATTTAGCAATTTCAATTCTGTTATTTCAATTCTGCAAAAGTAGATTAGATTTCAATTCATGCAATTGTAGTTAATTGTTAAATTTTGCAATTTAGATTTAGTTTTTAATTTCTGTAATTTATTTTAGTTTCCATTCTTCAGACTAGGTTTAGTGTGACACCAAAAGGCTAAACCAAATCTGCTTCACCAATAAATGCTTGAAATCTGAATGCTTGAATTGTACTTTGCCCTAGCCTTCTATCGTAGACAGCCTTGGACACCACCCCGGATTGATAAATCATTGAGATTAAATGATGAGATTCAACGACACTCATCACTACCCATGTAGGTAGACCTGAAGACCATCTCTATAATGTGTCATGTGATAGAAGGGGCCATGTAGTACAACATATTAATTAGTAGGCCTTGGATTCATGAAATGCATTACATTCCCTCGATATTGCATTAGTGTATGAAGTATATTCACGAGGGATAGGTTCATGTAGTATCATCGGATGAAGAACCTTTTAATTTCATGAACCTAGCAGATTTACCTAGTGGTTTCATACTCCTATCAATACACCCGGATGTTCAATCATCTCCACCAGTAAATAATCTAGGAGGCAAACCAGCAATACATGCTCAACCAACGCCATCCGTGTCACACAGATCGGAGCACACCACTACCACTTCCCTGAAACCATCGATATAAGTCATGCGTTGGGATGAAATGAAGTTGAAGGTAAAATAGGTAAGAAAGAGAAGGATTGTGATCCCGAGCCAGTCATCGAGGAGGTTCCCACTCCTATGGAAGTTGAGGAACCCCAAGACAAAGCAAAGGAGGTGCCTCATCTTGCCTCACCTGCATATTTAGTAGGATCATTCTCACCACGGTTGATAGTATATCTCGCCAACACCATATTAGATGAGTACCTTGTGTAAAATATCACCTTTAGACCAATTCTAAAAATTGTACAAGAGATGGGCCGATCGTCCGCTCATCGTTACCCAGTTGGATCGGTGGTTCCATTAAGAGAGCCACCTAATTAGACTAATTTCATCTATGTAGGGCTGGATTAGCTTTCAATGTGAGAGCCCATGGATGAATATAATGATGAACCTTTCGCTATAAACATTCGTTATCTATCCAACCCCAAGTATGCCATGCGTATCTTCGAGTTATATCATTAGCATGGATACGACCTTAGTCTCTTTGAACAAGGACATAGAACTCTGCTGGAACCGTGTTATCAATTAGTCACTGATAGGTTTGGTTTAGGGTTATAGATACGGGGGTAAGATGATTTGCTTGCATCATTCTTAGATCATTTGTACCTTAGTATGGTGAATGATGTAGACTTTAATCCATATCATCTCGATCCTTCCAGTTTTTGGAGGAATCACCCTATGATATCTGTCATCACTGCTGAGCCACTCGAAGATCATCAAGAAGGGCTCCTTGAGTAGAATAAGATAGAACTAAACCCCAGAGATAACCTAGGACACCAAACCCATGATGTAATCGATGACACAGATGTGTAAGGGCATAACCCCATTAATGCAGGTAATATCGCTAGGAGATCTTTGTAATGAAGATGGAGTGGAGTCCACCTTTGATATGAGTGGACCAGGTCATGACGCATATGAGAAATCCTCAAACGATGATAAATATAGGGATGAAGTCAAGGGTGCCTATGTGAGGCCCTGGCATGTGCATCATTTATTGCCTATTGAATCGATACAGGTTATTGAAGAGATCCTTCCCAATGTTGATCATTTAGGGGAAGAAGTAGAGCTAGATTTCTTGGTGATTTCACACTTGTGATATAATTATTCGGTTTATCCAGATAGTGATGATAGTGATCAAGCAGTCATATTCATGGGGTTGAACTTGCCAGAGCACCCTATAGGAGTGGGGGTGAATGAAGGATTCTATTTTGATAGTGATGAAGAAGATGAATTAGAGAGGGCCTACCTTGGTCCTTATTTGCATTACCATCATCAACCCATCGACATAGATGAGGTCTATCAGTAGTTACATGTTGGTCCTCATCGAAGAGCAATACGGTTAAACCTGGATCAAATTTATCGGTTGGTTAATCCTCTTCCATCGACCTACATGGAGCTCCGAGAGCCAAATGATCATATTTTACAGTTAATGCATAGGGAGGATCTAGTTGTTCGTAGTCCTCACAAGGAAGACCCCTTTGTGCCTGTGCCGTTAGATCCAGATCATGGGTATGAGGACTACGTAGATTTTGTAGAAGTTGGTTCATGTGGTCTTGAAGATCAATTCTATTCCATAAACATGGTCTCCATTGATTTGACCACTCCACTCCATAATCCAATGAGATCCATCCAAACCGTTGTATCTTAACAAAGATGCTATGGAATGGGATCGCGCTGATTTGCCCATTGAGCCTGAATATTTCTTCCCTAACAAAGAAATTTTGCAAACTTTATATTTTGTGCCAAGCTATGCATACGATGTCTATCATGTCGAAAATGCTCCCAATGCAGAAACAATCAACCCGGCTGATGACATATGCCTCATCAGCTTGAGGAGGGATCACATATGTTAGCAGAGGAAACCTTTGAGGTGGATATCAACAATGATCCTGCAAGTGCAAAGAAGGTTAAATTTGGAGAGAGTATCACTCCAGATGAGTGGGCCACCATCATCCCTCTGCTGAAAGAGATATCAAATTTGTTTTCTTGGATGTACAAGGATATGCCAGGTCTAGACCCGAAATTGGTTACACATAACCTTTTGCTAGATATGAAAAGAAGTCGGTCAAGAAAAATCTTAGAAATATGCACCCAACAGTAGCCTTAATGGTTAAAGATGAGCTACAAAATTTGTTGGATGTGGAATTTGTGATCTCCATTGACTATCTAGAATGGGTGTCCAATATGGTACCTATGGGAAAACATAATGGAAGAATCTGTATTTGCACAAATTTTAGAGACCTAAATAAGGCAACACCCAAATATTTATTTCCATTTCCCAATATTGATGCTCTCATAGATGCAACTATAGGTCACGAAATGCTCTCCTTAATGGATGGTTTTTTTGGTTACAATCAAATTTTGATTAAACTCAAAGACCAGCATAAAACCGCATTTATAACACCATGGGGAATGTTTTGCTACAAAGTTATGCCATTTGGACTTAAAAATGATGGTGCCACATATCAGTGGGCCATGACATACATTTTTCATGACTATATGCATAAAATTCTAGAATATTATATCAATGACTTGTTGGCCAAGTCATTGCTGTGAGAAGAGCATGCAGAGGTCTTAAGGAAGGTCTTCGATTACCTAATAGAGCACAATGTCAGGTTGAATCCTAAGAAGTGCGTATTTGGTGTAATTTCTAGAAAATTATTAGGATTCATCATCTCTAAGTGAGGTATCGAAATTGACCTAGCGAAGGTCAATGCCATATTGGAAATGCGTCCTCCCACCAATATTAAGGATTTAAGGGTCCTTAAGGGCAAGGTAGCATTTATAAAATAATTTATCGCTCAAATATTGGATAAATGTCGACCCATGAATCAACTGCTACATAAGGGAGTCCCATTCAACTGGGACAAGAACTGCAAGACAACCTTCGCTGAAATAAAGCAATACCTGGTGACGTTGCCAGTGCTAGCTCCACCAAGGCCAGAGGTGCATTTTCTACTATATACATTGGCAACTGACTTTGCACTGGGAACCATGTTAGCCCAAAAGAACATGCAAGTCAAAGAGCAGGCCATATATTATATTAGTCGAACCTTGGCGAGCTATGAGCTCGGATATGCATATGTGGAAAAATTGTGTTTAGCAGTAGTGTTCACTACAAAGAAATTATGATACTATATGTTAAGTCATATGACATACATTATATCCAAAAAAAATCCTTTGCAGTACATGATGAGTAAGACTTATCACAATACACGTACTACGAAGTGGATCATGCTATTGATGGAATTTTTTCTAGAATTCATAAGCTAGAATTCCATTAAGGGATAGGTCATAGCGGATAAATTAGCTGAGGCACCACTATCAAATAGTAGGCCTATAATAATAGAGCTTCCAGATGATGTAGTCTTCGTCATATCTGAAGCTTCTAAACTTGAAGAGCCAAAGAACAATGCTGATATGACTCTATTCTTCGATAGTTCGAAGTGCGAGCAAGGAGGTGGTGTCAAAATAGTTTTTTTCATGCCACAAGGAGCTCCAATGCCCTTGTCATTTAAGTTTGATTTTTCATGCATCGAAAACAATGCTGAGTACGAAGCCCTACTGCTAGGCCTCCACATAGCCATCACCATGAATATTAAGAGATTTAACATCTTTGGCAACTCCTTGCTCATAGTAAATCAAGTCAAGGGGCTCTTTTAGTGTCGATGTCCTATACTGAAAGCCTATAAAGATCTAGTTGCCACATATTTGGCTAAATTTGAATGGTATGACATTGAGGCAATCCCTCGATCATCAAATAGGTTTGCAGACACCATGGCATATTTGGGATCTTTAATCCCTTAGAATTCATCTACAGATTTCACTACCATCCATGTCAAGACGCTCTCACATTTGATAGAAGAGCATGCAGCCTATGATAATAGAGAATCAGTCAACATGATCAGTGTAGAACCAAAAGCTGAATGGTTCTAAAAATCTAAAGAATTTCATAAGAAGGCACCCTGGGTGTCATTTACCTCTCAGAGTCCTATGGGGAGTGGTACTACCATTCACCACAAGGTTGTTTTCGATTCTGCATTTGCAAAAGTAGATATGTAGGGGGAGCAAGTCATCTTAGCAGTCGAAGCTGAGACTTATAAAAACTAGATATCACAAATTAAAGACTTCCTAAAGCTTAGTATAATCCCAGAGGGACTGCCGCGTGCCGTGAAGCGCACATTTAAAAAAAAAGTAGATAAATATTTCTTAATAGGAGATATCCTATACCGACAAGGCTACGATGGAGTTCTCCTTTGTTTCTTAGAGCCCCAAGAGGCATCATGGGTAATTTTGCAAGCTCATGATGGTACATGCAGTGGCCATTTTAGCGATATGGCCATCATCAAGTGCATCCTTCGAATGGGCTACTATTGGACCACTATGGAGGAGTGTAAGGTGTATATCAAGAAATGCATTAAATATCAACATCATGCTAATATTACGTACTTGCCATCATAGGCCTTATAGCCCATCCAAGCGGCTTGGCCATTTGCTTAGTGGGGATTAGATCTTATAGGCAATATCTCTCCTCTGTCATCGGGTCGACATAAATTTATAATCACGGCTACTAATTATTTAACAAAGTGGGTGGAAGCAATACTCTTAACAATGAAAACTGGAGCTCGTATACCAGAGTTTATACTGGAGCATATTATAAGTCATTTTGGGATTTCATCCAAAATAATATCGAATAATGGAATGTATTTCAAGAACAAAACTGTGAGAGATTTGACATCTAAATATAGAATCAAACATAGTTTTGCAACTCCATACTATCCATAAGCAAATGGGTAGGTTGAAGCTTCAAATAAGATAGTGGTGGCCATATTGAAAAATATGGTACAAGAAAACCATAAATACTAGCATATAAAGTTGCCCCTTGCGTTATGGGCTTACAGGACTAGTATTCAGATATCCACTAGGGCAACGCTGTTCTCACTAGTATATGGCACTGAGGCTATTATGCCCTTGGAATTGGAAATTCCAACACTGCGCATCACATTGAAAGAGTTCATCGATAATGACACCGCATGGCAAGATCGACTGGATCAAATGACGCTACTTGATGAACATCATGTGAATGCCCTAGAGCATCTTTGTGTTTATCAGGAGCAACTAAAATGAGCTTACAATATCAAAGTCCACTAGAGAGACTTTGAAGTTGAGGATCTTGTCTTGAAAGAGAACCAATAGAACTCTAATTTACCGCCAGATATGCAAGAAAAATTCATGGCTAATTGGCTAGGAACCTACATCATATCTAAAAATATTGGTTTGGGTACCTATCACCTAACGTCGCTAGGGGGTGTTTAAGATCATGAACCTCTCAACATCATCCATATTAAGGTGTTTTATGCTTGAAGAGCATAGTAAAAGGCTCCAAGGGTTGCTTGTAACTGCTCGATCATCCTAAAAAGCTCCAAACACTCCCATAAGTAGTTTGGTCAATCAAAAAGCTCCAAAGGCATCTATAAGCCCTTTGGTCAAACTCAAAAAGCTTTGAGGGTTTTCTAAAAACTGCTCAGTCATCCCAAAAGTCTCCAAGGGTTCTTGAAACCACTTTGTCATGTCATTAAAATATCCTGAGGGTTTTCTTAGAATCACTTCATCATCCTAAAAGGCTCCAAGCTCATCTGTGAGTAGTTTGATCAAGCAAAAGGTACCAAGAGTTTTTGAAAAATTGCTTGGTCAACCCAAAAGCTCCAAGGATTCTTAAAAGATCACTTGGTCATCCCAAAAAGTCCCAAAGGTGCTCATAAACCCTTTGGTCAAACCCCAAAGGCTCTGAGGGTTTGTTTAAAACTGCTCGATCATCATAAAAAGCTCCAAAGATGTTGCTGCAAGATCAATTGGTTAATATAAAGGTTCCAATGGAATTTCCTCATCAGTTGGTCACTCCTAAAGGCTCCAGAGGCATGTACTCATCGTTTGGTCAGATATGAGGCTCAAAACTCATAAAAATTATAAAATCAATAAAATCCAAAATAATTGGTAAAGCATATAAATCCAAAAACATTTACATTTGCATTTAAATTTTGCATTGTCATTTTTTTGCATTTACTCATGCATCCGCTGCATTATTACATTGCATATAGGCATTCATCATCCGTTGCATTTAATAGTAGGAGGGATTGTGTTTGTCAGTCTTACAAACAACACCACGTTTGTGTCTAAATCATGCATCTCTGCATTTATCATGATCCATCATTCATGTGAGTAATTGTGTTTTTCAACACAACCCATTTTGTTGCTATGGATATATACTAGGGTTTTTTAGTCATTCAACCATACCAAGTGGTCTTATCAATAGTTGGTAGAAAGCTTGCTTTAATTTTGTAGCTAAGGTTCAGTTAGTATAGCCCTTAGCATATCAGAAACCTATCACTAATCAACAAATTAAACAAACCTAACAAGGACTAGGGGAAGATGAAATCCGTGAAGCAGGATTGGGTATCCTAAAGAGAAAATAGTTATTCTTGTTTATTCCTCTATGTGGACGGTATGGGAAATGTTGGTAGTTGGCAAAAGGATAGGTTAGTTCCCTATTCAGAATCCCTTGCTTATGATAAAATGAGAAATATCCCAAAGTTATATCCCACATCAATCCTCAATATTGATACCCTAAATTGATATCATAGATCGAATTCCTAGACTAATATCCCATACTAATATCATAAGATCGATATCCTCAATCGATATACCAGAAACAATTTTCCCAAGTAAATCCTCCAAAGAAATTTTTTTGAAGAAAATTATAAAATGTAAATGCCGAAAAGTGAAGATCGAATGAAGATCAGAAAATAGGATCAAATCAAGTTCAAAGTGAAGGTCAAATGAAGATCATAAATCAAAGTTCGAGTTGAGATCAAATGAAGATCCAAAATCTAGTTCGAAGAGAGATCAAATGAAGATCTAGATACAGTTCATAATGAAGACAGAATTGACTTCCTTGCTTCACTACATATGAGCAAGTATCCAAAAAATTGAAGGATAGAAAGGAATGAGCCTGAATCCATGGAATTATCGGCACTACTATACCTTACGCATGACGATATGTCTGATACACTTGTATCTTGCTTATGGGCAGACCAATGTTTAAATGTGGAGGAGCTAGCTTCAGGTGTCCTGTATTGCCTAGTGGCTTAGTCCAACTAAAATATAAACTTGGGATTGCATAAGATATTTGTGGTACCCCTATCTTAAAAATGGGCTAAAATAATCTTGCCTGACATCGGGGAACACTTGTGTCTTATCTTAAAATAATCAAGTGCACACATAGGGATAATGAACAGTGAGGTCCTATCCTAGCAAAAGCCTTTTATCTCAAAAATCTAGTGTGGTTAGTATACAACTTTTGATAAGTATATTAGGGTGTTTGAGTCTCATGGAAAACCTCAAAAATCTCTCTCATAGCAACAAAATATCAAATATCACAAACCATATAAAATCATCAAATTGCAAAGTATTGATTTCATGATACATCATCATATAAAGCACAATCAAGATATAGGATAGATACCTGATGGATATTAGAAATAATATTTAGACGACCACTGACTATATCGTTCATATTTTTCAAATTTGCAAAGAGAAATAGAATGACACATTATATCATTTGCATCATACAACTGTATTCATTGCATTTCATATATGGGTGATTAATTGATTAAATTCTTATCTTAAGGATTTTCAATTACATTCATTATTTTTATACATTTTGTGGTGTCATCCATTAGATTGATAAACATATTTGCATTCATTCCTTATGTTTTAAGTGATTAAATTATGCAGGTTCATTTACATTAGAGTACCATCATATAAATAATGCATTACATACATTAATGCATACAATAAAGAAATATCAAATATGCGTTAAGAGAAAACATTGCATCCATATGCATGCATCATAAATTGCACATCTAAACATCTAGATCACTACATATCATCATAATCATATATTAAATTAGCTATGTAGTGCATTTCATCCATACATCACATCACATAGCATCAAATTAACATAAGCATTGCATCCATGTGCATAACAAAAACAAAAAATTAAAAATATACAAGTAGACATAATGAGTCATAAATGATCAAATTATATATATATATGTGTGTGTGTGTGTGTGTGTGTGTGTGTGTGTGTGTCTCAAAGAGCACATCAGGAGTACAAAATATCCGTAGTCTACAATCGTGTAGGTCCTAGACCTTACACCAAAAATGGTACATATGCAAAAATATAGCCTAAATTAGATAGATCCCTAGATCTGGCCTACTCCCCCTGAACTGGAGCTCTCACTACCTCCCTCAGCCCTGTGCTCTAGAGCCTACTCTGTAGTAGGCTCTAGTGCTTGTTGTGCACCCTGTTGAGTGCCCTATGTACCACCTAACCCAAATAGGCCTAACATACGGGATATCATAATGTCTAAGCAGCTAGACTTGTGACTTGAAGTCGCACCCATCTCCCTGTGACTCTTGTGCAAGTTGCCTCCATGTGTGCTAGAAGACCTGTGCGTCCTCTCTGTCATGTGCATCTATTGGCTAGAGCTCATCGTAGACTATCCTGAATTCCTAGACCTGGTCCTCTAAGACCCAGTAGCATGTCTGTCCTTAGGCACCTCTAAGCCCCATAATTTGATGAAATCCTCTAGCTAGGAGATGCAAGCTGCCCTCACATCGTAAAGGTCATTTCCCTCCTATATGAGGGAAGTGAGCCACCTAACCTCTACCATGGGGTCGCTACCTCCTGGCAGTATAGCTGATAGTGTAGCAGGAGGTCCCATAATAGCTAGAGAGGATGAAGGATCCCCCCTCTGTGCCCTGAGCAACTCTCCCTCTACTATGGCCTCACCTCATTGTGCCAGTGCCACATCTCATACACTAGAGAGATCGCCAACCTATGACTCTATTGTTGTAGCCCAAGATGTGAGAGAAGTAATCTGTGCCTGAGCCTCTTCTATCTGTCTATCCTTATGACCTATCTTTGCCTCTAGAAGGGTGATAGATGTGTCTCACTACAATTTCTGAGTCTTTAGCCTCCCAACCTGACTCTGCAGGTCGACAACCTAAGCGAGGAACTCCCCTACATTACTATCCAAAGGTACCTCAAATTTTTTGAACCCCTCATCCTACTTTACCTCTACTTATGGAGCCTCCTCTTTGGTGGCCTCTACGCCCCAATCACCCTCGGTCCTCTGGCACACCCTACGCCCATTAGGATCAGCCTCTACCTCCACCTGGTCATCTACCCGACCTAGAGGTCCTCTCCCCTACCACTGTAGGAGGGACCACAATGTGTCGTATGCTGGGGTGGTCCTAGGTGTGTCATACCCAAACTCCTAGAAGTCATAAACCTCATCTCCCAAAGCTGCAAGCTGAATCCATGGCAAGTGTGTCTCTAGCATGAGACGCTGGTACACGAATGGAATCTATGGAATGTATTGAACCAAGATAAATTGATGTATGATGTGAGATAAGAATTGATACTCTCTAATCTTGACCTTATGGTTGAGTAGCCACCTATCCCGGTGAGCCTATTGTAACCACTCGCCTGCCTCGATCCAAGCAGGGCAATCCATATAGGAGCACCACTCAATGTCATCCAGCCTGAGTGCTGCAAATCATGCAATGTAATAGTCTGTATCTCCAGTGTTGGTCCTGCTCTATAACCCCTCCTCCTCTCATGGCCGGTACATGGCATAGCACTGATGTGCATCATCAATAGCCATGATCTAGAGAGGTAAGTCCATAAGATGCTCGATTCGGATGTACTACGAACCCCAGGTCTGTAGCAACATGCTATAACTAATACATCAGTGGCTTTGGCTCATAATCTGATATAGCTTCCTGTAGATTTAGCATAATAGTGTGCTACCCCAAGCTAGGCATATTGGCTGAGTAGTAGAACTCTAGATCACTCTCTAGACACTGGCTAGGAGGTTCCAGGGAATCCTCACACCCGAGGAGTCTAGAAGCACAACCTATACCATAAGGATCATGAATATCATCACGCAAACTAATAAAATGCACTCACCCTGCTAGTATCCAATGTGGACACCTTCATGGTCGATCTTCTCCTATACTTCCTTGCTTCGATAATCAAAGATAGCATCGAATATAGGCTCCTTACTCTGAGAAGAGCAAGAGGTGATGGCCTTGCCATAGATAGGGATCTTGAAGATCTGATAGATGTCCTCTAAAGTCATGGTAATTTCACCTATAGGTAGGTGAAAGATGTTGGTTCACACATTCTAGCATCAGGCCAACACAGTCAAATAGGTCTGATCTACCCTAATAGTGGCTAGATCCAGTACGTAACCAAATCCAATGGCTCTAAACTATGCACACTCACCATCAGTGAGCTATCTACGGAGAGTCTTAAGTAGATCGGGCTTGTGAGCCCTAGAGGTCAATATCTAAAATAAAAAGCAGTATATAAGCTAAATTCTAGCTAAAAACAAGCAAAAACGGCTAAAAAAGACTTTAAAAACATCTAAAAAATGATAAAAAGTTAAAAATATGTCGTAAGGCATTCATAAAAATAAAAAATATTAGCTAGACAAGTCAAAAATGCATTAAATAACATTCATTGCCTAATTAACTTTAGAAAATGCAAAAATTTAATGAAATTTTTCTAAAGTTGGCAAACCGCGGGTCAACCCTGTGTCTGCTTACGATCAAAATATGACCGTTGGAGTTTGAATGCAAACTGCAGCTGATAGTTGTGGTCCCCAATCTAACAATTTGGAACTGCAGCTGCCAGCTGTGGTCTAGGAAGAATACCCATTTTGGGTACCGTCCTAGCCTGTCTCACAAAAAAAAATTAAACTAACTAAACCTAATATAGTGGGGTTCATTACCAACTGTTTAGTGAGGTTCATTTACTGCATTACTTAATGTGGTTGATTTTAATTGGTATTGAACTTTGAGGACTCAATTTCGAGTTACCTTGCCCACTCTATAGCCTCTGCTAGTCGATGGCTGATCAGGATCCACCATCGGGGTATCAAGTGCGGTAAATAGATGAGTTTTTGGTAGTGTTCCAGATCAGGGAATGTCTCATATCTCTTAAAGCTCTCAATAATGCAGTTTTTTTCCATAAAATAATGAAAAATTCAAATGGTAACAACTATTTAAAGGTTTGCCTAATTTCAACAGACCACAGCTAACACCTGTGGTCCCAGAATTAGGGTTTTTTGACTACAAGCCCTAGCCGTGGTTCCCAAATTTTGAAAAATTCAACTATAGGCCGTACCTATAGTTCATAGATAGCATTAAATGCACTAAAAACCCACTGTGGGAAGGTATAAAAATGTAAATTAATGACTCCTAACGGATCAAATTTCAAAAAGAGCAATAAATGTTACAAATTTGGTGATTTTCAAAGCACCAGGATCGATCAATAAATCAAAATTAACAACAAAAAAATCAAATAATTAAAAACACCAAATGCACCTCGTATTTAGTAATTTACCCTATATACTTGGTGGTTGCAGTGACTTGTGATCCATGCAATCCGGCAAGATGAGTAAATTACCATAAGGACATTTGGGGTAAAATTTTCATCGTTGATCTGATATGCTTTTTTTCAATTCCTAAGAAGGCATTCATGGCTGGACTTCTCTACGGGAACGAGGCGTTTCATGTCATGTATCCTATGACATCTTTACAACAAATCATCGATAATTTGATTCAACACAAATCTAATTGGAGTTGCCTCATTTTAATTCTCTAAGATGGTTGTTGTAGCCCGACTGCTCCATGGGATAGGAATGTGCAATTACTATTAATAGTTGGAATTAGAAGCTGAACTAGGCCTAGCCAAAGCATTCATATGCTCAAATATAAAAAATTTCAGATCATCCATGGTGGTCAAGTGACCTCGTTGCTTTAATCATTGTCATTAGCCTCATCAAATCGTCGCTTTAGGGGGTAGTCATAATATCAAATCATAATCAAAATCAACAAAAAATACCAAATATTGTAGATCCCTTGATCTTTTCAAAATTGCATTCGTCCTTGCAAATCATTGTCAACAACTATCATAAGCTTACCCCTTTGCTTGGGGTAAATAGCAAATATGACTTTGCTTGTTGTTCTTCACCTTTCATATCTATGGGTCAGAAGATACCTATGGAATGCACAACTGCATCGAATGAGATGAGAAGGGCAAAAGTTTTTCAAATGTAAGCCTTTCACCTAGTTGGAAGTAATGATTCTAGGATACGCATCCTTTTGCTAGACAAGAGGCATCTAATTTTGATATGACTAGTGATCATCATCAATCCTTCAACATCATTTTAGGAGGTCTATTTTTTGCTCAACATTGTTCTATCTCACAATGCATCTCAAAAGGGGCATCTGTAGACACCTAAAATGCATCATGTTAAGGGTGACTACTCATATGGACATGCTACAAGACCATATGGAGTATCTTAGATAGACTCCAAGATATAGTAGTGGTTCTAACAACTCAAGTTAGGCACCTTGGCCTAATAAATCTGAGCCGCAGCCCAGACCTACAGTCTACAGTCTGAACCATGGCTAAGGCCTATGGTTTACAGTCTAGACCGTAGCTGTAACCTGTAGTCTTAACTGAAGTTCATCTGGCCTTCATCTAAGCCAAATTGGTTTGAACAACCATTTGTTCTAGAAGATGGTGGTTAGAGGATGGAAGCTTCCAATCCAACTATCCTAACCACCCCTTCTTGATATTGGCTTCTCCATGAAGCCACCCCTAGCCCTGGGACATCCTATAAGTACCCCTTCGAATTAGGGCAATGAGATAGATGATTTGAATAGCGAAGCACTATCGAATTATCGAGAGAGAGTGCATTTTGGAGATCAAAGAAGTGAAGCCCTGTCGAATTGTGGACTCACCTGAGTGCATAGAGAGAGCCTTGTTGCCATCCCCATTGTCAATTTGTCAAGCATCATGACAAATTAGGCCATGGATGCCCTAAGGACCTAGGAGAGCCAAGAAACACTAATTCAAGAAAAAAAAGGCCCTATTCAATGATTCAACCACCAAACTTGTCAAAAGGACATCGAAGGTTACCCTTGAACATCAATTGGACAAGGAGGTCAAGCCCACTACCCTTGATTTTAAGGATAAACTCACTTGAGTGCTAATTGTGGCTTTCAGTCATGGTTTATAGTGCAGACCGTGCATCAGTGTTGCGGTTTGCAACAGAGGTATCACCACCTTACTATTTTCATTTCTATCCATCTAGTTAGATTATATTAGTCATTTGCATGATTAAATTGTAGTTTTAGAGACTTCTGACCGATAGATTAGTGTTTTTGCTAATTTTTTCTCATCATAGTAGTTTAGATGTTAATGATTTCTTTTCATGTTATAACGCTTCATTTTAAGCAATTGATTTTATAGATTGATAGTTGTGCTCTTCACTTACATATTTCCATCAATCTTGATATTATTTACATATGTTTAGCATATTTTATGCATTTTCTTGATTTGATGTCATTATGCTATTTTTATGCTATTTGTCTTTAAAGGGCCTCATCATGAGAGGTTGCCTATGATTTTGACATTCTTGTGTTGTTTCTTGATCATAGGAAATAGGTTTCTAAGGAGCTACAATAATTTATTTCCTTCCTCAACACGAAGAAGAGGGTATGCTCCACCCTAGAGCAGTTTGTGTCACCTTAAGGGCTTGATAGTGCATTTCACCCCTAAGGGGGATTGAAATAATTGTAATTGCATATCAAAATAGAGTATCCCTAAGAGGGACTTACTTGTAATTAGAAACTCATTGATTTTAATGGAATAATAGAAGCATTTCTTGTAATTTCTATGTGTTTTGTCCATTTATGTGTTTGAATATCAATTTTACCTTGTTTATGCAATTACAACATTTCGGGTGCACGCATTTTTGGTCGTATACATTCCTTTCTTGGTATTGGAATGGGTAATATAGGAAGGGGTCACCTTGTTTATTGAAACCATGGTGCTCAAACATGGTTCTTATATTTGATCCAAGGAAATATTTTTGACTCTTTAGCCACTATAGACCCCTTCTATTTTCTACGCTTGTTGATGTTGGGAAAAGAAAATTTTAAGGGTTTTAAATGTAAACAATTATTGCCTACCAATATCACATGTGTTTATCCCTTTTTAATTTATTTTTTAGAAGGTAGATGTGGTCTCCTTCCTTTTTTGAGGGTCACCTTGAATAGTGTGCTACTTTCCTATGATAGGCCCATTTTGAATATTTCTACCTAGGTGACAATGGGTTAGAGCACGATGACTATCACATATTTGATTACTTATATAAACCTAACCACTACAATTTGGTTAGATAGTTGGATTCCATATTTCATAATTAATACTCATATCTAAAAGAGGACATGGGATAGGTGTTGATTTAGGAGTTGGACACTAGTGGATTTTGTATCATGTTGAATATTCTCAAGTATTTTGCTACTGCCTCATCTTTCCTTTCCCCCTTTTTTAGAGATAATATTTCTTTAGATAAATCCCATTAACTAGGATTGAGACTGGCTGCCCATATAGTTTGATGAGCTCTATGATATTTTTAGCTTTTATTCTAGTGACTACATAGGTCCTATTTCACATAGTGTAAAACTTGGTGTATTTTCCTTGTTTATTCCAGTATTTATCCCACTTGATTACTATATATCTAATTTAAAATTGCTATAATATGATCTTCTTGTCAAACCATTTATTCATTTATTTTTTATGCTTGTTCAAGTGAGGTCTAACCTTTTCTCTCTACTCCTCCAAACTTAGAAATTCTTATATCCTTAAGGATATAGCATCATGTTCTTGGAGTTCAAGTTGGTGGAGCAACAATAGGACCAGTAATTTAGTGGAAATGGGAAACCAAGCCTCTCAATTATAGATTAAGGATAAAGGATAGCAACCAAATCCTTTCTTGGGGGTTATTCTATCTTCTGATAAATCTTGGTGTACATGTTAATTCCATAACCTTTAGTTGTCTATTCCCATCCTCTTTAAAATTCTCAAAATATTTTTGTTTGAGGATTCAACTAGACCATTGCCCCATGGGTAGTAATGGAAGAATTTTTTATATAAATACCATACTCAAAAGTAAACTAGACTACTTCAGTCCCAATAAACACATACACATTGTTCATTATAATAGTATGTGATACTTCAAACTAGGTAACGATCTCCTCTAAAAATTTGACAATGACTCTCTTGATGGCTTACTTGAGTAGGATTGCTCATGTCCATCTTGTGAAGTAATAAGTAGTGGTGAGGATCCATCTATGTCCCTCACTAAATAGTGG
Organism: Wollemia nobilis; assembly: GCA_028583015.1. Taxonomy (NCBI): domain Eukaryota; kingdom Viridiplantae; phylum Streptophyta; class Pinopsida; order Araucariales; family Araucariaceae; genus Wollemia; species Wollemia nobilis. The sequence continues at coordinate 1,390,840 of JAQPPZ010017170.1, read as the reverse complement.
ATTGATTGTACCTATAAAATCTAACCCCCATTGTGAGAAAGGCTCATCAACTAAAATGGGCTTTGGGGTCAATGTGGTGTTCTAGTTTCTCCTTGTGAAAAATACACTTGTCACATCCTTGCACCCATTGGTTTACATAATTAAACTTGGTGGGCTAGTAATAAATAATCCTTATTATTTTTACCACCATGGTATGCATTGAATAGTGTCCACCAAAGAAGCCCTAATAAAACTCTTGCAATAAGGAGGTAGTCTTCTTAATTTCTACAATCTTTGGAGTGTTCCATTAGAATTTATTTAAAACAAAATTTCTCCAAAAATCGTGTAGTAAGAATTCTATAGCATGTATGCCTTCCTTTGTGAATTAATCACACGTGGTGGATATCATTTGTACCACATTTAGCTGATGTGATATTGAACCCAATCTTCTCCTTGCTTGAAACTAACAAGCATTCTTCCTCTTGTTCTCCTAATTGTCCTACATCTTGGGCCAAAATTTGACATAGTTCCCTATTTATAATTAATTTAGAGACTTTGATCTCAATATAATATTTGTACGGGTGACCCATATAATACTTTTTTCACTAATGTCCTTATTCATGATGTAGTCTTTGATACTAGAATGGGCAACATTGGCTATTATTTTTCTATCGAAGACCAAATGCTTGAAAGTTTTTATATTTCAAATTAGATCATAAACCTATATATTAATGAAAAAATACCATTCTAAAACTAAATAAAAAACATGTTGCATTCCATTGATAATTTACAAGTGTTACATAAACTATTTTGATATCATTTTACGTGTCCTGAGAGCTACAAAATAGAGACTCTATAAGGAGGGACCCTGGCATCAAATATATTTGCATCACTGCAAGAGTCTTTATTTAGGTCCTTAGAGTGGAGTGGTATTATGACACATGCCACTACAAGCTACATTGATCCTTAATCCCACATAACCCCACAAAATGTGTTAGATTATTTAGAGGCCTATCTCAATCAAGCCTCCTATAATTATAGATATAGTGACTTAAAAATAAAACAAAATGCATCAAGTATAAAGATGAACTGAAACTGATAAGGAAGAAAAGGGTTACCTGGTATACTAGCTTGGCAGCCTAAAAATGGAAATCCTACCTATTTATACATTTTTTGGGTGGTTATATGGGTTTGTACAACTTGCAGTTTCTTACTTGGATTGGTCTATATTTTGGCTATAGAGTCCATTGATGGAGTTTGTAATCAATCCAAAAATCATTGGTGCCTATTTAAACCTTGGAATAATATAAACCTACAAATAAAACCTGGTGGGAGGAGTGTTAGTTGTTTAGTATTCTTAAAAAATGGATCGGGGTGCAATTTGGTAGCATAACAGTACTCAAAATCTCCTCTTGAAACCGTGAGCAACATTGTTTGTTTATAGCCTTCCTAGGAAGTAAAATATGCACATAATGTGGTGGGAGAAAAATGAGGATAGAGAAAGCCTCTTTAATGAGTTAGGTGGATGGGTAAGGCTTTCCTCTTGAGGGTCTAAAGTGGAGGATGGGTATTCCATGCTTATTAATCACCTAGGGAAGAACAAAAGGCCTAGGGAAGGGAAAATCCACTTTTTATTTAATTTACCTTAAATTCCTTAAATAGGGGAAAGGGTGGATGATATGTGAATAGGGGTGTGATTGGGGGGATGATTTGGACCTTACCTATGATTTAGGCTACCTTAGGTTTAATTTCACCTAGGGTATAGGTTAGCTTTACCTAGTTTTTAGGGTAATCAAATTGATTTGTGAGTGTTTAGGGTAATAGTTGTTGCACGAGGTTGAGTATTATATTTGTAGGTGTCTATATTTTATCCCTTTTTGTACTACATTGTGTGAAGACATAATGCAGTGCAAAAACTTATGACACTCATTTGGTAGTTTATTGTAGGAGAACATGGATTGGTGGTTGATGATAAATGATTTTTTGAGAGTAGATGTAAGATTATCCTGAGTTGTGATCAATTTAAGATTAACCAATTGTGGAAGGGGTGCATTTGCTTAAAAATCTGACTTTGATAGATTGATGATATCATTTGGGTTGGTAGACTAGTTAGCCCTATGTAGGTATGCTCATGATTGCTTCTATGGGCTCGATTACCCACCTCAATGAAGAATACACACATGAGTAGGTCTACTCACAATTGCTTTTATGGGATTGATCACCCACCTCGATGAAGTGTACACACATGAATAAACCTATAGTTATTGGATACAACATACCAAATTTGATTGGGTTGGAGTTTTATTGAGAAGAGAAATTCTACTTTTATTTTCTCTAGAAAATGAGGGCATATGATAATCTCTAGCAAGGGTTCTTAGATAAATGTACTTTCTAAGATTGAGTTGAGTATTGATCATGTGTAATGTGGATTTTGTATATGATATTTAACCCCTCAAGGGATGAGTTGAAGGGTGAAGAATATGATGTTGGCGATGAATTGCTTAATAAAGATACATTTTAAGAGCATCAAAAGGCTGGAGAGCCTGAATTTTGGTATTATGCATGATTTGGTGGTGAGAAATTCAAAATTGTGCGAACATGTATGTTTTAAAATTGTATGGATGGGTGCACCCAAAAAAATTATGTGGATCCATATGATTTCCTACCTAACACTTGTAAAAGCACGGGCAGAGGGGCGCATGCCTCATTTTTGTTATGCCCTTTTAGAAATAGGAGGGAGATGAGCAAATGAGAGTGAGTGAGTGATGCAAAACATTACAAAAATTTGAAACACGAGTTATGAGATGGTCTAGAGTGGTTTAGGCATTGGAATTGGATTTTGTGCAATGAAGCTAAGTTGACTTTGTGCTTGAATTCATTTATTTTTGAAATAAAATGAACATTTGGTTTTTTATTTGTTTTTGTGGAATTTTGTTTTGTGCGTTTGGTGTAAAATTTTATATAAATATGCCCTTTGCCCAAAAATAAAATAGATGGGTGCACCTGTCCGTATGAAATCATATGGATCCGTATGTTTTTGTACAAAATTGTATGTATCCATACGATTTTATTTTTATTTTAAATTTTTTTGAAGATAAATAGTTGTTGGATTTTTGATAGATAATATGATATACATGTGGATTGATGAGGTTTTTTTTGTTTCATTTTTTTAGGTGAGGGATTTGAGGCCTTGACATTGGATTTACTATTTATGAGCGATTTACAAGTGTTTTAGGATGATGCAAAGTGGGAGTGGCTGCATAAGATAGGTTTCTATGGGATGACATGCATGTATGTGGTTTTATGTGATAAAGCATACTTGATCACAATCTATGAGAGGTGGATGCTGATAAAAACACTTTTAATTTTTTGATAGGGGATATGATGATTACCCTAGAGGATGTATACCAAATTTATCGACTTCCTATGGATGGATTGCCTATGATGACAACGTAGGGAAGAAGTGCTAGAGATAGGGTGATGCAGAAGACATATCAGACATCTAGGGATGATGTGAAGGTGTATAGTGGAGGCATGAAGTATGGGGATCATTATCAAGTTAGGCAACTAACTTTGTGCCATAAAATACTGATGGTTTATATAGGAAGTTATGTACTTCCTAATTCTTCAGGTGATGAGAACACTATTATACCTTAGGCTTATCCATAAGCCTAAGTTATTATCTTATATTGTATAGGCTTAACCATACGCCTAATATTTCTTATATTGTATTGTACTCACGTGAGGCATAGTATGCCCATGTTGGATATTTATTTGTTGGAGGTTAGGATGAATGGTTATGTTATCAAGGATTTTCTTGTCTTATAGAATATTGTTATTTTGTTTGCATTCTTGTTTGTTGTAGGTGGTTATCCCTACATAGTATATTTTTATAGGTGGTTGGTGTTAAATGGCATATTATTACAACCTTTGTAACCACATTTATTCCATTCTTGTACTATTTATACAATTGTGCATAATGAATATCTAGCTTCACATTTTGATTCTATATCATTGGTAATTAGAGTTAAAGGAAATTTTTGAGCAAGAAAAGAGGCAAGGTGCCAACTTCATTACATCGGTTCCTAGGCTAGTTGTTGTGAGGATTTGACTTGGAAAAGCCTATAGCATACTTGTGAAGCTCCTAAGGTGACAAAGGGTGTAAAAATTACCCCTACACTGAATATCCCTGATAGAACATCAGAGGGTAACCAGGTTTTCTAATAGAAGAACCAAAATTTCCCTATAGAAGGAAAGAAGATCTAAATAATTATAGATCAAGATTTTTTTTAATGGAGGATATAATGTTGTTGATTTGAAGATCAATTACACCAAAAATGAGGCCAATTTGTGGCCAAAAGGAAGCTTGTCAAGAAAGAAATTGATTAACCAAAAAGTATTCAGGTTTTGGCAGTGGAAAAGGATGGACAGATAGTACATTAACTTTGAGGGCTGGATTGATTCCCTCCATATTTTATCTATTTCCCTAGCTTTTCCTTGTTTCCCTATTTTGTAAAATCTTTCCTCCTTTGCATTTTATTGGTCGATCATTTGGCTGATCGACTACCCTATCGACTAGTGGAGGAGAAATTTTCCCTTCTTGGCCCCTTTCTCCCTGCCTACCATCCTATTTTACCTGTTAGGACCCTATTATCCACCCATGATATGCTCCTACCATAGTTCAGGTTTCTTTTAGACACTCCATGGCCACACCAGACAAATGCCAGATGAACACACAATGTCACCCGACACAGTGATAGGTTGACATACCACAATTGAGCTTCAGCACTCTTCCCTATCATCATAATAGATGCTACATGGATATAAAACATACCACATGATCATAGAAAAAGGAAAATTATAGGCATAATAAGTAATTTTCAAGGCAAATAGAAAAATTAATCATTTTCTAAGGTCTAAAATAGACCAATAGAAAACAAAGATTCAAAATCTAAACCATCCTCCAATAAGAGACTGCCATATGGCATCATGCAAAATTTCAAGATAATCTTGGCACCCAATCATCACATGCCACGTGGTCACAATGTTTCACCTCATTGATTGGCTATTTTTTAGCAAGGTTTTTATGTTTTCAATGTTTGAAAAATAAAGGCATGAGAATTCAAATTAAAAATAATATTTTTGGGAACTTTGTCCCACATTGTTCTTGTCGGAGCATTTGTGTTCTTTATAAGTGCAACAACACTTATAGCTTGGTGACCACCTCTCACTGGTCACCCTAGGCTTCATGCCCACACTAGATGGTGGTTCTACACCTGTTGTTGGTGCTTTGTTTCTAAGGTGGATGTTAACTTGGACTTGTTGAACTGCAACCTGCACCTATTGACTTTGGGAGATTGTGACCTAAGACCTATGTACCTAGTTAGCTTTTGAGGGTATTGACCAAAAACAATTTTTGCGATGTGAAACAATTTTCCTTAATTTTACAATATTTTTTCAATCATTGTTATACAAAAATTCACAATTTTGCTTCCATGAATTCAATTTTTTTCTTCATAAAGGGAAAGTGTAAAATTTAGTGCTTATTTTTTTACCAGTCGAATTGAAGAATAAAATTATTGTATTTGCAATTTTTGTAAAATTATTGTAAAAGCACTAGAATTACCCCTTTTTGTAAATTGGAAGGCAAAATTTTGTAATCTAGGCTCATTGTTGCATTAGGAATTTCACAAAATTATTCCTAATAGCTACCTAGATATTCTTGCAACCTTAGTATCCTCCTAGTCTGGCATATACAAGATATCAAATGGCTTCTGACCTCCAAACAAACATGGAAAATATTACTATTGCAATAGGAGAATTGGTAGATAAAGTGAAAGAAATCACGTACAATTGTCCCCTTCTAATGTCAAGATATATAACAATAAATTTGCCAACAAGGCAAAGTGTGAGGTCAAACTTTATGATGGATCAAGGAATCCGAATGTCTTATCTACTTGGATTCTAGATATGGAGACTTTGTTCTCCTATGCAGAAATCGCTACGGATGACCAATTTGATTTTACCATAGTAAAAATCACAGGTTTAGAAAAATTATTTATTGTAGAAAGATAACAAAGCCAAAACCCTATTATGACCTGGAAGGAACTTATCCAAAATTTGAAGAACACCTTTTACCCACCTACTTACCAAAGTGACCTCACGACCAAATGGTTTAGGTTGAGGCAAGCATACAATATGTTAGTTTTAGACTATATTTTTTAATTCAATAGGCTAAGGGTTCTTCTTGGTGTAAAATATTTAGAAGAGGATTTAATTAATAAATTCACTAGGAGTATGCACGATCAGATTTTTAGGGATGTAAAATTTAATTTCTTCCCTAGTTTGGATGTGACATTCAAACATGCCATTTTAGCGAAGGAGAAAGTTGGTGCATATTTCAAATCATGATATTCTTCACAGGAACACACTTCCAAGGGATCAAATCAGCAACAACAAAGGACAAATAATTCCTCTCACACTTCTTCTCCTTCTTCTACTCCTCCCACTTCACCCAAATTCCATTCTTCTTCTTCTACTTCTAGAAATTCCTCTTCATCATTGTATTGTGATTTTTGTAAAAAATAGGGCCATAGCAAATCAAGATGTTATACATTTCAAAATATGAAGAAGAAATCCCTACAAATGAGGATCCAGAAGATGATCTCATTGTGTCTACAAGGATAGAAGAAGAATATTTTTCTTTGAAGGGTAAACTCAACAAAGTTACCCTCAAGAAAAATGTTTCTGCACAAGGGGACCATGACCATTTGTTTACCACTTGAGCCTAAATTACACATAACTTCTATGTATATTGTATTATAGATAACAATTCAGAAAAATCTAATTGCAAGGACTATTGTAGAGAAGTTGAAGCTTCCCTTGAAGCCACATCCTCAACCCTATGCACTTGGGTGGAAGGATACATGGTCTACATATGACATCACACACACTTGCATTGTATTTCTCTTTTGGTGGTAAATTTATGGATAAGGTAAAATGTGATGTCACTGATATGGATTTTTGTGGAATGTTTCTTGGTAAGCCCTATCAATTTGATAGAAATACGATATATCATGCTAAAAAGAACACATACACCTTGGAGTTGCACAATAAAATATATTTGGTGGAAAGCACTACACCCACATCAAATTTGATGCTAAGTTGTAGGTAAACTCACAAGGCAATAAATCAAGCACATGAATTAGCTCTTTCTTTCATAAGACCCACATAGGATAAATAACAAGCACCTCCAAAGATCCATGCCAAACAAGCTTCACTTCAAATAATTTTACAATCACATGAGCTTATGTTTAAGGAACCCATCACTCTTCCTCATGATATGGATGTCCATCATAGTATTGAAATCATTATGGGTGTATCTCTTCCAAATGCACCTATGAAAAACAACCGCTTGCTCCATATGAGTTGTCTTTAGCCTTACCCTCTCCCACCACTGCACATATGGAGAACAAGTAATATAATTAAATCATTTTTATTCAACACTTGTAGAGCCTTTAGAACAAGGTGACACACATCTTGCAAAATATTTATCAACAAAATAAGAGAAAAATGGATAAACATCATGTATCTCATCCATTTTAGGTTGGAGATAGAGTACAACTTCAATTGGATAGATGACATATTTTAGAGAAGGTACATACTGATCCTATCATTAGCCATCCAAAATATGTGGTACCTGACCTCCAGCTTTCACTTGATACTGATAGAGTTTTTGACATGAAAAATTACCACACTTAGTAAGGTTATTCCACTTCATACCTTGTCACCCATCGTAGTCAGCTTCCACACTAGGAAAACTCTCTCACCATCATATGGCTTGTGAATTTCTAGATTTTTTGAGAGCATTGGGTTCCAATGCTTCTACGGTTGGGAGGAGTGATGAGGATACTATTATACCTTAGGCTTATCCATAAGCCTAAGTTATTATATTGCATTATATAGGCTTATCCATAAGCCTAATATTTCTTATATTGCATTGTACTCACATGAGGTATAGTATGCCCATGTTGGATATTGATTTGTTAGTGGTTAGGATGCATGGTTATGCTATTGAGAATTTTCTTATCTTCTAGCATATTGTTATTTTTTTTGCATCCTTGTTTGTTGTAGGTGGTTATCATTGGATAGTATATTGTTACAAGTGATTGGACTTACATGGCTTATTATTACAACCTCTATAACCACATTGATTTCATTGTTGCACTATTTATACTGTTGTGCATACTAAATATCTAAATTCACATTTTTTTATTAGTTGGATGAAAGGAGTTTTGAAATGACCTCCAAAATTTATAATAAAAAGAAGCTAATATCCAACAACTAGGAGAATGAGGACAATTCAAACATTAAAGCCAACCATCCCTTGGACATACTAGTTGAACAGACCCAGACACATAAGCCAAACAAAGATAAAATCTAGGTACGCAAACCTACATGGATAAATAGAGAGAAAAACTAGGCATGCAAGCCTGACCAAAATATTCAAAATGTAACATCCAATGGGGAGGGTTCCAGCCACCCACCCTAAGTATTCTAACTCGAGTTTGACCTTTGCCTAAATTCATTGTTCAATGATCTAAGGCCATCTAGGAGATTGTCTCTCTAAATGTGAAGATCTTGCTGCATAAGACCTTGATTAGCTAGGAAGTCCATAGCTTTGTTACCTTCCCTGAACTGATGCTTGAATTAGACTTCTTCAAAATTTTGAATCATTATCCTGGCATCAATTATAAAATTTGCAATAGTCCAGGAGGGAATTTGATTGCCATTAATCATGTCGATAACTTTGAGTGAATCTTCTTCTATGATTAGTTTCCTACAATTCACCAAGTTTAGTTGGCAAACATCCTAAAATAATGCTCGATATTTACCAAAATGGTTGGTTTGGTGACCCAAGTTTTAGAAAAGTTAAGAAGGATTTCACCCTTCAAGTTTCTAAACAAACCCCCTACACCTACCAGACCTAGGTTTCCTTTAGAAGCTCTATCAAAGTTGAATTTCAACCAACCTAATGGAGGAGGTTCCCAAATTGTGCTAGCCCTATCATGACTCACTCTGCTCACTGTATTCTTAGGATAAGTTAAAAAATCCAATGATCTCTCCAAATAAATATCCCCTTCACAAGTTATTGAAATGAGTTTTAAAGCTTTCACATTTTCCATTGTATCTAAAATTTCCCTTGAGGAGACTAATGACTCAGGATGGCAAATATTTTTAAAGGTGTCGGTATTCCTTTCCTTCCACACCCACCACAAAATATGGGATAAATTGAATTTCAAAAATTGGTGTATATGGGGAGAGGAGAAGGGGGAGACCCATTGAACAAATAGGTCCTCCAACAAGTTGGGAAGAACCCAAGCAACACCTAGCTCCAAAAATAACTAGTGGAAGACTTCAAGGGTATAGGCACAACAGGAAAATAAGTGGAAAGGTGATTCAAAAGCCCTACCACACAGGAAGCACCTATTAGGGAAAATCATTCCCCATTTTTGAAGATTATCAAGAGTAAGGCACTTTTCCTGAATTGCAAACTCGAAGAACACATTAAATTTAGATGTCAAGCCTTTAATCCAGACTTGATTCGTTGGGAACCAAGGATCCGAATCATAGTCCAAGCAACCCTAAGAATACTTAACTAAAAATTGGCCATATTTCTTGATAGCTTTTGATGTTGTATGCAATGGGAGATAGCAATCACAAGATGCATAAATAATAATATGAAAGAAATTAAATCTATGAGATGACTAAAATATACTATAAATAGAAATTATGGAAATGAATACAATGTAGCTATCGAGGAAATGAACACTCCAAAAATAATGCTACTGGACTACATTGCACCCATCTAAAATATGGGTAACTTTATCTATGCACTATTGTAGCACCCTAAAATTGGCGCAGTTAAACCATTAGTAAAAGATAAAAAAATTTGAATTTTAACCCCGAAACCGCCCGTTAACCGCTCACCTCATTTTTCATGCCATTTTTAGAAGTTGTTTTGACCGTTGGATGATATCGTCGCCAATCTGACGATATCGTCCCAAATCGGACGAATTCGTCTGGAACAGAACGTCCAGACGATTTCATCCCAAAACCAAATTTTCATAATTAGCTTCTATTTCAACAACCTCTCCAACTCGGGCAGAAGCGTGTCTACGCGGTTGGAGATTCCTACGTTGGAGATCTCCCAGATTGGGATGATCCCCAACCTCCTAACCTCCCCCTAATCCTATATAAACTTGGGATTTTCCCAGTTTATCCCCCCTGGCTGATCATTTCCCTGCAACTTTAGTTTTTGCTGTGTTAGAACATCCTATCCCCCATCATTTGCACTTGTGTTTTCAAGTTTTATTGTAGGATCTCACTGTGTTTTAGCCGGAGGAAGCTTGGATCGTCGTAGGCGATTCAACCACAATTTCAGACGATCCTGTCGAGATCGACGATGATCTCGTACGATTGCAGATGATTTTGACTACAGTTCAGATTGGGGGCAATCAAAGCCCTGAGTTTGCATTCTCTATCTCTTTTTCTTATTTAATTGTGCATTAGATTAATTCACTTATGTTCTGCATCTTGGAGTTCACCTCATTTAGCATATTTGCATGATAAAATTCAAAATAAATTATTAAAACATTGCATCCCATTTGATTTGATATCTAGATTTATCATTTAAGCATTTATATTCTTATTTCTATCATTTTGTATCATTCTTGCAATTGTATTTTTGGTTTTTGGTGTCTATTTTCATGATTGCAGGTTTTTGATGAATTCGTCGGTCAAGTCGATCTTGGCTGATCTCGGATGATCTCCTGTGATATGGATGATTATGTACAATTACAGATGATCCTGTCATATCCGGGATGATCTGGACTCCTACAAGCTTCAAAATCTTCATCAGACATCAGAAATCAGGTGCACTCTTCTCCATTTTAGATATATTTTCTATATTTAGGATTCATTTATGTTTGTTGTCTTCATATAAACCAGAAATTTCATATAGAATAGCTTAGATTCATTTTGGCCAACCTAGGAATCTGAATGATTGAACATAAAATGAACACATCAAACCCATTCTCAACCTAGGCGTGGAAACTGCCACTCAAAGTTTCCTGGTGAACCCCACCATCCGTCAAAAATTCACCCTTATACCCCTCCCCCGAGAGGCACGACCTTCAAAGGGCCTCTCCATCCGAGGTATTGTCCCATCCTTCTCGCATCCCCCTTTCGGGCATGGATCCTTTAGCCTGAAGGTAAGGGTGCAAAAAATTTGGGCGATACATTTTGGTGAACCCAACGTGAAACTAAAACACCTTTTGAAAACAATCAGAAAAAAAAAACACATTATTAAGAACATCTAGAATCATTAGACAACCGTTAAATTTGCATATCATACTTAGATGGTAGATTATAATAGAAGACGAGTTGTCACCATAAATGTTGAAAATCAATTAATGGCCATAGAGATTACTTCTGTGCTTAGAGTACCTCAAACAAATAGAGCCCAATATTTGTGGGAAGAACTTGATAGGAGATTGGGTATTATTGAATCCAGATCTATAGAACTTAGGCAAATTAAGAGGTTTGTCCTAGATAGAATCCTGGATCCTGATCAGGTGACTTTGTATCATGAACTTCAGAGAGCTTGCCATAGGTGGTTAGCAGATAAAAGAGCACTTGTGTCTTCTAAATTATACACCTTTGAGGAATACCTTGAGAACGTAGTTGTAGTACATAAATTTCTATCTCGTATAGAGGATCAAGAAGTCATTCTTACGGATAGAAAAAGATGGAATAGAGTTCCTAGAGCTATGTTGTATCGAGAGTATTGCCATGAACTTTATTTTTACATGTCAGGGTCTGAAATAGATCATATTACCATAGCACACTTTGTCAAATTCTTGAAAAACCACTTCCAATTTGAAGAGGAGCATTTCATGACTCCTGATGAACTTGACCCTATCAATGATATCCATAAACTATTCATAGAAAACTAAGTCATTCTTTTTACTATTGTTATTTCTTGCAACTAGCATGTTGTTTGTTATTTTTATTCTCACAAAATAATAATATAATCACACAAAAAAAAAAAACAAAAACAAAACATTTTCCTTTTAAAGTATTATAGTAGGTATATAGTTAAAATATATACCTCTCAACCCTATTGCATATATATATATAAGTATATATATTTGCTAAAACCTAAGTTTAGCACAATGCCTAGACTTAGGAATGGAAAACAAACCGAAGAAGATGAAGATTGGTTAGGAAGACCATTAACTGACCAAAATGTCCCTCCTGAGGACCAAGTTCTGGAAGAAGGAACCCTAGACCAACAAGAAGAAGAGCTTGTTGTAGGAAATGAACAAGAAGAAATTGTTAGAGAGGAAGGATCCTCATCCCCTAAAATGTCTTCGGGAGGAGCTATCACTTTTGAGAATATGGAACAATTCTGGAAGTTCATTAATACTAATATTGGTGTTTTTAATAGAGTAGCCCATATGGACAAGGATCGAATTAGTGACACTCAAGAAACTCTAGAAGAAGTATTTCAAACACGCACTAATCCCTTGTCCTTTATTGATCAAGAGAGTGATCAAGCTGGACCATCCAATTTGGATATGGTAGTTGTGATTCAGAACATACAACAACAATAGGTTACCCAACCATCTAAAGTGCCTGTTAACAAGCCTAGGGTCATTCCCACACAAAAGAAACCATCATTTACTGCTCTATTTCACCAAGCTCTTGATCAACATACCTCAAATCAACAAAAACCCAAAACAAAACCAAACACCAATTACCAACAATCTAGGGTACAACATAATACTATTACAAATCCCCTTCATAATACTCTTCCTACCAACACTTTGCATAATAGCAATATAGCATCTAATCCTTATGTCACACCATCATACACTCATAGATCCCATACCTATGTCCCACCGAACCAATATGGTGGACAAACTAGTAATCTTGAAACCATGGTGAAACAACTAGTTTCCCGCATGGACCAGATAGATCCCTACCGTCCCTCGTACAACTATCGAGAGATGTGTAGTCAGCCTTTAGATCCTATAGTCGTAGCACATCCGTATCCTAAACATTTTCCTATGCCTGTTCTTCCCATATATAAAGGAACCAAAGATCCCATAGAGCATCTTCGTATGTTTAGGATAGCATGTCATGATATATCACATGATGACTTGTTATTACTAAAAATGTTCCCGAAAATCTTGGGAGGAATGGCATTAGAGTGGTATTATCAATTACCCACTAATTCTTTGAGGAATTTCAAAGAAACTGCCGAGTCTTTTGTTCATCAATTTAGTGCCTACATCGAAAGACATGTGACCATTAAAGATTTGTATAACTTAAAACAGGACAAAGATGAATGCTTTGCTGATTTCCTAGCTAGGTGGAGACAGTTGATAGGAAAATTGCACTTTGTGTTACCTTATAGGGAGATGTTGGACATCTTTATTAATAATTTACAAGAGCAACTATCTTACGAATTATCAACTGCTACCTTGACCACCTTCGATCAGGCTATAGACTTAGCCCGAAGAGTGGAAGATGCTCTCATTAGGAGAGGCCAGCTTAAAAAGAAAGACGATGAGAAAACATCCAAAAATCAATATAAGAATAAACAAGTTGTGGGTGATGGAGTCACCGATAGCAAAAATATTGCTAATGTTAATGCTGCAAAGACAGTGGAGAAGTTTGTACTGAAACCTCTTGATAGACCTCCTCGAGAATTTACTAGGTTAAATCAACCTTTATCAACTATTCTACCACAATTATTAGAATGAGGTTTGATTCAATTACCAAATATCCGGGAACCTGATCCAACTATACCCGGATACAGAGTAGATTTACACTATGACTTCCATAGAGGACCTGGACACACTACCAACTCTTGTAAAATATTAAAACATAAAATACAGGACTTGATTGATAACAATGAGATGGAGGTGCAAGCATTTCAACCTAAGAAAAATCCTCCTAATAATGTTCAAAATAACACCCCACAAAACCAGAATCAGAACGCCAATCAGTCATTAGACATATTTCAACATCCCTTACCAAAACATGGTAAGGAGGTGGCTAATCAAATTGAACATCATAATGTCCCTCCTCCTGCCCGATATGTAGGAACTATTAGTGGGCATTTACCTGCTCATGATATGGAAATATTTGACACAAATTTATCCGTGGTTACAACCAGGCCTCTATATAATATTCAGATACCTGATCTTAGTGATACAGAATACGAGACTGAGAGTGATATGGAAATCACATCAAATCAATCGAATAGTTCTGAAGATGAATCGGATACTATTCACCCTATCACAAGTTATATGGTTCCAGAAGAACCATTTCCAAGAAGAGTCACTACTAGACCATCGTCTCACCGATTACTTTCTAATGAGCTAGCTATAAACGCTAGACCAAGACCCATTCATCATCCACAGAATAATATTGTGGGTACCATCGGAGCTATTACTAGACAACAGGCTCAAAATTATCAACAAGATCAAATTCAGAATGGTGGATCAACTCCATTTGTTTTGAAGGTTCCTAATAAAGGGAATCATGCACCTAATGTTCAACCTAAACCTCCTTATAATATTAATGAACAATTATCAAATATTACAACTAGAATTTCCCTCTTGGACCTTTTAAGATCTTCTCCTACACATAGAGATGAATTAATGCTCACATTAAGCCAGATGATGGTACCACAAGACATTCAATCTGAAGCCATGGCCAATACTATAATAACTCATGAAGTTGATTGTATTGACTTTCGGGATAGAGACATACCTCAACATAGTTTACATAAAGATAACCCCTTGTATATTATTGCTTTAATTGGAGATGTAGCAGTCAAACGAGTTTTGATTGATAATGGTTCATCTTTAAATATTTGCACTTTTGACTTCTACCAAAGATTTGGGTTTAGAAGTGAGGAAATGAAAAGAACTGATATGATCATAAAATCTTTCAATGACGAAACACAAGAAACGTGTGGAGTTATTACCATTCCATTGTAGGTTGGTCCGAGAACCTTGGATACGACTGTGTTTATTGTACATTGCCCTGCATCGTACAATATACTCTTGGGTCGTCCTTGGATCAACGTGATGCGAGTTGTTCCCTCAACCTTACATCAATGTGTTAAGTTCAAATTTAAGAATCAGTTGGTTACCATTCATGGTGATCCAAGACCCTTTGATATGTGTGCTTTGGCAGAACCTATTGGAGTTCAATTTTTCCCTGCTCTGTCATCCACACATCCTAATTCTCATTATCCATCTAAACATGTGAAACTTACACCCACAAAGTCATCTACTTCTTCTCCATCAGTTGCACCTTCACATATAGCTCAACCATCTTCTGAACAAACCACATTAGGACCTAAGAGAGATCCTAATCCCACAACCAATGTCTCTTGTTCTACTCCTATAACTTCCATACCTATAATAGACCCATCTATCGACACCTCTACACCATCTACATCCACCAAAGTCATATTTTCCACATCAGAAGATGTAGGGAATGTTCCTTCTACCTCTTATGCTCTTACTGATGAACTCTTACCCGATCTATCTAAAATTCTTATATCAGAAGAAACGAATGCTTCTATGCAATATTCTCTTATTTTAAATAATTTGCCACCATCTCCTCATACCTTGGGCCTCCCATAGCCTATGGGAAGTATTTACCAAGTTGGGAGTTGTGCCTTTATTTATAAGGGATATGACTGGGGTAGAATACCCAGAAACATCAAAACTCATTATGATGGATATGCTCGATGTTATTTTACTAATGAGTATATTAAAGCCAAACCTATAATGCTAAAATTGGGATATAAAGGGAAAGGTTTGGGACCTTTCCAGAATGGTATGAAAGAACCTTTTGAGGTAGAAGCGTGGCCCTCCCGATGTGGTGTGGGCCTATTTCCTAGTAAGGGTCAGCCATTCCCATTTGAGGATGATGACCAACTTATATGTTACCAAGATTATTTAGATGCACGTGATGCCTTGCATTTAATAAATAAGACATTCACATGTAATATGCTATCTATAGCTTATCTTGAGATGATCACTGAATCCGACGATGAGTTGGAGGGAGATATCTTTCATGATGTCTCCGTTGAGGAATTATTACATAATGGATTTTATTTTGATGGCTCTATACCTAGTATAGCCCAGCTTGAGGCCATGACTCCTCAAGATGAATTATCCAAGCTAACCTTGGAAGAATTACAAGAATTGGGTGTTTCACCCACCCCACCTAATTTTGAGAGAGATATACACATGGAAGTAGAAAATGTCATAAAAATTAACATTGGAACCGAGGATAACCCCCACATAATCAACATTGGATCAGAATTGAGTCAAGAAAAATAGGATAAATACATTGCATTTCTTAAAGAATATGAAGATGTCTTTGCTTGGACATATGAAGATATGCCAGGATTAGACCCTTATGTAGTTATGCATCACCTAGTAGTGCACCCGGATGCTAAACTTGTTAAACAAAAACTTAGAAAAATGCATCCTAAAGTGGCCTTACTAGTCAAAGGGGAGTTAGAAAAACTCCTAAATGTTATTTTTATACAAGCCATTGATTATTTTGAATGGATCTCGAATGTAGTTCCAGTAACTAAGAAAGAAGCTACTAAGGTTAGGGTTTGTACGGACTTTAGAGATATTAATGTTGCATGCCCTAAAGATGATTTTCCCCTTCCCAATATGGATCAGATCATTGATTTTACTATTGGGAGTGGAATGATATCCTTAATGGATGGATTTTTTGGTTATAATTAGATCAAGATAGCTCTTGAAGATCAGGCTAAAATAGCCTTTATTACCCCTTGGGGGACTTTCTGTTGGAAAGTGATGCCATTCGGGTTGAAGAATGCAGGTGCAACCTATCAACGATCCATGACTTATATCTTTCATGATATGATGCATGATATACTACATGATTATGTAGATGACATTATAGCTCGTTCTACTGAAGAATATGACCATTTAGATGACTTGAGAAAAGTATTTGATCGGTTAAGGGAATATCTTATCCGATTGAATCCAGCCAAATGTATATTCGGAGTTAAGTCAGGTAAATTATTGGGGGTTATAGTTTCTTTATGTGGCATCGAAATTGACCCTCTTAAGATTACGGCTATCACTGATATGCTCGCACCTACAAATATATATGAATTACGGAGTCTACAAGGTAAGCTTCAAGCTATCCGTTGCTTCATTGATAAGTTGGAGGATAAAACTAGACCCTTTCTTAAGCTTCTTAAGAAGGATGTCTCTTTCCATTGGGACGATGAATTTTAGGAAGCATTTGAACTCCTCAAACAATATCTTCTTAACCCACATGTACTTTCGCCACCTAAACCTGATCGCCCATTTATCTTGTATATTTTTTCTTCATATTTTGCTTTAGGAGCTATGTTAGCTCAACTTGATGATGAGAAAAGAGAGCGTGCTAATTATTACATTAGAAGAACATTAATTAGTTATGAAACCCGCTACACAACATTAGAGAAGTTATGTCTAGCAGTCATATTTTCTACACAAAAACTACGCCATTATATGCTCAGTAAGAAAACATACGTTATTGCTAAATTTGATCCCTTTCGGTATCTCATGAGTCGACCTTATTTATCTAGTTGCACAGCAAAGTGGGTTCTTGCGCTAAGCGATTTTGAACTCACGTTTATAGGATAGAAGTCTGTTAAGGGTCAAATCATATTAGATCAATTAGCTATTGCACCCTTAGAATCCACTCATCCCCTCGTCATTGAGTTTCCTTCTTGTCTAATAGTTTCTTCTTGTTCATTTCCTACAGCAAGCTCTTCTTCTTGTTGGTCTAGGGTTCCTTCTTCCGGAACTTGGTCCTTAGGAGGGACATTTTGGTCAGTTAATGGTCTTCCTAACCAATCTTCATCTTCTTCGGTTTGTTTTCCATTCCTAAGTCTAGGCATTGTGCTAAACTTAGGTTTTAGCAAATATATATACTTATATATATATATATATATATATATATATATGGTAGGGTTGAGAGGTATATATTTTAACTATATACCTACTATAATACTTTAAAAGGAAAATATTTTGTTTTTTTTTTTTTTGTGTGATTATATCATTATTTTGCGAGAATAAAAATAAAAAACAACATGCTAGTTGCAAGAAATAACAATAGTAAAAATAATGACTTAGTTTTTTATGAATAGCTTATGGATATCATTGATAGGGTCAAGTTCATCAGGAGTCATGAAATGCTCCTCTTCAAATTGGAAGTGTTTTTTCAAGAATTTGACAAAGTGTGCTATGGTAATATGATCTATTTTAGACCATGACATGTAAAAATAAAGTTCATGGTAATAATCTCGATACAACACAGCTCTAGGAACTCTATTTCATATTTTTCTATCCGAAAGAACGACTTCTTGATCCTTTATACAAGATAAAAATTTATGTACTACAACTGCGTTCTCAAGGTATTCCTCAAAGGTGTATAATTTAGAAGACACAAGTGCTCTTTTATCTGCTAACCACCTATGGCAAGCTCTCTAAAGTTTATGATACAAAGTCACCTGATCAGGATCCAGGATTCTATCTAGGACAAACCTCTTAATTTGCCTAAGTTCTATAGATATGGATTCAATAATACCCAATCTCCTATCAAGTTCATCCCACAAATATTGGGCTCTATTTGTTTGAGGTACTCTAAGTACAGAAGTAATCTCTATGGTCATTAATTGATTTTCAACATTTATGGTGACAACTCGTCTTCTATTATAATCTACCATCTAAGTATGATATGCAAATTTAACGGTTGTCTAATGATTCTAGATGTTCTTAATAATGTGTTTTTTTTTTTGGATTGTTTTCAAAAGGTGTTTTAGTTTCACGTCGGGTTCACCAAAATGTATCGCCCAAATTTTTTGCACCCTTACCTTCAGGCTAAAGGATCCGTGCCCAAAAGGGGGATGCAAGAAGGATGGGACAATACCTCGGACGAAGAGGCCCTTTGAAGGTCGCACCTCTCGGGGGAGGGGTATAAGGGTGAATTTTTGACGGATGGTGGGGTTAACCAAGAAAATTTTAGTGGCATTTGCCATTATTAGGTTGAGAATGGGTTTGATGTGTTCATTTTATGTTCAATAATTCAGATTCCTAGGTTGGCCAAAATGAATCTAAGCTATTCTATATGAAATTTCTGGTTTATATGAAGACAACAAACATAAATGAATCTTAAATACAGAAAATATATAAAATGGAGAAGAGTGCACCTAATTTCTGATGTCTGGTGAAGATTCTAAAGCTTGTAGGAGTCCAGATCGTCCTGGATATGACAGGATCGTTTGTAATTGTACAAAATCGTCCAGATCACAGGAGATCATCTGAGATCAGCCAATATCATTAGGGACCTGACAAATTTGTTAGACGAATTCGTTAAAAACCTGCAATCATGAAAACAGACACCAAAAACCAAAAATACAATTGCAAGAATGATACAAAATGATAGAAATAAGAATATAAATGCTTAAATGATAAATCCAGATATCAAATCAAATGGGATGCAATGTTTTAATAATTTATTTTGAATTTTATCATGCAAATATGCTAAATGAGGTGAACTCCAAGATGCAGAATAGAAGTGAATTAATCTAATGCACAATTAAATAAGAAAAAAAGATAGAGAATGCAAACTTAGGGCTCTGATTGCCGCCAATCTGAACTACAGTTAAAATTGTCTGCAATCGTACGAGATCATCGCCAATCTCAAAAGGATCATCCAAAATTATGGTTGAATCACTTATGATGATTCGAGCTTCATCCAGCTGAAACACAGTGAGATCCTGCAATAAAAATTGAAAACACAACTGCAAATGATGGGGGATAGGATGTTCTAACACAGTAAAAACTAAATTTGCAGGGAAATGATCAGCTAAGGGGATAAACTAGGAAAATCCCAAGTTTATATAGGATTAGGGGGAGGTTAGGAGGTTGGGGATCATCCCAATATGGGAGATCTCCAACGTAGGAATCTCCAACCGCACAGACACGCTCCTACCCGAGTTGGAGAGGTTGTTGAAATAGAAGCTAATTATGAAAATTCGATTTTGGTATGAAATCGTCTGGACGTTCTGTTCCAGACAAATTCATCCAATTTGGGACGATATCGTCAGATCGGCGACGATATCGTCCAACGGTTAAAAAAACTTCTAAAAATGGCATGAAAAATGAGGTGAACGGTTAACGAGTGGTTTCAAGGTTAAAATTCAATTTTTTTTATCTTTTACTGATGGTTTAACTGCACCAATTTTAGGGTGCTACAACTATGATACACTATGAGATGCTCTATGTGATCCTCTATGTGATGCTTTATGACTATGACAATAGGGCCATTATATAAGAAAATAGGTTCTTTGGACAACACTCTATCTAACTATGCAAGGGACGACTTGCACACTGACACTTGTGCATTTATTGCATTGCATGAAGAAACTAAGTAACTTCCCCCTAAAGTAATATAATGTCCTAAGTATATACCTTGGTAGGTACATTTATATTATCCAAATGATGTAATATGATCTATTTACAACACCCCCCTATATTACATTATTTGGGTATTGAAGACTTTTAGTCTTCAATGGGGATCTTCTTCCAATGAATGATCTTTGAACTTTAGATTCTTCTTCATAGCTTACTATGTCTTCAGATGATGCAAAGTAAGCTATAGCTAAAGGTTCTTTTAAATAACTTTGCATTGTATTCCCCCTTTATCTAATTTGTCTTCTTCTTTGTCTTTAGCTTTGCCTTTGATTTTATTTTATGTGCTTTCATAGATGATTGTGCTACTCCTTGGTTCTTGTAAGGGATATTCTCCTTTCATGTCTTCAATCTATACATAAGCTTCTGAAAGATCACTTAAGGCATCATGATAAAATTTTGAGTTACTATAATTTGAAGTGTCAATGTTGCATGAGGATTGAAAAAACTTTTCTAGATATAATTCATTAAGTTTTGCCTTCTTTTTTAGTAGTTCTATCAATCATTTTTGTTCTACATTTTCATACTTGCAATGATTATATGTGAAAAATGCCATGTATAATATGATCACAAAGTCTAAGGGAAGTGGAATACCACTTTTTCCATTTTTAATTGCTTCATTGATATGAGCTTGAATATAGCATTCCATAGTATAAAAATTATCTTCTAAGGCTTCACTATGGATTACTTTTGAAGTTAGGTCTAACATTTCTTCAGATTTCATGAGAAAATTCATGATTCCAAGTTTTATGGCACTTGCTTTCTCCTTTCTGAAGCAATTATTCTTATTGGTAATTTCAATATTTTGGGAAGTAGACATCCTTGTGGCTCCCTAGTTTATAAAGCTATTAACTTGTGGCTTCCTAAATATTTAATCTTGATTTTGATAAAACCTTTATTGTTCCTTAGGTTCATAGACTTCCTTATGTTATGAGAGTATATATTTTAGACATCTAAAATGTGTCATGTTTAGGAGACTACTCATATGGGCACATCCAAAGACCATATGACTGATCTTGGGCCTTTCTAAGAGCTAGTAGTGGCCCATGCAGGCACGATCGCTATCGACCAGAGCAAAAACGGCCACTGAAGCTAGGAGTGGCCACAACTAATCGTTTCTTTGGATAGCGGCTAGCACTGAAACACAAATTGGCCATGAATACAGGCTTGAATCACACAGGATGACTACACTTGCATTGGATTCAAGCATTTTTTGGTGTGGATCTCCCAAAGGTCCTCCTGACTACCACTTCCATGCAAATCTAGAACTAAGCCTTTCCCTCCAATGGCCAATTACATGCAGATCTAGATCTTGGCTTCTCTAGGAATCCAAGATCTAGAATTTGGGAGACCTACATATGCATCGTCCTAGAAAAAAAATAGATCAAAGTTTTTATGCAACAAAGCCCTAGTGAATTGGAGAGCAATTTCACATCCCCTTGAGGAGTAATGAAGTGTTGTTCGATTGAGAAATGACAACACACCATTCAAGCATTTAGTTCCACACAATTTTTATTGCCAATCCATATCCAACACTAAGGTAATCCTTGAATATCAATTCAGACAAAGGATTGAGTGTCGCAGCCCCTGGTTCATGAGGTAGAAAGTTTTAGTTCACGGTCGTTGTCCTCGATAGTGGCCTGTAGGTATAGCCTAGGGTTTGAGTCATCATTTCCTGAGTCTTGAGCATAGATTTGTTATTATTGCTTTAGCTTTATTAACTTATATTAGTATAGATCCATCTTTCCCATTGCATTTGTATGGTGATTTCCAAGTTATTGATGCAGTTCTACTTATCATCACATTTTTTTTGTGCTTTCATCATGCTTCTATGCCATAGATATTCAAATAAAGCCTCATCATGAGAGTCTACATATGCTACTTATCATTCTTTATTATTTCTTCTATGTAAATCATAGGTCTTGGACTAATTCAAAGCATATTTGGTATTAGATCCCTCCTAGTAAGTGAGAAGAAGGCATTCATAAGCCCTTTAACAAATTCGTGTCGAATATAAGAAGCCTATGGAGTACACCAGCCTTGTTCAGGAGCTATTCCATTTGTAATCATTGTATCAAGTATTTGTTATCCCTAAGAGGGATCTATCTGTAATTGTATTGCACTGTGAATTAATAAAAAATATCTTATATTTTTGTTACTTATTCATATTTATGCTTTCATGGTTTTACGCTTAATATAATGATGTAAATAGCTTAGGTGTATTTTTTTAGAATCGTACATATGGTGATAATAGTAGGACCCCCACCCGGTTTTCTTTTTTTAAGCTGATTTGCTAATATTTGCATGTTTTCTATGTGCAAGCGTGGTTGCTCTAGTCAACAATGGCTAGAAGAGCTTAGCCACTTTTGAATATAGTGGCCTATCATGGCTGCACTGGTCGATAGCAGCCAACAGAAAATATAGAACAACAAACATCCAAGATATCAATAGACTCTAATTCTAGGTTGGTGGGACTCTCTAGGATTTTTTATATCTCTATCTATGTTTAATTTCTAGAATGCAGTAGAGAAATTTATTTTAATTAGAAAACATAGAGAAAATTAAAGGAAAAATGCATAGTTTTCTTAAGTTTTCTACTAGCTACTGCTAGGAACAATGGACTTTTGATTTCAAATATGCCCTAGTCTCCAGTGGTCTAGGTTTTCTTGTAGAGATTACTTACTTGGGACCCAAATAGAGGCCATTGTTTCATAAAGTAACAATACATTCTTTGAAAATCATGTAATCATTTAGATGGGCATTTTTATGAAAATAATATGTTTCTTTTTAGGCATTAGGAAAGAGCATGAGTGCTTCATGATGCATCTTTTTCTTTGTGTAAAATTTAAAAGGAATAATCACACACCATGCATCATATAAACAATAGTGAGTTGGACTTCACCACCAACCACTAGTAGAGTTCAACGATGGTGGCTTTCATCTCCACCCGTTGGATCAAATCCCATGAACCCTTTATATTGGCTAATACTAAATCCAAGAACTCATGTAGCCTAGAAAAATTGCATATACTCCTCTTCGAAGGGTATGACATTGACCAGGTGAGACTGGGTGAGGATCTAGCAGAACCTATGCTCCCTGATCGGGTATGGGTTTCATATCCATGCTTTTATTGGTTTACTTGATCATGAATTTCATTGTTGGTTGTTGAGCTATGAGAATACAGGTGAAATCCACTTAAACAATCTGAGTATATCATCAATTAAATGCAAAACACGATGAGAGTTAGATTATAGTTATCAACAAATCTGAAACACACAAGAATAGTTTTAGGAACACCAAGAATATTTAAAAGAGATAAACACTTGTCTAATTTATTTGTGTGTTCTAAAATATACATAAAAGATAATTCACAATTGTCATGGTCTTCACATAGAGCAACCATCCTTGATCCAACATCGATGAAGAAACTGACGCTCCATATAATCACAATTATAATCATAATGATGTTGAGCCACCCACACACAATGTAGCTAAATAAAGTTCAGTGACCCTTAGGGGTGATAACTCAACCTATGGGAGTACTTCTCGAGAAACCCCATCTAGAGAACCATATTTGATATTCTCACAATGACACTGAGAGGGAGGGGTGAATCAGTGTAGCTATTTAAATTCAAATCTACAACTCTTAAAGCTGAAGCAAAGAGAACTTAAAAGTAGATAAAGCAATTATCACAAGAGAGCACACCACAACACACAATGTAACGAGGTTCACCAATTTGGCTACTCCTCAAGAATGACTTGCTTGGACTACGGTCCAAATCCAGCCTTTGCAAAACACCAATTTTACAATCCGTTTACCAGCACCCACTGGAAGGAGCACCAACCCCTGATTTATCTGCACCAACAGAAAGGAGCACCAACCCCTATCCAAGCACCAACTTGGATTACGGTTTTGAAAACTATATTAATGACATAAAAATGCCTTCGCTTTTACAAGACCCTGACTGGTCTACAATTTATCAAAACACAGTAAACACTTACGGCTCTGCTTGTCGCTCTCTTACAACACTCTTCTAACCCTCTTTCGATAGCACTTTCACACATTCAACGACACTTAACTCTCCACTCAGATCTCCTTTTATAACTATCCTTTCGCTTTGTAACTCTAGTTATAAAGCCTTCTTTCATTTCTCATACGCCACTTGTCAATTGTAACTGTTTCTTTAATATTCTCTTCTACCACTTGTCAACTGTAACTCCTTCTTTATGTAACTCCTTTTGTATATATAGAGTGGGCATTTCGTTAAACACGTTACATGCAACATATACCTCTACCATGACTATTCGTCTTCTTGGTCATGACTGTTCGAATTCTCCTTAGTGACTGTTCGCTTTCTTTTCTGTGCATGCATGCGTTTTCATTGTAACTGCACTTGTAACTACCGTATAACTTCAGTTAACTCTTCTTATTTTATCTGCATGAATTTCTTCTCCAACTGCACCTGTAACTGCCGTATAACTCTAGTTAACTATTACATATCTTATTTCGGTTGGGTTCTCTTCTTTGCTCGCGCCAAAGTGACCTATCGTGAAATCGTGACACTTCTGCCTCTTTGTCCTCTTCTCGGCTTTGCACCCGTGAAAACACAACATGTCATGATATCGTGACACTTTCGCCTCCGTACTCTTCTTCTTTACTTTTGTCGCGATATCGCGACACTTCTGCCTTCTTACTTTCTCTCTCCTCCTTAAGTCGCGAAAATGCGACATGTCGCGATATCGCGACACTTCTTCTCCTGGACTCTCTCTCTTGCCTTCGGGTCATGAAAACCCGACATGTCACGATATCGCGACACTTTTTCTCCTTAGCTCTTTCTCCTGCAACATGTCATGAAATCGTGACACTTTTTCTTTCGCCTCTGCACATGTCGGATCCGACCTTTTGTCCGTACAACCTTCCTTGCAATATGTCACGAAATCGCGACACTTTTTCATCCGTACAACCTTCCTTGCAATATGTCACGAAATCGTGACACTTTTTCGTCCGTACAACCTTCCTTGCAATATGTCACGAAATCGCGACACTTTTTCGTCCGTACATTCTTTCTTCGCTTTGGACCGCGAAAATGAAACATGTCACGAAATCGTGACACCTTTTTCTCTCTCCTCTTTCTCTTCGCTTTGGATCACGAAAATGAAACATGTCACGAAATCGTGACACCTTTTTCTCTCTCCTCTTTCTCTTCGCTTTGGATCGCGAAAATGAAACATGTCACGAAATCGTGACACCTTTTTCTCTCTCCTCTTTCTCTTCGCTTTGGATCGCGAAAATGAAACATGTCACGAAATCATGACACCTTTTTCTCTCTCCTCTTTCTCTTGCAATATGTCATGAAATCGTGACACTTTTTCTACTTGTCTT
Organism: Wollemia nobilis; assembly: GCA_028583015.1. Lineage (NCBI taxonomy): Eukaryota > Viridiplantae > Streptophyta > Pinopsida > Araucariales > Araucariaceae > Wollemia > Wollemia nobilis. The sequence goes on along the minus strand of JAQPPZ010017170.1, from coordinate 1,364,875 downwards.
TTTCTCTTCCAACATGTCGTGAAATCATGACAGTTTTTCTTTCGTACTATCTCTCTCCAAACATGTCATGAAATCATGACAGTTTTTCTTGCTTGCGCTTTCTCTTTGAACATGTCATGAAATCATGACAGTTTTGCTTGCTTGCACTTTCTCTCCAAACATGTCATGATATCGCGACAGTTTTCTTTCTTCTCAACATGTCATGATATCGCGACAGTTTTTCTTTCTTGCCAACATGTCGCGATATCATGACAGTTTTCTTTCTTCTCAACATGTCGCGATATCGCGATAGTTTTTCTTTCTTGCCAACATGTCGCGATATCACGACAGTTTTCTTTCTTCTCAACATGTCACGATATCGTGATGTTTTTTTTTATTTATATTTTTTTTTTTCTCAACATGTCACGATATCGCGACGTTTTTCTTTCTTGCCAACATGTCGTGATATCGCGACAGTTTTCTTTCTTCTCAACATGTCACGATATCGCGACAGTTTTCTTCCTTGTGATTTTTCTTTTGATTTTTAGTATATGGGCCACTTCTATCTTTTGGAAAACCACTGTACATACTCTGAAGAACCTCTTAACTCCTATCCACTGCATCAACCGATCAGTCTGACTGTGTTGACAACAATGACAATACAGTTTCTGCATCTTGCTCAACAATCTCCCCCTTTGGAATTGTTGGCAACACACATGCAATTTCCTGTAATTCTTCTCCCCCTTTGACAATAATACCAAAGGGCTACTGCAGACTCCCCCTGAGTCCATGCACATCATTCTCAGGCACACGTTATGATAGTTAGCAAAAATTACAAATATGAGCAAAAAGATAATCAAATATATAAATGCTCCCCCTGAGAATGTGGTCCCGATTGCTAGTCAATTCTTGGGAAACGTGACCACTCCCAACTTACTCCGTAGGTACTCAAAAACTTCTTTGGGCAACGGTTTTGTGAAGATATCCGCTACTTGCTCTGTAGTTGGAACAAAATCCAATTTAACCTCACCTTCCACAACTTTATCCTTCAAAAAGTGATACTGGATTGCAATATGTTTGGTTCGAGAATGCATAACCGGATTCTTTGAGATGTTAATAGCACTAGTGTTATCACATTTAACTAAAATTGGCTCTTTGAAGTGAATACCAAGATCTTTCAAGGTTTGTCTCATCCATAATATCTGTGTATAGCACGTTGTCGCTGCAATGTATTCTGCCTCTGCTATGGATAGAGAGACTGATTCTTGTTTCTTGTTGTGCCATGCTACCAGCCTGTCTCCAAGATAAAATGCTCCTCCACTGGTACTCTTTCTGTCATCTATACATCCTGCCCAATCTGCATCTGAATATGCAATAAGAGTGAAGTCCTTACCTTTTGGATACCATAACCCATACTCCATAGTACCCTTGAGGTACCGAAGAATCCTCTTCACAACTGTCACATGAGTCTCTTTGGGACTAGCTTGAAATCGTGCTACCATGCATACTACCTGTAAGATATCTGGTCTTGTAGTTGTTAAATACAACAGGCTCCCAATCATAGATCTGTACATGGTTTGATCAACATCTGGAGATTTGTCATCCTTGCTCAACTTGCAACCTGTTGTCATGGGAGTGCTAATAGGTTTACAATCCTCCATTGTGAATTTTTTCAGCATTTCTTTCACATATTTAACTTGAGAGATAAAAATGCCCTTTTCATTTTGATTAACTTGCAGTCCGAGGAAATACGAAAGTTCACCAATCATAGACATCTCAAATTCTTTCTTCATTTTATTTGCTATGTCTCTACAAGACTCATCCATGCTACTGCCAAATATGATATCATCTACATAAACAACAAGTACAATAAGATGGCCATTCTCTATTTTGACATACAAATTGTTGTCCACCATACCTTTCTTGAACCCCTGTTGAATAAGATAGTTATCCAGCCTTGCATACCATGCCTCCGGGTGCCTGTTTCAGACCATACAAAGCTTTCTTTAACTTGCAAACAAAATTGGGATTGTCACCGAGTTGGAAACCATCTGGTTGCTCAATATAAACTTCTTCTTCAAGTTTGCCATTCAGAAATGCTGATTTCACGTCCATCTGATAAACTTTGAAATTCTTGTGTACAACTAAAGCCAGAAACATTCTAATTGCCTCGAGTCTAGCCACTAGTGCAAAGGTTTCCTCAAAATCAATACCTTCAACTTGAGCATAGCCTTTACAGACCAATCTTGCCTTATTTCTGACAACCTGTCCATCTTCGTTCAATTTGTTTCAAAAAATCCATTTAGTACCGATTATGTTTTTATTTGCAGGCCTTGGTACTAACTCCCAGGTTTTGTTTTTCTCAATCTGATCTAGTTCTTCATTTATTGCCTTCATCCAACTTTCATCTGTGCTTGCTTCAACAACATTTTTGGGCTCAATGCTGGATAATAGAGAGTAGTTCCTTACTATTGTTCTCCTTGTCTGAATACCAACTGTGGGGTCCCCAATAATTTGCTCTCTGGGATGATTTTTCTACTAGTTGCCTGTTTTGAATTTCTTGTTTTCTTCTACTTCTGAGTCAATACTTAAATCATCTGGGTCAATTTCCTTATTCTCTTTTGTTTCCTTTTCTTCATCTCCTTCAATAACTTCTTCATAAATAGGGTAGTTTTCTTCATAGCTAATTTCTTGTTCCCTACCTTCATCAACCTTAACATCGGCACTCTCCACAATTTTCTTTAGCCTTTTGTTATAGCATGTGAAGGCTTTGCTTTTTGTCGAATAGCCAAGAAAAATTCCTTCATCAGCTCTATCTTCAAACTTACCAAGATTATCTTCAGTTCTTTTGATGTAGCACTTGCTGCCAAAGACTTTGAAGTATCTTGTTGTTGCCTTTTTGCCGAACCATAGCTCATAAGGAGTTTTGCTTTCATGTGTCCTCAACATGCACCTGTTTTGGATGTAAACCATAGTATGAACTGCCTCTTTCCAGAATCTATCTGCTATTTTGTTCTCTGTCAACATTGTCCGTGCCATTTCCTGCACTGTCTTGTTCTTTCTTTCAACAACACCATTCTGTTGAGGTGTCCTTGCTGCTGAAAATTGTCTTCTGATCCCATATTTTTGATAGTACTCTGCAAACTCCTCTGAGATAAACTCTCCTCCTCTATCTGATCTTAAGCATTTAATTCTTTTTCCTGTTTGATTCTCAACCTGGTTTTTGAAAGTCTTGAACATTTCAAAGGCATCTGATTTAAGCTTTAAAAATAGTACCCATGTCATCCTGGAATAGTCATCTATGCACAACATAAAGTATTTGTCACCATTTATGCTTTGTGTTCTCATGGGTCCACATAAATCAGTATGTATTAGCTCTAAAGGTTTGCTGGTGAAGTATTCCTTTGATTTAAATGTGGATCTAGTTTGCTTCCCTTTTTGGCATGAAGCACAGATGCTATTTAATGGTTTGCCAATGGTGGGTATATCTCTTACTGCCCTTTTTGAACTTATTTTTACTAGATTGTCAAAGCTAATATGACCGAGCCTCTTGTGCCATAGCCAATTTTCATCTTCCTATCCAATCAAACATGCTCCTTCTGAAGTCTCTGAGAGAGTATACAGGTTTCCATAAGTCCTCGATCCAGTAGCTATCAGCTTCCCACTGTGTGCTTTTCTGACTTCATAGCCCTGCTTCTTAAAAATGACTTCATGACCTCTATCACAGATTTGGCTTACGCTCAGTAGGTTGTGCTTCAAACCAATCACAAACAGGACTTCTTTGGAATTGATTTTTCCATCACTTATCTTGACTGATCCTTTGCCAACTATCTTGGCTCCATCATTATTTCCAAATTTAACTGAGCCACCTTCATATTTTTGTAACTTTTCAAACTTTTGTTTATCGCCTGTCATGTGACTGGAGCATCCACTATCCAGTATCCATGGTGCAGATTTGTTCTATGCTTTGAATGTTGTCTGTACAATCAAGGATTCCTTTTCTTCCTTGGGTCGCTCCTTTTCTTTCCACTCTGGTTTGACTATAGTTTTGGTCACTTGTTTAGACTTTTCTTTGTCAGTGGCCTGTGCATGTTTTTCTGGGAATTTTTTGTTTTGTCTTAAACCATTTGGTTGAGATTTTCTTCCTTGATATTTATTTGCTGCATATGTACTTCTACAATTTCTTGCAATGTGTCCAAAGTTATGACAGTTATAGCATTCTACTGCATAATCCATCAAGGGTGAAAAGACATTTCTACTGGTGAAATTTCTTTGTCCTATATTATAAATGCAGTCTGAAATCTTATGACCGTAAGCATTGCATTTAAAACAATAACCAGAAAAGGATTGATTGAACCTGGGAGTTGGTTTTTGCCATTTTGTAGTAGGAGCCACAAATCTTCTTCTCCTTTGATGTGAGACGTTTGTGAATCCATCATTGTCAGCGCTCTTTTCGTGCCTGGCATTATTGCTTTCTTTTGCATGATTTGTTTTTCCTTGATCAACCCTGATCTTATCTTCTTTCTTTATGGGTTCTATAGTTAAGGCCTTTGATCCATTTGATGATTCTCCTTCGACGAAGCCCAAGCCAAATTTGATGCCTGTACTCCTTTGGCTATTTATAATCTTTTCCAGCTTCATAGAGCTTCCTTCAAGTTTGTGATAACAACTCAATTTTTGATTCATCTCTTCTAGCTGAATCCTTAAACCAACAATTTCTTCTTCCAGTTTGCTGCATTCATCTATTTTCACGGTTAATTGTACTTTGAGTTCTTCAGAAATTTTCTTAAATTCGTCTGTCTGTACTTTCAAACTATTTATTATGTCATTGGCATCCTCTAGCTTTCTTGAAACCTTTTTATTCTTTTTCCTTTCTGTACTCAACTCTTTAAGTGCAGCAACCAACTCACCTTCCGGATATACTTCAGCCTCATCCTTAAGGTTTTTATCACCTTCCTATTTTTCTTCTATTTTTTCTTCTTCAAATGCCATGAACAGAGCTTCACCTGTTTCTTCTTCAAAATCCTCACCCGAGCTTTCTTCGGAAGAGTCGACATTCTTGGATATGAAACTTTTCTTCTTGAAGTTGCTTTTTCTAAAATTTGGTTTCTTCTTCCAGTCACCTTTTTCTTGGTGTGACCCTTCATCATTTTTGGTTTTCTCATTCATTGGACATTTAGTTGCAAAGTGCCCGATGCCTCCATAGTTGAAGCACTTAAATGGTAACTTTCCTCTATATTTTCCTTTTCCCTTTATAAGTTTCCGAACAAAGTTAGCTTCCATTTCATCCGATGTCTCTTCATCCTCAGATTCTTGTTTAGTTTTTATATTTTTGTGTGCTTTAAAAGTAGCTTCTTTTTCTATGGGCTTAGCTTGTCCTATTCTCATTTCGTATGCAGTCAAAGAACCATGCATCTCATCCATGCTAAAAGTATTGAGATCTTTAGCTTCTTCTATAGCAAAAACTTTAGAATTAAATCTTTTGTGAAGAGTTCTTAGTACCTTTTTCACGATGACCGCATCTTCCATTTCCTCGTCGAGTCCTCTAATCGCATTAATGATTCCATTGACTCTCAGCATATAGGCCTCTATGTTCTCATCGTCATTCATTCTTAATGCTTCGAACTGAGCTCGATGCGTTTGTAGCTTGGCTTCCTTGATCTTGCCGTCTCCTTCATGAATGCTCTTCGGTTTGTCCCACATGTCTTTTGCCGTTTTACTGACTCATGATCCTTATTAGTTCACTGTCCACTAAACCGCACATTATAGCATTCTTTGCTTTAGAGTTATTCTCAAATGGTTTCTTACCGGCAACATCGGTTGGAGGTGTGGCGGGTATTGTGTATCCACTTTCTACTGACTCCCAGATGTCGTATCCCAGAGCACAAAGATATGTCTGCATCCTGATTTTCCAAAATGAATAATTAGTTTCGTCGAACAATGGAGCTTTATTTGATGAGAATCCTTCACCACCTGCCATTGTGTTCCTTCCCAGATCACCTTAGCTGATTAAGCTTGTTTAGGAACCTTGCTCTGATACCAATTGATATTCTCACAATGACACTGAGAGGGGGGGTGAATCAGTGTAGCTATTTAAATTCAAATCTACAACTCTTAAAGCTAAAGCAAAGAGAACTTAAAAGCAGATAAAGCAATTATCACAAGAGAGCACACCACAACACACAATGTAACGAGGTTCACCAATTTGGCTACTCCTCAAGAATGACTTGCTTGGACTACGGTCCAAATCCAGCCTTTGCAAAACACCAATTTTACAATCCGTTTACCAGCACCCACTGGAAGGAGCACCAACCCTTGATTTATCTGCACCAACAGAAAGGAGCACCAACCCCTATCCAAGCACCAACTTGGATTACAGTTTTGAAAACTATATTAATGACATAAAAATGCCTTCGCTTTTACAAGACCCTGATTGGTCTACAATTTATCAAAACACAGTAAACACTTACGGCTCTGCTTGTCGCTCTCTTACAGCACTCTTCTAACCCTCTTTCGGTAGCACTTTCACACATTCAGCGGCACTTAACTCTCCACTCAGATCTCCTTTTATAACTATCCTTTCGCTTTGTAACTCCAGTTATAAAGCCTTCTTTCATTTCTCATATGCCACTTGTCAATTGTAACTGTTTCTTTAATATTCTCTTCTGCCACTTGTCAACTGTAACTCCTTCTTTATGTAACTCCTTTTGTATATATAGAGTGGGCATTTCGTTAAACATGTTACATGCAACATATACCTCTACCATGACTGTTCGTCTTCTTGGTCATGACTGTTCGAATTCTCCTTAGTGACTGTTCACTTTCTTTTCTGTGCATGCATGCGTTTTCACTGTAACTGCACTTGTAACTGCCGTATAACTTCAGTTAACTCTTCTTATTTTATCTGCATGAATTTCTTCTCCAACTGCACCTGTAACTACCGTATAACTCCAGTTAACTATTACATATCTTATTTTGGTTGGGTTCTCTTCTTTGCTCGTGCCAAAGTGACCTGTCGCGAAATCGCGACACTTCTGCCTCTTTGTCCTCTTCTCGGCTTTGCACCCACAAAAACACATGTCACGATATCGTGACACTTTCACCTCCGTACTCTTCTTCTTTACTTTTGTCACGATATCGCGACACTTCTGCCTTCTTACTTTCTCTCTCCTCCTTAAGTCGCAAAAATGCGACATGTCGCGATATCGTGACACTTCTTCTCCTGGACTCTCTCTCTTGCCTTCGGGTCATGAAAACCCGACATGTCGCGATATCGCGACACTTTTTCTCCTTAGCTCTTTCTCCTGCAACATGTCACGAAATCGTGACACTTTTTCTTGCAACATGTCACGAAATCGTGACACTTTTTTGTCCGTACAATCTTCCTTGCAATATGTCACGAAATCGTGACACTTTTTCGTCCGTACAACCTTCCTTGCAATATGTCACGAAATCGCGACACTTTTTCGTTCGTACAATCTTCCTTGCAATATGTCACGAAATCGTGACACTTTTTCTCTCTCCTTCTTTCTCTTCGCTTTGGACCGCGAAAATGAAACATGTCGCGAAATCGCGACACCTTTTTCTCTCTCCTCTTTCTCTTCGCTTTGGATCACGAAAATGAAACATGTCACGAAATCGTGACACCTTTTTCTCTCTCCTCTTTCTCTTCGCTTTGGATCACGAAAATGAAACATGTCGCGAAATCGCGACACCTTTTTCTCTCTCCTCTTTCTCTTCGCAATATGTCACGAAATCGTGACACTTTTTCTACTTGTCTTTTTCTCTTCCAACATGTCGCGAAATCGCGATAGTTTTTCTTCCGTACTATCTCTCTCCGAACATGTCACGAAATCGTGATAGTTTTTCTTGCTTGCACTTTCTCTTTGAACATGTCGCGAAATCATGACAATTTTTCTTGCTTGCTTGTTTGTTTCTTTGCTTGCGCTTTCTCTCCGAACATGTCACGATATCGCGACAGTTTTCCTTGCTTCTCACATTCCAATTTTTTCTTTCTTGCCAACATGTCGCGATATCGTGATAGTTTTCTTTCTTCTCAACATGTCGCGATATCGCGATAGTTTTTCTTTCTTGCCAACATGTCGCGATATCGCGACAGTTTTCTTTCTTCTCAACATGTCGCGATATCGCGACAGTTTTTCTTTCTTGCCAACATGTCGCGATATCGTGATAGTTTTCTTTCTTCTCAACATGTCGCGATATCGCGACAGTTTTTCTTTCTTGCCAACATGTCGCGATATCGCGACAGTTTTCTTTCTTCTCAACATGTCACGATATCGCGACAGTTTTCTTCCTTGTGATTTTTCTTTTGATTTTTAGTATATGGGCCACTTCTATCTTTTGGAAAACCATTGTACATACTCTGAAGAACCTCTTAAATCCTGTCCACTGCATCAACCGATCAGTCTGACTGTGTTGACAACAATGACAATACAGTTTCTGCATCTTGCTCAACAATATTCAGGTTCCTCTCGTGATAGGCATGAGAGGGATTCAAGGCCCCAATATTCACATGACAGACTTAGGTTAGATCAGCCCACTAAGGGTCAAGACACGAGGGCTATGTCCAGTTGTATACCCACAACAACTCCTAGTCTCCCTGAATATGGGAGGATAGCCATAGTTCATAATATCATTGGTGCTAATGGAACCTCATGAGATCGGCCATGGAAATCTAGACAACTTGATGATTTGGATCAGGTTTTCTTGAGACCAACTCAGAGAAGCAATGATATTGCACATTCCATTTTAGGAATTTCACATAGCCATCAAACAACTAGGCACACTAATGAGTTGGAAGAAGCTTCAAAGCACCCCTGTAGCATGCATACTATCTCTAAATATTGGAGCATGGAACATAGGTCGGTCTATACAAACCAGGTCACCTTGATAGACAAGGGCAAAAGCATGGCAGGAGCCTCTCCAAGGGGTCTCTCCATTAGGACTTATCGTACGGAGTTACAGAGTCATGGACCTTTAGTACATAGGTTATCTAAAGTACTGTGCATAGAGCAAGAGCACTTAAAAATCCTTGAGTAAGAGGAAACATGGAGAAAAATGTGTTTGCACCTAAATGATAAATGCTTGATAGAGGAACAAAGAGAGCACAAAGACCAAGTGGATAGGTTGGATCGAGCAAAATTACACATAGACAGTGAGTATTACCAACCTAATAGATGTGTCGATTCTTAGCATGAGAGATACACTAAATAGAGAGATGAGTGAACTCATAATGCATCACATCATGATTTAAAGCATCAAAAATGCCTAGAACCAGGACAACCACGACATGATCAAATATAGGAAGATATGGAGGATCAAGAGCAGACATATCTTGAACCTTCATCCATTGTCGTAGGATATGAATATAGACATCCAAACTAGGCAGATGCAGGGTTACCTCCCCAACCATCGTGAATAAACCTTTGGGAGTAAGAGATCATTTCTTTGAAGGCATACAAAATACTCATTGAGAGATTCAAGTCTCTCAAGAAATAGGATGTGGTTGGGAAGAAACCAACCCTGAGTAAGATACACAATAAACCTTTGTGCCCATCGATATCAAGTCCTGCTTACCCTAGGCACTTTGAGATGCCTAGGTTAGACAAATTCAAAGGAGAAGAAGATGCACAATAACATGTCACAAATTTCATGAATGCATGCTTCCAAATTGAACATAATGATTCCTTGATGCTAATAATATTTATCATGATATTATCAAGCACAACAACCGAATGGTTCAATCAATTTCCTAAGCACAACATCATTAGTTTTGAGTAACTGGTGAATGCCTTTCTTGAAAAATTTTATTTTAGCATCAAGAAGAAAGTAAACTTATCCAACTTGGAAAACCTAAAGCAATATGATGATGAGCTAGTCATGGACTATGGAAATAGATGGAGAAAAATAATGGTAAAACTACCATTTTTTTTCCCACTACTGAGCTCACCTGAATATTTACTAAGAGTTGGGCTAAGCACATCTCGTTGATCTTGCATCTACAACAATATGAAACATTCGAGGAAGCCTTAGCTCAAGCCAAGCTAATAAAATACATCAATGTTTAAGAGGGAGATATTAAGCTCCAAAACAAAAAGGACTGGAACAACAACAATTGCAATAATAGAAATCAATAAAAGTAGGCTAAGCCTACTCTAGTCAATCAGGTTGTATTAAACATGCTAAAGGAAGAAAATAGCCAACAAATGTAGAACTATCAGGCTCAACCCCTATTGACCAATTACAACCAAAATAATAACCAAGGTTGAAATAGGGAACGTCGACCGCCTCACTACTACACGCCTTTGTCAAAATCAATGCAATCGATATTCAATCAACTAAGCAAGGCATAGAGACTCAAGTTACCTGAGATACAACTTCTTGACCCTAATCATCCTAAGCCTAGGGGATATAGGGAATATCATTATTACCCATAACATAGACAATAGGGGCATGAAATCAAAGTGTGTATTAGTTTCAAGAATGGTTTACAAAACATGATCAAGAAAGGTGAGCTAAAAGTTGATAATCCACTAGCACTAGACAACAGAGATATGGGCATATTTAGAAACCTTTTGCCAAACCATGAAGCTCCTAGAAATTAGGGTGCACAAGTGAATCAAATCCAAGTTGAACCTCCCACCCAAGGGTTCATTGGAATGGTTGAAATAATCAATGTGGCAACAAGAATTCAGCAATACAACCAACTAGAGCCTTCAACGGCTCCTATTCATATCCTAGCTACACCTCAATAGAGATAGGTGCAAAATAATCCTCAAGGTCCGCCAACATGACCTGTGATAACTGTCCAGAGCAGACTTGTGCAGAATCTACAAATGACACCAGCCAAGTTATTGATATATGAGCTCATTCAATAGTCTCCCAGATATTGGTAGACTCTAATGGAAATCTTAATATCAATTGAGCTATAGCCCTAGAACCCTGATGTATTTACCAACTTTGTGGGGCAAGTACAATAATGTTAAGAGCCTGTGATTTATTTTTACGATCATGAAATAAAGGTAGTCTACCTCTGCACATCATCGCTTCTATCAATGACATACCTTTCAAGCAATATTTAATCGACACAGGCCTTTCAATTAACATAATCACAAAAAAAGCTATAGAGCACTTAAAAATACCTAGGTCAAGCATCGTTTCTACCTCCTACATATTGAGATATTTCAATGATGCATTGTGCTCCATAGTGGGTACAGTCATCCTACCTATAAATGTGGGTCATAAGACCATCCCTATGATGTGTCATGATTTGGAGGGAGCCATGCAGTATAATATACTCCTAGGACATCCCTAGATAAGGGACATGTAGTGTGTTCCCTCAATATTGCATCAATGCATAAAATATGTGCACGAGGGATAAGTACATATGGTTCCATCGAATGAAGAGCCACTTAAATATGTGCATCAGGTTGACTTAATGGGAGATTTTGTCCTTCCATACATGCACCTGTACATTAGGTTTTCATACCCTACCATGCAGCCAAAAATCAAATCCAAATCGGTGCAAGGTGACCCGTCCACATAGACACCACCTCCAGCTTCTAAAGCTATTGGAACTTCTAAAAAAACCCATAATGTCCATGGAAAAGGACTCACCCATGGTGGATAAAATACCTAAGGAATTCCCTACCATAGCAGTAGCAAAAATTCCAAATCCCATGGATGAGGAAGATTCCCAAGACATAGTCAAGGAGGTACCTCAACCTGTCTCGCATGCATCATCATCAACATCATTTGCACCATAAGTGATAGTTCACCTAGCTAATACAGGATTAGGTGAATATATTGTGTAGAATGTGACTTTTATACCCATTATCGATTCTGTGCAAGACATGGTATGGCTAAGAGTCCCAAACCTTCCCATAGAAATAGTGGTACCATTGGAGATCCCCCCAAACCAAACCAACTTCATCTATTCTGGTTTCGATTATGACCATAATTCTTTAGACATTCAAGAGGATGAGAATGATCCATTCACCATGAATGTTCATTACTTGTCCAATCCTAATTTTTCTCTAAGATAATTTGAATGCAACCATTGGCATGGCTATGGTTTGGGTCTATATGAGCAAGGGTGATGAAATCCAATTGAACCACTATATTAGCTACCTGCTAATAGGTCTGGCCTAGGATATCATATCTGAAGCTACGATGACTCATTGGTTGCATCCCTAGATAGGTTGAGCTTAGGGTTCAAGGAAGACATTGAATGGAATCCTTATCAACTAAATAGAAGCTACTTGAGCAACAGATGGGTGGCTATGGTTAATATAAGACCACTCGATGAGTATCATCCAAATTCTCTCTCGAAGCAAGCCCATCAAGAATAATCCTATGGGAGTATGAACCAAACTATGGTTATGAATGATAAGAGAATGAGTACATCACAAGTTATTCCAAGTATGAAACTAGATTGGTATAATAGGGCCTCGGTATTTACATCACCTCATTTGGTCAACTAATATAGAGGGTGGATACTTCATAGATGACAATATTATGAAGATGAAATTGAGATGTCTTATCTTGGGACTCGACATTCAGGTCACCGCCCAATCTTAATGGGTAAGAATGAGGTATTATTTATAGACTATAGTTATTATGAGGATGATACTGAGAGGGCTTACCTTGGACCTCACTACTTGCACCATTGCAATGAGCCTTTTGACATAGATGAGATATACCATAGAGTATATCCTGGTCCTTGCCTCTGGGGAAGACCACCCAATTTAAATATGATCTATCGCATAGTCTTCCATGATCCACCTACATTTAGAGAGATGCTTCATCCAAATGATCCCATATTTTCATCTATCCATAGATCGGATCTTGAGATCCCCATACCTCCAAAGCCTCATCTTGGGTATGGAAGGTAAAACAATAATGCAGAGTTGCACCCACATGGTCCTAGAGGTTTCATACCATCCATCAATATGATCTCCATTGATTTGACTACTCCACTTCACAACCCATCTGATCCCTCTAAACCATTGTGTATTAACTTAGATTTTATTTATTGGGATCGCATTGATTCACCCTTAGAGCCTGAAGATTTTTTCCCCAATGAAGAAATGCTACAACCATTTCACTTTGCACCAAGCTACGCACATGATGTTTATCACACTAATTTTGACCTAAGTTCAATTGAACCTTTAAACCCAATGGATGATATTCACTTGATCCCCACTCCTCACCAGCTTGATTAGGGGTCACACATGTCAATAGAGGAAACTTTTGAAGTGGACATCAGTGATGATCCTTCTAATCCAAAGAAAGTCAAGTTCGAAGAAAGCTTATCTCTAGAAGAATATGCCACCATAATACCTCTATTGAAATACAAACTGAATCTCTTTGCTTGGACCTACAAGTACATACTAGGTTTAGTTCCAAATTTGGTTGTCCACAACCTTTTGCTAGATCCCATGAAGAAACTGGTCAAGCAAAAGCTCAGGAAGATGCATCCAACCATCACCTTGATGGTAAAGAACAAGTTGCAAAAGCTATTAGATGTAGTCTTTATTGTACCCATCAACTATCCAAAATGGGTATCAAACATGGTACCTGTAGGAAAACCTGATGGAAGAATTTGTATTTGCATGGATTTTAGAGACCTCAATAATGCAACACCAAAGGATTAATTCTTGTTGCGTAATATAGATGCTCTTTTATATGCAACTGTAGGTTATGAGATGCTCTCCCTCATGGATGGTTTTTCTGGTTATAATCATATTTGGATTAAACTTGAAGACCAGCACAAAACCACGTTCACCACTCCATAGGGGATATTTTGTTACAAAGTAATGCCCTTTGGTCTTAAGAATACTTATGCCACATATCAATGGGCCATGACATATATTTTCCATGACTACATGCACAAGATCCTAGAATATTATATCGATGACTTACTAGCCAAGTCATTGCTACATGAAGAGCATACCGAGGTCCTGACAAAGGTCTTTGATTGCCTCATAGAGCAAAATGTCAGGTTAAACCCCAAGAAATGCATCTTTGGTATAACTTTAGGAAAACTCTTGGGATTCATAATTTCTAAATTAGGAATCAACATCGACCCAGCAAAGATAAAGGCTATCCTAGAAATGGCCCTACCCACCAACATCAAAGAGTTGAGAAGCCTACAGGGAAAAGTAGCATCCATTAAGTGTTTCATCACACAACTATTGGATAAATGTCAACCCATGAATCTACTACTACACAAAGGGGTCATGTTCCAGTGGGATGAATAATGTTAGTAAGCCTTTTCTAAGATCAAGAAATACCTAGCAATGCCACCAGTACTAGCTCCACCAAGGCCAGTCGTACCATTTTTGCTTTATATATCAACTACTGATTTTTCTTTGGGCACCATGTTGGATCAAAATAATATGCAAAAAAAATAACAAGCAATATACTATATCAATTGCACCTTGGTGAGATACGAGCTAGGGTACACATACATAGAAAAATTGTGCTTAGCAGTGGTCTTTGAGACCAATAAATTGCACCACTACATGCTGAGCCATACAACATACGTGATATCAAAAAAAAATCCTTTGTAGTATATGATGAGCAAGATATATCATATCACATGTACTAAAAAATGGATCATGCTACTGATAGTATTCAATTTGGAATTCATAAGACAAAATTCATAGCTTATCAACTGGCAGAGATGCCACTTTAGGAAAATAGGTCTCTCACCATTGAACTTCTCCATGATGGAATATTTGCATTATTGAAAGCACATGAATCTAAAGAGCTTGGAAATAAAGCCGACATGACATTGTTCTTTGATGGTTCGAAGTGTGAGCAAGGGGGTGGTGTAGGTATTATGTTTGTCATGTTGCAAGGTACTCCAATGCTCTTGTCATTTAAGCTATATTTACCTTGCACAAATAACAACGTTGAAAATGAGGCCATAATATTGGGTTCCATATAGCAATCACTATGAAGATTAAAAAGCTAAACATCTTTTGTGACTCCCTTCTCATTGTTAACCAAGTTAAGGGATTATTTCAATGTAGGTGTCCAATCCTAAAATCTTACAAAGAGCTTGTTTACACTTATCTTGCCCAACTAGAATGGTACGACATCGAGGTAATCCCTCACACATCCCAAAAATTTTGCAGATACTATGGCATATTTGGTATCCTTGATCCCTTAGAATCCATATTCTAACTTCACTACCATTCATGTGAAGATGTTCTCACAATCAGTGATGCAGTGTGAGGCTTTTGACAACAAAGAATCAGTCAACATGATTCATATAGAACTAAATCATGAATGGTTTTACAAAGCTAGAGACTTTCTAAAGAAGGTGCCTTGGGGTTCATTGATCTCACAAGGTCCCATGGGGAATGGTATCACCATTCACCACAAGAATTTTTCTCAATCTACATTTGTGCACATTGAATTGCAGTGGGAACAAGTCATCTTGTCTATTGAGGTTGTGGCTTATCAGGATTGGCTATGCCAATTACAAGATTTCCTTAAGCTTATAATCATCCCACAGGGATTGTTGCAAGCTACAAAATGAGTGTTAAAATAAAAAGTGATAAGATATGTATTTTTAGGAGACATATTATATCGTCAAAGCTACGATGAAGTCCTCCTTCATTTTATTGAGCCTTAAGAATCAGCTTGGGTGATTTCATAAGATCATGATGGTACATGTGATTACCATTTTAGCGATATGGCCATCATAAATTGCATTCATCGAATGGGTTATTACTAGTCCACCATGGAAAAGGATTGCTATGAGTATGTAAGGAAGTGTCCTAAATGTTAGCATCACGTAAATTTGATGCACTCGCCATCACAAGCCTTACAGTCCATTCAGGAAGCTTGGTTATTTTCTCAGTAGGGTCTCAATCTAATTGGAAAGATCTCTCCCTCATATTCAAGTTGAAACACATTTATCTTAATGGCCACTGAGTGCTTCACCAAATGGGTAGAAGATATCCCATTAACATCAATGATAGGACCACAAAATATGGAGTTCATACTTCACAACATAATCTATCGCTTTGGGGTCCCATCCAAGATAATTTTGGATAATGGTCCTTCATTTAAGAATAAAAATATGTAGTATCTAACATCCAAATATAAAATTCAACACAATTTTGTGATACCATATTATCCACAAGAAAATTTGTAAGCGAAAGTCTCTAACAAAATAATCGTAGCCAGGTCCGAGGTGTAGACTAATTGGTTCATCCAAACCCCATAAGGGGTCGGAGGTCCAAGGTTCAAATCTCGGGCCTCATCAGACTGAACACTTGCCCATTTCCTAGTGCTTTCAGTGATGTAAAAGGTTTAAAATGATTGTGGCATGGTGGTTATAGGGGCGAACTATGCAAAGATCTGTGTGGCGGCTTCTAGGGCGGACAGCACAGAATACTGTGGCGGCCATAAAAAAAATCTAGACAGCCTACCCAGGTTCGTGGCGGCTACCGATTCCACCATGTAAATTTAAAAAATAATAATAATAATCGTAGCCATCTTAAAGAAGATAGTGAAATAAAATCATAGAGATTGGCATCTAGAGTTACCTCTTGCATTATGGGCTTACAGGACTAGCATGTGAACACCCACTGGGGCAACACCATTTTTGCTTGTATATGGCACTGAGGCCATCATGCCCTTGCATTTGTAAATTCCAACATTGTGCATCACATTTAAAGAGTTCATCGATGATGACACTGCGTGGCAAGCTCACCTTGATCAATTGACCCTTCTTGATGAACGTCACATCAACGCTCTTGAGCACCGATGAATTTACCAAGACCATCTAAAATGGGATTATAATAATAAATTCCACTTGAGAGACTTTAAGGTTGGGGATCTTGTTCTTAAATACAACCAACAGAACTCAAACCTACCGCCGCACCTACGAGATAAATTGGTGGTAAATTGGATAGGTCCTTACATTATCTCATAGAACATTGGACCCAAGACATATCACCTAACATCATAGGAGGTGTTGAAGAGCCTAAGCCTCTCAAAATTATTCATCTAAAGTTGTTTTACACATAAAAATCATACACTTGAGCTATTTGCATCATTATATCAAGCGTAAAACCATGAAAGCATAAAGACAAGGAATTAAAAAAAATATAAGATCTCTTTTCATTAATTCATGGTGCAATCTAGTTATAGATAGGTCCCTCTTAGGGATACCAAACACTTGATACAATGATTACAAATGGAATAGCCCTTGAATGAGGATGGTGTACTTCGTAGGCTTCTTAGATTCGACATGAATTTTTTCAAGGGCTTACGGATGCCTTCTTCTCACTTGTTGAAGGGATCTGATGCCAAATATGTTTTGAGTTAGTCTAGAACCTATGATCTACATAAAAGAAACAATAGAGAATAATAAGTAGCATATGTGGTCTCTCATTATGAGGATTTCTTTGAATATATATAAGAAATGACATAGAAGCATGATAAAAGCATAAAAAATGTAAAGATAAGCATAACTGCATCAATAACTTGGAAATCACCATATAAATGCAATGGGAAATATGGATATATCTAATATGAGCTAATAAATTTGAATAAGTAATAATAAATATATGTTAAAGACTCAATAAATGATGACTCAAACCCTAGGCTATGCCTATAGGCCGCTATCAAGGATAACATCTGTGAATTGAAACTTTCTACCTCATGAACCAGGGGCTGTGACACTCAATCCTTCATCCGGATTGATGTTTAAGGTTTGCCTTCATATCCATATATGGATTGGTAGTGAAAATCATGTGGAACTGAATGCTTGAATGGTGCATTGTCATTACTCAATCGAATAGCACTTCGTTACTCCTCAAGGGGATGTGAAATTGCTCTCCAATTCGCTAGGGCTTCACTGCATAAAAACTATGATATATTCTTGTTTCTAGGAGGATGCATATGTAGGTCTACCAAATTCCAAATATTGTCTTCTTTGAGAATTCAATATCTAGATCTGCATGTAACTGGTCATTGGAGGGAAAGGCTTAGTTCCATATTTGCATGGAAGTGGCATTCAGGAGGACCTCTAGGTGATCCATACCAAAAATTGCTTGAATCCAATGCAAGTGTAGTCATATTGCATGATTCAAGCCCACATTCATGGCAAATTTGTTTTTTAGTGCTATATGTTGTCTATAGTAGTGGCTAGCTATGGTTGCTCTTAGCTTCAATGGCCTATATTGGTGACTGCTCTGGTCGATAGCGACCGCGCTTGCATGGGCTAAAAATACCCCTTTTGAGTGGTTAGGACCACCGCTAGCTCTTGGGAAGACCTAATATTAGTCATATGGTATTTGTATGTGCCCAAATGAGTAGTATCCTAAACATGATGCATTTTAGGTATCTACAGATACCCCTTTTTGTACGATGATTTCCAAGTTATTGATGCAGTTCTACTTATATTTATATTTTTTTATGCTTTTACAATTCTTCTATGTCATTTCCTGCATATCTTCAAAGAAAGCCTCATCATGAGAGGTTGCATATGCTACTGATCATTCTCTATTATTTCTTGTACACATATCATAGGTTCTTGGACCAAGTCAAAGCATTTTAGGCATCAAATCCCTCCAAGCAAGTGAAGGAGAAGAAGGCTTGCAGGCACAACCTAGGGTTTGAGTCATCATTTCCTGAGTGTTTAGCATAGGTATCTTATTGCTTCAGATTTATTATATTATATTAGCATAGGTTCATCTTTCCCATTGTATTTTTATGGTGATTTTAAAGTTATTGATGTAGTTCTACTTATATTTACATGTTTTATGCTTTCATCGTGCTTCTATGTCATTTATTGCATATCTTCAAAGAAAGCCTCATCATGAGAGGCCTAATATGCTACTGATCATTATCTGTTGTTTCTTATATGCATATCATAGGTTACTAGACCAAGTTAAAGCATTTTAGGTATTATATCCCTCCAAGAAAGCGAAGGAGAATAAGGCATCAGTAAGCCCTTGAGAAAATTTGTGTCGACTCCAAGAGGCCTACAGAGTGCACCATCTCCGTTTAGGGGCTATTCACAAAGAATCATTCAACATTATTCATATAGAACCAAATCATGAATGGTTTTACAAATCTAGATACTTTCTAAAGAAGGTTATTTTGGGGTCATTGATCTCGCAAGGTCCCACAAGGAATGGTATCACCATTCACCACAAGGTTGTTTTTCAATATGCATTTATGCACATCAAATTACATGGGAAACAAGTCATCTTTTCTATTGAGGTTGTGGCTTATCAGGATTGGCTATGCTAATTAAAATATTTCCTTAAGCTTAGAATCATCCCACATGGATTTTTGTAAGCTACAAAATGAACGTTCAAAAAAAAAGTGACAAGACATGTCTTGCTAGGAGACATATTGTATCGTCGAAGCTACGATAGAGTCCTCCTTCTTTGTCTTAAGCCCCAAGAATCACCTTGGGAAATTTTGCAATCTCATGATGATACATGTGATGACTATTTTAGTGGCATGACCATCATCAAGTGCATCCTTTGAATGGGTTATTACTGGCCCACCATGGAAAAGGATTGCTATGAGTATGTCAAGAAGTGCGCTAAATGTTAGCATCATGCAAATCTGATGCACCTACCATCACAGGCCTCACATCCCATTCAGGTAGCTCGACCATTTTCTCAGTGGGGTCTCGATCTAATTGGAAATATCTCTCCCCCGTATTCAAGCCCACACTTTTTTATCTTAAATTCCACTAAGTACTTCACCAAATGGGTGGAAGAAGTCCCCTTAACATCAATTATAGGACCATGAATTATAAATTTCATACTTCACAATATCATTTGTCGCTTTGGGGTCCCATCCAAGATAATTTTGGATAATGGTCCTTCATTTAAGAACAAAAATGTGCAGGCTCTAACATCCAAATATAAAATTCAACATAGTTTTGTGACACCATATTATCCACAAGAAAATGGGCAAGTAGAAGCCTCTAACAAAATATTCGTAGCCATCTTAAAGAAGATGGTGAAAGAAAATCATAGAGATTGGCATCTATAGTTGCCTCTTGCATTATGGGCTTATAGGACTAGCATGTGAATGCCCACTATGGAAACACCATTTTTGCTTGTATATGGTGTTGAGGCCATCATGCCCTTGGAGTTGGAAATTCCAAAATTGTGTGTCGCATTGAAAGAATTCATCAATGACGACACTACGCGGCAAACTCATCTTGATCAATTGACCCTTCTTGATGAGCATCGCATCAATGCTCTTGAGAACCTACATGTTTACCAAGACCATATAACATGGGCTTATAACAATAAAGTCCACCTGAGAGACTTGAATTTTGGGGATCTCATGCTTAAAGAGAACCAACAAAACTCAAACCTGACGTCGCACCTATAAGATAAATTTGTGGCAAATTGGATAGGTCCTTACATCATCTCAGAGAAGATTGGACCTGGTACATATCACCTAACATCATTAAGAGGTGTTGAAGAACCCGAGCCTCTCAAAATTATTCATCTAAAGGTGTTTTACACATAAAAAACAAAAAAAATCAAAAACATTCAAAAACTTTAAAATTCCAAAAACTTCAAAATTCCAAAAACATATGAAAATCATAAAAATCCAAACAAATCATAAAACCCCAAAATAAAAGGGCTCCAAAGGCATCATAAGCCCTTTGGTCAACTCACAAAAGGCTCCAAAGGTATCATAAGCCCTTTGGTCAACTCACAAAAAGCTCCAAAGGCATCTTAAAGCCCTTTGGTCACTTCACAAAAGGCTCCAAAGGCATATTAAAGACCTTTGGTCAACTCACAAAAAGCTCCAAAGGCATCATAAGCCCTTTGGTTAACCCACAAAATGCCCCAAAGGCATCTTAAAGCCCTTTGGTCAACTCACAAAAGGCTCCAAAGGTATTTAAGCCCTTTGGTCAAAATTAAAACACAAAAACAATTTAAAAATAAAAAATTCAAAAACATTCAAAATAATCAAAAGACCAAAAATAATGGAAAATATCAAAAATCTAAAAAGCAATAAAACTCAAAAACATTGCAAAAATACAAAAACATTCATGTAATTGCATTGCATTTAGGCATGACCACCCATTACACTTGCATTAGGTTAGGTTGTGTTGCAATATTACAAATGACACCACGTTTGTACCTCAATCATGCATCTTCAAAATCCATCATCTTCCATGACCCATGTGTGTAACTATGCTTTTCAAAACAACCCTTCCTGTTGCTATAAACGATGTACTAGGGTTTTTTGGTCACTCAGCCATACCTAGTGATTTTATCATATTTTGTAGAAATCTATCTTCACTAGCAGAAGATGAGGTCTAGTTTTTATAGTACCTAGCATATATCAGAATCCTATCACTAATAAAAACACTAATATCCTAGTTAGAACAAGGGGAATATGAACACTACAAGTGGTACTAGGCATCCTAAGTGAAAGGTCTTCACTTACTCATTTTGTGATGCCATGGTATAGGATGTTGATCATTGGCAAAAGTACAAGTTCCCCCCTACCCAAATAAATCCCCTACTTTCATCAAAACAAGCAAAAATCTTGAAACAAAAAAAAATCTAAAAGCAAAATAAATAGTGATTATCATCACTACATAAATCCCTTGCTCAAAAGAAAATAAAATTCAAAATAAAAAGTTATTTTCATCACTAAGCATGAGCAAGTATCCCAAATAAATATGAAGAAAATAAGGGGGTGAAGATCTTGAATCCTTGGAATTTTCAAATCTCCACAAACCATTGAGTGATCCCTAATACAACAATGGGCTGAATGAATCTTGTCTGGCATTAGGGTAGTTCTAAGTAATTTGTAAAAAGAGCTATCTTTATATGTCTTGTATCACCTAATGATCTAATCCAACCGAGTCCAACTTAGGATCATGATGAGCATTTGATGATCCCAAATACAACAATGGGTTAAATGAATCTCGCCTGGAATTGGGGTAGGCTTATGTCTCACCTAATGTATTCATTTTCACACACAAGAATAATGAATATCTAAGTCTTCATAACAAAAACCTTAGCTTTTAGGAGTCTTGTATGGTTAGTATACAACTTTTGATAAATCAACTAGGTTTTTTGAGTCTCATGGAAAACCTCAAAGATCCCTAAATAGCAACAAATCATGCCATCAGTCAAAACATCAACTTTCTTTGAGAGGGTTTTTTCATTAAAGGGTGTTTATAAAGTAAGATAGATACTAGATAAATATCAGCAATGATATCTAGACGATCACTGATTATTTTGTGCACATCTTTTAATTTATAGAATCTTATAAAGAAAGCACATATATATCATACCATCTCATCTCACATATGGATGCTTAAATGATTAATTCTTAAGATAAGAGTTATTATTTACATTCATGATTTTTACACATCCTATGGTGTCATCCATTAGTTTGTAAACACATATCAAATTTATTCTTTATATTTTAAGTGATTAAAGCATACAGGTTCATTTACATTAGATCATCATCATATAAATAATGCATTACATACATTGCATTCACCATATCATAACATCAGATAAATGCATAAACAATCGAAATAAATTAAACATGCATTTAACAAAAAGCAATGCATACATATATATGCCCATCATCATAGTGCATCCATACATGTACATCATAGCATCTAAGCACACATCCATCATCTAGTTAGTGCATTTCATGTATACATCACATCATATAGCATAAGAACATAAGAATTACATTCATTTTTCATCACATAACAATAAATCCAAACACATGAAACATATAATAAGCCTCAAGCAATAAATATCATATATATATATATATGTCAAGTGTACATGGAGGTACAAAATCACCCATAGGATACAACTGTGTAGGTCACCCGACCTTACACTCAAAAATAATACAATATACCAAAGGTATGATCATGAGTGGTCTGCACCACTAGTATCGCCTCCACCCTCACCACCCTCTCTACAAGGTATACTAGAGCTAGTTCCCACCACCGTCTCTGACGTGGACCCTGACCAGTGGCTAAGCTGCACTGAAGACTACCCTATCTAACTTTGCCTACTCTAGTGAGACCCCTCTACTGTAGACCTCTCATGAGGAGTGTCACCTAACCACCTAATCTGGAGCCTTGGAATGGCAATATACCCAACATCTCCTACTATCTAAGCTTTATACTCCTATAATAGGCCCTGCAGATGTCTCATCTTGGTCCTTGGATCCAAACTTGCTAGCCCCTAAATAATTAGAGTAGATGGTACAACCTATAATGTAGCATCTCTCTCTATAGTAAGCTACTCTATCTGGAGCTACGTTAAGTCAACCTATTCCTAGAAGGTAGTCCTCTCTACAAATCCCTTGACCTAAGATTGGAACGTAGCGATAGTGGTGTCCTACTACAAAATCTGTAGATGAGTTCTTTAAAGCTTAGCCTCAACACTATGTAGCTGAGCTCAAAGGGGAGACTCTTGATTATCTAGAGTAACATCCACCTCCTCAAGCATGTCCTACTCCTCTGCTACCTACTCCTCTATAGCCTGGACTGAAACCTCTATTCAAGCCTACACACGATGCCCCTCTAGATCCTCTATAGCTACCTCATCCTTAGAATGCCCTAGACTACCACCACCATGCCATAGCTACATCACCCACCATTGGGTATATGCCTTGGTAACCCTAGCATATGCTATGCTAACATCAATTGTAGGAGGGTCATCCTCCTCTAAAAAAATTGTAACATGTGCAATAGGAAGATCCCTCTCTACCTAAATCCACCTATAGATAACTAGAGCCAATGATATGTCCTGCTGGATCCCAAACTACCTAGTCACCTGAGAGAAGTGGAAGAACTCTCTCATAAATTCCTTGTGACTGATGACTGATTAATCACACTGTGTTCATTCCATGAACCTATCTACCTCAGGCCACATAGGGCAATCCACATAAGGCCTCCAAATGATATCCCATTCCTATAGACCAGTCAGGGAGGCTAAGTAGTGTCCATAGTCTCCTGCATGATGGTTACTCCATCACTCCTCTACTATCTGTGACCATCTATAACCATAGAAATGCACCTAGGATTATATACTGGTGATCTCCTAGGGTAAGATTATAGGGCGGTCTAACCTGATGTGATCCTATCCCCAAATATAAAGGAGTAAACTACAAGCCATGCCATCTCAACCTCATAATTGAATTTGATATAGCTCATCATATATTTGTGCTAGAAAAGTGCTCCCCAAGCCATAATTATAGCCTCATTACTATCCAAAAGGTCTTGCACCATAACCAAGAGGTTCCAGGGGAACCTCACTCCTGAAGAATCTATAAGAAGCACATTACAGATAACGTGCATAAAGACAACCTACCACCACATAAAAACATCTTCCTGATACCAACGAGTAGCAGGAACTCCCCATGATGGATGTCTCTCAAAGCTTCCTATGCCCGAGCACCAAAAACCTTGTTAAAAATTGCTGCCCTCTATTCGGTAGGGGTGGAAATGATGGGTCACCCATCTAATGAGATCTTAAAGATCCTGTAGATGTCCTTTAGGGTGATGGTCATCTCATCGGTAGGTATATGGAAGGTGTTGGTCCTATAGTCCCATATGTGGGCCAAAGCTATGAGGTATGCCTAGTCTGACATAATAGTCAACAACCTAACAACATATAGAAACCCTCAAGTATTAAACCATACCTAATATTTTTGTCTCATGTAGGGCAGCAATGCTACCAGTAAACTAGGCTCTCGATCTTGCATAGACAAGATCAAAAGTGCAAATAAAATGCTTAATTAAATGCACTTAAACTAAAAACATAATTAAAATTCAAAATATGGTGTAACAATAAACCTAATCATGCAATGCTACAAACACAAGGACAAAATACACCATAACATGCAAAAAATCAAATTTGCACTTCAAAAATTCAAAAAAATCAATTAATTTCATTAAAAATTAGAGAATCATAAAAATTTAATAAATCTTCTAAATTTGCGTGGTCACTCAAGCCGACAGTGGCCAACCACCAACGGTCAAAAATTTGACTGTTGGAATTCAAGCTGGCCACTTTTGGTAGCAACGTCCCCTCTTTGTAAATTGGGGGCTACTCTGGGTGACAACATCCATAAGGTGGCATGCCAACAGCGTCCGCCCTCACCCAAAATTCAAAAAAAGTTAACAAAATACATAAACTAAAAAAACCCACCTAAATTAACCCTATTCTAAGCCTATCTACAAGTGCAGTTCTTTACCAATGGGTTTAATTTGTTTCATTTACTAAATTTTCTTAATTAGGTTCATTTTACCAATAAAAGGAACAAGTAAGGGTTTGGAGAAATACCCGTGAGTCACTGGCTCCTTCGCTGGTGGATGCCTTGCCTTGCTCTGCCATAATGTCAAGTGATCGATTAGTCCACTAGGGTACTTTCTCCTTTTATCCTCAGAGCTCCAATTACAATTTAATAGCTGGCAAATAATGAAAGTCAAAACCCTAACCTTTCTTTTTATATTTTCCAATTTTTTTGTGTTCGTTGTTGGTGTTAGCAGCCTGCACTTTCTAGCCACTAATGCTGACAACGGGCATGAAATTGTAAATAGAGGCTGCTACTACTAACAGTGGCTAGAAAATAGCAATAAAAAAACAAAATTTCTCACCATGGGGAATCTCAAAATGGACAAACAAGCACATCTACCAATCCAAATTAATCAAAAATTGCATAAATACCAAAAAAATCACAATAAAAAAAATTCAAATACGATATAAAATTCAAAATAGCAAAAAAATGAAATAGCAATAAAATCTCAAACATACCTCGTATTTAGTTATTTATTCTATACACTTGGTGGTTGCAGCGACTTGCACTCCATGCAATCCGACAAGATGAGTAAATTACCATAAGGTAATTTGGGGTAAATTAGTCATTATCAAATTGAAATGCTTCACTTCAATCCTAAATAAGGCCATGGTGGCTAGACTACCCCATGGGAATGAGGCGTTCATTGTAATTCTTCCATTATGCTTTCAACAGATCATCGAACTTAGAGATTCAAAACAAGCTTAATTGTAATTGATGTCATCTTGATTCCATAAGAAAGCTATTTTGGCTAGACTGCTCGACAGGATAAATATGCACAATTACTATTAATGGTCAAAATCACACCTGTAATGGGACCTGCCATAAAAAAATAATGTAAAACTCTAAAATTTTCCAAATCAATCATCTTGGTCAAGCGACTCATCGCTTTATTCATTGTCCTTTCCTCATCGACTCGTCACTTGAGGGAGTACTCATAATATCAATAATCATAATAAAAATCAACAAAGGATCACTCGATCATGTCAAATTATGTTCGTCTTACGAATCATTGCCAACAACTATCATAAGCTTCCCCATTTGCAGGGGTAAAAAGAAAATATTATGAGATAAGTCTTTGTCTCTTCGTCTATTAGTCCTACCCGATTATACTTGGAAGTGCCAAAGCACTAACTTTAAGCCTCCCACACTACTAGAAGCAATGATTCTAAGATGTAGGTTCTTTCTAGGATTGGGATATCTAATGTTGATTATGTTAATGATCATCATACACCCTATAATATTGCCCTACATGGTCTATTTTTGCTCAGCGTTGTGATTCCCACAACACATCACAAAAGGGGCATCTATAGACACCTAAAATACATCATGTTTAGGAGACTACTCATGTGGACACATACAAATACCATATGACTAATCTTGGGCCTTCCCAAGAGCTAGCAGTGGTCCTAACCACTCAAAAGGGGTAGTTTTGGACCATGCAGGCACGATCGCTATTGATCATAGCGACCACCAAAATAGGCCACTAAATATGAGATCAACCACAACTAGCCACTGCTCTGGATAACGGCTAGCACTAAAACATAAACTGGTTGTGAATGTAGGCCCAAATAACATAGGATGACTGCACTTGCATTGGATTCAAGTGGTTTTTGGCATGGATATCCTAGAGGTCCTGTTGACTGCCACTTCCATTAAAATCTAGAAATAAACCTTTCCCTCCAATGGCTAGTTAAATACAGATCCAAATCTTGGCTTCTCCAGGAAGCCAAGATCTAGAATTTGGGAGACCTACATATGCATCCTCCCAAGAACAATAATAGATCAGAGTTTTTATGCAACAAAGCCCTAGAAAATTGGAGAGCAATTTCACATCCCCTTAAGGAGTAACAAAGTGTTGTTCGATTGAGCAATAACAACACACCATTCAAGCATTTAGTTCCACATGAGTTTCATCGCTAATCCATCTCTAGACATGAAAGTGACCCTTGAACATCAATTCGAATGAAGGATTGAGTGTCAAAGCCCCTGGTTCATGAGGTAAAAATTTTCAGTTTATGGCCAATATCCTCGAAAATGGCCTACAGGTATAGCCTAGGGTTTGAGTCATCATTTCTTGAGTCTTTAACATAAATTTCTTACTATTGCTTTAGCTTTATTAGCTTATATTAGCATAGATCCATATTTCCCATGGCATTTGTATGGTGATTTCCAAGTTATTGATGCATTTTTGCTTATCTTTACATTTTGCTATGCTTTCATCATGCTTCTATGCTATTTCTTGTAGATCTTTAAATAAATCCTCATCGTGAGAGGCTACATATTCCATTGATCATTCTATGTTGTTTCTTGTACGCAGATCATAGATCCTAGACTAATTCAAAGTATATTTGGCATCAGATCCCTCCTAGAAAGTGAGAATAAGGCATCTGTAAGCCCTTGAACAAATTTGTGTTGAATATAAGAAGCCTAGGGAGTACACCATCCCCGTTCAGGTGCTATTCCATTTGTAATAGGTGTATAAAGTGTTTGGTATCCCTAATAGGGACCTATCTGTAATCGGATTGCACCATGAATTAATGAAAATAGATCTTTTATTTTTGTTAATTCCTTGTCTTTATGCTTTCATGGTTTTACACTTGATATAATGATGGAAATAGCTTAGGTGTATGCTTTTTAGGATCATACATATACACCTAATGGAATTTTAGGTTTTGTAAAGCTTATATTTTCCAATGGATTTACAACTTGATAATTTGTGATAAATGCTGATATTACCAAGTTTTGTAGAATTCCTTATGACTCCCTAGGAAAATAATATAGTGTAGACACCCAAAAGTCACACATTATTGTTTCTATGTATCCATAGGTGATTCCATACATCCCTAGGCTATTTTAGGCTATCGTAGTCATGCATAGTCATGTGTAGTGATGCGTAGTGATGCATAGTCATGCGTAGTTATACGTAGATTTCTGTAGTTTGCCATAGCAGTATGTAGACTTCCATATGTGACACTTTATCATCTTTTAGGTCCAAAATCTTGACAAGCCTTCAAAATCACATCTAGAGCATTGGGATATCCTTCAACAGCCTATTTGCACTCAATTTAGGCCCCCACGAGGTATTAATTGACCAAAGCAATTAACAAGTCAATTCCAAAAATCTAATTTAATGTTGACTTCACTTAAGTCACCTTCTTAGGGAAAAATTGATTAAAAGAACTCTTAATTATTGATTAACACTAATTACATCCTCCCACATATGTGTAATTAGGGTTTGTTAGGATATTTCTTTAATCATGTCCTAAACTGACTTAAGATATCCTAATCAGGATTAACTCTAATCCAACCTCACACATGTGTGAGGATGGGATATTTATCATAAGGAATGTTATGTTGCCACATTGCAATTCCTAACCTAACCCTAGTCATTTCCTATAAATAGTGGGTCGTAAACCCCTAATTACCTCTCTCTTCCAAGTTCAAAAGGCACAAAAACTCTACAAAAATTGATAATGAATGTTCAACAGTCAGTTCTCAGAGAATACAGTCAGATTTAGACAGCATACAGAGGCACCCCAGCTGCCTAAGAATCGATCCATCGAAGGGATTTTGCAAAAGGAACCTCACAGCTCAGATCACCCCTCACCCTATGAATCCGGTATTAGTTCACCCCCCCGATGGTGAATTGGTCCTAAAAAGCCCAAATCACCTTAGATTTGGTAGGTGAGCTATGTTTTACTATTTTATCAGCTTCTGCATACTTTATTTTAGTTTTGAATATGCTTTCACAGTTGTTTTGTCTTTCTAAATATGGGGTCTGACTAAGGCAAGCCCACCATCACACTAACCCCCCTTTTGCAGGTTCTTCATAGGTTATTTAGCATATCTAAAGAGGAAGAACACCATAAAACAAACAACAACCTGATGATGGCCCACATACAAATAAGCCCACCTTCATTGAGGGATGATTGAATACATCATAAAAATTGTTCTATCATTAGTAGAAGAAGAAATGGATAAAGGGTATCATGTCCCTATTGTAACACATGTCTATCAATATTGATGAAATACAACCTTTTCATTTAATGCATCATTTGTTTTTGTGTTAATGGATCAAATGTTGATTTCTACCTGTTTCATTTTGGCACGCCCAGTGGGACCCCCACAATGGACAATGCTAGGTTGACTATTTTAAGTGAATCTAACTTTGTTATCTATTTTTTGTGTTTTTAGGTAATGAATCTAATTTTCACAAAGATCTCCAAAGCCCTAGGAACCACCCTAGGCCATTAGATTTCAAATTTGGAGCCTCTGAATTAGATTCACCCCCTACCCCATGAACCAGTCACCAATTCACCCCCTATGTGGTGATCTACACTTAAGAGCCCCAAAACCTCACAATATTGGTTTCTCAGGACTCCCTACAACCTCCAGAGGTCCTCTAAGCTATCAGATACCATATTTGAGCCTTTAAAACCAACTTCACACCTTGAGTGGTGATTTGAGCATAAGAGCTTCAAAAACCCCCAAATCCATAGGGGTGATTCCTTCAGGGGCCAAGCAAACCCCCCATAGCATCATAATGTAGGTATGCCTCATTTTGCACCTCTGTTTTGTAACATTTTGAAAGTACAAAGCATTCACTAGTTGAATAACAATTCCTAGGTGTACATTTGCTTTCATTTCAAGTTCGTAGGATTGTTAAATTTCTTTGAAGTTTCAAGACTTGCAACTTTCTAGAAAGCTCTCAAAATTTATTTTCAAATAAATTTACATTCCCTTTAGTTATTTGCATGTAGTACAAGCCTACCTTATTTCCCCCTTCATTTATAGCATCTATTGCTAAAAGAAGTGCACATTGCTAAAGTTTAAATTAGGGTTTCCTAATCCCCTATTCCATGTCATTTAATTTCTGAAGCATGTTGTAATCTATAGTTTAAATCAGGGTTTCTTAATCCCCTCTTACTCCACACACTCGGATTGCATGTTTCCATGTTTTGCAAAGTAGATTAATTTGCTTCACAAAGGCATTTAGGCTAGACTATTTCTTTGCAAAGAATACAATTATCTAATAATTTGCTTTCAAAAAGGTATTAGGATTAGTTTTCTTTTGAAAAGGCAACTAGTTAGTTTCTTACATTGCATACACCGTTAGCAAAACACAAACCCACACACATTCACGTGGTATCTAAACAAGTGGTGAGATTGGACTTCATCCCCAATCCATCACTAGAGACTGGTGTAGATCAAGTTTCACTCTCCATTAGCTCACCCCTTATACACCTAGCAGCCCCACAAGAGTGGTTTTCTAGATTTCATCATCGTAAAATACCCCACTTTTGTGATTGGGCCCTGGATTTCATCACCAATTGTTACATGCACAATGGGATAGGATTTAGCGCCTTCATCCACAAGGCTAGTATAATTAGTGGAATTGGTAACTATCGTTCTTGACTAAGCCCGCCCAAGGGTGAAGCAAAAGCATGGGTATGTCGATAGAAGGTCTTAGATAGTGCCACCTCTCTTCGTGAGAGGAATTTTTGAACTCACTTCAGCATAGTGGGTTCTCCCCTTTTAAAATATCATTTTATTGCACCTTCCATACAGGTCACCTTTCACACGTTGTGATACCATTCTATTTTGTGCATCTTTGGGTGTTGTAGGAGGTTTGATATCAACAACATTTCTGATCTGCTAGAGTATTCACTCCATTACTCGTGATTCTACATAGGGATTATCAACATTACAACACACAAAATGAACAAAACACTTTTACTTTTAGCATTTAGAATTGATTCCGGTCTACCATTGTTTACATGATCACGGATCGGTCTCAACATATTACACTATATATTGTCTTGCCACACACAACATGTCACTTACTTTACACTTACATTAGACATCGTTGAGTCTGTATCACATAGGGTTTATTCCTAAAACCCCTTTTACACATGCTACTATGCTTGTGGTCACCCATAGTAGAGCGCATGAGCAAGCACACTCTATGGAGGAATGGCCTCCCCCTTCCTCTAATCAGTCCACTCTTACTCCTTTGATCATGAAGGGGAAGGCCATAGACACATTTGATTCATGCATAGAATCCGATGTACAACTCACACACATGATGCCTTGTGATGAGACATCAACCTTGAGTGAAGCCCTTGCTACTTCACTCATGGAGGATTACCCACTTCTTTTATACCCATCTATGCATAATCCACCATGTTTTGTGACCATGTAATTTACATAGCACTAGGACAACCTCCTCCATTCTTTACCATAGATGAGGAGGTCATACCTACTTCACCCACCTTCGCAAATACCTTCTTCCAAAATATATCTCAATCCCTTTTTGAGAATGACTCATCCCTCCTAAAATGTACCCATATAGAGGTCGCATCATTCACCCCTACCATAGGAATGGTGTCTGACCCATCCTCCTCCACTATAGAAAACCAGAAGCCATCCTTCCAAACCGCACAATAGATCCCTCCCCAACAGGAACCGCAAGCATTTCCTCAAACCTCACACCCATACTCTTCACAAGAGTACCAACCATCATCTTCCCAAGAGCTATTCTTCACCATATCTAAAGGTACCTCCCAATAGACCCTTCAGATGCAAGATGTATAAACCCAAGCAAGATTGTACATATATACTTTCCCCTCAACCCAAGCTTCTACTTCTGTAGCTTATCCCTCATTTTCAATAGCTTTTCCACCAATCTCCCAGGTATCTAGAGTGTATGATACCCAACCTTTAGAGCCACCTTTGCCTACGATGACCTTTAGGATAATGCCACCTCCTCCTTTTTAGGCTCCCACTACCAATCTCCATCCTACCTATGGACCGATACTGGCATCTTACCCACCCACTCAACCAAACTATTCTACATAATTTAGTTTCCCTACCTATTGCCCTCCAGGGCAGAGACAGATCCCATCCTTTGATACCTCATCTCAACCACCCCTAGTATCGGTAGTTCTGACACCTACACCATTACCATCTGCACCCAGCTTCTTCACACCTCCTCCATCTTGGTCATCATCACCTATGGCCCAACCATTATAGTAGGATCCAATACAACAAGTACCCATGCCACAACTATATTTTTACCAATCACAATATTATTACCCACAACAGACACCTATCCCATAATCTAGTGTACTCGTAGATACCACAACACATGTTTCCCAGTACCCACCTTACTAGGATCAGGCACAATAGTATTCTTTACAATACTGGGAAGATTAACAATACCAATATCCACCACATCCATAGGCTCAACCTACCATAGCACAACCACCTACACCTACAACACTTGAACTTCAACTCTTACGAGATGAAGTTAAAATGCTAAACATGTGCATTGCAAGCTATGATCAACAAATGCCAACCTATGATGCATTCTACAATGATCTAGGTCATATTAATATGCCTCCTCCAACACAATAATTATATCATACTAATGCACCCCCTCCATCCAAACCACAATGAGCCCATGGTCCTCGTCCTCCACGTTGACATCGTAATTGGACTCCACTTTCAGATCCTCTTCCTACTTTATTCCAAATGCTATTTGAGGTTGGCCATGTTACATTACTATACATTCGACCCATCGATCCAAATTGACCCAACCTTCATGGGCACATAGAACATACCTTTTGTGTTTATCATCGCCAGCCAAGTCATGATGTCCTTTCTTGTCACACCTTTCATGATTTAGTTGAGAACCTTATCGATAATGGTACCATTCCAGTTTCAAATCTTGTCACACAAAAGGATCAAAAGTTTCAAAAGGTTGCACCCTTTACTTTACCCTCATCAAATCAAGTCAATCGCTAGGTTCAAAAAGGTGCCATCCTTTTGTCAAAGGTTACACCCCTTGCCTTACCTTCATCATAGTTATTTTTCCAAACCTCAGTTTTTCCAAAATCCTTAGCTAAAATTTTGGAACATTCTTTTTAGAATCCCTTAGCACCTCAGGTTTTTCCAAAATCCTCAGCTAAAATTTTGGAACATTCTTTTTAGAATCTCTTAGCACCTCAGGTTTTTCCAAAATCCTCAGCTAAAATTTTGGAACATTCTTTTTAGAATCCCTTAGCAACCTAGGTTCACCCAAAAAACCTCAGTAAAACTTTGGATAGGTTTCTCCAAAAACCTTAGCAAAAATCTGGATAGGTTTGTCCTAAAAATCTCAACAAAAATAGCCTAGCCTAGCCTAGCATAGGTATAGCACACTCACAACCTAGCACATGCATAGCATTCACATACGCCACTACATGTTAAACCACACAACCTTTGTCATTGCCCGAGATAACCCCCTTCGATACATGATGAATAAGAGCTACCACAACTCATGCACAACTAAATGGATCATGCTCTTAACTGAATTCGACCTAGAATTCATATCCCAAAAATCCATCAAAGGGTAGGTCATCGCAGACCAACTGGCCGAAGCCCCTTTAACTGACAATCAACCCCTCCTCATCCAGCTTCCAGATGATTCCATCTTCCACATAACCGAAGCTGAAGAATATGTAGAACCTAAATTTGTAGCTGACCTCACCATGTTCTTCGATGGTTCTAGATGTCTCCATGTTGGGGGTGCAGGCATTGTCTTCTTCACACCAGAAGGAGAACCACTCCCCTTTTCATTCAAACTTGATTTCCCTTGTACCAATAACAATGCAGAATATGAAGCCCTAATCCTAGGACTAAAACAAGCACACTCTATGCACATCAAATACCTCCACATCATAGGTGATTCACTCCTCATAGTCAATCAAGTGTAGGAACTCTGGCTATGCAATTGCCCAGTCCTCCAGCAGTATAAGAAAATTGCACAACAACTCTTATCTCAATTCGAGTGGTATGACCTTGAAGCCACTCCACGATCATCAAACCATTTTGTAGACATGATGGCCTCCTTAGGATCCCTCATTCCACAAAATCCAACATCTGACACAACATCTATGTCCATCCATACACTAACTAGATCTACCATATCACCCACACCTCCTACAGATGATGGTGGTGTGTATGTGGTACACATCGAACCCCATGATCCATGGTTCTCACAAATCAAAGACTACATCAAGCTAGGTTTCCTACCATGTGATCTACCCCATGCTCAATATCGAACCTTCAAACAAAGAGCGATCCACTACACATTGTTGGGGGACATCCTTTACCATCACAGCTATGACGACATGCTCCTGCGTTGCCTAGAACCACAAGAATCACAATGGGTTGTACAAGAAACCCATGATGGTACTTGTGGTGGCCATTTTAGTGGCATGGAAATCACCAAATGCATACTTCGTATGGGTTATTACTGGCCCAAAATGGAGCATGACTACTGCGAGTATGTGAAACATTGCATCAAATGCCAACAACATGCCAACCTAACACATCTCCCATCCCAAGCACTTCAACCTATCCAGTCCATGTGGCCTTTCTCCCAATGGGGCCTAGATCTAATTGGATAGATTACACCAGCTTCCTCAAGCAATCACAAGTTTATCATCACTGCCACAGAGTATTTTACCAAGTGGGTCGAAGCCATCCCACTAGTCCAAACCATAGGAGCCAAAATTACAGCATTCATTATAGAGCATATCATATGCCGCTTTGGAATTCCCTCCCAAATCATTTTTGATAATGGGAAATCCTTTAAAAACAAGATGGTCTAAGCCCTGTGTGATAGATTTCACATACACCATAGCTTTTCTACCCCATATTACCCTCAGGGTAATGGCCAGGCAGAAGCCATGAACAAAACCATCTGTTCCATTCTCCATAAAACTATAGCAGAGTCTCACCAGGATTGGCATAATCAAATGCCCCTAGCCTTGTGGGCGTATCGTACGAGCATCCGTACTCCTACTAGGGCAACACCTTTTTCACTTGTATACAGGGCAGAAGCTATCATGCCCCTTGAGCTTGAGATACCCTCCTTAAGGATATCTATGAAGGATTTCATTGATGATGACACTGCTCGCCAAGCTCGTCTAGATCAATTAACACTTCTCGATGAACGTCGCATCCATGCAATCGAGCACACATGAGTTTATCAAGATCACCTTCATCATGCCTACAATAGTAAGGTACATCAACACGAGTTCAAAATCAATGACCTGGTTCTCAAAGAGAACCAACAAATCACAAGTCAACCTCACCAATAGCATGATAAATTCACCCCAAACTGGTTGGGCCCATTCATTGTTACACACAAATACAGCTCAGGAGCATATCATCTGGCCAACCTTGAAGGCCTTAACGATCTTGAACCCATCAACATCTTGCACCTTCGTGCATTCAATGCATGATGCACAAACACATTCACCATCACGAGTGCCACACAATACTAGTAGTAAATCACTAAGCACATCACCATGTAGATCTATTACTTTGCTTTATTATTTCACTATACATGTACTTTCACCTTTATGTCATTTTTATGCTATGGGTATTTATCTTTCCTTTTGTAGGACCCACATCATCAATAGGAGAGTACTATAGCATCCTCACTCACCACCATGCAGGACCATCCACAACCACAACATATACCCATCACACCGACTGATCTAGCCCAACCACCAGTTGCCCTTCACACCAGGCGCTCTCCACATTCATCCCATTCAGACCATCATACCTCACCTCGACACCATTCCCCTCACCATCGAGGTCCATCCTATTCACCACACTCTAGAGACAACCAGGTCACCCTATCCTCTTTTGATGAAAAAGAGGAATCCACCCAACCCCAAGAATAGGGGTCACCCTCCCATCCATCTGATGATCTCAGACATCGCTATTCACCAACAAATCATCCCCATCACCCCCTAGGAGATTATCATCCTCCTAATAGAGGATACACCCATCATCCAGCTCATCCATCATGCCTACCCACCCCGCTACCCAATGGTGAGTCCACCTACTCCTAGGCTTTGCAAGCCCATGTGGCCCAAGCTACTCAAGCTGGTCATACAAACATGCCCCCTTCCCATTCACATCATCGCTTAGAGCCATCACCTATGCCACCGGTCCTCAAGATGCCACCTTCCCCCTACGAGGCTTGTCTTTCTGGCAAGCTCTCCAATCCCCGAGACCTTTTCATTCTTCCCCCTCATCATCGAGACCTCATCCACTATCCCATGCCTATCAGGCCACACCACACACATCAAGGCCCCGATCACCACCTTCACCAACACTATCACCACAACATCATGAGATACAACATCTCTTCTCCCATGTCGAGGCTCTAGAGCTATAGATGAGCCACTATCATTGCCACGTACACCCATGCTAGTCTCCCATGACCCGTACACCTTCACCTTCATGTAGATCCACCCTTCGATCCCATGCCCAACCTACATTGGACCCTCAACCCATGCGCCCATAGGTAGACCGACCTTCATCACCTCCAGCAGAGCCCTATATTTACCCCACACCGGTTCCATACACACCATTTTTAGAAATATTTTACCATATCATGCATCAGGGCCTCATTGACTTACCCGAGATTCGACCCATAGATCCCTCGCATCCTAAACCATGTAACTATCATGAGAATCAATATTGCATCTACCATCGCCAACCAGGTCATGATATTGAAGAGTGTAGATCATTCGAAACCTTGGTGCACAACATGTTGCACGGTGAGCGTACCCCATCACCAGAGCATTCTCTCCCATTTAGCCGACTTCTAAGTCCTCCACATCGCATTACCCCCACAACCTTACCCTCCCATAGCACCCTAACAACACCAACCTGATACATTCATAACATATCTAACTATAGCCCCAACCACAATCCTAGCCGCATCATCACTTCACCATCCCACTCCCGATCGGACCCACGCCACTTCACCCGATAGTAGTTCTAAATGCTTTCCTTCTTCTTTCCTGCTTCTTCTACTTCTTACAGTAGCTGACTCACTTCTTCTCTTCTCTCTCTCTTGGATTTTGGTAATCCCCTTATCTTGTTGGTTACCAAAGTCTAGTTCCTCTTACTTTTTCCATTTGTATATTCCACCTTTACATCTTCCATATTTTGGTGATTATTACATACATCTGTACAGCTCACAACTTATACGACTACTACACACACACCCCACATGCTGGGGCAACCATGATCATAGCATCATGCTTTTTGTCATTACTATGCACTTTACTCATTTGTAAATAGGCTCTTCTAAACTTCTCCTTCTAAACATCGTAACTTTCCTCTTGTAGATATTGCATTCCGCTCACTTGCATCATTTACATTTACATCCATTGCATATATCCATATGTTTTTCATTTAAACTTTTAGTTCATGTTTGTACATTCTTCCCCAAAATGCGCCTTCAGCAGGAATAATGAATGCACTTGTTAGCATCACCACCTGGATGTCCATTCCCCCTTTTCAGGATTAGGGTATACATAGGTGTCGTGTTCGACTTTGACTACCCCTTAGTTTAGTCAATCAAGTGTCACCCTTACCTAACGAGTCTTGTACATTCTTCTTATGGTCCTTTAGGCTGGTTCAACTTCTCTCATGAACCACTCACAATAGGTTACACATTAAATTTTGAGTCTAGGAAAGAGGACATCTTGAGTAGATATCACCATCTAGCGAACGGTATCCCCTGCTCACCCTATCGCTTGCATGGTCAACATACGACCTGGGGATAAACAAAGGGATCAAGCATAAGCAAAAATAAATGATTGGGTAGAAAACAAACGTCATCGCCCATACAAAAAGAGCACCAAAAAAAAAAAAAAAAGAGTACCACAATCCAATAGGTCAACACTAGAAGAGGGGCAAAAAACAAAAGGAAACACCTCTTGATATCACTCATGTTATGCTTATCACCTTTGGTCCTTAGGTTCAACATAACACCATGGGATGATTTCCATCGCTAGCAATAGGCTCCAAGAGCTTGCCTACCAGTGGAATAGTCTTACAGGTGGCAACATATCTGTAACATTAGCATCTTGCTTTTGTATAGATCACTATTGCGGATGGATGAGCTAGCTAGTCCGGTAGCGTCTACAATGGGTTAATCCTACCTCCCTCAAAATGGATAAATGAACCTTACACATGCACACACATAGGTCCAAGATAGATTTTGAACCAGCCCGATTATGTTATAAGTTGCCACAAACACTTGTATAGCTAAGGGTCTAAGATTTGATTGTCACAACTATGTTGGTCAAAGCCATTACACATGCCTTACATTATCCAACATCCTAAAATCATGGAATGGATCACATCCATACAGGTCAATGCTAGGATACAAGTGCTTCCTTGGTGCATTTTAGTACGTCCATACATGCATCCATGCATCTATGTCATATACATCTAGTACACATTATAGCAATGCATTCATATTACATGCATTTCCAAAATCAAATCACATTATTGCATTTATCTTACATGCATTTCCATATCACAACAACATCATTGCATTCACCCTACATGCTTTCACTACAAAATCATAGCTGATATTGCATCACACTACATTCGAAACACAATCATGCATACTATTCTACAATTCATTCATACGATAGAATGATAATAGATCTAAACCATGTCACACATGTATATCTATTTATCATACATACCTACAAACTATGTTACGCTAATCCATGCGAACATAAACAAGGACACATTTCAAACCATCAAAATAACACATGTATATATAATCAAAATCAAAATGTATATATATATATATCATCAATACAAAATGCTCGAAGGCTACAATTTGGGACCATGCCCATCATCATCTAGCATCTAAAAATACTCATAGGCTACATCATCCATAGAAATCCTAACTCCCACTAGGAGTCTCCCCATGGCCCTCATGGCTCACTTACCTCTCCACAGCCCTGCTCGACTCTGCCTGAACTCCAAAACTGGATCCATGGTAGGCTGATCCTGCACCTCAACTCTAGCACCCACCTGGCCCACTATAGCAGCACTACGCTGGCTATGATGTGAGGATACCCACACCCATGACCGAGTCTCTGACTATGACACCACCTAATCATAATCAAGAAGAGGAATCCCATGCATAGATAGAGTAGTCTCACATAGTATCTTCCTGGTAGTCTCCATAGCCAACTGACTAGACAACCCTATAATAGTCTGAGCCTACCTCACCATCATGGCCCTCATCTGATCCATCTCAGCCACTACCCTAGAATACCTAATCTGAGTAGCCTCCTCCTACCTATGGAGCTCAGCCTCCAACTATCGAACCCTATCCTATAGCTCTCGTACCTCCCCTTAGCATCTCGCCTCTTTGGGAGATCAATAGGAATCTGTTACGCCATACCAGCAAAAACACCAATATCAATGGTGTCATCGATACCATCCATACCGACCACCCTACCTCCCTTAGCCTCAGCT
Organism: Wollemia nobilis; assembly: GCA_028583015.1. Lineage (NCBI taxonomy): Eukaryota > Viridiplantae > Streptophyta > Pinopsida > Araucariales > Araucariaceae > Wollemia > Wollemia nobilis. The sequence goes on along the minus strand of JAQPPZ010017170.1, from coordinate 1,325,152 downwards.
CCAATAGCCTATCCCATACCCACATCCACATCCACATGCACCTCCTCCACCCTCACTCCTTGGGTGTTCGATACACCACCCAAGCGACATCATGACCATCATAGAGGAACCTCCTCCTCATCACCAGCCACATCCTTTGCCCTAGCTCGAGTTCCCCTACCAGCTCTCCCCTCTGATGGAGGTGCCCCAACAGTAGGTGCCACCCATCGATCAACCACACCCCTCCCAGGCTCCCAACTCTATAGTGCCCACCATGCATCAAACTCTAGAGTCATCCCGACATCCCCTACATCTGGGATATCCATAGGAGGGTCCCTCTCACCAACCCAAGGCAACACTAAAAGATGCTCCCCTTTATCCCCTCATCACCTGAAGTAAATCATAGGAGCCCCTAGAACACCCTACTGTAAACCAAACTATCACCTAACTCTATCAAACTAAAAGTACTCAGTCTACCGAGTGTACCTCCCCACCAACCATCTACCCTATTGAATGGCTCATAGCTACTCATCATCCTCATCCCAACTCACCCCACCCAACCAAGGCCTCCATCTGATATCACCAGGAGTCAGGTCTCCAAACTTACCCCTCCACAATAGTGGGTCACCCTCATGTGGCCTCTTGATACCCTCCTCCACCTCTGTACTCCACCTCAAAGCATAGGGTAAATACTCCTTGCCCTCCACATGTATAGGGTGAGGCAATAAAGATGGCCTCTCGATAGCTATGTGCTCCCATGCCCATACCTGCAACAAGGGAATCACACTCAGTCCTATCCTCCTACCCCAAACAACATCATGCAACTCTCGATAAACTTGGGCCAATAGTGTAGGTGCCCATGCAAACACAACCTTGCACTCCACCAGGTCACTCACCACATCTAACATATTCCAGGTGAACAACACCCCGAAACTATCAGGTAGAGCATACGTAGAGATCATCATCATCACCATGCACTACCGATCGGATATCTTATCCTCCAACCACAACCACTCATAATCAATCTTAGAGACATCAATGTCTCTCCAATCTACCCCAAATAATCTCTCCAACATAACGTCCTTACTCTCATCTACGGCTGCTCTCACAGGAACACCCTCAATCGGTAGTCTATAAATCCGATACACATCCTCTAATGTAATGGTCATTTCCCCAGTGGGAAAGTGAAATGTGTTCCTATCCACGTCCCACCACTCACACAACGCAGACACGTATGCTCTATTGGTGTGGATACTCTTACATTCCCACACACCTCAAAAATGTATGTCATCCAACCAAGCTAACTCCTCCTCCGTCTTCATCAGCTCCTCGAAACCTTCCTTCATTTTTCTCACTCGATGACGAGGCTCAAGCATCTTCACCTGTTCATCCACAACAAAACACACATTAGCAATCCACATAACAATGCAATTAAATCAAACTGCATCAATCACAATTTACAAATTAAAATTATTTAATTTGACATGCACTTCGAGACAAAAATAGTACACAATTCACATGACGAAACATATCAACATAACAGTCGCATATTTGGATACCCATTTTGTCATTTCATGATAAAATTTCAAACACATGCGACAAACAATACATAGTTGGCTTCCAACAACCAAAAAATGAAATCAACCACACATCCACTATGGCACGAAATTCAAAACATGATCAATCAATGCAACATACAAAAACAAAATACATTTTTGGATACCCATTTGCCCACTTAGCAGTAAATGTGTCGACAAAATTCAAAAACAATATACCAATCTACACAAATCTAAAAGTCCACTTTACCAAACATACTCCAAAACTGAACACACACCAAACCACGCAATACAAAAATAACAGTCACATTTTTGAATACCCATTTGCCCACTTAGCGGTGAAAGTTCAAACAGATGTTGAATACAGTCTAAATCGGGCTCCCTACAACTCATTTTTAGTTTAACATTACCTACACTTTGGCACGCAAATCAAAGGTAGCCCAAATGAAGTCATCCACAAAAACAAACAACATTTTTGGACACCCATTTTGCCCTTCTATGGTGAAAGTTTCATTGGTTTCCAAAAATACTACCTCTAACATGGCAAATCTAACAGTCCAAGTTTAATAAATTACACCTCAAAACAACACATTCCGAAATCATACCAAACGAAAACAAAAAAATAAAATAGTCGCATAATGGGATACCCATTTCCCACTTTAGCGGATAAAATGCAATAATATGTCAATATCAGTACACCGTTACTTCAAAAACTGATGGTCAAACCTCACACCTACTCTACCCATTACCCGGTCAAATTGGTGACAAAACAAGTCCAATTCAGAAACCGATCACGTTTTTGGGTACCCATTTGGCTCGTTTAACACTATGTGTTCAAATTTTAATTAAAAATTATGAAATTTTTTAAATCGGGATGAAAACCTCCCCCCTCATTCACATTTTTTGAGAAAATAAAAACAAAATCAAAACAAAGCAAAAGAACACTTACCGGTGGGTCCCCGCGCCTACTGCCAGCTACCCGACGTCCCCTCATCATCGTCACCCTCGAAGTCATCAACCGCGTTCTCCTCGTGTCATCGAATGCTCCCACAAGTCACTTTCCAATGCCTTGCACCATCAAAATGAGCCCATTCCAAGCAAATTAGGGCTTAAATAAACCTCAATCACCGATTCGCCCCTCGAGGGGTGAACTCAGACCCAATTCACCCCTCGGGTGGTGATTTAGGTCAAAATCACCCCCGGGTGGCGAACTCAGCCAAAAGCACCCAAAATACCCCCAAAACCCTAGGAAAGTAGGCACATGTCCTCTAAAACCCTAGGAACTTCCCAAACTTTCTTCTAATTTGTTTTTCAATCATATTCATCATGCATTGGTATCTTATCAATCGTTGCATCATCAACTCATCACACTTCATTCGCCTCATTGTTGATTCCTCGTTTGAGGGGGTATTCATATCCAAAGTCAGCTTTGCATGCAACCACAAAATCAAAAATCCAAAAGTGTGATTAGCACATTTGTCTACGAAATTTTTTGCTGAAGATTATCATACGAAATAATCTCAATTACAACCAGACATGGGTTATATCACGAGAGTTATGCGTAACAATGGAAAGGTCACTTTGCCATTCATGGAGCACAATGAATGACATGGGCAACTAATCCTAGCGCAACATTTGGAAAAGGATCTCATGACCACGCTGATCTGGTCACGTTTGAATAATTCAAATGTTAACTAACTCAAATGGTTTGACACTTGTCGCCATGTTCTCATCAATCAATCAACAACAAAAATTTAGATAGGCTTTTGTCCTATTCATACTTTTGGACCATGCTGATCTGGTCACAAAAGCAAAGCAGTCAAAAGTTGTCATTCTCAAGCAACTGGTATGGCATCGTAAATGTCATACGGACTCAACAAAATCACATCATTGCATCCATAATCATTCATTTCCATTTTTTTCAGCATTGTTTTTATTTCTTTCCTCTTCTCCTTCTTTCCTTCTTCTCTTCTTTCCCTTGGACATCTAGTTAATTTGTATGGTCACACTTCGAGCGGCTACATACCCTTTGATTGGATTCCATTCCCCTTCTATCCCTTTTCCTTCTGCACAAACCCTTCACATTTTTGTATTAAACTGTGTTCTACATAGTATAGTACAAAAAGGGGTAAAATGTAGACACCCAAAAGTCACACATTATTGTTTCTACATATCCATAGGTGATTCCAGACATCCCTAGGCTATTGTAGGCTATCGTAGTCATGCGTAGTCATGTGTAGTCATACGTAGATTGTCGTAGTTTGCCATAGCAGTATGTAGACTTCCATATATGACACTTTATCAGCTTTCAGGTCCAAAACCCTGACAAGCCTTCAAAATCACATCTCGAGCATTGGGATATCCTTCAACAACCTATTTGCACTCAATTGAGGCCCCCACGGGGTATTAATTGACCAAAACAATTAACAAGTCAATTCCAAAAATCTAATTTAATGTTGACTTCACTTAAGTCACCTTCTTAGGGCAAAATTGATTAAAAGAACTCTTAATTCTTGATTAACACTAATTACATCCTCCCACATGTGTGTAATTAGGGTTTGTTAGGATATTTATTTAATCATGTCCTAAACTGACTTAAGACCTCCTAATCAGGATTAACTCTAATCCATCCTCACACATGTGTGAGGATGGGATATTTCTCATAAGGAATGTGATGTTGCCACATTGCATTTCCTAACCTAACCCTAGTCAGAATTCAACCTAGGTTTAGTCTATCTAACTCCCCCCTGCACCTTGCCATTTCCTATAAATAGTGGGTCCTAAACCCCTAATTACCTCTCTCTTCCAAGTTCAACAAAGCATAAAAACTCTATAAAAATTGATAGTGAATGTTCAACAGTCAGTTCTCGGAGAATACAATCGGATTTAGACAGCATACAGAGGCACCCCAGCTGCCTAGGAATCGATCCACCGAAGGGATTTTGCAAAAGGAACCTCACAGCTCAGATCGCCCCTCGCCCCACGAATCCGGTATCAGTTCACCCCTCGGGTGGTGAATTGGTCCTACAAAGCCCAAATCACCTCAGATTTGGTAGGTAAGCTCTATTTTACCATTTTATCAGCTTCTGCATACTTTATTTCAGTTTTGAATATGCTTTCATAGTCATTTTGTCTTTCTAAACATGGGGCCTGACTAAGGCAAGCCCCCCATCACACTAACCCCCTTTTGCAGGTTCTTCACAGGTTATTTAGCAGATCTGAAGAGGAAGAACACCATCAAACAAACAACAACCCGACGGTGGCCCACATACAAAGAAGCCCACCTTCATTGAGGGACGATTGAAGATGACATCGAACTTGTTGTATCATTAGTAAAAGAAGAAATGGATAAAGGGCATCATGTCCCTATTGTAACACATATCTCTCAATATTAATGAAATACAACCTTTTCGTTTAATGCATCATTTTGTTTTGTGTTAATGGATCAAATGTCGATTTCTACCCGTTTCATATAGTGCTTTGGAAATGGTTGATTTTGAAAGGTTTTGTAAATATCAAAAACCAACTTTTATCTATCCCTTATTGCTCCTATTGAACTAAGAACTTTTTCAATATGTAGAGGTTTTAATGTTGGATTTATTTTGTCCTTTTTTGATGTGTTTGAGACAAGTATATATATAATTTTCCAACCTTAGCCTAAAGCTTTTAATAACCTCTTTTTAAATATCCCTTATGGTTTTTATTGAAGTGTATCTAATTTCCAATAAGTCAATTTGATGTAGTAACCCTTATAACTCCCAAATGTTGGAAAATTAGATCACAATAATATTTGCAAATATTTTATAAATAAATTCTAGTAGAAGTCCTTATTGCTCCTATGTTAATATTGCAAATATTTTATTGATATGATATATTATTCCCCTTTAATATATAGCTTTCAATGTAGTTGAATTTCTCTAAGTTCAACCTTATAACTCCCAAGAAAGAGAAAGCATATTATGGTGGGAATAAATCTTACCTTATATCATTCAATATTCGATGTTGTATTCATTGTGCATGCACTACAATATAGACATTGATTCTTTGGCTCTTCCTTCAATGATTTGCTTGGAACCTTAGTGGCAATAGACATTCCAAATGTGGCTCTTCCTTCAATGATTTACTTGGAACCTTAGACATTCCAAATGTACCATCGTTTATGTATACTCTTGACCTTCCTTCTTTAGAGTATTGAAGGCTCTTCCATGCCTTGCTTCCATGCTGCCGCTTCACCCTATGTTCACAGACCTTGGACGTAAATGCTCTCCTTGAATGCGTTGATCATTGATGCTCTTAAATTGGAGGAGAATCTTGGTATGAGTGCCAAGTGGCACATTTGTTTCTTCATGAGCACTTGAGGAGTTGAAGATGCTTGAGAACACTTAGTAACGTATGGATGTTATGTTCTTTTAACGAAGCGCTTGGCTTTCCTTCGGATAAGTATTCCTCATATGATAATTGCACCAACCTGTAGCTTGTAACTCCCTTGTTGTTGATGATGAGCACTTGAGTGAGGAGAGTTAGGGTCTTGTTTCAAGTGAAAAATATCACTTCCTCCTTGTGCATGGGCATCTTCTATAACGCTCCTTCAATGTATCCTTATTGGAGGTTCTTTAAACCCTATAATATCCACAACTCCTTTTTTGATCAATTGCACTTGCTTGTAGGTTGTTTTAGGCTGAGTTGAGGAGCGTCGATCTGAAGGCTTGAGCACCAAATTTCTACTTCGAATATGTGGATACTGGAATGCTCCAATGGTGCTTCTATTTTCCTCTTAACTCACCTGTTATACGTCCTCCTTGTAGACAGTGTTGCTCTAGATTATAACATCATTTTCTCCCTTTAATTATTCATCTTGTCTCTTGTAGGTTTGGTCATCCAATATGAGGGAGTAAGAGTCTTTCAAGTGACTCCTTTGACGTTCTTGGAGGGATGATAATGAATGACCACCTTCGGCTAGTTTTTCCAGTGAACGTTGAGCCCTTGAGACTCCTTTAAATCTGCCTCCTTTGATGTGCTTGGATGGATGTTAGTGAACAACCGCCTTTGGCTAGTTTTTCTAGTGAATGTTGAGCCCTTGAGACACCTTCAAATATACCTCCTTTTTCTATATAAACTAGATTAGGATAGTGCAATGAAATGTAACATATTATTGTATAAAATAGGTCTTATTGCACCTTCTTTTACACCTCTTTTTCAAGGTCTGATTTTCTGGTTTTGTGGCAGAATTTTGAATGCAATATGAGGGGTTTTCGAGGTTGTCTCTTTGATTAGACACCTCCCCTTTTTTCTTGGATATTTTATAGATGGATCCAAGCTTGTAACCACTTGATAGAAGCTCTCTTTTTCTGTATTTTTCTGCACTATTTCTTTTGTAGAAAACTTAATGTGCTTTGAGCTTGAGACTCACCAAGTCTCGTTCGAGGCTTCCTTTGATGCTATTTTTGTGGTTACTTTCTTCTCCAATGCTTGGAGGATTGAGCTTATTTTGTGGCTTCCTTAGGCCACTCAAATTTGTAGATCTCTGTGCACTAATAGTGTCTTTAGACACTTTGACAAATTTTATTTTTGTGCCTTTCTCAAGAACACAAATAACAATATTTTGAGAGCAATAGGATAGTGCAAATAAATATAATAAATTTTTATTTTTAATGCACTAACAATTTCACCTTATCACTCCAATTAACTCTCAAAAATTAATGCACTCAATCAATTTACTACAACTAATCAAGAATAATCTGAAATGAATCTTCAAGACTTATTCTGCAATTTCATTATAAGCAAAGGTAGTAGGAGCTAGTCTTCTTTTGCTTTCCAAAGTAGATGATAGGTAGTTGATAGATAGTTGAAATTCTAAAATATAATCAACTCCTAAAGTGCAAATGAACCTAAAAGAACCTTTCTATTTTTTCACTTTTTAAGACTATAATTCAATTCTCCTTTTTGCAACTTTAATTCAAATTAAGGTGCTTAAACAAATTTGATAAGTAATCCAATTAATGAATCTACTTGCACCAAAAGTTGCATACCTTTTTTTGAAATATCTTTTTCTACTTTTGTAGAGGATGTAGATCTTGGTGTCTAGGATCACCAAGTTGTTGCCTTGTGTAAGATGTTGCAGCTCTTTGTAGGCTGCCTTGAACAACTTCATATTCACCAAAATATGGTCTCAAAATTTCTTTCACGAGCCTAGGATTTTGGTGGCTTGTTCTCCTCTTGTAGTCTCCTCCTTTTTCTATAGATTTGAAGAGATCTTCATTTCTAAAGTGGTGCCTTCTTACTATGAGAGGTAATCTCCAAATCTCCTAGATTTGGTAGGCTTCTTCTATCTAAATATTCCTTCAAGCTTCTTGTCAAATTTTGACTTCAAATAGGATCTTCTTCTCAAGATTCTAAGTATCTTGAGGTCTTCACTAGATTCTTCTTCTAGGATTTGGCACTCCTTTCCAAATTCTTCTCCTCTTGGGCTTGTTGTCAGATGGTGATAATTATCCCAAGTCCTTCACTATCAGGGGCTTCTCCTTGGTAGTGGATTTCTCCAATGAGTTATTCTTTGATGATTTCTTCAGTAAGGCTCTCCAAGCCTTTTATTGGATGCTCATTGAGACCTCCCCAAGGTCTTTGATCTTGCAACTTCTTCCGGTCTTCCTTGAGACATTTTCTTCAACCTTCTGCTCCTGGAAGTGTTGGTGGTGAGATATTCCTCTGGATCTTCACTTCTACTACTTCTGGATTCAATTAGGACTCTCCTAGTCCTTATTCCAATACTAGAAGTTCTTCAATGAGATCTTCTCCTGATATCTTTACCTGTAGGTGCTGGATTGATTCTAAAGAAGATACTCTTCCTAGATTTCTTGTAGGAAGTTTTCTCGACTCACTGAATCTCCTTTCCTTGCAACAAAGTATTAGTACTAAAATATTAATCTCCTTCTAAATCAGATACTCTCTTCTGGAGTCTTCTTCAGGATCAAGGCTACTATGGCCTTATTTCAATATCAAGGCTCTTGTGGCATTTTTTAGGATCAAGGATTTTGTGGCCTTTTTCTTCAATATCAAGGCTTCTGTGGCCTTTTCTTCTAGATTTAGGCTTCTATGGCCTTTTTCTTCTTGATCAAGGCTTCTATGGCCTTTTTTTGGATCAAGGTTTCTATGGCCTTTTCTTCTTGATCAAGGCTTCTATGGCCTTTTCTTCTAGATCAAGGTTTCTATGGCCTTTTATTCTGGATCAAGGCTTCTATGGCCTTTTCTTCTTGTGTGAAGTTCTCAATTTAGTAATGGAGATCTCCTATCTCCTAACTTCACCACAAATCTTCTCTAGAAGTCTTCTTCCACAGTATTCTTTTCTTGGACAAGAAACTAACCTCTACACTATGAAGATACGTTGACCTTCGGGCAATGAAGTTGAAGTCTCCTAGATTTCTATTGTAGGAGGAATCCCAATCTTCTAAGAATTAGATTTTTGCAAAAAAAAGAAACTTTGGGCAATAGTTAAGAAATTCTAGATATCCTAAATTATCTTCACTAGTTGATTTGTCAATCTAGTGGATTGAATGTTGAGTCCTAGTCTTCACGAGTTTTTCCTGCAACTCTGTGGAAAGACTCTAGCCAAATGTAATCTCAGTATTTCTAAAACTGATATTTCTTTCAGTCCTCACTTGTGGCTCTCCCTGTTTCTACCACCTAGACTCTTCTAAGAGTTTTTGACAGTGATTGGTCCAAAGGCATGTCAAGTTGACAAACAAACTCAGGCTCATTGATAATGGTGGCTTTCCTATGGCTAGATCTACCATAGCTCTGATACCACTATTAGCTTTTGATGTTGTATGCAATGGGAGATAGCAATCACAAGATGCAAAAATAATAATATGAAAGAAAGTAAATCTGTGAGATGACTAAAATATACTATAAATAGAAATGATAGAAATGAATACAATGTAGCTATGGAGGAAATGAACACTCCATGAATAATGCTACTAGACTACATTGCACCCATATCCAATATGGGTGACTTTATCTATGCACTACAATGCACTCTGAGATGCTCTATGTGATCCTCTATGTGATGCTCTATAACTATGACAATAAGGCCATTATATAGGAAGATAGGTTCCTTGGCCAACACTCTATCTAGTTGTGCAAGGGACAACTTGCACATGTACAACTTGCACATTGACACTTGTGCATTTATTACATTGCATGAAGAAACTAAGTAACTTCCCCCTAAAGTAATCTAATGTCCTAAGTATGTACCTTGGTAGGTACATTTACATTACCCAAATAATGTAATATGATCTATTTCTAACATTTTTCAAGATCCCAAACCAGCCTATCATGAAGACCAGTGTCCAGTACCCAGGGTTAAGAACCATTTAATGGATTTTTTTAAATTTATAAAGGTAATTTTCTCCTCTTGAGAAATATTTGGGAAGTCAAAGAACTTCCACCGAAGATTACCATTGAATAATTCTAAGAAATCAAAAAATTTTGGACCAAAGAACCTATATGTGATTGGATTTAAACATGCAAAGGTCAGGTAATATTCAAGAGGGGATGGTGAGGCCCAATAATCTCCCAAAAAATCAATGGAATAACTATCCCCCACCACCCAACAAAGGCCTTTACACACATCCACCCAAATACCAACTATGCCAGACCAAAAATCAAACCCCACTAGGAGATCTTGGGATTTCAAGAAATTATTACCACCGTCAAGATACTTAGCCTTCACAATATTAACCCAACTGACATTGTAATCTTGAACTAATTTCCAAGATTGTTTTACAATCAAGGTTGTGTTCAACATTCTCAGCCTTCTCAAACCTAAGCCTCCTTCTTCTCTCCTACTATAGACTTGATCCCATGCCATGAGGTAGAATATCTCCTTCTCTTCAACCCTTGACCATAAGAAGGACCACTGGATTTGCTCTAACTTATCGATAACTTTCCTCAAAATCTTGAACAAGGAGAGTAAGTACACTAGGATGCTTTATAAAGTGGCTTTGACCAATAAAATCTTCCTCACTTGACTTAAAAGGACACCTTTCCATCCTACTAACTTTTGAACTCTTTCAACAACTGAATCCCACTATGATGGTTTTGATGCACCTTTGAATAGTGGCATCCCAAGATAAACCGATGGAAGGGAACCTATGCTTCACTCCAAAATATCTACTATCTTCATCTACCTATCATCTGAGGTGTAAGAAAAAAGTTAACTTTTTCTTAAATTCACCTTCTAACTTACCGTATTCTAAAAATCCACCAAAATTGATTTAATCACTTTAGCCTGAGGGATTTATACCATGAAGGAAAGAAGAGTATCATCAGAAAATTGGTGATGGGATACGAGATCTATCGATTGGGCTGGCTTCAAACCTTGAATAACCTAATTAGCTTTGATGGGCATGCCCAATACCTCATCCATAAGAATAAAAAGGTAGGGTGATAAAGGGTCTCCCTGACACAGATCTCTATTGCTATGAAAGTAACCTATCAAATATCCATTAATAATTACTAAAAATATGGCTAAATATATACAGAATTTAATCAGTCTCAGCTAGCACTGTGCAAAGCCAAACCCATTAAGAACCCTAGGAAGAAAATCCCAAGCCACTCTATCATACGCCTTGGTCATGTCCAACTTGAGAAGAGTCCTGGCCTCTCACTTTTATTAGTAGAGTGGATGATCTCATGAATAGAAATAACACCATTCAAAATCTATCATTGGGGCATGAAACCACTCTACGAAGCATCAATGATTGAAGGAAGCAAAAGTTTCAGTCTATTGGACATGGATTTAGTCAGAATTTTAAAATTCATATTACAAAGGCTAATCGGCCTAAAATTTGTAAATCCTTTAGCACCCAACAATTTAGGTAGTAAAACCAAAAAGGTGGAATTTACATCAACCAGAATAAAATTAGATCTTTGGACCTCTCTAATTACATTATAAATATCAGGACCTAGAATATGCAAAAACCTCTTAAAAATAGGTGGGAAACCATCGTGACCTAGAGCCTTAAGACCTCCTCATTGACAATAGCTAGTCTAGGTTTTTAGATTAAAATATGGCCTCCACTTGTGCAAAAACAACCCTTTTCTTCTAAATAACCAGGGACCCCCTCCAAGGATCCACTTTGAGTCCTCCTCACAATTGAGTTTAATAAAGAAGAATGATTTTGATTCTATATCATTAGGGGTGATATTTACCTTGAACATGCTTGAGCTTGTGTGTGACATGATAGAGTATGGGAGACACTTTGCATGGGCACCTAAATATTTGGCCTAGAATTATCAAGAGTTACATGGTATGTGGATGACTACCAAGATATCTTTGAGTAGCAATTTACTAATATAGCTATGGGATTGGGAGCATATAGCTATTTTGATATTGGATGGGCTATTGTTTGAGGCCTATGCATTGTTGGGGCTAGATGTACCATATACCATGCAGTGGCAACATGATATGTAGGAGCACACTAGGAGAGATCATGAGGGTTATGCTATATTTTACCAAGGATAGTTTGGGAGCCTAAGGCCTAAGGATATTGTTTTTTGGTCTTATAGAGGGGCTCCAATTTTGTGAGAGGATGGCATGGATATGGCTTGAGTTAGGTGAGGTATATGGGTGGTTGGGTGGTATTTTTTTTAGGTGGATTTGTTTCTTTCAGTCATATGCATAGATTGTTTAGGTTATGATAGGGTGTTCTTGATATTCCTATGGTGATTTGGTGAGTTCATGGATATCATGGGGTATGACCATAGGTAGGGACCTTCAATATATATTTAAATGAGACACTAGCATTAATCAATTTTTATGACATAGGGATGACATGAGAGTATGATGTGTGGTGGGCTACACAAATATAGAAGCCTAGATTATGGGTGATTGATGGGGTTAGTAGTGCAATAATAGAGGTGACACCTAATACTTGAGGGTGGCCATCAATAACACTACAGGTAAAGTTTTAGCAATGATCAGTTATGGGAGAGTAGCATCAAGTGTTAGTAGTTTAGCTATAGTCATACGTGATGATGATGAAGGTGATTCTTAGGTAAGATCATCGTTAAGGTGATGTGCATGACCTCACTATGATAGTGGAGCTAGGCCCTCATGAGTAGGTGAGGTAGATATAGTAATAGAGGATGGGGGTTAAGATGATACGATTGATATGTATATGGAGGAGATGTTGGAGAACATGTATGAGGCTAAGACTTAGCATGATATGGCCAAGAAGGCAAAGGTAGAGAGGGATATCCTAATATTAGAAGTGGTGGCTAAATTTTAGAGTGAACGAGGGACCATCACCATGATGCATGAGACATCAAAGGTGAGTATGAGAGATACAAAGAAGATAGTGGTTGAGAGCACAGGTGGTCAAGGTAGAGTGTGGTATGGATGACTCTATGATAAATAGAGCCTGATTATAAGATGAGGTGGAGTGCCTAAGGACTGAGGGAGCTAGGTCAACTCTTCAAGCCAATATTGTTCAACTATAGTAGGTTATGGATGTGTATAGTAGATATTTTCTATGATATTAGGCCTATGCATTGACATACATGGTATTTTTGGCCTCTCATCGAATACCACTACCATCATAAACTAGCTCGACATCACATCGTACCCATAGGAGTTTAACATTAGTAACTCCATCAGGACCATGATTTAGAGAGTTGAGGGTATCTTAAATGGGAGGATCAACCTTTATGTAGAGAGGTGAGGGCTCATGGAGAAGAGATGATGATGGGTCAAGGAGACATGATGGAAGTGGTGAGTCACCCAGTGATTAGTAGGGTTGATGTTATTTTTGCCATGGTTGAGGTGCCATAATTTTTGTATAATGATGTATGCAGGTTATGCCAATGTGCAAAAGTGATTATGTATTATTTTTATTTATGATGATGTGTATGAGTTTACTTAGTCGATAATTTTTATAATGTATGCATTGATGTTGAATGATATATATACTCATGTTGATGTGATTATGGTATGTATCTTTGATTATGGTAATGGTGGATGTGTTTGATTTGATTTGTATGAGATGTTATTGTGAATGCTATGGATGAAATTGCAAATACTATGTATTTTGAGACTTGCAATGATGTGAATAATCAAGCTTTTTGTATGTCTGTATCTGATTTATACCATCATGTAAGGTAGATGTAATAAATTACAAAATGATAGTCACATTTAATAATGAATATGTAATATGTATGGCAATGCAAAGCTAATCATGATGTGTATGTAAATGCTTATGATGATGCTTGACTAACTAAATTACAAATAATGCCTATTTATCTTGATAGCCTACTAGTTGTACAACTAACCATGATGTATTTATTTCTTCTGCTAAGGTATTTCAGATGATAGAAGGGGTTTCTAGAGAGTCAAAAATTTGAGTTTAATCATCAAACCCATATATTAGTCAAGTGATATTCTACTAAAACCTAAACCATCCTAACTAAGGTTGAGCCTATCATGGATCTATGTGTGTATGGAGTAATCAATTTATTTATCCATTTTGAGTGAGGTTGGGCTAACCAATTGTAAACTTAGCCAACTAAGCTAGCTCATCCACAAGTGTGCATTGGTCTATACAAAATAAGGTTGCTAATGTGCCAAACATATCACCACTTGTAAGGCTTACTCCACTAATATTTTGGCATTTATAATCCTGATGGAGATTATCCCATGGTTTTATAAACTTATGAATCTCATGGATTCAAGATTTTTGATGGTGCTCTTTTATTTTCTATCTTATTTTTAGCTTGACCTTTTTTTGAACCTTAGGGTTTTGAATTATGCAAATGATAAGATGAGCAGATGAAAAAATTTACTTCGTGGATAGTGTAGGCAAGGAGTTGTCTTCCTTAGACTCAAAATTTTGTTTATTTTGCACATGTATTTGACCCATGAAAGAACTCTAGTCAGCTAGGGAAATTCTAAAATTGTAGTAGAATCTAATGACGTTTGATAAAGTTTGATGAGATCAAATAAGATGGTTGACTAACAGAAAAGACTTCCATTATGAATTAACCTATACATAAGATTAAACACAATGTCATGATAGTTGTGCTAATTAGTGTATGATGTTGTATGTAATGAAATATGGCTATGTGCAAGAGGATAAACACAATGATGTGAGAATGTAGACCTTGGATGAAATGCATGTCAATATAATATTTATTTATAGGGACATATGCAACAAACTATTTCATTGATTAAGTGAACCAAGTGTGATTGGTTAACATGTATTTGCATATCCAAAAAAAAGGAGACAATAACATCATAGAATTCTTGTGAGATGATACATGCATGTATGTGATGAATGATGTAATTGCAGTTGTTTTAGCAATATCAATATGAGTGATTGATGAAGAGAAATGAAGGAAGAAGAAAATAAGAACCTATACAAGGTATGTAGCCGCTCTAAGTGTGGCCATACAATAGAGATAGGGAAAAAATAAGAGGATGTGAAGAAAGAAAAAAAGGAGAAAAACAATCCTAGGTTTGTAGTAGCTCGAAGCATGACCATACATTAGGGAGAGGAGAAGGAAGAAAGGGATGTGAGAAAGGAAATAAGAGTATGGGAAAACTACCCCAAGTATGTATCCACTCTAAGTGTAACCATAGAATAGGGATAGGGAAATAATAAGAGGATGTGAAGAAATAAGGGAAGAGGAAAAATTATCCTAGGTATGTAGCCTCTCTAAGCATGACCATACAACAGGGATAGGAAGAAGAAGAATGGGTGAGAATAGAAAGGAGAAGAGTGAATGGGCATATTTTATGTTTAGCCAACTAATCTACAACAATGATCAGTATCTTGATTGTTTACTCTAGTAATGTGTGTTGATTATATCTCCATGACTTCTTTTCTAGAAGACATTGTACAATGGTTGGATGGACACAAAGGATGACAAAGTCACTTTTCATGATGGGAGATCGAATGTGATAAAATTATACATGTCTGATGTGCAATTTATCATTTCATTTTTTGGTATATAATGTACAATAATTTATAAACATTGATCGATGAAATTAGGCTTAGAATACACAAAGATGAATGATGTTGAGGGGTTTAGGTTTCACTATGCTCGAGGTTGGAAATTCGGTAAGCACCTAAACCATATTTATGAGTGATGATATATGGGATCAACCAATTGGAAGTAAATTTATCTCATAAATGGCATGGTTTGTTTGGGTGTTTCTAGTTCTTTTTTAGCACAAGATCCCCTACTTTGAACTCCTGTTCCCGCATTTTGTTGTTGTATGTGTGGCAAATACAATCATGATATATTTGCAAGTGTTCTATGGTTTTTATGTGATGCTCATCTAGAATTTTGAGTTGGTCTAAATGATCTTGATGATATTTCATCATCGATGAATTCTTGCAATAATATTCTTAGATATGGGATCTCTAACTCTAGGGCCATGATGGCTTCAATGCTATAGACAAGTAAGAATGGAGTTACCCCAATGGGTATTCTAATGCTTATTATATATGCTCATAATGCTAGAGGGATTTTATTATACCAATAACAATTAGAATCAACAAATATTTTATGAAGGATGGTACAAATGGTTTTGTTCATTGCTTTTGCTTGATTGTTTTATTGTGGATAATAAGGAGTTGAGAAGCTATATTTGATGTATTTTTTGGACAATGCAGGAACATCCTTATTTTTGAATGGTGTGCCATTATAGAAAATAATTTGAGAGGGGATACCAAAATGACATATGAAATGTTTTTGAATGAATTCAACAATTTTGGGTCCTATCATTTGGATGAGCAAAACAACCTCTACCCATTTGATAAAGTATTTTGTGGTAGTTATGATAAACTTATGTTTGACTAAATATGCTAGGGTAATTTTTCCTATGAGGTCCAAGCCCCATTGTAAGAATAACCATATTTATTGGATAGGCTACAATTCTTGTGATGGTAAGTGTGTTAATTTAGCATGTTGTTGGCATTTGAAACATTTCTTGACATAGGTGCAACAATCACATTCCAATTATTTTATTAGTTAATAGGAGGTAATCACCAATGATATGGACATGTTTTATGTGTATTGCAATGACTATTGTTATAACTAGGATGAGGGCTTCATACTTAGCATTGTTGTTTGTGCAAGGGAAATAAAGTTTAAATGAGAATGGGATTGGAATCCCTTATGGTGTGAAGAATATAAATACAACACCTCCTCCTTATTCACATTTTGAACCATCCAAGAGAAGTGTCAGATCCACTTTATCCTTTAAATCTATGTACTCTTCATGTTCTATAACATGAAATATAGAATCATCAAGCAACTCGATGATAAGAGGTTTATCTTTAGTAAGTGGAGCCTCTGCAAGGTGATCTACAATGACTTGCCCTTTTATGGATTTTTGATGTATGAATTTAAGATCAAATTCTAAGAGTAGCATTAACCATTTAACAGTTCTTGCATTTTGATATGATTTGTCCATCATGTATCATAATGGATTATCCCTAGAAATAACATAAGTGGTGTGATTAATTAGATATATCAAATTTTCTTAGTAGTGAAGACCAAGACTAAGAATACTTTTTTGACATACTCATATCGGGTTTCATAATTGACCATTTTCCAACTGATATAGTAGACTGCTTGTTCTTATTGAGCCTCATTATTTTGAGCCAAAAGAGTAACCAAAGCAAAATTGATGGTGAATATGTATAAATGAAATGGGAGTTTTTGTCATGGAGTTAACACAGATAGGGATGTGAGATATTGTTTAATATCCTTGAAGGCATCCTAACATGTTTTATTCCATTTGAAAAGTATACCCTTTTGCAAGAAATTATTCAAAGGTCTACTCTTAGCAAATAATTACGCAATAAAGTGATGAATTACTTGGATTTTGCCTTGTAAGATATGCAATTATTTTTATTTTTTTTGGGGTGGCATTTTGGTAATAGCTTTGAATATTCTAAGAGGTGATTGAATATTTTGTATAAGATGTCAATATGCTCATTTTGTTTTTTGGATTTTACCAAGAGATCATCCACATAGTCTTCCATAATTGTATGAATGTAGTCATGGAATATGTAGGTCATTGCACATTGATATATAGAACCTACCTTTTTAGGCCAAATGGATTAACCTTGTAGTAGAATTTCCCCTAGGGAGATATTAAGGATGTCTTGAGTTGATCATCAGGATTAACCTGTATTTGATTGTAAATTAAGAATCCATCCTACAAGAATAGCATTTCATGATGTACGTTGGATTCAACTAATATGTTGATGTTTGGAAGAGGAAAGTTGTCTTTAGGACACACAATGTTGAGATCTCGAAATTTGATGCATATGTGTATCCCTCCTTTTGGCTTTCCCACAAGAATAAAATTTGCTACCCCTTTGGGGTAGTCAATTGGTTGAATGAAACCATTATCTAGGAGATTTTGTAATTCATATTTTACCATTAAAGCTATGGTGGGATGCATTTTACGTAATCTTTGTTCGATAGACTTAGCATCCTTATCCAACATTATTTTATGGACCACCATGTTTGGATCAAGTTCTAGCATATCAGTGTAGGACCAAGTGAATACCTTTTTTACTCTTTGAGGAGTTTAGTGAATTGTTCATGCTGTTATAGAGATAATATTACCCCAAGTTGGAGGATGCAATTATTCTAGGGATCATCACGGATATTAATATCAATGGTATCCTCAACCAACATGTGTGATCCATCCTCTAATCGAGTTGGTATAGGAATATTAAATAGGTCATCTAAAATATTTTCCACATGAGTTTTTTTATCGTTATCAACTTCTACTTGGTGTACAATAGAGGGTTGAGGGGGTAGAGGGATATACATGTTGGCATTGTATAGGACTTGTGGGGTAGGGAGAAAATGGTGGGGGGATGGATTGGGTGGAAGGTGGTTAAAATTAATGTAATCAAGATTAATGGTGAGGATGTAATTAGTATGTGTTGCATATTAAAGTGGAGCAAATAAATTGACTAAGATCATGTTGACTGTACTGTGTGTAGCTTGGTATTGGTAGGTTCAATAGGTAGAATAAGGTCTTGTGGTGGTGTTAAGAGTTAGCATAGAATTGGGGGAGGATAAGTAGGTGGGGGAAGTAGTTGTGGTGGATGTTTGTGTACGACCCCAAGAAGCATGCACCTCTACCTCGCTTGCAATATTATACCGAAATGAAATGAAAGACCATGAAATACGTATAACAAAGAAATAACAAATAAATATCCTTTTATTTATATTGAAACTCGATCACATGTCGGCCCCTCTAAAAGATATCCACTTTGATACAATGGATTACAAACTGGAATAAAATATCCCCTTGCAAAGGGGTGGTGCGCATTCCCAGGCTTCCTGATCTCGCACATGAACTTTTTTGAGGGCTCATAGATGCCTCCTTCTTATTCTCTCATCCAGGAGGGATCCCATGCTTTGAATATCTTGATCTAGTCATGTAAACCTGCAGATATGCATACATAGAAACAACAAAGCATGCTTAGTAGTACAGGCCACCTCTCCAAAAGAGGCTCTTATTAGCAAATATGATAATCTAGATAAATAAGCATAATATGCATTGAAATATACCAAATCTAAGTAGTATGCATACAAAAATTAGAAACATTAATCTAAATATAATGAAATATTCAAATATATGCTAAATCCATGTAAATAAAATAATGCTAAATAAAGATATATTACTTAAAACAAAGGAATTGATGATTTTAAAACCTGGTTATGACTATGGGTCATTGTCAAATATAGCAGCCTCTGAATTAAAGGTTACCTCAGGTCTTATGGGTTGTGGAATTCAATCCCTTACTCGAATTGATGTTCAAGGGTCGCCTACTGTATCTCCTACACTGATTGATGGTTTGGAATGGTGGATCTAAATACTGATGCATGGACATAGCTCAGTCGGATGGTGCTCCAATGCTCCTCAAAGGGGTATAGATTTACTCTCCATTTTTATAGGGCTTTGTTGCATGATATTTTAACATTCATTGATCTTTTACCTTACTGGAAATCTACATATATAGAATTTTAGGTTTTAGGTCCAGATCTAGGGCTTGGCTTCTTGGGGAAGCCAAACTTCCAAATATGCATGCCAACTAACTATCCCAGAGGGATGGTTCAGTATTGGATTGGCATGGAAGGGGCAGTCAAAAGGAATTATGGGAGTTCCTCACCGATATCCCTTCGAAATGCATATAAATTACCATTACTGACCGTGATTTGGGCAATCCCTCATGGTGTTGTAATCACAATGACACTGAGAGGGGGGGTGAATCAGTGTGTTCTTTAAAAATTTCTAAAACATATGATTTTAGAACCAGCAGCAGTTTAAAGCAGATGAAAAGAATACTAAATGCATCAAGAAAGCATCACACATAACAAGGCAATTTAACGAGGTTCACCAATGTGGCTACTCCTCAAAAATGACTGCTTGGACTACCATCCAAATCCAGTCAATGCAAAGCTACAACTTTACATAATCCTTTACCAGCACCAACTGGAAGGAGCACCAACCCCTTAACTTTATCTGTTTCAACAGAATGGAGCACCAACTCCTATTTTACCAGCACCTACTGGAAAGAGGCACCAACCCCTTTTGCCAAGCTACAACTTGGAAGACAAAAATAAAAATTCCAGAATAAAACTTTCACCTCAATTTTCATGATCTGCTATTTTTCTGCATTCTGCTGCTTCTGCGCAAAATAATTCGCACTCTCCGACCGCTTCTCTATACTTCTTCGCGCTCTCTACTGTATTCAGCCGATCGATCTCTTCTGTGAACTGCGCACTGTCACTTCGGACTTAGAACACAACTTCTGGACATCGCGCTCTTATCTTCGCACAAGTCACTCTGCTCGCTCTCGCACATCATCTCATCGCAATGCACACTATCTTGTCGCAACGCACACTCTACTGCAACTCCAAAGAACTCTCACATCTATAGTCTGTGCATTATTGCTTCGGACTTGAAACACACCTTCTGCACATCGTGCTCTTGATTCTCGATCAGTTGATATGCACTCTTCACTGCGTCACTGAAGAAATATCGCTTCGGTCTTAGCTCAGATCGAACCGACTCACTCTCTGCGCATAGTAACTTTCGCATACGCACTTTATGTTCGTCCAAGTCACTATCCATCTTCAATTAGCCCTCCTTTTATAGAAGAAATGTTTAAGACAAATGTTAAATCATAGTCGGCTGTAACTCTCAGACGTCGGCTGCAAACCCTAATGATGTCGTCTTCAAACCCTAGAGTTTTTTGGCTGCTTGAACCTGATGATTGTCGGCTGCAAACCCTAAACACTTCCACTATAAAAACCCTAGCAAATGTCGGCTTCGAAACCCTAAAAATGTCATATAAAACCCTTGATACTGTCGACTTCAAAACCCTAAAAATGTCCGCTGTAAAACCCTAGAAAAAGTCGGCTTCGAAACCCTAAAAATCGTCGGCCTCGATTCAACTTGTCGGCCTCAAACGCTGCTGCTTCTCTGTCACCTTTCTGTTGCTGTTGCCCCGAAAAACTAACATGTCGCGATATCGCGACACTTTTTGTGGCCGTACGCCTCCTTGACCTTGTCGTCGCGATATCGCGACTATTTTGGCCTTTGAAAGCTTTCCCACCGTTCATGTCACGAAATCGTGACACTTCGAACTTTTGCTGACGTCATCCTTAATGTTGTCGCGAAATCGCGACGCTTTCGGCTTCCAGCAGCTTTCCTTGCACCCTGTCGCGAAATCGTGACACTTTCAGCTTTTGCTGACGTCATCATCATTCTTGTCATGAAATCATGACGCTTCGGCTTCCAGCAGCTTTTCTTGCACCCTGTCATGAAATCGTGACACTTTCAGCTTTTGCTGACGTCATCTTCATCTTTGTCGTGAAATCGTGACGCTTTCGGCTTCCGTACAATTTGAGCTTCATGCAGTAGCGAAATTTCTACAACTTTGCCTTGTGCTTCCAACTTGCTTCTTCTTGAGAAATTTTGACTTGTGCCTTACACTTTCGACTTGAAGTATGATTGCTGCACCTTTGATGTCTACACTTTAGACCTCGTAGCGAAATCGCTACACCTTTGTTTTGCGCATCTTTTACCCGTAGCGAAATCGCTACACCTTTACTTTGTGCCTTTGCAGCTCGTAGCGAAATTGCTACACCTTTACTTCGTCCCTTTGCAACTCGTAGCGAAATCGCTACACCTTTACTTTGTGCCTTTGCGCTCGTAGCGAAATCGCTACACCTTTACTTTGTCCCTTTGTAACTTGTAGCGAAATCGCTACAACTTTTTCACTTAACACTTTCTCCCTGTTTCTGCCAGTGAAAAGTCAACATGTAGTGAAATCGCTACAGTTTCTCGACTTGACTTCTTGGCCTCCGACTTGTCGTGAAATCATGACAGTTTGCCTTGCGCCTTCTCTCTCCTTACTTCCGTCGTGAAATCGTGACATTTTCGGTTGCACTTTCTCTCTCCTCATTTTCGTCGTGAAATCATGACATTTCTGGCTGCACTTTCTCTCTCCTCACTTTCGTCGTGAAATCGTGACATTTCTGGCTACATTTTCTCTCTCCTCCGACTTGTCACGAAATCGCGACAGAAAACATGTCGCGATATCGCGACAGTTTTCTCACTTGTCTTTTTCTTCAAATTTTTTGCATCTGAATGACTTCTGATCTGTCTACCCACTGCATCCTTGGATCTAACTGCCTGTGTTGACAACAATGACAACCTTCTTGCAACACCTTGCTCAACAATCTCCCCCTTTGGAATTGTTGGCAACACCTGTATACATTCCTGTAACTCTTCTCCCCCTTTGTCAATAATACCAAAGGGCTGCTGCAGACTCTCCCTGAGTCCATCCTCACACTTCTCAGGCACAATTTGACTCCCCCTGAGTCCATCCTCAAATACTCAAATGCTCCCCCTGAGAAAGTGATCCCTGTAGCTAGTCACTTCTTAGGAAGTGTGACTACTCCTAATTTGCTTCGAAGATACTCAAATACTTCCTTGGGCAAAGGTTTTGTAAAAATATCTGCTACCTGTTCTGTAGTTGGGACATAGTCCAATTTAACTTCTCCTTCTGCAACTTTTTCTTTCAAGAAATGATACCTTATAGCAATGTGCTTTGTCCGTGAGTGCATTACTGGATTCTTAGAAATGTTGATTGCACTGGTGTTGTCACACTTTACTGATATTGGTTCACTAAAATTAATGCCTAGATCTTTCAAAGTTTGTTTCATCCACAAAACTTGTGTACAACATGTTGCTGCTGCAATATATTCTGCCTCAGCTGTAGATAGAGAAACTGACTCTTGCTTCTTACTGTGCCATGCAACCAATCTGTCCCCCAAATAGAATGCTCCTCCACTGGTACTCTTTCTGTCATCAACACATCCAGCCCAATCTGCATCTGAATATGATATAAGAGTGAAATCTTTGCCTTTTGGATACCACAGCCCATACTCCATGGTGCCTTTGAGATACCGAAATATCCTTTTAACTGCTGTTACATGAGTCTCTTTGGGACTGGCCTGAAATATGGCTACCATGCAAACTTCCTGCAGAATATCGAGTCCGGTTGCTGTTAAATATAGTAAGCTTCCTATCATTGATCTATACATGGTTTGATCTACAGGTGGAGATTTGTCTTCTTTACTCAATTTGCAGCCTGTTGTCATGGGAGTGCTTACTGGCTTACAGTCCTCCATAGTGAACCTCTTTAGCATTTCTTTCACATATTTGATTTGGGAAATGAATATTCCTTTCTCATTTTGATTAACTTGTAGCCCTAGAAAGTAAGACAGTTCACCAATCATAGACATCTCAAATTCCTTCTGCATCTTATTTGCTAAGTCTTTACAAGCTTCATCTTTGTTGCTGCCAAATATGATATCATCTACATAGACAACTAAAACAATGAGATGCCCATCTTCTATTTTCACATACAGATTACTGTCTACTAAACCCTTTTTGAATCCTTGTTGAGAGAGATAGTTATCTAGCCTAGCATACCAAGCCCGTGGTGCTTGCTTTAGTCCATACAGTGCTTTCTTTAATCTGCAGACAAGGTTAGGATCCTCACTAATTTGAAATCCATCCGGTTGTTCAATAAAGACCTCCTCTTCGAGTTTCCCATTTAAGAAGGCAGATTTTACGTCCATCTGATACACCCTAAAGTTTTTGTGAACTGCTAAGGCCAAAAACATTCTAATTGCTTCTAATCTGGCCACTGGAGCAAACGTCTCTTCAAAATCAATGCCTTCGACCTGTGCATATCCTTTACAAACCAGTCTTGCTTTGTTCCTAATGACCTGTCCGTCTTCATTTAATTTGTTTCGAAATATCCACTTGGTGCCGATTACATTCTTGTTTGCAGGTCTAGGTACTAACTCCCAAGTTCTGTTCTTTTCAATCTGATCTAATTCTTCATTTATTGCCTTCATCCAGCTGTCATCTTTGCTTGCTTCATCTATGTTTTTGGGCTCAATGCTGGATAAAAGAGAGTAATTACTTATTACTTTCTTTCTTGTCTGAATGCCAGTTGTGGGATCTCCAATTATTTGGTCTCTAGGATGATTTTTCTGCTAGCTGCCCGTTTTGAATTTTCTGTTTTCTTGCATCTCTGAGTCATCTGATAAGTCATCTGTATCAGTCGTAGATGTATTTTCTGTGCCATGAACTTCATCACTTTCAATTACTTCTTCGTAGATTGGGTAGTTTTCTTGAAAATTAACTATTTGTTTCCTCCCTTCATCGAATTTAACATCTGCACTGTCCACAATTTTCTTGAGTCTCTTGTTGTAGCATTTGTAAGCTTTGCTATGTGGAGAATAACCAACAAAAACACCTTCATCTGCTCTATCTTCAAACTTTCCAAGGTTGTCATCAGTTTTCTGATGTAGCACTTACAGCCAAATACTTTGAGATGTTTTGTTGTTGCTTTTCTACCAAACCACAACTCATACGGTGTTTTGCATTCACGAGTTCTTAACATATACCTGTTTTGAATGTATACTGTTGTGTGAACTGCTTCTTTCCAGAATCTGTCTGCTATTTTGTTTTCTGCCAACATGGTGCGTGCCATTTCCTGTATAGTTCTGTTCTTCCTCTCTACTACACCATTCTGCTGAGGAGTTCTGGCTGCTGAATATTGTCTCCTGATACCATATTTTTCATAGTATTCTACAAATTCATTCGAAATGAATTCTCCTCCTCTGTCTGATCGCAAGCATTTAATCCTTTTCCCTGTTTCATTCTCGACTAGCTGTTTGAAGGTTCTGAACATTTCAAACGCTTCTATTTTATCTTTTAGGAAGAATATCCATGTCATTCTGGAATAATCATCGATACACAGCATAAAGTATTTGTCATCGTTTATACTTTGAGTCCTCATGGGTCCGCATAAGTCTGTATGAATGAGTTCCAAGGGTCTGCTCGTGTGATATTCTTTTGTTTTAAATGAAACTCTGGTTTGCTTTCCCTTCTGACATGAAGCACAAACACTGTTTGAGGGTTTCTTAATAGTTGGAATATCTCTTACTGCTTGTTTAGAGCTGATTCTCACCAAATTATCAAAACTTATGTGTCCTAGTCTCTTATGCCACAACCAGTTCTCTTCTTCTTGTCCAATAAAGCACATACCTTCTAAAAATTCTGAGAGTGTGTATAGGTTACCAGACGTCCTTGAGCCGGTTGCTATCAATTTCCCGCTTTTTATTTTTCTGACTTCACAACCTTGCTTCTTGAAAACCACTTCATGTCCTTTATCACAAATTTGACTCACACTTAACAGATTATGTTTCAAACCATCCACATATAAAACTTCTTCTGACTTGATTTTCCCTTCACTAATTTTGACCGATCCTTTACCTATTATTTTGGCTCCACCATTATTGCCGAACTTCACCGAACCACCCTCATACTTCTGTAGATTTTCAAATTTTTGTTTATCACCTGTCATATGACTTGAGCAACCACTGTCAAGAATCCACGGTACATACTTATTCTGAGCTCTAAACGCTGTCTGCACTATTAAAGATTCTTGTTCTTTCCTGAGCTGTTCTTTTTGTTGCCATTTTGTTTTAACTGTGGTGTTGGGTTCTAGCTGGGATTTCCCCTTTTCAGAGTCTTGCACATTTCCTTCAGAAGAAATTCTATTTTGTTTTGCCCTATACGGTTGAGTTCTTCTTTTCTGAGATTGATATGAAACAGAAATACTACGACAATTTCTGGCAATATGCCCAAAGTTATGACACTTAAAGCACTCTACTGCATAACTCATTAGAGGAGCAAAAGCATTTCTACTAGTGACACTTCTTGGGCCTATATTGTATTTGCAGTCAACAATTTTATGCCCATAACCATTACATTTAAAACAGAAACCATAGAAATAATGATTAAACCTGAAAGATGGTCTTGGCCAAGTTGTTGCAGGAGCCTTAGATCTTCTTCTCTTTTGATGTATGACCTTGGTAAAGCCATCATTGTCAGCTGCTATTTCAAGACTGGCATTACAACTTTCTTTTGCCTGATTTGTTTTTCTTTCCACAGCTTGTTTCTTGTCTTTACTCTTTTTACTTTCAACATTGCTTGCCTTTGGTCCACTTGATGATTCTCCTTCGGTAAAGCCCGGACCGAATTTGATACCTTGTGGATCTTTGATCGCTTAGAATTTTGTCCAGCTTCATCGAACTTTCTTCACGTTTTAAATGACAGCTGATTTTTCGATCCAGCTCTTGTATCTGTATTCGGAGACTAACATTTTCTTCTTCCAATTTGCAGCAGTAATCTATCTTCATGGTTACCTGAATTTCAAGATCTTCGGACATTTTCTTGTATTCTTCTGTCTGTGTCTTTAGACTGGCTATAATGTCATTTGCATCCTTAAGTTTCCTTGATAGTTTTTCATTCTTCCTTTTCTCAGATTTCCATTCCATAAGAGCAGACACCAGCTCACCCTCTAAATCAACTTCAGCCTCATCTTCTTCAATTGATACTTCAGAGTTCATTCCCTCTCTATTTTCTGTGTTTTCTGCCTCTTCTGATTCGTCTATTTCAAACGCCATAAAGAGAGCCTCACCTGTTCCTTCTTCAGAGTCTTCACTAGAACTGTCCTCTGAAGATTCTGCATTTCGGGAGATAAAGCTTTTCTTTTTGAAATTGCTTTTTCTGAAGTTTGTTTTCTTCCTCCATTCACCTCTTTCTTGATGCTGAGTTTCTTCACCTTTGTTCTTGTCATTGAGAGGACATTTGGTAGCAAAGTGTCCAATGCCTCCACAATTGAAACATTTAAGAGGTAGCTTTCCTTTGTATTTTCCTTTTCCTTTCTTCAGCTTTCTTACAAAATTTGCTTCCATTTCATCTGAATCATTCTCTTCTTCAGATTCTTGTTTTGTGCTTTTGCCTTTTAAGGCTTTGAAGGCTGCTTCTCTATCTGTGGGATTAGATCTTCCTATTCTCATTTCAAAAGCAGTCAAAGAACCATGCATCTCATCCATACTAAAATGATTTAAATCTTTGGCTTCTTCTATGGCAGAGACTTTAGAATCAAATCTAGGAGGAAGTGATCTCAATACCTTTTTCACGATAGCAGCATCGGTTAGTTCTTCACCAAGACCTCTGATTGAATTGGTGATCCCATTGACTCTTTGCATGAAGGTCTCAATGTTCTCATCATTGTCCATCTTTAAAGATTCGTATTGAGCTCGATGTGCTTGAAGTTTGGCCTCCTTGATCCTATCATCTCCTTCATGAATGTTCTCTAGTTTATCCCAGATATCTTTTGCTGATTCACAGTTTATGACCTTGACTAGCTCACTGTCAACTAGTCCACACATAATAGCATTTCTTGCTTTTGAATCATATTCAAATGCCTTTTTACCTGCAGTGTCTGTTGGAGCGGTGGCAGGAGCTTTGTAACCATTAACTACCGCACCCCAGATGTCAAAACCCAAAGCACTGAGATATGTCTGCATTCTAATTTTCCAGAACGCATAATTGGTCCCATCAAACAATGGTGCTTTGTTCGAAGAGAATCCTTCACCACTTGCCATTGCGTAACTTCCAAGATCACCTTAGCTGTTTAAGCCTCTTCAGGAACTTGGCTCTGATACCAATTGTTGTAATCACAATGACACTGAGAGGGGGGGTGAATCAGTGTGTTCTTTAAAAATTTCTAAAACATATGATTTTAGAACCAGCAACAGTTTAAAGCAGATGAAAAGAATACTAAATGCATCAAGAAAGCATCACACATAACAAGGCAATTTAACGAGGTTCACCAATGTGGCTACTCCTCAAAAATGACTGCTTGGACTACCATCCAAATCCGAGTCAATGCAAAGCTACAACTTTACATAATCCTTTACCAGCACCAACTGGAAGGAGCACCAACCCCTTAACTTTATCTGTTTCAACAGAATGGAGCACCAACTCCTATTTTACCAGCACCTACTGGAAAGAGGCACCAACCCCTTTTGCCAAGCTACAACTTGGAAGACAAAAATAAAAATTCTAGAATAAAACTTTCACCTCAATTTTCACGATCTGCTATTTTTTTGCATTCTGCTGCTTCTGCGCAAAATAATTCGCACTCTCCGACCGCTTCTCTATACTTCTTCGTGCTCTCTGCTGTATTCAGCCGATCGATCTCTTCTGTGAACTGCGCACTGTCACTTCGGACTTAGAACACAACTTCTGGACATCGCGCTCTTATCTTCGCACAAGTCACTCTGCTCGCTCTCGCACATCATCTCATCGCAATGCACACTATCTTGTCGCAACGCACACTCTACTACAACTCCAAAGAACTCTCACATCTGTAGTCTACGCATTATTGCTTCGGACTTGAAACACACCTTCTGCACATCGTGCTCTTGATTCTCGATCAGTTGATATGCACTCTTCACTGCGTCACTTAAGAAATATCGCTTCGATCTTAGCTCAAATCGAACCGACTCACTCTCTGCGCACAGTAACTTTCGCATACGCACTTTATGTTCGTCCAAGTCACTATCCATCTTCAATTAGCCCTCCTTTTATAGAAGAAATGTTTAAGACGAATGTTAAATCATAGTCGGCTGTAACTCTCAGACGTCAGCTGCAAACCCTAATGATGTCGTCTTCAAACCCTAGAGTTTTTTGGCTGCTTGAACCTGATGATTGTCGACTGCAAACCCTAAACACTTCCACTGTAAAAACCCTAGCAAATGTCGGCTTCGAAACCCTAAAAATGTCCGCTGTAAAACCCTTGATACTGTCGACTTCAAAACCCTAAAAACGTCCGTTGTAAAACCCTAGAAAAAGTCGGCTTCGAAACCCTAAAAATCGTCGGCCTCGATTCAACTTGTCGGCCTCAAACGCTGCTGCTTCTCTGTCACCTTTCTGTTGTTGTTGCCCCAAAAAACTAACATGTCATGATATCGCGACACTTTTTGTGGCCGTACGCCTCCTTGACCTTGTCGTCGCGATATCACGACTGTTTTGGCCTTTGAAAGCTTTCCCACCGTTCATGTCACGAAATCGTGACACTTCAAACTTTTGCTGACGTCATCCTTAATGTTGTCATGAAATCATGACGCTTCGGCTTCCAGCAGCTTTCCTTGCACCCTATCACGAAATCGTGACACTTTCAGCTTTTGCTGACGTCATCATCATTCTTGTCGTGAAATCGTGACGCTTTCGGCTTCCAGCAGCTTTTCTTGCACCCTGTCGCGAAATCGTGACACTTTCAGCTTTTGCTGACGTCATCTTCATCTTTGTCATGAAATCGTGACGCTTTCGGCTTTCGTACAATTTGAGCTTCATGCAGTAGCGAAATTTCTACAACTTTGCCTTGTGCTTCCAACTTGCTTCTTCTTGAGAAATTTTGACTTGTGCCTTACACTTTCGACTTGAAGTATGATTGCTGCACCTTTGATGTCTGCACTTTAGACCTGTAGCGAAATCGCTACACCTTTGTTTTGCGCATCTTTTACCCGTAGCGAAATCGCTACACCTTTACTTTGTGCCTTTGCAGCTCGTAGCGAAATTGCTACACCTTTACTTCGTCCCTTTGCAACTCGTAGCGAAATCGCTACACCTTTACTTTGTGCCTTTGCAGCTCGTAGCGAAATCGCTACACCTTTACTTCGTCTTTGTAACTTGTAGCGAAATCGCTACAACTTTTTCACTTAACACTTTCTCCCTGTTTCTGCCAGCGAAAAGTCAACATGTAGCGAAATCGCTACAGTTTCTCGACTTGACTTCTTGGCCTCCGACTTGTCGTGAAATCATGACAGTTTGCCTTGCGCCTTCTCTCTCCTTACTTTCGTCGTGAAATCGTGACATTTTTGGCTGCACTTTCTCTCTCCTCATTTTCGTCGTGAAATCATGACATTTCTGGCTGCACTTTCTCTCTCCTCACTTTCGTCGCGAAATCGCGACATTTCTGGCTACATTTTCTCTCTCCTCCGACTTGTCGCGAAATCGCGACAGAAAACATGTCGCGATATCGCGACAGTTTTCTCACTTGTCTTTTTCTTCGAATTTTTTGCATCTGAATGACTTCTGATCTGTCTACCCACTGCATCCTTGGATCTAACTGCCTGTGTTGACAACAATGACAACCTTCTTGCAACACCTTTCTCAACACATGGTAGTTCACATTTCAATGCTAGCCATTGTTGTCAATTGTGGCCAACTATGGCCACTCTCAGCTTGAGTAGCCAGGATTGGTGGCCACTCTGGTCTATAGTGGCTAGGCCTAAATGGGCTAGAATGGCCCCTTTTGAGTGGTTAGGACCATTGTTGCTCTTGGAAAGGTCCAATATTGGTCATATGGTCTATGAATGTGCCCATATGGGTAGTCTCCTAAACATGACATATTTTAGGTGTCTACAGATACCCCTTTTTGGGATGCATTATGAGCAAAACATAGTGCGGAGAAAAAAAGTAGACCACCTAGGGCCATATTGTAGGTTGGATGATGATCATTGATCTGATCAACATAGGATGCCCCAGTCATGTGGGAGGGCGTGAATCCTAGAATCATTGCTTCCAATGGAATGGAAGGCTTAAATTTGTGGAAGTTTGTACTCATCCATCGATGATCAGGTAGCTTCAGTACTACTATAGATCCGAAAGGAGGAGAGCTACAAACTAACTATCATATTTGCTTTTTTTTTTCCCCAAAAAGGGTAAGCTTATGATAGTTGTTGGCAATGATTCGTAAGATGAACGCAACTCTGACATGATCGAGATGATCTTTTGTTGACTTTGATTATGATTGTTGAAAATTTTTGACTACCCCCTCAAGCGATGAGTCGATGAGGAAAGGACAATTGATAAAGCGATGAGACACTTGACCAAAATGGAGTGACCAAAGGGTTTATGGCTACCTTTGGAGATTTTTGGGTTGACCAAAGGGTTTATTGATACCTTTGGAACATTTTGGGTGACCAAAGGGTTTGTGGATACCTTTGGACCATTTTGGATTGACCAAAGGGTTTATGGATACCTTTGGAACATTTTGGGTTGACCAAAGGGTTTATGGATACCTTTGGAACATTTTGGGTTGACCAAAGGGTTTATGGATACCTTTGGAATATTTTGGGTTGACCAAAGGGTTTATGGATACCTTTGGAGCATTTTGGGTTGACCAAAGGGTTTATGGATACCTTTGGAACATTTTGGGTGACCAAAGGGTTTATGGATACCTTTGGAACATTTTGTATTGACCAAAGGGTTTATGGATACCTTTGGAATATTTTGGGTTGACCAAGGGTTTATGGATACCTTTGGAACATTTTGGAGACAAGTTTATGGATACTTATTACATTGATCTTGGAAATTAATTTATGGTACCTTTGGAACATTTTGAGTTGAAGAATTCAATTTTGGTAAGCTTAGGTTAAAATCCTAGCCTTGGTAGCAATTAGGAGATAAGCTTAAGTCTAATCCTAGCCTTGGTGGCAATTAGGAGATAAGCTTAAGTCTAATCCTAGCCTTGGTAGCAATTAGGAGATAAGCTTAAGTCTAATCCTAGCCTTGGCAAAAATTAGGAGATAAGCTTAAGTCTAATCCTAGCCTTGGCGGCAATTAGGAGATAAGCTTAAGTCAAATCCTAGCCTTGGTGACAATTAGGAGATAAGCTTAAGTCTAATCCTAGCCTTGGTGGAAATTAGGAGATAAGCTTAAGTCTAATCCTAGCCTTGGTGGCAATTAGGAGATAAGCTTAAGTCTAATCCTAGCCTTGGCGGCAATTAGGAGATAAGCTTAAGTCTAATCCTAGCCTTGGCGGTAATTAGGAGATAAGCTTAAGTCTAATCCTAGCCTTGGTGGCAATTAGGAGATAAGCTTAAGTCTAATCCTAGCCTTGGGGCAATTAGGAGACAAGCTTAAGTCTAATCCTAGCTTTGGTGACAATTAGGAGATAAGCTTCGTTTGCTTGAATTTGCTTTTGATATTTTGTTTATTTTCCCAAGCAAGAGGGTGCATGATTGTCTTTGGCAATGATTCTTGAATGAATGCACTTAGCTATGATTAAGCATTTAATTGTTGTTATTATGACCAATGGGCTTAGTGGATGCCATTGGGACATTTTGGGTGACCAAAGGGTTTATGGATACCTTTGGGGCTTTTTGGGTGACCAAAGGGTTTATGGATACCTTTGGAGCCTTTTGGGTTGACCAAAGGGTTTATGATACCTTTGGAGCCTTTTGGGTGACCAAAGGGTTTGGATCTTGGAGCCTTTTGGTGTACCAAGGGTTGTTTTGGCTTTTGCAGGTTTTATTTGTGTTTTGTTAAAAGGGTTTTTGCTTTTTGGTGACCAAGGGTTTGGATACCTTTGGAACATTTTGGATTGACCAAAGGGTTTATGGATACCTTTGGAACATTTTGGGTTGACCAAAGGGTTTATGGATACCTTTGGAGCATTTTGGGTGACCAAAGGGTTTATGGATACCTTTGGAACATTTTGGATTGACCAAAGGGTTTATGGATACCTTTGGAGCCTTTTGGGTGACCAAAGGGTTTTGGATACCTTTGGAACATTTTGGATGACCAAAGGTTTTATGGATACCTTTGGGGTCTTTGGTGACCAAAGGGTTTAGGATACCTTTGGAACATTTTGGATTGACCAAAGGGTTTATGGATACCTTTGGAGCCTTTTGGGTTGACCAAAGGGTTTATGGATACCTTTGGAACATTTTGGGTTGACCAAAGGGTTTATGGATACCTTTGGAGCATTTTGGATTGACCAAAGGGTTTATGGATACCTTTGGAGCCTTTTGGGTGACCAAAGGGTTTATGGATACCTTTTTTGGATGAAAAGGGTTTATGGATACCTTTGGAACTTTTTAGGATTGACCAAAGGGTTTATGGATACCTTTGGAGCATTTTGAGGTTGATTGTTGATTAGGGGAGGTATGATACCAATAATGCCCCAATTGATGTTTAGAAAATATTTTTGTTTTGATTTTATGTTATGGATGCAATGATGGATGCTATGCCTAGATAATGATTTGATTATGCTATATGTATGCAATGTACTGGTGACATGCACTAGCTAGATGATGGATGTATGCTTAGATGTTGTGACTTAGATGTAGATGGACTACTTATGATGTATGCATTTATGGATGCAATGCTTATTGTTAAATGCATGTTTAATTTTGATTTAATTGTATGCATTCAATTTATGTTGTTATGATATGATGAATGCAATGTGTGCAATGCATTATTTACATGATGGTGATCTAATGTAAATGAACCTATATGCTTTAATCACTTAAAACATAAGGAATGCATGTGATATGAGTTTAAAAATCTAATGGGTGACACCACAGAATGTATAACAATCATGAATAAATAATAATTCTTATAATAAGAATTAATCATTTAAACATCCAAATGTGAGATGAGATGATGTGATATGTATGTGTATATGAATTGTTGAAAGTTGATGATTTGAGTGATGGAATGATTTGTTGCTATGAGGGGATTTTTGAGGTTTTCCATGAGACTCAAACACCCTAGTTACTCGATCAAAAGTTGTATACTGATCATACAGAGCTTCTGAAGGATAAAGTTCTTGTTATGAAGACCTAGATACTCATTATCCTTGTGTGTGCAAATGAATATATTAGATAGAACATAAGCATACCCTAGTTCTAGGAGGGATTCATTCAGCCCATTGTTGTATTGGGGATCCTCAAATGTTTATCCTGATCCTAAGTTGGACTTAGTTGGATTAGACCACTAGGCGGTATAGGACACCTAAAGCTAGCTCTTCCACATGCAAACATTGGTCTATACAAAAGCGAGATGCTAATGTGATAGACATATCATCGTGCGTAAGGCTCATTCATGCTAAGAATTCTAGGGATTCAAGTTCAATACTCCCTTCTTTTCTTCATATTTATTTGGGATACTTGCTCATGATTTAGTGATGAAAACCACTATTTATTTTGAATTTTTGTTTTCCTTTTGAGCAAGGGATTTATGTAGTGATGATAATCACTATTTACTTTGTTTTTGAATTTTTCTTTGTTTGGATTTTTTAGTGATTTTTGAATTTTTCTTTGTTCAAGATTTTTCTTGTTTTGATTAAAGCAAGGGATTTCTTTGGGTAGGGCTGAACTTGTCCTTTTTCCAATTCTCAACATTTTCTAACCTGATCGCATAGGGGGATGAGCAAGATAAAATTTTCACCTTAGGATACCTAATACCACTTCGTAGTATTCATATTTCCCTTGTTTCAACTAGGATTTTAGTGTTTTGATTAGTGATAGGATTCTGAAATATACCAGGTGCTATCAAAACTAAACCTCACCTATCAAAAGCAAAGATAACTTTCTACAAAGTTTGATAAAACCACTAGGTATGGCTGAGTGACCGAAAAACCCTAGTATATTCCTCATAGCAATAGGAGGGGTTGTGTTGAAAAACATAGTTACACACATGGGTTATGGATGATGATGGATTTTGAAGATGCATGATTGATGTACAAACATGGTGTCATTTGTAAGATTGCAAACACAATTGTACCCTAATGCAAATACCATGGATGGACATGCCTAAGTGCAATGCAACTATATGAATGCAAATGCGAATGCATAATGCAAATGTTTTTGTATTTTTGATGCTTTCAATTGTTTTTGAGCTTTTGATTATTTTGAATGTTTTTGATATTTTGTGACTTTTGAATTGTTTTTGAGCTTTTTTTTGTTTTGTTTGTTTTTGACCAAAGGGCTTATGGTGCCTTTGGGGCTTTTTGTGATTTGACCAAAGGGCTTTAATATGCCTTTGGAGCCTTTTGATTTTGACCAAAGGGCTTATGATGCCTTTGGATTTGACCAAAGGGCTTATGATGCCTTTGGAGCTTTTGTGATTGACCAAAGGGCTTATGATGCCTTTGGGGATTTTTATTTTGACCAAAGGGCTTATGATGCCTTTGGAGCCTTTTGTGATTTGACCAAAGGGCTTATGATGCCTTTGGAGCATTTTGATTTTGACCAAAGGGCTTATGATGCCTTTGGAGCATTTTGTGATTTGACCAAAGGGCTTATGATGCCTTTGGGGCATTTTGATTTTGACCAAAGGGCTTATGATGCCTTTGGAGCTTTTTGTGATTTGACCAAAGGGCTTTAAGATGCCTTTGGAGCTTTTTGTGATTGACCAAAGGGCTTTAAGATGCCTTTGGAGATTTTTATTTTTATTTTAATTTTTTATGATTTTTGTTGTTTTTGTAATTTTGAGATTTATGAATGTTTTTGATATTTTTTTGGTATTATAGGGGGAAGGTATGATACCTTAGGTACCCCTAGTGTGCATGTTGCCTACTGTAATGTAGTCATCTTGCTTAGGAAGAGTGATAGAAATCAACTCTCCCAATTGGGGCATGGACCTCTGTAGGGTGCCCTTGTCTTGGTGGGGAGAAATGAGTGAACCGTCTTCACGGAGCTCATTTCATTCTAATAGGTCTTGGACCACCTTTCGAAATGATTGACAACTATGGATGTCATGCCCTTGTATACGATGATACATACAAAAGAGGCTTTCATCAGTGGACCCATGCTTGGGCTCTCTTTGCTTGACCTTGGGCAACACAAATGCATTTGCCTCGTACAACTTTTGAAATAAAGTTGTAGTAGTCATTTCAAATGTGACCACTCTCTGAGGTGGCTTGTTTGGCCTATGAGGCTATGACTGACCTTGGGGTCTCAACTGGGATGATGTAGCCTCTATTTTGGTAGGCTGGGGTTCTATGGATGAACCATCTATGGGAAAAGCCCCACTATCTATGAGATCTTGAACCACATTCCTGAACCCATAACAATTGTGAATGCCATGGCCCTCTATTCGATGGTAGAGATAGTAATGGTCCTCCCTATAACCCTTAGGTTTAGCTTTGTTTGGGTCTAGAGGTTTTATGATGGGTAAGGTTAAGACCTTAGCTTCTTGCAGCTTCTAGAAGATGATAGACATAGGCTCATTTAAAGGAGTCCAGATGCGTTATGGATGCTTCGAGCGTGCAATGCACATTGGCCTAGTTTGAGGACCAGGTTGAGCCCTAGGTATGTCACTTGCTTGCTTAGGGGGCTCCCCTTGCTTTTTGGATGCAAGGGATGGATTATTGACTATGGTCACTTGTTGGTTGACAATTTGAAGTTGCTTCTTTTCAAGCATGTTATATACTATGGCTCAAAATATTTGACATGATTGAATATCATGACCATTTTGTCTATGATATAGATAATGTGATTCTTCCTCATACCCTTGTGGTCTTGGATGATCTAGATTCAATTGGTGAACCTTAGGTAATATGATAGCATTTATGGTACATAATCGATTGAAAACCAATTTTGTAGGCTCAGGTAATGAGGGATGCTTTCCAAGTTGTTGAGGCGGCCGAGTTGGCACTTGCTCTGGTTGAAGCTTTTCCTATGGCTACATAGGAGATAGTTTGACCTTAGATGAGGGTTGCTTCTATAATTCTAGGTTCTCAAGCTGGTTCATGATAAAGTGCAATGCCTCATTTTTCTTATCCATTTGTACCTCTATATTATAGAGGTGATTTTGCATATGCTCCAATACTGATAAGGCTCCCATGTGTATTTCTAGTGATTGGTTCGAAATACCATTTTCTACTGAAGGAGGTGAAAGAGTGGGTGCTAAAGATCCACTAGGTAATTGTAAATCACCCATTTCCTTCATTTGAGTCGATGTGGAGGCTTCATGATGATCCACTTCGATAGTGGTATCCACATGCTCATGTTTATGACTCAGTTCATGTTTCTGTTCTACTTTGTGGTGTTGAACTGTGTCAGCTTTGGTACCCCTAGTTCGATGTGGGGGAAACACCTATTCTTGTTCTTGAGGAGGCACCATGAGAAGTGAGTCAGGGGTGACTAATGCTAATGGTTTTGACCCCTTCAATGTGGCAGCAATGTCTGATTGCACCATATCTTGTTTTATCTACCTTAGAGTCACTTGGTCTTCTGACTTAATGTTAACCATTGCCACGAACTCTTGAGAAGGTACTTTAGCTTTTGGACCAGTTGAAGGTGCTTTAATCATGTTAACTGATGTTTTCTTCTCCTCATCAGGTAATATGATACCATGATTTTTGGTGATGGGAGAAGGTAGCGACTTCTTGATGCAAGCCTCAGTTGAATGTTTGGTGATTTTATCTGACTGAATGTTTGGAGGCTTGCATGCCACCAAAGTTTCTTGTGGCTCATCAAACTCCTTGTAATACTTGAATGGCTCAGGATCATGGGGGACCACATACACTTGTCCTTGGTGTATGAATTTTAGATTTTGGTGCACTATGGAAGGCACACATTCCATATCCCTCATCCATGGTCTACCTAGCAATATGTTATACTACCTCTCACCCCTAGGATATGGCATAATGTAGGTATCATCTTTATCCCAACTTGTATAGGTAGGATTACTGTACCAATTGTTGGGGAAGTGGCATCATTGAAGGCTCTCAATGTGAATGTTGAGTCCTTAATGCGTGAAGGCAAAAAATTTAAATACTTCAAAGTTGTAGCCATGATGATGTTGGTAGATGACCCAATGTCAATCAAGACTCTCTTGTATAAAATTTGATTGATGCTTGCTATGATGTGTAGCGGAGGATCGGGTTCATCCGTAGAGATTGGCTTAATCTCTTGTCTGTGAAAGGTAATCATAGGGTCCTTTTGTAAGTGAATTGAATTCATTGTTGGTGTGGACCATGATAGATTATTATCTTTAGTTGAATTTTTTGGTATGTTGGGTTGATCAAGGTATATTTTGCTTCTTGTTGTAGTATTGATCATATCGATAAAACCCTCATCAGGTGGGGCTATGTGCACCTCATTGACATGCTCAACTTGATTGTTGGGTGCTATGTTTGCTTCATGTGTAGGCAAGGGGTCTTGGAAGACTCTTATCTGAAGCTCTTGCCTCTCGATCATATCTTGCACTAAATCTCTAAAGGGATGACATGTTTGAATGTCATGACCCCTTTGTCGATGGTACATACAATATAGATTTTCTCTGTGTGCCTTTGATCTATGCTTGTTAGGCTTCCATGGATGGATCTCTGGAAGATTGATTCTTCGTACCTCATATAATCGATCAAAGAGTGATGCTAATGTCTCTGGAAAATTAGTATATTGTCATTGTGGCTGATGTTGTTGGCCTTGTATCTGATTCTGTTGCATATGATTTTGGGCCAGAGGAGGTTGAGCTTGGTAATTATGTCGCATTGGTAGAGGTGGTGCGACCTGGTTTGAGGATTCAGGGATACTCAAAACAACTTGATTGATTAGGGCCACCTTTTGTTGCATGTTGCCACCTGTAATATTCTTGTTTGGCCATTCCTTTTTGTGGAGTTGAATATCACCCTCTTGTATCTTGATTGCCTCAATGGACTCAGCCTGTTCTAAGGCCTCCTCAAATGTTTGATATTGTTGCAATTGTAAGAGAAGCGAGATTTGTTTTGAATAACTTCTCGTAAACATTCGAATGAGCTCTATTGTTGGTAAGGTGAAAGGTAATTTTAACATCACCTTCCTCCATTTATTTCCATACTCAATGACTGGCTCATCATCAAGTTGATGAAGGCTTGCCAAGTCAGTCAAGTTTATCATTTTCTTAGCACTAGAGGCAAAACGTTGTAGGAATGCATCAGCCAATTGCTCAAAGTTGTGTATGCTTTGATGTGGTAGATGATTATACCATTCTAAAGCATCCCTAGATAGTGTAGTAAGAAATATTCTTAACATCAAGGGGTCATTGTCTTGAAAATGGAAGCACATATTGATGAAGGTTGTCACGTGCTCTTGTGCATCTTCATCATCTTTGAATTTTTCAAGTTGAGGCATCTTGAAATTTGATGGATATGTCGGTGATGACACTGATGGATGCAAAGGCTGATTGCTAAGCTGCTTTAGTGTAGGTTTTTGATAAACCGACCTTTGTTTTTGTTTTTTGAATGAATTTATCCGATCAGCTAGCACTTTGTATGGCCCTAACG
The DNA here is from genome assembly GCA_028583015.1 of Wollemia nobilis. Lineage (NCBI taxonomy): Eukaryota > Viridiplantae > Streptophyta > Pinopsida > Araucariales > Araucariaceae > Wollemia > Wollemia nobilis. Next base: position 1,286,079 of record JAQPPZ010017170.1, on the reverse strand, counting down.
ACATGATATGATCTTCCTTTTGTCGCCCTTGATTAGGTAGAGGGGGCCACTTTTGATGTTGAGGTTGATGATAAGTGTAATCATTAGGTACCTCATCATAAATGGATTCAGGGTAAGCATCCACTTCTTCCTGATGTTCCCATTGGGACTCTTCATATGATTCCTCATCGTATTGATCTTGGTACTATTGAGGAGTATGAGGTTCTTGATGATAACCAGATAATGGCCTTTGATGTTGAATGTGATTTTGGCATGACCAAGGGGAGATCCCTTAATATTGCACTGGATGCCTTACGCGTTGTTGCATCTTCTGGGTGCTAGGTGTAAGCACCACTTTATGTAATGCATTTTGCACTTGCTCTTGTTGTATCTTTTGTTGTTCTTGTATCTTTCATTGATACAACCTTTGTAGGTGTGCTCATTGCGAGTCCACCCCTTGTTGATTTAATTGTTGTTGATCCAACTGGAGTTGATCCATATATTATTGTTGGTTAAGTTGTGGCCTCAGTGCCTGATGTGTATGATCCCATTGTTCAGTTGTATGGGGGCTATGTACCCTCGTATTGGAAATATGAATGGGTTTGTCATGTCTTTTCCCCCTAGTAGGATCTATCACTTGTTTTCCATGCTCCTTAGAGGTTGCATTGACTTGATACTCTGGTTTATGAATTGGCTCTGTATAGTCTGATGATGCAGATATGCAACATGGCTGCCCCATGTACTCTTCATGAGGAGTAGGAGGATGACTTGGGTCCTCTTCCTCATCTATGAGGAATGATGCATATTCAGTCTTAGATATAATATCTGTACATTCATACTGCACATAAGCACAATGTGTATATGCAGAATGCTCTCTGTGAGGAGTAGGGGGATGACTTGCTTGACCAGATGGGGTGGTTTGCTCACCCAAGCTAGGCCATGGTGTATGCTCATGTCCATTTTCTGATTGATGTATAGAGCAATCTGGGATGTGAACTTGCGACATTGACCTACTAGGCCCCTCAGTGGGTGGATTGTTCCTCATATAGAATTCTATCAAGGTGTTCCAGTCAGGAAGGTTTCTTGGAGGACTTGTGGGTGCCTCCCTAATAGGGATATCTCGAAGGTTTGACTCCCTATGGATGGTATTGATGTTATGATAAGACCTGGGATGCCATTCAGGGATGGCCATGTCCTCTAGACTGATTTGGATATGTTCAGTGGTTATGGAACTTGATTCCCTCTCTAGATTGGAGGTCTTGCTCACCATGGGAGGCCTCCCAACCATAATTTTTAAAATTTGACTTCCAAAAAAGGTTGTAAGTGTTATATATCAAAATTATCAGTGTGATGAGCTGATCACAATGGGCTATGACTCCAAAAAGTGACTTTCGGGTCAAAATTTTGTATTTTTGAAATAATTGGCCAATCGGGGCTCATGGGGAAATGCCCACTTTTAGGAATTTTTGGAAAATTTTGAACCATGAAGAGTTAGGACTCAAAATTTTTGGGAGAGGTGCACAAGGGGATAACTAAGACAACAAAATAAATTTGGTAATTTTTGGAGTTGTCTAGCCCATTTTATGACTATTTTAGTGTATTTTTCCCTATTTTTGGCTTTGAAAATAGAGTAATCATAAAACCAAAATAACTTTTTTGTTATAGCTCTGATTTGCATGATTCTTGATCCATTGGATGTAGAATAAAAAATTATTTTTTTAATAAATTTCCTTGAAAAATTAGGGTTAGGTTGATTACCCCAACAATAAAGAAACACACAAAGTAGACAATATGATTATCTCTTTTAAGGATTAAATGTGTGTCCTAAGAACTTGTTTAGTGTGTTTAGATTTGTTGTTGATATTGATTTCTTGTTTGTGTTTTGGAATTAGAATGAGGGAACTCACCCAAAGTGGTGACTAGGAACACTAGTGCCAAGCATGATTTCTCAAAAGAGTCTAGGGTACACCGCTTAAATCCTAGTGGGGGGTTCGCCTAGCTCTTCCACTCTGATTCAACAATCGTTCCAATAGTGGGAGATATCTTGAACACAAGTGACCTATACCAACTTAAGGAGTTCCCTATTCTATCTAAGGATATCTAGGGGCAAGCCAGTGGAAGGAGGTGAATTCCAACGTCACCGGTCTGAATTGGGGGTTGGTGATGAAATCCAACCTTACCAATGTTATTGTGATACGTGCAAGTGTGTGGGGTTATTTTTAGATTTTTGAAATATAAAGTGATGCATCAACCAACATTCATGACTACTTTCCTACATGCCTAAAAAGAATGTTTTTCTTTTAGAAATATGCATATCTAATTTAATCTAAATGATTTTTCAATGCACTTCCTACTTTGTGAATAGAGGCCACTGGTTGGGCCACATGCAAGCAAACTTAAAATATACAAAAGCCTAGCATGTTGGAGACTAGGGCAGACCTTACAAGTAGAGGCCCACTATTCCTAGCAGTGCCTAGAGGAAACTAAAAGAAAATCTAAGAAACTTAAAATGCATTTTTCTTTCATTTTCTTCATTTTTCCCTACTATGTTTTTTCTTGCTATTTCTGGAAAATAAATGTAGAAAAAAATTTACAGAGAATCAGGGATTTGTACCAACCTCAATTCCTCATATGGTGATGAAAATTTTGTCCTCTGCTGCACTCTGCTATTGGTCGATGTCGACCAGAGCGGCTGATTCTAGTCACTGTTAGCTAAAGTGGCTATGATCTGATGGCCGTTTTTTACTAGAGCGGCCAAACCTACACACAAAAAAATGCTCGAAACATTAGTGAAATGGCCAAAAACAAAAACTTGGTGGGGGTCCCACCATGATCACCATCTATGCGACCCCGAGAAGCATGCACCTCTACTCTACTTGCAATATTATACCGAAATGAAATGAAAGACCATGAAATGCATATAACATGGAAATAACAAAGAAAGATCCTTTTATTTATATTGAAACCCGGTTACATGTTGGTCCCTCTAAGGGATACCCATTTCGATACAATGAATTACAAGTGGAACAATGGTGAATAAAATGTCCCCTTGCAAAGGGGTGGTGCACTTTCGTAGGCTTCTCGATCTCACACACAAACTTGTTTGAGGGCTTATAGATGCCTCCTCTTTCTCTCATCTTGGAGGGATCTTGTGCTCTGGATGTCTTGATCTGGTCTTGTAAACCTGTATATCTGCATGCATGGAAACAATAGAGCACGCTTAGTAGTACGTGCCACCTCTCTAGAAGAGGCTCTTATTAGCAAATATGATAATCTAGATAAATAAGCATAATGTGCATTGAAATATAGTAGATGTAAGCAATATGCATATGAAAATAAGAAATATTAATCTAAATGCAATGAAAGATTCAGATCTATGCTAAAGCCATGTAAATGAAATAATGATAAATAAAGATCTATTACTTAGAACAAAGGAATCAACCATTTTAAAACCTGGCTATGACTATGGGCCACTGTCAAAGATAGCGGCCTCTAACTTAAAGGTTACCTCAGGTCTTATGGGCTATGGAAGTTGATCCCTTGCTCGAATTGATGTTCAAGGGTCACCTGTTGTGTCTCCTACACTGATTGGTGGTTGGGAATGATGGATCTGAATACTGATGCATGGACGTAGCTCAGTCGGATGGTGCTCCAATGCTCCTCAAAGGGGCATAGATTTGCTCTCCATTTCAATAGGGCTTCGTTGCACATAATTTGAACTCTCTCCATCTTTTTGCCTTACTGGAAGTCTGCATATATAGAATTCTAGGTTTTAGGTCTAGATCTAGGGCTTGGCTTCTTGGGGAAGCCAAACTCCAGATCTGCATGCCAACTAACTATTCCAGAGGGATGGTTTAGTCTTGGATTGGCATGGAAGGGGTAGTCAGGAGGAACTCTAGGAGTTCCTCATCGAGATCCCTTCGAAATGCATGCAAACTACCATTACTACCCATGATTTGGGCAATCCCTCATGGTAGTTCATGTTTTGGTGCTAACCACTATTGTCAATAGTGTAGCACCCTAAAATTGGCGCAGTAAAACCTTAATAATTACAATTACTCTAGTAAATATTCAAATTCAAATTTCAACCTCCAAAACCGCTCCCAAACCGTCGTTTAACCCGTTTCCTCCTTTCCCGTGCCATTTTTAGAGTTTGTTTTGTCTGTTTGACGATATCGTCTCCGATAAGATGATATCGCCTCAGATCGGACGATTTCGTCTAGCGTAGGACGTCCAGATGATCTCGTCCCAAACTGATTTGTGCATAGTTGGACTCTGTTCCAACGACGTCTCTAATCTGGGCAGAAGCGTGTCTACGTCGTTAGAGACCTCCCCCATTGGAGATCTCCCAAATTGGGATGATCTCCAACCTCCCAACCTCTATCCTAAGCCTATTTAATCCTAGGCCCTCCCCTTAGCATCCCCCTAGCTGAAATTCCCTGTAACTCGAATTCTACACGCACTAGACCATCTTAAATCATTGTTTGCATTTGTATTTTTCCAAGTTTGTTTGCAGGAACTTCATTGTTTTTCAGCCGGAGCAAGCTCAATTCGTCTCAGACGATCTCGTACAATCTCGGACGATCTCGACCCAATTCGAGACGATTTCTACTGCAGTCCACATTGGGGGCAATCAATGCCCAGAGTTTGCATTTTCTCCACTCTTTTCCGTTGCATTATTCTGCATTTAGTTAATTCTATGGTTATTCTTTATTATCCTGCATCTTGGAGTTCACCCATGTAGCTTTAATGCATAATAAAAGCATAAATTGTCATTAGATCATTATAATGCATTCGTGTCTTAGTTTGATATTATCATTTTAATGTTCTTACTACCATTTTACATCATTACCCTCTATTATCATAGTTGCATTCTCTGTATTTTGCATCTGTTTCTCTGTTTGCAGGTCTCTGACGAATTTGTCTGACGAATTCGTCAGATCTCAGATGATCCTGTCAGATAGGAGACGATCCTGTCAAATTCTAGACGATCTTGACTGCTTCAAAAATCAGAATCTCCATCAGACATCCGGATCAGGTATGGGTCTTTAATCCATCTTGTTCTTTCTATTTTTCTATCCAAATCTATTTCTGTCTTCATTTAAATCTGCATTTCATATAGAATAGCTTAGACGCATTTTGGCCAAACCTAGGACTTGGATGATTAAAGATAAAACTGAACACATCAAACACATTCCCAACCTAGGCATGGAAACTGCCATTCAAACGTTTCCTGGTGAACCCACCATCCGTCGAAAAATCACCATAATACACCTCCCCTGAGAGGCGGGACCTTCGCAAGGCCTCTCAGTCCGAGGTACCGCGCCATCCTTTTCCCATCCTCCTTCCGGGCATGGATCCTATAGCCTGAAGGTAGGGATGCAAAAAATTTGGAGCGATACATTTTGGTGAACCCGACGTGAATGCATTTAAAACCTTTTGAAAACAAAAAAAACAAAAAAAATAAAACAACCAAAACATAGATGCATTTCAAATCATCTAAAACTAATAAGTTGCATATCATGTTTAGATGGTAGCTCCTAAGAAAATATTAGCAGTTACTATAAATGTTGAAAACCAATTGGCAGCCATAGAAATCAATTTTGTGCTTAGTGTGCCTGAAACAGATAGAAATCAACTTTTGTGGGATGAACTTGATAGAAGACTAAGTGTCATTTCATCTAGGTCAACAAAACTTAAACAAATCAAGAGGCTTGTCCTAGATAGAATTCTGGATCCTCATCAACTCGTCTTTTATCATGAACTTCAGAGAGCCTGCCATAGATGGTTAGCTTATAGGAGAGCTCTTGTGTCTTCAGAATTGTTCACCTTCGAGGAATACCTCGAGAACGCAGCCATTATACACCAGTTCCTAGGTCGTGTAGAAGACCAAGAGGTTGTTCTTACGGATAGGGAAATATGGAATAGAGTTCCTCGAGCCGTGTTATATCGAGAGTATTGCCACGAGCTTTACTTCTATCAACCGGAATCCGAGACAGATAATATCACTATAGCTCTTTTCATTAAATTTTTGAAAGAAAAATTTCAATTTGAAGAAGAACACTTCATGACTCTCGAAGAACTCGAGCCCATTAATGATATTTATAAATTGTTTATAGAAAACTAGATCATTACTTTCAGTATTAGTTCTTGCATTTATTGTGTTGTTTGTTATCTTTACAATATTATTACAAAAACAAGAAAAACTAAAAAAAAAAAAACATAACAAAAACCAAAACCTTTCATTTTAAATATTGTAGTAGGTATATAATTAATATATACCTCTTAAGCTTGTTGCATATATATATATATATATATATATATATATATATATATATATATATATATTGCTGAAATCTAAATTAAGCACAATGCCTAAACTTAGGAATGGTAAACAAACTAAAGGAGAAGAAGAAGATTGGTTAGAAGATAAAACTAAAAACCCAAATGTCCTTCCTGAAGATCCAATTCCGGAAGGAGAAACTCTAGATCAACCAGAAGATGACCTAGGTGAAGACAATGAACAAGAAGAAAATGTTAAAGAGGATGGATCCTCATCCCCTAGAGTAGCTCCAGATGGAACTATTGCTTTTGACAACTTAGATCATTTCTAGAAATTTTTCAATAATAACATTGGCGCTCTTAATATGGCAGTTCGTATTGATAAAGGGCAAATTAGTGACACTCAAGCAGCCATGGAACATATGTTTGATGTGCACACTAATCCCTTGTCTTTCATTGATCAAGAAAGTGATAAGGTTGGACCATCCAATAGAGATATGGTCACTATGATTCAGAACATGCCAAAAAAATAGGTTACCCAACCTCCTAAGGAACCTGTTATTGAGCCTAAAATCATTCCCACACAAAATAAAACTTCCTTCACTGCTTTACTTCGCCAAACTATTGATCAATATGCTTCAAGTAAACAAAAACCTAAAATGAAGCCAAACACCAATTTTCAACAATCTGGAATACAGAGATAATACAACTTCAAAATTCCTTCATAACACCTTTCCTACCAACAATTTACACAATAGCAACATAGCATCTAATCTTCATGTCCCTCCATCATATGCTCACAAATCCCATATCAATGCCCTACCGAACCAATATGGTGGGCAAACTAGTAATCTGGAAGCCATGGTGAAACAGTTAGCTTCGCGTATGGACCGGATAGATCCTTACCATCCCTCGTACAATTATCGAGAGATATGTAGTCAACCTTTGGATCCCATAGTTGTAGCACAACCGTACCCTAAGCATTTTCCCATGCCCATCCCGCCTATATATAAAGGAACCGAAGATCCCATAGAGCATCTTCGCATGTTTAGGATAGCATGTCATGATATATCACATGATGACTTGCTATTACTAAAAATGTTCCCGAAAAGTTTAGGTGGAATGGCATTAGAGTGGTACTATCAATTGCCCACTCATTCTTTGAGAAACTTTGAAGAAACAGATGAATCTTTTGTCCATCAATTTAGTGCCTACATCGAGAGGCATGTAACCATTAAAGATTTATACAACTTAAAACAAGACAAGGATGAATGTTTTGCCGATTTCTTAGCTAGATGGAGGCGGTTGATAGGAAAACCGCACTTTGTGCTACCTTATAGGGAAATGTTGGACATTTTTATTAATAATTTACAAGAACAAATATCTTATGAGCTATCAATCGCTACTTTAACTACCTTCGATCGAGGCTATAGATTTAGCTCGAAGAGTAGAAGATGCCCTCATTAGGAGAGGCCAACTTAGGAAGAAGGATGATGAGAAAACATCCAAAAATTAGTATAAAAACAAACAAGTTGTAGGTGACGGAGTCATTGACAACAAAAATGTTGCTAATATCAATGCAACGAAAACAACAGAAAAATTTATATTGAAACCGCCTGATAAGCCTCCTCGAGAATTTACTAGATTGAATCAACCATTATCAACTATTTTACCTCAATTACTCGAAAGAGGTTTGATCCAATTACCAGCTATCCGGGAACCTGATCCAACTATACCCGGATATAGAGTTGACTTACACTGTGATTTCCATAGAGGGCCTGGACACTCTACCAACGCTTGTAAAAGGTTGAAACATAAAATACAGGATCTGATTGATAATAATGAAATGGAGGTGCAAGCCTTCCAACCTAAACAAAATGCTCCTAATAATCCTCAAAAGACCATTCCCCAAAATCAAAATCAAAATGCTAATCAATCATTAGACATATTTCAACACCCTTTACCAAGACATGGTAAAGAGGTGGCCAATCAAATCGAACATCATAATGTTCCTCCTCCTACCCGATATGTAGGAACTATTAGCGGAAATTTACCTAATCATGATTTACAAAAATTTGACACAACTTTATCCATGGTCACAACCAGGCCCCTACATAATATTCAAACTCCAGATCCTAGTGATATAGAATCAGATATTGAAAGTGAAATAGACATCACTTCAAACCAATCGAATAGTTCTGAAAATGAATCATATCCTATTCAACCCATCACAGATGCTATGGTTCCAAAAGAACCATTTCCTAGAAGAGTTACTACTCGACCCTCTTCTAATCAATTCCTCCCAAATGAACAAGCCATAAACGCTCAACCGAGACCAGTTCAACGTCTTCAATATAACATTGTAGGTACCATTGGAGTCGTTACCCGACAACAGGCTCAAAATTCTCAACAAGAACCAAACCAGAATGATGGATCAGCTCCATTTGTTTTGAAAAATCCCAATAAAGGGAATCATGCTTCCAATGTTCAACTTAAACCCCCTTACAATATTAATGAGCAATTATCCAATACTACGACCTGAATTTCCCTTTTGGATTTATTAAGATCTCCTCCTACCCATAGGGATGAGTTGATGCTTACATTAAGCCAAATGATGGTACCTCAAAATATTCAACCTGAAGCCATGGCCAATACTATCATCACTCGAGAAGTTGATTGTATTGACTTCCGAGATAAAGATATCCCACAACACAGTTTACATAAGGATAATCCCTTATATATTACTCCTCTAATTGGAGATGTAGCTATTAAACGATTCCTGATTGATAATGGTTCATCTCTAAACATTTGCACTTTTGACTTCTACCAACGATTTGGCTTTAGAAGTGATGAAATGAAGAAAACTGACATGATTATCAAAGCTTTCAATGACGAAACACAAGAAACGTGTGGAGTTATTACCATCCCATTGCAAGTTGGTCCTCGAACTCTAGATACCACCATGTTTATTGTACATTGCCCCACATCGTACAATATACTCTTGGGTCATCCTTGGATCAATGCAATGCGGGTCTGTCCCATCAACTTTACACCAATGTGTTAAATTCGAATTTAAAAATCAGTTGGTCACTATCCACGATGATCCTAGACCCTTTGATATGTGTGCTTTGGCGGAACTTGTTGGAGTGCAATTTTTCCCCGCTTCCGTCATCCACACATCCTAATTCTTATTTTTCATCTAAAACTCGTGAAACACACACCTATAGCTTCACCTATTTCCCCTCCCTTCATTTCATCCTCATATATAGATCAACAATCTTCTAAACAAACCACTCTAGAACCTCAAAAAGATCTTCAATCCACAACCAATCCTTCATGTTCTATCCCTATAATTTCAAAACCTATAGACCCATCTCTTAACACTTCCACATTATCAACATCTATCATACCTTCCACATCTAAAGATATAGGGAATGATCCTTCTACATCTTATGCTCTTTCTGATGAACTTTTACCGAATTTATCCACAATCTTAATATCAGAAAAAACAAATGCTTTCATGCAAGATTCAATTCTTTTAAATAACTTGCCACCATCTCCTCGTACTTTGGGCCTCCCACAACCTATGGGAAGTACTTACCAAGTCGGGAGTTGTGCCTTCATTTATAAAGGATATGACTAGGGAAGAATCCCTCGAAATATCAAAACTCATCATGAGGGATATGCTCGATGTTATTTTACCAATGAATATATTAAAGCTAAACCCATAATGCTTAAAATGGGATATAAAGGGAAAGGCTTGGGACCTTTCCAAAATGGCATGAAAGAACCTTTCGAGGTAGAACCGTGGCCCGCCCGCTGTGGTGTGGGCCTATTTCCTAGTAAGGGTCAACCCTTTCCTTTTGAAGATGATGATCAACTCATATGTTATCAAGATTATTTGGATAGGCGTGATGATTTGCCTCTAAAAAATCAGCCATTTACATGTAACATGCTATCCATAGCTTACCCCGAAATGATTGCTGACTCCGATGAGGAGTTGGAAGGAGATATCTTCCACGATGTCTCCATTGAAGAGATGTTACACAATGGATTTTATTTTGATGGTTCTATACCAACTATAGCCCAACTTGAGACCACTAATCCTCAAGATGAATTATCCAACTTAACCTTACAAGAATTACAAGAATTGGGCGTTTCACCCGCCCCACCTAATTTTGAAAGAGATCTACACATGGAGGTAGAAAACGTCATTAAAATTAATATTGGAACCGAGGATAGTCCTCACATAATCAATATTGGATCAGAATTAAGTCAAGAAAAACAAGAGCAATACATTGCATTCCTTAAAGAATATGAAGATGTCTTCGCTTGGACATATGAAGATATGCCAGGTCTAGACCCTTCCGTAGTCATGCATCACCTAGTGGTCCATCCGGATGCTAAACCGGTTAAACAAAAACTTAGAAAAATGCATCCCAAAGTGGCTTTGCTAGTCAAAGGGGAGTTAGAAAAACTCCTGAATGTTGTTTTTATACAAGCTATTGATTATGCTGAATGGATCTCAAATGTAGTTCCAGTTACCAAGAAAGAAGCCACCAAAGTTAGGGTTTGCACAGATTTTAGAGATATTAACGCTGCATGCCCTAAAGATGATTTTCCTCTTCCAAACATGGATCAAATCATTGACTTTATTGCCGGGAGTGGGATGATGTCCTTAATGGATGGATTCTCCGGTTATAATCAGATCAGGATAGCTCCTGAAGATCAGGCTAAAATAGCCTTTATTACCCCCTGGGGTACCTTTTGTTGGAAAGTGATGCCATTTGGCTTAAAGAACGCAGGTGCAACCTATCAACGAGCTATGACTTATATTTTTCATGATATGATGCATGATATCCTACATGATTATGTAGATGATATTATAGCTCGCTCTATTAATGAAGATAATCATTTAGATGATTTGAGAAAAGTTTTTAATCGATTACGAGAATATCTTATTCGATTAAATCCAGCCAAATGCATATTCGGAGTTAAGTCCGGTAAACTATTAGGGGTTTTAGTTTCTTTACGTGGTATCAAAATCGACCCTCTCAAGATTGCGGCTATCACTGATATGCCCGCACCTACTAATATATCTGAGTTACGAAGTTTACAAGGTAAGCTTCAAGCCATCCGTCGCTTCATCGATAAGCTGGCGGACAAAATCGGTCCCTTTCTTAAACTTCTTAAGAAGGATGTCCCTTTTAATTGGGACGATGAATGTAAAGAAGCTTTTGAACTTCTCAAACAATACCTCCTTAACCCACCTGTGCTTTCACCGCCTAGACCTGATCACCCATTTCTCCCGTATATTTTAGCCTCGGATTTTGCCTTAGGAGCTATGTTAGCTCAGCTTGATGATGCGAAGAGAGAACGTGCTAATTATTATATTAGCCGAACCTTCATCAATTATGAAACCCGCTACACAACATTAGAAAAACTATGTCTAGCAGTCGTGTTTGCTACGCAAAAATTATGCCATTATATGCTTAATCATAAAACTTATGTCATTGCTAAATATGATCCCTTGAGGTATCTCATGAGTCGACCTTATTTATCGGGTCGCATAGCCAAGTGGGTTCTTGCTCTAAGCGAGTTTGACCTCACGTTCATAGGACAAAAGTTCGTTAAGGGTCAAATCATAGCAGATCAATTAGCTGCTGCACCCTTAGAGTCTACCCATCCCCTCATCATTGAGTTTCCTGATGAATGCCTTCAATTAGAGGCAGACCATATTGAACAATGGTCCTTATACTTTGATGGAGCCCGATGCATGAGTGGGGCTGGTGCGGGTATTATTTTAATATCCTCGCAAAAACATCTTATTCCTCTGTCCTTCAAATTAACATTTGCTTGCACCAACAATACTGCTGAATATGAAGCTCTAATCCTTGGATTACGAGCTGCCTTGGCGCTAAAAATTAAACATCTGTTAGTTTTTGGTGATTCTCAACTTGTTATAAACCAAATTAATGAAGTTTATCAGACCAGAGATGATAAACTGTGCCCATATAAAGCCTATGTTTTACAATTAATGTCTCTATTTGATCAAGTTACCTTGGAAGCTATTCCTCGAACTTGCAACCGTGCAACTGATGCTATGGCCGCAGCTGCATCTCTCCTGCCCTTGGAGTTAGATGACGAATATGCCACTATCATTATTCGTCGACTCCAGGAACCCACTTCAAATAAGTCATGCTTAGAACCTTTGGATGTGTTTCTAATCAATGAAACTACTCCTGAACCTTGGTATACGGATATATTTGATTTTCTCCAAAATGGGACTTTCCCTACCAATTCTAATAGAAACCAACATCGGTTATTACGTCGACGAGCAAGTCGGTTTGTAATAATTGGCAATACTTTATATAGGAGATCTTTTGAAGGTATCCTATTAAGATGTTTGAATTTAGAAGAATCCAAATCAGCCTTGAGTGAAGCCCATGATGGATCTTGTGGAGGACACTTCAGTGGTAGTGTCATTGCTAAAAAGCTCCTTAGGATAGGATACTTTTGGCCTACCATGGAGAATGACGCACATGATTATGTGCGCCATTGTGACAAGTGCCAAAAACATGCTGACCTTGTCCATGCACCTGCACAAGAACTGCAGGCTATTTCATCTCCTTGGCCCTTTTCAAAATGGGGTTTAGATATTATTGGCAAAATCAATCCCGTGTCATCTGATGGACACAAATTCATCATAACCGCCACTGAGTATTTCACGAAGTGGGTTGAAGCTATGCCTTTAGCTTCCTGCACTGGCACACAAGTCTCTAAATTTATTTTTAATCAAATCATTTGTAGGTTCGGAATTCTTGCAAATCTCATCTCTCGATAATGGAACTTGTTTCAAAAATAAAGATGTTAAAAAATTATGCCAAAAATATAAGATTCAACATCGCTGGTCCACTCCCTATTATCCTCAGGGTAATGGTCAAGCAGAAGCATCTAACAAAACCTTAATCAAAATTCTCAAAATATTGGTAAATAAATCTGGCCGCGACTGGCACATTCAGTTATATCCAGCCTTGTGGGCCTATCGAACTAGTGTTCGAACTCCCACTGGAACTTCACCTTTTGTTTTGGTTTATGGTGCTTGAAGCCATTTTTCCCTTTGAATTAGAAGTTCCTTCTTTGGCTCTACTACTTCAAGATACCGAAGTAGGATATGAATATCGAAATGGGAGACTCGATCAACTGGAACTCCTAGATGAAAAATGCATCAATGCTTTGGAGCATCTCCGTGCCTACCAAAACAAGCTTAAAAGATCATATGCTAAAAAGTTCGTCATCGATCCTTTGAGATCGGCGACCTTGTTTTAAAAGAAAATAAAAAAATACTAATGCAACTAAGGACCTTAAAGGTAAATTTGAGCCCAACTGGCTTGGACCATACATTATCACTGCTAAATTTGAATCGGGAGCATACAAATTATCTACCTTAGATGGTAAAGAACTTAAAGAACCCATGAACATTTTGCATCTTAAACGTTACTATGTATAAATTTGGTCATTTCATCCTTGTATATATTTGTTTAAAATATTTCAAAATCACTATCTTGTATTTCTTTCAATTTATAAATTCAAAAACACCAAAAATATTCATAATCATCAAAATATTCAAAACTACTTGTATTTTATTTATGGCACTTGTTAATTCTTTCAAAAACAAAAAAAATAATAATAAAAATAAAAAAAACAGCAATATTCTTGACTCTTTCGAAACCAAAACAACATAAAGAAGAAAGAGAGAGTCAACATTCTCAAAACTTCTCAAAAAGTATTTATATATTTCTTCTTACAAATGTTGCAGTTATATATTTCAAATTATTTTGGATAAATTAGCATTTATTTGGAATCCCTCACTTTCACACTCACAAAAATAAATATCTTGATTTTTATCTGGCATGATTACTAATCTCTCTTATATCAAAGTCCACAAAATTCAATTACATAAATTTTGAGCACAGAGAATTGATCTTGTTATTTACTTAAACCAAGCACATCCTTTCACAATAAAATGATTATATTTGTAATGTCCATGCTATGCTACATAGTAGAAGTGGTTTCTTGAGCGAAAAGTTTCCCCTCCTATCCTATCATGCACATGGTCTAGAATCTTTGAGAATTGGCAAAAGGACAAGCTCACCCCTACCCAGAATAAAAATCCCTTGCTCTACAGCTAATCCGAGCAAGTATCCCTAGCATAGAAAAAAAAAAGCAAAGTTCAAGAAAAAGAGAAAAAGAAAAATGTTATTTTATATCATTACAGCATTATCAAGCAAAAATACAAAAGAAATACAAAAGAAAGAAATGAAAGCAAAAGCAAAAGCAATAAAATCCCTTTCCCTACCCTTTGAAAAGAAAAGAAGGGTTGATGAGCTTGAATCCCTGGAATTCTCAATTATTCGAAAACTGTGAGGTAAGCCCCATAACAGTGGTTTGTGCCCAACCCGCTTGGCCTTGGGTAACTCCTAGCATGGCGATATGTCTGTCACATTAGCGACCTTCTTTTGTACAGACCTATGTCCGCTTATGGATTAGCTAGCTCTTGATAATCCGACTTACATAGTAGTCTAGTATGGTTATATGCATCTACATCATGGTTAATGAACACTTATTTGGTTCATTCAAATCACTTGTATCATATTATCTTGCTCAAAACTGGTAAATGAACAATGCAATTGCACACACATTTGTATTTGAGAGATTTTGTGTATCATTATGATAAATCAAGATTGGAAATGAATTCACATATGCACATGGGATTCCTTATAAATCTAACTTTTGTCTTTAAGATACTTTGAAATATTTTTTTGCAAATTGTCTGGAATAATTCATTTTCTTCTTTAAAGTACAGTTGTTTAGTATAAAGACAACTACATACATAATAGAAAAAAATCAAAATTTCTTTCAAAACCATACAATCAAAACACACAAATTATATATATATATATATATATATATATATATATATATATATATATATTGTCGACTTTCGCGACGATGGTATAGTTCCAAAACCAAAATTGGAATTTTATGCCTAGCGCAAGTCCTCATCTTCATATTTTCTATTTATTAAAAATCAACCATGCAATAAAACAATCTATTTTCTTCTTTGATTTTCGCGATGATGGTATAAGTCTATACCTACATATTCTATGCCTAGCGCAAACCATTGTACCAATTTGTATTCCCCATTTATTTGAAAATCATGAAAACCATATGACTTAAATCATTCTGTTATACAATTATGTTTTTTGACAATAAGCATGCACATTATCACTATTTCATGTCATTATGTCAACCTTCAATTTTGCAATGATGGTATAATTCCTAGGGAATTATCCAAAAATTTATCACACTTAGGAATTTATGCCTAGCAAAAATCATTTTAAAATATTTCATGCATAATATTTTCATGAAAATCTGAAAACAAACCATCATCATCATCATTTGCATCATCACACCAAAGTCTTAAGACAGTCTCTTAAGCACCCTTTTACTTTTTAGCAATATTTCTATACTGGGATTAGCTTGACGACCGAGTGAGCGGCGACTCCATGAAATGGTCTATAACAAATGACAATGTCCTTTGAAATTATTGTTAAAAGTCCCTTTTATTTTTTATCAAATTATCATCACAACAACCAATTTGTTACATCAGATTATTTCATTTAAATTTTTAAAGCATGACATTTAAACCATAATATTTTCCAATGCCATAATTACATGAATCATCAAATCAATCACACCAAAACATTAAAAGCATCATACAAACGCATAAGACAAGTCATATGATCAAAAAAATATCTCATCTATATATATATCAAATATATGTACATCATATCAAAAATAGATTGGTATGCCACAATCTACATCTTGGCATACTCAATCCTCTCAATCATATATCCTCTGTGCAGTGTCTCGAGAACCCCTCGAGCTCTCGACCTCATCTCCTCCCCTCGCCCTGAGGTGGAGGAGGTGGCCCCATCGTAGTCCATGTGGTGCCATGAGTCCTGGATGCCGATCGTGATGATGTCCTAGATGACCCCATCACGACAGGCTCTACAATATGAGCTAGTAATGGCACCCTCTGCTCTACTGGCACCGCCTGGTAATATAGAGCCTGATAGAATGTAACCTGGGCAATAGCGCATGCTAAATCTCGAGTGCTCGCTCCTCCGCCCCGAGCTCTAAGCCGTGTAGCCTCATCCTGCAATGTCTGCACCTGAGCCCATAGGCGGGCAACCTCAGCTCGGAGAGTCGCTGTCTCGCTGCTCTCCCTAGTGTCAACACCCTTGCCCTTATCGGGTGATGGTGGCCTCTCTCTCTATGGAGAAGGGGGTCTCTCCTCCCTCCTCTCCCACTATCACGGCCTCTACTGAGCCTATGGCCTCCTCTACTCTCTCTCGCCATGACCCTGTGCCACCTCAATGGCCGCCTGGCATCGCCTCCCCATCCAATGCACAACTACATGAATCGGACCCTGAGCCCTCGTCATCCGAGGAGGGCGGATGCCTGTGTACCAGGCATCATAGCCGTCGGCTACCCCAGCGTCGTCCCCATCCACTGGCTGAATGGGGGCATCATCTCGCGTCCTGACTCCAGAAGCGCTGCATATCTGGAGCCCCGCTAACTATAGTGTTATCCTGAATAGTCCAGGAAAACTCGTAATCCCTGAGAGATGGGATCCCCTGCTGTAGACCGAACTGTCACAAAACTCGATCGTAGCGATGGAGCTCCACCTCTCCCCTCTCCATCCTCAGCCAGTAGACTCACCTGATGCGAGCTAGCTCCTGTCCATCCTCGGCCCACCCTGGATGATCCCTCCAAGGCCTCCAGGTGATCTGGTCGGAGACAAGGTCATCAAGTAGTCTCTGGGACATCGATAGATCTATCCGCCACTGTGACCCTCTTCGAAGCCACCAGTAGAAAGCTCGGGGCCTCTCCCCATCAACCCCTATCAAAGGAAGCCCTATCGGCCTTCGCACTGCAATGTGCTCCCAGCACCAAACCTGTAGAAGCGATGTCATAACCAGACATCGGCCGCCCTTGTACACGACCCCATGCAGGATCCTGTACAATCGGCATAGAACAAAGCTGCCCCAAGCAAACCTGTAGCCGTGGTCTCTCATGTCATAGACCACATCTGCCAGTACCCATGGTACCCTACATCCACTCTGGTGGCACAGTAGAAGTCCACCTACCACCCCAGCCAAAACCCATGTGAGTCTCGATGCCCCAGGCATCTGACGCAGCGACTCGATGTTCACTCCGCCCTTCTCCAGGGCGAAGCTCGGATCGCCACACAGTCACATCATCGCGTGGCCCTGATTGGCCATGGGAGTGATCAGTCGTCCTTGTATGGGGATCCTCAAAATCCTCCATACATCCTCTAGTGTGGGAGTCATCTCCCCTATCGATAACCGAAAATAGGAAGAACCCGGATACCACCTCTCTGCTAGGGCTGTCAATAGCCCCATGTCTGTAGAAACTTGTGGCATCTCTACCACATGCTGTAAGCTAACCTGTGCCAGCTGATCTCGCTCTACCTGAGATAGAGCGGCCAAGTCATCTCTCAACCCGTCGTATTTCCATTCTCTGCTCTTCAGTAATCCTCTCTGCAACATAAAAAAAATCAACACAATAAAAATCATTAATAAAAACTCAGTAATTAATAATGCAAGTAAAATTAGTTCAATTTTATAAATGATGATATCGTTCACAATTGGACGATATCGTCCCAAATTTGAGCAAAATCGTCTCCGATTTCGCAAGCCGAAATCGTCCCTAATTTGACGAAATCGTCCCCCTTTCGCCGATTTCGCCCTTGGACGAAATCGGCGAACTTGAGACGATTTCGTCGAAATCGGGACGATTTCGTCCCGACGACGTCGACGGCCCAAAAACTACCGCGATGCTCAAAAATTGCTCAAAATTCACCTAAAAAGCATGTAAATTCAACTTAAAGCATTCTAAACTAAGTTTAGACTCTTACCCGTAGCCCGCGTCGGACCTCTGTCGATCTGTGCGCTGTCTCGACCATTTTTGTCTCCAGAGCTCTAAAAACTAGAAAAATGAACAATAATAATGAATTAGGGTTTTACCCTATTTTTCTTAATTTTATTCAAAACACAATTAAAAACATTTTAAAATTTTGCTTTTCCGCGTTTTTACCTCAAACGTTCGATTTGGGTAAAAACATGGAGGGGGCACCATAGTAAGCTGTCGTACGATTCGACCAAGAATCGTCGCCTAAAAATGGGAATAATTTTTGCTTTCTCGTAGATCGAGAAGAACTCATCTTTAACGCATTTTCTTCGGAAAATTCGCTAAAGAGGGGGCAAAATGTAGCACCCTAAAATTGGCACAGTAAAACCTTAATAATTACAATTACTCTAGTAAATATTCAAATTCAAATTTCAACCTCCAAAACCGCTCCCAAACCGTCGTTTAACCCGTTTCCTCCTTTCCCGCGCCATTTTTAGAGTTTGTTTTGTCCGTTTGACGATATCGTCTCCGATAAGACGATATCGCCTCAGATCGGACGATTTCGTCTGGCGTAGGACGTCCAGACGATCTCGTCCCAAACTGATTTGTGCATAGTTGGACTCTGTTCCAACGACGTCTCTAATCCGGGCAGAAGCGTGTCTGCGCCGTTAGAGACCTCCCCCGTTGGAGATCTCCCAAATTGGGATGATCTCCAACCTCCCAACCTCTATCCTAAGCCTATTTAATCCTAGGCCCTCCCCTTAGCATCCCCCTGGCTGAAATTCCCTATAACTCGAATTCTACACGCACTAGACCATCTTAAATCACTGTTTGCATTTATATTTTTCCAAGTTTGTTTGCAGGAACTTCATTGTTTTTCAGCCGGAGCAAGCTCAATTCGTCTCAGACGATCTCGTACAATCTCGGACGATCTCGACCCAATTCGAGACGATTTCGACTGTAGTCCACATTGGGGGCAATCAGTGCCCAAAGTTTGCATTTTCTCCACTCTTTTTCGCTGCATTATTCTACATTTAGTTAATTCTATGGTTATTCTTTATTATCCTGCATCTTGGAGTTCACCCATGTAGCTTTAATGCATAATAAAAGCATAAATTGTCATTAGATCATTATAATGCATTCGTGTCTTAGTTTGATATTATCATTTTAATGTTCTTACTGCCATTTTACATCATTACCCTCTGTTATCATAGTTGCATTCTCTGTATTTTGCATCTGTTTCTCTGTTTGCAGGTCTCTGACGAATTCGTCTGACGAATTCGTCAGATCTCAGACGATCCTGTCAGATAGGAGACGATCCTGTCAAATTCTAGACGATCCTGACTGCTTCAAAAATCAGAATCTCCATCAGACATCCGGATCAGGTATGGGTCTTTAATCCATCTTGTTCTTTCTATTTTTTTGTCCAAATCTATTTTTGTCTTCATTTAAATCTGCATTTCATATAGAATAGCTTAGACGCATTTTGGCCAAACCTAGGACTTGGATGATTAAAGATAAAACTGAACACATCAAACACATTCCCAACCTAGGCATGGAAACTGCCATTCAAACGTTTCTTGGTGAACCCACCATCCGTCAAAAAATCACCATAATACACCTCCCCCGAGAGGCGGGACCTTCGCAAGGCCTCTCAGTCCGAGGTATCGTGCCATCCTTTTCCCATCCTCCTTCTGGGCATGAATCCTATAGCCTGAAGGTAGGGATGCAAAAAATTTGGAGCGATACAAATAGTAACCAACTATGGCCGCTCTCAACTTGAGTGGCTAATATTTGTGGTCACTCTGGTCTATAGCGACTAGGCCTAAATGGGCTAGAACGACCCCTTTTGAGTGGTTAGGACCACTGTTTCTCTTGGAAAGGTTTGAGATTGGTCATATGGTCTATGAATGTGTCCATATGGGTAGTCTCCTAAGCATGATGTGTTTTAGGTGTCTATAGTTTACATGGGATAAGGAATAAAATAATGGGTAGTAGAATGGATAAGATGTGAAGGAAATAAATGTCTCTCTTAGGATGATCCATTATGGGATAATGGATGAAGACATATCCTCAAAGCTATCAAAATTAATGGAGAGGTTGTCAATTTGTAGTTCCAATTCATCTTTAGATATTTCAAGAGATACAAGTGAATCATGGACACTTGAAAGAAGGAGGTAGGGATATCAATCTATGACTAAGGGGATTGACTTCTAGTGGGGGAGTCACATTCTAAATTTTTAGGATCATCCTACTCGTCATATATGAATGTGATGTCAAAGCATTTAACTTCATGTGTCAATATATTCTTAGCTTCATCATGGTATCCTAAACCTAATTTTCCCTAGTTGTAGAAAATAAAGAGTGATGAGAGAGTGTCATCCCTGCTCATGGTGATGTAGAACAAACCCATGCTAGTATTGTCATTAAAAGTAATGTAAGGCAAAGGATGGGTTAGATAGGTAGTCAAGAATTACACAAAATTGGGGCTTACGCTTCAAAGGTTTTGTTGCTTTTAAGGAGGTATCGAGACCTTCATATATAAATTTTCTTTGATTTGTGGTGATTCCTACTAGAATGACAACATCAATGGTAAAAGGTACATTTTGTGGTTAGCTAAAATTGTATACTTTTTTAATGTTAGGCGATGTGATGCAAGTGTTATGTACCATGTATTCTCCTAGTCCTATGCATTTCATTAGTACTAAGACATGTGGTGTCTCAAAACAAGTTTGTGATGTCAAAGATCTTAAATTTATCAATGGTGTAGAATATGTGGATGCTTGTGACTTAGGTGGAAGATTGGTGAGTGGATAGGATATGAGTTGTAGTAGGGTGCTTACTCTAGGAGGAAGATGAGAAGTGATGACATTAGACAATGGAGGATGATGTGGCATATGAGTTGTATAAGAAGGGATTGGGGGGATATTTGTTGATTTTTAAGAATTTGATCATGGGGGGAGATGAGATTGGGTAATTGGTGGGGTGGTTGTGGTTGTAGATGTTGTTGCTACTATTTTTTTGGTGGTGAATAGCGGTGTGATGGGTACAATTGCAAGGTGGGTTTATAGAAGGATAGGAGTTGGTAGCAATGTAACCAAAATATAGTACTTAAATGGGTCATCATCAACTTGGATGCAATGCACCTATCCATCATGTAAGTATTTTATGTAATGATGAATGGTTAAGGGGACATATTGCATGTCACGTATCCAATGTCTCCCTATGAGGAGATTATACTACATTTCTCCTTCAATGATGTGATAGAGAGTGGGTATGTTTTTGACTCCTATCTTGATGAGTAGGATTATGGCACTCAATATTTGGTATAACATACCATTGAAGGTCTACAAGTCCATGGTAGGGTAGTATGGTGCTTAGGGGGGATGTTGAGGTGACTGAGAGCTAGTGAAATGATAATGTTGATGGAATACCCTATGTCAATAAAGACACACTCATGAGTTATTTTTTCCATATCTATAATAATTTACATGGGAGGATCTGACATTGGTCTTGTTGAGTGGTGTTTTCACCCGGTTGTGAAAGCACACTCTCCGGTAGGATCTGAGTCCAAGAATCCTCTGCTTGCAAAGAAAATGACTTTCTCCAAGGTTCCTATTATGCTTAAATAATGTTGTTCAAATGAAATGCCAGGAATATCTTAGGGTTTGCAAGTGGATGTTAACAAGGGGCACTGATGGTTTATATAATTTTAATTTACAGTGGACTCAAAACGAATAATTGTACTTTAATCTTGGATTTTGATGGATTTTTAGCTATTAATTTGGATACAGTAATTAAATTGCAAAAAATAAAGCAAGGGTTTGAAAAATAAAGAAAAGTAAATGCAGAGAAACTAAACTACAGTCAGAATGTTGCCATCGATTTGATGAAATCGAAGATACTGAGGTTTTATGCATGCAACCTAATCTAATGAACCTGCAAACTCGCACAATCCAAATAAATTAGGTGCTGGTCTCTAGGGTTTCTACTGTAATTCCGGACTTAGGCATTCGCATGAAGCAACCAAGCACACTTGCATTAAACTTCACCTAAAAGCCTCAAAAATCTGGAATGAAAGATAAAGCATTAAATCATGCATGCACAAAATGACTCCTTCTTTCTCATCAGTGAGATGCCAATACTATATATTTTGTATTAAATGATATGTCAATTACATTCAAAGAATGTTCCAGGCAAAAATATTCCAGAACAAAAAGAAGGAAATTGCCCAAGTGCAGGCCCAGAATAGCACGAAGCTCTTGTCTCTGCAACTCTGCAATCGACAATTTCCAACCCTTCCTTCAATCTGCATTTCTGGTTTTATAGTACTACAATGGCTCTTCGATTCCCTTTGTCACTTCACTTCGTCTTCCTACAAATGACCTTTCAAATTCCTGCTTTTCCTTGCTTTTAATTCATACTGGATGCCCAAACACACGAAATTTTCCACTGCATGTAATGTTCCTGCAATTTCGACACTTGTACGCCACGTGTCCTGCGTTTCCTGCGCCTTCCGTAACGCTTTTCTACAAAAATATTGACAAAAATTGCATGCCACCTGTTTAGCTTCTTAGCCGTGATAACGCGACATGTCGCGATATCGCTACACTCCTTTCGGCCGTATGTCTTTGGCAGCTCCTCGTAGCGATATCGCTACCACTTTTACCTTAAGCTTCCTCTTCATGAAATGGTAGCGATATCGCTACCACTTTTTAACTTAAGCCTGCTTTCATGAAATTTGTAGCGATATCGCTACCGTTTTGAACTTTGAGTCTTCTTTTCGCAAGGCGTGGCGAAATCGCAACCGTTTCTCCTTCGGACCTCCTTTTCACAAAACCGTAGCGAAATTGTGACACTTTTCATCATCCGTACACTTCAGCAAAACACGTCGCGAAATCATGACCATTCTCATTCTTTTCCAACGACGTGTCACGATTTTGCGACATCATTTCTCTTCTTCTCAATAGCATGTCACGATTTCGTGACACCTTTTCTTTTCTTCTCAGCGACATGTCGCGATTTCATGACACCTTTTCTTTTCTTCTCAGCGACATGTCGCGATTTCGTGACAACTTTCAATTTTCTCTTCTCTCCTCTTCGGCAGCGATGGAGCTACATGTCACGATTTCGTGACAACTTTCCTATTTTCGGCAACGATGGCACGACCAGTCATGATTTCGTGACATGTTGCGATTTCGTGACATGTCGCGATTTCGCGACACTCTTCAACACTTAGGCATTTTTTCCTCTTTTCTTCAATTTTAGCATCTGGGTCACCGAGATTCTTCTCTGCAAGCCTACAAAAATGTGGGTCCCCAATTTTGGGGTGTGTTGTGGATCAACCACAACAAATGGTGACTCTCTGTCAAATGCTCTTGAGCATTTTAGTAAGAACCCAACCTGAAACATATCACAAACTCGCAAATATATGTTAGCACATAAGTAAAATAACAAATGCCCAAAGATCAAAAGTACATGAATCATCAGAATCATCAAGTATTAGCTCAGTGTGTGCAATGTGTTTTCATTCCCTATCGTTTGAAATTGATCAACATTCCATTATCAGTTTTGCATGAATGCATATATGGGATGGTGAATGATTTGTGTACCCTAATGAATGTGCAAGGAGATTTGCTTCCAAAAAAGGCATGGTAGTTCTTCTAATACTATGTACAAGCATTCAAGATTGCCAAACCCTCTTAGGATCCACTAGTTCATTACCTTATTGTATCCCAAAGTTGGTTATGAGTCCCTACTATCTTGAACCCATGTGCAAGTGAATGTGAA
The DNA here is from genome assembly GCA_028583015.1 of Wollemia nobilis. Taxonomy (NCBI): domain Eukaryota; kingdom Viridiplantae; phylum Streptophyta; class Pinopsida; order Araucariales; family Araucariaceae; genus Wollemia; species Wollemia nobilis. The sequence goes on along the minus strand of JAQPPZ010017170.1, from coordinate 1,262,028 downwards.
ATCAAAACTTTGGGGAATCAGACTCCCAACCAACCGAGATGAGAGTTTAACCTTATCCTTACTATTCTGATTTAGAGTTCATTACCTCACTTTAAGCAAAATAATTAAACCAGTTATGGAAGAAATGGTCATGCTAGTCTAACCCTCTAGACAATCAGTGGTCTTGTTTTTTAGGCAAGACATGATGCCATGCATGGGCATATCTAACCCCACAATCCAAAACTTATCTCCATTTCTTTGGACCTTGGGGATGACTACCCATCCCTTGTAGAGGACAAGTAGTATGATCCTTACAATCCAAAATAAAGATGAGATGGGAAAAATTTATTTATTTATTTATTTATTTATTTTTTTACTTCTTGGACCTTGGGGATGACTACCCATCCTGGTTAGGGGCATGTAGTACGATCCTTACAATCCAAATTTTAAATGTAAATGGAAAATATTAATTTTGTTACTTAGACCTTGGGGATGACTACCCATCCTTTGCAGAGGACAAATAGTACGATCCTTACAATCCAAGATTGACTATGAAATGAGACATAAGAGCTTTGGGGAATCAGATTCTCAACCAACCGAGATGAGAAGTTATACCCTATCCTTACTACTCCATGTGGGTCAAATCAAAGCTTTGGGGAATTGGATCCTCAACCTAAGTTCGATGAGGATTTAACCCTATCCTTACTACTCTGATTTTAGGCTTTAAGCTTAATGGAAGTGGTCAAAACCACTGTTTTAAGGATCATGTTGCATAATAGGATAGACATGAAAACCACTTTCGCCCAACCTTTTCCTCCAAGTTAGGTTTTGATCATTTTGCTCAAGATCCTTTTTAATGTATGAGACGTGCTTGGTTCTAGATATCTCAAGACTCAGTTTCCAACCTTAGGATCTACTTATATATATGTTATAACACAACCCTAAGAGGATTTGACATACTTTAATGATTTGCACATAAGATGCATATGTAACTAAGATGAAATGTATGTAAGGTGAGATGGAGTATGAATGCATTATCTCTCGGATTGCAAATGAAATGATTTGTCATGCAAAACTGACTCTTTCATGTATCACAAGTTTCAAACGATGTAATTAAATTGCTTGTGTTACTTGTGGAGCTTTTACAAGACAATTCCAATGTTTCATACTCCCCTAACCTTAAGCATAAGTTGACAACTCAATTTTTTCATTTTTTTATTTTTTTATTTTATACAACACAAAATATGTCAAATAAACACACAATATTAAATCCAAATTCAAAATGAAACTTGAAAAACATAAACCAAAACCAAATCCCAACAACAATCCCAAAAACAAAAACTTGAAAGCCCACACCAACAAAAAAAACAAAAATTATATACACTATTGTACAAGATGATGCCAAGCTTGGACTATTACTTTCCCGGATCCCAAACATGATTAGAATATATCAAAAAACATATGACACAATACACATGCCAAATTTTGTAGGAATCCAACAACAATAAGATCAAACCAAGCAATGCAACACATCTCAACTTGCCATGCTTACCATTCAACTTTGATTTAGTTCTATAACCAACATCATAGGTGAGATTCAAATCAACTTGACTAGACAATAGTTGATATTCAATTTTATCTTGTCTATTCTTTAAAGTGCGAGTTTCATCGTTTCCTTCATGATTTAGAAGTAGGCTTTCCTTTTCAAATGTGAGATGTTGCAAACAAGAGCCTATTTCTAAAAATCTTGACTTCAAATTATTTTCCAGGATTTTAAAGCAATCAGAATCATTCAATACTTGACAAGCATCAACAAAATTTGGCATTTCCTCATTAATAATGTTAGCAACCAAAGGGACATCATGCAACCTATCACTTGAAATTCTTGTAGCTACTATCAAAGGTAAAGATTTCCCCTTGTCATCCATACTCAACCCATCATGATTAAAATTTATCATAACTTGATGAGTATTAGTAGCTTTTTCTTTTTTCTTGTTGTCTTCTTCATCGTCCAATACCTGTTCAAAAACACCAAAGTTAGGCACCCAATCAAACATGCGTCCATATTTTTCAAAACAAGAGCCTAATTTTTCAAGATATGTGCCACGTGACACCTTTCCACGATCAATGGCTTGAGTTGCCCCAAAATCCATATTTTCATTAAGATCATCAATAGCATCCAACCCATACCACCTAGGTTTTGTAATTTCATCACATTGAGATGGCATAGACATTGTAGAAACAATAGGTGGATCAAGCTTTCTAATTTCTTGCCCCCGAATGGGAACAAAAACAATTGATTCTCCTTCTTCATCCATGTTAGTAGAATCATTATCCTTCTCCAACCTTTGATGAGATCCTAATCCTTCTTCCAAAACATTTTCAGATTGCACAGGACTTGTAATATCCTCATGTGAAAGGGCAATTGTATCATCTTGCATATCAATAGGCAAACAAATTTCATTAGCAGTTTTGGAGTGAGCATACTCTTCCCAAGAATCATAATGATCATCTTTCAAAATTAAATTGTGATGCTCAACTATTTCTTCTTCATCTTTTAATTCATCAACATGTTTCTCATCAAATTTATCTTCACCTTCCTTAGATGGTTCAATTACTTCCAAAATTGGGTTATTGCTTACATTCAAATTGATAAGGCTATCATAATCCACATGTGTAACCCATGATTCACGTTTAACATGATTTGAAAGGTGTGAATTTCCTAGGCCATTACTTTCAACAATGTCTTCCAATGTGTCATTCGAATCAGATTCATCCTCATAGAATTCATCTTTTGGTGAGTCAAGGGTTTCCAATCTATCACATGTTTCCATACTAGTTGGATCTAGTATGCCTCCCTTACCTAAAATCATATTCCTATGAAAATCATTGAAATTGATTTTAGAACCATCTTTTGAATCAAGATGAGTACTTTGAAGTTGATTCATACTTAAGAAATATGGTTGATCTTGCAAAGTATGTTGAGGATTTTGAAATTGATTGAAGCATGGGAATGATTGTTGATTTTGAAATTGATTCACACTTGAACTTGGTTGTGATGGATAAATCATTGGGTGGGTAAAGGAGTTATTAAATGATTGAAGATTACATGATCCAAAACCCACACCATAATTTTGACAACTCAATTGTTGCTCAATTACCATTGCTTGGGTATAGGCTTGTGGCAAAGATGTGATTTGAGGCATCCCTCGCAAATATGTGGACATGGGTGAGTCAAGAGCATTGATGTATATTTGGAGAGCCATTTCTTCTTGAAGGGCATAAAATGTCACTAATTGAGCATATAATCCAAAGAATCTCTCAGAAAATGACTTCACATTTTCACTTGGTCCTTTTCTAATATAGGCCAACTGATTGTACATGAGGATTGGGTCAACTTGCTTTTTGTTGAATTGATTGAGAAATGTTGCCTCTAGTCGAGCCCAAGAAGTGATAGACCCTAAAGGCAGACTTGTAAACCAATCATGTGCCACTTTGTCCAAGGTATAAAGGAACATTTTACAAGCAACATCATCATACCAACTTGTCAAGTGATTCACAACAAATTTGAATGCTTGAATGTGTTCTTCTGCAGTACTTGTCCCATTAGACAAAAATTGAGGAAGCCATCTCTCAAAACCAACAGGAAAATAATGTTGAAATCCCGGTATATTTAATGGGCTACCTGTCATCCACGGTGTAAACATAGCCATTAGTGAATTTTTTGAAGAATATAACTTTAATAACCAACAAATTCCTTTTTTTTATATTTTTTATATTCATTTTAATTTTTTATTTTTATCTTTTTTATATATATATATATATATTTTAAATCAAATCAAATCGTATTATTCCTGTATGAACAGTCAAAGCGTTAGGAACAGTTCATAGCAATTCGTGTAGCACTTAAATCACAATGAAATAAACCGTTTCGGCCGTCCTTGAAAAAACATTCGATTATCACCAAGAAAACCTGCAATAAAAACAATGTTGCTATTTAGCCGTAAATAATTTCAAAATTAAATCAAAAACAAAATATTCAAATATGAAAATTGAAATCAGATAAACCGATTCGGCCCTCCTCCTAGCGCCAATCTTTTGAGTGGTGTTTTCACCCGGTTGTGAAAGCACACTCTCCGGTAGGATCTGAGTCCAAGAATCCTCTGCTTGCAAAGAAAATGACTTTCTCCAAGGTTCTTGTTATGCTTAAATAATGTTGTTCAAATGAAATGCCAGGAATATCTTAGGGTTTGCAAGTGGATGTTAACAAGGGGCACTGATGGTTTATATAATTTTAATTTACAGTGGACTCAAAATGAATAATTGTACATTAATCTTGGATTTTGATGGATTTTTAGCTATTAATTTGGATACAGTAATTAAATTGCAAAAAATAAAGCAAGGGTTTGAAAAATAAAGAAAAGTAAATACAGGGAAACTAAACTACAGTCAGAATGCTACCATCGATTTGATGAAACCGAAGATACTGAGGTTTTATGCATGCAACCTAATCTAATGAACCTGCAAAATCGCACAATCCAAATAAATTAGGTGCTTGGTCTCTAGGGTTTCTACTGTAATTCCAGACTTAGGCATTCGCATGAAGCAACCAAGCACACTTGCATTAAACTTCACCTAAAAGCCTCAGAAATCTAGAATGAAAGATAAAGCATTAAATCATGCATGCACAAAATGACTCCTTCTTTCTCATCAGTGAGATGCCAATACTTTGTATTTTGTATTAAATGATATGTCAATTACATTCAAAGAATGTTCCAAGAAAAAATATTCCAAAACAAAAAGAAGGAAATTTCCCAAGTGCAGGCCCAGAATAGCATGAAGCTCTTGTCTCTGCAACTCTGCAATCGGCAATTTCCAACCCTTCCTTCAATCTGCATTTCTGGTTTTATAGTACTGCAATGGCTCTTCGATTCCCTTTGTCGCTTCACTTCGTCTTCCTGCAAATGACCTTTCAAATTCCTGCTTTTCCTTGCTTTTAATTCATACTGGATGCCCAAACACGCAAAATTTTCCACTGCATGTAACGTTCCTGCAATTTCGACACTTGTACGCCATGTGTCCTGCGTTTCCTGCGCCTTCCGTAACACTTTTCTACGAAAATCCCGACAAAAATTGCATGCCGCCTATTCAGCTTCTTAGCTGCGATAACGCGACATGTCATGAAATCATGACATGTCACGATATCACTACACTCCCTCTGGTCGTATGTCTTTGGCAGCTCCTCATAGCGATATCACTACCACTTTTACCTTAAGCTTCCTCTTCATGAAATGGTAGCGATATCGCTACCACTTTTTAACTTAAGCTTGCTTTCACGAAATTTTTAGCGATATCGCTATCGTTTTGAACTTTGAGTCTTCTTTTCACAAGGCGTAGTGAAATCGCTACCGTTTCTCCTTCGAACATCCTTTTCACAAAACCGTAGTGAAATCGCTATCGTTTTCATCTTTCGTACGCCTTGGCAAAACCTGTCACGATATCACGATGTTTTTCCCCCTTGGACCTTCATGCAGCTTTCTGTCGCGATATCGCTACCACTTTCTCTTTTCGTACGCCGCCCCAAAACACGTTGCGAAATCGTGACCATTTTTCTTTTCCGTACGCCTTGGCAAAACCTGTCACGATATCGCGACCATTTTCCTATTCCGTACGCCTTGGAAAAACCTATCGCGATATCGCGACCATTTTCTCCGTCCGTACAGTTTTCCAAAACACATCGTGAAATCGTGACCATTTTCTTCGTCCGTACAGTTTTCCAAAACACGTCACAAAATCATGACCATTCTCTCTGTCCATACAGTTTGCTGCAATCGGTCGCGAAATCACGACGTCTTTCCTCTTCGAGTCCTTTAGCTACTTCCTGTCGCGATATCGTGACGTTTTTCGCTTCCGTACACCTTTCCAAAACACGTCGCGAAATCGTGACACTTTTCATCATCCGTACGCTTTGGAAAAACACGTCGCGAAATCGCGACCATTCTCATTCTTTTCCAATGGCGTGTCGCGATTTCGCGACATCATTTCTCTTCTTCTCAACAGCATGTCATGATTTTGCGACACCTTTTCTTTTCTTCTCAACAACATGTCACGATTTCACGACACCTTTTCTTTTCTTCTCAGCGACATGTCACGATTTCACGACAACTTTCAATTTTCTCTTCTCTCCTCTTCGGCAGCGATGGAGCTACATGTCACGATTTCGCGACAAATTTCCTGTTTCCGACAGCGATGGCGTGACCAGTCGCTATTTCGTGGCATGTCATGATTTCACGACACTCTTCAACACTTAGGCATTTTTTCCTCTTTTCTTCAATTTTAGCATCTAGGTCACCGAGATTATTCTCTGCAAGCCTGCAAAAAGGTGGGTCCCCAATTTTGGGGTGTGTTGTGGATCAACCACAACAAGTCCTCTAAGCATTGTTATCTCATGTTTGTATAACACTATGGAAGGTTAACACTATGGAAGGTTGCATGTTGGTATGCATATTATCTAAAAATTTTGTGAAAACATTGCTATCATCAGTTTAAAGATCAATGGACTACAATATGTTGTTTAAAGCCTCACGATGAAGCTAAGACTATTGTAAGAGGTCGTATATGGATAGCTTAGTAGGCATTGTTTATAGTTGGTGAGTGAGACTACTTCTAATCATGATGATGGGTCTTGGGGGTGGAGGACCTTGGGCTAGTGGGGGTGTGGAAGATAATGATGTAGGTATTTGTGCTAATTTTTTAGTAGGTTGAGAGGCATATCTATTGTTCCTTGTGATGATATTAATCATCCCTACAAACCCATGATATTCAGTAGTATGATTGACTTGATTAACTTGGTGGTTTTGCACTTGTGCCATCAAGGCTACAACTTGCATGTGCTACAATAGGAGATTCTAAAACACATCCAAGTTTTTATTGGAAGGAGCCAGAGGATTATGAACTCAAATGGCTCTATTATTGAGTAAATTTTAGATAATGTGTCAGAATCATTGGTATTTATCAATATCATACCCCTTTGTGGTGATGATAGTCACACTAGGTGTATTTATTATAGCCTCTTGGTTTTGGTAGGTTGGAGTTTTTTGGTCAAACCTCGGGTAAGGTGAGATGACCAACATCATACAACCTTTGAAAAATGTTAGCCATATGTTTTATTATATGACTCCACATGTGAGGTGGATGATCAACAAGATGTTGAGAGGTACATGGATGAGGCTAAAAAATTGGAGGAATTACGTTCCCATGGTGTTTATAATCTTGTTTTTGTGCATGGGGTATTTTAGTTGGGTGGTGCAACTATCGTGTTGATCACAAGATTGAAGGGTTGAGGAGGCTTTGGTTGGCCTTGACTAGAATTACCTTTTTTAAATATGATATAAGTGTATTTAGGCTTATTAAGGGGCTTAATATTCCCTTTTTGTATTTTAACATCTTTGATAAGTTTTGAATGTATGGTATCTTCCTCAAAGGAGTTGTGTTGTTGCATCTTCAAATTACTGAATATGTACATAATATAACTTTTGGAAAATACCTTAACCAACTCTACTTGAGGGGTGGGGAAGGGTAGATCATGCCACATAATCATTAAAGGGCTCATCCTCTGTATTGTCGTAGATTATATAAGTCTGTAAAAGATGTTCTAGTTTTGATATTAAGCATAAAATATTCTATGAAAGCATTTGCAATCTATTCAAATGTATACAAACTATGTCTGGGAAAGTTATAATACCAATTTAAAACTGCTCTTCCAAGGGACTACAAGAAGTTTTTGAGCATCAAAGCATCACAGTCGCTAATGTGATAGCAAGCAAATTGATAATTTTTAAACTACTCTCTAGGGTCCTCCTTACCTCTAAATTTGTGGAATTTAGGATTGAACTTAGAGGGGTATGGAGGTATGTGAACATAAGGATGAATAGGTTTTGAACACAATTCACTATATGTGGGTTTTTTATATCCAAAGCTAGTCAAGCGCATTTGCAATTATTTAATTTGGTCTTGCATAAGTTGTATCATATGTGGCATGACAGGCATTATCAAATTTGAACCAACTAGGGCATCCATTGAGGAGTGTTTAGGGTGGTTGTGGTTGGGCATGTGGTAATTGGAAGGTGGATTTAGCATATGAATTACTTGATTTTGAATGAATTATGTGTTCACAATCTAATGTTGTGCTTGATTGACCATAGGAATGGTTTCTTGATTATACGTTGGATCAGGTTCTTCATAATATTGTGTTTGTGTAGGCACTTGAATTTATGTATGTTGTGGAGATGTTTAAGCATATCAATCATTGTCAAGCACTTACTAATTTTCAATGTGATTAAATGATGTTTGAGTAGGAACATTTTGTAGGGGTATCTTATTATACCCTGGTTGAGGTAACCCTTGAATGACCACTTGTTGGGGGGTACTTGCATGTGGATATATTGATGTGGTAACCCTTGTAGATGCACTTGGTTGGAGTGATTTTTTTGCTATTGTGGAATCTATGTGTAGCCTTGTTGAATGGGTATATGAGTGCGTACCTACTATTTTTGGGGTATTTACATATATCCCTCATTGATTGGGCACCTGATTGTGCACCTATTGTTATTGGGGTATTTGTGTATACCCTTATTGGTTGGGAACCTAATTATGCATTAGTGATTATTGAGATATTTGAGCATATCCTTGTTTATTTGGCCTATGATTGTGTGCTTGAGATGCTTGAGGTATTTTATTATACCTTAGCTGATTGAGTACTTGATTGTGCACCTATTGCTATTGGGGCATCTGATTGTACCCTAGTTGATTTGGCATTAAATTGTGCATTGGAGGTTGTTAGGGCATTTTTTCATACCCTTATTGATTGAGGACTTGATTGTGCACCTGTTATTTTTGGAGCATCTAATTATACCCTAACTGATTTGGCAGTTGAATGTGTGCTTGATATTATTGGGGTATTTGATTATACCCTTGTTGATTGGGCACTTGATTGTGCACCTATTGCTATTAGAGCATATAATTATGCCCTAGCTAATTTGGAACCTAATTGTGTGTTTGACATTGTTGGGGTATTTTATTATACCCTTGTTGATTAGGCATTTGATTATGCACCTATTGTTAGCCAGGCATCTAATTATACCCTAGCTAATTTGGCACCTGATTGTGCACTTGAGATTGTTGGGGTATTTTATTATACCCTTGTTGATTGGGAACTTAATTAAGCACATATTACTATTGGGACATCTAATTATGCCCTAGATAATTTGGCACCTAATTGTGTGTTTGATATTTTTGGGGTATTTGATTATACCCTTGTTGATTGGGCACTTGATTTTCACTTGTTGCTATTGGGGAATTTAATTATGCCCTAGTTTATTTGGCACTTGATTGTGCACTTGATATTGTTGGGGTATTTTATTATACCCTTTTTTATTGGGAACTTGATTATGCATCTACTATTGGAGCATCTTATTATGCCCTAGCTGATTTGGTACCCGATTGTGTGCTTGAGATTGTTGGAATATTTGATCATACCCTTTCCATTGTGTGGATACCTAATTGATGTATCCTTTTTGCAAGGTATTTGGATGTATCCTGAAGACTATTCAACTACATAATAGGTGGTTGGTTATAGAGATGATATGGTAGAAGGGGTGGATGTCCAAGATGGTGGAGTAATGAAGAATCCTATTATGGCCTATTGGAGAGGGGGATGTTGATGTAAGGGATTTTTCTCAAGATCAAAAGATATGAATGTATTACGTTGATTTTGTGATTGATGTTGGGGGGTGATTGATAAGGGAGAATATATTTATGTGGTTGTTGATGAGATGCTGGTAGTTGGTATGTGAATACTAGATTTGTTGTAGGGAGAAGACTAGTGGATAGGGGAACGAAAGTTGGATTACCAAAAGAAGAAGCTTCCTATGACCCAGTCAATAGTGGACTAGAGAAGAGGAAAGTGGAGAATCAAGGTGTGGTACTAGTCATATCATAATCTAAGTATATGGAAAATGACATGATGTAGGTTGATTATGGTGTTAAATCAGCACCAAAATTTGGCACCTCAATTTAGGACATGATTGGTGGTTTTTTTTTAAGTTAATTTTTGTGGAAGAGGATGTGATTTTGAGGAATGTTTAGAGGAGACAATGAATTTTGTGGAAAACCAAATTGCTTTTGTTGGGATGGTGTGCATGAATGCTGATGGGGATGGAAGGATGTCTCTCTTTGATGTTTAAACAATGGATTCACTCATATGTTGTTCAAGACTGTGCGCTCTTGAATATATGCTTTGCTTCTCATGTGGACCATGTTTGGAAAAAATTAGAACATGCACAAATTTTGTGAGGGAAAAACTAAAAATTTTATCAATCTAAAATGTTTCGAGTTTATTTTTGTCAAACTGAGGTAGTTTTGGGGAAAACATACTTGTTTGTGTGTTTTTTGGGTGGTCATACCTATCCATACGATTTCCTGATAAAAATCATACTTTTTCGTATGTTTTTTGAAAAAAAAAGGTTTTCTATGCACAAAAAGTCACCAAATTGGCTTTGCAGGTCTCTAGGACCATTTTGAAAGTTTCTAGGATTATTTTTGGGGTCTTTGAGATCATTTTTGAAGTGTTTTAAATAGTTTTATAATATTGTGGTTGATTGAATTTTACAAGCAGTAAACAAGAAGCAAATGTGTGTAATTGATGTTGGATTTTATGCTTGATTGTATTGTTTTCTATTTTTGTATGTTTTTATGTTAGGATATTGCTACAAACATAAGGTATGTGAGTGAAAACTAGGCCAGTATGTTAATGCACACCCTTCTCTCTATACTCAAAGGTACATAAGGACTGGTGATGCAAAAAAATGTGAAAGGATTCCTATGATGATGGAAGGCTTGAGGTGACTAGAAGGGGTATACAAAATTCCTTTTATGAAAGAGGTGGCACTATCTAGGACCTACTATTAGCTTACCCAAGGTTTTGCTTCACTCTCAAATGGGTTTGGTCAATAATGATAGTTGCACACTCACTAATTATGCGGAGCCCTGTGAGGAGGGGCATTTATCCTAATCCTACCCTGAGGTAATCTCAAGAGTAGGGGATTTTTCTGGTGATGAAGTCCATAAAAAACACTTGCAAGGGTAGTTATGGCATCTAGGGTGGTGAGTCAATGATTTCTAGTGGGAACCAATGCTATTGATCTCTATTGGTGTTTGGTGATGAAATCTAACACAAACCAATGTTTTGATTGTTATGCATGTGTGTGTTTTTTTTGTATTTTCTTCATTTTAGGAATTAATATGTGGAAATGAAACTATGCTATAGAAAAAGACAATGAAGACAACATTTTCAAATGTGATATTCGAAAGAAATTTTCATTTTAAATAAAATATATGCTAAACAAGCAAAGAAATTTTGACCAAAGTGTGTCTTGGTGCATTTTGAAAAGAAAATTTAAACTATTTTGAAAATTGACCTATCAATATAGGCACCTTTTGTGATGAAAATAAGTGAAAGGAAATTTTTTGGTAAAGAAAATTGTGTGTTTTGTAAATTGACCTATAATTCTAGGTTCCTTTTGTAAATAAAACAAGTGAAAGGGAAGCGTTTTGTAAAGAAAATTGTGTGTTTTGTATATTGACCTATAGATTTAGGTGCTTTTTGTAAATACAATTAAACTACTATTTAGTTTTAAATAATATATAGAAACTAGAACAATATTGATGAAATTCTAAGTTTTGGTATGCCTACCTACTATTTCCAGCCTCTGAATACCTTTTGGGGTGTAATAGGGCATATTACACGTGGCAAAAATTGTATGGGTCCATACATTTTTTGGGTGGTTGTATGGACTTGTCTTAGGTTTGAGTGACATAATTTACCACTTTTGACATTGTACCTATGATTTTGGTAAGAGAACATTATATTCCTTCAAAATTTAAATTGTGCATGTTTTCAGCACAAAAACTTGAAACATTATTCATTTCAAGAAATGACATTTAAAGCAAAAGTAATATGACTATGTAAACCCAATGGTGAATCACGAAGTTGTGTAGATGAGGCCTGAGATGTGTTTTAGGACTTTGGGATACTCCATACTAGTTTTTTAGTACCTATAATGTAGCAAGACCATAAAATTTATTAGTTAGAATTCAAACCAACAAAAGCAAATAAAATCATGATCACCAAATGAAACTAAAGAAAAAATATGTTGTATTTCATTGATAATTTGTTGTAGCACCCTAAAATTGGCGCAGTTAAACCTTAGTAAAAAGATAAAAATTTGAATTTTAACTCCAAAACTGCCCATTAATTGTCTGTTACCCACTCCCCTCATTTTCTATGCCATTTTTAGGAGTTGTTTTGACCGTTGGACGATATCATCGACGATCAGACGAAATCATCCCAGATCTGACGAATTCGTCTGGAACAGAATGTCTAGACGATTTCGTCCCAAAACCAAATTTTCATAATTAGCTTCTATTTCAACAGCTTCTCTAACTTGGGCAGAAAGTGTGTCTGCGCAGTTAGAGTCTCCCCCGTTGGAGATCTCCCAAATTGGGGTGATCTCCAACCTCCTAACCTCTCCCTAAAATCCTATATAAACTTAGGATTTTCCTTGACTTCCCCCTAGCTGATTTTCCCTGCAACTTTAGTTTATTGTGCATTAGAACACCTTCATACCATCATTTGCATTGTGTATTTCAAGTTTTCTTGCAGGAATTTTACTATTTTTCAGCCGAAGCAAGCTCAGATCGTCGTTGGTGATTCCAAATGATTTCGGACGATCCTGTCGCAGATCGATGATGATCTCATACGATTGGAGGTGACCTCAACTGCAGTCCAGATTGGGGGCAATCAGAGCCTGGAGTTTGCATTATTTTATCTTCTCTCTTCATTTCCTTATGCATTAAATTAGTTTATTCTATTTTTGCATTCTGGAGTTCACCTCATTTAGCATAGATGCATGATAAAGTTAAAATAAATTATTAAATTAATGCATTTTCTTTAATTTTTATCTGGATCTATCATTTAGGCAGGTTTACTGTTATTTCTATCATTTTCCTTGCTTTTGCAGTTGCATTTTTGGTCTTTGGTATCTATTTTTGTGATTGCAATTTTTTGACGAATTCGTCAGGTCGACGATGATCTCGTCTGATCTCAAATGACCGACTATGATCTGAGATGATTCTATGAAATTTTAGATGATTATGTAAGATTTGAGACGATCTGGACTTCTACAAACCTCAGAATATTCATCAGACATCCAGAATCAGGTATAGTCTATCTTATTTAGCACACTTTCTATGTTTAGCACTTATTCATGTTTTATGTATCCATATAAATCAGCATTGGCATATAGAATAGCTTAGATTCATCTTGGCCAAACCTAGGATATGAATGATTAAAGTACAAAATGAACACATCAAATCCATTCTCAACCTATGCGTGGAAACTGCCACTCAAAGTTTCCTGGTGAACCCACCATCCATCGAAAATTCACCCTTATACCCCCTCCCCGAGAGGCGTGACCTTCAAAGGGCCTCTCAATCCAAGGTATTGCCCCATCCTTCTCGCATCCCCCTTTCGGGCATGGATCCTATAGCCTGAAGGTAAGGATGAAAAAATTTGGAGCGATACATTTGTTAAAGTGTTACGTAAGGTATTTTGATATCCTTTTACAACATACCCTGAGGGCTACAAAATAGGGACTCCATAAGGAGGTGTTGGTCTTGTAAGCAACCCAACTTAGTTTATCCCCCTTTTTTTTTTCTAAGTTAGGTAGAATCAGGAATATTCCTCCTTTATTTTTAGTTAGTTAGTTGTGTATTTTAAAAATAGTAGGTCTTTTTGTTTCTAACTCAGGTGCATGAAATTTTTTTATAGGTGCACGAATCTCGTGTGCCCCTTTTTGATCCATATGCCCTCTTTGTTTTGAAGCACACAAAATTTTTAAAGGTGCGTGAAGCCTGTATACCCTCTTTTTAATTTGTGTGCTCCATTCCTTTAGAGTGCATGAAAGTCCTAAGGGCACACAAAGCTTGCACATCCCCTTTTTGGTTCATGTGCTCCATTCCTTTAGAGCGCACAAAAGTCCTAAGGGTGCGTGAAGCCTGTGCACCCTATTTTTGGTTCATGTACTCCATCCATTTAGAGTGTTTGAAATTCCTAAGGGTGTGCAAAGACCGTGTACCCTATTTTATGTTTGTGCACTCCATTCCTTCGAAGCATATGAAAGTCTTGAGGATTCTTGAATACTATGCACCCTCTTTTTGGTTTATGATTTCCATTCCTTTGAAGTGCACAAAGACCTTGATCTAAATATTAGTGTGCAGCCCAATCCATGGGCAACACATGGAACACTACATGCCCAAGAAAAGTAGGCAAATATAGATGGATGATCCAAATTCTCAATGCAAGTATTCGATGAAGCATAACAAATAAACTATTCTCCCATGCCAATGAAGGATTGGTTTGTGCACCCAGCTCCCATAGTATGCTAAACAAGACCCATTTAGCCAATAATAAAGGTGGTTATATCATAGCCATTAATGTTTTTATAAAATAATAAAGGTGGTGATGTCCTACCAGCAACATTGACGAGGGTATTTAAAGTTGGTGCATGTAGAATTTGTAGTAAGTAATAGTTGTAGAGTAGATACAGGCTAGTAATAGACAAGGAAGGGTTTGAAAAAACTCCAAAGCCCACAATTTCATCCTAGCTAATTCTTTGAACAAATTGCTTCTATAAGCACTGTACCAACTGGGGAAATGGACGTCAAAGCATATATAGAAAGGATCATAGGTGACTTACTAGTCGTGAAGAAGATGGGAAGGTCCAAGGACCCTAAGGAGTTTATGGTCTAGTCTATATCAAACCAGGAAATTATGTTAGGCCAGTAGTTAGAGGTGGAGTACATCACCATATATATCTTTGACCCAATGGAAGAAGACAACCAACACCACCCAACTCTGCTCAGGGGACTTTTATGAGAGCATAAAAGGATAGATACAAATCAATCTCTATATACAACAAATGGACTACCAACCTGGGAAATCTGGTCTACCTTAAAATATACCACTCATCAAATATCCTTACATGGTTAGTGGTAGCTTATGACCCCAATAATAGGATAATCAGATACCATGCCAACTAGGTTGCCTTCAGACTCACAGTGGATAAAATCAAGAATATCTGCGGGATGACCACTACCACCCAACTATTGAATTATCATGTACTCTCTCTTTAGTCCAACTACATGCTTGATACTTCCTTCCTCACTAGGATTTTGAAGCATAATAGGTCTATACCCTATTAATTCCCTATCTGTAAGTTTGCACTCCACCCTTGGACCCAAGATTATGCATACATGATCAACCTTGTGCTAGGAACAAATGACTTAGACCAAATTACTAAGGAGGTCATGTTCTTAGTCATCCAATGCAACAATAAATAACAACAACCATGTACAAGTGGGAATATGTAATCAAAAATAACATAATAAAGAGCTAACAACATTATAGGAAGCCATTCTAGCTAAAAAAGAGCAGTTTACCCCTTTCTTATATTATTCACTTCTAGTTCATCTTGTGTTGGGTTATATGGAATAGTCATTGATCAGCCAGATAGGAGGAGTCGATGCTACTACTATCCAAGATAGGCTACTTTGTATCCATGAAGGTTGCTCTAGTTATGTTGTTTTCTTTGAGAAAGTCCTCCCAATAATCCATGCTTGGCTGCATGCAGAACAACATGATAGAATTAGAGTTAGAATAAGGTCATTTTTGCATGAAGCAAAGGTAGGTGATTTCTTTCTTATGGAAGAATTCAATTATATTAGGCTATTTGAAGTGAAGCTACCACCAAAGGCACTACTAAAGCATTGCCCCACATCTGTATCCATCCTAGAGATAACTAGGTAAATTACGAAGGAAGTGAAGGTTAGAGCCATGAGGGTCACTATGTGTACATGGATCACTTTAGCATGCTTCAATCCATTTGGGTATGTATTGCTTTCTAGAAGTTACATGGAGATATTATGATCCTTCCAGCTTCCACAAGCATACTATCATAGAAAAATTATTTGGTTTATAGGTTAAACACAGGGTAGATGATTTTGAGGATGAAATGCAAAAAGTCGTCAAGTAGGATGTATCACTAGAGCTAGTTTGGAAAATGCAGGACAATCCCCATAGCAAGATAGAAATAGTGGGAAATTACCCTGATGATCTAAGGGTGAATAAAAATTTCTTAGTAGAAATAGTAGCTCCACTAGTTCCTATTGCATTGCCTAAGGATTTCCAAGATCCCACTCTTCAAATTATTAATCAGGATTCAAAGCAATTTGAGGTAACTATGAATATTTTGGATACAGCTCCAGGGGAGAAAGCAAAGCTCTCATATATTTCCCATGCATTTATCGAGCAACCCTCAATATATTAGGCCTCTTATGATTCCCCCATAGTGACATCAAAATGAAAGGATATTGTGACTTGCCCTCCCAAATAGACATGAAGTATAGTTGAGGTATTGACTCGGCCATTAATATCACCACCAATTAAGGCCAAACTTGCATTTGGTCCACCTTCTATGTTTTTTGAGGTATAAACAAAAAGGAGCATTCAATTTTCTCTAAGACACTCAAAAGGATTCAAGAAGTGGAATTATTATCCAATATACTCTAGGAGTATGAAATCTTGATTGAAAGTCCACCCCACTCTTCTATAATAAAAAGGGCCAGACTTGACACCACGACTTCAAGCATGGAAAATTCACACTATCAAGGGTAAAAGAAGTGATACAGTTTACTGTTGATGAGGAATAATAGATACAAGACATGGAAGAAATAAGGGATCCTAACAAAGTACAAAGTAGGGCTAGGAGAGTAGCAAAATAGAGTGCATGTGACATATCCATTACCATAGTCGTGATCCCTCTTCCACCAAGCCTAAAGGAAGCTCGAATTGATATGGATATAGGATTTATGAATGTCTATGGCTGGTCCTATTGACATGATGAAATCCCATGTAGCCTCCCAAGTGCAAGTGGTAGAAGATATGGAAAATAAAGTAACAGGATTAAAAACCAAAGTTGTAAAAGTAGAACAACTACAACTAAAGGTGGAAAAATTGCAAGCAGAAATAGATAATCTTAGACAATAACCATCCACCTCCAAAGGTACTACTACAAAAGATATTGACCATCCCAATCTCATTAAGTATTTCAAGGAATAAATGATGAACAAAATATAGGGGAAAATGAATGATTTAACCGTGGTTTTCTACAATATCTACACCATCAGATACACTACAAATATTTAAAGAAATCTATTGCAGCAAGTATACCAGAGAGTGAATTTGATATACCCTATCTTTCAAAAAATTAAATAACATCACATATAAGTGAGTTAAGGGGTAGTTACATTAGAATATGGTTCTATCTACTTTCGCTCTAAATAATTTTCAAATCTTTATCTTCCTATAGAATAGATCAAAGTGGCACGAGTGGGGCAGTGAAATAACTCACTCAGAGGAGGATTTAGAAAGTGAACTCAATGACTATGGATTTATGTTAGAAGAGTTCTTTCAGTCTATTAGCATCAAGTATCTGATTTTCAGTAGAATATAAGAATTTGATTTTGATCAGGATCACAGTGTAGAGTTGGCTAGGTAGATTAATTCCTTGGGAGAAATAATAGACTGTTTGTATATGTTCTTCGATAACACCATGATATTGTCTAAAGACCAAGTAAATAAAATTGTGTAGTACACGAACATGTTAAAGTTTACTTTGAATTTCCATGAAGAGGCTTGGACATGGATTGACCAAAAAAAACAAAACTTTAAAATAGGGGAAAAATCGAAGGACCCAGACCAAGAAGGAGTGATCAATAACAAACAAAGCGAAGTGGGACCCAATACAACACAAGATAAAGCAGATCAGCACGTAATAGAGACATCCACTTAGGAAGGTGATAATGTTAGTGCACAAGGAGGACAATCATAGGAAAAATATGTGAGACACCTATTCCTTTTTTCTCATGCCACATCCAACCTATACAAGGTAGGAGATCATGCCAGGTGGGGGAACCCATGTCAAAACCGTTACAACATATATTGATTTCCTAAAGTTATAAATAGGAGGAGGTTGTAGCAAGGAAGATCATCAAGCCTTAAGTAGCAAAAATTTTATCTAGGTATAGCTGTGTGTCTTTGTGGTCAGTCATATTTTCTCCTTTAAGTGCATCTTTTCTTTGTAATTCATTCTTTCCTTCCTCTGTTATTTCCTAAGGATTGCCTAGGAATCTAGGCCTGCTGATATCATTTCTAGTGGTCGCACAAGGAGTTGGAAGATCTCATATCACTATAGCTAGGGTAGAGAGATTGAACCCTTTGTTGTATCATTCGAATAGAGGAGACATTGTAGTCACTGTTACAGAGACCCGAACACATTGTTGGGCTCTTATTATGTAAACTTTTATCAAATATAATTCCAAATATTTCTTGGTATTCTTGTGTCAATTTCTTAGGTGTTGCTCATTTGCATGTTATACTATTTGAATGTGTAAATGACGTTTTCTCTCACTAGTTTAATTATTTTTATTTATTGCATAATATGAATGGACCTAAACGAACCAGTTCTTCTTTCTTCTTTCATTCTAAATTCATGATATATTTTAACTTTGCTACAACTTCCCAATGGATAAGGCATCGGTCCCCTTTTTTTAAGCTAAATGTGCTATCGGGTTTGGTCAAAAAAAAATCAACAAACATATCAACATTTTAAATCTGGCTAAGCATAGGCTAAAATATTATAATACTAGATGTTTCAGCTTTGCCTCTAGGGTATCCTTACCCATCCTGGTTTGTCTAGATTCATGGTGATAATATTTTTCTAGGTCAAAGAGGTAGATCCACCAGAGTCTACAAACTGCTTGTGAGCTTTAGAGTTTCTATAACGTGACACATTTGATAAGGAAAGCAAAAATTCTCCACAATATAAGGTACCCTAGCATCAAACATATTTACAACATCACATGAGTCTTCCTTTAGGTCCTTAGAGTGTAGTGGGCTTATAACGCATGCGACTATGAGCTACATCAATCCTCGATCACATGTAATCGTAGAATATGTATTAGATCATTCATAGGCTTATCTTAATTGGGCATCCTATAAATAAAAACATAGTGACTCAAAAATAAAATAAAAATGCATCAAGGAAGTACAAAAACAAACTAAAAATGATAAGGAAGAAAGGGGTTACCTAGCAGGCTAGCTTGGTAGCCTAAAACTATAAATTGCATCTATCAGTATATTTTTTGGGTGTTTGTATGGGTCCACATGATTTCCAATTTCTTGCTTGGGTTGGTCTATCCTTCGGCCATAGATTCCAATAGTAGAGTTTGGAATCGATCCAAAAATCACTAATGCCTATTTTACCCTTGGAATCATAGAAATATACAAAGAAAACTTGATGGAAGGAGTGTTAGATATTTATTATTATTGGGAATGAATTGGGATGCAATTTGGAAGTATAATGATACTCAAAATTTCCTCCTAAAACCATAGGCAACATGGTTTATTTATAGCCTTCCTAGGAAGTAAAAGGGGCATGTGATGTGGCAAGAGAAAAGGGAGAAGAGATAAAGGCTATTTAATGAGTTAGGTGGATGGGTAAGGCTTTCCTCCTATAGGTCTAAAGTGGGGGATGGATACTCCATGCTTATTAATCACCTAGGGAAGGTAAAATATACTTTTCATTTACTTTTCTACGTGGAAAATAGTGGATGCTACGTGAAGATATGTGGGTGCTTAGGGAAGTGTGTATACGGGTGTGAGTGGGGGAATGGACCTTACCTAGGGTTAGGCTACCTTAGGGTTAGCTACACCTTGCTTTTATATTAGCTTTACCTAGAGATTAGGGTAATCAAATTGATGTGCGAGTGTCTTGTTATTCTATCGTTAATTATCATTGCACGAGATTGAGTGTGATATTTTTAGGTTTCTACATTTTTCCCCTTTTCATATTGTATTATGTGAAGGCATGATGCAGTACAAAGTACAGTTTCTAGAGTATGGTATTCTCTTCTCTTGCAAGAATAAATTTTGGTAAGACTAATTCCTTATCTTTTATAAGGTAGGTGTCTATCCCTACCAATTTTATTTCATCATTTTGGCTTGGGTCCTATGTCTCAAATGTATTTACATATATTAGCTTATTTTTGGCTTTAGAAGGGTCTTCCCATTATTTATTATGACTCCTATTGGTTTTTCTCTTTCCTTTTCCTTGTAGTGTGGTTCTCAAGGCAATTTGAGTTGGGTTCTCTTTGCTTTTAGTGGTAGGGCTATCTTTTCCCATTCCTTAGAGATAATAGATATCCTCTCATAAATATTTCTACCCTCTTGATTCCTTGATGGATTTTCACATTTTTATAAATTCTTGTAATTTTTCAAATTATTCTAGTATCTAGAGTATATTCCACACCAACATGGTTACGATGTGCTTATTAAAAAATTCCACTATAATACTAAATGATTTAGATGGCTTATTTTCCATCCTCTTGCACTCTAGTACAAGTTATTTCTAACCTTGATTCTCCTCAACCACACTCTTCTTGCTCCTTGTAAGAACACTAAATTAAAATTGAGTCTAGTATCTAGTGAAGCATTTGTTCACCAAGGGATGGCATAGATTTATCCCTTGTCCCATGCAACTAAGTTCTACTCCAGTATTTTAGTTTTTGGTAATGAGAGAATCTTTAGTGATAAGCTCTGAGTGATTGATCCCAATGATTTGGTAGCATTTTTCTAGTATGTGGGCAGAGGCATTAGACATGTGACTTGCTAAAACATCTTGTAATTCAGATAATAGGAATCTAGGTAGTAATATGGTTAGCCATATGGATCTCCTATATATTTTTTTTGGGATGGGATTATGTATCTCATTAGATTTATGGGATCCAATTGCATAGGAACCAGGATGGGTATCATTTCTCTCGAGAAGCCTTTGAAAATACTAGATTCTCTATTGGATGGACTAAGAAATCTCTAAAATATATATTTGTGGAGGTTGGTATCCTTGATTACTTTGGTAAAAGGGGTGGTGGGGATAGTTATGATAGCTAAAACTTTGGAATTTCTACTAGCATTTAAGAGATATTATCTCATTGTTTTAGTTCCTTATAGAATTGTGCATTCTTTACATTTTTGGGGATCACAAAGTTGATGGGTAGTGGTAGTGGTAGTGACGGGGCACCGAAAAAACACACTTCTGCTAACCCCACTTTTTCATTAAACAAATATGGAAATTACATGCAGAAATAAACAGCCCACAGGCTTACAATCACCGGCCCTCGGCTCGGTTCTCTTCTTCCTCACTCCTACGCTCTAAGTGCATTCCCCGATCCACCGTCCCGACTAAAACAACAAACTGGGTTTTTATAGAGGCCCCGACCCTCTCATGCATCAACTCCCGCTTAAAGGATTCACCAACCCGATTAATTACAATTTCAAAAATCGAGACACCAACCCGAATAAATACCCCTCTCCGCACGGTCCCTGTCATCACTGAATTCGTCAAAAAAATCTCTGCGCGCCCATCCTCTTCGTTCTCCATGCTTCTGGAATCCCTCGCTTTCTCTTCAGCTTTTGCCATGTGTCAACTTCGAACGGTCCTCGAAAATACCGTTCTCGCCATATTTTTCTCTTCCCGCACCATTTTCTCTCTCCGTCGCGATATCGCGACATGTCACGATATCATGACGTTCTGGCCACTCCGTGCTTCTTTCCCATTTTGGTCGCGATATCGCGACATGTCGCGATATCATGACCATTTTTCCTCCGTACCCTGATTGCAATTTCTTGTAGCGATATCGCTACGTCGTGATATCGCGACGTCGCGATATCGCGACGTCCCCACTGCGCCCTTCTTCTGCCTCGCTTCACGTCATGATAGAGCGACGTCGCGATATCACGATGTCATGATGTCACGACCACTCCACCATCTGCCACCTGCTCTGCTGCCTTGGTCGCTATTTTGCGACAGTCACGATGTCGCGACACATCACGAAATCATGACCACTTCTTCTGCTTTGCTCTGCTGCTACCTTTGTGCCACGATTTCATGATAGTCATGATTTCGTGACGTGTCGCAAAATCATGACACCACTGCTACCTCCACTCGGCCGCTATCCTGATGTCACGATTTCGTGACAGTCACGATTTCGTGACCTATCACGAAATCGTGACAACTCCCACTGTTCCGTTTCGGCTGTGCCTTCGTGTCACGAAATCGTGACAAGTCATGATTTTGTGACACCCTGTCCTATGCTCCTTCTGCTCCGCTTCATGTCATGATTTCGCCATAGCTTTCCTCTTCTATCTCCGCCTCCGCTTCACTATAGCGATTTCGCGATAGTCATGATTTTATGACATGTCACGAAATCGTGGGTCACGATTTCGTGACATGTCATGAAATCGTGGCCCCTTCTCTTGCATTTTCTCTCTCCTACAAACTATCACGATTTCGCGACATGTCACGAAATCGTGGGTCATGATTTTGTGACATGTCATGAAACCGTAGCCCCTTCTACTGGACTTTCTCCTTGCCTTCTACTTTTTCTTCCCGAGCCGACTCTTCAGAAGTGGCTCTCTCACAATTTGATGCTTCTGCTGCTGGTGTTGTCGGATGCTCCTGCATCAGACACCCGAGGTACGTAGAGAAGTGATCTTCACTTCTGATTGGTCCGGTTGCTGCCTCCTGCAACACTTCCAGACCATCCTCTGCCTCTGCAGACTGCTCTAACCCCGGCTCCCGGTCCATACTTCTGTCTTCTACCGGACAGATTTCCTCATTGCTATAAATTTCTTCTATAGCCTGCTTTAACTCCTCTTTCTTTCTCCGTCTTGCTTCCCGCCTTTTTGCCGCTCCTCTTGCTCCCGTAACTTTATCCCGAGCCATTCTTTTTGCAATGCTTTTAATTGTCGTTGCAAATCTAAGACTTCTTCCTCCGACACCATATCCTCCTTGCTGTCCCGTCTTCTTCGGGAATGCATTTTTCTTGCTTTTCTTTTCTCTTTTTTTTTACCGGGTCTTGGCATAAACTGCCTCCCGCTCGACGAATCTTCTTACGCACTTAAAGACCAAACTCACTCTCTCACTTCACAGAACCCTCACCACAGATCCTTGCGCAAACTGCCTCACGACCGGCGGTCTGTTTACGCACTCAGAATCTTCTCACTCTGATACCACTGACAGGGCACCGAAAAAACACACTTCTGCTAACCCCACTTTTTCATTAAACAAATCTAGAAATTACATGCAGAAATAAACAGCCTGTAGGCTTACAATCACCGGCCCTCGGCTCGGTTCTCTTCTTCCTCACTCCTACACTCTAAGTGCATTCCCCGATCCACCGTCCCGACTAAAACAACAAACTGGGTTTTTATAGAGGCCCCGACCCTCTCACGCATCAACTCCCGCCTAAAGGATTCACCAACCCAATTAATTACAATTTCAAAAATCGGGACACCAACCCGAATAAAGACCCCTCTCTGCATGGTCCCTGTCATCACTAAATCCGTCAAAAAAATCTCTACGTGCCCATCCTCTTCGTTCTTCGCACTTCTGGAATCCCCCGCTTTCTCTTCAGCTTTCGCCACGTTTCAACTTCGAACGGTCCTTGAAAATACCGTTCCCGCCATATTTTTCTCTTCCCGCACCATTTTCTCTCTCCGTCACGATATCGCGTATCGCGACATCGCGCTGTCGCGACGTGAAGCGAGGTAGACGAAGGGCGTAGCGGGGACGTCACGATATCACGACATCGTGATATCACGATGTAGCGATATCGCTACAAGAAATTACAATCAGGGTACGAAGGAAAAATGGTCGCGATATCGCGACATGTCACGATATCGCGACCAAAATGGGAAAGAAGCGCGGAGTGGCCAGAACGTCACGATATCGCGACATGTCGCAATATCGTGACGGAGAGAGAAAATGGCACGGGAAGAGAAAAATATGGCGAGAATGGTATTTTCGAGGACCGTTCAAAGTTAACACGTGGCGAAAGCTGAAGAGAAAGCGGGGGATTCTAGAAGCGCGAAGAACAAAGAGGATGGGCGTGCAGAGATTTTTCTGACGGATTCAGTGATGACAGGGACCGTGTGGAGAGGGGTCTTTATTCGGGTTGGTGTCCCGATTTTTGAAATTGTAATTAATCGGGTTGGTGAATCCTTTAGGCGGGAGTTGATGCGTGAGAGGGTCGGGGCCTCTATAAAAACCTAGTTTGTTGTTTTAGTCGGGACGGTGGATCGGGGAATGCACTTAGAGCGTAGGAGTGAGGAAGAAGAGAACCGAGCCGAGGGTTAGTGATTGTAAGCCTGCGGAGCACAAAAAAAACACACTTCTGCTAACCCCACTTTTTCATTAAATAAATCTAGAAATTACATGCAAAAATAAACAGCCCGCAGGCTTACAATCACCGGCCCTCGGCTCGGTTCTCTTCTTCCTCACTCCTACGCTCTAAGTGCATTCCCCGATCCACCATCCCGACTAAAACAACAAACTGGGTTTTTATAGAGTCCCCGACCCTCTCACGCATCAACTCCCACCTAAAGGATTCACCAACACAATTAATTACAATTTCAAAAATCGAGACACCAACCCGAATAAAGACCCCTCTCTGCACGGTCCCTGTCATCACTGAATCCGTCAGAAAAATCTCTGCGCGTCCATCCTCTTCGTTCTTCGCGCTTCTGGAATCCCCCACTTTCTCTTCAACTTTCACCACGTGTCAACTTTGAACGGTCCTCAAAAATACCGTTCCTGCCATCTTTTTCTCTTCTCGCGCCATTTTCTCTCTCCGTCGCGATATCACGACGTTCTGGCCACTCTGCGCTTCTTTCCCATTTTGGTCACGATATCACGACATGTCACGATATCGTGACCATTTTTCCTCCGTACCCTGATTGCAATTTCTTGTAGAGATATCGCTATGTCGTGATATCACGACGTCGCGATATCGCGATGTCGTGATATCACGATGTCCCCGCTGCGCCCTTCATCTGCCTCGCTTCACGTCATGATAGCGCAATGTCGCAATATCATGACGTCGAGACGTCGCGATGTCGTGACCACTCCACCATCCACCACCTGCTCTGCTACCTTGGTCACGATTTCATGACGGTCATGATATCGCGACACGTCACGAAATCGTGACCACTTCCTCTGCTTTGATCCGCTGCTGCCTTTGTGCCACGATTTCATGACAGTCATGATTTTGTGATGTGTCGCAAAATCACGACACCACTACTGCCTCCACTCGGCCGCTATCTTGATGTCACAATTTCGCGACAGTCATGATTTCGTGACCTATCGCGAAATCGTGACAACTCCCACTCTTCTGCTCTGGCTGTGCCTTCGTGTCACGAAATCGCGACAAGTCATAATTTTGCGACACCCTATCCTTTGCTCCTTCTGCTCCGCTTCATGTCATGATTTCGCGACGTCGCGATATCGCGACATCGCGATTTCGCCACAGCTTTCCTCTTCTATCTCCGCCTCCACTCCGCTGTCATGATTTCACGATAGTCAGGATTTTGTGACATGTCACGAAATCGCGGCCCCTTCTCTTGCATTTTCTCTCTCCTACGAACTATCGTGATTTCGCGACATGTCGCGAAACCGCAGCCCCTTCTGCTGGACTTTCTCCTTGCCTTCTGCTTTTTCTTCCCGAGTTGACTCTTTAGAAGTGGCTCTCTTGCAATTTGATGCTTCTACTGCTGGTGTTTCCGGATGCTCCTGCATCAGGTAGACGAGGATGTTGGTGAAGGAAACTAATAGAGCACTATAGCAAGTTGGAAGGTGGTTTCTTGAATAGTTGGAGGGGGTTAATATGGTGTTCGAATATTAGGAAAAGGGGTGTAGGTGGTCTAGGGGCAAAACTCCTAATCTAAATGAGGTCTCATTTTTCTTAAGTGGCTATCCTATAGGTTGGTGGCAATGAGTAGCCTCCCTAGGTTTTTACCATCATGGCTATTTTAGAATTGATTTCTTTAAGGTAGTATATGAAAGCCATACTAGTTTAGGCAAGATTGTTTTTGGAATTTATACTAGAACTTTTGGAATCTGGTATTGAAATCATCCATGGCTTCCATAGGGGCCCTCTTAATGATTATCAATTTTTCTAATAGTGATACCCCATCCATCTTCTCCTTGAGGCAATCAATAGGTTGGTTTATGAGATGGTCCTAGTAAATAATAGATTTAAGAGCAATAGAGGGATACCACTCTCTTTATTTTCCTTTAAGGGAGACCACCAATAGTATAAGGGTGATGTCTTGTTATCCAATGTTATAAAGTGTGTACAAAATTTGCATGTGTTGGAGATGTTCTGTTAGGATGGTCATGTCTTCTATCCTAAAATATAACAAGGACTTCACCATAGAGGTTGGGGCTTGTGTAGCACCCTAAAATTGGCGCAGTAAAACCTTAGCAATAATTAAAATTACCTTAGTAATAATTCAAATTCAAATTCAACCCCAAAACCGCTCCAAAACCATCGTTTAACCCGTTTCCTCATTTCTCGTGCCATTTTTAGAGTTTGTTTTGACCGTTTGACGATATCGTCGCCGATCAGACGATATCGCCTCAGATTGGACGATTTCGTCTGGACTAGGACGTCCAGACGATCTTGTCCCAAAACTAATTTTTCATAATTAGCCTCTGTTTCAACGGCGTCTCTAAGTTGGGCAGAAGCGTGTCTGCATCGCTAGAGACCTCCCCTGTTGGAGATCTTCCAAATTAGGATGATCTCCAACCTCCCAACTTCCCTCCTAAGCCTATTTAAACCTTAGGACCCCCCTTGACTTTCCCCTGGCTGAAATTTCCTGTAACTTGACCTTTACACGCATTAGAATACCCAGGATTACCATCTGCATTTGTACTTTCCAAATTTTGTTGCAGGAACCTTGTCATTCTTCAGTCGGAGCAAGCTCAGATCATCGCAGACGATCCTGTCCAATTCGAGATGATTTCGTATCAATCCGAGATGATTTCGACTGCAGTCTGCATTGGGGCAATCAGTGCCCAGAGTTTGCGCTTTTTCTATACTTTGTTGTTATTTTATTCTGCATTTAGTCAGTTTTATTATTATTTCCTGTTATCTTGCATCTTGGAGTTCACCCATGTAGTTTAATTGCATAATAAGATCATGATTAGCTATTAAAGTATCGTAATTTATTTGCATTTCCATTCAGGATTATCTTATTAACATCCTTATTATTGTTTCATATCATTTTCCTTTATCAGAATAGTTGCAATTTTGGTATTTTGTATCTATTTCTCTATTTGCAGGTCTCTGACGAATTCGTCAGATCTCAGACGATCCTGTCAGATAGGAGACGATCCTGTCAAATTCCAGACGATCTGGACTGCTTCAAAAATTAGAACCTCCATCAGACATCCGGAACCAGGTATGGATTTCTTCACTTAGTTTGTTCTCTGTGTTTTCTGTTAAATCTATTTTCTGTATTTAAATCTGCATTTCATATAGAATAACTTAGATTCATTTGGCCAAACCTAGGATTTGAATGTTTAAAGATAAAATTGAACACATAAAACACATTCCCAACCTAGGCGTGGAAACTGCCACTAAACGTTTCCTGGTGAACCCCACCATCCGTCGAAAAATCACCTTTATACACCTCCCCCGAGAGGCGGGACCTTCGAAAGGCCTCTCAGTCCGAGGTATTGTCCCATCCTTTTCACATCCCCCTTTCGGGCATGGATCCTATAGCCTGAAGGTAAGGGTGCGAAAAATTTGGAGCGATACATTTTGGTGAACCCGACGTGAAACTAAAACCTTTTGAAAATGAAAACAAAAACAAAAAAAAATAGATGCATTTAAAATCATTAGAAAATTACTAAGTTGCATATCATGTTTAGATGGTAGCTCCTAAGAAAAGACTAGCAGTTATTATAAATGTTGAAAACCAATTAGCAGCCTTAGAAATTAATTATGTGCTTAGTGTGCCTGAAACAGATAGAAACCAACTTTTGTGGGACGAACTTGATAGAAGACTAGGTGTCATTTCATCTAGGTCAACAGAACTTAAACAAATCAAGAGGCTTGTCCTAGATAGAATCCTGGATCCTCATCAACTCATTTTTTATCATGAACTTCAGAGAGCCTGCCATAGGTGGTTAGCTTATAGGAGAGCTCTTGTGTCTTCAGAATTGTTCACCTTCGAGGAATACCTCGAGAACGCAGCCATTATACACCAATTCCTAGGTCATGTAGAAGACCAAGAGGTCGTTCTTATGGATAGAGAAAGATGGAATAGAGTTCCTAGAGCTATGTTATATCGAGAATATTGCCATGAACTTTATTTCTACCAACCAGAATCTAAGACAGATAATATCACTATAGCACTTTTTGTCAAATTCTTGAAAGAAAATTTTCAATTTGAAGAAGAACACTTCATGACTCCTGAAGAACTTGAGCCCATTAATGATATTTATAAATTGTTTATAGAAAACTAGATCATTGCTTTCATTATTATTATTTCTTGCATTTTGAGTGTTGTTTGTTATCTTTATAATATTGTTATAAAAAATAAGAAAAACCAAAAAACATAACAAAAACCCAAAACATTTTTAAATATTATAGTAGGTATATAATTAAAATATATACCTCTTAAGCTTGAAATATATATATATACATATATATATATATATATATATATATATATATATATTTGCTGAAATCTAAATTTAAGCACAATGCCTAGACTTAGGAATGGTAAACAAACTGAAGAAGAAGGAGAAGATTGGTTAGGAGACAAAACAAAAAACCCAAATGTCCTTCCTGAGGAATCAATTCCGGAAGGAGAAACTCTAGAACAGCCAGAAGATGAGTTGGCTGAAGAAAATGAACAACAAGAAAATCTTAAAGAGGAAGGATCCTCATCCCCTAGAATAGCTCCAGATGGAACTATTGCTTTTGATAACTTAGATCATTTCTGGAAATTTTTCAATAATAATATTGGTGCTCTTAATATGGCAGTTCGTATTGATAGAGGACAAATTAGTGACACTCAAGCAGCCATGGAACATATGTTTGACATACACACTAATCCCTTGTCTTTCATTGATCAAGAAAGTGATAAAGTTGGACCATCCAATAGAGATATGGTCACTATGATTCAGAACATGCAAAAACAACAGGTTACCCAACCTCCTAAGGAACCTGTTATTGAGCCTAAAATCATTCCCACACAAAAGAAACCTTCATTCACTGCTTTATTTCGCCAAACTATTAATCAATATGCTTCAAATCAACAAAAACCTAAAATGAAGCCAAACACCAATTTTCAACAATCTGGGATACAACATAATACAACTTCAAAACTTCTTCATAACACCCTTCCTACCAACAATTTACACAATAGCAATATAGCATCTAATCTTCATGTCCCTCCATCATATGCTCACAAATCTCATATTAATTCCCTACCAGAACCAATATGGTGGGCAAACCGATAATCTGGAAGCCATGGTGAAACAGTTAGCTTCCCGCATGGACCAGATAGATCCCTACCGTCCCTCGTACAATTATCGAGAGATGTGTAGTCAACCTCTAGATCCTATGGTTGTAGCACAACCATACCCTAAACACTTTCCCATGCCCGTTCTGCCTATATATAAAGGAACTGAAGATCCCATAGAGCATCTTCGCATGTTTAGGATAGCATGTCATGATATATCACATGATGACTTGCTATTACTAAAAATGTTCCCAAAAAGTTTAGGAGGAATGGCATTAGAGTGGTACTATCAATTGCCCACTCATTCTTTGAGAAATTTTGAAGAAACTGCTGAATCTTTTGTGCATCAATTTAGTGCCTATATCGAGAGGCATGTCACCATTAAAGATTTATACAACTTAAAACAAGATAAAGATGAATGTTTCGCTGATTTCTTAGCTAGATGGAGGCAGTTGACAGGAAAACTGCACTTTGTGCTACCTTATAGGGAAATGTTGGATATTTTTATTAATAATTTGCAAGAACAAATATCTTATGAGTTATCAACTGCTACCTTGACCACCTTCGATCAAGCTATAGACTTAGCTCGAAGGGTGGAAGATGCTCTCATTAGGAGAGGTCAGCTCAAAAAGAAAGATGATGAGAAAACATCCAGAAATCAGTACAAAAATAAACAAGTTGTAGGTGACGGAGTCACTGATAGTAGAAACATTGCTAATATCAATACAACCAAGACAACAGAAAAATTTATATTGAAACCTCTTGATAAACCTCCTCGAGAGTTTACTAGATTGAATCAACCATTATCAACTATTTTACCCCAATTACTCGAAAGAGGTTTGATTCAATTACCAGCTATCCGGGAACCTGATCCAACCATACCTGGATACAGAGCCGACTTACACTGTGATTTCCATAGAGGGCCTGGACACTCTACCAACTCTTGTAAAAGGTTAAAACATAAAATACAAGATCTGATTGATAATAATGAGATGGAGGTGCAAGCTTTCCAGCCTAAACAAAATGCTCCTAATAATGCTCAAAAGACCATTCCCCAAAATCAGAATCAAAATGCTAATCAATCATTAGATATATTTCAACATCCTTTACCAAAACATGGTAAAGAAGTGGCCAATCAAATCGAACATCATAATGTTCCCCCTCCTACCCGATATGTAGGGACTATTAGCGGACAATTATCTATTCAGGATCCTCAAATATTTGGCACAACTTTATCCATGGTCACGACCAGGCCCCTACATAATATTCAAACTCCCGATCCTAGTGATGTAGAATCGGATACTGAAAGTGAAGTAGACATCACCTCAAATCAATCGAATAGTTCTAAAAATGAATCAGATCCTATTCAACCCATCACAGATGCTATGGTTCCAGAAGAACCATTTCCTAGAAGAGTTACTACTCGACCCTCTTCTAATCAATTCCTTCCTAATGAACAAGCCATAAATGCTCAACCGAGACCAGTTCAGCATCTTCAATATAACATTGTAGGTACCATCGGAGTCGTTACCAGACAACAGGCTCAAAATTCTCAACAAGAACCAAATCAGAATGATGGATCAACTCCATTTGTTTTGAGAAATCCCAATAAAGGGAATCATGCTCCTAATGTTCAACCTAAACCCCCTTACAATATTAATGAGCAATTATCCAATACTACAGCCAGAATTTCCCTTTTGGACTTGTTAAGATCTTCTCCTACCCATAGGGATGAATTGATGCTTACATTAAGCCAAATGATGGTACCTCAAAATATTCAACCCGAAGCCATGGCCAATACTATCATCACTAGAGAAGTTGATTGTATTGACTTTCGAGATAAAGATATACCACAACATAGTTTACATAAGGATAATCCCTTATATATTACTGCTCTAATTGGAGATGTAGCTGTTAAAAGAGTCTTGATCGATAATGGTTCATCTCTAAACATTTGCACTTTTGACTTCTACCAAAGATTTGGCTTTAGAAGTGATGAAATGAAAAAAACTGACATGATTATCAAAGCTTTCAATGACGAGACACAAGAAACGTGTGGAGTCATTACTATACCCTTGCAAGTTGGTCCTAGAACCCTAGATACAATCGTGTTTATTGTACATTGCCCTGCATCATACAATATACTTTTGGGTCACCCTTGGATCAATGCGATGCGAGCGGTTCCTTCCACTTTACATCAATGTGTTAAATTTGAATTTAAAAATCAGTTGGTCACTATCCATGGTGACCCTAGACCCTTTGATATGTGTGCTTTGGCAGAACCTGTTGGAGTGCAATTTTGCCCTGCTTTGTCATCCACACATCCTAATTCTTATTTTTCATCTAAACGTGTGAAACACACACACATAACATCATCTACCCCATCAACTACACCTATACATTTAACTCAACCATCTTCTGAACAAACCACACTAGAACCTCAAAAAGATCTTAGATCTACAACCAATCCTTCATGTTCTATCCCTATAATTTCAAAACCTATAGACCCATCTATTAACACCTCTACATTATCTACATCTATCATACCTTCCACATCTAAAGATATAGGGAATGATCCTTCTACATCTTATGCTCTTTCTGATGAACTCTTACCTGATTTATCTAAAATTCTTATATCAGAAAAAACAAATGCTTCTATGCAAAATTCCATTATCTTAAGTAATTTGCCGCCATCTCCTCGTACTT
The DNA here is from genome assembly GCA_028583015.1 of Wollemia nobilis. Lineage (NCBI taxonomy): Eukaryota > Viridiplantae > Streptophyta > Pinopsida > Araucariales > Araucariaceae > Wollemia > Wollemia nobilis. The sequence goes on along the minus strand of JAQPPZ010017170.1, from coordinate 1,229,792 downwards.
TGGGCCTCCCACAACCTATGGGAAGTACTTACCAAGTCGGGAGTTGTGCCTTCATTTATAAGGGATATGACTAGGGAAGAATACCCAGGGAACATCAAAACTCATCATGAGGGATATGCTCGATGTTATTTTACTAATGAGTATATTAAAGCTAAACCTATAATGCTTAAAATGGGATATAAAGGGAAAGGCTTGGGACCTTTCCAAAATGGTATGAAAGAACCTTTCGAGGTAGAACCATGGCCCGCCCGATGTGGTGTGGGCCTATTTCCTAGTAAGGGTCAACCCTTCCCTTTTGAACATGATGATCAACTCATATGTTATCAAGATTATTTGGATAGGCGTGATGATTTGCCTCTACAAAATCAGCCATTTACATGCAATATGCTATCCATAGCTTATCCTGAAATGATTGTTGGATCCGATGATGAGTTGGAAGGTGATATTTTCCATGATGTCTCCGTTGAAGAGATGTTACACAATGGGTTTTATTTTGATGGTTCTATACCAACTATAGCTCAGCTTGAGGCCACTACTCCTCAAAATGACTTATCTAAGTTAACCTTAAAAGAATTACAAGAATTGGGCGTCTCACCCGCCCCACCTAATTTTGAAAGAGATCTACACATGGAAGTAGAAAACGTCATTAAAGTTAACATGGGAACTGAGGATAATCCTCACATAATCAATATTGGGTCAGAATTAAGTCAAGAAAAACAAGAGCAATACATTGCATTCCTTAAAGAATATGAAGATGTCTTCGCTTGGACATATGAAGATATGCCAGGTTTAGACCCTTCTGTAGTCATGCATCACCTAGTAGTCCATCCGGATGCTAAACCTGTTAAACAGAAACTTAGAAAAATGCATCCTAAAGTGGCTTTGCTAGTCAAAGGGGAGTTAGAAAAACTCTTGAATGTTGTTTTTATACAAGCTATTGATTATGTTGAATGGATCTCGAATGTAGTTCCAGTCACCAAGAAAGAAGCTACCAAAGTTAGGGTTTGCACAGATTTTAGAGATATTAACGTTGCATGCCCTAAAGATGATTTTCCTCTTCCAAACATGGATCAAATCATTGATTTTACTGCTTGGGAGTGGGATGATGTCCCTAATGGATGGATTCTCCGGCTATAATCAGATCAGGATAGCTCCTGAAGATCAGGCTAAAATAACCTTTATTACCCCCTGGGGTACCTTTTGTTGGAAAGTGATGCCATTCGGCTTAAAGAATGCAGGTGCAACCTATCAACGAGCTATGACTTATATCTTTCATGATATGATGCATGATATCCTACATGATTATGTAGATGATATTATAGCTCACTCTATTAATGAAGATGATCATTTAGATGATTTGAGAAAAGTTTTTAATCGGTTAAGAGAATATCTTATTCGATTAAATCCAGCTAAATGCATATTTGGAGTTAAGTCCGGTAAACTATTAGGGGTTATAGTTTCTTTACGTGGTATCAAAATTGACCCTCTCAAGATTGTGGCTATCACTGATATGCCCGCACCTACCAATATATCTGAGTTACGAAGTTTACAAGGTAAACTTCAAGCCATCCGTCGCTTCATCGATAAGCTGGCGGACAAAACCGGTCCCTTTCTTAAGCTCCTTAAGAAGGATATCCCTTTTAATTGGGATGATGAATGTAAGGAAGCTTTTGAACTTCTTAAACAATACCTCCTTAACCCACCTGTGCTTTCACCGCCTAGACCTGACCGCCCATTTATCCTGTATATTTCAGCTTTAGATTTTGCTTTAGGAGCTATGTTAGCTCAACTTGATGATGAGAAAAGAGAACGTGCTAATTATTATATTAGCCAAACTTTAATTAGTTATGAAACCCGCTACACAACATTAGAAAAACTATGTCTAGCAGTCGTATTTTCTACGCAAAAATTATGCCATTATATGCTTAGTCAGAAAACGTATGTCATTGCTAAATATGATCCTTTGCGGTATCTCATGAGTCGACCTTATTTATCGGGTCGCACAACCAAGTGGGTTCTTGCTCTAAGCGAGTTTGAACTCACGTTTATAGGACAGAAGTCTGTTAAGGGTCAAATCATAGCAGATCAATTAGTTGTTGCACCCTTAGAGTCTACCCATCCCCTCATCATTGAGTTTCCTGATGAATGCCTTCAATTAGAGGCAAGACCATGTTGAACAATGGTCCTTATACTTTGATGGAGCCCGATGCATGAGTGGGGCTGGTGCAGGTATTATTTTAATATCTCCACAAAAGCACATTATACCTTTGTCCTTTAAATTAACATTTGCTTGCACTAATAATACTGCTGAGTATGAAGCTCTAATCCTTGGATTACGAGCTGCCTTGGCACTAAAAATTAAAAATCTATTAGTTTTTGGTGATTCTCAACTTGTTATAAACCAAATTAATGAAGTTTATCAGACCAGAGATGATAAATTGCATCCATATAAAGCATATGTTTTACAATTAATGTCTCTATTTGATCAAGTTACCTTGGAAGCTATTCCTCGAACTAGCAACCGTGCGGCTGACGCTATGGCCGCAGTTGCATCTCTTCTGCCCTTGGAGTTAGATGACGAATATGCCACCATCATTATTCATCGACTCCAGGAACCCGCTTCAAATAAGTCATGCTTAGAACCTTTGGATGTGTTTCTAATCAATGAAACTACTCCTGAACCTTGGTATATGGATATATTTGATTTTCTTCACAATGGGACTTTCCCTGCCAATTCTAATAGAAACCAGCGTCGGTTATTACGTAGACGAGCAAGTCGATTTGTAATAATTGGCAATACTTTATATAGGAGATCTTTTGAAGGTATCCTATTGAGATGTTTGAATTTAGAAGAATCCAGATCAGCTTTGAGTGAAGCCCACGATGGATCTTGTGGAGGACACTTCAGTGGTAGTGTCATTGCTAAAAAGCTCCTTAGGATAGGATACTTTTGGCCTACCATGGAGAATGATGCACATGATTATGTGCGCCATTGCGACAAGTGCTAGAAACATGCTGACCTTGTCCATGCCCCTACACAAGAACTGCAGGCTATTTCATCTCCTTGGCCCTTTTCAAAATGGGGCTTAGACATTATTGGCAAAATTAATCCTGTGTCATCTGATGGACACAAATTCATCATAACCGCCATCGAGTATTTCATGAAGTGGGTTGAAGCTATGCCTTTAGCTTCCTGCACTGGGACACAAGTCTCTAAATTTATTTTTAATCAAATCATTTGTAGGTTCGGAATTCCTGCAAATCTCATCTCAGACAATGGAACTTGTTTCAAAAATAAAGATGTTAAAAAATTATGCCAAAAATATAAGATTCAACATCGTTGGTCCACTCCCTATTATCCTCGGGGTAATGGCCAAGCGAAGCTTCAAACAAAACCTTAATCAAAATTCTCAAAATATTGGTCAATAAATGGCCGCGACTGGCACATTCAATTATATCCAGCTTTGTGGGCTTATCGAACTAGTGTTCGAACCCCCACTGGAACTTCACCTTTTGTTTTGGTTTATGGTGTTGAAGCCATTTTTCCCTTTGAATTAGAAGTTCCTTCTTTGGCTCTACTACTTCAAGATACCGAAGTAGGAGATGAATATCGAGCTGGCAGACTCAGTCAGTTGGAGCTCCTAGATGAAAAGCGCATCAATGCTTTGGAGCATCTTCGTGCCTACCAAAACAAGCTTAAAAGATCATATGCTAAGAAAGTTCGTCATCGATCCTTTGTGGTCGGCGACCTTGTTTTAAAAGAAAATCAAAAAAATACTAATGCAACTAAAGACCTTAAAGGTAAATTTGAGCCCAACTGGCTTGGACCATATATTATCACTGCTAAATTTGAATCAGGAGCATACAAATTATCTACCTTAGATGGTAAAGAACTTAAAGAACCCATGAACATTTTACATCTTAAACGTTACTATGCATAACAAAATTTGTCATTTCATCATTGTATATATTTGTTTAAAATATTTCAAAAAAATCACTATCTTGTATTTCTTTCAATTTATAAACTTAAAAATCTAAAAAACATTCAAAATCATCAAAAACATCTTTTATTTTTGTACTTCTCACATTGTGACGCATTGCAGTTATATTTTCAAATTATTTTGGATAAATTAGCATTTATTTGGAATCCCGCACTTTCACACTCACATGAATAAATATCTTGATTTATTTGGTATGATTACTAATCTCTCTTATATCAAAGTCCACAAAATTCAATTAAATAAAGTTTTGAGCATAGAGAATTGATCTTGTTATTTACTTAAGCCAAACATATCCTTTCACAATAAAATGATTATATTTGTAATGTCCATGCTATCCTACATAGTAGAAGTGGTTTCTTGAGCGAAAAGTTTCCCCTGCTATCCTATCATGCACATGGTCTAGAATCTTTGAGAATTGGCAAAAGGACAAGCTCACCCCTACCCGGAATAAAAATCCCTTGCTCTACAGCTAATCCGAGCAAGTATCCCTAGAATAGGAAGCAAAAGAAAAGGAAAAATCAAGCAAAATCATTTACCACTATTTCAGCATTATCTCAAATATCAAAGCAAAAGATACAAAAAAAAAAAAAGAGAGAAAGCAAAGAAAGAAAGACAACAAAATGAGCAAAAGCAAAAGCAATAAAATCCTTTCCCTACCCCTTAAAAAGAAAAGAAGGGTTGATGAGCTTGAATCCCTGGAATTCTCAATTATTCGAAAACTGTGAGGTAAGCCCCATAACAGGTGGTTTGTGCCCAACCCGCTTGGCCTTGGGTAACTCCTAGCGTGGTGATATGTCTGTCACATTAGCGACCTTCTTTTGTACAGACCTATGTCTGCTTATGGATTAGCTAGCTCTTGATAATCCGACTTACATAGTAGTCTGGTATGGTTATATGCATCTAAATCATGGTTAATGAACACTTATTTGGTTAATTTAAATCACTTGTATCATAGTATCTTGCTCAAACCTGGTGAATGAACAATACAATCGCACACACATTTGTATTTGAGAGATTTTGTGTATCATTATGATAAATCAAGATTGGAAATGAACTCACATATGCACATGGGATTCCTTATAAATCTAACTTTTGTCTTTAAGATACTTTGAAATATTTTTGCAAATTGTCTGGAATAATTTCATTTTCTTCTCTGAGAACAGTTGTTTAGTATAAAGACAACTACATGCATTACCAACAAATCAAAATCATTTTCAAAAACATGCAATAAAGTTACATATAATTTTTGACTTTCGCGACGATGGTATAGTTCCAAAACCAAAATTGGAATTTTATGCCTAGCACAAGTCCTCATCTTCATATTTTCTGTTTATTTTCAAAAATTAAAAATCAACCATGCAATAAAACTATTTATTTTCTTCTTTTGGATTTCGCGATGATGGTATAAGTCTATACCTAAATATTCTATGCCTAGCGCAAACCATCGAACTAATTTTATTTCCCATTTATTCCAACATATGACTTAAATCATTATGTTCCACAATTATGCTTTCAAACAGAATGCAACTTATTCTATTTTTCATGTCATTATGTTCAAATTCAATTTTGCAACCATGGTATAATTTCTAAGGAATTATTCAAAATTTTATCACACTTAGGAATTTATGCCTAGCAAAAATCATTTTAAAATATTTCATGCATATCATTTTTATGAAAATCTGAAAACAAATTACCATCAAACCATCATCATTTCTATCATCACAACAAAGTCTTAAGACAGTCTCTTAAGCACTCTTTTTACTTTTAACAATATTTCTATACCGGGATTAGCTTGACGACCGAGTGAGCAGCGACTCCATGAAATGGTCTATAATAGCGACAATGTCCTTTGAAATTATTGTTAACAGTCCCTTTTATTTTTATCAAATTATCATCTCAACAACCAATTTGTTTACATCAGATTATTTCATTTAAATTTTAAAGCATGACATTCAAACTATAATATTTTCAAACAACATAATTACATGAATCATCAAATCAATCACATCAAAAACATTAAAGCACCATACATAAGACAAGTCATATGATCAAAAATATCATATATATATATATATATATATATATATATATATATATATATATATATCTCAACAATGTATGTACATCATATCAAAACTAGATTGGTATGCCACAATCTACATCTTGGCATACTCAATCCTCTCAATCATATATCCAGTCTATGCAGTGCAGTAGCCTAGCCTCGAGAACCCCTCGAGCTCTCAGCCTCATCTCCTCCCCTGCCCTGAGGTGGACGAGGTGGCCCCATCATAGTATGTGTGGTACTACGAGTCCTAGTTGTCGATCGAGATGAAGTCCTCGATGACCCAACCCTGATCGGATCCACAATGCCGACTGGTAGCTGTACCCTCTGGCCCTCTAGCACCAGTTGGAAGTAGATACCCTGGTAGAACATGGTCTGAGCAATCGACCATGCCAGCTCCTGAGTGCTCGCTCCTCCGCTCCATGCTCTGAGGCATGCAACCTCATCTCTGAGCTGTGTAGCCTCCGCTCGATGACGTGTAGCCTCATCCTGTAAAGTCTGCACCTATGCCTAGAGATGGACAGTCTTCACCTAGAGAGTAGCCATCTCGCTACTCTCTCCTACCTCGACACCCTTGCCCTTATCGGGCGATGGTGGTCTCTCTCTCTGTGGAGAAGGGGGTCTCTCCTCCCTCCTCTCTCACTGTCATGGCCTCTACTGAGCCTGTGGCCTCCTCTGCTCTCTCCCATCATGACCCTGTGCCACCTCAATGGCCACCTGGCCTCCCTATCCGATGCACAACTACATGAATCGGACCCTGAGCCCTCGTCATCCGAGGAGGGCGGATGCCTACGTACCAGGCATCGTAGCCGTCGGCTACCCCTACGTCATCCCCATCCACTGGCTGGATGGGGGCATCATCCACGTCTTGACTCTAGAATCATTGCATATCTGGAGCCCCACTAACTGTAGTGTTATCCCGGATGGTCCGAGAAAACTCGTAGTCTCTAAGAGATGGGATCCCCTATTGTAGACCGAACTGCCTCAAAACTCGATCGTACCGATGGAGCTCCACCTCTCCCCTCTCCATCCTCAGCCAGTAGACTCGCCTGACGTGAGCTAGCTCCTGTCCATCCTCGGCCCACCTTGGATGATCTCTCCAAGGCCTCCAGGTGATCTGGTCGGAGACAAGGTCATCAAGTAGTCTCCGGGACACTGGCAGATCTACTCGCCATGTGACCCTCTCCGGAGCCACCAGTAGAAAACTCGGGGCCTCTCCCCATCAATCCCTATCAGTGGGAGCCCTATCGGCCTCCGCACCATGATGTGCTCCCAGCACCAAACCTGTAGTAGTGATGTCATGACCAGACATCGACCGCCCTTGTATACGACCCCATACAGGATCCTATACAATCGACATAGTACAAAGCTCCCCCAAGCAAACCTGTATCCATGGTCTCTCATGTCGTAGACCACATCTATCAGTAGCCATGGCAGCCTGCATCCACTCTGATGGCATAGCAGCAGACCACCTACCACCCCAGCCAAAACCTGTGTCAGCCTAGATGCCCCAGGCATCTGGCGTAGAGACTCGATGTTCACTCCGCCCTTCTCCAGGGTGAAGCTCGGATCTCCGCATAGTCTCATCATAGCGTGGCCCTGATTGGCCGTAGGAGTGATCAGCCATCCTTGTATGGGGATCCTCAAGATCCTCCATACATCCTCCAGTGTGGGAGTCATCTCCCCTGTCGGTAACCGAAAACAAGAAGAACCCGGATACCACCTCTCTGCTAGGGCTGTCAATAGCCCCATGTCTGTAGACACTTGTGGCATATCTGCCACGTGCTGCAAGCCTACCTGAGCCAGCTGATCTCGCTCTGCCTGAGATAGAGCGGCCAAGTCATCCCTTAGTCCATCGTATTTCCATTCTCGGCTCTTTAGTAATCCTCTCTGCAACATAAACAACATAAACAATAAAAAATCAACAATAAAAATCATTAAATCATTAATCAAAATGCAAGTAAAATAAGTTCACTTTCACAAATGATGATATCATCCACCATTGGGCGATATCATCCCAAATTTGAGCAAATTCATCTCCGATTTTGCATGAGGGAATCGTCCCTTATTGGATGAAATCGTCCCCATATCACCGATTTCGCCCTTGGACGAAATCGACGATATCGAGACGATTTCGACGAAATCGAGACGATTTCGTCTCGACGACGTCGACGGCCCAAAATCGGCCGCGATGCTCAAAAATCAATCAAATATAATCTAAAAAGCATGAAATTCTAAATTAAAACACTCTAAATTCAGTTTAGACCCTTACCCGTAGCCCGCGTCGGACCTCTGTCGATCTGTGCGCTGTTTCGACCATCTTGTCTGCAGAGCTCTAGAAAATAGTAAAAATGAACAGTAACAATGAATTAGGGTTTTTCCCTATTTTTCTTAATTTTATTCAAAAACACTTAACAACTTTTTTAAAATTTTGCTTTTTCGCGTTTTTACCTCAAACGTCGATTTGGGTAAAAACACGGAGGGGGCACCATAGTAAGTTGTCGTACGATTCGACCTAGAATCGTCGCCTAAAAATGGGAATAATTTTTGCTTTCTCGTAGATCGAGAAGAACTCATCTTTAACGCATTTTCTTCGAAAAATTCGCTAAAGAGGGGGCAAAATGTAGCACCCTAAAATTGGCATAGTAAAACCTTAGCAATAATTAAAATTACCTTAGTAATAATTCAAATTCAAATTCAACCCCAAAACCGCTCCAAAACCACCGTTTAACCCGTTTCCTCATTTCCCGTGCCATTTTTAGAGTTTGTTTTGACCGTTTGACGATATCGTCGCCGATCAGACGATATCGCCTCAGATTGGACGATTTCGTCTGGACTAGGACGTCCAGACGATCTTGTCCCAAAACTAATTTTTCATAATTAGCCTCTGTTTCAACGACGTCTCTAAGTTGGGCAGAAGCGTGTCTACGCATCGCTAGAGACCTCCCCTGTTGGAGATCTTCCAAATTAGGATGATCTCCAACCTCCCAACTTCCCTCCTAAGCCTATTTAAACCTTAGGACCCCCCTTGACTTTCCCCTGGCTGAAATTTCCTGTAACTTGACCTTTACACGCATTAGAATACCCAGGATTACCATCTGCATTTGTACTTTCCAAATTTTGTTGCAGGAACCTTGTCATTCTTCAGCCGGAGCAAGCTCAGATCATCGCAGACGATCCTGTCCAATTCGAGACGATTTCGTATCAATCCGAGACGATTTCGACTGCAGTCTGCATTGGGGCAATCAGTGCCCAGAGTTTGCGCTTTTTCTATACTTTGCTGTTATTTTATTCTGCATTTAGTCAGTTTTATTATTATTTCCTGTTATCTTGCATCTTGGAGTTCACCCATGTAGTTTAATTGCATAATAAGATCATGATTAGCTATTAAAGTATCGTAATTTATTTGCATTTCCATTCAGGATTATCTTATTAACATCCTTATTATTGTTTCATATCATTTTCCTTTATCAGAATAGTTGCAATTTTGGTATTTTGTATCTATTTCTCTGTTTGCAGGTCTCTAACGAATTCGTCTGATGAATTCGTCAGATCTCAGACGATCCTTCAGATAGGAGACGATCCTGTCAAATTCTAGACGATCTGGACTGCTTCAAAAATCAGAACCTCCATCAGACATCCGGAACCAGGTATGGATTTCTTCACTTAGTTTGTTCTCTGTGTTTTCTGTTAAATCTATTTTCTGTATTTAAATCTGCATTTCATATAGAATAACTTAGATTCATTTGGCCAAACCTAGGATTTGAATGTTTAAAGATAAAATTGAACACATAAAACACATTCCCAACCTAGGCGTGGAAACTGCCACTAAACGTTTCCTGGTGAACCCCACCATCCGTCGAAAAATCACCTTTATACACCTCCCTCGAGAGGCGGGACCTTCGAAAGGCCTCTCAGTCCGAGGTATTGTCCCATCCTTTTCACATCCCCCTTCTGGGCGCGGATCCTATAGCCTGAAGGTAAGGGTGTGAAAAATTTGGAGCGATACAGCTTGATTCTAGGTAGTCGATGCTATTGACGGTTGTAGGGGACCTCCATTATCTAATGTTAAAATTCTTCTTTGATTTTTATTAGTTGGGGCAACTATATTGTATCATTGATTCCTTCATCAATTGATAATATTTAGAGGGGTGAGGTGCAATTAAGGGTTTTATCTTATTACTTATCTAGTGGTAGGCCTTGCACTCATGAAATCATAAGTCTATCCTCAACCACCTTGTCTGAGACTTTCTATATTCCTTATGCAATAGAGTTGCCAAGTGATTATTGTTCAGTCAAAAGGAGATTCCTGTCATAAAATCATAAAAAATGGTAAAAAACTATTGGATTCTTCTTTTTGAGTAATGGAGTCACTAGGTGAATTTATTGGAAGCTTCGAAAGCTGATTACCATGACCTTCATCAAAACCAATGTCTAACTTCTCAATCAGGGGATAAATTATTATAGTTTAAGTCCCACATAGCATGCTAGTTTGAACTACTAAGGGCTAGAAATGACCATTGTGCCCCAAGCACCATGATCCACCATGGTTGTGGTTTGCTTTTCTTCTCTATATGTGGGTGCATCACATACCCTATACCTCATGCAAGGTGTTAGTCCTATGAAGTCTAGGGAAGATTAGAATGTGGCTCCTCTGAATGACCTTCAATATTTTTTACCAAGTTTGGATCCTTGTTGTGATGTAGTATTTTGGTGCTCATTCCTATTTTAGTAGCCTACTCTATTGGGTTTCTCTAGGAAAAAATGAAAGGAATAAAATAGGAAATAACATGAAATATAAATTGCAAAAAATAAAACCTATCTAGCCTAAGGATGGTAATATGCTAAGATAATGTAATTTCCATATTACAACTTAGGAGGATGAATGAACACTTGAATAAAGCAAGAGAATGAAATTAAACATAGATTTGACCATACAAACATGCAACTCTAATGACTCTCTATAGAGGTCAGGATAGAAACACTGGAGTAATAGTCCCCTATAAAAAGTATATGAATGCTTAGAATAGGATAAAAATATTAAAAATTTCACAATACCTTGTATTCATATTAAAAATCATGTATTATATATATGTATAACCAGGTCTGAGGTGTAGATCAATTGGTTCCCCTAAACCCCTTAAGGGGGATAGAGGTCTAAGGTTCAAATCTCGGGCCTCATCAGACTGAATGTTTGTCCCTTTCCTGGTGCTTTGAGCAATGTAAATGGTTTTAAATGATCATGTTATGATGATTATAGGAGTGGACTACGCAAATATATATGTGGTGGTTTTCAGGGTGGACAACATATAATATTATGGTGGACATAAAAATCCAGACAGCCTTCCTAGATTCATGGCAGCTACTAATTCTACCATGTAAAAAAAATATATATGTATAACCAAAAGAGGCTAATCAACCTATACATGCAACTGGCCCAAGGATTGAGTCTAGACTGACAAGTGAAATGAAAAGTGAGAGAGAAAATGTCACAAGGTAGATACTTGACATGATAACAAATCCAAACTCCCCTTCTTAGTATTGGAAATGACTATTATAATGTCCATACAAGATTTAAAATTCAAAATTCCCTCTTAAGTAGTGAGGGGAAAATAAAATACTTAGTACAGCAATTAATAAGTTTAGCAGAGGGATAAAGTTGTAAAATATGGAGGTAGATTGGGTTTAGTAGCTATAAATACCATAATAACAAAAAATTGCCTTTGAAAAATGTGTCTTGTTGGTCCCACATTTTTCCCTTTTGGTCGCATGATATTTGTCTTTGGTGACTAGGTTTTGATGCTACATCATACCCATTGTACTTCCTAGGAGTCCCAATTAGCTTAGTGAATATTGGTTTTGATGCAACTTCCTTCATCAAACTTTGGGCATCACTAAAAAATAGGTTGCAGTAAAATATTTACTACACATCCTCTAGGTGCTTGTCCTTTATCATGGCTCCCAAGCCTCCACTTAGAGATGATATTATCCTTTTGTGCATATTTCTAAGCAAATATTTCAATAGTGCTTGTTCATAATTATCACACATAGGCCACCAATTACAAAAGGGATCATAACTTGTACATATTTACATGATATTCATGAGCACTTGTCTATTATTATTATTTTTTGGTCATTTAAATTTATGTGGGTTTTTATCAAGGGACCCAAAACCTGATTACGACAAGTCACAAGACTTTTAAGCAAGGCCATAGGAAAGGCTGCAAGAAAGGACTACCCTTCAGGATATACCCAAGGATGGACCTTAGGATAGGCTAAAGGATAGCCTTTCAGGATAGGCTTAAGGACAACCTTCAGGAAGGACATGAAAAATCATGCTCGAAGTAGGAAAAAAGAAAAAACTACCCGAATACAAATTTGAAAGCCCGCCCAGTAGGAAAATTAAACAATGGAATAGTCCTGCCTAACCACAAAATTGAACAGCCCATAATGCAGGAAAATAAGAAACCCTCCAAAATTTGAAATGTTTAATCCCGTGCAAGGGAAAATCCAGAAACCAAACAGAGAACATCAAAAAATGAGAGATGAAAACCAAAACCCCCCTGAACAGTAGGAAGGGACCAAGAAACCACTAAAAAATGTAGGGATGCAAGGAGCAGTATCCTACATAAGCCTGAAAAGAGGTGTAGCAAAATGGAAACTCCACAAGCTACAAAGTCCCTTTGCAGCAAGGAGAGCTACTCAGAAACCAACAGAAGCAAAGGAACCTCCAGCGTAGAACCTCCAAAACTCCACTTGTCTATTATTATTCTCATAGGCCATCACTCAAAATAATTTACCATAAACATGCTTGTGATCAATGTCTATCATCTGACTCATAGGTCACTCCTCAACAACAAATCAAGTTGCACTTTTGCCCATAAAAAGCACGTGTTTATCATACCACTCCTAGGCCACTACTTGGGGTAAAAATTTTAAGTATATATTTTTCTTTGCCTCAGTCCTAGGTTTTTGTCTTCTCATTTTCTTATTAGATGCCCATTATTTTTATTCCATTTTCCATCTATGTTTTACTTTTTTTCTTTATTTTCTTTTTTAATGTAGCCATCCCAATCACAAAATGGTTCTTCTATTTATAGAGTTGGATGTCATTCATCTTCCAAAATATTTTATTTGCAAGCCATCCAGTTATGAAATTCATCCATATTGTAGCAAAGTGACTTTAAATACCTCATTAAATAATTTAATTTAGAATATCAAACGAATCTCGTGATTAATAATTCATGTCATCCTTAGTTCTTTTCATAAAAATAATACCTAAAAATGTTAAATTTTATCTTCAATTGAATTATTAATTTATTATAAAAAAATTCAATTTAAATTAATCACTCCATTATTGGGTCTAGTATAAATTACTATAAAAAAATTGTTGAATGAGGCAGTGATTGCACTTGTTAGGCTATGTAGTCACTCAAAAAGTGTAATCAAGTTGATAGTTATCCTTATTTTGACCCATTGATCAATTAAATTATAATTGATCAATCAACTAATTAATTACATCCAATTTTTAAAATCCAAATTAATTTATTAAAAATATTATCATTTCTTGATTGCACTTTGCAAATAATTTATAGTATTCTCCTGTGATTATAGTTTTTATAAAGGAAATTTTGGTCACATTCTAGAGCACTGTGAATTTTAATTAATTTTTCCCTCTTTTTTTCTAATCATCAACATTTTCCTAAGTTATAAAACTTTAGCAAAAGCTCACAAAATTTGCCCAAATTGTTCTTGAACCATCATAATACCCTTTTAACATCGTATCCATGCCTTTTTTTGTATTGCCTTGACCGATCCCAATTTTTCTATTATGAGCTATTTAAACATTTTTCACATATTTTCCACCTGAAATAAATTTTTTAAAATATCAAATTATTAGCAATTCATTTAAACCACATCATAATCCATTCTATACATCAAATACAACCCATCAAATGCATCCAAAATATATTTTACCAAATTATGAATTTATTCTCAATTTATTTCAAAACCAATTTATACATTAAACCAAAATCAATGTCACATCACACAAATCATAAAAACATCAATAAATCACATCAATAGAAATAACATAGATCATAAAATATCATCAATGTATAAATACCTCAATATAATACATAGTTTTAGGTCTAGGTTACCACAATGATAAAAATGTGTACACTTGGCCCTATATCGAAAGGGTTGTGTACCACAACACTCAAAACTAGTGTTCTTATCCTCAAAATGTTAGAACCTCTCAATAGCTAGATCCTGTATTCTTGATGCCTAGCATTGGAGTGGGTGGTGTGGAGGATACTAAAACCATATCAAGTACTAATACTTTTTAGTAATGGATCTCAACCTACTCACTCAAGTAGGGTAGGTCTACCTCTATGGGATAGGGTTGACATGATATAGTGTTTGATAATGGGTTTCTCTCACTCTCTCTAAACTAATCTTCTTCACTGCAAACCTAGGCCTAATGAGTTACAATTTATAATTGTGCTTGCAACTAAGAAAGCTGACCCTACCACTAGATCACTAATAGCTATACCATGGCACATCTTGGCCTGCTTATTGCATGTGTGATAGAAACATCCATCTTAGCTTTAATTTGATCAACCTTACTCTATAACTAAGTGATGTAGGCCTAAGACTAATCTCACTCTTGTCTCACCCCATGTAGATCCTACTGCACTATAGTCACCTTTGCCTATGTAGTTTCTATATATGTCTTGAGTACCTTGATGCCTCACATCAAAGCCTCACTCTTCTTTTTGAATATCCTCTAGTGACCTACTTGATCCAGCCCCTCTAGGTATGCCAAGAACTGGTGGTAGAATGGCCAAAGGACATACATTCAATGGACACTATATTAGTGATCCCACCTCCTCACCATCATTATCTCCACCACCCCCACCTATGGTCCCACCATATTCTCCTACCCTCCATTGTTCCCTTTCCTTCTATATCATTTATTGTCATACCTATCTAATTGCATCAATAATATACTCATATGTCTTAGGTCTCAAATACCTCAAAGGATATGGTGCTATTGGTTCTAAATTTACCTGCTTTGGACAAAATTTGATATACCATCTCCAATAACCATCCTCTATCCTTAGGTCCATCTTGCCCATATTTGGGATTGATGGGGGAGCCAAAATCGCTCAGCCCAAATACTCAAAAATATCATTCATTAAACTCCAAAAAAGATTACAAAAATGGCAGACTCTGCCAAATAAACTTCTTTTACAGAAAGATAGTTTATTAACTTTTATATTACATTACTTTTCCAATTCTGGAAGAAAAACAGTCCACGCAGGTCCAGAATGGCCCTCTTGCCTTCATGTCTGCAACCTGTCTCCGCAGTTTTTCAACTGCAACTCTGTCTCCCTGTTTTCCAACCCCCAAATACTCAAAATTCTCATTCATTAAACTCTGAAAAAGATTACAAAAATGGCAGACTCTGCCAAATAAACTTCTTTTACAGAAATATAGTTTATTAACTTTTATATTACATTACTTTTCCAATTCTGGAAGAAAAACAGTCCACGCAGGTCCAGAATGGCCCTCTTGCCTTCACGTCTGCAACCTGTCTCCGTAGTTTTTCAACTGCAACTCTGTCTCCCTATTTTCCAACCCCTCTGCATGCCTTTTCTTCCACCTTTTAAACTTTCTGGCATGACTCTCCATTTCCCTTTTTTGACCCTTCGTTTCATCTCTCGTGCCTCTTCGTTGTTCTGGCTTTCAAAACGTTTCGACTCTTGGTCTGCATCTGCTTTCACTGCACCTTGGTGCCATGTGCTTGTCCAGTGCTACCACTGTAGACTCTGTCCACTTGTCACCCAATGATGGTGTTCGGTATAACCACCGCTCGATAATTTCCTCTGTAACGGCCCCTGTAACCGCCTGCCCTTTCTTTTCTTTTGTTTGGTCGCAAAAATGCGACATGTCGCGATATCGTGACATTTTTGCTTCACTGCCTTCCTGCCCCTTTTCGAGTCATGAAAATGCGACATGTCGTGATATCGTGACACTTTTGCTTTTTGGCCTTCCTGCCCTTTACGAGTCACAAAAATGTGACATGTCATGATATCACGACACTTTTTCTCTCCTACGCCTCCTCTCGTCTTTTGGTCGTGATAATGCGACATGTCGCGATATCGTGACATTTTTCTCTCCTACGCCTTCCTTCACCTTTTGGTTGTGAAAATGCGACATGTCTTGATATCGTGATGCTTTTTCTCCTTTGCACTTTCCTTCATCCTTTGGTCGTGATAATGCGACATGTCGTGATATCGCGACATCTTTCCTTTTCGGCTCCTCTTTCTCCTTTTCGATCGCGATATCGCGACATCTTTTCTTTCTACCTCCTCCTCGCCTCTCGGGTCACGAAATCGTGACAGCTTTGATCTCTAATTTCTCTCTCTTTTTTGGGTCGCGAAATTGTGACATGTCGTGATATCACGACAGTTTCCTTCCTTGCTTTCTTTCTACTCCTTCAGTTGCAATTTCGCGACATGTCATGAAATCGTGACATTTTCTTCTCTGGCCTTTCTTGTCTTCTTTCGGTCGCGGTTTCGTGACATGTCGCAAAATCGTGACATTTTTTCTTCGTGCCTTCTCTCTCCTTCCTAAGTCACAAAAATGTGACATGTCACGATATCGTGACACTTCTCTCTCTTGCACCTTCTCTCGGCTTTTGGTCGCGATAATGCGACATGTCGCGATATCACGACACTTTTCTCTCTTGAGCCTTCTCTTGGCTTTTGGTCGCGATTATGCGACATGTCGCGATATCGTGACACTTTTTCTACTTGAGCCTTCTCTCAGATTTTGGTCACGAAAATGCGACATGTCGCGATATTGTGACACTTTTCTTTCTTGAGCCTTCTCTTAGCTTTTGGTCGCGATAATGCAACATGTCGCGATATCGCGACACTTTTCTCTCTTGAGCCTTCTCTCGGCTTTTGGTCGTGATTATGCAACATGTCGCGATATCGTGACACTTTTTCTACTTGAGCCTTCTCTCGGCTTTTGGTCACGATAATGCGACATGTCGTGATATCGTGACACTTTTCTTCTTTGCCGACATGTCGCGATATCGTGACACTTTTTCTACTTTGTTGTATTTTGCCTTTCGTTGGATGCTCCTGCATCAGGGATGGAAGCATCATCTATGTCACTGTAGGAATGATAAAATATCACAAGGGCCACCAAACCCAACCTCTCATATCAACCATTAAAATGGAATGGCTCCATAAATAGGAATTATCTCCACCTAACCAAACCAATGCACTACTTGATAAAATTGGTGTGGATCGCTAGCTCCCACTTCTCCTTAGTCCAACTGATGTGGTCCTTCCAGGGCTACCAAATCACCTAATCACCTCTCAACTCATTAATATCCTAGGAGGTAGTAATTAATGTCCCTCTTCCCACATTATGCATGTCATCCCACATATAAGTAGTTAGCCTCCCTAGATCATAGGCCTACCTTGATATCATGGAGGCCTCCTAACAACTATGTGCTCCCATGTCCAAACTTGTAGGAACATGCAACAGACAAGGCACTTCCGACCATGATAGACTACTTTATGAAGGATCCTATACAACCTCTTCAATACTATTGGACCCCAAGAAAATATTATATGATCATCCTACATAAATTCTATAACCTCCTCCTAACCCCATATCAAGACCCATCGATCGGTATCCATTATGAGTCTATACACTACAAAACACAATGTGAAGGTCATATGATCCAAATGACTATCCTTATAGGTGGAATTATTATTCAATATTGATCACACCATATATATATCCCTTTTTCCTATAAGTACCTCCATGCACTACTTCTCATCACTCCTAAGACAAATTAGAGCCCTTCTAATAAGAACCTTGAAGATGTGTAAAACATCCTTCAAGATGATTATCATCTGTCTTGTGGGAAACAAAAAAGTATTCATATTTTAATACCATATATTATATAGTGCTATCAATAATTCCCTATCAAAATTGACCTTCAACATATATGCCATATTGTATAATCCCACTCCTATCAAAACTCCAATCTCCATATCATCCAACAAGTCAAGAATAAAATTCAAGGTTCATGGTAGGCTCTTGTGGCAACCTAACACTCCAAGATCCTACAACAATGAAAATGAAGAAAATCATTAGTCTATAAAGTCTAAATAAACCTCCATGTCTCTTTTTACCTTTCAAAAATTCATCTAAAAAATAGTGTCAAAATTGTGCAATAATACTAGATGCAATAACATTACAAATTTGTGATAGTTCTACCTTTGTGTAATAAACTAAGAAACTTTCCTATGCAATATTATTGCACCCTAATGATAACACTAGAAATATTTAAAATGCATAAAAATACAAAAATTATAAATTAAGGGAAAGGTTTTGAATAATGTTCCTTAGGCATAGTACGATTTGATTTGATGACCTCTCAAATAAGGTCTACATGGTGAATAGTTCTGCAAGAACCTGCCATCAAATCTTACAGTGTGTTAAGGGATGTGAAGGTCATAAAATGTATATAGTAAAAACAAATTAATTTTTACCTCCTCTTCCCCATTTTTAACCATCCCAAATCCACCCCAAACAACTCTTTTAATTTTTCACCCTATTTTACCCATTTCTTTTGTATATTTATGTCCCTAATTGAGTTTCATCATGAAGTTTAATTTTCCTTTAAAATTTTGAGAGGGTATACATGCATTAATGATATTGAAAATCATCAATATTTATAACAATTCCTTTTACAACCATTTCTTTAGAATAACATCTTTGGGTACCGAGAAGCATTTTGATGGTAAAATTGGATTTCTACAATAAATGATAAATGTAGAAAAATGGGTAAAATATAGACACCCAATTTTGACACACCTAATCAACTAGCACTTTAGTCATTACACCCAAAAATTTATCTTCAATCAATCAAGGTAACTCAACCAAAACCTCCCTCATTTTCTACTTTAGATTAGTAGCAATGATATTCCACAATAGTTCTATATGTATTGCTATTGCAAAAACCTAGTGCTAATGTAATTTGACTATTTTTTATTATTTTGACCCTCCAATGGTTAAATTTTGCAATAGCACTAATATATGATTATATTTCTACTACTAATGTTATTGTAGAAATGCAATGTTATCACTGGCATGAATCAAATATCTTTAAAACGAGCCAAAAGCATGTAGATTCCTTCACTCTTTGTGTTGATAATGCATGCTATATCCTCTTTTCAAGCCTATGAAATTTAAATTCCTTCCCTTATCTAAATGGAATATTCAACCTCTATTTCTCTCTAATAATTTGCCCTCCCAAAATCTATAAATGCATCCTATGGGATGGACATTCAATAAATATTCTTGAAGCATTAAAACTCTACCAAAATTTCCTAAGCTCTCTTTTCTCTCATTCATTCTCTCTTGCATTTTTTGGGAAAATTTTATGGCATTTAGGGTAAGTAAAACAAGGCATATGAAAATTTGGATCAAGTTCGTATCATCATATTACTACCATCAAGGAGGACCTATTGATTGGGAGTAGGATGCTTTATTGGTATTTGGTTGTAATTTTCCACTCCTAGCTTGCTTTTTTTTTCAAATTTCTTTGCATATTTATTCATTTTTCCTCTTTGTTACCTTGCTAACCACTTTCTTAGCACACTTTGTAGCTACTAAAATTTTTTCGATGCCTTTTTATTATTCATAGTAGCTTATTTTATGATTTCTAACCTATTTTATAGCTATATATCTTAGTTGATGCACATTGCCTATCATTTTGTAGCTATATATAGGATGTTATTTGTCTATTTGATCTTTATTCATGCTCACTTATGTTATTTTATAGATATATACAACCAATACATGCTTATTTTTCTATAACATAATCACAATAGCATCTCTACTCAATCTAATATCACATGCATACACTTTTCTTTTTTTCCCATTTGATCATTTGTAGTTGATTTATAGCATTTAGTGCTAACTAAGTGGTCCTTTTAGGCCCTCTCTCTATATATTCATAATATATCTCTTGAATTAATACTCATGTTGACTATATCACATCATATTTTTCTTTGATTAATATTTTTTAACAACTACTCATCTATTTACAACATCTAATCTTGTTTTGGGATCTCCTTAGACTCCATTTTGTAGGGCTTTAGTAGACCTTACCTCACAAATATTTTCAATCTATAATATTTTGAGCTCTCTTAATATATATTTTAAACTTTAGGTACCTAATTGTAGCATTTTGCAACTCTTTTTATCATCTAGATCTCCAAAACTAAGTTTTGTTTATATTTTGGGTCTATCCTTGTATTTGAGTCAAATTTTGCATCACTTTAGGCCCTCTAGGACTCCATTTTCAAGTTGCAATAAAACTAGCACTAACAATACCTAGGAACCTTAGTAAATATACTCTATATTTTATCATAGAGAAATAGCACAACATTCCCACAATAGTGCCACTATCAACGCTATTGTTGAATTTCATCTCTATTTATGAAACTATAAATCTACTTCTATTTCAGGCTTATTTTCATTGCCAATAGAGATAGGAGGTCTGATCAATATATCCAGATAGTTACCAACTTACCTATGATAAAATATACACCCTAAACCTCATACCTATTGCTTTTCTTTAGATTTTTAGGTTCAACTATAATAGTGCTAGGAATCCATGATAGTGCCAGTACTAATGCTATTGTAGAAAGTCAATGCTATTGAGCAACCATCAAAATTTGGTAATATCTATGTCTGACTATAATTTTCTATTTTGTGTAACCTATTTTATATTGTTTTATCTCTAATTGCTATAACATATAGTTTGTTTTATCAACTAAATAAAAAGAAAAGGAATCAAATCTAGGATAATTTTATTTTGATAAAACACTTTAGGCAAGGAACTACAAAATTATTTAGTTGTAAATTAGGCTAACTTGTTTACTTGCATTATATATTTGTTTTCCCTTGAAATTAAACTATTCCTTTATTTTGTTGTAAGCATAAAAATCAAAAGAGCATATAGTCTATGACTTTAATTCCTTTATCTTTTATTTTAGTTCATAGTGGTCTTCTTTAGATTAGAAAACACAACCTTAGATGATTTGATAAATTGACACAAAATATTTTCTTGAATATATATTTGTATATATACATATACATGTGAGGTAGACAAACTCGTATGAAATTTTTTGGGTCCCCTTTGGAAAGGGATCTAGGGTCTCAGCCCATTTCTCTCTCTATCTATTGGAACCTTTACTAAAATTGATGACTAGGGCTATGGTAGGAAATGCTTTCTATTGGTTTGCATGCTTACCTAGACATCCCATTAATTCCATAGATACTTTTTTTAAAATCTAAACAATATTTTGATGCTAACATGACTATAATGGAGGTAATGGATGTTTTTCTAAACATTAAACAATGCCCTAATGAAGATGGTATTGATTTGCATAAAAGAGGAGAAATACTTAAATGTCATGCAAACATAAATTTAAGTAAAGAGGCTACTATAGTAATGTTTGTAAATAATATTAGGCCTCTTTTTAGGATAGGGACTAGGAACACAACCCATGTGGTTTGCCTTCCCTTGACAACAATATACATATTGTTTGAATCCTTGAATATTGGGGAAAATATGAAAGACCAAAAATCCTTGGAACATAAAAACCCGAATAAAAATGCTATAGGGGATCAGGTTGACAATGTAGCTATCCAAGATATCTCTTATGAGTTGGAGATATTTTTATTTCCCATGCATATGTTAAATAAATTTTGGATGGTTTAAAACCTAAGAATATGATGGACACATGAGGATGTTTTAAAATATGACCACCACCTAAGTTTAAGAACTATCCTAACATATTTTTATTTTGACATGGAACCTATGGTCATGATAATTCCACTTGTTCATACTTGGATAAATTTTTCCTTAAGAATTGATTTGGTCCTAAATTTAACCATTTATCATGTCATGTTGGCTTTTAGGCCTTACTACCACAATATATCATAGGTCCAAATATAAATAAGCCACAATATTAAATGTCAAAATATTAATAATTAAGAGTAGAATTATATATGAGCAATTTAATATTTATATCAAGGCCAATATAATACTAAAAATAACATTCATTTATAATATAAAATATGAATGTAAATAACCTAAATAATTCATGTACCATGCATGAAGAGAACTTACAATATTAATTGCTCAAATAATCAGATTACTATTTTATGGAGCATTATTTCCATAATATAGCCATAGTAATATGACTCTTCAATTACTTGACTATTGCTCTCCATATGACAAGTCCCATGACCTTTGGCTTATCATCTTGCCACTTGCATACTAGACTCTTCACTTTCTTCTTATATGCACACTTGACTCTATGACACTTGCACACTTCTACATGCACTCCTAATCTAATACACTTGGTGCATATCCTCGCATTATATATTTGTACACTTACATACATGACACTCATGCACATTATCTCAATACACACTTGCACTCTAACTTACATGACACTTGTACATTTTTTGCATATTATACTCTTACATGACACTTGTGCATTTCCTACGCATTGACAGTTACATAAAAGGGGAAATATAAATTACACATCTAAACTAAATACTCAACCCTAATCTGTTACATATTTATATTTGTACCATGAAGGTACCATAGGGGTAAATTAGCATGTACCAAATAATATAATATTCTTCAACAAGTCAATAATGATATAATTATTTTATTTGATAAAAGGAAAAATATCCTCTATAAGATATTTAATCACCCTCACAATCAAATGTTAGGTATCTATAATGCCCTTTTATCTAACCATGAACAATAGGCTCCCAATTAATAACAAAATAAAGGTTAAGGATTTAATTAGGGTGGCCACCAAAATTATCAAAATAAAGGATGTAATCAAGGCAACTAAGGGGATTAAAATCATATAAATCCAAATGGTATTTACCTGTAAAATAAAAATTCTAGACCTAGCACTTCTCATAATACCTCTCAAGGTAACCAGGTATTTGCCCAACTTGGCCTAAATGAAGAATATATTTGTAGTCAACCAAATTTGGATCATTACATAAATATTTTAGATGTGCAAAGAGAAACAACTACATCCTTGGAACAACAATTTACTATTATAACTAGGAGTGCATGTCAATACAAAAAGAAGTAATCATCTAAAGAAGAAAAGCAAAAAAGATATTAAAAAAAAGAACATATCCAAGCTATGGTTAATCCTAAAATTATTGATAAGATTCCAAACCCTTCTTTGGTCATCAAAGAACTTTCTACAAGCATAGAAACACCCAAAAAAATAAAAAATATTCTTGATAAAGCCATAATATAGTCTATGAGACTTATTCCTAAAAAATACTGAAAGACTATGATTACCACTTAACGTAGTGATCTCAAATCCCATAGTAGAAATATGATATCACCCAACCTAAGGAGTTTTTGCTTAAAATAGTCATGAACAAAACTAAAGTGTGGGATATGGTTGAAGAGATGCATATGAATCCATGTAATATCCCATACTTAGAGTTACTTAGGACATCTCCTTCCAAACGACAAAGGTTAAGAGATCTACTAGATGAGATGGAGATGCTTGAACCAAGAATTATTAACATTATATCCACCATTCTCAGGTGTTATGAAGTGCAATATATTCTATCCCATGGAGAAAATTATTGCATTTATGCTCATACTAGCCCTAACTTGGTTATAAAATTTCCTTTGAAAAACATGATTGCTACTGATTATTTAGCAAGGTATGATGATCTTCCATTGATGATAACTATTTTTTATAACAATATGGTGGTTTGTAGGGATTTGGTTGATGAAGAGTGTGGTACTTATGTTTTGTCATTGTACTTTATAGATCAACTAAATATCCTTAGAGAAAATATCCTCTCTACTTGAAGTTGTTGCTATGCTAATAATGGTAAGACAATATCTCGTAGTGCACTATTTGTGGGAAAAGGGTGATATCTAAAATAATTATTCAAATTAATACCAGATAAACCAAGATGCTAAAACTAATATATCAAAGCAATTAAATAGCAAGAAACATCAAACTATGTCCTCATCTCAACACAAATAAATGGACATATTCAAGAAAAACTACCCTAAAATTATCCATAAACTACCAATAAGCTAGGGCTAATCCTAATGTAGTATAAATTATTACTTGACACCTAGTGCATCAAGGACCACATGAAGAAAAATTCTTATGGAGATAATATGAACACGAATGCGGATGATAAAATCAAATAATTATTTGCCACTATAGGAGGGATATGTCCTTTTCCACTAAGGAGGGTTGAGTCCTTACGAATATGCAAATAAAATTTTAGATAATAGATGATTACAAATAAATCAACCTACTTCTATTTATAATAATAAATAAATAAAATAAGTGAAACTTGGAAATATAGCTGACTTGGCTATATTGGTGTTGTAACATGGCTCCTCTCCTCGAAAAGCTTTGTCCTCAAAGCTAGAAATGACTTTAAAATACTTTTTTTTCCCATGTAGCATCTTCTATTGGTAGGTCCTACCATTTGATAATAAATTCTTTGATGTGGTGAGATCGAATATGACGTGATCTAATTTACAATATTGCTTTCGAATAAATATATGTACATCCTTCTTCATCAAGTACTGGAACCTCTGACTGAGAGTGTACTTTTTGTCCAATCACCTTTTTGAGACATGAAACATGAAAGACTGGGTGTAGACGTGATGAGGGGGGAATCTCCAGTTGATATGCTACTTTGCCTATGCGATGCACTATCTTGTAAGGACCATAAAATCTTGGAGCCAAATTCTGACTAGTCTTGATCTTTAATGACAATTGTTTGTAAGGTTGCAGACGTAAGAAAACCATATCTCCTATATTGAATTTTCTCTCTAAACTATGTGAATCTTATTGCTTCTTCATACAATTTTATGTTTGGATCAAATTGTCTTTGAGAATATTAAGCATTGTTTGTCAATGTTGGAACCAATCATTGACTTGAGCTACTTTGGAGGATCCTGGAACGTAATTATTGGTGGTTTTAAACCATAAAATGCTTCAAATGGGGATATCTTTATGGAATAATGGTATGAAGTGTTATACCACCATTCAACTAATGAAATCCAATGACTCCATTGATATTGTTTATCTTGAGCGAAGCATTGTAGATACGTACCCAAACTTTTGTTAACAAATTTAGTTTGGCCATCTGTTTGAGTATGGTATGCTGAAGACATATTTAATTTGGTACCACTAAGACAAAATAATTCTCACTAAAAATTGCTAGTAAATATGAGATCATGATCACTTACAATATTTTTGGGTATTCCATGTAACTTGAAAATGGAGTCCATAAATACCTTAGCCACTTTGCTTGCTAAATATGGGTGTTGTAGAGCATTGAAGTGTGCATACTTGGAGAGATGATCCACTACCACAAAAATAATTGTTTTACCTTCTGAATTGGAAGATATTCAATAAAGTCCATTGATATGTGTTCCCATTGGTGGTCAATAATTGGTAATGGTTGAAGAAGCCCTGGAGATTTTACTGTTTCACCCTTATTGTGGTGGCATACTTCACATTCGACAACAAATGTCTTGACACCAGATTTTAATCCTTTCCAATAAAAATATTTTTTTACCCGCATATATGTCTACAAAAAACCTGAGTGTCGTACTGATGGATAAGCATGTGATTCTTCAAGGACTCTAGATTTAATAATGGAACTTTACGAGATGTAAATGTGATCTTTATTTCTTAACACCTTGTCACTATATGAAAAATGAGGATTCTTGGATGATCCTAGCATAAAATATCGAATTATTTGAGCAGTTTCAATGGTCACCAACCATTTTTCTTGGATATAAGAAACCCATTGAGAAAAAGGACCATTCTTCTTGGAGCTAAGAAGGCCAATGACTCCATTGATACTGCTTATCTTGAGCGAAGCATTGTAGATAGGTACCCAAAATTTTGTTAATAATTTTAGTTTGGCCATATGTTTGAGGATGGTATGCTTAAGACATATTTAATTTGGTACCACTAAGACAGAATAATTCTCACCAAAAATTGCTAGTAAATATGGGATCACGATCACTTACAATATTTTTGGGTATTCCATGTAACTTGAAAATGGAGTCCATAAATACCTTAGCCACTTTGCTTGTTGAATATGGGTGTTGTAGAGAATTGAAGTGGGCATACTTGGAGATATGATCCACTACCACAAAAATAATTGTTTTACCTTCTGAATTGGAAGACCTTCAATAAAGTCCATTGATATTTGTTCCCATTGGCGGTCAGGAATTGGTAATGGTTGAAGAAGCCCTAGATATTTTATTGTTTCATCCTTATTGTGGTGGTATACTTCACATTAGACAACAAATGTCTTGACATCAGATTTCAATCCTTTCCAATAAAAATATTGTTTTACCCACATATATGTCTTCAAAAAACATGAGTGCCTTGTTGATGGATAAGCATGTGATTCTTCAAGAACTCTAGATTTAATAATGGAACTTTATGAGATGTAAATGCGATCTTTATTTCTTAACACCTTGTCACTATATGAAAAATGAAAATACTTGATGATCCTAGCATCAAATATCAAATTATTTGAGAAATTTTAGTGTTCACCAGCCATTCTTCTTGGAGCTAAGAAACCCAATGAGAACAAGGACCCGAAATGGCATTGATAGAGACTTCATCTTCATATTTACGATATAATGCATCTGCTACCACATTTTCTTTGCCCTTATTATACTCGATAACAAAATTATATCCTAATAACTTTGTCAACCACTTGTTTTGCTCTGGATAGGAAAAGTGTTGTTCTAGAAAGTGCTTGAGACTACTATGATATGTTTTTATAATGAAATGACTACTGATTAAGTAGTGTCTCCATTTCTCGATTGCATGTAGAATAGCTAATATTTCCTTCTCATATGTGGACCTTCCAAAATTTTTACCTAAAATTTTCTTGCTTTCGAATGCCAAGGGATGACCATCTTGCATTAATATTGCCCTAATACATGTTTTCAAAGCATCACATTCAATAACAAATGGTTTATGAAAATCAAGATTTGCCAAAATTGGAGTAGTGCACATAGCTTCTTTGAGTGCCATGAATGCTTGAGTAGCCACATCCGACCAGTGAAAGGTATCTTTTTTTGTAAGGGCGGTGAGAGGAGCTACAATTTTATCATAATTGCAAATAAACTTGCGATAGTAACCTGAAAGGCCCAAAAAACCATCAAGTTTCTAGATGGTTTTGGGTTAAGGCCAATCCTGGATGGATTTAATTTTATTAGGATCCACTTTAACACATTCATGAGAAACTATATCACCCAAATATTCAACTTCTTTAACACTTGAAGCGTTTGACAAAAAATTTCTCCTTATGTAAAACATGAAGAACTTTCCCCACATGTATCAAATGATCCTTCCATGATTTACTATATATTAAAATGTCATAAAAGAATACTAAGATGAATTTGCAAATAAATGGACGAAAGACATGGTTCATGAGACTTTGGAAGGTTTTGGGGGCATTAGTGAGACCAAAAGGCATGACTAAGAATTCATAATGATCTTCATGAGTATGAAAGGTGGTTTTTGGAATATCCTCATCTCTTACTTTGATTTTATGAAAAACTAAACATAGATCCAATTTTATGAAGAATTTAGCACCATTGAATTCATCTAATAGATCATCTATGATAGGGATAAGGAACTTGTCCTTGATGGTGATTTTGTTAAGGGACCAAAAATTAGGACACATATACCAAGAATTATCTTTACGATGGGCCAACACTACTGGTGATGAATAAGGACTAGTGCTATGATGAATGACTCCATGTTCTAATAGTTCTTGGACAATGTTTTCAATTTCTATTTTTTGAGGTTGAGGGTATAAATAAGGACATACATTAGGAGGAAGACTTCCAAGGACAAGATGTATGGCATGGTCATGATATTTCTTGGGAGGGAGACCTTTTGGTTCCTTGAAAACTTCATCATAGTTAGCCATAATATCTTGAAGATCCTTTGAGGGAATTACCATTGTATCTTGTGCTTGCACTTCCATGTAATTGATTTGAGCTATGAATCCATAACCTCATTTCCTTAGTATTTTTTCCATGTTGTGAGAACTCACTACCTATGATGGTGGAGTTTGAATTCCTTGGAGTCGAATAGTCTTTCCATTTTCTTTCCATTCCACAAATAATTTTTGAAAATTGAAACTAACAATGTCGAGTTGTTCTAGCCATTCAACACCCAAAGTAACATCTAAACTTCACAAAATCATAATGAAGAGAGTTCCCTGCCATGTGTAACTTCCCATTTGTATTGAGACTGAAGAGGTTCTACCAATACATTGAGCATTTCCTCCATTTGCAACTAAAACTTGAAACTTATCTTGGTTGGAAGAATTAATATGTAAATTCAATACTTTAGTAGTGTTGATGTCAATGAAGTTATGAGTACTACCTGAATCAATCTACACATTTATTTTTTGTGCCTAATAAATCATGGTACCTTAATTGTATGGTGAGTTGTTAATCCCATGAGAGCATGCACTAAAATAGCCATAGTATCCTCTTCTGGTATTGTTTCATTATTATCTATTTGTTTTGCATACATGGGTGATTCTGGCTGATTGACATCCTCTACTTCATCTTCTTCATCCTTATTATCATATTCTATTTGAAATGTTTGTCTTGGTACACATGCTTGATCTCTTGGATGATGATTGTGATATTTATAGCAAAAATATTTTGATGGTTGTTCACTTTTATGGAAGAAATTATTGCGATATTGAGGACGTGTATTAGATTCTCATCTAGAATATATCCAATTTTGAAACTTCTTTTCAGTAAGTTTAGTAATCCTTATAGTTTATTCCAAAGTGTATGGATCATGTAAGTCCACTTTGAGTTGAATATTTTCTTTTAAACCATGTCAAAAGGCAGAAACCACCACGAAAGCATTTACTTCTTTCATGTAAGTGAGAAGACTTGTGAAATCTGAAACATAATCTTGGATAGAACCAGTTTGTTTGGGACCTAATAGGCAAACAATGTAGGAAGAAGAATTACCTTCATCAAATATATTGAGAAAAATATCTCTAAATTCAAGCCATAATATGGGACGATTATGTTGACATTGCTACCAAGAGAACCATTGGTAAGCTTCTATACCCAATTTGGAAGAGGCATAAGAAATTTTTTTGGCTTCAGGAATACAATATAAGTGTAGGATACCCTCCATTTTAGCTAACCAACCACGTGGATCCCCACCCTCAAAGGTGGGTATATCAATACGTGGAAAATTAAAATTCGTAGGCCATCTTGCATATTGATAAACTTCCTCTGTATCTTGATCTACGTTATCATTTTGTCTATGGTAATTATTTGGGGAAGGAGGAGCTTCTTGGTTTTTTTTATCTACTAGTCGTCCAAGAATTATTGATATATTGTTCATATTAGTAGTTATTTGAGTCAAACATGCTTGTAATTCTTGGTTGCATGTAGTGGAGATTACTATTTCTTCCTGTTTAAGATTTTCTTGGGATGAGTTGGATGAGTTGGAAGGAGCCATGGGGTTAGTAGCAGGATGGTCGGGGTTAAAATTGTTAATGCATAAAGGGGAATTATGTTGTGTACCTTTATTTTATGAAGGTCTTCTTGGTGAATTTGAGGGTCCTTCATTTGTATTATTTGTGCTATATAATCTTCCATTTGGCCCTTTATTCCACCTACCACTCATGCACTTGCTTACTGCCAAAAAATGTGTACTAGGAAAATATCTGAATAATTTTGTTTATGTCTGCAACAATATTTGGTTATGAAAAAAAAAATTGTTGTCAATCTAATTGACAATGAATTTTGTTTCAATCACAAAATTTTCACTCCAACTGCGAATTCAAAATCTTCTTCCAACGGCTAGTTTGGATTCAAATGCTTCAACCCTCAGTGGTTGTGATGGGCTAGATTGAATTTCCAATGGTTGTGGCTTTCCAATGGTCATATTTTGACCCTCAATGGCTATGATGGACTAGATTTTGAACTTAAATTGTTATGATGGTTTTTTATTTTTTATGTCAACGACTATTTTGTTTTATTGACTCTCGTTCGAAATAGCACGCCAAGAAACTTAGTTTAAATGGCTGATATGGAGACAAACTAATATATGATCACTTACCTACGACTTTGTAGGCTATATTGTACTCTAAATTGATGCAAGTGACTTAGTTTAATGGTCAATATGAAGATAAATTGACATATGATGCACTTGCTAACGACTTGGCAGGACATACTGTACTCGACTGGATGCGAACGAGACTCAATTGGGTTATATGTAGACATGTGGAGATAACATCAAGGTGTAGACTTGGACAATGGATTTGTGGACTATAGATGATGAATGAACTGACACATCACCAAACTGCAAGGAACACACATTAATACGACTAGTTTTAGTGATTGACCAAACATGTGTAGGCAAAACATCACAGGAAGGATATGCATGTAGGAACTTTGGCATGACCGAAGTCACAATGCTCTTTGTGATCTTATGCACTAATAAACTTGTAAATTTCCTCCCCTACCATGCATGTGGGATAAAAGACTTTTCCAAATACAAAAATTATTAAGAAGAAACTTCTGAAAGCTAAAAATCTTAGAATTATTAAAAAATATTTGTACCTTATGCCTATGGTAATCACGGATGACCTTCTTTGACTGTTGTATTATTGGAATGAATCATTGTCTGGCAGATTGAGTGAATCACCTTTCAAAAAAATTGAACAAATTACCTTACCCAATAATGCTTTGGTTATCTTACCCAACACCGTATGAAAATTTGATGTTGTATGGAAACCACTTTTATTTTAAGACAAGAAGTTTCACCTTATGACCGCAGTTTTAAGGTTAAAACTTTTAGGTTTTCCAAAAATACTTCCATAAAAATATGGAAATTTTAAAATATTAGGTCACTGAATGGTTTTGTTTTGCTAAGGATGGAAATACCGCTAAAGCTACACCCAACGACTTTGTAGGAGCTGAAATATGTCTGCAAATATTTTAATCATGCATGTATGTTAGATAGTGATGATGAGCCTGTGTTTAAATCTACAGATATGAGCCTACTGTTGAGTGAAAATAAATTATGGTATGTCAAATAGTACCATTCTTTAGTTGTGATCGAAGTTCCA
The DNA here is from genome assembly GCA_028583015.1 of Wollemia nobilis. NCBI lineage: Eukaryota > Viridiplantae > Streptophyta > Pinopsida > Araucariales > Araucariaceae > Wollemia > Wollemia nobilis. The sequence continues at coordinate 1,198,436 of JAQPPZ010017170.1, read as the reverse complement.
AACTTGTATTTAGACGTCACTAAAATGTACGTGTTCTCCAATGGTGATCAAAATAATATTTCTTCAGCTGCGATCTAGATTCTAGATTTGTATTAGACGTCACAGGAAAAAAAATATGTTTCCACCTGAGTTAAAACTATTACTGCACTTGGATGATTTCTTGGATATTATGCTTTCAAATAGTATGAATAGGAATCCTCAAAAAAAATTATTGCTAACATGAATCCTTCAAAATAATCTTTAGGTGGAAATTAAACAATGTTCTGCAACCTGTATCGAGTTTTGAAATGACGACAAGTTTGTGTTGGTCCTAGAAAGTGTTTTGATACCACTTGAAGTAGAATTCTTATGGAGATAATATGAACACGAATGCGGATGATAAAATTAAATAATTATTTGCCACTTTAGGAGGGCTAAGTCCTTTGCCACTAAGGAGGGTTGAGTTTGTGCGAATACGTAAATCAAATTTAAGATAATAGATGATTACAAATAAATCAACCTACTTCTATTTATAATAATAAATCAATAAAATAAGTGAAACTTGGAAATATAGCCGATTTGGCTATATTGGTGTTGTAACACCATATTGTTCAATACGTGAATAAAATTAATAACTCATTCCTACCCTATATTGCTTGCAATGTTAGCACAATTATGCAAGGAGAAATCATACATGGGATGTTTGTAGATAATTTCACATGCCATAGAATCTCATCCTCGAATGATAATTAGTGATATCTGGATGTGAATTCTACTGGAGTGTCTTGTCCTCTATGGAAGGTAGCAAATTAATGGATTTTGTTATACCTACAAGGACAAGAGATAGAGATAGAAAGAGAGATAAAAGGGTGCATGATGTGATAACAATAGAGGTAAATAACATAAAAGCAATATTTTCAAGTGTATGATTTTGATAGTTGAATGAATAGTGAATTCATGATAATGGTTACTAAATATATGGTGAGAAAATAAGAGGTTGAAAGGGGTATTTATAGAAAATAAAATGAAATAACTTTTCCAATAGAGCTAATGGTTTATTTTCATCCTTTTTAGGGCCATAAAATCATAACCATTGGTCCAAACAATGCATCATTAGAACCCTAGGTTTAAAAACACACCAACATCATAACCATACATCAAAATACCTAAAACAAATTTGACAACCATCATCATCACTTAAAATTATTATCATGATACCATTGTTTTTTAGAAAGCACGTATTGAGAAACATGTGTCACAATATCCCTTGATCCCATCTCTATCCTTATTTTTGGGTTTTGAAAATTTAGAAGGCAAAAACATCATGAAATATTGGAAAAAAAATTAAAATTGGGTGAAGAAAGAGAACAAAAACCATCGACCAAGATGTCTTGATATTGTCCTACCCAATGACTAACAATGTTAGTCCACCCCTATCCCTTATATAGGAGGACAAGACTCTCCATCACTTGCAATGTCAACTATTACCACTCTTTTTATAAATACATAATGTCCCTCTCTAAGGACCATGGGTGTTAGTATAAGGGACAACCACACATGGGTCCTTAGTAAAAACAAGAAAGAATGCAATAGTCGAAGCAACAAAAATCAAAATTCTATGCTATGAAATAAATAAGACTTATAATTTTTTATTCTATTGTCTATACAAAAATGAAAAATATTTGAAATAAATAGAAAAAATATGTAGGAATTTATGCAAAAATATGAGTACAATAAGATACACTTGATACTTACCTATATGTGCCCCTAAAAATTTTGGTTGAAAGAAATTGATTTTTACCTATCCCATGTTGTTGAAAAGGAATATACCTATAAAAATGTGCAAAGCACTAAAAAACATTAGTTGGGTGTAAAATGAGAAGAAAAAAAAAAGTATATAGATGAGTCTGGATCATGCCAAAAACCCTAGAAGCACTATCTATGTGACATCCCTTTAAAACTAGAGAAAATATTATGTAGATAATATCCATGGTATATACTTATGATTTGTGTAGCATTCAGTGGCATGTCCATATTTGCTTGATATATACTTTAGATTTTTGCAGCACATGATAATATGTAAAATGTATTTTTATGATGCATACTCAATATTTGTGTAGCACACGATGACACATCATTTATTGAATTGCATGTATGATTTGAAAATAATTCAATGTCATGCATTATGTAAAAAATCCCTCCCTTCAATATTGGCCATGTGTGGAGTGTTGTGCCTATCATACACACCACTAAATTAGGTAGGCCACATGTGGTATTCAACAAGTTCCAAGTACCAACAAATACAATTGTTACTAAAATAAGGTGGACTAAGTGAAACTAATCATATGCCATGTACAAACATAGGTATATGATCATAATCTTAAAATAAATTGTGAGATAGGAATTGATGGGAATTATGGTATTCAACCATGTTGAATCACTACTATGAAGAGCTCAAGGTATTTTAACCTACTCCAAACTCATTTCTTGCACGATCAAAGTGAAGGACCAGAGTGTTAGGGTGGATTTTTTCACAAGATTCTTGAGAAGAGAAAGAAGTGTTAAGTTTAAATTCCATTTTTATTTGATGGTACCTATCGATATCCTTGCAAGACTCCAAGAGGGATTCGTCTTGCATGTTAAGCTCATAGGAAGAAGACTTCTGAATAAGAATAGAGGAAATGAAGGAAGGAAATATTACAAGGCCATGAGAGGTGCAATATATAACCATTTTATCATCATATATTAATGGCTCCTTTAAGGGTCATTATACTAGGTTAAGAGTTATTTCTAGTTGATTAGTAATTACCTAACCTTTAACAACTTTTTGTGTAATGATATAGAGATAAAATTATTGCATCATAGTCCATTTTTGGTATCAACTATCACTATGGATGTAAGGATTTCCCAAAAGGTATCTTAACGGGTAAATTTTAATGACTACATAATTTTTCTGATACAACATATAATACCTTAATTTCTCATATACAAAATAAATAGCTAGGCAATATTTTTCCATTGGAGTGTACAAGTTTCTATCAAAAGTAGTGTTTGACTAGTATAGTACATGATAAACTCCTTATTGTTATAATATTATTGAGTAAGACAACTCCCAAGGAAACTTGAGTAGCTAAGGTATACAATATGAGTGGCTTATTTGGGTTGGGTGGTAAAATAGTAGGGGGCCACAAAAGAAATTTGTTGAATTGTAGAAATGCCTTGTTATAAATTTAATCCCACTTGAATTCAACATCGTTTTCAAGCAAGTGATTCATTGGATAAGCTTTAAAATCTAACTTAGGGATGAAATTCCTAATAGCTTCAAAATTTCCTAAGGAAAAAATAATATCTTTAACAATTTTAGGAGTCAGCGCATAAATAGATTTGCTCTTGTCTTGATTTACATATATACCCATAAATCGTAGTAGCTTGGTGCTAGTAATAACAAATACACACTTGGGCTTAAATTTAATGTTATAATGATGCAATCACTAAAACATGACATGAAGATCAGTGGGGTGGTTATCCCACTTCTTAAACTTACCTAAGAGGTCATCTATATAATATTTCACTATCTTTTCCTATATAAACACTGAAATTTGGCACACCTAAACTTATAGTAATCAACTAAGCATCCAAATAAACCTAATTAATTATTCTAACCAAAAGCTTGGGTATTTACTATTCAATGAAAAAATCGTTGATGTCAAAACAAAATATCCAAAAATGAAATCACCATTAACAACAATAATTTTACAAATTTTATTCTTTGCACTGATTTTAAATGCTCCTACCCTGTTTTACCCATAATGGTCAAATTGAAAAAATTACTTGAAATAAATTGCTATAGATATTTTTTCAAGCCAAGTATAAAATCTTAGATTCTTGGATTCTCTACCCCATCAAGCCTCTTTCCATCTATGAGCTAATCTTACCTTAGATTTGTGCCATCTCCTAGTTGACTATAAACTCTAAGACTTTTCCTTTTTGAGATCTACCTCCTTTATCCTCCAAGATATGATTTTGAAAAATACCTTTAGTTTCATGTCATCATGAATGCTCTCCTCGTCCCCCAAGTCCATGAAAGTTTTTTAAATTGAGGTCTTTATATGGCCTTCATAATATACAATCCCTGGTAACAAAACTCTATGCAGTTGCTTTGTTATAATTGTTCTCGTGCTCATACTCCACTCTATTTGGCAATTATTTTTATTTGCATTTAGGAATAATACAAAGGGATCAAAAGGAAGAACCAACTTATGTTCTTTGTGTTGTAGCTATCCTCCCTATTTCCTTATTATATTTAATCTTAATCTTTTATTTTGAATACTATATATAGATATATATATATATATATATATATATATATATATATATATATATATATATATAATTTTCTCATGATACTTCATTTTAGACTCATGTTCTTCTATTTTATAAGTATCTAACCTCCTTTTGTAGATATTTTATTTTTTCTCCTTCACTGGTCTATTTCTAGCCACATACTTGGTGCTTCCACCTTCTAATTTTTTATTTGACAACTAGAAGAAAATCACTACAATTTTGCTATAGGAGGGATTTTTTGTCTTTTGTGATTTTATCCTAATGTTTATGATCCTAACTCTATTTTTGTAGCATATCTCATTCTCTGATACTATAAAATTTCTTTTGCAAATATTTTCCTTGAACTTTAGCAATATTTTATCCTAGTTCTTTTCATTTTTTCTCACTAACAAAAATTGTTGTTGCTCTATTATATGTGATGAATTTTTCATTCATATATTTTAGACCTCTACTCTTGATTTCATAGCTTACCTTGCTTTCTCACACTATATTTTACTCAATATATTTGTGATTGACCATAACATATGGAATTTGCACTTAATATTTTTCTTTTCCTTGTAGAATGAAGTCATTATTGATCAGTTACAGGTAATAATTACAAAATTCTAGTTTGCTAAGGAATCCAGGGGTTTGACCATCTAAGCTAGGAAACTCACTATCTTCCTTAGCTTGGAAGACCCTCTAAAATTAATCTTTATTGCAATATTTATTGTGTTTGTAGGTCCAAAAAGAAATCACTAGTGTTCATTTACAGGTAGCAATTTTATCTCTATATAAAATAATTTTATCAGGTATTTTTCTCTATAATTTCTTACTTATTTCCTTCTATGGATTATTTTTTCATGCTATATATAATAATTTAATACTTCTATTTAGGTTTTATAACAAGTAAAAGGAAAAATAAAGGAACTTAGTTTAGATTTAAGATAACTTTTAATTTCCTAAATTTAGGAAATAAAATGAAGAGCATATAGTTTGCACTTTAGGTGAATATTATTTGTGTATTTTCTTGAGCTCTTGGTTCAAAGAAAATGGAAAATATTTTAGTTTTCTTGTACTCATTTGAAAGAAAATATTCATATTTTTTCATCCTAGATTAGGTGTAGTTTAGATCCTAGAAACCGACTTAGAAGAAGGAGAGTTTTTTGGTCTCCTTAGGAACACCTAGGTGTTTGTATAATTGAACTCACAAAACATATAGTTGGACTCAACACAACATCCATCTTAAAAAATTAAGGGGAGAACCTAAGGGTATCTAGGTTCATCGACCTTGGGGCCCATGTCATTCCCATATTTTGGTGAACTTGAAGTGAACACCCTATGGGTATCAAGTTTCTTGATCTTAAGGTCAACTTAATAAAATATAACAATTTGCTAAACCTTTTAAACAAGACCACACAATCATAGGTTATCCCACATTAATCAATTTTTATCAAGAACATTAACAAATTGCTAGTTCTATTGGGGGTTATATGCAACCTTTTTAATGACCATAGTATGAATTGATAGGCTACATCAGGGTTATGCATAAGGGATTGAAATTGAAATGTACTTGTAAAAAAATGGTGAATCCTAATCAAAATCAAGTCAAATCCTAAGAAAATAAAGTCAATCATCTTCACACCAAAATTTAGAGCATTTGAATCCCTAAAAAGTAAGGTCATCTTTGGGATAACTTTTGACCTATTAAATCACCTTAGAACTTCATAAACATACCACCATTAGATCAAGCTCAAGTACAAGTATGCCTATGTTTGGATATATATTATGGTGAATTGACCCTAAAAAAATTGGTCCTAAAAATTTTAGGCAAATGGGCCGACGTCGAGGGTCCTCATATTCGCTAATTTCCAATTTTGTAAATCCTAATATTCACCCAATTTGTGAATATTCACCACTATGCATAACCCTGGGCTACATTGGGTGTATTATGGTCCTAGGATGCCATCCTCCCATATAGGGTCCCACACATACTTTAATCCTATTGAGAAGGATAATGTTGTGGGCTAGTGGGATTCATAAAGAAGGATATACTCTATTACCTCTCATGTATCATCGTGGTTCATGTATCTAGGAGTGGTTATTCTCACGTACCCTTATTTTTCATGTACCTCAAAGTCTCTCTCACATACAACTATGTATATCAAGAGGACAAACTTCTTCCATATATCAATGAGTTTCTTGGAAGGGAAGTATATTGAAAGGTTTAGGTATATTTGAAATCTACCTTAAGATATATTGACTAGATTTGTATCTCAAGAGAAACTATTATAAGGAAAATAATATCTCAATTATCAAAACTCTAAGAACTCAAAGTAATCAATTTCATATTTTTCCCTATAAGGACAACTAGTTAAATTCCTAAACTTTCATTGAGTGATCTATTGTGGCAAGGACAAGAGGAGTAAGAAAGGTGATAGGTGGGGTTTTTTTTGTGATAGAATCCTCTAAGGATGTAGATAGGATATATTCTAATACTTTGGATCAAATAGTAGTAGATCCAAATTTGAAAACATCAAAAATGTCAAATGGAGGCACTTCTTGGGTGCAAATTTTGAAGAGAGGTCAAAATTTGCAAGAAGAGGGTTTTGTTTTTCTCTGAATTGGAATGAAAAGGATTTTAATCTTAAGGTCCCAAAAATTTCAGCTAACAAAGTGATTCAAAAAGGAAAAAATTATTGATCAAGAAATTTGTGGCAACAATATAGCTTTAGATATAATAAGGAAGTGGGTTTGGGATAAATGGAAACTTCAGGAATAGGAAGTGGCAGTGGCTTTACCTAATAATTTTTTGCCTAATAAATTTCTCCATAAGTTGGTCATCCATGCCACCAATGCATCCATTGCTCATTTGGAGGCTGCCCATATTGCCATCAACAAGGCCATTGAGAGCCTCAAAGAACAGAGACATAACCTCAGCCAGTTCTTCTTTTGTGATAATTTCAATGGTTCTACTGTTGAACCCTCCTCTGATGTTAAAGGAGGGGCTACTGAAGACGAGGTTGTAGAAATTGCAAAATATACCTGCCTTGATGGTTTGAAGGAGATTCCAAAGGTGAAAGAGACCTCGAAGGATGCAGTGAAGGACAATGTTTTGAATATTGATGTCCACACTTTTCTACAGCCCGACACTCTTCCTTGATGGCATTTTTTGCTGGTCTCGATCGTTGTTTTAGGTTGTTCTCCATTTCCTTTGGTTTCATGGCATGTTGCTGGGTCTGTTCCTGCTTGTCTCCTCATTTCTACCTTTTGGTGTTGTTCCTTTTTGTTCCTTTGTGCTAAAGGATCGTTGGTAATCCTTCAGGTTGCTTTTTGAGTGTAATGGCTTTAGGCCTTTCAGTTTTGATGAGCTTTGCTCTATTCTTCGTGTTTCTCTTTCCTCCTCTTGTTCCTCTGAGTTCCTTTTTATAAAATGCGACAGGGCACCTTTCAAATGCCCTTTTTGGATTAATATAATTAACTTACCAAAAAAAAAAATTGTTGACGGACCCATGGTTTTTTTTAAGGAGAGGGTTATTTTTACAAAAATGGATCTAGGATTTAATCCAAACATAACCACTCTTCAATTGGTGTCCTTATGGGTGAGTCTATCGAGGATTCCAATGGAATTTTAGGATGACAGTATTATTCTTGGGATAGCTAAAGTGATTGAAAAATAATTACTTTTGATTTAGCTATTAAATCCTAGACCAGAATGATAGCAGCCCATTTTTTTCTATAGGTGGATTTGGTTGAACCATTACCTAAATCTATTAGGCTAGTTTTAGATTATAGGGAATGGGAATAAGATATTTGGTATGAAAATCCAATTCCTTTGTATAACCTTTGCAAAATGGTAGGGCATATTTAGAAAACATACCCAAAAAATCCTAAGGAGAAATTTATGAATAATTGAAATAGATAGCTTTAGAGGGTTTGGAGGAAAAAGGAAACTAAGCAAGGAGAATTTCTAGGGTAGAAAGAAATTGGTGAAAGTAGTAGGGGTCCATCTTCAAATAGCTTTGATATTATTTCTACCCTTGATGGGGATGACACTGTAGGAGGGGAAGAGTTTGTTCTAAAAACTCAACCTAGAGGTATTAGTGAACAGGTGACTGAGCCTTTGATTGAAAACGAAAAGAATTCTTCTTTGCATGAATAAGAGAATATTGAAAAATGGCCACACTCTCTAGTAGGGCTGAAGGAAAAGAGCATAGAAATGAGGACTTTGGGAGAAACCACTCCTCAACAGAATGTGAAACTGATTGGCTATGGGAGAAAAATAAAATAAAAATATTAACATTGTTCAGTATGGGTCTAAGGACGAAGAATATGGAGGAAAATAGACTTCTACTAGTGATTCAAAGTTAGAAAATGTGTAGAATATTATGCAAACTTATTTTGCTATAAATAGAAGGAAATCCAAGAAGGTTGATTTGGGAATTTTAGTTTCTCAATGAAGGCCCAATCTCTAGGAATTGAGAACTAGAGCCATTTCTAAGGATGAATCTAATTGGAAGCAAAGAATTTTATCTTTTGGAGGAAGAAAATTTCCACAACTTGATAAAAAATGAATTTTATATCTTGGAATATTCGGCGTATGAATACCCTGACTATACATAGGGTGCTTAGAGAATTAAGAAAGGAGAGGAGGGTTGATATTATTTTATCAAAAGAGATTACAGTGTATAATTCAATTTTTAGAAGTTGAAGAATTTAAGCTGAAAAATAGCTCAAGTGTTAATGGTTCCTTCTGATGCTGCATCTTGGGATTTATGAACTTTGTGGAATCCAAAGCAGCTGGAGGGATAGTTTTTACAAATTAATGATAAGTTAATTTCCAATTTTTTCACATGTAAGTGAAGATTCAAAAATACAACACCAAACAATGCTAAATAAATTGAACACAAAGAACCCAAAATTGCATAATAATGATCTTATATTAATGGGGGGAGCCTAAAAACTCCATTTTTACAATGTGTATCCTTGAATCCTTTTGATATAGATTTACTAGTGGCTAGGGTTCTTCAAAATCCTAGAAAACAAGGCGGGTGGTGTCTTCAGGTGCATCCTTGCTCCCAATATAAGTGAGTGGGCTTTGAGTTATCCGATGTCGGGCTACTCCAGCTTAAACAACTATCCAATACTGATGTAGCACCTTCAAATCTGCACATAATAACACAACAAATAGATTAGTAATACCTGTGAGGGCTCCATAATGTGAGGCCCTCTATAAGCAATAGTAAAACCCTAACTATCTGCTACAAATGAAGTGAACAAAAATAAAAGTGCATTAATGAAATAACAAACAATAAATTTACCTTACGTTCTTGTTGTCTTCTGATCTGTGATATTTATTGTAGTAAATAGGCATGGTGATGCCCTAGCATCACTCGAAGGCTAGGAGGTCCTCATAACACTTACGTAAAATTCCTGTGGGTGCTCGATGATTGTAGGAAATGCTCATGGGTACTCGGGACTGGTAGGGAGGTGCCCAAAGGTACTTGGCAATGGAAGGGAAGTGCCCAGAGGTGCTCGACGATAACAAAAAATACCTGGAGGTGTTCGGTATCTATGGAAAGATTCTACAAAAGCAAATTTGGTGAGGGAATATGGATGGCAACAGTTGTGGGGGTTATGGCAAATGAGGATGGAGGTAGAAGTATTTAGATACTCCAAGGGAATATGGAACTCAAAGAATCTCAGGGTATGAATTGCCTCAGAAAACTCAAGGATTTAGGTATTCAGGTTAAATTCTGATTCAGGGGTTGAGCCATCAAAATGGCTCCTATTAATAATCCAACCTTGGGCATACTTAGGGTTTCAATGACATTAATCGTGTGGCTAAGATAAAAGCATATAGGAGGGTGGATATTAAATTTAGGGTGTGACATGGATTTATGTGGATGAACGGACAGGATTAAATGAAATAGGATGGCTAGGATTAATTCACCTATATAAATATATATAAAAAATAATTTATAAAATATTAATATTAAATATATATAAATATACATGAATAATTGGCAAAAATGATAGGAAAGCATGGATGGAGGACAAGTGGCTAGGTTTTGGTGTTTACAGATACCCCTTTTTGTACTACGTTGCGTGAAACATAATGTAGTGCAAAAATACAAGACACCTGTTTTGGCCAAGTGCAGAAGCAGCTTCTCTTGGGATGTGGAACACAAGCTTGAAGACAAAAGAATAAAATAATTTGAGTTTTGCATAGCTTACCCCCTCAATTTGTGAATGAGTTTGCGGATGAAGCTCATGAGCCAATTGAAAATTTTGTGCAAAGGAATGATGACTGATGTGATTTGCGATACCATTTTTGCCCCAATAGTGGGAAGGAGAGTGGTGAAAAATGTGAAATGATGAGTCTATTTTTGCCCCAACAGATGAAGGGTTTTGTGAAAATGTGTGATGGAAGAAAATGCATATGTTTTAGCCCCAACAGATGAAGGAATTTATGAAAAATATGTGATGGAAAATGTGTCTATTTTTTTCCCAACAGATGAAGGGATTTTTCCAAGTGTGGATGCCATGATCATGTAAAATGTATCACTTCATGGAAAACTCAAAACAAAATATGGTTGCCCCAAATTTGAGGTGATTCAATGTTGCTGAAGAATGTGCCTTTTGGCATCATTGATATGCAAAGATGAATAATCTAAAAAATAGTCAACTTCGGAGGGCTAACTAGTGACTGTCAAATAATTCCTATGATCAGAACCAATCACCCTAGCTGAGGCCAGTCTCCATGATAACTATCAAGGAAATGTGTAATGATAAATTTTGATTTTGTTCATGTTTTAAGCTGCACAAACTAGGCCATAAATGACATATTTTGTGCAAATTGTTCTTGGCAAGGTTCATGCAAAATGTGAAGTACCAAATATGATTGTGCTTTCGAACAACAAGATATGGAATGATGAAAATGATCAAGTGTCTTTATGGTAGGATTTTCATCTTACCGAATTGCATGGATGTAAATAACTACAATCGTCAAGTATATAGAATAACCCACTAGATATAAGGTTCACTTAAATGTTGTTTGACTTTGGAAGTATGCAAATGATGATATGTAATGATTTAAAAAATTATATATGCATGATGAAAATGATTGGTACTCTTTTGGGGCTTTTGTAACTTGTTTGTTGAATTTGAAATATGTGGTCACAAAAAAATTTATGCATCCAAATCAGGTAGAATATTCACAAAACCTGATAAAATTATGGAATGAATGCATGGGTGAAATTTGGCATGATTTGGTGGGGGTAAGCCACTATTTTGTGAAAATTTGATCTTTTGTCAAATTTGGCACCAAATGCTCGTTGGTGCTTTTGGTCTATAGAAATTCCCATCAGTGTTTGGAAATTATACAAATTCCCATTGGTGCTTTAGTGCACCAGTAAATTCCCATGGGCATCTCAAGGTGCTTGAAGCAGCTATAAATAACTAGCATGACGAGAAACCAAGCTCATTTATGCATTTGAGAGTTTGAGAAGCTGCATCAAGGAGAGTGGAGTGAAGTGAGGTGAAGTGTTTGGAGCATGGAAGCTATGGTTGTGAAGGGAGTGGGTGTGGAGGCTAGGGTTGATTCTAGAGTGTGAACTACTGAGGTAATAATTTCTTATTTGTGTGCAAAAAAATTGTATTTTTGTGTTTTTTTTTTGTAAAATTATTAACAAATATTTTGTGTTGTGCTACAGCTTAGAATTTTGGAGGCTCGACATCAATTCTCACCTTGTATCCTTGGGATGATGAAGGTAGTTTCGAATGAGGAGTGTGATCTATTGGAGGAAGTGGGGATAGTGAATTTATCCTGGGTGGATGTTGTGAGGGCTAACGAGGGGTACTTATCTACCTTGGAAAAGAGGTGGGATGTGGATAAGAGGACTTTTTAGCTTCCTACGGGTGAGGTGACTATGACCTTGGAGGATGTATATCGCATCCTTAAGGTACCAGTAGAGGGGATCCAAGTTGAGTTCGGGATCAACTAAAATATGGAGATGATGAGGATGTTTGAATATGCATGGCAGGGTATGAGGGTGGAGAGTGGGAGTATCCTATATTTGTCCATGTACATGGACAAGGAGTTAGACACCCTCTACACCTTGGTTATGTTCGTGTTGGCCAATAAACAACACTAGGTGTAGTTTCCCTTAGAAACTAATAGGGGTAGTGTGTGATATGCTCACTAGATAGTAGGTGTACACGTAGGCTCCCACTTTGTTGGTGCAAGTATATCAAGAGTTATATGAGGTGACAAGGTAGGGAAGGAAGGGACTGGGATGTAGCTTGTTGTTATATTTTTGGGGATGGGAGCACTTCAGTGTTGCTTATTCAGAGGGCTTGTCAATAGAGGGCTTGGGTAGGGAGCAACCCTATGATAGGAGATGGGCATTGGCTAAGGAGGTACAATCAAGTCAGTCAGTGAGGATGAGCTAGTGGTACCAGGACCTGTGGGCTGGACTGACATCCACCCAAGTGATATGGAGGTTGTAATGGGCTTGTGTGTGGATCGAGGATGGAGAGAACTTGCAATGAGTGTGGAGGCTTGGTGGGTGGTTGGAAGACATCGAAGTGAGATGGAGTATTTTTAGTTCTCACGAGTGATCTGATAGTTCGGTTTGAGGCAGGATGTCCCCAATCATCCAGTGCACTATAGGATATATCGAGAGGAGATAGGGGTACCATGCACAAACTCATGGATGGTGGAATACAAGGATGAAAAGGATATGGATCTCCTAGATGTATATGACATGAGGACTACCATGAAGTACGATGCATGGTTTGGAGCTCAACTGGTATGGGTACTACCTCAAGGAGAAGCCAATGGGATGGTGATGGTGAGGCTAGGGATGATGGGATCCAGGAGACCCCCAAGTGGTAGCAGAACCTTCGATCATATAGTTGAAGGAGGAGGGCTAAGGGTGCATCGAGTAAGGCTCCTAATATTGGGGGAGATGATAGATATGGGGAGGATGCAGAGGAGGTTTTGGATGGACCTCCAAATCAGAGTGAGGATTGGGTACATTTGGAGTAGTAGGTGGTAGATAAAGACACAAGGATTATGAGGCTCCAAGCAGAGCTAGAAAAGAGAGCATCAACATAATGTTGACATAGCACATCTTCAGTCTCAACATAGATATATCAAGGCATTGGAGGATAGGTTGATGGAACATCATATTCCACTTTCGGATCCTCCAACCTCATTTGTATATGTAGTGAGCCTAGGCATAGCTTTAGGTCTAGGACTCCTCCTAGGTCATAGGGGTCATCTTGGAGGACATAGCTAGTGCATAGATGCACTTTTGTATATGAGCCTTGGTGCTCCATTGTATGTAGTATTTGACACTCATTGTACATGTGATATTTATACATATATATACATGGATTTTACCTTTTGTGTTATATTTTTGTGTGAATGTTTTTTGTGGAATACTTTTGTGTAATATATGATATATGGATGATGAATGCATATGATATGTCATGGATGATTAATACAAGGTAGAATGTATGGATGATTAATGCAAGGTGGCAATGTATGAATGATTAATGCAAGGTATGGAAGGAAAATGTGCTAATGATCATTTATAGTTTAGATCTTTTTTGGCCATGTTTCTAGCATTGTTGTTTAATTAGGTGCTCCAAACTTGGTGGTAACTGGGATGAATGACACATGAATTGTCATGGATGTTGACATGGAAGAATATATGGATGTTGATATGGAATAATATATAGATGTTGATATGGAATAAGATATGAATGTTGATATGGAAGACTGACTATTTTGTAGAGACTCAGACATACTAGTGGTTTCAAACAAACTCACTAATACTACCTAATTCCTCTGGGACCAAATGTGTGTGTAGTGAATTCATTTATCAAATCAAGAGCATGGTAATGACTTGAGGTAATCAATAACCAATGTGTGCGCAAGTGATTTTATTAACCCATATTGAGTAAATTAGGTAAACCTATTATGGATGAGGCCAAGAAGCTAGATTGTCCGTATGAGTGATCAGAGGTCTCTTTGAAAGAGACGTATCACCATGCATGAGCGTACTCCACTTCCAGTCAAACATCTATAGCTCTAGTGGAGGCTAACACCATAGTCCATAATTTGTGTTTTTGATCTCTTAAGTTTTGGGAATGACTACCTAACCATCTTATTGGAAATGTAGTACGATCCTTATAACCCAATTATTAGTGGTGTGTGATGTAAAATATTTAGAGTTTTTGTTAGGAATTTTTCCCTACTCTTTATTTTATTTTTGGAATTGTGATAGTGATGAGAACCACTATTTTTATGGAATATGTTGCATGATGGGACTAGCAAGGATGGCCCTTTTTACTTTGAGGTTCATACCAAGTATGGTGGTATCCCTCTTTGACACAAGATGTTTTTAAGATGTGAAATTATGTTTGGTTCAAGAATGTTTTGGATTCAATTCCCAAAACTCAATATTTTCTTAGTGAAATATATGCAATGGTCCTAAAGAGAACTCGACATGTATTTTAGAGGTTTCTTAAAACACTAGGAGTAACTGAGTGACCAAAAATACCTAATATTTTATGGAAATGTGGCTTTGCAAATGATAATTTGACTTGGTTGAATTGTGTGGCCATTTTGAGGGTGCCCCTGATCAAGGCAATATGACTTTTGTTGGACCAATGAAAACCTTGAGCATAATAAATGATTCCTAATATGAAATGTGAAATGTGGATGTAATTGAAATTTGTGATATGCAATTTGAGACATGCATTATGAGATGTGGGTGAATGCATTGTTTTGAAATGTAGGTGCAAATGAAATGCAATGTTATGAATGAAATGTATGCAAATATTTTTGTGTATTAGCCATGTATATATATAAATCAAATCATGCATAGAATGCTCTCAAGTGTATAACATTAAGTGGTTCGAGTTATTCCTCTCCCTCTAGACTGGCAAGCCTATAAGTACCATTACCCACTCTTTGTGTAACAATGTATGGACCTAACCAATTAACCACAAATTTATCATGAATATGTGGTAATTCATTGATGTTTTTTTGGATCTCTTTAAGGACAAGATCTCCTACTTGAAATTCACATAGATGAACTTTGGCATTGTAAAAACATTTGAGGCAGTCTTGATAAACTCGTAAATGCTCTAAAGCATTGACTCGTCTCTCATAAAGAAGTGTGAGTTGGTCAAGATGTGCTTTTCTAGTAGTGTCATCATCTATGAATTCTTGCAAAGAAATTTACGAGGGGATATCGAGCTCAAGAGGTATGATTGCTTCGGCTCCACAGACCAAGGAGAATACTGTTGCCCCTGTAAGCATTCAGATGCTTGTTTGATAAGACCATAATGCCAAGGGAATTTATGTATGCCAATCTCTATAATTTTCTTTGACAAGTTTCTTGAGAATAGAAATTAAGGTCTTGTTGGAAGCTTCAGCTTATCCATTTTCTTGTGGGTAGTAAGGAGTCGAGAAACTATGTTGAATGTTATATTTTTTGCAAAGTGCTCAAACATCTTTGTTCTTGAAAGACTTACCATTGTCAAAGATGATTTTAGAGGGAATACCAAAATGATAAATTATGTGATGAAGTATAAAATTCACAATTCTAGGTCCTATCATACTGGTTATAGGAATTGCCTCAACCTACTTTGTAAAGTATTCGGTGGCTATGATAATGAATGTATGTTATCCCAAGGAAGGAGGTGAAATTTTTCCAATTAGATCTATACCCCATTGTGAAAAGGGCCAAAGGCTTTGAATAGGCTGTAAATCTTGTGATGGTACATGAGTTAAATTAGCATGTTCTTGACACTTTTTACAATGTTTAACATATGTGCAACAATCACGTTCCATTGTGGGCCAATAATAACCCATGCATAAAATACACTTTGCAATGATCATTCCACTAAAATGACTTCCACAAGTACCATAATGGGCTTCAACTATGGCTCTTTCTGCCTCACTATACTTGAGATAACGAAGGAGGATTCCATCATGACCCTGTTTATACAACATGTCCCCCAAGAAAACAAAACAAGTTGCTTTTTGCTTGAATGTGCATTTGGCAGTTTGAGACATATCATATGGGAGTGTTCCAAATTTGAGAAAGGCTACTATTTGGATTGACCAAGGCTCATATGGATCCTACTATATAAAGCAAACATCCTTTTCAACTTTAGACTTAGCATAGACAATTACAGATTTAGAGACCATTGAAATTATAAGGGGTTGTACCTCTCCAAAGGGAACTTTTGGAATCAATGATCCAAGGGAAACCATCGCCTCTGCAAATATATTAGTCAAAAATGGCAAACTATTGATTTCATACCAATCAAACTTATAGAGCAATTTCATTTCTACTTCGTGATAAAGCTTAATGGTAGGTTCTTTGCATTGGTATTCTCCATTGATTTGCTTGACGACAAGTTGAGAATCACCAAATATCTTAATACGCTTAATGCTCATAGCTATAGCTTATTGAAGACCTAAGATTAAGGCTTCATACTCTATAGTTTTTTTTATGCATTGGAAGTTGATTTTGAATGATAAGGGAATAGGTACCCCCTGGGGTGTGTGAAACTTGACTCCAACACCTTGACCTTTCACGCACTTAGAGCCATCAAATAATAGTGTGATATCGATATCTTCCTCTAGAATGACATCTTATTCTTTTTCAATGATAGCAAATACCAAATCATATGGGAGCTCAATAATCAAATGATGATCACTAGGTAGTGGAGATTTCCCAAGTTGATCGACTATTACCTAATATTTATTGAATTTTTGGCTAATAAGTTCCAAGCTAAATTCAGTAAGGAGCATTATTCATTTATCAGTGTGGGTGTTATTGTAAGTGTGAGACATCATATAACGGAGAGGATTTTCTCTAGCTATGACATATGTTGTGTGACTAAGCATGTAATGTCGAAGTTTCTTAGTGGCAAAAACCACTACTAAGCACAGCTTTTCTACATAAGTATATCTAGTTTCATAGCTTACCAATTTTTGACTAATGTAATAGACAACTTGCTCTCAATTTTTCTCATTCTTTTGTGCAAGCATTGTTCCTAAGGCAAAGTTCATTGTTGAGATATAAAGATAAAATGGGACCCTCATATGAGGAGGAGCTAAGACTGGTAGAGAAGCTAGGTATTGCTTAATGTCATCAAAGGCTTTTTGACATTCATCTATCCAAGAAAATGGCACCCCCTTTTGTAGTAGGTGATTTAATGGTCTACATTTGTTAAAAAGTTGTGCAATAACATGACGGATTGATTAGATCTTCCTTTGTAAACTATGAAATTCCTTTAAGTTAGTTGGGGGAGGCATCTCCATAATGATCTTGACCTTGTTAGGGTCCACCTCAATGCCTCTTTTTGGATACAATAAATCCTAGAAGTTTACCCGAGGTAACATCAAAGACATATTTCTTGGGGTTCAACCTTACATTATGCTCTAGGAGTCGATCAAAAACTTTCTCCAATACACAAACGTGTTCTTGTCAAGTTTTAGATTTAGCCAAGAGATCATCCACATAGTCTTTGATAATCTTATGCAAATAATTGTGGAAAATATATGTCATGGCATGTTGATAAGTAGCACATACATTTTTGAGGCCAAAGGGCATCACCTTGTAACAAACATTTCCCCAAGGTGTAGTGAATGTTTATTTTTGTTGGTCATAAGGATTTATTTGAATTTGGTTGTATCCTAAAAAATTGTCCATGAGTGAAAGCATTTCATGGCTAGCGCGGGTATTGACAAGAGTATTTATGTTTGGAAGAGGAAATTCATCCTTAGGACATGCTTTTTTAAGATCTCAAAAGTCATTTCAAACATGCATCGTCCTGTTAGGATTGCAAACAGGTACCATATTTGAGATCCACTCAATATAATCAATGGGTACAATGAAACCCATATCCAACAACTTTTGGAGCTCTTCTTTGACCAAAATGGCAAATGTAGGATGCATCCTTCTATTTTTTTGTTTGATTGGCTTAGCATTGGGATGTAAGGTGAGATTATGGACAACCAAACTAGGGTCAAGAGCAGGCATGTCCTTATAGGACCATGCAAATATGTTCTTTTTCCTCTTGAGGAGATAAATTAATTGCTCTTGTTCATCGGGTGATAAACTTTTTCCAAGCTTAACAATTTGGGGATTGTCCTTGTATAGACTAAGGTCCACATAGATAGTATCTTCAATGGATATGTGGGAACCTTCCTCAAGATGATGGGGTGTAGGTATCAAATGAATGTCATCTAAGATGTCATAAAACTCTTATGGCTTATCCTCATCTATTTTTGCCTAGAAAACCTTGGGATCCAAAGGTGAAGGTGAAGGTGGAGGGGATGGAGGAATGTAGTTTGTGGAAGCCCTTAACAATTCCTCAAATAAGAAAAACTCAAAAAAGGATGGTGGCAAGGAAATCCAGTCCATATTGATAAGGCTTATTTCAATTAGAATTGGTTTAGTTTGATCGTATGGATTAGAGAGTGGGGTAAATAAATCAACAGGATTCATGTTGACTTATAGGCAAGGTGGATAAGTTTATATGGAATGGATGGATCCTAGGAATCAGTGCTAGGATCTTGGTTAAACTAAACAGAAGCAAGCAACACAAATAAATATATTTAACTAAATTAGATATACATGCAATGCAAAGAAAGAAAATATTTTTGTTGATTTTTTATTTTTTGATTTTTTTTTGTTTTTGTTTTTTGGTAGTGGTGAAAACCACTATTTTGTGTTAATTACATATGTTACAAGTTGGCTTATGAAATGGCTTAATATAATTGAGGTGGTGGTTCAATGGTAGGGGTAAATCATTCTTGTGGAATAAGTAAGAGAAATATGGGCTCATGGATGGGGAACATGTTGAGATAAAACTCATCTTGTTCGATGTGGGGAATGATGGGCTTTTATTCTTCTTCAGAGTCATCCAAAATTATCGACATAAGTTGGAATTCTTCATAGATATCATTATCAAAATTATTGGTATGGAGGGCTTCTTATCCTGAATTGAGGGTAAGCCTTTGGAAGGCTTGTTCAAGAGAAGAGGTGGTGGAAAGTGGGTGGTAACCTAGACCTGAACAGTTGTGCACCTCTTGATATGAAACATCGATAGGTTGATGCACTCCCTGTTCTTGCAATCCTAGGCCATGACCTTACCAATTGACTATGTGAAAATAATGAGATGGAAATCCCTTCATATTTTTAATATTGGCAAGTCCTAGTTCTGTGGGTTCCTCTATGGTTTCCAGAGTTGATGAAGAATCAATCCTCCCATTTACAAAATTTATGTTATTTGGAGTTGAAACCATGTTATATATTGTTCCTATGGCCAAAGGTGGGTCACGTGGGTGATCAAAATCCTTAGCCTTAGGAATGGTGAGGGGCATGATGGTGATGTCTTGGACCACGTATTCACCAATATTGGGATTATTGAGGTGAACCTCAACTTGGGATGATATGGAAGGACTATGGTCAAATTATGACTCGGGGAATGGTGAATCACAATTCATCAACTCAACTTGTAAACAATTAGATGATGGCGATGGATTAGCTTGGGAAGGTTGTTGAATGGATTATGATGATGTGGATGGCAATGATGTTGATGATATGGACTAACCGTGACCACATGTGCATGTAGTCAATGATGAATATGATGGGGGTATGGAAGCTTGATGAGGCTTGGTGATGGGGTGCTCCTCAGGAATAGGATCCTTTGATAAATATATTGGTGAAGTGGTGGATGGATTGGCTGATGGTGAAAGAAAAATGTGAGTGGAAGGAAGCATGGACTCATAGGGATTTGAATTTCAATTACAATACTTAAATGGTTTGACATCTGCTGGTATGCAATGTACTTGTCCTTCATGAATATATTTCAAACATTGATGTAAAATGGAAGGGACACATATCATTTCCCTCATCCAAGGTCTTTCAAGGAGTACATTGTACACCATGGATCCTCCCAAGATGTGAAACATGGTGTGCAACATTTTGACCCCGACTTCAATGGGAAAAATGACAGTGCCAACTGTGAAACACAAAGTATTATTAAATGCTTTTAAGATGAATGAGGACTTGGTGATATGGGATAGGAAAAGGTTAAGACGATGAAGGGCAGATGTGGTGATGATATTGATGGAGGAACTGGTATCAATTAAGACTCTTTTAAAATACTTCTTGTCAATTAGATTCATGATATGCAATGCAGGATCTACTAATTTCAATGAGATTGGCTTAATCCTAAAGTCATAGAATGTGATGGAAGGCTCCACGCATGTTTGGATGCTCCCCACAAAGTTTTTGAATTCAATAGGATCTTGAGATTGTAATTTAATATATTTGATAATATCCATTAATGCCTCATGATGTGGGGGAGATTGTTGAATTAACTCATAAATTGACAATTTGGTGGAAGCCATCTTTAGACTTGTAGTTAACCAGCTACTCAATGAGATGATTGGTTGGGATGGATGATTTATGGGTGGATTTGGAGGATTTGATTAGCTAGGGATATGGATGGGTGATGAAGGATTAGGTGAAAATTGAATGGGTGGCGGTGTGGAAGGTTGTGATACACTTTCTTGTGGTTGTTGTCGTTGATTGTTTCTTTGACCTCTAGCGACCACATTGATAGCCCCTACAAATCCTTGGTATTTTTTGATGGGATTGACTTTATTATGAGGAGTTTTGGTGTTAGTCCCTCCCACATCTGGTTGCACCTCCTCATGATGAGGAAGTTGTGTTTGAAATATACCAAGGTTTTAATTTTATTGAGCAAGGAGATTATCAAGCTTGATCACCCCCAAGTCAATAAGGTCTTGTACTATGTCTTTAAATGAATGGCAATTGTTAATTTCATGCCCATTTTACCTATGATAAGGATAAAATAGATGTTCTCAATAGTGTTTACTACGTTTGGCAGGATCATCAAGTCTAATTTTGGGTAAAGCAAGTTTGTTTGTGTCATACAACCTTCAAAAAAGGGAGGCATATGACTCGGCTAAGGGTGTGTATTGGTGATTTTGTTAGATATACTATCACCGGGGATAATTTTCCATAGCTGGCACTATGTTTTGCATGGCTTGTGTTGTTGAGGGCACCACATTATAAGCGATTTGTTGCGGTGTCTATTGTATGGATTATTGTTGAGCCATTATCAGTTGGCTCATGACCACTTGATTAACTTGATTGGGCTAATTGGTTGGTGTAGCCTATGTTGATTTTGGTTGGCTAGAATAATTACTTTTATATTGGCCCTTATTTTGCCATTATTTCTTCTTAGGCTTAAGTATGCCTTCTTGGATTTTGATCTCCTCAATGACACTAGCCTGAGCTAAAGCTTCTTCAAATGAACAATAAGTTTGTAGTTGAAGCATCCAAGAGATAGATTTTAAGCAACTCTTGGTAAATAATTTTATTATCTCATCCATTGGTAGGGTTGGCAATTTAGTGATGACAACCCTCCAACAGTTTCTAAAATCGTAGATAGATTCATCATCATGTTATCTTAAAGCATAGACATCAGACAATGAGATATTCTTTTTAACATTTAAGATGAAATGTTCAAAGAATTGGTCAATCAATTGCTCAAAAGTATAAATACTATGGTTGGGTAATTGATTATACCATTCTATGGCATATCCTCCTAATGTTTGAGGAAACATTTAGAGCATGAGAGCATTTTCATTTTGAATTCTAAAATAGGCATGTACAAACGTGCTCACATGTTCTTTGGGATCCTTAGTTCCCTTGAATTTTTCAAACCTAGGCATCGTAAAATCTATCAGATATGGCAGTGATGGTACCAAATTATGGATGGGTTGATTGATTAATTGGTATAAGTTTGGTTTTTGGTTTGTCAAACTAGGGTTATATTGTATCAATTGATCTATCTATTTTTGCATGGTCTTAATTTGAGGTTCTTCCTCAAGAATGTGAAAGCCCTGAATTACCTGATGATTTTGAGGTGGAGTGGAAAAAAAAATTTGGAGTGACTAAGTTATTATGAGATTGGTAATGATGGCTAGGTGAATTTTATGGAAATTGATTCATGGGAGATTGATGGTGAAAATATGGGGAATTATATAATGAGGTTGATGTATAGGGGTTATGGCTAGGTTGGCCAATGGTAATAGGATGGGTAATGGTATGACTTGGTTGGGGAACAAGGATAGAAACCATAGAAGATGGTGGTGTCCATTATGGACCCTAGTTAACAAGTACAGTCTGAGTAGAGTGTGGTAAAGGCTTAAGGTTCACCTATACTTTTTGTTGAGTGTTTTGATGTTGTCTAATTAACTGGTTCAAATGTTACCATACCTCATTAATCTCTCTATTAGAAGTTAAGGGTATGGAATCAGATGGTATGGAAGATGTGGCTAGGGAACAAGTTATACTAGGTATGGCAACTTGTGAAGCTGAAACTTGTGAAGTAGCATTTACATGTGCTTAATACAAGGCGTTGGTGTATG
Source organism: Wollemia nobilis (assembly GCA_028583015.1). NCBI lineage: Eukaryota > Viridiplantae > Streptophyta > Pinopsida > Araucariales > Araucariaceae > Wollemia > Wollemia nobilis. The sequence continues at coordinate 1,175,629 of JAQPPZ010017170.1, read as the reverse complement.
TGGAGGTGTATTAATTACTAGGAGCACATGAGGTTTGATAAATGGACATATGGGAGGAAGGTGTAACTAATGCCTCAAAAAGAGGGTATCTTGTCTAGGTGATGTGGGGACTAACTCTAAGGCATAGTTAAAAGACTTCATGAGAGGTTCTACTCATGCCATGTCTATATAGGTAATATGATGGTCAATGGTTGGTGAGGTTGACTCTTCTTGGGGTATAGTCGTATGAAAGGTTGTGGATGGTAAGGAATGTGAGGGATCTGTAGACAAATATACCTATGTCACATTAAGGGAATCTACCACAAAAGTGGTGGGGAAGGTGGATGAAGGTTCCATTTGATTATCTTAATTTAATGTTTTTTTTTTCTTGTTAAGACCATAAAGCAAATAAATCAAAATATAGATTGTGCAGTAAAATGAAACACCCAATTTAAATTTCATAATAAAAATAAGCAACCAATGCTAAGTTTGTTTAACACATGTGTCTTATCTTATTAATTGATTATCATGTTTTTTTTTTTTTAAGCGAAAAATCCCTTACGGGACTGCCTTGGTCTAAGAGACCATGAATAGGGGGTTCTACACTGTCAAAGTCACCTGGGGGTCGCACCCGACCCGGCCCGCACCAACATTATCAATTGGATTTTGGGTACCCAATTCATCTTTTTGTTAGGGTGGAGATTCGAACCTGGGACCTCCCTTGGAGGATTGCCCTCTCCTCTCCAACTCACCTACAACACTTGGGTTATTGATTATCATGTTTTAATGTGAGTGCATTTATTTAGGTTTCAATCTTGTGTGTTTCAAATGTACTAATATGAAATAATCAAATAAAGATAAAAACTATGGCTAAGATGAGGTAACGAGATTCTTGTTGGTGATGAAATCTAGCAATTTTTCTCAGGGGTGACCTAGGGTTTCTATGGGCAGAGATTGGTGGATGGAGATGAATGTCGTCGTCACCAAATATCAAGCAATTATTGGTGATAAAATCCAGCCACTAATGTTAAATGTGAGTTGTGCAGTGTGTGATTCTTTTTAAAGTTTATGATTTTCAATTGTGGTCAAAAAATGTTAGAAATATAACCACTTTCAATGGTCTAAATTAGAAGCCACTATTCACAATACCAATTTCTCCAAAGGATATAGAGTACACCGCTTAAGACCCACTCTAAACAATTGGGGGGTTCATTTATTCCTCCGTATGGAATCACCCAAGTACGGGTATACTATTGGTATTTAAACAATGTTCCTACTTAGACCACCAAAATATATATCTCTAACCCTAATAATGCAAACTAATTATGCAATTTGTATTTACATGCAATCAGAATGCAGTATTATTATTATTTTTCACATAGCATAAAATAAAAAACTTCAAAATAGAAGATGTGAATGGATGAAAATGATTAATTTAAATCCTAAAATACATGCTAATATGAATTTTATTTTCCATATTAATTAGTGAAGTTATTTTTATATCAAAATCCTAAAAAAGACACAAAATAGCCAAAAAAATATAAATAGAAAAACTAGGGTTTGGTTAGCAGACTTATAAATGGCCTACGTATTTGTCCTAGCTCTCTTTAAAATGCCCATGGGCATTTATAAAATGCACATGGGTATTTCTAGATAGCCTTCAAGCACCATTAGGTGTTTCACACACCTTCTGCAACTTCTTGCAATTTTTAGAAACCCTAGATCCAACGAAATCTATGCTTTTAAAAACCCTACAAGATGATAGAAAATAGCAAGTAAATTAGTAAGGCAAATTATAAATAGAAACCCTTATGGGTTCCCACCGTGATCACCATTTGAAGAGTCAAAAATGTAACACCAAAAAATGCTAAATAAATTGAACACAAAGAACCCAAAATTACACAATAGATGATCTTATATTAATGGGGGGAGCCTAAAAACTCCATTGTTACAATGTGGATCCTTGAATCCTTTTGATACAGATTTACAAGTGGTTAGGGTTCTTTGAAACCCTATAAAAAAATGTGGGTGGTGTCTTTAGGTGCATCCTTACTCCCAATAGAAGTGAGTGGGCTTTGAGTTATCCGATGTCGGGCCACTCCAACTTAAATAGTTGTCCAATTTTGATGTAGCACCTTCAGATCTGCATACAATAACACAATAAATAGATTAGTAATACCTATGAGGGCTCCACAATGTGAGGCCCTCTATAAGAAATAGTAAAACCCTAACTATCTACTGCAAATGAAGTGAATAGAAATAAAAGTGCATTAATGAAATAACAAACAATAAATTTACCTTATGTTCTTGCTATCTTTTGATCTATGATATTTATTGCAATGAATAGGTGTGGTGATGCCCTAGCATCACTCGAAGGCTAGGATTTCCTCATAACACTTACGTAAAATACCTGTAGCCATCAAAAACTATAGGAAATGCCTGTGGGCACTTGATACTGGTAGGAGGTGCCCAGAGGTACTTGGTGATGGAAGGGAATTGCCCAAAGGCACTCGATGATAATAGAAAGCACCTAGAGACATTTGGTGGTTGTGGAAAGATTTTGCAGAAGTATATCTAGTGAGGGAAGATGGATGGTGATATTTTTAGGGGTTATGGTGAGTTAGGATGGAGACAGAAGTATTCGAATACTCCAAGGGAAGATGGAACTCAAATAATCTCAGGGTATGAATTGCCTAGTAAAACTTAGAGATTCAAGCATTCAGGACAAATATTGATTCAAGGGTTGAGCCATAAAAATAGCTTCTATTAATAATCCAACCTAGGGCATACTTAGGGTTTCAATGACACTAATCATGTGGCTAAGATAAAAGCATATTAGAGGGTGGATATTAAATTTAGGGTGTGGCATGGATTGATGTGGATGGATGGACAAGATTAAATGAAATTGGATGGCTAGGATTAATTCACTTATATAAATATATATTTATTAAATATATATATAATATAATATATAAAATATTAATATTAAATATATATAAATATACATGAATAATGGGCATAAATGGCGGGAAAGCATGGATGGAGGACAAGTGGCTAGGTTTTGGTGTCTACAGTAAGTATACTATTTTTTCTTGGGTTTTACTAATTTTTATGCTTCAAACTCATTAATGGGTAGAAGAAGAGTTTGAGATATTTTTATGTAGTCTCATAGGGTTTGTAATTGGACTCTAGTGGTTTGTGGTGATTTTAAGTCAGCTCCTTATCCTAGTGATAATAAAGGTGGTGTTCAATTTTATTTGAAAGTATGCTAAATTTATTGAGTTTATATTGAATTGCTAATTATTGGATGTTAATTTGAAAGGGACCAAATATACTTGGTCAAATAGAAGATTGGGATCAAACCTTATTCAATGTTGATTGGATAGGTTTCTGGTATCCCAAACTTGGATGAATTTCTTTAATAATTTTCTCTTAGAGCTCTTCCTAGGGTGGCTTCTTAGCACTCTTTGCTTCTCTTGGAAATTTTAATGGGAGATCATCCTAAGAATAATTCATTTCATTTTGATTTGATGTGGTGTACTCATGACACCCTCTATGAGATGATTGAAAAATGGTAGAATATAGATTTTTATGGTTCCAAGATATATACAATGTTACAAAAGCTTAAAAATGTTAAAAGCATTATTAATATTTTGAACAAAGAATTTGTCCTTTACTTTTTGAAGTTGATAAAGGTCCTTGTTTCAAAATGCCCTTCATATTTGAAGCTATGTGGACTCAGCACCCATATTTGTGGATGCAAATTGCTGACCGGTGGTAATTTGACTATCATGGGTCCTTTATTTTTAGGGTTTCTCAAAAAATTAAGTGTGTCAAAGAAAATATCTGAGTTTGGAATAGAGAAGTTTTCGGTAACATATTTGAAAATAATATTTTGTAAAAGCTAAAAATTATTGAACTCCAAATTCAGAATGGGCAGCTCAATGAACAACTCAGAAATTAAGAGATACAGGTTCTTGCAGACTATCATAATGTATAGACTAAAGAGGAGACTTTATAGAGGCAAAAATCAAGGGCCCTTTATCTCAAATATGGGGACTCTAACACAAAATTATTTCATGCCACTACCCTGAGGCACCAAATTTTGAACAAAATTAAAGAATTAACCAGAATTGATGGCATCGTCATCAAGGATATTTTTAAGATCTTAAATGAAGCTTCATATTTTTTTGAAGGTATTTTGGGAGCCAACCCCTAAAATACTACCTATACTGGTAGACAATTTCTCCACCATATTCCTAGCCTAGTCACTTTAGATATGAATTTGACTCTTATCAAACCCCTCACACCTAATGAAATTAAAGAGGCCTTTTTTCTATGCACCCTGATAAAACCCCAGGCCCTTATGGGTTTCCCCCTAGTTCTACTAGACCTTTTGGGACATAATTGGGCCTGACATTTGTAATGCCATCATTGAACTTCAGTAAACTAAATCTATACCCAAAAGTATCAACTCCACTTTCATTGCCTTTGTTCCCAAAGGGTTTGTTTACAAATCTATGTCAGATTTCAGACCCATTAGTCTATGCAATGTTCTTTATAAAATATAACTAAATCCATGACTACAAGCCTCAAGGAGATCCTTCCTCAGATCATAGACCCTTATCAATGTAGCTCTATCAAAGGAAGAAATATTACTGATGGTGTTATCACATTGCATGAAGTCCTTTATTCTACCATCCTTAACAAAAAAACTGCCATGTTTTAAAATTGATATGAATAAGGCATTAAAAGAGTTAACAGAGATATCATGATTTTTGTCCTTCTAAAATTTGGATTTCATAGGGAATGGGTTGATCTTGTTCACAATTGCATCTCTAATCCTTGGTTTTTAGTCCTATTAAATGGATTTGTAGCAGGGTTTTTTACTAGTAACAGAGGCCTCAGACCTGGAGATACTCTCTCCTCCATCCTTTTTATCATTCTTGTTGAATCCTTGGGTAGAGCGCTCAAAAATACCTGCTCCAATGACATAATTTTAGGCATTAAGGCTGCATCCAATTTAAGAGCCCTATCTCACCAGTAATTCGTTGATGATACCATCATTGCTACTCATGCTTTTGTGTGGCAATAAAAAACCATTAAGAGTATTCTTGATACCTATGAGGATATTGTAGGTCAGAAAATAAATTATATTAAAATAAAAAACTATTTCAGCAACACTCCCCAAGAGAGACAAGAAAATATTGCATGTATTTTTCAATGTGTTATATCTCAGTTACCTACTCAATATTTGGGCCTCCCTCTTTTCACCAGTGCTCTGAAGGAATCCATGTGGAGTAATGCTATTAAGAGTATTAACAAAAAACTTGCAGGTTGGAAAGGGACCCTCCTCTCTCAAGAAACAAAATCCACCCTAACAATGGCTTATCTCCAAAGTGTTCCTGTTTATTTCATGTTCGTCTTCAAATTTCTTACTATTTTCTGCATGAAAATTGAGCAAATATAGAATTGATTTTTGTGGGCAAGTGCCAAGGATACAAAAATATTTCATCTGATCAGTTGGTACAAGGTGTGCTCCCAAAAAATTCAGGGTGGATTAGGGCTCCGAAGAGTTTTTTATATGAACACAACCTTGTTAGATAAGCAAGCATAGAATGTTTTCACCAACAACAACCTTGAATAGGTCTCAATTGTCAATAGAAAATATCTTCAAAACTGTTGTTTCTTGGATGATGATATTTCTAGATATGGGTCCACTTTTTGTAAATCAATTATCAAAACCAAATATCTTATTTAGAAGGGGATAAGTTTGCAACTAGGCATAGGGAGAAAAATTAATTTCTTTACTGATAGGTGGATTTCTAATCAATCGCTTTCAAAGAACAATAAAATTGTTGTCTTACAGCCTTTCCTGGACACTTTAATTGGTAGAAAGATTAAATATTTCATTGATATTTTATTATATTCCAAGTGTTGGAAATATTTTCATATTCCATGTGCTAATGGTCAAATATCTGCTACCTCAAAAGTTCTCAAAACCATCCTAAATGCAACAATCATCCCCACTAGTAATTCCTCTAACTCTTCTTTTTGGAAAGAAACTAATTTTGGGTTGTTCACTGTTAAATCTGCTCATGATCTGACTATTGATTATCAAGTGGTCCATATCGCTTGTGATCAAGTGTGTATTAAATACCTCATTTCAAAAGTTGCTCATTTTAGTTGTTTGTCCATTCAAAATAAGATTTTAACAATTGATAACATTATGAAAAGGGGTATGTCTATCCCCAATAGATGTTATTTGTGCATGAATGCCTAGGAATATTCCAATCATATCCTTATAGAGTGCCCTTTCTCCAATATATATTTGGATCACCTTATGTCCACTTTTTATATCTCTTGGGTTCCTCCTAATTTTTTGAGTCACCTTTTCACCCAATGGCCTGCTCCATTCAAAAATATCAGATTATCTTCTTTATGGAAAGTGAGCCTTCATCATATCTTATGGTAATTATAGCTTGAAATAAATAACAGGGTTTTCTCTTCCTCCTCTAAGGATCCCATCTCTATATTCAACAAAGCTATTACCTTTGTTGTTGATAATTCCCAACTCTTCCTTTGTCCCAAACAACCCAATTCTATATTGGAGTCTATTTTGTTCGCTTCTTTAAATATTCCCTGCAAATCTAGTTCTAGTTTACCAGCCCCCTATCCCAGAGTGGGTGCCCATTATATTCCTTCCCAAGAGAGTGGTTGAAACTTAATTTTGATGGTACCTCCAAAGGAAACCCAGGGGATGTTGGTGCAGGTGGACTAGTCAGAGATAGCAGTGGTCAAGTTATTATGGCTAATGTTGAGTATCTGGAGTGCCAAACAAATCATTTTGTCGAAGGTCATGCACTATGGAGAGGGCTAGATCTTCTCAAGGATTATAAAGGCAACCTTTTTATTGAGGGAGATTCTTTGAACATTATAAATGCTTTTAAAAAAAGGGTGTCCTCTTGGAATATCAAAACTATAATTCAGAAAGCTAAGAAGTTGTCCTAAAATTTCAATGATATCTCTATCAACCTTGTGTAATGCAAATCTTACAGACCTACAAATATTCTTGCCAATTAGGGAGTTACCCATAAATCTCTATCCATTTGGAAAGAAATATTTCCCCAAGAAGTTTTAAATGCTACTAATAATTATTTGGTTTGAAAGTTGTGGTCACAAGTTTTGGCGGGTTATCTTCTCCAATGCTGACTCTACCCTTTTCAACATGATGTCTTTCTTTGGTTCTAATTCTTATGGGAAAAATTTTATGATCAGCGTGACTCTTTGTCTTTCTATTAGTGTTGCCATTTGGTTCTCATATTTCCCTTTCATGAAGTATGCAATGTTCCAAGATAGGCCCTGTTATTGGGTTTACCTCGTGGTTGTCTTCTCCAAGCATGTCAAGTCCCTGAATAGGTCTAGGTTGTGCAATTGGATGTTATCAAAAAATATCAATATGCATCAATTCTTGAGATGCTTAATTTTATGTCTTGTGAATTTTGAGATTCATTATTTCAATCATTTGGCACTCCCAATCCTAGCCCAGCCCTATCATGTGCGAAGTCTGTCATGTGCCATGTCTATTTTTTTGGTGTCGGTTCCCTATGGAGAATTATTACGTGGTCTACCAATCACACCAACTCAAATTTTGGAAAGGGCATCTATTGTACCAAAAATTTCTATATTTACATCCTTGGTCTGTGTCAATCCATTATCATCTGGTTTTGTTCACCATTGTGTCCTAGGCCGTAAGAAGCTTCTATGGTCTTCCTTTCTCCTCAGTCTTGCCAATATGGCCCTGCTTGAGCCATCTACCCTTCAGCTTGATCCCGTATCTCACACCTTTCTTAAAGCTCATGGTCTCATTCTATTTCTAAGAAAGTTCAAAGGGGATAAGCAAGATATCACTGAAGCCTTTATCATTTTATGGAATAATGGTTATGTTGTGTGTAACTTCCATTTCAAAGTTACTATTAAGCTAATGGATGAGGTGACAAAACTACCAGTGAAAGGGCGAGCAGTGTGAAGAGATCATCATAATTTGGAACTTGAGATCCAGGGTTTCCCAAATCATTCAAATATTTTCAAGTGGAAGGGTGCTATTGTTGATTGTGATTCACTACCTATGCCCTGGCCCATGATGTATATTATAGTTTTTATGGATCTTTTGTGAGCTTTCCCTACACAAGTTTTGGTTATAGATCCTTTACAAGTTTTTTAGATAGTTACTTCTCTTAAGTTTCCCCTATGTGGGTATTTCTTGGACTACATTTTTGTTTTTCTGACATCAAGCATCCATCCCGTCTTCTTTGTTGTTGTTTGGACCTTTTTATTTAGGTTTTTGATGGCCAAAATGTAGGCCCATAACATCTTATGCTATTGGTTTAGCTACTAGTTTATGTACCCATTGGGGCCCATTTAAACCCCATACTTAATCAATTTTACCTACCAAAAAAAATAATATTTTGGTAATATAAGGGTAATATTAGGATCTCTACTGGGTTGATCTCCCTGGGATCACCCTGTTTTATTTCCAGGACCCCCACAAGACCCTCTTGTGCTTCCCAAGATTTGGTGTCACATCTTGATGTGTTTGTTGTGGCTTGGTTGGTTTATCCTAAAGTTTCTTCCCTTGCGATATCTGGTGGAGGTTGGTTTTTGAGAGGCTTGGCTTAGGAATGGGATATGTGAAGCCTTTCTTGGTAGACCTTTCTGGTCTTTGAGGGAGCCCTATGCATTTTTTATTTCTACAGGGAATATTTCCTACATTCTACTCTAGAGCTAGGCTTTCAAAATGGGGGCTTCCCTCTTGCCTGCCTATCTTTTTTATAGCCTAGGGTCTCCTTCTACACATTTTTTGGTCTTGGGATGGGGCCATAGTTTTATCATTTGTAGTTGGATGACTCTTACAACTATTTTTAATATGGGCTTTTAAGAGTGGGTTTGAGATATTTTATCCTTAAAAGATCCATTCATTTTTTTTTAGGGATTACCTATGGATCTATTCTTTGTAGCTCCTTTCTAGTCTTTGGGGTGGACTTGCACTTTCTCATGTAGTTGCAGTTGATGGTGTCTTCTGGTTTCTCCCTAGATGGACTCTTGGTAGGACTGGTGGTATTCTAGTATAGATGAATTTCTGATGGGATTTTCTTGTAGTCTCTTTGGTCCTTGGAGGGGACCTGTGCATACCTATCTACTATAGAAGTTTATCCCTAATGGCTATCCCTATATGTGGTTTTCCCCTTTAGTCTCGAGGTGCCATGGTGGTTAGATGCTTCTGTGAGCTTTCCTATTCTTTGGTTGTGCATCATATCTCCTTATTAGTGAGATCTCATTGCCTATGGTGATCTCTTCATGTTATTAATCCACTTTATAGGTGTTTTTTAATGGAAGGATTTTCTCTACGAGCACAGGTTTCCAACCTATCTATTTCTCTTAATCAAGAAACTACATTCTTGTTCTTCCTACTGGTGGGATTCAATGTCTGATTTTGGTTTCTTGGGTCTCTCTTGGATAGGATTCCACATTTTAAATTTTTGTTGATCGTACTTTTTGTCATGAGCCCTTCTAGAGCGAGATTCCTTGTTTTAATTTTCTATTGCTTGTACTTGTTATCCCAAGCCTATCTTGGGCAATATTTTTCATTTAAATGTATTTTCATTTGATTTGCTTCATGTGCCCCTCTTGGATGGATTTCCACTTTTGTTCCTTTTATCCTAGGCTCCCACTAGAGAGGTTTCTTGTTTTATTGTTGTGTAGGATGATAACATACTTCTATTTGATGGATTCAAATATGGTCCCTCCAAGGACTATCTTCTTGTGCAGATTATCTCTTTATGAAGTCCTTCTCCTTATGATAACTAACTCCCTGGATCATATTGTAACCATTTTTGTAAAAGGTTTTTGGGCCCTTTCAAAACCCACTCCATCAATCAAAATATATATTTAACAACATAGTTTGCAACTATTGAGTAATAAAATGAAAATAATGGCCATTCTAATTTTTTGGACAATGAAGAAAAAAATTTCTCAGTGATTTTCTTAATATTTTAGTGCTGGAAGAGATCCATTGGAAGCAAAAATTAAGGGCTCAATGGTTTAAATAAGGAGATCATAATGCAAATTTATTTCATTTGAATACATTAAAGCATAGGGTAATAAATAGAATTAGATCTTTAAGAATAGAATATGGAAGCTTATTATTGCAGGAAGATATTAAAAGCACAACTATTGAAGTTTATGAGAATCTTCTAGCAATAGAAGAAGCAATAGTGGAAGATGATGTAGATTTGATTCTTAAAAACATTCATCCATTTTGAATGATGAAATGAATAGTATGTTGATTGTGACTTTTGTTAGCGTAACTAATGTCTAATGTATTTTGTCTATATTAGCTCACTGTTACAACCATGTAACAGTTCTGGTTATTCCAGTACGCCGGTGTGCTATTCCCGGCCCGTTGTAACCTTATTTAAATGCCTGCAGAATAATACAAAGATGTTCACATTTTCTACATGGCATCAGAGCGAAGTTCCAAGGAGCTGTGAGAAGGGAAAGGCTGGAGGACTACATTTTTTAGCTGGAGAGGGCTGCCACATTTTTTTTGAGTGCGAATTATTTTTTAATCACGCAATCGTGATTTAAATTTTTTTTTTTTTTTTTCGTGCAGGATGCAGCATCCCCGCTGTCCCCACCCCCGCCCCATGACGCGAGCGCGCAGTCGACACAGGGTCGCGACTGCATTCACGATAGAGCGTGGACTATCGCGCCATGCTCGCGCAGGCACGTTCGCACGCAAGCGCTGCGACAGGCTCTGTCGGGCCGCGCGCGAAGGCCCGTGTGACAGAGACTGTCATGACAGGGCATTCTCCATCGGAGAATCCGAGCGACAACTGTCATGGCAGCGGCAGGTGACAGAGCACGCGCACGAGGGAGCACACAGGCCTGTCGCGTGCGACAACTGTCGCGCCAGCGCCAGGAGACAGAGCGCGCAGGAGGGAATCAACCCTCCCCCCCGGGTGCCACGACGTCCGCGGACGTGCGACGAGCGCGCGCGCGCACGGGAGGAAGGCAGGAGGGCGGGAATTTCAAATTCTCGAGGGTATAACCCCCCCCCCGGCGGATTGTGCAGAGGAGCGCTGCGGACAAGGAGGTCCGCGCGGAATAAAAAAAAAAAAAGAACCTCCCCTTCCCGAAAATTTAAAAAAAAAACGAAATGCACGCACCTCCCCCCGTTGAGAGGATACCGTGGGGGACGAAGCGGATTGGTAGCGCGGGAAGCATCTTGTTTTAAAAAAATCCACAGTGAGCGACGGGAAGCAGCAGCGTCAGGGTGCGCAGAAGCAGCAACCGAGTGATGCAGGCGTTGAAAGAGGAGCTGGCCCATTGATCCTTCCGGATCAGCCCGCTAGCTCACTTGGCAGTGAGCTGTGCGGTAAGGCTCAGGGAGCCTGCAGGTCGGGGGTTCAAATCCCGCCGACTCCCCCCAAGGTATAATTTTTTTTTTGCAAAGTTATTTTTTTTAATTATTATTTTTTAATTAAAATTTTTAATTTTAATTTTTTTTAATATAGTTTTTAAACTTTATAAATTAAAATTTTAATTTTAATTTATTTTTTCCTAAGTTTTAAAACTATATAAATTAAAATTATTTATTTTAATTTTAAATTTATAATAATTATTAAAAATGCTTTGTTAAAGAAAGCCTTTTAAGGGGGGATATTTTTTCAAAAAATCAAAGGGGGATAGTGAGTAATTTTTCGAAAAATAGCAATTTGGCAAATTGTAAAAGGTGCATTTTCGGCTGTGACCGACACCTTGTGGGTTATTCTTGTGGGCAGTTTTTTTATGTTGTATGTTGCATATTTCATTTTTGCACTATAACATTAAAAACTTAAAATCAAAACACTCCCTAAGTCCCCGGAATATAAAACCCATCCGTGCAATTTTATTGCACTGCAGCGTTCGGTAAAAATGGTACCTCTGGCCCACACTTACAGGTAAAGTTGTCGTGCTTTGGGCTACTGTATCTATCGCCTAATATAGCTACAACAACGACGTCTGAGCTTGTTCTCTATAAATCGTCGGGGAGATATAAGTACGCCATTTTTGCATTTTTTACTCCATCCACTACCCTTTATCGCACTTGTGTTTAGGCGTAAATCCTGACGAAGTATTCTTCATAGTGTTTAGGGGAAGTTACGCCCCACGCATGAGAAGAATCTTCTATGGTAGGTGCCATCAACAAGGCGATTCCCTTTCAGTACCGCTTATGTTCCATGTATCATATGATCTCTAAAACTCACCTATAGTCTCCCTCACGTAAGGGCGGGTGATTTTTGTTGATCTTTCTAAATACCTATAGTTTCCCTCACGTAAGGGCGGGTATTTTGTACGGTATATTGGCCTATCAAAAGGTATATAGAAAGGTGGACCAATTTGGTGATATAAGGAACCCTCACTATGGCCGCTGTTGCAAAGTTGATGACTGATCCGCATCAGTTATTGAAAGGTCCAAATTATACACCATGGAAACATAAGATGAAGGCAATTCTCCAAATGGAAGATTTGTGGGATATTGTTACTGGAGTAGCAACTAGGCCTTCACCAACAGCAGGATCCACAGGTCCTTTCGAATATCAGATAGCTTTTGATAAGAAATACAGTCGAGCAAAGGTGCTCATTTTGTTTGTTGTTTCAGATGAAGTGCAACCTCATATAGCTGACAAATCAAGTGGTAAAGAGGCATGGGATGCCCTTCAAACCATCTATGAGGGAAAGAATGATTCCACCATTCTTCATCTTCAACAACAACTTCATAACCTGAGTTTGAGACAGGGTGAAACAGTTGAACTCTTTCTGTGCAGAGTGTCTGAGTTGAAAGAGAAATTGAGTTCTCTCGGAGATACTATGGATGAAAAGCTTCTCATTTCACTTGTGATGAGATCTTTACCTTATTCATTTGATATGTTGATAACATCCATCTAGGTGTCTCAACGACAATTTACCTACATCGAGTTGGTCAATCTGCTTCAACAACAGGAGGCACGCCAACTTCACAAGGATGATTCTTCCAATACAGCCCTATACACCAACAGGCAAGGTTCTAGGAAGAAAGGTAATGGGCAAAAAGGAGGCAACTTTCGGAAAGGAGGAAATTCTCAACAAGATACGAAAGGAAAAGTAAAACAACCTCAACAGAAGAAGAGGTGGTGCAAGATCTGTGAGAAAGACAACCATGACACCAACAGGTGTTGGCATAAGAACAAGCAGAAAGGCCAAAACAAACCACAAAATAAAAACAAGCAACCCCAAGTGAATGTTGTTGTTGAAGAATCTGACTCAGATTCTAAATGGGCACACAAGGTGCTCATGACTACCACAGATTCCACACAGAGGGATCCTATTTGGTATGTCGATTCTAGAGCTAGCAAACATATGACTGGCGACAGATCATGGTTTGAATCATTTGTGGCCAAAGAGGGCAAACCTATCACCATTGCTGATGATAAAACCTATAGGGTTCAGGGAGAGGGTACAGTTTCAGTCACTCTTCCTGATGGCAAGTGTCATATTGACAAAGTCCTCTATGTTCCGGGATTAGCCAACAATTTGTTGTCAGTGACACAAATCCTGGATAGAAATATGGTTGTCAACTTTCATGTTGAGAATGGAAAGAAGTGTTGTACAATTACCAGGAAGGGTAAGAAGATTGCAACAGCTTCATATAAGAATGGATTATTTTCACTAGATGCTATCTCTACTCCACATGTTGCCATGACTGTCTCTACCAAGGAGGAAAATTCCCTATGGCACAAGAGATATGGGCATCTTAGTTCTAGCTACTTACTTGAGCTCAGCAAGTATGAGATGGTAAAGGGTCTTCCTTCCCTTTCTGCCACATTGCCAGTGTGCTCTGATCGCTAGCGGGAAAGCGACATAGAGTACCATTTGAGAAGAGCTCTACAAGAGCACGAAAACCTCTGGAGTTAATTCACACCGATCTATGCGGTCCTTTCACACCCAACATTGTTGGAGGGAAGAGGTACTTTCAGTTATTCGTAGATGACTACTCACAAAAGATGTGGGTTTTCTTTCTCCAACTGAAATCTGAAGCTTTCGCATTCTTCCAACAGTTCAAGAAATCCGTTGAGAAGGAGTCAGGGGCTTCTATTAAAACTCTTCGCTCAGATCGAGGGGGAGAGTTTACCTCTAATGAATTTTCTGCATTCCTAGATAAGCATGGGATCAAGAGACAGTTAACAACTACCTATACTCCTCAGCAAAATGGAGTTGCTGAGATAAGGAACCGTTCTATCATGGAAATGGTTCGTTGTATGCTCACAGGAGCTACTCTTGGGCAACAATATTGGGCAGAAGTTGTCACCACTGCAGTGTATCTGTTGAATAGGGCACCCATAAAGGCCCTAAAAGGAATGACTCCACAGGAAGCATGGAGTGGTCGAAAACCCTCCATATCTCATCTACGTATTTTTGGGTTTCAAGCTTTCATGCACATACCGAAAGAGAAAAGGAAGAAGCTAGATGAGAAAACATCGAGATGTATTTTTCTTGGTTATTCTGAGCATTCTAAAGGATATCGGTTGATAGATCCTTTGACCAAGAAAATTCATATCAGCAGAGATGTTGTCTTTGATGAAGCTTTCACATCACAGAGCACATCTAAAGTACACCAAGATATTGTGGAACCTAAGGAAGAGAAGATTCCTTCGTCGACTCAGACAGGAGGTCCTTCTACATCTTCTTCAACCCCACCGAAGAAGAATCCTAAATGGTGTACAAATACAATTAGAGATGCAAATTTATCCACTCCTCCCAATTTGAATTTGGATAGACCTCGTACACACAGTATGGCTCAAAAGGAGAAAGAAGCCAAAGAAACTGGTGAGGTTGATCTTTGTCAATCTTTTGAGGAACTTTCTGTGACTCCAAGTACAGAAGTAGAGGATATGGATATTGATGATGACAGGGCATTCATGTCTACCATAGATAGTCTTGAACTTGCATCAGTGCAAGATGCTCTTAGTGAGCCTCAGTGGAAGGCCGCTATGGATACAGAGTATGAGTCTTTGATGAAGAATAAAACTTGGAAGCTTGTTGATCTGCCGCATGGAAAGAAACCTATTGGCTGCAAATGGGTATATAAAGTCAAGTACAAGGTAGATGGAACAATTGATAAGCATAAGGCCTGTCTTGTTGCAAAGGGCTATGCTCAAAAAGAAGGCATTGACTACAAGGAAACTTTTGCACCTACTACTCGGATGACCACAATTCGGGTTATGTGCTATGGCAGCACAATATGGGTGGAAATTTCACCAGATGGATGTCAAAAGTGCCTTTCTAAATGGTGATCTCCAAGAAGAAGTCTATATGACTCAGCCTGAAGGATTTGAAGTGGAAGGCCAACAGCAGAAGGTTTGCAAATTGGTCAAATCCTTGTATGAGTCCGAAACAAGCTCCTCGAGCTTGGTATATAAAAATGGACAATCACCTTATGCAGCATGGATTTAAGAGATGTCCGTCAGATGCAAACCTCTATTTCAAGAAACAGGGTTCTGAGATAGTGTTGCTTGTACTCTATGTGGATGATCTGCTCATAACAGGGAGTTCAAAAACTATGATCTCTACTGTCAAAAGAAACTTGTGCAAATCTTTTGAGATGACAGATCTCAGACTTCTCCATTATTGTCTTGGTCTAGAATTCAGCCACAAGGAGCACTCCATCAAAGTGTCTCAGAAAAAATATGCCAAGACATTGCTGGAAAAATATTGCATGACTAATTGCAAGCCAATGGCAACTCCGATGGAGAATGGACTTCAGTTATCGCGATATGATGACTCACCTCAGGTAGATGGTACTCTCTATCGATAGTTGATTGGGAGTCTCATATATCTGACCAATACTAGGCCAGATCTCATATTTGCTATCAACTATCTTTCAAGGTTCATGCAGGAGCCTAAGACCACTCATTGGAAAGCAGAAAAACATGTTCTTCACTATGTCTATGGTACTATGGAATATGGCCTAGAATACAAGAGGAACAACAAATTCTTCTTGCAAGGATACACGGACTCCGACTATGCCGGATCATTTGATGATCGCAAGTCAACTTCTGGATACATTTTTCATCTGGGATCCAGTCTGTCTCTTGGCACAACAAGAAGCAACAGGTGGTTTCTAATTCATCAACAGAGGCAGAATATCGTGTCGCACGTGAAGCTGTGTGCGAAGTGATATGGTTACGTCGCATTCTGACAAGTATGGGCCATCCATCAAAATCTCCAATACACTTGTTTTGCGACAATCAGGGTGTTCTAAACCTCATCAAGAATCCAGTCCATCATGAAAGAACAAAGCACATTGACACACAATGTCATTTCATTCGAGATGAAGTTCCAAAGCACCGAATTCAGCTTAAGCACATTCCCACCGATGCTCAAGTTGCAGACATTTTCACTAAGGCACTTGGACGTGTCAAATTTGAATTGTTTTGTAGCTCTCTTTGTATTGCAAAATGATGTAAGGGGATGTTAGTATAGCTATTAGTTATTACATTACCCAAATAATGTAATAAATGGGGATGTTAGCGTAACTAATGTCTAATATATTTTGTCTATATTAGCTCACTGTTACAACCATGTAACAGTTCTGGTTATTCCAGTACACCGGTGTGCTATTCCCGGCCCGTTGTAACCTTATTTAAATTCCTGTAGAACAATACAAAGATGTTCACATTTTCTACTGAAGAGATTTTTGGGGTTGTTTTAAGTATGGGAAAAGATAAGGCTTTGGGCCCTGATGGATTTCCCAATAGTTTTTTTTAGGTTTATTGGAAAATAGTGCAACAAAATATTTGTGTAGAATTAAGAGAATTCCAAGATAAAGTTGCTAAAGAAATGGAATTCAATTATTTTAGTTTTGATTATGAAGAAACAAGGAGCATATATGCTTAGATTTTTGGCCTATTAGTTTATGCAATTCAATTTATAATATTTTGAAAGTATTTATTTCAAATAGACTAAAATTGACTTTACCTGATATAATTTCTCTATAATATAATGGATTTATCCAACAATGACAGATTTTGGATGGGATTATTATTGTTCATGAGGATTTACACTCGATGTACAAAAGAAGTTATGTAGGAATGTTGCTGACACTTGATATGAATAAGGCCTATGATAGAGTCTCATGGTGTTTCTTTGATAAAGTTCTAGTAAAATTTGGTTTTGGATAAATTTGGATAAGATGGATATTTATGCATATCTACTCCTCAATTTTTAGTTATAGTCAATGGACATCCTACTAGGTGTTTTTCTAGCAAGCATGGATTAAGACAAGGAGATCAAATTTCTCCTTATTTGTTTATTATTATGGCCAAAGCTTTAGGAAGAAGCTTGCAAAGGAAAAAAGAAGCAGGTGTTTTAAAGGGGATAAAACCAACTTTGAATTTTTTGTCTATAACTCATCAATAATTTGTAGATGACACTATCATTATAGGATAAGCCTCGGTTGTTGAAGCCCATCAGATTATGGAAATTCTAAAAAAATATAAAGGAGCACAAGGACAAATGGTGAATTTTACAAAAAGCTTAATTTATTTTGTTAACACTCAAAGGTAAATACAATAAAGAATTTCTAGGATTTTTTATTGTTGGATTAAAGTGTTACCTTCCTTTTATCTAGGAATGCCTTTATTTTGAGATAGAATGAAAGCTAAACTTTGGAACAATGTGATTGAGAGATTCAATAAAAAGTTAATAGGTTGGAAAGGTGTTGCACTTTCTCAAGCTATTAAATTGTAGCTACTAAAGTCTACATTGTAGAGTCTTCCAATTTATATGCTACCCTTATTTAAGATTCCAAGAAATGTTGCTAGATAAATTGGAAATAATTTAATATAATTTTTTTGTTCCAGAGTGGAAGAAAAGCATAGGATCATTTTGGTTGCTTGGGATTCATTATGTAGGCTAAAAGAAGGAGGATTGGGTATTTGAAAATTGAGATAGATGAATAAATATTTTCTTGCTATGGTTGGTTGGCATCTTATGGTAGAGGAACATAAGCTTTGGGTTAGGATCCTAAAGGCTAAATATATGGAAGAAGAGTCTTTTTTTTTTTAATTTAAGAATCACTCTTTTGGATCAGATTTGTGGAATGATATCAAGAACTCTTGCTCCCTACTAACTAAGGGAGTGAGATGGAAATTTGGTAAAGGAAATAAGGCTCAATTTTGGAAATATTTTTGGGCAAGTGATCAACATTTAAACCAAATGAAGGATTTTAATCAAATAGCAAATTTTTTGATGCTCAAATATGGAAGATCAATTGATGGGTATTTAGAAAATATACCTCAAGGTAGAGCTTGGAAAATTATTTCTCTAGAAGATTAGAACATGCAATAGTAGTAGTAGATTGCTAAGTTGAATTATATCTTAAGTCAAATGTATGTTCCTCAATTTTGGGTTGAAGATAAATTTGTTTTGGGGGCAAATGCTAAGGGGAATTTTTCATTCAAATCATCTTAGATTATATTGAGGGGAGGTATAGTCAAAGTTCTTGACGTTAATAGAGTTTGGATCAAGATTTTGATTCCCAAGATTACCTTTTTCTTGTGGCTAGCCTTACAAAATAATATATTAACAGTGGATAATCTACAAAGAAAAGGTTTTCAAATGACAAATGGGTGTAGTATTTATGGTATGGAAGAGGAATTTGTGGATCACCTATTTCTTCTTTGCTATTTTTCTTCAAATGTGTGGAATAGTTTGTTACATTTATTCCATATACAATAGGTTCAGTCTACTACAGTTTATGAGTTGTGGAAGATTTGGAATGTAAAATTTTAAAGTAAAAGGTTGGTTAAGTTGTGTTGTGGCTGATCCACAACACACCCCAAAATTGGGGACCCACCTTTTTTTGCATGTTTTCAAAGAAGACCGCAGTGACCCAGATGCTAAAAATATCAAGGAAAAAAGCAAAATTTCACAAAAGAGAAGAAGTGTCGCGATATCGCGACATGTTGCTCCGTCGCGGCTAGAAATGAAAAGTTGTCGCGATATCGCGACATGTTGCTCCGTCGCGGCCAGAAATGAAAAGTTGTCGCGATATCGCGACATGTTGCTCCGTCGCGGCTAGAAATGAAAAGTTGTCGCGATATCGCGACATGTTGCTCCGTCATGGCTAGAAATGAAAAGTTGTCACGATATCGCGACATGTTGCTCCGTCGCGGCTAGAAATGAAAAGTTGTCACGATATCACGACATGTTGCTCCGTCGCGGCTAGAAATGAAAAGTTGTCACGATATCGCGACATGTTGCTCCGTCACGGCTAGAAATGAAAAGTTGTCACGATTTCGCGACATGTTGCTCCGTCGCGGCTAGAAATGAAAAGTTGTCGCGATTTCGTGACATGTCACGTTTTCGCGGCTAAGAGCAGCATAATGCATCATAAATAGAAAAATGTCACGATTTCGTGACATGTCAGAAAGAAAAATCGTGATTTGTGACAAGTTGCATCTTAAAATAGAAAAAGTCGTGATTTGCGATATCTGAAAGAAAAGTCAGATTTCAGACAGTGATAGAAGAGAAAAGTGTCATGATTTCATGATAGAAAGTAGCGAGACAGCTCGAAAGAGAAAAGCATCATGATTTTAGAAGCAAGAGACAGGAAGAGAAAAGCATCACGATTTCGTGATAGAAAGTAGCGAGATCCGAAAGAGAAAAGCGTCATGATTTCATGATAGAAAGCAAAGATGGTATGGAATTAAAAGGTGTCACGATTTCGTGACATGTCACGTTTTTGCGGCTAAGTGCAACAAAACACAGCAAAAGAGAAAAACGTCACGATTTCGCGATAGGTTGCATCCACGTGGCCCGATAGCATAAAAATGTCATGATATCGTGACATGTATCATTTTTGTGATGCATGATGAGAAACAAAGTAAGAAAAATGTCACGATATCGCGACATGTCTCATTTTCCGATGCGTGATGACGAAC
Source organism: Wollemia nobilis (assembly GCA_028583015.1). Classification (NCBI taxonomy): domain Eukaryota; kingdom Viridiplantae; phylum Streptophyta; class Pinopsida; order Araucariales; family Araucariaceae; genus Wollemia; species Wollemia nobilis. Next base: position 1,155,626 of record JAQPPZ010017170.1, on the reverse strand, counting down.
AAGGCTGCTGATAGAAAAATGTCGCGATATCGTGACATGCTATTTTTGGTCACGATTTATAGGGGGCCATTATGGAACATGCAGGGAAGCACTGAACACGTGGCATAAAGGTGTAAGGGTTACAGAACGGTTACAGTTAGCAAGAAGATCAAACGTTTCGACGCTCGAACAAAAGTCAGAATAATGAAGAGCGAGGAAGACGAAACGAATCGATCTGGAAGATGAAATGAAGCATCACAAGGTGAAGCAGAGAGCCGTAGCAGAAAGTTTAAAGGCACAAGCGAAGATAGGCACAGGGGTCGAAAACCGCTGGGAGCAGGGTTGCAGAGCTGAGGGTGATGAGCCATTCTGGGCCTGCTTTGGAGTGCTTTTCTTCCACTTTTTTTGGTTTTGGAAAACCGGATATCTGCTATTGTAAAATGACAAATATTTAATGCAGATAACATTTCAAAAATTTGCATCTTATGGGCAAGAAAGAAGGAGTCATTTTCTGCATGCAAGATTAAATGTCTATTTTCCCTTTTCAGATTTTAGGCTTGTAAATGTAGTTGATACAAGTTTTTCTTGGTTGCTGCATGCGAATGCTTAAATCTGAAAACCTCATTCAAATCCCTAGAAGCTAGCACTTAGCTTATCGAGATTGTGCATGTTTTGCAGGTCCAATAGGTTAGGTTGCATGCATGGAAACCTCATATCTTCGGTTTTGTCGAAATAGGATAGCATCAGACTGAATGTGTTCTATTTTTAATTTTCTGCATTTCTTTCTCATTTTTTATTTTTTCAGAAGGTTTAATTTATTTAAAATAAACATTTAAAAATTACAAAATCTAAAAAAAAAACAATGAACAATCACTAAAGCTTCATGATGAAATAAACCAACATTGCCCCTTGTTTACGGTTACTTGCAATCACTAAGGTGTTCCAAGTATTTAAATTGATTATCTTCATTTGAGATTACTAATACATAGTTGCAAATGCTAATACAATGGAGACCTTGGAGAAGTTGTTTGTTTGACTTCTTTGCAAGAGGGGATTTGGGACCCAAATCCTAAAGGAGAGTTGTACTTTCATAGCTGGGTGAAAATACCACTCAACATTTTGGCGCTAGAAGGAGGGCCTGAACCGGTTTATTTTAGATTGATTTAAATGCTATAGGGATTTAAATTTTGAATATTTCATGCCCTATTGATTATTATCTTTAGCCCTCTTTTAACAATACAACTTTGTACTGTTAAAAGGAGGACATGAATTGCTATGCACTGGTCTAACGCTTTGATTGTTCATACAGGAATAATGTGATTTGATTTAATTTAAAAAAAAAAATTGATATTAAAGTTGTATTCTTTAAGATACACTAATGGCTATGTTTTCACCATGGATGCCAGGTAGCCCATTGAACATACCGGGAGTTCAACATTATTTTCCCGTTGGTTTTGAGAGATGTCTTCCTCGATTTTCGTCTAACGGGACAAATACTACAGAAGAACACATTCAAGCATTCAAATTTTGTGCCAATCACTTAACAAGTTGGTATGATGATGTTGCTTGTAAAATGTTCCTGTACACCTTGGACAAAGTGGCATATGATTGGTTTACAAGTCTACCTTTAGGGTCTATCACTTCTTGGGCTCAACTAGAGGCAGCATTTCTTAATCAATTCAACAAAAAGCAAGTTGACTCAATCCGCATGTATGAGCAGTTTTTCACTATTAAAAAAGGACCAAGTGAAAATGTGAAGTCATTTTCTGAAAGGTTCTTTGGATTATATACTCAATTAGTGACATTTTATGTTCTGCAAGAAGAAGTGGCTCTCCAAATATATGTCAATGCTCTTGACCCACTCACTTCCACATATTTGCGAGGGATGCCTCTAATCACATCTTTGTCACAAGCCTATACTCAAGCAATGGCAATTGAGCAACAATTGAGTTGTCAAAATTATGGTGTGGGTTTTGGATCATATAATTTTCAATCATTTAATACCTCCTTTACCCACCCAATGATTTATCCACCTCAACCAAGTTCAAGTGTGAATCAATTTCAGAATCAACAATCACTCCCAAGCTTCAATCAATTTCAAAATCCTCAACCTACTATGCAAGATCAACCATCTTTCTTAAGTATGAATCAACTTCAAAATACTCATCTTGATTCAAAAGATGTTTCTAAAATCAATTTCAATGATTTTCATAATAATATGATTTTAGGCAAGGGAGGAGTACTAGATCCAACTAGTATTGAAACATGTGACAGATTGGGAACCCTTGACTCACCAAAAGATGAATTCTACGAGGATGAATCTGTTTCGGATGACATGTTGGATGACATTGTTGAAGATAATGGCCAAGAAAATTCACACCTTCCAAATTATGTTAAACTTGAATCATGGGTTACACATGTGGATTATGATGGCCTTATCAATTTGAATACAAGCAATAACCCAATTTTGGAAGTAATTGAACCATCTAAGGAAGGTGAAGATAAATTTGATGAGAAACATGTTGATGAATTAAAGGATGATGAAGAAATAGTTGAGCATCACAATTTGATTTTGAAAGATGATCATCATGATTCTTGGGAAGAGTATGCTCACTCCAAAACTGCTAATGAAATTTGTGTGCCTATTGATATGCAGGATAATACAATTGCCCTTTCATATGAGGATATTACAAGTCCTGTACAATCTAAGAATGTTTTGGAAGAAGGGTTGGAATCTCATCAAAAGTTGGAGAAGGATAATGATTCTACTACCATGGATAAAGAAGGAGAATCAATTGATTTTGTTCCCCTTGAGGGGCAAGAAATCGAAAATCTTGATCCACCTATTGTTTCTACAATGTCTATGCCATCTCAAAATGATGAAATTACAAAGCCTAAGTGGTGTGGGTTTGATACTATTGATGATCCTAATGAAAATATGGATTTTGAGGCAACTCAAGCCATTGATCATGGAAAGGTGTCACGCGACACATATCTTGAAAAACTAGGCTCTTGTTTTGAAAAATATGGATGCATGTTTGATTGGGTGCCTAACTTTGGTGTTTTTGAACAGGTGTTGGATGATGAAGAAGACAATGAGAAAAAAGAAAAAGCTACTAACACTCATCAAGTTGTTGTAAATTCTAATTATGATGGGTTGAGTATGGGTGACAAGGTGAAATCTTTACCTTTGGTAGTAGCTACAAAAATTTTAAGTGATGGGTTACATGATGTCCCTTTGGATGCTAATGTCATTAAGGATGAAATGTCAAATCTTGGTGATGTTTGTCAAGTTTTGATTGATTTTGATTGCTTTAAAATCTCGAAAAATAATTTGAATTCAAGACTTTTAGAAATAGGCTCTTGTTTGCAACATCTCACATTTGAAAAAGAAGGCCTAATTTTAAATCAAGAATCGAATTATGAAATGGATACTTTCAAGAATAGACAAGATAAAATTGAATATCATTTATGGTCTAATCATTTTAGTAATCGGACGCTCACCTGTGAGAGTACTAATGGAATTAAATCTAATTGGTGGGGTGAGCAAGGTAAGTTAAAAGTTGTTGCATGGTGTGGTATAATATTGTTTTTTTTGGATTCCTACATCATTTGGCATGCACATCACGTTATATTTTTGTTGAAATGTTCTAATCATGTTTGGGATCCAGGAAAGTGATAATCCAAGCTTTGCATCATCTTGTATTATTTTGTACATTTGTATATAGGTTTTGATTTTTGGTTTTGGTTTGTGTTTTCAAATTTTCATTTTTGGATTGCATTTTGGTTTTGGATTGAATAAGTTTTGATTTAAAGTTATGTGTTGGTCCTATGGACATGTTTGGTTTGTAAAAAAAAAAAAAATAATAATTTGAGATGTCAACTTATGCCTAAAATCAGGAGAATATGAAACATTGGAATTGTATTGCAGAAAGCTCCACAAGTAACGCAAACACATTAAATAATATCGTTTGAAACTTGTGATGCATGAAGTTGTCAGTTTTACAAATTATGGCAACATAGGTGGTATACTCCATCCACAATTCAGAAAAGCAATGCATTCATATTACATTCCATTTTGCATATATATTCCATCTTAGTTGCATATCCATTTCCAATACAATCATTGAAAAATGTCAAATCCTCTTAGGGTTATGCTATAACATAAATAAGAAAAAATCCTAAGGTTGGGAACTGAGCCCCGAAATATCTAGAACCAAGCACATTTTATACACATTAAAAAGGATCTTGAGCAAAATGATCAAAACCTTGCTTGGAAGGAAAGGTCAGGCGAAAGAAGTATTTCATGTCTATCCTATTATGCAACATGATCCTAAAAATAGTGGTTTTTACCACTTCCATAAAGCTTAAAGCCTAAAATCAGAGTAGTAAGGATAGGGTTTAATCCCCATCGAACTTAGGTTGAGGATCCAACTCCCCAAAGCTCTGATTTGACCTACATGGAGTAGTAAGGATAGGGCATAATTCTCATCTCGCCTAGGTTGAGAATCTGATTCCCCAAAGCTCCTATGTCTCATTTCATCATAAATCTTGGATTGGAAGGATCGTACTACATGTCCTCTACAAAGGATGGGTAGTCATCCCCAAGGTCCAAGAAATAAAAACTAAATATTTCCCATTTAATAAATCTTGGATTGGAAGGATCGTACTACATGTCCTCTGCAAAGGATGGGTAGTCATCCCCAAGGTCCAAGAAATAAAAACTAAATATTTCCCATTTAATCTTAATATTGGATTGGAAGGATCGTACTACATGTCCTCTGCAAAGGATGGGTAGTCATCCCCAAGGTCCAAGAAATAAAGGAATGAAGCTAAATCATGGATTATGGGGTTAAGTATGCTCATGCGTGGCAACATGTCTTGTCTAAAAACAAGACCACTGACTGTTCAAACGGATAGACTAGCATGACCATTTCATCCATAATTGGTTAAATTATTTTGCTCAAAGTGAGGTAATGAATTCCAAATCAGAGTAGTAAGGATAGGGTTAAACTCCCATCTCGATTAGGTTGGGAGTCCGATTTCCCAAAGCTCTGATTTCACTTTCACTTGCACATGGGTTCAAGATAGTAGTGACTCATAACCAGCTTTAGGATCTAATAAAGCAATTCATTACACATATATCTGGTCCTAAGAGGGTTTGACAGTTTTAATATGTTTTGTTCATGATATTAGAAGGTTTGAGCCTTTGTAAAGCAGGTTGTTATATCTCTAGTATCTTCATCATGCATCAAATCCTGCACAAATCATTCATAGCCTTGCATACAAATCATAAGTGAAACTGACAATGGAATGTTGATCCAGTTCAAGCGATAGGGAATGAAAACACATTGCACACACCGAGCTGATGCTAAATGATTCTGATGTTTCATGTATTTCTGATCTATCGGTATTGGTTTATCTTTTATGTGCTGACGCCTGTATCTAAGCTTGTATATTTCAGGTTGGGTTCTCACCAAAATGCTCAGGAGCATTTGACAATAGAGTCACCATTTGTTGTGGCTGATCCACAACACACCCCAAAATTGGGGACCCACCTTTTTTGCATGTTTTCAAAGAAGACCATAATGACCCAGATGCTAAAAAAATCAAGGAAAAAAGCAAAATTTCACAAAAGAGAAGTGTCACGATATCGCGACATGTTGCTCCGTCACGGCTAGAAATGAAAAGTTGTCGCGATATCGCGACATGTTGCTCCATCACGGCTAGAAATGAAAAGTTGTCACGATATCGCGACATGTTGCTCCGTCACGGCTAGAAATGAAAAGTTGTCACGATATCGCGACATGTTGCTCCGTCACGGCTAAAAATGAAAAGTTGTCACGATATCGCGACATGTTGCTCCGTCGCGGCTAGAAATGAAAAGTTGTCACGATATCATGACATGTTGCTCTGTTGCGGCCAGAAATGAAAAGTTGTCACGATTCGCGACATGTTGTCTGCTAGAAATGAAAGTTGTCACGATTTCGCGACATTTACAAATGAAAAGAAAAATGTACGATTTCGTGACATGTCTTGAAAAATGAAAAGTCATGATTTCAGACAAGTTGCATTTCAGAAATAGAAAAATGTCACGATTTCATGAAGTTGCATAGAAATAGAAAAAGTCATGATTTCATGATAGATTGCATAAAAAAGAGAAAAGGATCATGATTTCATGATAGAAAGCGAGATAGGAGAAGAGAAAAGCGTCATGATTTCGTGATAGAAAGCGAGAGGAAGAGAAAAGCGTCACGATTTCATGACAGAAAGTAGCGAGATAGCCCGAAAGAGAAAAGTGTCACGATTTCATGATAGAAAGTAGCAAGATGGTATGGAATTAAAAGGTGTCATGATTTCGTGACATGTCACGTTTTCGTGGCTAAGTGCAACAAAACACAGCAAAAGAGAAAAATGTCATGATTTCATGACAGGTTGCATCCACGCGGCCCGATAGCATAAAAATGTCACGATATCGTGACATGTATCATTTTCGTGATGCATGATGAGAAACAAAGTTGTTGATAGAAAAATGTCATGATATCGTGACATGTCTCATTTTTGCGATGCGTGATGACGAACAAGGCTGCTGACATAAAAATGTCATGATATCGCGACATGCTATTTTTGGTCATGATTTATAGGGGGCCATTATGGAACATGCAGGGAAGCACTGAACACGTGGCATAAAGGTGTAAGGGTTACATAACGGTTACAATTAGCAAGAAGATCAAACGTTTCGATGCTCGAACAAAAAGTCAAAATAATGAAGAGCGGGAAGATGAAATGAATCGATCTGGAAGATGAAACGAAGCGTCACAAGGCGAAGCAGAGAGCCGTAGCAGAAAGTTTAAAGGCACAAGCGAAGACAGGCATAGGGGTCAAAAACCACTGGGAGCAGGGTTGCAGAGCTGAGGGTGATGAGCCATTCTGGGCCTGCTTTGGAGTGCTTTTCTTCCACTTTTTTTGGTTTTGGAAAACCAGATATCTGTTATTGTAAAAAGACAAATATTTAATGCAGATAACATTTCAAAAATTTGCATCTTATGGGCAAGAAAGAAGGAGTCATTTTCTGCATGCAAGATTAAATGTCTATTTTCCCTTTTCGGATTTTAGGCTTGTAAATGTAGTTGATACAAGTTTTTCTTGGTTGCTGCATGCGAATGCTTAAATCTGAAAACCTCATTCAAATCCCTAGAAGCTAGCACTTAGCTTATCAGGATTGTGCATGTTTTGCAGGTCCAATAGGTTAGGTTGCATGCATGGAAACCTCATATCTTCGGTTTTGTCGAAACAGGATAGCATCAGACTGAATGTGTTCTATTTTTAATTTTCTGCATTTCTTTCTCATTTTTTATTTTTCTAGAAGGTTTAATTTATTTAAAATAAACATTTAAAAATTACAAAATCTAAAAAAAAAACAATGAACAATCACTAAAGCTTCATGATGAAATAAACCAACATTGCCCCTTGTTTACGGTTACTTGCAATCACTAAGGTGTTCCAAGTATTTAAATTGATTATCTTCATTTGAGATTACTAATACACAGTTGCAAATGCTAATACAGCAGAGACCTTGGAGAAGTTGTTTGTTTGACTTCTTTGCAAGAGGGGATTTGGGACCCAAATCCTAAAGGAGAGTTGTACTTTCACAGCTGGGTGAAAATACCACTCAACAAGTTGTTGGAATTGTGTTGCATATTTTCCATGTTATTCAAGTGGGGCTAACTCTGAAAGTACTTTACACTATGCTCCTATCCTTGTCAAAGTTCGAGTTCAAGCTAGGTTTTGAGGGGGGTACAGGGGTGACAACACCCAGGGAATTATTTTTGGAGGTTTAAGCTATTTTTAGACCCATATGGGTATTTTTGGGTTAATGTAATGTTGGCCCATGGTTTTGTGCCCATGGTATTGTAAAATCCCTTCTTGTGTTTTTGGTATATAAAACAACACTTGCATGAGTATTTGGTACTGAATTTGCAAGAAATGTAATCACCGAAAAAAAGTGAGTGAAAAGATATTATTGTATTAGATACGGTAAAGTTTATAAAACAATGATATATTCTTACTAGGTTTTTCCTGAAAGGGTTTCCCAGGATAAATTCTTGTGTAATGTGTTCTTCTCTATTTTTTTTCTTTTTTATTCTACACTTTATGCTTTGCTAGATTTTATTTATCAAGGTATTATTTCTCTTCATTTGGTATCAGAGATAGGTTTTAGCTTTGTTTGAAGAGTAAGTATTTCAACCCTAGGATAAATTGATTCTTGAGCAAGAGCAGTGTGCAAAAGAAAATGGCGAAGAAAAAATAATAGGAAGCACATGAGTAAAGATAAAAAAAATTAATAGATAGAATTTTGAGTTATGGAAACTCAAGATGGAGGATTTTTTGGTGGATAAAGATCAGTGGGTCATGATCTTAGGAGTAAAACCAACAGTAATGACATATGAACAATTACTAGATATTTATAGGAAGGTAAGGAGCTCTATCATATTATACTTATTTGATTTGATATTGTTGAATGTATCGATAGAGGCCACAACAAAGTTGTTATGGGAAAATCTAGGAGCATTGTATCAAACAAAGTCATTGGTAAATAAATTCTTTCTTTGAAATAAGTTGTATTCTCTTTGGATGAATGATGGTGACTCAGTGGCTGAACATATGAATGCTTTTAACACTATGGTAAGTCAATTAAACTCTATAGATGTAAAAATATATGAAGAGGAAAAGTGTATTACTTTACTTTGTTCATTACCTAACTCTTGGGATAACCTAGTTATGGCTATCACCAATACTACTAAATTAAAAGTAGATAATATAGTAGGAAAATTGCTATCTAAGGAAATGAGATGAAAATATTTTGAGGATTATCATCAGAAGGATGCCTTGGTTGTGAGAGGTCGTTCTCAAGAAATAAGCAAAAAGAAATCAAGAGAAAGGAAATCAAAATCTAGGGGAAATTTTGTTGTTCCTGATAAAAGGAAGTGCTAGAAGTGTGGTAAAATAGGGCATTATAAAAGATATTGTAGATCTAAAAATACTGATAAAGGAATATCTATAGAAATGAAGACCACAAATGAAGATTTAGGGGACTTGTTTGTAGCTGTAGCATGCTCAAGTGAACACCATGACTCATGGTTGATTAACTCAAGTGCTTCTTTTCATATGACTCCTCATAGATATTCCCCTAAATATTCATTTGTGGTCTTCATTTCTATAGATATTCCTTTATCAGCCTTTTTAGATCTACAATATCTTTTATAATGCCCTATTTTACTCAATAGGGAATTTTTATGAGACTATTTTACAATGTATGTTTTCTATCATATGCTTACTTGCACTTGATTCTATATACCAATAATCCATGTTTATGTTTGAGTCATTAACTGGATAAATGACTACCTCCAATACTAGGAGGGATCCTTATATGAAAATTTTCAGCCCATGACTCATGATTGGCATCATACCTAGGGTCAAATTTATTGTCATCCTTGGTGGGGTATCTAGATGAAATCATGTTAGTATGCACTCTCATTAACCACCATTATCGTATTTTTGCCAGAGTCCAATCCGGTCGATTTTTCAATATTCTATTAATTCTATCATTTGTCAATTGATGGACCTTTACATTTTCAGGATCATATTGGTGTCTAAGGTTGCTCCAAGTTTTGTGAGCAGAAACTTTTATAATTTTTAGATTATAAGATAGATAAAAGGACTCTAATATTTCAAAAGTCTATAGATAAAAAATTTGGTCAAAACATTTATCCTTCAAGTCCCTACCAAGTTTATTCCTTTCTCAACTAGTATAGTTGACTTTACAAAACTGAAAAAAAATATTTTAAAAAAAAGTATGCATAGTAGATCTTGTAATGACCCACTCTCGGGCAGTCCAGGTCATTGGCGGCACCTGAAGGTCCATGTGCTCGTAAGTTTCAACTTCTATGGCCAAATTGAGCTAGCACTTTGTTTCATGCTCGACTTTCTCTATAACAGCCTTGCCCTTGGTAGATGCTTGCTTGGCTTCCCAGATAAACATGAGGATAGACAAGGCCCTTGAGGCTCTGGTTTAGAATTTGTTCAAAAAATAGGTGCGAACCTCCTTCACTTAGTCTCTGGTGAAGACCTCCATCTGTACTTCTCTATTTTCAAGTTGATACTACCCTTCTTGGACCTACGCCTCCAACTTCTTCACCCTGTCCTCCGCCTCTTCATGTTCCTTAAAAAAATAAGTTTATAAGTCTATTGTATTGAAAAGAATCCCTCCTAGTTTATAATTAACTGGATAAATGACTTCTTAATATTAAGCGATGGTTTCTTAATACATTTGAATATGACTCTGTATAGTGTCATCTTCTCCACTATCTGAATCATTAGACTTGGGGTAAGACAAAATTCTTGTGTACGTCTGTTTTGATTCACTTTCAAAATTCTTTGCATGCTTCACCACTTCTTCATATGTTTTTGATGGTACTGCCTTCATATTTTTCTTATACTTTGGAATTAATCCATCTACAAACCACCACTTCACAAATATGTCTGTCAATGGCATTTGCATCTTATCAACTAATTGCTTTAGTCTGTGGTTGTATGATTTCACATCTTCGTCATATTTATACGCCATTCTATGAAATCTAAAAATTGATACAATAAACATGGATTATTGGTATATAGACTCAAGTGCAAGTAAGTATATGATAGGAAACATACATTGGTTCAAATATCTAAAGAACATAAATGAAAAACCAGTTGTTGTAGTAGATAGCAAAACATATGCAGTAAAAGGAATAGAAAATATTCTAGTAAATCTTAAGTATGGAAGAGGTGTGATAAAAATGTATTGTATGTTCCGGGATTAACTACTAATATTATTTCTATTTCTCAACTCATGTATCAAGATTTATGTTGAATTCAAGGTTCTCACTAAGGCATTCTATGAAATCTAATAGTTATATTTCAAGATTTATATTTGCCTCTCATAGTTATAGGGCATTCTATGAAATCTAAAAATTGATACAATAAACATGGATTATTGGTATATAGACTCAAATATACTAAGGCATTCAAGATTTATATTTGCCTCTCATAGTTATAAGGTATTCTATAAAATCTAAAAATTGATACAATAAACATGGATTATTGGTATATAGACTTAAGTGCAAGTAAGCATATAATAGGAAACATACATTGTAAAATAGTCTCATAGGGTTTGAAAATGTGCCAGGGAGGCGCACTTCTCTTGCTCAAAGGCATCTAATAGTCTCATGGCCTTTTTGAATTTTTTAAACTTAGCAAAGAAATTATTCATAGTAGATCTTGTAATGGCCCACTCTCGGGCAGTCCAGGTCATTGGGGGCACGTGAAGGTCCATGCGCTCGTAAGTTTCAACTTCTATGGCTAGATTGAGCTAGCGCTCTGTTTCACGCTCGACTTCCTCTATAATGGCCCTACCCTGGGCATATGCTTGCTTGGCTTCCTAGATAAACATGAGGATAGACAAGGCCCTTGAGGCTCTGGTTCGGAATTTTTTCAACAAACGGGCGCGAACCTCCTTCACTCGGTCTCTGGTGAAGACCTCCATCTGTACTTCTCTCTTTTCAAGTTACTACTGCCCTTCTTGGACCTGCGCCTCCAACTTCTTCACCCTATCCTCTGCCTCTTCATGGCCCTTCTTGGACCTGTTGCCCTTATATTAGGATCCCTCCAATACTAGGATCCCTCCTAGTATTGGGATGAAATTCCCAATGCTGATGCGCTCTCTCACCTGAAAGTTGTAAGTTTTTTTTTTTTTTAATATTTTTGGTTAATCCTTGAGTTAATGGTATTTCTCACTAAGGAATTCAAGATTTATATTTACCTCTCATAGTTATAAGGCATTCTATGAAATCTAAAAATTGATACAATAAACATGGATTATTGGTATATAGACTCAAGTGCAAGTAAGCATATGATAGGAAACATACATTGGTTCAAATCTCTGAAGAACATAAATGAAAAACTAGTTGATGTAGTAGATAGCAAAACATATGCAGTAAAAGGAATAGAAAACATATGTTGTAGTATATTTAAGTAGAAGACTTAAATCTTATGTATTTTAACCAAGAGGTGAAGTATTATGTATTTTAACAATTCGAGAAAGAAAATAATAGGTTGAGGAAGAGTCAAATTGAGGTTAAAATATGGAAGAGTTAATACACTTCTTGGTGTGTTGCATATTCCAAGTTTGGTAAGGAATCTTATATTCATTAGTCATATGAATGATGCAGGTGTGACTATGGAATTCAATAAGGATAGTTGCAAGATGGTTCATGAATGCTTAGTGTTGGCAAGAGGATTTCATACAGGAACTTTGTTCAAAATTGAGGCTAGCACTATAAGTATTGATTGCAATAACTCTTCAATTGTAGAGGAAATTAATATGGTAGAATAAGCTCCAAGTATTCATGTAGCAAAGAAAATATTATGGCATCAATGCATGGGGAACATTGATGAGAAACACCTTCAAACATTAAAAATGAAAGGTATGGTTGAATGAATTTCTAGTTGCCCATTAAATTTTGGTTGTTGTGAGCATTGTGTTTTGGAAAGCAAATTAGAGTAGGGTTTCCTAGTAGTGCTACAATATCTGAAGGAATTTTGCATCTAGTTCACAGTGATGTATTGATCCTGCAAAAGTACCATCATTAGGTAAATCCATCTATTTTATTACATTTATAGATGACTCCTCAAGAAATACCTAGGTATACTTTTTACGGTATAAATATAATTTTTCAATAAATTTAAATATTTCAAGGCTTTCGTAGAAAACTAGATAGAGAAATAGATAAAGATTTTGAGAAGTGATAATGGTGGTGAGTAGGTCGGAGGTGTAGACCAATTGGTTCATCCAAACCCCATAAGGGGGTTGAAGGTCCAAGGTTAAAATCTTGGGCCTCACCGGACTGAACGCTTGTCCCTTTACTGGTGCTTTTAGCAGTGTAAAAGGTTTAAAATGATTATGGCATGGTGGTTATAGGGGCGGATTGTGTGAAGATCTGTGTGGCGGCTTTCGGGGTGGACATCACAGAATACTGTGGTAGACATAAAAGCTGGATAGCCTACCCAAATTCATGGTAGCTACCGATACCACCATGTAAAAATATATATATAATGGTGGTGAGTATTGCTCTAATTAATTTGAATAGTTTTGCAAGGACTGTGGAATAGAAATGCATAGAAAAACTTCCTATACTCTACAAAAAAATTGAGTTGTAGAACAGATGAACAAAATATTGATGGATAAGGCTAAAAATATGCTAAGCAGTGCAGGGTTAGAAAATAAATTATAGGCAGAAGTCATTTTAACTACTTGCTACCTCATCAATAGATCTCCTACCTCAAATTTGGTCCATAAAACTCCACAGAATGTGTTAATTGGTAAAAAACCCTCTCTCAGTCATATAAGATTTTTTGGTTGTGAAGCTTATATGTATGTCCCAAAAGAGAAAAGGACTAAGCTAGACTATAAATATGAGAAATGCATATTTTTGGGTTATAGTAATTGTGTGAAAGGATATAATTTTCTTGAATATAGATATATAGAATATTACTTACAGTCATAATGTGATCTTTAGAGAAACAAAAGAGGTTCCCAAACAAGAAATGCAACCAAGCAAAGAACAAAAAATAGTTCAAGTAAAACTCGAACAGGAGGAAGAACCTGTGGTAGAACCTAATTCTATAGAAGAATATGAATTATAGAGAGAGCTTGAAGAGGAATATCAAGAGGAAGAAGGTGAGGAGGAATCTGAAAATGCAGAACTTGGAACTCCAATTTTGAGGAGATAAGATCGAGTGAGAAGACTCCCATAAAGGTATAGTCCTTCAAAAAAAAAATTGCATTTTTATTTATCAGTTATTGATTAAGAACCCAAGATTGTAAAGGAGGCACTTCAGTCGAGTGAGAATAAATATTAGAAAAGGACTATGGAAGAAGAAATGGAGTCCCTAGATAAAATTAAGACATGGGACTTGGTGAAATTACCATTTGATAGAAAAAATGTTGGTTGTAAGTGGTTATTCAAGAAAAAGTATAATGTAGAAGGAAATTTGGAGAATTATAATATCGCCTGGTAGCAAAAGGATTTTCTCAAGTTGAAGGAATTGACTTTAGTGAGATTTTCTCTCCTGTGGCTAAACTAACATCAATTAGAGTTATGTTGGCTATTTTTACTGCTTTTGATTTTGAAATAGAATAGATGGATGTAAAGCCAAATTTTCTACATGGTGAACTTGATGAAGACATATATATGTCACAACCAGAATGCTTCAGGGTAAAAGGTAATGAGGACTTGGTATGCAAGCTAAAGAAGTCTCTTTACGGGTTGAAGCAGTCTCCAAGGATGTGGAAACAAAAATTTGACAGGTTTGTTTTGATGCATGGGCTTGAAAAAATCAAAGCATATCCATGTGTATATTTCAAAAATAAAGGTGAAAATTTTGTTATCATTGTATTGTATGTGGATGACATATTGTTAATTGGTAACAATAAGGAGATGATAAAGTTACTAAATTCTCAGTTTTCTTCTAAATTTGACATGAAGGATTTAGGTGTTGCAAAATTTATTTTGGGTATGGAAATAATAATAGATTGTGCAAATAGAAATTTGTGGTTAAATCAAAGGAAATATGTTGATTTGATACTACCAAGGTTTAGGATGCATGATTGTAAACCATTATGTACTCCATATCCAGTTGGTCAAAATTTATCTGTTGAACAGTGTCCTAATACAAATGAGAAAATTAAATAAATGCATTATTTTTCTTATGCTAGTGTTTTGGTCAATTTGATGTATGCTTTGGTATATACTAGACTTGATATTGCACATGCAATGGGAGTAGTTAGAATATGTATGTCCAATACAAATAAGGAACATTGGACTGTTGTGAAGAGAATCTTCAGATGCATGGAATTACAGACTATGCTATCTATTGCAAAGGAAATTATGGAGATAATGATATTGTAAATCTATAAAGGTTTGTGGATGTTTACTGAGCTAGAGATATTGATAAAAGAAGATCCATGAGTGCTTACATGTTTAGGATGTATGGAGGGGCAGTAAGTTGGATGAGTAAAAAGCAATCAATTTTTTCTTTGTCCACTATATAAATAGATTACATTGAAGCAACTCATGCCTATAAAGAAGTAGTGTGGCTACAAATTTTGTGTTCAATAGTTGGCATTAAGCAGAAGGTTGTGAGAATTGACAATGATAGTCAAAGTGCAATATTTTTGGCAAACAATCCTGGTTTTCATGATCGATCAAAACATATTGATATCAAGTACAATTTTGTGAGAGAGGTGGTTGAAGATAATTGGGTGATGTTGGAGAAAGTTGATACATAGAAGAATACTACTGATTTATTAGCAAAGGCTATTCCTACTTATAAATTTTCTTGGTGTAGAAGATCTATGGGTATGGTTGCCCTTGGTAGTTGACAATGATAAATTGTAACCCCTATGGAAAGTATTAAACAAGTAGGAGAATGTTGGACTTGTGTTGAACATTTTCCATGTTATTCAAGTGGGGCTAACTTTGAAAGAACTTTACACTCTACCTCTGTCCTCACCGGGGTTCAGGACCGGGTCAAGGCCCGAGTGGGGGTACGAGGGCGTTAGCCCCCAAGGAATATTTTTTGGGGGGTTAAGCTATTTTTAGATCCATATGGATGTTTTTTGGTTAATGTAATATCGACCCATGGTTTTGTGCCCATGGTATTGTAAAACCCCTTCTTGTGTTGTTGGTATATAAAACAACACTTGCATGAGGGTTTGGTAATGAATTTACAAGAAATGTAATTGCAAACAAAAAGCATGCAAAAGGATATTATTGTATTAGAGACGGTCAAGTTTATACAATAAGGAGATATTCTTGTTGGATTTTTCCTTAAAGGGTTTCCCAATATAAATTCTTGTGTAATGTGTTCTTCTTCTCCATTTTTTCCTTTTTGATTCTGCACTTACTACTTTACTAGATTTTGTTTATCAAGGTATTATTTCTCTTTATAAGCTTTGACATCCGTTATTACCTCATTTCTTATGGTAGGTTTGGCTAGAAAGAAATAATAATTTTTTTTAGGGCATTCATAGAGATGTTACTTGGTGAACATGATTAAAATAGTAGTAGTGGAGAATCTATAATTAGAAGATTATGGAGTTTTAGTAGAATATTCCTTAGAGAGTGAGATAGCTTGTGGTTGGGGCTTAAATCAACTTTGGAGAATTAATCCTATGGGAAGTGCTTCCCTAAGAATTCAAACTAAATGGTATCAATTTGGGTAAAGCGAGTGGAGGAGGAGTAATTAGGGGTAGTAAAGGACTAATTCTTTGTTGCTATGCAAAATTATATGATATCTTGTCCAATCATCAAGCTGAAGCTAGAGCAATGATAGCAGGTTTTAAAATAATTTAAAATATGAAAGTTAAAATATTAATTTAAGAAGGAGACTCATAGGTTATCATTAATGGTTTAAATTATTGTAAAACCCTAGGATGGAGTGTTGAACAGATTTTTAGGGATGCTTTTCAAATTTTAGATGGTTTAGAATCTATTCAAATTGTTCATATTTTTAGAGAGATTAATGGTGCAGCTAACTTAATGGATAACAAAGGAATATTGAAATAAGATTGGTAAACTACATTTAATAATTTTCTCACAAGATATAGTTGCATTCTATTTTCAAGAGGCTAAGGAAATAAAAAACACTTGATAACTAGATGATGCAAATTCCCAAATATAGTACTTGTTTCAACTTTATTAAAACTTTAGATTGCATATGTAAAAAAATCAATAGGGTAGGTTACTGCTACTATTTTGGTCATAGAAGGTTGTATTTTTAAGAAAATGTAGAATTTGATTTGTAAGAAGATAATTTGTTCTCTTGTGCTTAGATTGATTCATTTGTTATTCTTGGATTCTCAAGAGTTGTAAAATGGAAGGGCCCCTTTCAAAACCCTATTATTTATTGATAGTAAATTTTTCCCTCTTTTTCCTTATAAAAATTACCACATGGCCCAAATAAGGTATTACCCTTGTAGTGCAAATAAAATAGTCGATGCTAACTTTCCTCCCATATGGGATGAAAATAAAAATGAAAATTCTTTAGAAAACTCTAAGTTTTGAGGAATATGATGATGATATCTCAACCTTGGGTTCTCTTGACCCTTAAGAGGATTCTCAAGGTAGCATAACTTTTAAATCAATATTTCATATAATTGCCTTTTTGAGAGAATAGAAATATTATGATAAAAAATATTAATTGAAACATTTCTTTTGAGGAGGGTGTACCTTCAAACCCTACCCAATAATTACCTAATTCTAGTTTAATTTGTTTTAATCAACAAAGTATAAATAATAATCATAGTTTTGAGGAAGAGGATGATGATATTTCAACCTTGGGTTCTCTTGACCCTCAAGAGGATTATCAAGGTAGCATAACCTTTAAATCCATATATCATATAATTGCATTTTTGAGAGAATAGAAATATTATGATAAAATTTATTAATTGAAACATTTCTTTTGAGGAGGGTGTACCTTCAAACCCTGCCCAATAATTACCTAATTCTAGTTTAATTTATTTTAATCAACAAAGTATAAATAATAATCCATTATATGTTAATCCAATACATGAAAATATTAATCAACATACTCTAGATCCTAATACATAAAATGCCAATTATATTAATTCTACTACTATCACCACTTCCATAGGTGGTGGGGCACCAAATGTTCCACCATTTTTAAGAAATCCTACATCTATACCTTCACACTATGAACTATTAATGGTTAAAATTAGTTGTTTTACAACTTAGCAACCTAGTATGAGCTATGCCCTTATTCAAGAATCCCTGCATAATCCTTCAATTTCAAACCCTTTTATTAATCCTCCTTCTAAATTCATTAATGCAAGTAGGAGTTTTCCTCAAAATTCCATACCTACAGTTCTTAATCAATCATCCTCCACTCCACTCATCTTAATTAACTTAGGGGGTAGCCACATTATTCCAACCTCATCATCATGTGCCACTATGTCATAACCTTATCCTCCTATCAATTATCAAGCATCTTGAAATCCACAACCCACTCCTCATGTACAATTTAATCTTGGGATTGAAACTCAAGCATCCCAATTAGAACTACTAATACAACAACTATACTCTCTCAAAGCACCCTTATATAGCTATAAGTACTCTTATGATGACCTATGCAACCAACCATTAGATACCATGCTAACCATTTGACCCTTCCCACCTAATTTTGAAATGCCAAGATTCTAAATGTATAGAGGAAAGGAAGATCCTATGGATCACATTTTTTTGTTTCATATCACCTGTACTGACATTGCATATGATGAGATGGTACTATAAAAAATCTTTCCCATAATTCTTTATGGATCCCTCTTGAGTGGTATTACCAATAACCATACCCTTCCCTCAAGAATTTTAAATACCTTCTTGATAATTTTGTCCAATAATTCGTAGTTTATATTGAGGAAATGGTCACCATTATTAACCTATATAAACTTAAACAGAGCAAAGAAGATAGGTTTTCTGATTTCTTAGTTAAATGGCAAACTCTAATGGTAAGATTCTAGTATAATCCCTCACAAAATAACTTGTTGGATATTTTTATAGGCAACTTACATGATCAATTGTCTTACCCCTTAGAGTTTGCCAATATTTCCACCTTTGAAGAAATAGTTGAGCTAACAATGTAATTAGAAACTACCCTCGTAAGGAGAGGATAACTTAAATTCAAGAAAGAGGAGAAAAAATCCTCCAAAAATGCACATAAGAACACACACATGGTAGGTGATGGAGTCACTGACTCACGTAAAAATAATAATATGAATATCATAGCTACCCTCCAAAATTTGGTTCTAAAAAAACAACAAAAGCCTAAGAGGAAGTCCACCAAGTTAGATTAACCCCCTTCCAAAATAATTAAACAACTTATTGATGCCAAAATGATTGAGCTTCTACCCATGCAACCTATAAATACGAGCAAATATGATACCATCCTAATGAATATTGTGATTTTCATTATGTTTGATAGCTTTTGATACAACATGCAATGGGATATAGCAATCACAAGATGTAGAATAATAAGAAAGAAATTAAATCTACAATATGACTGAAATATGCTATAAATAGAAATGGCAAAAATGAGTACAAAAGTAGCTATGGAGGAAATGAACACTCTATGATATAAGCTACTACTCAATGAATGAGCTTTGAGTGTATATCTCACACACTCTACACTACTGTATCTATCCTACAAAACTCTCACTCACATCTACTATCTATGGCCCTTTATATAGGAAGATAAGTTCCTTGGCCAACACTCTACCTAGTTGTACAAGGGACATGTTGCACATATACAACTTGCACATTGACACTTGTGCATTTATTACATTACATGAAGTAACTTGTAGCAACCCATATAATAATCATGTTCACCTTTCAATGAGTAAAGAGTATAATAATGATCTAATACAAGGACATTCCAAATGCTCAATAAGTTATCCAAGCCATATAGGATTAATCCAAAGTCACATCTAAATTCATTCACAACCATTCAAAAATAGGAGTACCATCTCCTTTAATTCCTCCATACCATCACCATTTGATGTGAGGATAATACAATGGCTAAGTCCTTCATGAGGACATCTCAATGGTTTTACCATTAATTGGGAGTTTTACCCAAAGGGAATCATCCCCTCCTCTCCATACTATCCATGAAGACTAGTATTAAGGAGAGAGTCATTAATCTTACTATTTCTTATGAAAACTTACACATGACTTGGGATATTGTCTTAAGCATCATTATAAAAATTACTCATTTACAATATGTAGATGGTTTGGTGATTGATTGTCATCTTCCCAAATGTATTGAGTGCTTGGTTTGCTTCTAATTATCTTAGATTAATGGTATTGTTCTGTCTCATATTTTTGTGTAGGTCATCCATAAGTTTCCCTCTACACTATTGTAATCAATAAGAGATAGAAATTATAAACATTCATTAAACATCATACATTTGACAGAATATATTTTAATCAAATAATTCCCATTACTTGATCAATTTCCAAATCATATATCACCTAACATATATTGGAGGTGAATACTACATTAGAAGTCTTCTTTTCAACATATACATAAGCATGTAATCTAAAATACATCAAATATTATAATTCTTGTTTGTTTATACATCAATAATTTCAGCTATCTATAATTACAATTAGACTATCCCAAAACATGCTTATACAAAATGAATAGTAGTCTTCAATAATTGTTGTTCGGTCCTTCTCTGGAATGCCTTGAGTTCTTCATGGTTGGAAGAGATGATAGTGAAGGGATCAGGACAACTCGGATGCAAAGTATACCAAATGCAATACAAGCAAGCCATGCTTATCTAATTTAAATGCAATCATGCATCACACATTTTCCAAATGTATATCACATACAAAGAAATCACCGATCATGGATAAATAATTCTTCCATATTTAATATTCTCATAAATAAGGATTAATTCTTAATACCAACCATTATTTTTTTGGTTTATCACCAAACATAGGGAAGAGTCCCATACCTCTTTCCAAAGAATGGACACGCATCCATCCTTCCAAGACTAGAATATCTTTTCATTCTTCTAGTTGGTTAATTCCATTAAATAAGATGATTGTAAAACATAATTTCACTTGTTTTGACAATCAAATTGATATAAAATCTCTATTCAAACACATCCAATAATATTTGGTTTCTATATTACACAACCCATTAAAATCCATTATCCTAATTAATTAAATTTAATATGCAAAAGTCCTGGAGTCAATATAAAACAAACTCCTATTCCAGGTGGAATAATCCTATGACCTCATAACATAAAGGAGCTTTTATTTAAATTCAGACTTCACATATACATTCTTACACTAACATAGAAAATCACATTTTTACAAATCTAATTGATTTCAATATGATTTTCTAATCATTCCAAAAATAAAGGAAATAGCTTTAATTTTAAAGCCATTCAAATTTCAATAAAACAAAGTCAATATTTACAAATGAAGGAAATGAATAAATAATTCACTTTTATGACTAAAATACCCCTTCCAATTTCCTAAATATAGCTAGCACTAATATTAGTATGTGGATCCGATGCTCATAGCAAAAACATATGAAAAATCATATTTATTATAAAGTATAATGGAGACTTCTTTAAATTTTAAACTGTCGAAGGTTAACTGCACTAAGTCGGTGACCATTATTTTGTGATAAAACTACACCTGATGAAGTTTATCATAAGAAGCCAATAACCCATTTAAATCAGAAATCATTCCTAATAAACATACATGTATATTGCAACCCTTACCTTTCTCTATGCTCGAGGTTTGTGTCCATAGTTTTCCATAGTCATGTTATATACTATGCTGAAGAGAAGTCAATAATGAATTAAATTTTTGGTAACCTACTATCACAATAGTTTATCAAACCTTCTCATCTGAGCAAGCATAGAGTAAGAAACAGCAAAGGCATGGGTGTGGGTCAATAGAGGTTGAGAGAACAATTTTGATAGAGAATTCACCATTGATTGGAAGATCGAGAAAGGCATTGAATGTAGTGCACAGTTGAACCATCAATTGCTTATACATCAAATGGGTAGATCATAGAGATTTTACTTTGGCCATCATTCATCGAATATTTCACACAAATTTAATGTGGACCTCATGTTATAGTGTAGATAAACAAACATCAAATCATAGGATTGGACATTGTGTATGCCGACAATGATGACTCTGAAATAGTTACAGCCAAAGAAAAAGGTATTAAGGTGGAACAAAATTCCAACAGAGGTCTCAACATTCTATTACACAGAAATTAGCACAGTTGATTGAATTTATACAATTCAAGAATAATAAAGTTTTATTTTATAAGGTCGATCAATGAGCCAAAAATTGTATCGACTCCATACCATTTGAACATATGTAGCATATGAGAAATTATTTGCATAGACCACCATATCTTCTCATATCCATGCTCATGCAAAGGATTATGTTGCATTATCATACGCAAGACTAAGGTTTTATTTAAAATGAATCATCACTCTTGAAAAATCAAATGAGAAGTGCTATAACAAGGTCTATTTTTTTTTCAAATTTCTTTCTACAGATCAACTCAAACATTCAATCGACCCTGAGAATGAACTACTATTATTAGTTATCTTTCATAACTTTCCATGACCATTCACAATGACGGTCACTACCTACTATTATAGTTATGAGTCACATTAAGGCATGCAAGACATAATAGATTGGCCAATGGACGATTAGATTTTCCAATTTAAAACATTCTATTGACAATCAAGTTCAATGTGGCTTATACGAGCTTGGGTAAATGGCTTTAAAGCAATAGGGTCTTATTACATCTATACCAGGGTTCCAATACTCAATGATATAATACATAATACCCTCCTTTGGACAGCACTAACATAATTAACAATAATATTTGAACACCCAAATTAAAATAGAAAGCAATGGGATTACAAAAAACTCTCCAAATATTAACATGAACCATCATTCAAAGTAATAGAGCTAACAATTTAATCATACATAAAGGAAGAGGAAACTTCCACACCTGGCTTTCGCAAACCCCAAACTAAGTTTTTCTTGAATGTTCTCCTTCCGTCCACCCCTTCTAGCCTCTTCTCTCGCATAACATAAGCTAGTCTTTATTTCACAACTTCTATGGAAATTTATAGCTCTCTTTCCTCTTAGACAAGAAATATGTTTCTAAGTATATATTTTATTTATTATTTTTTTTTTGCTTTCTTTCTTTCATAAAAGATGCTTCTAAATATATTTATTTTTTTATCTTCTTTTTTCTTATCCCATGAGCAAGATGTTTTTAATATATATTATTTTAATGGAAAATGGAATCCATAGAGATAAGAGAAGAATCATATCCACCATTTAAACCTTCCCAAACTAGCCATGTGAAGGAAAGCTTGATTATTTAATTCTTCCAAGTAGTTTTTTTCTTCTTTCCATGTTTTAATCCAATCAAAATTGAGCAAGTTCATAAAAACACAAACTACCTAATTTCCTTCTAAAATAGGATCAACTAGATCAACTAAGCATGCTCAACAAAATAAATACTTTACTTTAAAATTTCTCAATTTAAATATTTCACTAAATTATAATAAATTGCATGATATATATTATTTATTTTTTAAGTAATTTGAAAAATGCAAAATATTATTTAATGTGCATTTTCAAATAAAATTCAATTAACCAAACTCATGCAAATCAATCATGAAATCAAATATAAATCACACACAAATGGCATACAAGCACTCGATGCATGTGCCCAATATCCCCCATCACCGTTTTTCCTTTGATTGGGTAGGACTTTTTAGAGTAATACTCAAGTAACACCGCCATCGGGGAGGTAAATAGTAATGATAGGAATATGAGCTTTACCTGTTGAGTTGTCATGGTCATCATTTCCCTTATCATCTCTTGGTGGTCAGTCTTCCACCTACGAGAATAAATATTCTTGAAATCGTGTAATGCAATGCAACGTCATTTTCTTTTGACATAAATAAATGCAATGCAAATATATTAAGCATTAAAACCAACTATCACTACACAAATAGCATCTTAAAAATAGTCCTCTAAGGTGGGATGTGACATAACTAGATAAATTTCCCCTAAAGTAATCTAATGTCCTAAGTATGTACCAAGGAAGGTACATTTACATGACCCAAATAATGTAATATAATCTATTTCTAACACCCCCTTGTATTACAATATTTGGGTATTGAAGACTTTAGTCTTCAATGTGGATCTTCCTCTTGACCTTGAGATTCTGATTCTTCTTCTCTGATTTTTGTAACCTGTTCAAGCAAGTAGTTAGTATCTTCAAAACCTGTCATTCTTGTTGAAAGAGCTTTGATTTCATAATCATCTGTCGATTCTCCCAGTTCTTCAATTTCTTCTATCCTCTGAGCTAGATGTCCTTTTTTATTTCCTTTTTGATACTCCAATTGGGGATAATTGGTTGGACACTGAAATTGTTGCTGACGAGGATTTTGATATTGTCATGGCTGAAATTGGTTCCCATTGTTCATCTGATTTCCTTGATTCTGATTTTTGGGATTGAACCTGCAATAGTTGGTACTATGGCCTTTTCTCTTGCATATCTGACAATACTTGTTGTACCATGGTTTTCATCCTTTTGATGAAGAAGCAATGTTTCCCTGTGGATTATCTTTAGACGCCAATGCAGTGTTAGACATCTCATATTTAACTGTATTTTCCACTTCATATTCCTGTAGAATATTGACTAAGTCATCAAAAGAAGTATCTTTACTTAGAACTTGTAAAGATGTTACCAAATGTTTATAGTTGTCTGGAAGTGCTCTCATGGTTACTTGAGTAAGAAGTTCATCCTTAACTGTTTCTCCTAAGGTAAATAATTTCCCTTTGATATATTCTACCTTCCTTAGGAATAGTTCTATGCTTTCTCCATTGTTCATCTTTAATGAATGAAGTTGACTTTGAAGATGGAGAATAGTTGCCTTATTCTTTCCTTCAAAAATTTTCTCTAGGCTTGTCCATGCATCTGAAGATGATTTTGTTGAACTGATATAGGGTTGTATCTCATCAGTGATAGCAAAGGTTATTATCATTAGAGCCTTTGAATCATTTTCTACAAACTTTAGGATTTCAATATCATCTGTAGTAGGTATTTGTGTTTTCCCTTTGACAATATCCCAAAGTTTTTCATATACCAAAATAGCTTTCACTTTATTCTTCCAGGAGAAATAATTAGGACCCTTGAGTAGTTGAGATTCTGCTAGGAAGAATTTGTTTGAAGCCATTTAAATTCCCTAATACCAATTCTTAGGTTTTGTAGAATGCCTTATGACTCCCTAGTATGTTTTGGATAAGATATAAAGTGCTTTTGTAAATTATAGTTCAATTTTGGTTGATTTTGTAAAGTTTTTGTAAATACCAAAATCAACTTCTATTATCCTTATTGCTCCTATTGAACTAAGCACTTTTCCCAAATTTAAAGAGGTTTTAATGTTGGATCTTTTGTCTCTTTTTGAGAAGTTTTGAGACAATAATATTATAAATTTCCAACCTTTGAAATGCTTTGATAAAACTCTCTTTAATATCCCTTTAGGATTTAATTCAAGTGTATCTAATTTCCAAATTAATTAGTTTGATGTAGTAACCCTTATAACTCCCTAATTTTGGAAAAATTAGATCACAATAATATTTGCAAGTATTTAAGATTAATTTCTAGTAGAAAACCTTATTACTCCTAAGTTTAATATTGCAAATATTATATTAGCTTGATAAATGATTCCCTTTGAGGTATGGCTTTCAATATAATTATATTCCTCTAAATTCAACCTTATAACTCCCTAGAGATGAAAGCATATAAATATAGGAATAAACCTTACCTTATATCAAGCAATAATCGGTGCTGATTTCAGATATGTAATGGTTGCACTGTTGATTGTATCTACTTTGATTGTATTCAAACTAGAGCATTGAATGCTCTACTCCTTGCTTCCACGCTATGATGACTCCCACATCTTGGACGTAAATGCATTGAAGACTACACTAAATTATTGTACTGAAATGCTTCATTGAATTGCTACATCCTTCCTGGTCCAAGGAGCCTTTAATAGGTAGTCAACCTAGTGACAAGTGTCACTTCGGTTACACTTCAATACTTTCTTGGACGTCCGTTGCAAGTGTAACATCTAAAGCATTTTCTCCCTTCTTGTGTTGTTCGAATGATAACACCTATGGATGAATGTAACTCCTCTTCCATGTGGTCTATGGGTGCCAAAGTATTGTTGTAACACTTCCTCACATGCATGAAATTCCAACGTACCTTGAGAGCATTTAGGGTTTCCTTTGGAGGATGACAAATATCACTTGCATGCCCTTATTCTTATAACACCTTCTTGCAAGATTTTCTACGTACTTTTCCACCTTCTTCTTTGTTGTATTTCGATGCCACTAAGATGGTTCCAGCCAAGCAATGCTAGTGGTGGTGCTTTGGTGGAGAGATGGAGGAGCTTTGGTGGAGCTATGGAGGAGTTTTGGTGGAGCTTGAACGACAGTGCTATGGTGGAGACTTCTTGATGCTCCAATGGTAGTATTGAATGCTCCTTCCTTTGGACGTACATTTTCTATTTTTCTTGCTTTGATTTCCTTTGCTTCTGTGCTGTTGGATATGTCTCCTTTAGTGAGCAACGTGCCTCCTTTCTTGTGCTTTGTAGGTCACCTATTATGGTTATCCAACCCATGCATGATGTAGGCCCTTTTGAGAGGCTTCTTGATGCTCGTATTCAATTGTGCTCTTCTAGAGAATGTTGTGCCTTTATGGCACCTTCAAATCTGCCCTCTTTCCTACATAGAATGTATTAGAGAAGTGCAATATAATGTACCAATATTTATGAAATAGAATACCTTTATTGCACCCTTCCTTGCACTCCTTTTGCAGGTCTGAAATTTTGGTTTTATGGCAGAATTTTGAATGCAGTGAAGGGGTTTTGAGGTTGTCTCTTTGTTTAGACACCTTCCCCTTTTTTCTTGGATACTTTTATGATAAATCCAAGCTTAGATAGAAGCTCTTTATTTGATGCAATTTTCTACACTTTTATTTCTCTTGCACCAAACCCTGTAATGCTTTGGATTTGAGACTCACCAAGTCTCAATCTTTGAAGCTTCTATTTCTGATTTTGGTTAGTTGTTTTCTTCTCCAAGTTTTGAAGGATTCTAACCTTTTTGGTGGCTTCTCTTGGCCACTATGAGTTGCAGATTTTTGTGCACCAATAGTATCTTTAGACACTTTGACAAATTCTGATTTTGTGCCTTTCTCAAGAACACAAACACTAAATTTTTTTAGAGTAATATAGTAGTGCAAATGAACCCACTAATATTTCATTTTTAATGCACTAAAAATTACACCTTATCACTCCAAATAACTCTCAAAAACTTATAAGTGCACTTAATCAATTTACTACAACTTAATCAAGAATAATATGAAATGAATCTTCAAGAATTATTCTACAAATTTCTTATAAGCAAGATATTAGGAGATAGTCTTCTTTTGCTTTCCAAAGTAGATGATAGGTAGTTGATAGATAGTTGAAATTCTGAAATCTAATCAACTCCTAATGTGCAAATGAACCTTAAAAAGAACCTTTCTTTTTGCACTTTTGAATACTATAATACAAATCTCCTTTTTGCAACTTTAATCTGGATTAAGGTGCTTTAACAAATCTGATAAGTAATCCAATTAATGAATCTACTTGCACCAATAGTTGCTTACCTTTTTTTGAAATATTTTGTAGCTCCTTTGCTACTTTTGTAGAGGATGTAGATCTTGGTGTCTAAGATCACCAAGTTGTTGCCTTGAGTAAGATCTTGCAGCTCTTTGTAGACTATTCTGAATAACTCCTTCTTCACCAAATGATGGTCTCAAACTTTCTTTCATGAGCCTAAGATTTGGTGACTTTGTTCTCCTCTTGTGGTCTCCTCATTTTTTGTATATTTTGAGAAGTTTATGTCTCTAAAGTGGTGTCCTCTTGTTATGAGAGGTAATCTTCAAATCTCCTAGATTTGATGAGCTTCTTCTATCTTCAAGTCTTCTTATCAAATTTTGACTTCAAGCAGGATCTTCTTCTCAAGATTCTGAATATCTTGAGGTCTTCATTAGATTCTTCTTCTACTCATATTTGGCACTCCTTGCCAAATTATCCTCCTCTTGGGCTTGTTTTCGGATGGTGACAATTGTCCCAAGTCCTTCACTATCAGGGGCTTCTCCTTGGTAGTGGATTTCTCCAGTGAGTTCTCCTTTGATGATTTCTTCAGTAAGGCTCTCCTAGCCTTTTACTGGATGCTCATCGAGACCTCACCAAGGTCTTTGATCTTGCAGCTTCTTCTGGTCTTCCTTGAGACCTTATCTTCAACCTTCTACTTCTAGAAGTGTTGGTGGTGAGACCTTCTCTTGGATATTTGATTTTGCTACTTCTGGATTCGAGCAGGACTCTCCTAGTCCTTCTTCTTCTTCTAGTCTAGAAGTTCTTCAATGAGATCTCCTCCTGATCTCTTTTGCTTCAGGTGTTGGATTGATTTTAAAGAAGATACTCTTCCTAAATTTCTTGTAGGAAGCTTTCCCAACTTACTAGATCTCCTTTTCCTACAATAAAAATATTAGTATTGAAATCTGCTTCTGAATTAGGTACTCTCTTCTGGAGTCTTCTTCAGGATAAAGGCTTCTGTGGCCTATTTTAGTATCAAGGCTTCTGTGGCATTTTCAAGGCTTCTGTGGCCTTTTCTTCAATATCAAGGCTTCTATGGCCTTTTCTAGGCTTTTATGGCCTTTTCTTCAATATTAAGGCTTCTATGGTCTTTTATTTTGGATCAAGGCTTCTATGGCCTTTTAATCAAGGCTTCTATGGCCTTTTTATTTTTGTGAAGTTCTTCAATCTAGCAATGGAGATCTCCTATCTCCTAACTTCACCATGATTCTTTTCCAGAAGTTTCTTCTAAAGTATTCTCCTCTCTACAACAACTAATCTCTACACTATGAAGGCACTCTTCGGGCAATGAAGTTGAGGTCTCCTAGATTTCTATTGTAGGAGGTGTCCCAATCATCTGAGAATTAATTCCCTATAATAAAATAAACTTTAGGTAAATATTTCTAGATCTCTTAGATGAGCTTCACTAGTTGATTCATCAAACTAGTGGATCAAATGTTGAGTCCTAGTCTTCACAAGTTTTCCTGCAACTCTATGGAAAGACTCTAGCCATATACAATCTTAGTATTTTTGAAACTAAGATTTTTTTAGTCCTCACTTGTGGCTCTCCCTAATTCTACCACCTAGACTCTTCTAAGAGATTTTGATAGTGATTGGTCCAATGGCGCATCAAGTTGACAAAAAACTCAGGGTCAATGATAATGGTGATTTTCCTATTGATCTATTGTAGCTTGATCTACCGTAGCTCTGATACCACTGTTAGCTTTTGATACAACATGTAATGGGAGATAGCAATCACAAGATGCAGAATAATAAGAAAGAAAGTAAATCTGCGAGATGACTAAAATATGCTATAAATAGAAATGACGAAAATGAATACAAAAGTAGCTATGGAGGAAATGAACACTCCATGATCTAAGCTACTGCTCAATGAATGAGCTCTGAGCTTATAGCTCACACACTCTACACTATTATATCTATCCTACACTAATGTCACTCACATCTACTATCTATGGCCCTTTATATAGGAAGATAGGTTCCTTGGCCAACACTCTACCTAGTTGTACAAGGGACACCTTGCACATATACAACTTGCACATTGACACTTGTGCATTTATTACATTGCATGAAGTAACTAGATAACTTCCCCCTAAAGTAATCTAATGTCCTAAGTATGTACCAAGGAAGGTACATTTACATGACCCAAATGATGTAATATACTAATAATTAAGAATATCATACATATTTTTGAAGAACATAGACTTATACTGAGAGGGGGGTGAACAGTATAAGATGCAACTATTTAAAAAACTTTACTTTAGATAGCGGTGGCATCACCATAACATTAACCATCACAAAAAGCAACACACAAAGAAGAGCCATTTTAATGTGGTTCACCCAATATGGGCTACATCCACAAAAATATTTTTACTAAAAGCTTTCTCAATCAAGTTCTTTGGGAAATCCTTTCCCTATTACAAATTTTATGAACTTCCTATCCAAAGGAGAATCCTTCCCCTCAACAAGTATTTATGAGCCTCCTGCCCAAAGGAGAATCCTTCCCCTCAACAAGTATTTATGAGCCTCATGTCCAAAGGAGATTTCCTATCCCCTCAACAAGTATTTATGGGCCTCCTACCCAAACGAGATGTCCTATCCCCCAAAGATCTAAAAATGATACTTCAAAAGATCACTGCCTCTTCTACCACTAGCAGGTGGAACTCCTTTCCACTGAAGACGTCTTGTCCTCCTTGCTCTGGCTCTAGAGACTTATGTCCTCACTGATCACCTCCACAACTACTCATCAAAACCTGTACTAAACACAGTCGGTCGGTCCAGCACAAGTCCTCTCAAACTCTATCACAAATCTGCACCAAACTCAGTCCTCTGTTCCAGCACAAATTTGCTCTCAAATCTATGTCAAATTTGTCCCAAGCTTAAGCCAAAATATTTAACAAATCAATCACAACTACTCACAAGTCTTCACCAAGACTTCATCAAATCTGTCCACAAGTTCTTCAACAAGAACCTGTCAAAATCAGTCCTAGCAAGCTCACCAAGAACTTGTCCAAATCAGCTCAAGCAAGTTTACCAAGAAACTTACCCAATGTAAACACACAAAGAGAATTGTTAGAGACACAATGTGTTTCATCCAATCATATCAAATACATCTCATAGAAGCATAAAGATAATTGTTAGAGACTCAATATGTTCTATCCTTCAACTCTCAATCTCAACTCAAAACAATCTCATAAAAGCATAAAGAGAATTGTTAGAGACTCAATATGTTCTATCCTTCAACTTTCAATCTCAACTCAAATCAATCTCATAGAAGCATAAAGAGAATTGTTAGAGACTCAATATGTTCTATCCTTCAACTCTCAACAACCAAAAAACTCAATTAGGGTTTCAAAAACTTATAGCAATGGCATAAGCTTCTCACTCAAAAACCCTAAAGAAAACTTCAAATGCTTCCACTCTCATAAACCAGAATTATGCAATAACTCATAAACTCATCATGATCTCATAATGCATAATCAATACTTCCACTTTCAGAAAATAAGATCCACTCCAAATAAGGAAACTTAATTTAATCCTTTTCACTCCAAAATTATTTTTAGAAAACCATCAATCAATAATAAAAATGGAAGAATGTGCTCATACCTTTACTTTGATGAAGGAGAACTCAAAATATATCACAACACTAACTCTCAATTTTCCACAAATTAGAGTTAGCAACAATGGAATAATGCACAATGATAAGAGTCCTAATAACACCTTATCACTCCAACTCATCAATAATCAAAACTCACAAATATACATATCAACAATATTCCTTTACACCTTATAACTCCTACTTAATATATCATAAAATAACTTCAACCTCAAAAAATAATTACAAGAGAATATCCACTCAAAACTCCAAAGGCTCTCTAACCCCAATATTACATTAAGCACAATTATTCCTTAAACCCTTATAAATCCTAAAATACATTTACTTCTAAATGCATTTACCACATAAATATTAAGCATCGATAATAACAATGTCAAAGCAATATTTCTATTTAGCCTTATACCTCCATCCAATTACCAATAATAATTGCCAAGTCAAATCAAATATTCCACATTATCAATGAGTTCATATTGCATTAGCAATGATTTTTCCTTTCTCTACTTTCCTTATCTCACATCTATCAGAATAGAAAGTCACCATATGACCGTGATCACAAAGTTGGCTAACACTCAAAATATTATGTCTCAATCCTTCTACATAAAGCATATTTTTAGTTCTGGTTTTTCCATCTAAACTTAGAGAACCCTTTCCACAAATTTTAGCTGATTTGTTATCTCCAAAGCTAACTGACCCTCTACTAGTTTCTTTGAGAACTATAAACTTTGCTTTTTCTCCAGTCATGTGCCTAGAACATCCACTATCAAGGTACCATTTTTCTTCCTTATCTTGAGCATGAAGAGCAGTTTGAACTATCGTAGATCTAGTTTTATTTCCATTTGTTTTCCTAACATTCACTTCACTAGATCTTTCCAATTTACACATTCTAGCTATATGCCCAAAATTATTGCATTTGTAACACATAATACTATCATCCATAAGTGGTGCAAAAGAATTAACATTTTTCTTAACATTGTCATTCACAATCCTAGTACAATTGATAGCTCTATGACCATATTTATTGCAAGAAAAACAATATCCATGGAAAGTATTATGTAACCTGTTTGGAAGCCTTTGATGAGTGTTCCTTCTTTTGTGATCAACTCTTGTCCATTGCTATCCTTTATTTTCTTCTTTTTTGGTCTCCTTTGGTTTTTGAAATTTGACTTTATTTATGCTGGATTCTGCTTCTTGGATATGGAGATCTTCTTCCCTTTGCTTTCCAAGAAAAATATTCGTTTAATACTCATATGTTCAAGTCTAACTCTTAGAGAAACCACCTCTTCTTCAAGTCTCTCACATTCAGCTTCCTTCCCTTTCAAAACATCTGTCAAAACCTGCTCAAATTTCTTTCCTTCTTCAGCTAGGATCTTGAAGTCTGTGAGATTTTGAGATAGTTCTATTTTGGCCATCTCTTCTTCTTGATTTTGTTGTTTTAAAACAAAATTCTCTTCCCTGACTTTTTCCAGATTTCTTAGGGCCAAAAAGAATTCCCCTTTCAAATCAAATTCAATCTCTTCATCACTTTCCATGCTCATATGATATTTCGAGGGATCCTTCTCCAAGCTGATAGGCTCTTCCAAGAGAGACCTACTTTGATACCAATTGAAGAACATAGACTTATACTGATAGGGGGTGAACAGTATAAGATGCAACCATTTAGAAAAATTTACTTTAGATAGCAGTGGCATAACCATAACATTAACCATCACAAAAATTAGCACACAAAGAAGAGTCATTTTAACGTGGTTCACCCAAGATGGGTTACATCCACAAAAATCTTTTCACTAAAAGCTTTCTCAATCAAGTTATTTGGGAAATCCTTTCCCTATTACAAATTTTATGAACTTCCTATCCAAAGGAGAATCCTTCCCCTCAACAAGTATTTATGAGCCTCCTGCCCAAAGGAGAATCCTTCCCCTCAACAAGTATTTATGAGCCTCCTACCCAAAGGAGATGTACTATCCCCTCAACAAGTATTTATGAGCCTCCTACACAAAGGAGATGTCCTATCCCCCAAAGCTCTGTGAATGATACTTCAGAAGATCACTACCTCTTCTACCGCTAGCAGGTGGAACTCCTTTCCATAGAAGACGTCATGTCCTCCTTGCTCTAGCTCTAGAGACTTCTGTCCTCACTGATCATCTCCACAGCTGCTCATCAAAACTTGTACTAAACACAATCAGTCGATCTAGCACAAGTCCTCTCAAACTCTGTCATAAATCTACACCAAACTCAGTCCTTTGGTCCAGCACAAATCTGCTCTCAAATCTCTGTCAGATCTATCCCAAGCTTAAACCAAAATCTTGAACAAATAAATCATAACTGCTCACAAGTATTTACCAAGACTTCATCAAATCTATCCACAAGTTATTCAACAATAACCTGTCCAAATCAGTCCTAGCAATCTCACCAAGAACTTGCCCAAATCACTCAAGCAGTTTTACCAAGAAACTTGCCTAATGTGAACACACAAAGAGAATTGTTAGAGACCCAATGTGTTTCATCCAATCATATCAAATCAATATCATAGAAGCATAAAGATAATTGTTAGAGACTCAATATGTTCTATCCTTCAACTCTCAATCTCAACTCAAATCAATCTCATAGAAGCATAAAAAGAATTGTTAGAGACTCAATATGTTCTATCCTTCAACTTTCAATTTCAATTCAAATCAATCTCATAGAATCATAAAGAGAATTGTTAGAGACTCAATATGTTCTATCCTTCAACTCTCAACAACCAAACAACTCAATTAGGGTTTCAACAACTTATAGCAATGGCATAATCTTCTCACTAAAAAACCCTAAAGTAAACTTCAAATGCTTCCACTCTCATAAACCAGAATTATGCAATAACTCATAAACTCATCATGATCTCATAATGCATAATCAATACTTTCACTTTCAGAAAATAAGATCCACTCCAAATAAGGAAACTTAATTTAATCCTTTTCACTCCAAACTTATTTTTAGAAAACCATCAATCAATAATAACCATGGAATAATGTGCCCATACCTTTACTTTTATGAAGAAGGAGAACTCAAAATCTATCACAACACTAACTCTCAATTTGCCACAAATTAGAGTTAGCAACAATGGAATAATGCACAATTATAAGAGTCCTAATAACACCTTATCACTCCAACTCATAAATAATCAAAACTCACAAATATACATATCAACAATATTCCTTTACACCTTATAACTCCTACTTAATATATCACAAAATAACTTCAACCTCAAAAAATAATTACAAGATAATATCTACTCAATAACTCCAAAGGCTCTCTAACCCCAATATGACATTAAGCACAATTATTTCTTAAACCCTTATAACTCCTAAAATACATTTACTTCTAAATGCATTTACCACATAAACATTAAGCATCAATAATAACAATGTCAAAGCAATATTTCTATTTAACCGTATACCTCCATCCAATTACCAACAATAATTGCCAAGTCAAATCAAATATTCCACATTATCAACAAAAGATCTACCTTGGCCAAAAATCAATTCTCCAACCTTAGGATAAGTGTGGAGACACCAACATAAGTGCCAAAGTGCTTCCTCCTCCAAACTCATGGACCAAAGCAACCGTTGTACCATGTGCACAATAACCGTGACCAAGAAAAATTGAAACATGCCTGTCATAAATTGAACTCGATAGCTCTGCTTAGTGAGCACCTTCACTCCACTACCTCCGTAATTGGAGCACAAGTGCCCAAAAAACTCTCAAGCGCTACTCATCATTTTACCTTCTCTTTACTCACAAAATACAACCAGATTTGTCTTCCTCACAGGCACACGAAATCCAAATTTAACACAGACCAGATTTGTCTTCCTCAGTACATACGAAATCAAAATTTAACACAGACCAGATTTGTCTTCCTCATTGGCGCATGAAATCAAAAATTAACACATATCAAAATAAGTCTTGAAAATCACAACATAATCCAAAATCAAAGGTCATAGAGCAATACGAATTCGAGGGTAATCGCGCAAATCGAAGGTGTATTGAACCTTAGGAATTAATGTCCTTTAATAGTCTTTTGCATCCCATGCAAGTTGACGTCGACGATGTAAGTCTTTTACATGAGCACCGCTAAGGGTTTAGAAACCCTTTCAATAATAATTATTAAATTAATAATTATTATTTTATTAATAATAAACTTAACTTAAAACCTTTTCAAAGGTTTGAGTTAATTTATTTATTAATAATCAAAATTGATTTTTAATGTTTTTTCAAGGAGCAAAAACCTTTTCATTAAGCCAAGATTGTTTTAATAAAAACCCTTAATGAGTCCATATGGTTTTAAGAAAAACCTTTAACCTTGTCACCATGGTTTTAATTAAAAACCCTTAAACAAACATCATGGAACTTTCAAGATCTTTTTGGCACCAAAATATTTTTGACATCAGCACAAATTCCTTTTGATATCAACACAAACTCCTTTTGACATCAATGACAACTCACAACCATGAAGCTAGGCAACATACCTAAAATTGCCAACAATTTTATCCAAGACTTGATAGATAGTGGATGGATTTTTGTTATTGGATTTGAATCTCATTCTTCTTCAAATGTAGATATGGAAGTATTTAAAAACCTACTACTAAACCATGACCAAAACATATCAAATAACAATCAATATATTAATGTCCCATATTCCAACCAAAATATAATCAACATGATCTATTATTCTTATCACACTTCTTCCATTTGCATTACCACAAGGTAAAGTAATAAAGAATCAATCCTCTCAACCACCCTTGGCACTTCATTCCAAGAAAACCACTTCTTTTGAAGTACCTTCACTCGTCCTAAAATTATAAAACCATTTTAAGGGTACTTTTAATATCTAGTAGCAACTCATGAGTACCCTAGCAAAAAATTTCCTTCTTGAACTCCTTCAAAATATTCAACTCATAGAGAAATCTTAGTTAAAATTTTGAGTGATAAAATCATCCCTAAATACCTTAGTCCCAGTGATCTTACTTCTATAGTAGGATCCATTGGGGTAAACCATGCTACAATATCTTTTTATAAGGATGATCTCTCTCCACCATCTATGCTTGGAGAACTTCTCTTTTGTTGTACAAGTTAAAATAATGATTTATTTATCAAAATAATACTTATTGAGAATGAATCAGGCCTCAATATTTCTTGTCTTACATTCATTCATAATTTTGGCTTAACTAATCAAGATCTTTAAAAATTTGACTTGGTGATAAGAGCTTTTGATAACGGGGTTTGTGAGGCTAGTGAAACCTTAACCTTAACCCTCAATGTTAGGCCCTATATCCTTAACAAAATATTTTAAGTTATTCTATATGAACTTACTTATAATATTCTCCTCAAAGGAACTTGGGTTAATGCAATGTACACCATCCCCTCTACCCTTCACCAATACCTCAAATATGAGTAAGGAGGCAAAACAATCCATATCCTAGCTAATCCTCAGGTTTTTTCCTATTGTAATAAAATTGAATCTAGAAATTATAGAGCCAACATTTTTTCTTCTCTCACTCTAACTCCCCTAATTACTTATTTTATTACCAAATTTAATATTGCATTAAGGTCTTTCACCCTAAATGATCAACCTAATCAACTTAAGGATTAAATTAATTATTGAATGAATATAAGTGATCAATCTAAAAATAGTAACCTAATTCACCTTAGTAATGAACCTCTAATAGATCTATCCAAGCTCCATCCTTCCCCTCAAACCTTAGGATTGCATTCTCATTGTGGTAAAATATTGCATATAGGAAGTTACTCCTTGTTGTGTGTCGATACTACCAATGAAGAATAAACTTATGGTGGTAACCATAATCTAATTGAAAGAAAATATGTCACATGCTATTATTTAATTCATATACAGTTCCCATACAAATGCTTACAAATATGGGAAATCAAGGAAATGGCCTTGGTCCCCATGATCAAAGCATCAAATAACCCTTGAAAATCAAAGCTTAGACTAGTCATTGTGGGATAGGATACATCCCTAACAATAATTTTCCCCTACCCACTTATCTTTTGGATAATATTACATTATTTGATACATGTAAATGTACTCCCATGGTACCTTTATGGTAAAAATTTAAATATGTAATAGATTAGGGTTTGAGTCTTAGTTTAGATGAGTGATATATATTTCCTATTTATGTAAGTGTCTATGTGCAGGATATGCACAAGTCTCATGTAAATGTGTAATATGCAGGATATGCACAAGTGTCATGTAAGTGTGTAATGTGCAGGATATGTACAAGTTTCATGTAAGTGTGTAATGTTCAATATATGCACAAGTGTCATGTAAGTGTGTAATGTGCAGGATATGCACAAGTTTCATTTAAATAATAGTGCAGGTGTGTAATGAGATAATGTGAAGTATCATGTATGAAAAAATGCAAATATGTAATGTGAGGATGTGAACAAGTATCGTGTATAAAAATATGCAAATATGTAATGTGAGGATGTGCACAAGTATCTTGTATTAGGAGTGCATGTAGAAGATTAAGATTCATGTAGAAGTGTTTAAGTGTCATAGAGTTAAGTGTGCATGTAAGTAGAGAGTAAAGAGTCTTGTATACAAGTGGCAATATGAGAAGCCAAAGGACAAGAATAGGAAATGTTGCAACTCCCATATATGTGAGGAGTGCAATATTCAAGTATTGAAGAGTCACCTTTCTATATCTATACTATGGAGATAAAGCTCCATACAATGTAAGTGGTAAAATAGTCTATAAACGATCACCATAACAAGCATTGATAATAAAGCTTGTATATAGATTTTGAGCAATATTATTGTAAGTATATTTCATGCTAGTACATGATTGATTTTGGTCATTTACATTCATATTTGATATTATAGTGAATTCCATTATATATATATATATATATATATATATATATATATATATATATATATATATATATATATATATATATATATATATATATATATATATATAATAGTTGGATTCTCTAGAAAATAGGAGAATCATATTATTCTTAGGTTTGACCTAAGACACCAAAAAATAGAGAAGCATCAAAGCTTCTAGAGAATAGAAAAGAGAAGTAGTATAAGCTTCCTAAGAATAGAAAAATAGGGAAGCAATATAAGCTTCCATAAATTAGAGAAGAAAAAAGACAAAGAAGGAAGCAACATAAGCTTTTAGAGATAAGGATATATTGAAGAGGTAGAATTTCTAGTCAATTAGAAATACAAACTAGAAGGATCAAGTTAATTAGAAAATCTTCATTTCATTTTAGTCTTGGCCATGGGATCAGGTTTTGAAAAATTATTCAAGTTTTTTTAAAAGCACCTACTTATAACCAATAAGAGAGCTATTTTGATGTAAGGTAAAATATACAAGTGCTATCATACAGAGACTACCTAAAATCTATAATCACTATCAAGAGTGTTTTCATCCAAAATTAACCAAAAAGCTATACAAGTGCTAATAGAGAATTATTATCCAGAGGTAATTGAAAAGATCTAAGAGCGCTAATAGAGCATTATCATTCAGAGGGAATAAAAAAGCTATACAAGCACTATCAGAGTGTGATATTCAAGATAACATAAGAACTATTAGAGTAATATCATCCAGGGAATAAGAACAACTTTAATCATGGAATATGAGCACTATAGATTATCTTTAACCAGGGCACCCAAGTATTATTATAAGGAACATGACCGATATCCATTAGAAGGAACCTGAATGCTACCCATAAAAAGAAACCTAAGCACTATTTCTAAAAAATAATCTGAGCATTATCCATAAGAAGGAACCTAAGTGCTATTCATTATAAGGAACTTGAGAGTCACAAAAAATCAAAATAGACATAGAGAACAATTATCTAAAATAAATCCAAGCACCATAATGTGGATGAAAACCTAAGCATTGAAGCAGGTGGAATAAAGTGTTAATTAGATAAAGTAGAGCAATGCACATGGTATAGTAGGTAGAATAATGCAAATAACATAGAGTGTTGAAGGAGGAGACAGATTATATAGAAATCCCAAAGGTAACATTCAAATGTTACATTTAAAAAGCATTAATTTAGGTTCTTCCAAAATTAGTGCATCATGAGAAGGAAACATAAGATAAATTACTTTTCATATTATTATTACTGGAGGGAAAGTTAAGTTAATTAAATTTGAAATTTTTAGAATTTTTAGGTGGGAGTTATAAGCTTTTCTACTTTATTGATTTTTGTAATATATTTATTTTCAAAAAAAAAAATTGAAATTTTTGAATTTATTACGTTTTTGGAGTGATAAGATTGTGTACTTAAAATAAGGATTTAGAAAAAATGAAAGTTAAAGTTATTTATAAAAATGAAGAGTTAGAAGATTTAAATTTAGTTTTTAGAAAATTTGAAGATGTTTAGGATTTGTAAATTTAATAAAGTAGGGAGATAAAAGGATTACTATTTCAAAGATTTAGAAAAAGAATTAAAACTTGAAAATTTGCAAATTTATTTTTTGAGTGATTATTTAAAATTTTTGAAATTGCAATTATTAACTTTGGAGTTAAAATATTTTCAACTTCAAAGGAATTGAATCATTGAATTGCAAACTTTGATTTTCATGGAAGAAATTATTAGAAATGCATTCAGTGAAGATAGTAAAGAAATGGTGGATAAACTAAAGTTTTATTCCTAGAACTTGATAGATGATTTTTATGGAAAGAAGCAAATATCAAATGGCTTAAAGGAAAAATTATATTTATTTCTCAAAGATGCAAAAGATGAAAAATTTACAACACTTATAAGTTATCTTCATGAAAAACTATTTAGAACATGGTGGAATTCACAAAACACCATTATATTTTCTTCAAAAGAATGCTTAATGATGTATCTATCTTTACTTACCTTTGAGATATTTCAAGGAAAAATATGAGAATAAAGATGTTAATTATGACTCATATAACTTGAATGAAGCTCATGTTAGCTTCAATAAGAATCATTGAAATCTAGAATGCATTATTATGATGATTTACTTACTCATTATTTAGAAGTCACATCATTGGGTATATCACAATTGAATATGAAGAAAAGAAAAGCAAAGAATAAGAATAGAGGAAAACACAAAAGGAGTGATACCAGAAGACATGAAGAAAAATTAGAATTAAGATCTTATATTAAAGATCCAAACAAAATCTTGAAGGAAGTATATTGATCATGAAAGTTGTCAATAATCAAAAAATGTAATATAGGTAGTCATTGAAGAATATTACATCATTTGGTACATGCAAATGTACCCCCATGGAACCTTTATAGTACAAAGGTAAATATGTAATAGATTAGGGTTGAGTCTATAGTTTAAATGAGTGATTTATATTTCTCCTTTATGCAAGTGTCTATTTGTAGGATATGCACAAGTGACATGTAAGTGTGTAATGTGCAATATATGCATAAGTGTCATGTAAGTAATAGTGCAAATGTATAATGAGATAATATGCACAAGTTTCATATATGTACATGTGCAAATATGTAATGTGAAGATGTGCAAAAGTGTTTTGTATTAGGAGTGCATATAGGAGAGGAAGAGTCATGTAGAAGTGTGCAAGTGTCATATGGTTAAGTGTGCATGTAAGTAGAGAGTGAAGAATCTTGTATACAAGTGGCAATATGAGAAGCCAAAGGATAAGAATAGGAAAGGTTGTAACTCCTGAATATATGAGGAGTGCAATAGTCAAGTATTGAAGAGTCACCTTTTTATGTCTATATTATGAAGATAAAGTTCTATACAATGTAAGTGGGAAAACGATTTGTAAATTATTTACCATAAGAAGCATTGATAATAAAGCTTGTATATAGACTTTGATAAATATTATTATAAGTATATTTCATGCTAGTACATGATTAATTTTGTCCATTACATTCATATTTGATATTATAGTGAATATTATTATATTTGTATTGACCAATATATATATTTGATTGCGCATATATTTAATTCTACTCTTGATTATTGGTATTAAGACCTGAGATATTATGGCTTAATTATATTGGGACTTGAGATAGTTTGGATTAAAATCCAATATTCTTTATCATCTGATGATGATTATGAGGCTTTTATTTTATTTCATGAATATCATGAAGATACTATTTTTCACAAATGGATTGGATTGGAATGAGATAGATTAGGAATCCCCTCCATATAAGTCTCTCTTTCTTCCCACATACACACCTTGCCAGTGTAAAGCTTCTAATACTAATGAATCTTGAGTTTATTTCCATTGAATAATACTATGTGAAATGGGATATCTTATTCAACTTACCACATGATGATGTTTTTTAATATACATTTTACTTTGATGGATCTTTTTATTGAATATTCAATGCTAACCCTTCTCAACTAGAGGATGATCATCAACCATCCCTTACTCCTAATGAATTTGAGAACCTAAGAGTATTGTTGAATCCTCCTCAATTTTAAAACTAATAACACATCCTCATTGATTAGACCATTGACATAAACATCAAAATACTTGATTTTTCTAAAAACCTTAAGTTAGGTGAAATCTTAACCCTTGCTGAATACAAAGAGTATACCAAGATCTTAACATAATTACATGATATATTTACTTGGTCATACATGGATATGCAAGGATTAGATACCTCCATAGTTTTTCACCATAGTGTAGTTATATTAGATGCCAAACCCATCAAAAAAATATTATGGAAGATGCACCCTAAGGTAGCCTTGTTTGTTAAGGAAGAGCTTTAAAATATTTTTGATGTCAGATTCATTAAAGCCATCGATTATTTTGAATATATTTCTAACAATGATCCCATTACCAATAAAGAGGGAAATTTAAAATTTTACACTAATTTTAGGAAGATTAACAAGGTTTTCCCTAAAAATAAATTTTCTTTGTCAAACATTGACACGATTGTTGATTTTGCTATTGTATGTGAGATGCTATCTCTAATGGATGGATTCTCAAGCTATAACCAAATCAATATTGTTCTTATAGATCAAGCTAAGACAACGTTCATCACTTCATGGGGTAACTTTTTCTCCTAAGTCATGCCATTTGGATTAAATAATGTAGATATCACCTATCAAAGAGCCATGATATATATCATTCATGATATAATGCATGATATTATGGAAGTTTTATGTTGATAACCTCCTTGGTTGATCTGTTAATTGATAAGATCATGTTCAAGACTTAAGATCCATATTTAAATGACTAAGGGGATATAATTTCTACCTCAAGCCTTCTAGATGTGTATTTGGAGTGACATTAGGTAAACTATTAGGATTTATAATATCCTAACATGGCATAAAAGTTAAACCTAATAAGGTTTTGGCTATTGTCAATATTCCACCCCTATAAAACTTGATCCAAATTTGAAGTCTTCAAGCTAAAATCCAAGCTATAATAATATTCTTTTCTCATCTTGTTGACAAGTTCTAATATTTATCTAAGATTTTATGCAAGGAAGTAGAATTTTTATGGGATGATGAATGTCAAGTAGACATTGATGCCTTAAAGTCTTATGTTTTATCTCCTCATGTTCTCTTCCCTCCTAATTCTTCCAAAATATTATTTCTATATATTGTTAAAACTGCTCATGCCTTAGGAGCCATTTTATCTCAATATGATGATCAACATAAAGAATGAGCTATCTACTATATTATTAGAACCCTAGCTATGAAACTTTTAACACATATCTAGAAAATCTATGCCTTGTGGTTTTTGCATCCCAAAAATCATGACATGAAAAGCTTAGCCACAAAACCTTTATTATTTCTAGGTTTGATCCCTTACAGTACCTAACCTCATCTATTAGGGCAATTTTATAAATGGGTTATTTCCATTTGTGAAATTAACTTAGAATTCATCAGCCAAAAATCTACCAAAGGCCAAGTTATCATTGACCAATTAGTTGTAGCACCTTTAGAAGTAACTCACCCTATTGTCATAGCTTTTATTGATGAATCTATCTCCACCATAGATATTGACCAATATAATTCTTGGATCCTATATTTACATGGTATTCAATGTGTTAAAGGAGTAGGGGTAGGAATCATTTAGTCACACCTCAAAAGTAGATAATCCCTCTTTTTTAAAATTCAATTTTCTTACACCAATGACATTACAATATATGAGTCCCTTATCCTTAGACTTCAAGTAAATTTAGCCTTAAATGTTAATTACCTCTTCATATTTGGGATTCTTATCTAGTGGTTAACCAAGTAAATGGTGTTTACCAAACCAAGGATGAAAAACTTCAATCCTATAAGGATATTGTTGCAAAGTGTTAGGGCACCATCCTAAAACTATGTTTTAATAACCCTTTCTTAATGTGGGGAACATCCATAATAATGTTTTGTAATATTTTGTAATAGTTTATGGCATTAGAAGTGCCTAGAAAATTGGCACCGTTATATGTATCTTTTATCAAGAATGTAACTATTTTATTGGTAGAAGATTCTATCTCAGGTGGCATTTTGCATGTATGCCAACCTTGAACGTTAGGTAGAGAGATGAAGTTTTTAAAACTGCAAGGGAAAAGAATGAATGTATCTTTTTACATAATTTAATGAAAGTATTAAATGATTTTTCCCCCTCGAATTTTCCTACAATTCTATAATACTTTATGAGATTGTTTCATTTCTACACTTATATTTTATATTGCAATATCTTATGTTTCATGAATTTTGTTTTATTTCAATATTTTTGTGAATGTGCTTATTTTAATGAGAAGGTTCCTAACAAGTGGTATTATAGAAATTTCTAGAGCCATATTTTGTTGTGACTGTGACAATTATTTTTATTTCTACTATTAGGTATAATATTTCATGTTATTGTTTTTCTACTAGTTTTCTTATTTAAAAAAATCTAGCCTTTGTTTTCTACATTAGTTTATTAGGTTAGAAACCCTATGCTAGGATTTTTTAAATATCATGGAGGAGCTATAATTATTGGCTAATCTAGATTGCTTATAAAGCATCTAGTGAAGTGATGGGGATCAGGCTCAAATACCCAAGCCTTTGTCAACACCCACCTATGGAATTAAGCTCTCATGTATCTTTGGGTATATC
The DNA here is from genome assembly GCA_028583015.1 of Wollemia nobilis. Lineage (NCBI taxonomy): Eukaryota > Viridiplantae > Streptophyta > Pinopsida > Araucariales > Araucariaceae > Wollemia > Wollemia nobilis. The sequence goes on along the minus strand of JAQPPZ010017170.1, from coordinate 1,111,571 downwards.
AGGAGACCCCCTAGGATTAGAAGAAACCTTTAGCCCTTAGGAATATTTTTGTCCTTGTATTATCTATTGTACACTAGACATATCATCTAAAAATATCACCCTCCCATACTGAAAAAGAGGTAGGTAGTGTGCTCAAGGGTATGCATGAAATCCTCCTTGAGTAGTGACCTAAAATATTGGTCCAAACACTATCATTCATCACTGTGGTATAATAGAGGGCCTATGGGTAGTATATACACCTTGGATTAGAGTACCCTATTATGTTGAATATCAAGCATGTAAAAAATCTTGTTCTATGAACATTAAACTTGTAGCCATAAACCTATCACAAAAATTGAGAATACAAAGAACACATCCCTATTCTAGAATCACTATATGAAAATAGATGAAAGGAATTATAGAGGAACATAATAATCAAGATATAAATTATCAACATAAAAAATAGTGATAACATGGTGGTTAGTGTCAGTAACAGTCAAGGATATTTAGTCATAGTAATAGATAGTATAGAGTTATCAGTGTCAATAATAGTTACCTATGATAGTTAAAATTTATAACGAATAGAGACTAGCTTGTGATAGAGTCAGATGATACAATTGATAGAGTAGTGTCAAGAGTGGTTGAACAGTGTCAGTAGCCAGAAGAAATTCAGATCAAACAGTTCATAGAAAATTGTTAGGATTGATTAAACAATGTTAGTAGTTAGATTAGATAGTACATAGGATCATAAGAGGTTGACCGAAAAGAAACCAATTTTTTGAGAAAACCAAACCTCTAGGAGGAGAACCGTCAACACTCAAAGACAACACCCCCTAAAAAAATAAAAAATTGGGGTGTCCAAAATTAGTGTTGTGGTATACAACTCATTGTGACTGTCTCATCGAGCTAATCAGTTTGGTATATAGCCTCCATGCACTTTTTAGGGGCGTTAAAAAATGTCATCATCGGACCTAACCCATTATGATCATCTTTTCAACCTGAGAATTTTGATATATTACATCAAAACCATTTTTAGGGATCATTACTAAAAATAGTAACCCTTGAAATCAAATTTCTATTTTTAGTAAGTATTACCAATGAGTCATAACTCCTATAACATGGCTTTAAGTACTCGAGAACAACACAACAAACAAAAATTAGAGGTAAAAAGTTTCTACACATGGACTATTTAGAAAAATAGTTGGGGGCCCAATCACGTAAAAGCTTAAACCAGTTAAATATGAACTAAAAAATTTCTAGGAGCCTATGATTTTTCACCTGGACATAAAGGGAAATGAAGGAAAAACTAAAACATAAAATTGGATAATTGGATAGTTTTTCCTCTACTGATCCCCTTCTACATAACATATTGGGTAATCATGATCAATAGGATGTAGGTACGAGTCACCATTAGCAAAATATACCAAATAAAAATGGATTGAGGTTACCCAAATTACACTTCCCAAAATTTTATGGAAAATATTCTAAAGGGTGGATCTATAAGGTAGAAAAATATTTCAATCTTCATAATGTCCCACATTACATGCAATTTATAATTACCTCTTTCAATTTTGAATCATATGCACTATATTGGTTTCAGTGGCTTAGGAATGCCTAATCTGATCTTTCTTGGCATGAATTTGAGCAACACCTACTTTTTATTTTTATTGGTTGAAATAAAAGGTTTTGAAAGGATCCTCAAACCTTTTACAAAGAGAACACAACAAAATAGATAATATCTTGAAGACTATATTCTAAAGACAAGACATTGGATGGATCAAAGATTGCTTCAATCCAAACTCCAGAGTAGGTTGGTATACCTTGTCAACTAATTATATGCTGACTCAATTAAGCTCAGTTTAAAATGTAATGATAGGGATAGAAAAGAGATAAGGGTTAGAAACAATTGAATGAATAATGGCCAAATAAATCTAACAGCATAGACAACTATAAAGAACCTTCTGGTAAATCACATTTCTAGTATGCCACCCTTGAAACTAACAACATTCAAAATCAATAATCTTCACTGCTATAGAACAAGAAAATACTTAAAAACTATTTCAAACATCCAAATAGCATAATTAGATCAACACCTGAATTAATAGAAAAATAAGTTCTCCTACATCATTTTTTTAAGCATGAAATATTCCAATTTGCTCTAAGTTAGCAATCCAATATCAACAAAATTAACTAACCATAATAGCAGTAGCAGAAATAAATTCACAGATTAAATGAAGACACATGCTTGAGGCAAACATCCAAGTAATGCTCCTTCTATTGATTTCTCAAAAAAATTACAAGAATAGGGTAAGAAAACACTCCAGAGCTGACCCTTCAAATTGAGGGTTTGACCTCTATATATAGTTTTACAATGAAAACAAAAAAAATAGGAACATTACAAGGAAATTTTCATGCCAGATCATCAGAGTGTTGAGGTTCCAGCCTCTTATTTACTTACAAAAATAAATGATATGCGTTCCATGGAACCCTCTACATTTTTTACCTCTACAAGTCATTCAGTATTCCATGAAATTCAGCCACTGATCTGGCTTAGGCTAATTAGGTCCATCTCCTATTATTTTCATGACTTCTCCACCATAGATCTACAACTAAAATTATCAGTGGATCTTGATCTCTATGATGCTTGAACTTCTCCTGACCTTTTTTCTTGCGTTCAGCAATAACACAGACCTTTTTCCTTTTTATGAATGTGATTCTAGATTAATCATGAGCCTTTGATCTATGAATTGGATTGAAATATGCCCTGGCATATTCTTTATTCTTTTATGCTTTTCTACTTTAAAATTTACCCCTTCAAAAAAAATTTCATAGATGTTTTTGCTTTGCAACTAGATGCATATCATTGGTGTAAGAATTTGCTCCTCAAAATTTTGCTTCCTTGGGTTTGACCATGTTGACCATGAAATGAAGTCTTAGAGGTGTCCCGCATCATTTTACGCTTTATCACTTTTTCCTCTTCAAATTTCAATGATGATTATGCCTTTAAAAAAAATTGTTACAGGTTGCCTTCTATTCAAAAATCTGCTCCTTGAAATTCCACTAGGTCACATTTGACCGATTTGATCACATAATTTTACACTGTGCCTTGGATGAGCAAAAAATAATATAGGACCTTCCTTGGTGGAGATCAAAACCTTCCATCAGGTCATCCTTTTTTTAAATTTTGGCACACCATTTTTGACCATGTTGACAATGAAATTTTACAATGTATCTTGGTCGAGTGGCTTTACAATTATAAACTTACTCGATGGACCTTGCCATAAGATAGACTTATTTTCATCATTTCTTGTTGCACTCTACTCCTCCAAACTCTTATAGGCACTGTTTGACCAAGTTGACTGCAGAATTTTACACTGTCCTTGCTTTTTAGTAGAATTCAACACTTTATCTTACTTGTGTGAAATTTTACACTAGCTTGGAGTTATCCTCACCTTTCCCTATTTCGCTTCACTCCTCCAAATTTTTCTAAATCTTGTTTGACCACTTTGACCATGGAAAATTGTACTGACCTCGCTCTCCAACAAAATTTAACATTATCCAAACTCTGTAGCGAAATTTAATATTATCCAAACTCTCAAGCTCTTCTCAACACTTAGCCAATTATTTCAAAATCTACTTAGTATGTGGTATTTTTGGGCCTACAAGATGATAATAGTCAAAATAGAACATAAAACAAATACAAGACAGAATGCAAATGACATGCAAAATAAAAACCCTAAGGTTTTGGGATAAAAAATTACCCCAAAACCTAGCTAGATTGAATCCACGCCCTATAAGATATCAAGCATAGATTTGGTAGCAGTTTTGAAATGGATACAAAGTCCCCAATGGCCAAAAGTAGGGCTTTTCTCAAATCCGTACCTTGTAAAAAATAGGGTATGTATTTGCACAAGAGGGTTTAAAACACTAAAAAAAATACCAAAATGCAATAGAGACACATAATGATGGAATAAATGAAGTAATGAAATGCAAAGAAACAACTTGGAGATCTTATGGAAGAAGCAAGAGCAAATATGGAAGACATTCCCTCTTTGAAGAAAACAATTTGTCGTCAAGGCTTTCTCCACTAGCAAATCACAAGGTACACCAACAGCATAATACCAAAGCACCAAGAACACTAGAAGAAGATGGTACAAGAAGTCACTTAAGATTGCATGAACTTTGTTAGATTGATAGCTCAAAGAAAACCACTTGGAGTCACTTAGGTGAAAAAAAGGGATCCAATCCCTTTATTTATAGAGGAATTGGAGGGCTAAAAGGTGGGAAAACAAAAGTTAACTTTGATTAAGTAAATACCTCAAAAGGTTGGATTAGGATTTAGTTTTTTCTAAGAGAAAGCCCTAAATTTTTTGAATTTGTGTCCTACAATTTATCGGGTGTGGATTCAGACATGGTTAATAAAAGCAAGACAAAATACAAGAAAAATATGCCAAACTTGTTTGTAGTAAGTTTGAGAGACTCACAGAGGAACCTAAGTAAAAATAACTCATTTGGGTGGGTTAATTTTCCATGTCTACACACACCCCTATACAAACATCTTGATTTGTTGTTAGGATGTCCCTTGCAATATATCAATCCTCAAAAATTGATAGAATGCAAAATGTTATGAGGTACATAAACAATGAAATTATATGCCTCAAGTGTCAACAAAATTTCCAGAGGTCCAGTTGTCAAAACTACCCAAGGCCCCCATACCAATAGGGAAACCAAGGATACTCGCCTCCCCCAAATGGGTATTTGAGGTACCCACATCATCTCAATAGATATTCCATTCTACTTCAATAACCTAAGAGACATAGTACCTATTCCCATCCCTATGCAACCAACTCCCTTAAATCCGATGAGAGACATGGTCCTTGGTCAAAAAAATTATATATGATATCTATATGGTATCCCTATTATTATCCTAATCCCTATTATCCAAGCCATGAAGAGCTCCAATAGGTGACATGTCCAATACCTCAACCCATGTACCAAACCCATATTATGTATATTCTAGGGCCAACTATCCAAAACTTACCATTGGAAGCTTCCCCAAATCTAAGAATTGGAGCACCAAAACAAACCTTGGTAACATGGGACAAAGAATTCTATGCATACCTAGACAAACAAGAACCCCACCAAAAAACAAAACCTAGATTTATTATGGTGTTCTCATGAGAGGCAAAAGGAGAGTAATTGAAGAGTCTCAAATGTAGTAAAGACTAGAAATGAAATCCAATAGACCAGAAACCAATCAAATTTAAGGGCCAAATGAAGAAGAGCTTATACCACTAGTACCAAAGTGAGTAGCACCAAAATAGTTTCTACCAGAGTTGGTTTGGCCACCCAGCCTTAGCATCAAGTGATCTAGGCCACAATGGATCTTGAGTAGCCTGCCAAAGGCCTAGCCACTCAATTATTTCAATGTGGTTGAGCACCTAAGGAGGTCCACCATACCTATTTCATTATGGAATGTCCTCTCTATCTCTCTCAAAATAGATGAAGCAGCTATAAGAAGCCCTAGAAAATCATAATATTACCAAAATATGAAAATATTTCATCAATATATAGATATCTAATCCTAGTCCCAGTAGGCCCAAACCATAATATTTCTACTTGATACTTGTGTGAGGACAAGCACATCCATAATTTCCTATTTGAATTTGGGGTAAGAACCTCATCATACCTAAAAGAGTGATTGATGCCTTAGAGCTAGTTTATAAACTAGTAAAACAAGGGGTAGAGTAGTTGTATGGGACTCTAATTCCTATCCTCAACCTCATAAAGGACCTACAACTCTTGCTATATGCCTACCCCAGTCTGACTATTATTTAGGAGGTGATGATAATTGATCTACTTACATCATTTGGCCTATGCCTCTCCCATGATTTTATTACAAATATTAGGGGTACCTTTCCCTAGATTAGACCCATATGTTTCTCAAGACTAGCTATGGCACCAAAATGAAGGTTCCATCTAAGCCTTTTTACATGCATCATATGGAGCATATTCTAACAATCAATGCCAAAGGGGAATGGATTTTTCTAGTCATTGAAGAAGAAGCATAACATGAAACACTTAGATACAAAGTACATACTTAGATACTAGATGATCAGATGGATGAGTGTGCCAATAGTACATGGGGAGTAGATCTATATCAAGATTTCAAGTCAATACAAGATAAAGTAAACCCAATAAAATAAGAATATATCATTACACTAGAATATACCAAACTTGCAAGTACCCACCACTCATAAAAACTTGTAGAACACACACCTATAGTTGAGCCCCCAAGATGACCAAAAGCCTAGATTTTTATGGTCTAGGCATTATAGGTTCTGATGAAGAGGTTTTGTAGATATTAGTTGATGTGTGAAGACATGTCATACCATGTACTATATTGTACATATGTAGCTTTTAAATAAATATAACAATAGCCAAGTACTATAATTATTAGCTAATGTAAATAGGCAGCATGTAAATAAAGGGTGAAAAGTAAAAATGACTGGAAAAAATATTTTGAGAAATGTGCCACATGTCCAAGTGCACAAAAAGAAGAAGGTTGTATTAAATAATACTAGTAATTAGAAATAATGGCTTGAGATAATCATTATGTCACACCTAATGGCCATAAAATAAATGAAAATACATTTATCATGGCCAACAGATAACAACATAATAGATAATCATGCCATCACCAATCTAGTTGCATGGGAAATATTAAGGAGAAAGATTGATAGTACAAAGGGCTTTAATGCTTCACCAATAAGAAGTCAATAAAAGGAGGGATCCCCTTGATATATCTTTTGGGTCTAATTTTTCTCTTTCAAATCCTTAATAATCCATAATGTACCCCATAGACTCTATGCCCAAAGGCTAAGGCTACTATTTTTTGGGTTCATTAACTTCTGTAAGTATAAATCTCCTATGAGTCATCAAACTATACTAAAATTTTTACTACATAGGGATAGAGCTCTGCCCTAAAATAAAGTTAAGCAAGACTGCTATCAAATGTAAGAAAATGAGAGGCCCTAAAGCTCCATCTATATATCAAGTAGCTAATTTAAAAAATACACCAACAGAGAATAGTTTGTGCCAAAGTTTCTAACATGCTCAAAGCTCATCATAACATGAGGTAAATTCATTCTCCCAAATCAAGCCAATAATTACAGTATTTTTGGTGGAGACTAAACCACATCCCACCATCAATAGGAATCCTAAAACTCTTTCAATAGAGACTAAAAGGAATCCATTATTGGTAGGGCATGTAATAGCTTGGTAACTAGGACCCATCCACAAATTTTGTACATATGCCCTAGAATCAAGCTACCTTCCTTAGGTAATTGGGTTATAGCACTCCATATACCCAATGGTAGTTGCTCAATGACATGAGAAAAACACCCATAAGGGAAAGCCTAAGGACATTGGAGGGAAATAAAATGGGGGATGGGATGAGTAAAGTAATAACTCAACAAGATCACCAAGTCTTGTTGGTCCACATACGAATCCCTTAGAGGAATAGTGGTGAGAGTGGTGAGAAGAGCATGGAAAATCCACACATGACCAAAAGCATACCCATAAAATGAGGTATGTTGGAACTCTACACATAGGATTCTTTAGAAAAATAGCAATCAAAATGGATAGGGAAATTTCAAAAGTAGCATCAACTAGGATTGGGTCTAACTAGAAGTATAAGAATGGGAGTTACCAGAGCAACCAAGTCATCAGAGGAGAGGTCCAAGACCAAACCATTATCAATATTTAATGAACCAATGTAGAAGAGGGAAAAGTATCAAAATAGGTTCAAAATCAAGAAAGTACAAGGTCACAACCACCAGAGTGGACCCCCATCAATCCAGCTCAATTTTCCATGGGATAAGGTGAATGCATTAATGACACCTCTGAAAAGGATACTACACTACCAATGGAGGAATTTATGATAAATTTAACTTTAAATAAACTTTGGACCTTCCAAAAATAAATATAGCTCAGTCCCTCTAATTTAGCAACCAAAAATGATGTAGGATCTCCTACCCATACCCATTTTGGGGGGAATTTTAAATTTCAAATTTTTAATGTAAATACTATAAATAACCATTTTAAGGTGAAACAGCCAAAAGATGACATTTGATCTAATAACACATTAAAGACACATGCTATTCAGAAAAATGTATTTTATTCATGATAATATTTGCATAGGTTACAAATGGGGAGAATTCCCCTTTTTCCTTTCTTTTCACAAATGTTACAATAGGCCTGATGCCTTCTCTTCACGTTCCTCAGTGTAGATGGGCTTGCGTACCACCGCGGGGTTGTAGTTGTTTGTTGTTTCCCTCCTTGGTTCTAGGATAAACCTACAAAAAGGGGTTAGTGAGTTGGGGGCTTGCCTCAGTCAAGCCCCATAGTAAGAAAGACAAATCGACTCATAAAACATAATAAAAACTAAAATAAATGATGCAGAACCTCATAAAAACACCAAATGAAGCTTACCTCCAATATTTGGGTTGATTTGGGACCTGTAGACCCAATTCGCCACCCAAGGGGTGAACTGGTGCCGGATTCACGGGGCGGGGGGTGAATCCAACTGTAACTATTGTTCTTCATAAATCCTTTGATGGAGAGGTTCCTTTGCTATTGTACTACTATTGTTTAGGTTCAGGTCTACTTTGCTATGCTTCTATACGCATTTTGGTAGAGTTTTTGTACTTTGGACATAAGTGGAGAGAGAGATAAATGAGGGTTTGGGCCCACTATTTATAAGAAAACCCAAGGTGTAGGGGGGTAGTTAGGAGAACTAAGCCCTAGGGTGAGATCCCATGAAGGTTAAGTTAGGGTTTGTGAGGTGGCTTCCTCACATTCCCTTGAGGAAATATCTCATCCTCACACATGTGTGAGGAGAGATTAGGGTTAACTAGGATTAGTCAACTCTAGGTTAGGTCTGGGGTTAGGTTAGGGTTTCCTAAGAAATATCCTAACTAACCTAGTGCACACACATGTGGGAGGGAGTAATTAGGGGTAATTAGGGATTAAGGACCTAATTAACCTTTTTAGCCCTAAAAGTGAACTTAAGTGAAGTCACTTTAAAATTAGATTTAACAATTGACTCAATTAATACTTTTGCCAATTAATAGCCCTGTGGGGCCTCAATTGAGTATAAAGGAGTCTTGTATCACCTTAGGAGGCTGGTGGATGGTTTTTTGATGCATGGAAGGTGTTGATGATGTGATTCAGGTAGTTTATTAGGGTTTTGGACCTAAAAACTAGTGAAGTGGTGTGTGGAAGTCTACGCAATGCTACGATAATCTATGGTGATCTACGCTAGTCTACGCATGTCTACGGTAGTCTACGTATGTCTACGCATATCTACAATAGTCTACGCAGGTCTATGAGGATCTACAATAGTCTACGTTGGTCTACGATAGCCTAGGGGTATCTAGGATTACCTATGTAAACCTACAAGTGTCCAAAAGGATCTACAAGTACGTAGGTATAGCAATGTGTGACTTTTAGGTGTCTACATTTTACCCCTTTTTGTACTATACTATGTGGAACATAGTTTAATACAAAAATGTGAAGGGTTTGTGTAGAGGAGAAGGGATAGAAGGAGAATGGAATCCAATCAAAAGTATGTAGCCGCTCGAAGCGTGACCATACCACATTGATCGATAGCCAAGAAGGAGGAAGGAGAAGAAGAGAAGAGGAAAGAGATAAAATGAAATGAAAACAATACCGGTAAATGGAAATGGATGATTGCGGATGCAATGCAATGGTTTTGTTGAGTCCGTATGACATTTTTGATGTCATACTAGCTGCTTGGGAGAGGCAACTTTTGACTACTTTGCTTTTACGACCAGTTCAACGTGGTCCAAAAGTACGAATAGAACAAATGCCTATTCAAATATTTGTTGTCGATTGATTGATGAGCACATGGTGATAAGTGTCAAACCATTTGAGTTAGTTAACATTTGGATTATTCAAATGTGTCATTCATTGTGTACCATGAATGCCAGAGTGAAGTCCTCCAAATGTTGCATTGAATTAGTCAACCGTGTCATTCATTGTGTACCATGAATGCCAAAGTGACCTCTCCATTGTTACGCACAACTCTCTTGATTTAACAAATATCTAGTTGGGATTGAGATTATTTCATAAGATAATATTCAGCAAAAAATTTTGTAGACAGATGCATTATCCACACTTTTGGATGTTCGGTTGGTTGGTTGCATGCAAAGCTGACTTTGGATATGAATACCCCCTCAAACGAGGAATCAACAATGAGGTGAATGGAATGTGGTGATTTGGTGATGCAACGATTGATAGAATACCAATGCATGATGAAAATGGTGAAAAAGTAGATTAGAGGATAGTTTATGAGGGTTCCTAGGGTTTTGGAAGAAATGTGCATGATTTCCTAGGGTTTTGGAAGCAATTTGATTGATTTTGGTGGTCATATGCTCAATTCATGGGGCGAGGGGTGAATTGGATCCTGATTCATGAGGCGGGGGTGAATTAGGCCTAAATCATGGGGTGGGGGTGAATTAGAGTTTTAGGTATTTTTAAGCCAATTTTGGAATTGGGAGGGCTCATTTCGATGATGGGAGAGTTGGAGAATGAGCGAGAGGAGCATTCGACGATGCGTGGAGATGATGGTTGATGATTTCAAGTGAGAGGATGATGAGAGGATGACCTGGAGCTAGTATCAGGTACATGGGATCCATCGGTAAGTGCTTCTACTTACCTTGTTTTATGTTTTTTAATTTTCTATAGAAATGTGAATTAGGGGGGAGGTTTTCATCTCATTTTTAAAAAATTTTGCAAATTTTAATTGAAATTGGAACACATAGTGTAAAACTAGCCAAATGGGTACCCAAAAATGTAATTTATTTTTAGGTTTGACTTGTTTTCACACCAGTTTGATTGGGTAACGGGTAGAGTAGGCTTAGAGTTTGACCATCTATTTTTGGAGCGATGGTGTACTATTTTTAGAATGTGGTTGAATTTTATTTATAAAAGTAGGAAATGGGTATCCATTTGTGTGACTATTATTTTTTTATGCCTTCGTTTGGCGTGTTTTCTGAATGTGTGGTTTTAAGGTGTAACTTGGAAAACTTTGACTATTAGATTTTCCACCGTAGAGATAGTATTTTTAGAAACCGATGATACTTTCACCGTAAAAGGGTGAAATGGGTATCCAAAAACATTACTTATTTTGGTAGATGCTCTCATTTGGCATGTGTTTGATTTACGTGCCAAGATGTAGGTAGTGCTAAATTTGAAATTAGTTATTGGGAGCTCGATTTGCACTATTTTTGACATCTGTTTGAACTTTCACCATGAAGTGGGCAAATGGGTGTTCAAAAATATGATTGTGTTTTTGATATTGTGTGTTTTGGTGTATGTTCCATTTGGATGTATGTGTGGTAAGATTGACCTTGAACTCCATGTTGATTTGTATACTATTTTTGAATTTTATCGATATTTTTACCACAAAGTGGGCAAATGGGTATTCAAAAATGTACTTTGTTTTTGTATGTCTGATGGATTGACTTAGTTTTGAATTTTGTGTCATAGTGGGTATGTGGGTAATTTTATATTTGACTATTGGAAGCCAAATATGTACTATTTTTCACATCTGTTCAAACTTTTACCATGAAATGGCAAAATGGGTATCCAAATATGTGACTATTTTCATTTTCCTACTAGGGAAATGATAATTACACTGGAGGACGTGTACTAGATTTACAAGTTACCTATTGAGGGTGTTTCGGTGAGGGCAGCATTGGATGATTCTAAGGAGGCTATACTGGAGCGCTTCTTTGGTGAGGGGTGGAGGGACATAGATGTGGGGAAGATGGATTATGAGTGGTTGTGGCTTAAGAAGAAGATATCTAATCATCAGTGTGTAGTGATGATGATGATATCTACCTATGCGTTACCTGACACTTTTGGGGTACTGTTTACCTAGAACATGTTGGATGTGGTGAGTGACATGGTAGAGCGGAGCGTTGTGTTTGCATGGGTGCCTGCACTATTGGCTCAGGTGTACAGAGAGTTGCATGATGTTGTGTGTGCTGGATGGAAGGGTCTGAGTTGGACTCCCCTACTATAGGTATGGGCATGGGAGCATATATCCATTGAGAGGCCATCATTATTGCCTCACCCTACCCATGTTGAGGGTAAGGAGTATTTACCCTATGCTTTGAGATGGCAGACAGATGAGGAGAAGGGCATTAAGAGGCCTCATGAGGGTGATCCTTTGTTATGGAGGGTCAAGTTTGGAGACTTGACACCTAATGACATTAAGTGGAGGCCTTGGTTGGGTGGGGTGACCTGGGAGAAGGATGATGAGCAGTTGTGGGCCATTCATTAGGGTAGATGGCTAGTGGGGAGATATACTCGGTAGGCCAAGTATTTTTAGTTTGATCGAGTGAGGTGGTAGTTTGGATTATAGCAGGATGTTCTAGGGGCTCCTATTGTGTATTATAGATGATGGGGTGATAGGGGAGAGCATCCTATGGTCCTACCCTAGGTTGGTGAGAGGGACCCACCTATGGTTATCCTAGATGTGGATAATGTCAGGATGACACCAGAGTTTGAGGCCTAGTGGGTGATGTAGAGTTGGGAGCCCGATAGGGGTGTGATTGATAGATGGGTGCCACCTAGTGGTGGGGTGCCTCTGCTAGAGAGGAGAGTAGGTAGAGGGACTCGAGCTAGGCTAGAGGAGGGGGCTAGTAGTGAGAGGGAGGTTCCTCTATGGTGGTCTCGATGATGGTTGGATGGTGCATCGAGTGCATAGGGAGCAGGAGTGGGGGAGGTTCTCATGGTCATTGAGATAGATCCTATGGAGGGTGGCATGGCCATGGGAGAGGCAGTTGGGGGAGTAGAGGAGATAGGTGGATCTACTATAGTGGGTGGTGTAGATGACACCATTGATATTGGTTTGTTTGAGGATATGGAGGAGATTTTGTTTGAGGTCCAGGAGAGGTAGGATGTGGATGAGGAGGCTCGAGGGCTACAGGATAGAGTTCATCAGTTGGAGACTGAGCTTCATGAGTAGGTTGAGAGTCACAAGGTAGAGGTGGAGTAGCTAAGGTCAGATATGGCTAGGTAGTAGCAGGCATGAGAGGAGGATGCATAGGCTCTTGGGAGGGTGACTGGGCTACTAGTTGTAGAGTCTGCTAAGAGGTCATTGTGTGAGGCTTCTTTGATAGTGCATGGGATTACACTCCTTGATTATAGCTAGGTGGTGTCCTAGTCTGAGTCATGATCATGAGTGCGGGTGCCTTCACATCATATCTAGTGTAGTGCTACTTCGATGGAGTAGGTGGGTGCCAGGACTGAGGGATGAGGTACACCAGCTATGGTTTAGGCTTCAAGGGCTAGGGCAGAGTCTAGCAGAGCTACAGAGGTTTGGTCGAGCCATGAGGGGCATGGGGAGACTCCTAGTGGTAGTTAGGGGTGCTCATGATTGTAGCCTATGGGTATTTTGGATGATGGATGATGGGCATGGTCCTAGTTTGTAGCCTACGGGTATTTTTTATGGATGACATATATATATATATATTTTATTTTTAGTTGTTATATATACATGTGTTGTTATTATGGTTTTGAATGTGTTCTATTTATGTTTGCGTAGATAGCATAGCATAATTTGTAGGTATGTATAATGAATGGATATACATGTGTGGTATGGTTTAGATCTATTATCGTTCTGTAGTATGAATATACTATAGAATAGTATGCATGATTGTATTTTGAATGCAATGTGATGTGATGTAATGTGAAATACCATTTGTAATGAATGCATGTAGTGTGGATGCAATGATGTGATTTGATATGGAATGTATATGGGATAAATGCATAGATGTAATGTTTGATAAGTGTATGTGACATAGATGCATGGATGCATGTATGAAAGGACTAAAATGCACCAAGGAAGCACTTGTATCATTACATGTACCGATATGGATGTGATCCATTCCATGATCTCAGAGATGTAGGATGGTATAAGGCATCTGTAATGGCTTTGACCAATGTAGTTTTGGCAATCATATCTTGGACCCAAAACTATGCAAGTTTATGTGGCAACTCATAACTAATCGGACTGGTTCAAAATCTGTCATGGACTTATGTGTGTAAATGAGTGAGGTTCATTTATCCATTTTGAGGGAGGTAGGATTAACCCATTGTAGACATGGCTGAACTAGCTAGCTCATCCATACGCGAACAGTGATCTATACAAAAGTGGGTAGCTAATGTGATAGATATATCACCACTTGTAAGACTATTCCATTGGTAGGTAGGCTCTTGGAGCCTATTGCTAGCGATGGAAATCATCCCATGGTGTTATGTTGAACCTAAGGACCAAAGGCGATGAAGCATAACATGGGTGATATCAGGAGGCTTTTCCTTTTGTTTTCTACCCCTCATCTATTGTTTACCTATTTATTGTGGTGCTCTTTTTCTTTTCTCTTTTTCTTTTCTCTTTTTTTTTGTATGGGCGTTGGCTTTTGTTTTCTGCCCCATTCTTTTACTTTTGCTTATGCTTATCCCTTTGTTTATCCCCAGGTCGTATGTTGACCATGCAAGTGATAGGATGAGTGGGGGAAACCATTCGCTAGATGGTGACATCTACTCAAGGTGTCATCTTTCCTAGACTCAAAATTTATTTAATGTGTAACCTGTTGTGAATGGTCCATGAGAGAAGTTGAACCAACCTAAAGAACCATAAGGAGTATGTAAAACATGTCAACTAGGGGTGACATTTGATTGACTGAACTAGTAAGTGGTCAAAACTTAGCACGACACCTATGTATACCCTAATCCTAAAAAGGGGGAGTGGACATCCAGGTGGTGATGCTAACAAGTGCATGTATTACTCCTATTGAAGGTACATTTTGGGGGGAGAATATACAGACTATAAAAGAAATTAACCTGAAAAATATATGGATATATGCAATGGAGGTAATGTAAATGATGCAAGTGGGGGAATGCAATATCTACAAGAGGAAGCTCATGAAATGTAGAAGGAGAAGTGTGGAAAACTTATCTACATATGAGTATAGTGTATCATAATGGCAAAAAGTGTGATGCTATAATAATGGTTGCCCTAGCGTGTGGGGTATGTGTGTAGTAGGTAAATGGACTATGAGTTGTACAAATATGTAATAATCACAAAAAGAAATATGATGTGAGAGTAGGATGTATTGATAGAATAAGTGAGAAGAAATAGGCTTTGGTAACCAACAAGATGAGGGGATTACCAAAAGCTAAAGAAGATAGAAGAGAGGAAGTAGATCAATGTAGGTATGTAGCCACTCGAAGCATGACCATATGACTACGCGAGGAAGTAAGAAGTAGAAGAAGAAAGAAGGAAGAATATGAGAGCTACTGATGGGCGAAGTGGCATGGGTCAGGTCAAGAATGAGATGGTGAAGGGAGGGTATGGTTGGGACTTTGATGGTTGGTGTAGTTGGATATGTTGTGAATGTAGTGGGCTAGCACTATCAAGGTTTCACATGGTGGTAAAGTTCTAGGGATGATGCAACGTGGAGGACTCAAAAGTTAGCTAAATGGGATGGAGCATTCAGGTGATGGAGTTCGATCACCATGCAACATGTTGTGCACCAGGTTCTTGAATGATCAGTATTCTTCAATGTCATGACCTGGTTGATGATGATAAATACAATATTGGCTCTCATGGTAATTACGTGGTTTAGGATATGAGGGGTCTATGGGTCGAATCTCAGGTAAGTCAAGAAGACCTTGATGCATGAGGTGATAAAATATTTTTGATAATGGAGTGAATGGAATAGGCATGGGGTAAATGTAAGGTTCCACTAGAGGTGAATGGGGGGCGGATGAAGGGAGGTCCAATGGTGGAGGTGTAGGTCGAGAGTCCAATGTGGGTCAAATTTGAGGTCGAGGAATGGATCTACATGGAGGTGAAGATGCATGGGTCATGGGAGACTAGTATGGATGAACATGGCAATGAAAATGGCTCATATGTAGCTCAAGAGCCTTGAGATGGGAAAGGAGGTGTTGTATGTCATGGCATGGAGGTGATAGTATCAAGGAAGGTGGTGATCAGGACTCCAATGTGTATGGAGTGGCTTGGTATGCACGAGAAAATGGATGAGGTCATGATGATGAGGAGGAGGATTGGAATGACCTTGGGGATTGTGAGGCTTGCTGAAAGGGTAAGCCTCATAGTGGTGAGGGTGGTGTCTAGAGGATAGGTGGCATAGGAGATGGCTCTAGATGGTGGCGCATGTGAGATGGAGGCATGTGTGAGCGGGTGGCTTGGGTAGCTTGAGCCATGTGGGCTTGCAAGGCTTGGGTGTAAGATGACTCTCCACTGGGGAGTGGGGCTGGTAGGCATGAAGGATGGGTCATATGAGGAGTGTATCCTCTATTAGGAGGGTAGTAAGCTCCTAGAGGGTGGTGGGGGGAATTAGTTGGTGAATAAGGGTTCTTGGTATCTTCAGGTAGATGAGAGGGAGACCCTTGTGTTTGAGGATGGGATGTTTCCTCCTTGTCATCAAAAGAGGATTGGGAGACCTAGCTATCTCTAGAATGGGGTGAGTAAGATGAACCTCGGTGGTGAGGGGAAAGGCATCGAGGTGGGGTGTAATGGTCCGAGTGTGGGGAATGTGAAGACCACCTAGTATGAAGGGTGGTTGGTGGTCAGGCTAGGCCAGTTGGTGTGATCAGTATAGGCGGTGGTGGTGGAGGGTCCTGCATGATGATGTATGTGGATGCTATCATATCTTGCTACTGATGGTGTGGCTGTAGATGATGTAGATCCTAAAAAAAGAAAAATAGATACCAACAACATAAAAATGACATAAAGGGGAAAATACATGTAAAATATTTAAAGTAAAAAGATATGCATTTATCATGATGTGCCTAGTGAGTGATGTGTTTGTGCATAGCGGTGTGTACCACTTGTGATAGTGAATGCATGTGTGTGTTAGGCATTGAATGCATGAAGGTGCAAAATGTTAATAGGCTCAGGTTCATCAAGGCCTTCAAGATTAGCCAAGTGATAGGCACCTGAACCGTATTTGTGTGTGATGATGAATGGGCCCAACCAGTTTGGGGTAAACTTGTCTCATTGTTGGTGAGGCTGACTTGTGATCTGTTGGTTTTCTTTGAGAACCAAATCACCAATTTGGAATTCATGTTGATGTACCTTACTATTGTAGGCATGGTGAAGGTGATCTTGGTAAACTCATGTGTGCTCGATGGCATGGATGCGACGTTCATCGAGGAGTGTAAGTTGATCTAAGTGGGCTTGATAGGCGGTGTCATCATCAATGAATTCTTTCATGGATACCCTTAGGGAAGGTATCTCAAGCTCAAGGGGCATGATAGCTTCCACCCCATAGACAAGTGAAAATGGGGTTGCCCTAGTGGGGGTACGGATGCTTGTATGGTATGCCCACAAGGCTAGGGGTATTTGGTTGTGCCAGTCACGATGCGATTCTACTACAATTTTGCGTAGGATGGAGCAAATTGTTTTGTTTGTGGCCTCTACCTGGCCATTACCCTATGGGTAGTATGGGGTAGAGAAACTATGTTGAATGTTGAACTTGCTGCAAAGAGCTCGGATGGTTTTGTTTTTGAAGGATTTCCCATTGTCAGAGATGATTTGGGAAGGAATTTTGAAGTGACATATGATATGATCTATTATGAATGCTGCTATCTTTGCTCCTATGGTTTGGACAAGTGGGATGGCTTCGACCCACTTTGTAAAGTATTCTGTAGCAGTGATGATGAACTTATCATTAGCTGAGGAAGTAGGTGTAATTTGTCCAATAAGATCTAGGTCCCATTGGGAGAAAGGCCACATGGATTGGATAGGTTGGAGTGCTTGAGATGGAAGATGTGTGAGGTTTGCATGTTGTTGGCACTTGATACAATGCCTCACATACTCACAATAGTCATGTTCCATTTTTGGCCAATAGTATCCCATGCGAAGGATGTATTTCATGATTGCCATGCCATTGAAGTGACCACCACAAGTACCATCATGGGTTTCTTGTACAACCCATTGAGATTCATGAGGTTCTAAGCAATGCAAGAGCATGCCATCATAGCTATAGTGATAGAGGATGTCCCCCAACAATGTGTAGTAGATTACTCTTTGTTTAAATGCTCGATGTTGAGCATGCGGTAAGTCACATGGTAGGAATCCTAATTTAATATAATATTTGATCTGCACAAACCATGGGTCATGTGGTTCGGTATCGACCACATGAATGCCACCATCATCTTTAGGAGATGTGGGTGATATGGTAGATTGAGTGAGTGTATGAATGGTCATGGATGTGGTTGTTGATGTTGGATTTTGAGGGATTAATGATCCTAAGGAGGCCATTGTATCCACAAAATGGTTTGAGGATCGTGGGGCGGCTTCGATGTCATACCATTCGAATCGGTAGAGGAGTTGTTGTGCAATGTGTTTGTATTGTTGAAGGACTGGGTAATTGCATTTCTAGATCTCTTGCACTTGGTTTACTATTAAAAGGGAATCACCTATGATATGGAGGCATTTGATATGCATGGAATGTGCCTATTTCAATCCGAGGATTAGGGCTTCATATTCCATGTTGTTGTTCGTACAAGGGAAGTCCAACTTGAATGAAAAGGGGAGTGGTTCACCTTCGGGTGTGAAGAATACAATGCCTACACCCCCAACATGCATGCATCGGGAGCCATCAAAGAATAGAGTCAAGTCAGCTATCATGTCTGGTTCAACATATTCTTTTTCTTCTATTACATGGAAGATGGAGTCATCAGGGAGCTGAATGAGGAGAGGTTGGTCATCAGACAAGGGAGCTTCTGCAAGTTGGTCTGCTATGACCTACCCTTTGATGGACTTTTGTGAAATTAATTCGAGGTCAAATTCAGTTAGAAGCATGATCCACTTGGTTGTGCAGGAATTGTGGTAGCTTTTGTTCATCATGTAACGGAGGGGATTGTCTCAGGCGATGACAAAGGTTGTATGGTTGAGCATATAATGGCATAGTTTCTGGGTGGTGAATACTATGGCTAGGCATAGTTTCTCCATGTACCAACCCGTACATCTAGCTACTACACTGTAGCTCCATATTTATAGTAAATGGCTTGCTCTTTGTCGAGCATATTATTTTGGGCTAAAAGTGTACCTAGCATGAAAGTATATAGCAAAAATATACAAAATGAGTGGTAGCTATGGGTGTGGGGGTGACATAACTGGTGGTGAAGTAAGGTAAGTTTTGATGTCATCAAAATCTTGTTGGCAGTTATCATCCCATTTGAAATTTACTCCCTTTTGTAAAAGGTGATTGAATGGTTTGCACTTGTCTGATAGTTGTGCTATGAATCGGTGGATAGAAGTGATTTTTCCCTGGAGGCTGCGCAATTGTTTCAAGGTAGTAGGTGGGGGCATCTCGGTGATGGATTTTACTTTACTAGGGTCGACTTCAGGATGCTGAAACTAAAGCATGTATCCTTGATGAGGATTGGGATAACAAGGTGGATGTAGGAGAGGATGTCGATGCTTTGACTGACTGATGAGAATGGGAAGAGTTGCATGGATGAGAAGGAAGGTGTATGTGAGAGATATACAATGTTGTAGAACTTAAAAGGGTCCCCATCATCTAGGGTGCAATGGACCAGTCCATTATGGACATACTTGATACAGTGGTGCAGCGTGGAAGGGACACATTGCATATCCCTGATCCATGGGTGACCAAGGAGGATGTTGTACTACATCTCCCCTTGGATAATATGGAATATGATGGAAATGGTACAAAAACCTACTTAGATAGGGAGGACTATATATCCTATCGTAGGTCTCATAGAATCATCAAATGCATGTAAGTCAAGCGAAGGCATGGCAAAGTGGGCTGGTGGAATATGTAAATTATGTAGGGTTGTTGTAGATATGATACTAATGGATGATCCTGTATCAATGAGGATCCACTTGTAGGTGATGCAATTGATATTGGCTTTTATGTGGAGAGGTAAATCTGCTCCTTCTACAAGTTTTGTTATCTCATGGTCATGGAAACTAATGGATGGCTGGAGGTATCGCGGGGTGTTCCCTACAAAGTTTACAAATGCATTTGTATCATGCATTTCTAAATCTATAGAACATAAAATATCATTCAACACCTTATGATGGGGTTGAGATTATTGTAAGAGGTCAAAATTTGATAATCGCATAGGTGCATTATGTAGTTGATGGGTGAGGCTACCACGAATCATGATCACATTTTGGGGTGGATGTGGTATAGTGCTAGGAGTTTGGGAGACCTGTGGTGGTGTGAATTGGGTAGGTGGGGAGACAATAGATATGGTCTGACATGATGGGTATTATTGGTTTTGCATGGTAATATTTATCATGCCTACCACTCCACGTGATGGAGGATCATGTTGGACACTATTCACTTGGAAAGGTGGCCTGGAGGATTGGTTGGAGGTCTTTGGGGATTGGTTCCTCTATGGTCTGGTAGAGGATTTTGGAAGATCCCTAGGTTTTGGTTTTACGGGGCTAAAGGGTTCGATACTTGAATGGTACCTCTATCAATTAGGTCCTGCACTTAAGCATAGAAGGAGCGACACGACTCAATGTCATGGCCACACTATCTATGGTATGTACAATAGAGTTGCTCATGGTATCCATGAGGCTTAGGTATATTTAGATCTAATGGTCGAATCTCGGGTAGAAGTAGATATCCACCCTTATGTAACCTATGGAAGAGGGCTGGTAAGGGTTTATATAGTGGTGTAATATTACATTATGGACCCAACGGGCACATGCCATGAGATTTTTGAGGCCTAGGTGGGGGATGCATGTTGGTTTGGAAAACTTGTTGTTGTGGAATGTAAGGTGGTGTACTTGGTGTGGGTGCTAGGGTATCAGCTGCCACTTGGTTGACTTATGGAGATCAAGTGTAAGGTTGGTTAGGTGTGTTCATGTTAAATTAGAAGTTTGAACTGTAGTTAGGCTTTTATCTTAACTTAATTTTTTTGTATTAGACTTTAATAACTTCAATAACCTTTGCTTGTGAAATGGCTTCCTCGAAGGTACGGCTTTGGTGAAGTAGGGAGGTAGAGATGTGTTTGTGGAAAATATTGGAAAAGAGTGTCACTAGATCTATGGTAGGGAAGCTATGGGTGAGATCATAGATGATCACTCTCCATTTAGATACAAAATCAGTAATAGGTTTATCGTTAGCCTGTCGTAGGGCGTAGACGTCTGAAAAGGTTATCTTCTTCTTGATATTAATGGAGAAGTGTTCTAAAAATATATTTTCTAATTTCTCGAAGGTATAAATTTTATGTCATGGTAGTATGTTATACCAATCTAAGGCTTGTCCTGTAAGGAAGATGGAGAAGGTATGCAACATAAGGGTATTGCTACTATGAAGCTGGTAGCAAGCTGAGCGATAGTTACTGACATGCTCTCTTGGGTCTTCCTTACCTTTATACTTATCAAACTTTAGGATCTCAAAGTGGTAGGGGTAAGGTGGAATAAGGATATATGGATGAACTCGCTCATTGCAGAGTTCATCATAGGATGGTTTTTATGGCCCGTAGCTTGCGGTGTGCAAGTTTAACATCTTGATTTCATCTCGTAGGAGTTGAATTTTAGGTGTTAAGGGTGTAGGTGATTGATCTAGGGTTGGTTGAGCCTGGTAGTGTGGTGGATAGTGAGGTTGTTTTTCTTCTCTGTATTGTGGGGGGGATTGTTCCAGCTAGTCTTGGTATGATAGGTATTGAGTGGCATATGATGTAGAGGCTAGTGGGATTCTAAGTTGTGGAACAGATATTTTTTGGGGGTGGTAATATTGTGATTGGGATGTGTGTTGTTGTGGCATGGGTTCCTATTGGGTTGGAACCTATTGTAATGGTTGGGTGGTAGGAGGTGATGACCACAAAGGAGGAGGTGAAAAAAATATATCCCTAGTAGGTAATAGTGGAGGTATCAATGCTACTGGTGCTAAGGACGATCGAGGTAAGGTATCAAAAGTTGGGACATATATTTATCCTAAAGTATGGGTGGTAGTGAAACTAAACTGTGTGGAATAGCCCAGGGAAGTGGATGTATAAGCTATGGATTTTGATTCATAGGTAGGAGGAATATTAGTGGTAGGCACTTGGAAAGGAGGAGGAGGTATCCTAAAGGTCGATAAAGGTGAGGGTAGAGTTCTAGATTTGGTATTGTACATTTTGGAAACCTGAGATGTAGGTAGAAATATAGTGGAAAAATAAGGGTAATATTTCGAAGAAGGAGCTTGGAAATAGGTGGTGCATGTTTCCACTCTCAAATGAATTTGAGTTATTGGTTGTTGATGCAATGGTTGTTGAGATGATGATGGTTGGGACTCTTGGGAAGAGGATGGGTATGATGTTTGAGGGGGTGTTTGTTGTTCCTGTAGAGGAGGTTTTTGTTGCACAATTTGGAATACTAACCTCTGAGTAGCTGTGGTGGAAGAGGAAGGGTCATAAATCATTCCTACAGTAGGGGTGAATGATGTGACCTCTGGATGAGTATGGTTCAAGAGGGAGGAGTCACTCTCAAAGAGGGATTGAGATAGACTCTAGAAAAATGGGTGTGCAAAGGTAGGGGAAGTGGGTATGACCTCCTCATCTATGGTAAATAATGGATGAGGTTATCTTGGTACTATGTAGATTACATGGTCACAGAACATGGTCGGTGGATTATGCAAGGATGGGAATGAAAGAAGTAGATAATATTCTACAAGTGAAGTAGCAAGGGCTTCACTCAAAGTGGATGTCTCATCCTGAGGCATTGTGTGTGTATTGTACATCAGATCTTGTGAGTAAATCATATGTGTGTATGGTCTTCCCCTTCATGATCGAAGGAGTAGGAGGGGGCTGACTAGAAGAAGTGATAGGTACCTCCTCTAAAAGGTGTGCTTGCTCGTGCACTCAGCTGTAGGTGAAAACGGGTATGGTAGCATGTGTCGTATCGTGAAGGTTTAGAACTACGTAGGAATTAAATACTATAGTTATGTATGTTGTGTGAAGGGGTTTAGTAATAATCCTATGTAGTGTAGACTCAACTATATCTAATATAAAATTAAATCAATGACATATTGTGTGTAGCTTGAATAATAAAGTGACAAGTGGTGTACTGTGCTGAAACTAGTTTGTGATCATGCAAACAACGGTAAATTGGAATCAGTTCTAAATGCTGAAAATAAAAGTGTTTTGTTTTTTTATGTGTATTTTGATGTTGGTACTTCCTAAGTAGTATCATAGGTATTAGAGTGAGTACTCTAGTAAATCAGGAATTTCATCAGTATCAAACCTCCTACAACACCAAAATATGCATAGAATAGAACAATATCATAACGTGCGAATGGTGACCTGTATGGAAGGTGCAGTAAAATGATATCCTAAAAGGGGGGGAACCCACTATGCTGAATTGAGTTTCCTATTTCCTCTCATGAGAAGATGTGGCACTATATGAGACCTGCTACTGGCATACCCATGCTTTTGCTTCACCCTCGGGCGGGCTTAGTCAATAATGACAGTTACCATGTCCACAAATTATGTTAGCCTTGTGGACAAAGGTATCTAATCCTATCCCACTCTGAAGGTAACTTCTAGTGATGAAATCCAGAAGCTCAATCTCAAAAGTGGGGGGTTTTTCGATGATAAGGCCCAGAAAACCACTCCTATGGGGCTACTAGGTTTTTAGGGAGGTGAGTTGGTGGAGGGTAAAACACCTACCACACCAATATCTAGTGATGGATTGAGGATGAAGTCCAATCTCACCACTTTTTTAAATACCATGTGAGTGTGTGTGGGTTTATGTTTTGCTATCGATGTTATGTAAAATAGGAAATCTAACTAATTGCCTTTTCAAATTAAATGCTAGCCCTATATGCATTTTTTGAAAGCAAAAGACTAGAATGAAATACTTTTGTAAACAATAATCTAATCCTAGATGCATTTAGGAAAATAAATTGACTCTATTTTGTAACACACGCAAACAAGTAATGTGAAAGGTATGTGAGTAGGGGTTTATGGAACCCTAGATTCTAGCACAAGGAAAATATGTAACACATTTATATAAGGATAAATTGTCAGTATTACATTAAGCATGTACAAAGGAAAGAAAACTTAATCCTAAATATGAACTTTAGAATTAAGAATTTAAGATATTTTGTAATGGAAATGTATGCTATGGAGTAAAGAAGCAATGGAAAGCTTATGTTACCTTTGAGTTAGGCAAAGAAACTAAAATTTGCATAATTTTTTACAAAATCAGGCTTGCTTGTTTTATGCAGGTTTTTGCAACTAAAATGCATTTTCTAACATGATGGATATGCAAGAAAAGTGGTATTTACCAACCATATTGACGCTTTAATTAATAAATTGTTTTGCACTCATACATTCCAAAACAAAAATAAATTTTTGGAATACCTAGACTTTTATGCTACAGATGGTCTAGTTGGCTCTTGTGCTGCCCACCCATACAATTGTAGGGGCTTTTGAGGCTGGTAGGTTGACTTCGCTACCTTGGGGGTGAATTGAGATCTGATTCATGGGGCGGGGAGTGAATCAAGTTTGGAGACCCCAAATATATGTTCTGAAGGCTTGAGGTGGTTCCCAAGGCTTTGGATATTTCTATATTAGTCATATATGGTACCTACAAAACACAAAAATAGAGGATAATATCAAATTTGTAGAACTAGTTAACCTGATACTATCCATTTTTGGGGTCCCACCGAGTGTGCCAGAATGAAATAGCCAAAATATGACATTTGATCTAACAACACATTAAAGACACATGTTATTCAAAAAAATGTATTTTATTCATGATAAGATTTGCATAGGTTATAAATGGGGAGAGTTCCCCTTTTTCCTTTCTTTTCATAAATGTTACAATAGGCCTGATACCTTCTCTTCGCATTCCTCAGTGTATATGGGCTTGCATACCACTGCGGGGTTGTATTTATTTGTTGTTTTCCTCCTTGGTTCTAGGATAAACCTATAGAAAGGGGTTAGTGAGTTGGGGGGATTACCTCAGTCAGGCCCTATAGTAAGAGAGATAAATTGACTCATAATACATAATAAAAACTAAAATAAATGATGCATAATCTCATGAAAACACCAAATGAAGCTTACCTCCAGGATTTGGGTTGATTTGGGTCTTGTAGATCTAATTCACCACCCGAGGGGTGAACTGGTGTTGGATTCACGGGGTAGGGGGTGAATCCAACTGTAATTGTTGTTCTTCAAATATCCTTCGGTGGAGAGGTTCATTTGTTGTTTTAATACTACTATTTAGGTTCATGTCTACTTTGCTATGCTTTTGTACGCATTTTGGTAGAGTTTATGAACTTTGGATATAAGTGGAGAAAGAGATAAATGAGGTTTTGGGCTCACTATTTATAAGAAAACCCAATGTGTAGGGGGGTAGTTAGGAGAACTAAGCCCTAGGGTGAGATACCATGAAGGTTAAGTTAGGGTTTGTGAGGTGGCTTCCTCACATTACCTTGAGGAAATATCTCATCCTCACACATGTGTGAGGAGATATTAGGGTTAACTAGGATTAGTCAACTCTAGGTTAGGTCTAGGGTTAGGTTAGGGTTTCCTAAGAAATATCCTAACTAACCTAGTGCACACACATGTGGGAGGGAGTAATTAGGGGTAATTAGGGATTAAGGACCTAATTAACCTTTTTAGCCCTAAAAGTGAACTTAAGTGAAGTCACTTTAAAATTAGATTTAACAATTGACTCAATTAATACTTTTGCCAATTAATAGCCCCATGGGGGCCTTAATTGAGTATAAAGGAGTCTTGTATCACCTTAGGAGGCTGGTGGATGGTTTTTCAATGCATGTAAGGTGTTGATTATGTGATTCAAATAGTTTATCAGGGTTTTGGATATAAAAACTAGTAAAGTGGTGTGTGGAAGTCTACGCAATGCTACAATAATATATGGTGATCTACGCTAGTCTACGCATGTCTACGATAGTCTACGTATATCTACGCATATCTATAGCAGTCTATATAGGTCTATGAGGATCTAAAATAGTCTACATTGGTCTATGATAGCCTAGGGGTATCTAGGATTGCCTATGTAAACCTACAAGTGTCCAAAAGGATCTACAAGTATGTAGGTATAGCAATGTGTGACTTTTAGGTATCTACATGAGGGTTGAGGAAAGGAGGTTGATTTGTGTCTAGAATTTTACCTTGAGTAGTTCCTCATCTTTCCATTTTGTATTTTAGTCTAGACTCGAGCCTTGGGCTATTATATGTATGGGTTGTTGAGCCTCCTATGATTGTATATGAATGTAATGCACTTAAACATAATTATGAGTTGTGACTACTTCAGTATTTTTTTCCTATTTTGAGTGTTTGTGTATCTTTATATGGGGGGATATTACTACAATATTTTTTCCATGGATTCCATAGGGGATTATTTGATTTGTATTCTTATACAATTGGGACCATGTTCACTTTAAGTTGTCATGCTTGGTTCAAGCATTCACTCATCCCACTAAGATGTATAATGGAAACAATAATATTTGGTATACTACCACCCATATATTAGGCTATTTAGGTTAGTTAGGTTTACTTTTCTACCATTTTATTTTTTATTTATTTACTACTTTCTCTCTTTCCCTTTTTCTTGGCAAAAAACCAGATATATTAGGCTAGCATAGGAAGAAGTGCATTAAATATTACACCTAGAAAAAGAGTTGGCCTTGGTGAAAAATATTGAAGGTCACCCAGAGGAGATACATCTCATGCTCCTCAAACTTCCTAGGATTGGTACCTAAATCAAGGTGTAGGTATTGTACACGCCTAGATAAAACCATACAATGAAGGCAGTCGTGATGCCTAGAGTGCAAGGGTAATTTTTGGATCCCAAGACAAATTCTTTATTAGAAACTTCTATAGCATAAGGGTGGAGTATTCCCATAAGTGAGGTATGTTCTAAGGCTAATGATGATCATTCTTCTAGTCCCAACTTGTTTAACAAATTGTACAACCGTACGATCCCTCAAACTACCCTTTTATACCCAATGATCAGCTTGTATGGAGGTCAAATACATATACTGTATGATATTAAATCATATAATGTCCTAGCTTGTACAATGTTCCATTCATCCAAACTGACAGATCCAGTTTTTGAGGTTGTCGTACATAGTTTTATAATCTTTCAAGTCGATTTTCCAAAACTGCCAAATTGGTTAAATTGCTCTCAATCGTCTGTTTTACCAAATCAAGTAAGTCTTCTTTGTATGATTTGTATGAACTCTAGTTTATGATTTGTATGAACTGAAGGTGCAATTAGATGTTATATTAGCTACTCTAATGTCTCAATCTCTCTCAAGAAGGTTTTGTGGTGGTTTGATATGCTAATCAATCCATTCCCCATAACATGCAAAACATCTTAACCGAGTTCAATGAGAGATTCTATACAACTGATTACATCCAAAAATTATACAATAGTGTTAAAAACATATCTTCTAATGCTACCATGCTTCTAGATCAATCCTTAGGGTTAACCAATGTTTAATTCTATCAAAAGGTTGCAAAAATGCATAAAACTAACCTGTAACATTCAATAGAAAAAACATACAACAAGATTCATCCACAAATTCATATCCATAAATGCCAGGACCATACACAGTACTTCACAAATGTAATTATTCTCAATTGTATATTATTCTATCATGGATTCAATTACAATATGGATAATCTATAATTGTACTTGCAATAACTTATAACAATCAATCTAAGTCTCAGAGTATAACCAGTAATCCTTACATAGGTAGCCAGACCTACAAAATTGAAAATGGGGCCTTATATAACATTGTCTAGGCTGTTCCAAGTAGTTCCTGAGGCAATTAGTTATTTACAACTGCCCATGCACAACTAAATTCATTAATTTAGTCTTTTACTAAGTCTAACACCTTAGTTAGCAAATATATGCATCATTTCACTATGAAATTATATTTCCCATGCATTTGGATGAATTTCAATGCACCCTATATGATTTTCTATTGCTTTGTATGGTTTTTTAATCTAGTTTTATGGTTTGGTTCCCTGGTTGTATGGTTTACCCCTACCTGTATGGTTTACAACACTTGGGTAAACTGTCAAAACTGTCAAAATTGAGCAAATCCTTTTTTATCACTTTCTCTTCTTCTGGGAGGTGTATTTGCTGCCTATAACTTATAGCTATTTGACTTTGATATGTAATAGGTTTCCAATCTAGTGTTAATGGCTGCATTTAAATTATTTAGCAAAACTTTATCTTCTATTTTTAGTTCTTCTATCAATTCTTCAAGGTATACATGGTCATATTTGACCAAATTGATATTATATTATTCTATCCTTTCTATGTGGTAAGGGATTGACTTCTCCATATATATTCTCATATTCCTTCCCTTATATAGAATCACCATATGCATGTAATCCAAGGATAGATATCCTCCAATATTAGTAATGAATTCTCTTGATAAGCATAGTCTAAAGATAGGAGGAATATTAATCACTATCACCTCTTGGATCACAGTGACTTCTAGTATCTTATGCAACACTAAATGTATATATTTGACTACTCCAACTATCTAGACTAGAGTTCCATCTAGTTTCTACATGCCAAAACTAGTTTGGGTGTATTTCATGCCCATTGCATTACATACAACCTTAGGCATACTATTGTGGTAGATACATAGTCTACCATGCAATTATGCACAACCTATCCTTCTATACACAAATATATATAGAATGTTGGAGGCTCATTCTTTCCCAATCCTAGGGTCTATTGATCTTGGTCTAGATTTAAATCTGGATAGCCAAATTTTCTTGATGATGTGTTCTTTAGAGTTTCTATGAGTAAATAAAATTGTTTTGGAATAAACAATGCATCATACATACTATCCCTTGAAAGGTTCTTTTTTAGTTCTTCTACCATGTTGTATCTAGAAGCTTCCAATAGCTTTTTGTACTTTTGGATTTACTCATAATATTAGAGTATATTACATCATTTGGGTCATGTAAATGTACCACCCTTGGTACATAACTGGAGTAGTAGATTACTTTAGGGTAGTTAGCTAGTTACTTCAAGTAATATAATAAATACACAAGTGTCTATGTGCAAGTTATAAATGTACAAGGTGTCCCCTTGTACAACTAGGTAGAGTGTTGGCCAAGCAATCTATATTACTATATAAAGGGTCTCATAGTTAATGATTATATATCATTGTAGGTAGTAGTAGGAATTTTGTGTGGATCACCATATAGATTGGTGATGGGGTACAATGTAGTTCTTTAGCATCAGTTCTAGAGTTTTCATTTCCTCCATATTGCATTGTATCATTTTTGTCACTTTTTATTAATAGCATATTTCAACATTTTACATTTTTGCATATTTTGCATCTTGTGATTGCATTATCCTTTGGCATACACCATTAAAATCTAACAGTGGTATCAGAGCCATGATAGACCAATAGGAATAGGGAGAACTAAAGAATGTTACGAGGAATAGGAAAGTCACAAAAAATATTGAGAGGAGAAGCAAATTAGATCTAAAATTTTTGAGATTACATTTGGCTAGAGTCTATCTACATAGTTATAGAAAACTCATGAAGACTAGGACTCAACATTAGTTCCACTAGATTGACAAATCAACTAGTGAATATTCATCATTGACAATATTGAGAATCATATTACTAATATTTTTTTGCAAAAAAAGGAAACTAAAGGAAGTCGTATTGCAGACCTGCATATTATAGAAGAAAAGGCCATAAAAGCCTTATTATAGAATAAAATACCATAGAAGCCTTATTGCATAAGAAAAGGCCACAAAAGCGTTATTGCAAAAGAAAATTCCATAAAAGCCTTATTGAAAAATAAAAGTCCATAGAAGCCTTGATCCAAACTAAAATGCCATAGAAGCCTTGAACCATAAGAAGACTCTAGATAAGAGTATGTGAAAGATAGGAGATTGGTGATCTCCTTTGATGATTGAAGACTTCCTCTAGAAGAAGCTGAAGAGACCCATTAAATATCTCATTGAATAACTTCCATCCTTGGAAGAGATAGATAAGGACTATCAAAAGTCCTATTCCAAAGATCCGTGAAGAAGATCTCATTGTCAACACTTCCATAGTTGAAGTTTGAAGTAAATGTCTCATCAATAAGACCAGAGAATTTGTAATACTAAATACCTTGTAGGGGTCTCAAGTAGAAACAAGGAGAAGGCTTGGAAAGCCTCATTACAAAAATTGGAGAAGCCATCAAAGAAGTTCCTAGGAGAAATCATTGGGTACATTCACTACAAAATATAGTGAAATAATTGGGACAATTATTGTCATTCGAAAACAAGCCCAAAGGAAAAATATTTTGCACATAGTTTTTCAAACTTCAGAGAGAAGATTTGTGAAGATCTTAATACCTTCAGATTCTTGAGAAGAAATCTCTATTTGAAGTTAGAACTCAGATAGAAGAAACATACCAAATCCAAGAAGATTTGTATATTACCCTTCATAGCTAAGAAGGCACATTTTAGTGAATATATTAACTACTACAGGACAGCAATCAAGATAGCATTACTAACTACAATACTTTGAAGTTCCAAGATAGATCCTAAAGGAGAAGTTGAACTCATCTATTACTGTTGGGAATGTAAAATATGAGATATATATTGATAAAAAATAAGTATAATATATAGGCATAAGGCATATATGATAACATGACAAGTGTCAAGGACACATGTCATAACTGACAGATAAAGTACACCTTAACTCTAAAATTCCCCCTTAATATATACTTTTCTAAAAAAAAACCCTAACATCCTCCTTTGTTACATGATTTGGTTTAGGCTCGTGCTCTTTCAACTTAGCTCTCCAACTATGAATAATGCTAGATCAACGGTGTATACATCTTGGTCTGTTACCTCAAGGTCAACCACTTCCTTGGATCTGTTGTCTCTAGGTCAGTCATCTAAGTACCTCAAGGTCATCCTGGGTGCCTCAAGGTCAGCCACTTCTAGATCTATTGCCTCTGTAGGTCATCCTCTAGGTATGTTGCCTCTCGTAGGTCACTGACTAGGTTCACCATGAATATCATATCCCCCCTCATGGTGAAACACAATCTAGAAGGTGTCGGTATCTTCCGAAAATGCACCTTAATACAAAAGAAATAAGAGCCATGAAATATAATAAAAAATAAGCCATATAATCCATATGTAGAGGATAAGAAGAAGAAGAGAATAGAATCTTCTAAAGTGTCTTCGTCTGTAGTCTTCATAAGTTGATCCAGAAAAATCCTTGGATAGAGTCTAGGGTGTCTATGTTTGTAGTCCCTAGAGTAGGTGTCCTTATGGTAATCACCTCATCTTACCGAAATGCATGGGTAACCAGCCACTGCATCCGCTAAGTATGATAGAGGAGAATACTAGATACTAGGTTCACTTACATAGAGTGTCGGGTTCAACCAAAAATGCACTCTAGAATATAATAATATTTGAGGATTAAAAATACATATAGTATTGCCTCAAAATAAAATTGCACACCACCAATTTATCTACCTCGAAAAAACCTTTTCGACGACTATAAACACCCCTATGTTTCATTCTCAATAGGGCCTTCATCTGTGTATAAAATAGCAACATGCCTCTTTAAGAAGCAAAATAATTAAGGCATACTTACAAGAGAGTATTCCAGAATATCCATAAAAATAATACAATGGCCATGTGATGCCCTTCTACACCATGTGGGAAAAATTAAATTGAAGTCCCCATACAATGAAAAATTAAAGTGGTACCCTTCCACTTTTTTAAAAAGATGCCCCCTTGCTTTTAAATAAATTTCCTCTTTTAATAGGTATTCACTGTTGTCATATTAAAGTGGGTGGACTCCACTTTTTTAAATTTAAAAAAAAATTGCCATGCTTTTAAAAAAACTACTGCCCCATCCATAGAATATTTTTAAAAACTAATTTAAATCAAGGGTGGCATAAGGCAGGAAGGTTTTAGCTAGGTCGGTAATCAATAGGCATGTGGGTCCCACCCACCGTACTGGCACCTGCAATTGAAGCACGGAGATACATAAATCTAGTGATACTCTCGTTGTTACCTGTAACACAATTGGTCATATTGATGCATGGGTTATCTGTTGCCAAACCAAGCACTCAGCGGATGCATCCCGCCATCCTTAGCCACCTCAATATCTGATGGAAACGACTCCACTTTCACATCCTCCATGCCACCTCAATATCATAAGATCATAAAAAAAATTATGGACACAACTATATTTCCACACAGTTGTATTAACTTTTTCATTTCCACACAGTTGTATATCGACAGCATAGCATTTTCTAACCAGTTTCACCACTAGTGCACCCCTTATATTTTTGAGCTCCATGGATACTAAAAAATATATATAAGTTGCAACATGAATATGTGTGCAGCACCATGCAGGTGTATTCTCCCCTTAAAAGCACCATTCAAGTGCCCAGTAATAGCAAAAGGGCAGGATAATCTTCACTATCGGATCCACGTAACAGGGGGCCACCAAATCTCCATAGGTCACCAAATATTCACGTATTTTATCTTTGATCTTGATACGGTATATGCACAACCATTCGTAGAGATCCACCTATGTCATTGTAGAAGAATATTATTGGCACCACCAAGAGCTGCCTAGACAAACACAACAAAGCATCAATTTTCTATGCAGGTAGGATTCACCGTCACTCGCAAGCTCATGAAAATAAGGATGCCCATGATATGGATGAACATCGTCCTAGCCACCATATCCCAAAAATAGAGATTACACAAAAAAAATATGACCTCCCCCTAAAATAAAATAATTGCTACATAAAACCAGAAAATAGGCAAATTGCTACCATATATGAAATCTGAACAAATAGGGAAGATTTCCACTACATTATCAATGGAAAATTTTTCTTTTCCCATCTGAACCAAAATGGCTTGGGGAAAGAGGATAATCTCTTCCAAAAAAAATGAGGGAAGGGCATCACTTCTAGAATGAGGGAGGAAAAAATGAGGTGGGGATTTCCATGAGGAAAATTCCCCCTCAAAGTCACAAGCTCGGAACCCTAAAATCTTTGATACCAAATGTTGGGAATGCAAAATATGAGATATGTATTGATACAAAATAAGTACAATATATAGGCATGAGGTCTATAAGATAACATAACAAGTGTCAAGAACACATGTCATAACTAACAGGTAAAGTACACATTAACTCTAACAATTATAATTTTAGAGTAGCAAACTAGAAGCATACACAGTTGCAAGCAACCACCATTCCAGACAAGAAATTTGGTGAATCAATTCATCAAGATATTCATCATCAAAGGTAAGCAACTTAGGTGCAAAAGGTTCATTACATGAGCACTTAATTTGGGTTACTACTTAAATTCATTAAGCACCTTATTAGAATTCAAAAGTTGTAAAATAGAAGGTTGCATTTTAATTCCTCAAAAAAAGAGCTAGAGATAGTTTATGTTAAGGTTCATTACCTTTACATTAATAGGAGTTAGATATATTCTTCCTATTATCTAATTATTGAGAGGAGGACTACATTAAGAAATTTGCAGTGATCATTAGTGCATTTGAAACTACTTTGAGAGCTTATTAACAGGAGTAATAAGGTGAGATTAGTAAAGTGAATTAAGTTAGAAATATTATTGTTTCATTGCACTATACTAGTTGTTCATTAACTAGTTACTCTCAAAGGGTTATTTTGTGTATTGATTGTTAAGATCAAGGACACAAAAATTTGCAAATATCAAAGTGTCTAAAGAAACTATTTAGAACTCAATACTAGAAAGGTATTGTGACCTATAGAATCCACCAAGGAGATCAAAATATTCCTCTAAGGAGTGGAGAAGAAAACCACCATAAAATTTGTGAAAGAATGTACAAATTGAGACTTGGTGAGTCTCATATTCGAGGTGCACTAAAGGCTTCATTAAAGGTAAAAGTTAGTGCAGAAATTACTCCTTAAAAAGCATATTATTTGCATGATTATTAGCTTGGGTTCATTACTAAATTAACTAAGCAAAGGAGAGAGTTTTCTAACAAAGAAAAAACATCAGATCATCCTCTGCCTACAATATATTGTTCAAAGAGGCCATCATCATCAAAATCATAAAAAATCAAACTTGTAAGGAGGATATTGAAATAGGTACAAAATCAAATATTTTATTCTAACTTTTATAAAGTTATTTACATTAGTTTCTTGCACCATTCTAAGGACAAGCTTGAGTGTCATATAAACACTCCAACAGCCTACAGCATAAAGAGAGCCAACAAAGGGCTCGTGTTTAGATGAACAAATCCTCCATTCTTGACCTGTCATCAAGCATTCACCTACAGTACCAAAGCCAGCAAAATGAGGATAGCATTACACTAAGGAGGGCTCACTACAAAATAAGTCAAGAAAGATGTAAAATAAGGGGATATTACCAAGTGAAAATTGCCAACTCAGAAAGCATCGCTCAGCTACCAACAAATCTCCATATAAATATTGAGGAGAGCTACCAATAAAACATTGAGGATAGAGCCACTTAGTTGCCATCCAAGCATCGATATGGAGCCAAATTCAAATGCTCAAGAAAATCATTATGAAAATATAGCAAAGCAAACATTGGTGAGGATAATATAAGGTTTGATATATGTTGAAGCAAGGTCTACATGCAAACAAAGGACCTGACACTTGGAAAATTTGGTGAAGCACTCATAACACCTGAAATGCTCATTATTAAAGTGTTAGAAGAAGCATCTAGAATATAACTCCCATATTAGAAGAATTAGAGGTATCCTTCAAAGGAGCCATCAATATTTCTAGCCAAGAGCATTGAAGATTAATTAACCAATGCTCAAAGAAGATCCTAACATCTATCCATCGAGTTTTCAAGAGCATCAAGGTGGAGTAAGCATTGAACATAACTCCCAAGACACTTTTCCAACATTAGTGACATCCATCCTATTTAAGGTACCAAAACTCAAGGAGAGTAGTGCATTCATAGCAATAAAAAGAGTGCAACATGTAAGAGGAGATAAGAGCATTAAAAGCTCATGGTCAAGGAGAGTCAAAGAAGCAAGAATTGAGGCACCCACTATCCAAGAATTGCAATCAAAGCCTACCGCCATTATCTACATCAGTCATAACACCCACTAATTCAAGAGAAGCATTAAAGCTTATTGTCATCATCTACATCCAACATTGGAGAATACAGTGCCCATACATTGGATAATACGATGTCATACATTAGAGAATACAACACCCATACATTGGAGAATACAACGTCATACATTGGAGAATACAACACCCATACATTGGAGAATATAGTGCCATACATTGGAGAATACAACGCCCATTTGCAGCATTATAAAGGTAAGTATTTACCTTAATTAAATTTGCTTTCATTAAGGAGTTATAATGGGTATAATATAAGGTTGAAACCATAGCAAAATCAACCACATTTGAAAGTAAAATTAAAGGAGAACTATACACCTAAATAGCTTAATATTTGCAATTTAAAACATAGGAGATATAAGGGTTTCTACTTGGAAAAATTAAAACTCTATTATTGCAAATATTATTGTTTTCTAATATTCTAAAGTAGGGAGATATAAGGCATACTACTTCAAACTATATACATATAATTGGAATTTAGAAAATTAATCTATTGGATATAGAAGTAAATCAATTGCCTACATATAGAGTTGGAATTAATAGGTAAAAATTATCTCATACTCATTCTAAGGAGACACTTCATTGGGAAAGATAAGGTAAAATTAAAAGGTTGATTATTATCAAAACATTACAAAATTAACTCAGAAGGTGAACTAAGCATACTCTAATTATTAGGGAGATATAAGGAAGCCTACAAAACCTAATTCTAAGAAAGGTTTTATCAAATTAGTTCACATCTCTTAACTAGGGAGATATAAGGAATTCTACAAAACCTAAAGCTCTATAAAGGTTTATCAAATTGGCTCACATATCTTAAACTAGAGAGTTATAAGGTAGACTACTCAGAATATTCTCAAATATCTAGATCAATCAAACATGGATGAAATACTAAGAAATGCTTTTAATAATGAACTATTCCATGAAATAGAATTCTACTCTAAAAATCTAATAGATACTCTTGAAGGATATGAGTATCTATCTACTAGCGATAAATAGAGATTCTCATTATTCCTTAAGGATTAAAAAGAGAGTAGCTTTGTAGCATTAATTGGATATCTTCATGAAGTTCTCTTCACAACATGGTGGAATTCACAAAAATTGGTCATTTTTACATCAGAGGAATGTTTGATGATTTACCTATCATTAATTGTTTTTGTACTTGCCCAACACATGAAACAAACTAGCAATACAAATTAGTATTATTGTGATGATAGACTAACTCATCATGAAATATAAATTCCACAAGTGTAAATATAGAATCGTAAGAGAAGAAGGAAGAAAAATAAAAGGCACACTAACTCAGACTCAAGCATTGGAGGAGTCTTTAGTCAAAGCATTCTCAATCCTGTGTGAAGATACAAATTACATACTTGGACAGATTCTTGTAAACCAAGAAGAAGAATACAATTTTTACTATTCAAAAAAATATCCATGTTGAAGACTAAAGTCCTCAATACCCAAATAATGTAATACATGGGGGTGTTAGAGTATATTACATCATTTGGGTCATGTAAATGTACCACCCTTGGTACATAACTAGAGTAGTAGATTACTTTAGGGAGTAGTTAGCTAGTTACTTCAAGTAATATAATAAATGCACAAGTGTCTATGTGCAAGTTGTAAATGTGCAAGGTGTCCCCTTGTACAACTAGGTAGAATCTTGGCCAAGCAATCCATCTTTCTATTTAAAGGGTCTCATAGTGAGTGATTATATATCGATGTAGGTAGTAGTAGGAATACTATGTGGATCACCATATAGATTGGTGATGGGGTACAATGTAGTTATTTAGAATCAATTTTGGAGTGTTCATTTCCTCCATATTGTATTGTATCATTTTTGTCACTTTCCATTAATAGCATATTTCAGCATCCTACATTTTTGCATATTTTGCATCTTGTGATCGCATCCTCCCTTATCATACACCATCAAAATCTAATACATAAAACCTATTTTAGTATTGTTGCATAGTATCTTGTCTTTGTTTCTTGGTAATAGAGGGGAAACTTAGATTTTTTAGGATTTTCTCCCTAGCTTCTTCTTGGTTAGTCTTTGGTTCATCTGGCTTTTGTTGCTCTTTAGATTATTTTTTCTTTGCTCCTTTTATGGTTGAGTGGAAGCTTTAAGCCTATATACCTTATAGGGATCCACCAGGAGAGGTCTCTTCTTAGATATGGTTAGCATGTAAAATGTACCAAAGCTTGTAGGTTCCTCAACCAAGAAATTATGATCTAAGTTCATAAGCATACCCACTAGCCCTTTTAACTCTCTTTCAGCTTTCTAAGCTATAGCCAATTGGAATTGATGTTGATAGATCATGTAGGTATTAGCATTATGTGGATTGTTATAGTAAAAATACCAATAACCCTCTTGGGTTGTGGATTTTTCTTCTTCTTGGCTTTTGGTGATAGAATTTTGTTTTTTTACCATGTTGTTGGTTGAAGCCCCTTTTTCCTTTATGACAGAGGTATCTCCTCTACTGGTATCCTTCAAATATTATTTTTTAATTCTACCATTCCATGATGGTGATCTTGTTCATCATATTCTTGATTACATCTTTTAGCTCCTGTATATTTATGGATTTTTTTGGCTTTGAAGAAGGTGGAGATTATAGTTGAAATTTTGGGATTGTAGGTTAAGGATATTTTCTTAGTGTTGATAAAGCAACTAGCAGAGGCGTTGAGAAAGATAGAAATAAGGCTTTTGGATTATGTTGAGGAATTTTTGGAAAATATGGTATTATGACCTTTAGAGGAAGCTTTTTTATTGGGATGAGGGCATTCTTTGCTACCATAGCAACTTCAAAAATATGGAGAAATCTCATATCATTTGGCTATCAAAATTGTAAGCTTAAATTTAGAATGAAAACATGGATATAGTCAATATAAGATTGGTCTTGAGAAAGTCTTACCTCATAATGAATTCTCCTCTATGTCTTGTTGAACTAGATATTGAAATCAGTGATGTTATCTTGCAAATATCTTTGTATGGAAGTAAACTAAGTGATGAGTGAGAAGGAATCCCCTATATCATTGAATTCTAAGATAAAGGGCTCAGTAAATTTAACCCAAGTATTGATGTTATTCTCTTCTAAAGAGTGGTACTAGGCTAGTACCTCACCTTTAAAATATAGGTATAATAACCTCACCATTACATCTTCATGAATAATGGTGTTCATAGTGGCTAAAGTAGTTATATCTTGATAATTTTTGAGCGGTTTTCTCACTACCACCATATAAGGGAAAATATTTGAGTGAAGCCTATGGAATATCATGAGGTTTTTGTATATTAAGAGGTCTAGCATTTTTCTATCTAGGTTAGATTTTTTCATCCATGGTCCTAGGCAAGGAAGTACTAGGTTATTCTTGAGGTATGGCTTATGGAGGAATAGGACTCTAGATAGAGGAGGCCTGAATGGGTGAAATGGTTTTCCTTTTCTATATGCCTTAAAATTTATTAGTTCAATAAATTATAGGGGTTCTTTAATATTCTTGGCCTATAACCTTATGGTTATAATATTTTGGGTCTATATCTTCTAGTGGAGTAGCCAATATATATTTGAGTTCTTTGGTTGTCGAGTCACCAAGTGAATGATTTTTTTTGCTTAAGAGACCAAGATCTTCACCATAATCCTAATCATCCAATAATATTTCTTTATGATATTTACTTTATGGTATTAGATTGCTCAGTACCACCATGCATGTCAAAAACTGTTAAAGTGCATGGTGGGTGTTTCTCCAGTTCCTTTGAATATTTAGTTGGTAGGATGAATCAATGTAATTTGGTCCCATAAGTGCTTCTTTGTGGGGTAAATTAGAATAGATTTGTCCCATCAAGTGTGCCAAAAAATATTGAAGCATGTAGTTGGT